>JANBXA010000600.1:3952500-5193750 GCA_030556225.1 Cricetiscus sungorus | reverse complement strand
CTAAAGCTCCCAAAATAACCTGCAAGGTTAATTTGGGAAATGATAAATACTCAGTTATTCTCTTAATAGAATCTGTTTCTTGGTAGTTATGAAAAAAATTCATTCTGCTTTAGTCTTTTATTCATTAGCCAGCAGGTAACTCATCAGTTGTTTGTGGATTCTATGCTGGCCTTTAGAAGTTCTTTTAAAAATTATAGTGAGTAGGCTGACATTTCCATGTTACAAAGTTGATTCCCTTTGAGAATATGTGAGCTCCTTGTTCTGTATTAACTTGAAAATTACTTTATTTTCTGCTTTCTATTTTTCTTCATAAGTAATCATTTGTACTCCAATTTTAGGTATGCACAGAACATAGTTTTCTCAAATATTACCTATTTTAGTTGAAGCTCTGAATTTTTCTAAGGCCCTTAATAGTACTGATTTGGGTGCTGACCCTCACAAGGAAAAACATCAAATATTTTCTGTAAAGATTATGAAACAATAAGCAATCCAAATGTCATTCGAAGTTTTTGCTCATAGAAACTGAAGAGATGACTATAAAACATGATGGGAAGTTCAAGTGTAGCGGTAAATCTTTAAGAATTTTTATTTCGTATAATTAATATTTAATTGGTTACATTTAAAACTACAGAATAGAATGATCTATTTACTAGAGATTTGTGAAACAATACTTTAAGCTCTTACTTATTCTGAGGTGTTGAAAGGTGAAACATTTGACATTTTCTTTTCAGGCACTGCTTTAAAAACACAGAGGGCGGGAAAGAGGCGTTGCCACATCAGCGTTCATAGTGTTTGCGGTTGTCCATGACAGCAGCTCCAGTTTAAAACACCTGTGTTTACTTTCCAGCTTTTCAGACTCTGCCTTAAAGTGGCCTGAGAAAGGCGCAGGCGTTCGTGTTAGCTGCTTTTTCATAGTACGGAGGGGGCGAAAATAAACCTTGCAACTTTCCACTTTCCTTGCTGTAACAGAAATTAGCTCCTTTCATATTTTATATATTTTATCTCTGCATAGTTACATAAGCATGTAAGAGGGCATGTAATTTATTTAATCTATGCATTATACTGTAGAAAAGTCATTTGTGTTTTTAAATATCTTCTCAATCATTTTGCCTTTTGTTTACTGACTAGGTAAAGTTGGTGAAGCCCTATTTGCTTATACCAGATGCTAACATTTTCTTTAACAAGTGAAAGAAATTTGTTGAAAAGTTAAACACTTTTTGCAGGAAGAAATGCAAGAATATTGCATGACCAAGTGTGATATAACATGTATTTTATTATTTTGTAAAATGTTAAGCCTTTATAGGGGTTTCTGTTTTCTATTATGTGTTGACAGGTTTGGAATCATATTAAAAACTATTTTATAAATCTATCAATATAATTTTTCTTATGGGTTTCTAATACCTTAAAAAATAGTTCGTGCTTTAACTGTCTGTAGTTTGGCCAGTATTTACTAATTCTAGACATGTGATTTTGAAGCAGATATTTTATGTATTCTTTTGACAATCACATGACATCTATATGTTATAAAACATCTATATGTTATAAATCTTCATTACTCTCACTATAACATGTTCTTGGTTGCATAAATATGATTTCTTCTGATTTATTTTTAAATCCAGATTTTTATTACAGTGGATACAGTTGGATAGCATGCATTATTATTAACCCTGAAATAGTTACTGGACAATCTGATTAGTGTTTAAATGATTTTTTTCTTTTGATAAGAAATTGGTCTTTACTTCTCCATATCCATGTTGAATTTCCTTAATATATTGTGTATTAAAGCTATTTTATGTAACCAGTGCAAAAGTTATTATGTTTTTACTACAACAGGCAGAGACAAAAGCAGAGAAAGACAGGGAGAGAAGGGACTTGTATATAGCTTCAGGAAATTTATTCTCCACCCAACCCTATCCATAAATCACAGGTTTAGAACCCCATTGGTTCTGGGTCATCATTTCTTTAGAGCACTGTCAATTCCTTGGCAATAGTTTAGAGGGTTATTTATGTGTTAGATCAGAGATATCAGTGAGTCAAATACTAAATTGATGACGGGCTTTGGACAAACCACAATGTTATGTATTAAATGATTACACAAAGCAATAATTGACTTTATTAACATTAAAGATAATATTTTATTGTTTGTTGTACAAGGTTATCTTATAAGTTATTTGATCATTTTATCCTCATATAGACTATCTCCTCTTACTCCTCCTGACTTCAATTAATCCCTTTTGTTTCCCAGATAGTTGTAATTTGACCTTTATGTCATAATGATAAATTCTATTTTAACTATATAGTCCATATTCTATAATGGTCATGTGTGTGTATGTGTGTTTGCGTGTGTGTGTGTATTATAATTTTAGTGTCTCAAATAGATTTTAAAAACAAATTATAATTATTTCATTTTTTTAGTCACATGCAATAGCTAATATATTTCTTTAAAGTGAATTTTATTAATGCAAATATATAACTGCTGTAAAATAGTATTTCATGTTAAATTAAATAATTTGTTGTGTCAGTATGTTACGGAATACTCTGGATGTAGGTAGTACAGTAAAAGAGCAGTAGAATGCAATAATGTGTATGATGAGAAAATGAGTAATAATTGAAACTAGTAAATATAAAAGAAGCTAATAAAACAAAGTACAAAGGATTTTTAGCATAGAAAAAGCAATAAATTACTTTACATGAATACACTATGTAACAAGTAACAAATATTAACAAGGATTTTCATAAGTATTATATAATATGGACCAGTAGTCTTTTGAGCTATTGAAGCACAGAGAACAAAACAGTAACTTGGACTGGTGACGTGGCTCGGCAGGTTAAGTAACTAGCCACCAACCCCAACTAATACCCTGAATTTGACAATCAGACCCCACATGATGGAAAGAGAAAACTGATTCCTGTGAGTTGTCCTCTGACCTCTCCATGTGTATGTGACATGTATGCATACACCATTATATAAGTAAAATATAATAAAAATGTTTTTAAAAGAACAAGTTGTTTAAAATCCTTTTTTTTTTATTTAAGTGTCGTATAAGGAAGTAGAGATGAGAAAAGGTCATTTTAGAGCTGTTAACATGCTCATTTCCAGAAACTGAGATTGCTTCACATGGTCATGGAACCTGATGCCATGTTTCCAGTGGGTGTGTCAGCTCTGCCCTAGTGTTGATTTCCCCCAAGCACTGCTGTGGAGCAGATGTCTTACATAAAAGCTGTAAGTCCCCAGCAAAACGTGTAATGTGTATGTCTGTCTGAAACATAATTAACTTCCCTATTTATCAAGAGTTCTGTATGCATGTGTGTCCTCTTTGCTTCCTCTTGAAGCTCTATGTTTTGAATTTTGAACATAGATTTTTATGTAATGTATTTTGCGTTTGTATGTGTGTGTATACATGTATATGCAAGTGTGCTTGCCAGCATATCTGTCTTCCAAGGTCATCTATATCAGTGCCTACTCTATGCTCTCCATCTTTTTTTGAAACAAGGTCTCTCACTGAGCCTGGAGCTCTTCAACATTGGTTTCACATAGAGGAGTTTGTTAATGAGCCCCAGTGACCAACATGTCTCTGCCCACACCACTACTGTTATTTACAGACCCAAGCCACCATGACTAGATTTTACATGGGTGCTGGAAGTCTGACATCAGCCCCCCCCCCCTGTTCTTATTATTTTTTTGAAAGTGTATTGATAAATTTACTTGTAGAATTTTTGTTAAGAATTTGTTCATATCTAGACCCAGAAAGCTCTAACTATCTACAGGATAGTTAGTCCTTCATTGATTCACTAACTACAGCCTCATCCAAGTACAAGCTGAGAATGGATTTAGGCCTTTTGCATATTTTTCTGAACATGCACAGAGTTCAAAATCTTGTTATTTCCTAAACAATATCATTTAGCCATTTGCATAGCTTTTACTGTGTTTTGGATATTACTCATAATTTAGAGGTGATTTAAAGTATACAAAGGATATATATAGGTTATATGCCAGTACTATACCATTTCATATAAGATGTTTGGGCATTATGGTACTCACCCAGGTCTTATAATTAAAGGCACAGGATGACTGACATCTTATTTGTTTGACTTCATTTCGGTCTACTTTGTTTAAGTATAATTAGCATATAATAAGTGATATATATCTAGTTGTGTACCTCAGTGCAGTTTGATATGTGTGTATCACCATAATAAAAGCAGCCTTTCTACCAGCCTGACAAGCTCTACCATGCTGCTTTGCAGTTTACCTGTGCTTCCACCCCTATCACAGATCAATCACTGACCTGTTTTTTATGGCTATGAATAAATTTGCATGTTTCCAAAATATTCTATAACTGTAATCATGTCCTGTGTAATCTGGCATCTTTCAGTATAACAAGGTTCATACTTGCTGTGTATGTAGTGGTGGTTCTCTTAACTTCAAGGGAGTCCTACTTAGGTCTCTGAATGTTTTCTTCTGTTCCTGGGTACCATGTGCTCTCTCCTGTGTATTGATTTACTTCCCAGGTAAGGTGGGAAGCTGAAGTGTATAGGACTTTCCCACTTCTCATCTTAAGTCAGGAAGGAAAGGCCAACTTACTCATCAAAATTAAAGCAGAAATCCTAGAAGAGGACATTGCTAATTTGGATGAGACAACTAGAGGTCATGATCTTGCTCACTTTTCTTTAAAATAATTGGCATAGCCATGGTAATGAAATATAAGGACAGGCTAGTATCAATCAAGCTCTGCCTCTAAAGTTAGGTTGTGACTGAAGCAAAGAGGGTTTCTAGAGAAAGTCAAGACATCATTTAACCAGAACCAGAAGGGGAAGCAAACAAGTACACACCAGATTTCTTCTTTAAATGGCTTAAAAGTATACAATGGCTTAAAGAATGACAAAATTATTTTCTATCCACTTACATATCCCAAATGTATATGCATGTGTTTAGCCAACACACACACACACACACACACACACACACACACACACACACACACACCACATATACACTGTGGTGTATGACATACATACTTGGCTATATTATATACATACATGACTAAATGGCATGATTCACATGGCATCTCATCTGGATTATTGACAGTTTGGTATTCAATGTAATTAACCTTCTTTTGTCCATTTTATAGTAGGTATTTCTCTGTCCTACCTTCTGAGCTTGGTGTTTGATTCTGGACAGTCTTCATAGCAAAATATCTTGCTTAAATTATAAATAATTTAAATTAATTTAAATAATCAACTTGCTGGAAAAATGAAGAACACACTTCTAAATAAGCTGTTTCACTGAAGAAATCACAAGGTACTATTGCTGTTTAATAAAGGTCAGGATAAACAAATAGGCCAAATAGATGTTTATTAAGGGAGAAACAACTCACAACACAGACAGATGAACACAGCAGTTAGAACTGGATGCTCCCCTCTCCCTGTCTCGCCAGAGAGCGTCCCCGCCTCCTTCAGAGCCCTAGTCCCACAGGTCACTTCCGCCCCTGGCTCCACCCCTCAATGGGTGTGGTCAGTGCCACAGAATATCCCTGTGTCAGTGACACAGTGAATATCCCACTACAAGGTAGTTAGCATTTGAATTTGGTATAATGTGCTTGTGGAATGCAGCTAAAACAGCATATAAAGGGAAAGATGCATTCTAAAAATATAAGTATTGAAAAAGCAAAAAACTGGATATCAATGACCCAAGATTCTCTCTCAAGATGCTACAGTAATGAGCCTAGTAGTTTGGGATGTACAGGAAAGCATTCCAGGGACAGAAAATAAAGCCAACATGAAATAAATATACACAGAATATGTTGAACAAATTGAAATCCAGCTTGGCTCAAACATAGTAAGAGAAGGGAAGGAGGTATTAAGTCTAAAAGATGATTGGTGTTATTTTCATAGTTCTTTCACAATGATAAACATTTTGGTTTTTATAATTATATGTAAGTAATGGTTTAGAACAAATATCTAAACAATCTAAATGTAGCATTTTTGAGGAACCCATTAGGCCTCATTCATCCCCAAGGTACTATTGAAAATAGCAATGGTTGGCGGTGAAGTGTCATTTTCTTCAGTGGTATAGCCACTGATAGTTGCCCATGTTCTAGTGAATAACCTCACAGCCACCACAGTACAAGAAGCTAAATACAGTAGGCCTAATACAAAAAGAAGACATGAAAGTCATAGAAAGATTAATGAAGAAGGTTTCCAGCAGAAGAGATAGAAAGATGAGAGAGAGGGAAATGTGGAGGGGGAGATAAATTACTAAAATTCACTACATAAATGTATTTAAACTAGTAGTCAGTCTTTTGTTGTTGTTGTTGGGACTGTTGGCTCCCCAATAATGACATGGAGACTTACTATTAATTGTGAAAGCTTAGGTGTTTCCCCCTAGCTCTTCCAACTTAAACTAACTAATTTCTATTCATCTACATGTTGCCATGTTACTCGTAGCTTTTGCCTCTTCATCTGCATGTCTTGTTTTCTCTGTGTGTCTGACTGGTGTCTCTGCCTTTTCTCTTCTCTTTTCTTCTCTGTTCAGAAGTCCCTGCTATATCTCCTACCTAGCTATTGATCATGTATCTTTTTATTAAAACGTTCACAGTGACACATCTTCACACAGTATAAAAGAAAATTCCACAACAGAACCTGGCAATAAAAATTGAAAATCACTGGCTATTATGTGTAATAGAGATGCAGAGAGATAAGAATTGATGTGGGGATGATTACTGGGAGGTTATATTTTTAGGTAATAGATGATATTGGTTTATATGGGACAGCTGAAAATATGTAAATGAAATGTAAGTGGGGCCTAAGTTTGTTATTAACAGAGAAAGTACTTATGGATGTGTATGTTTTCAGTGTGTGTGTGTGTGTGTGTGCATGCATGTTTGTGTGAATGTAGTAGAAATGCTGATAGTGTTTGTTGAGAAGTTTTTGATGGTACTTTGAGAGAAGAGAGTTGAGAATGGATATTTTATATTTGGCTTAGAAAGCAGTAGTTGTCAAATTAGGGAAATTTAGAAAAAGTTTAATAGAACTAACTTTTTCAGGATATGTTAGTGTAAACATTAGACTTGTAAGTAATCATATCATGGTGAGAGTTAGGTATACAAGTTTGTAGTTTTGGAGATGAGGCCAAGCCCCTGAGTTTACATTTTTGTGTGTATATCTACATATGAGCCACAACCTCATATTATTTAATAAAAGAATAGAGATGAAGAAGAGAATCAAGGCCTGTGTCATCCCAACATTGTTATAGAAGGGATGAAAGTCTTTAATATGAGAGGTAGTAAGAAACCCAGGAAAACAGCATATCTCAGAAACGAGTGTCAAATCATCTAGGGAAAGGAAGACAAAAAAAAGTTTATTTGGGGCTGGCCTCAGCTTGTAAAGATGGCTATTGTCAAACCTGACATATTAAGTTCAATTCCAGGAACCACATAGTGGAAGTGTAGAACTGATTTCTACAATTTTTTCTTTGACTTCCACAAACATGCCCCCCTACACATATATGCACACATCTATACACACAAAAATATTTAGAAAATTTAATAAAATACAAAGGTTGTTTGTTTGATTTAACATATAGATGTTTATAATGAACTCAATAGGAGAAATTTCAGCCAAAAAAACCCAACACTTTGGGGAAGTAATGAGAAATTTAAATAATATGAACAAAATTCTAGGGTTTTGCTGCATGTGAAATTTGTAGAAAGTGGGTGGTAGTTGATGTGTGACACTAGCTAAAGATGTACCAATTATTCAAAGAAATATTGGTTAAATGTAAGTTATGAGTGATATGTATTTATAAACATGGCCAGTTTGAGTATTATTTTTACCTTTTGCAAAAGACAACATGCACTTTAGAAACCGAGTCTAGAATCCCCTGAGCTTCAACTGACCTGAATGCTCCCATCCAGGGGACTAGTCATCAGGCAGACTTCCAAAGAAGGAGGTAACCAACAGACTTACACAGCTATAGTACCACATCCATAGCCAGTTGGCATGAAAACTCTGAGTATGCATTAGTGGTTTGTATCTTGGTAGCAGCCAGTGGCTTACCAATTGCACTTGAGCCGCTCTCAGCAAAATGGGAGCCATGCCTGGAACTGGAAGTCTAGCTAACTAGGCAGTAGTAGTGAAGTCATGGCTGTCAGAGGACTTCACATAATTTCTAACAATAATATATAAACATTTGTCCTTTTATACTCTTGTCCTTATAAGTGTAGGCTTGCTACAAACACTGACAAACTTAACTTGATCACAGAATCCACATAAAAGTGGAAATAGAGACCTAACTCCACAAAAGTTGTCCTCTGACTTTGGCATCCACACAGTGTCATATGCACACAGACAGACAGACAGACAGACAGACAGACAGACAGAACACACACACACACACACACACACACACACACACACACACACACACACACACACAACTTATAATAAAGAAGAGGAATATTTAAAAATAGACACATAAAGCATAGGGAAGAAAATAATTAAACAATGGAAGCAGAGGTAGGAGTTATGAGTCTGAAAGCCAAAGATTTGCCTTAGATTCTTGGTAAGCCAGAAGCCACGAGAAAGACCTGGGACAAAGTTTTCCTCCAGGCTTCTACATATAACCAACTCTGCCAACACCTTGCCTTTGGAAATGTAAGAATAAGCTCCTGTTGTCTTAGTCTTCCTAAGTAGTGACACTGAGGAGGAACTCTGGGAAATTGATGTGCTGTCCTTTACTCTTGACTTTTTTCTTTAGTTTTCTAAAAGCTTTACTTTCTCTAAAACTAAGGGTTTTGTTTTTTCAACAGCATGAGTATTTGTTATAAACTTCACATTATGTGGTCCATCTCCTACATTCTGAAAGGCTTCGTCTGTTCTCATGATGCACATTTAGAAAAAATTGTATAAAGCCATAACATATGTTCAGATTTACATGGTATAAAAAGGATATTCTTTTTGTTCCTATGCTTCAAAATACTTGATTTTAGAGCAAGTTAAACTTTTAGGATCTTGTGTGGTCAACACAACAATTAGTGTCCATGTTTCCTTTCTATCGCTATGATAAAATATCTTGAGAAAAAGCATCTTTGGGCAGAAAGGGATGTGTTTGGCATGCAATTCCAGGTTACAGTCCAACATAGCAGGGACCTCAGAATGACAGATTTGTCGCATCCACAGAGAACAGATTGAGATGAATACATGCATGTTCATTTATTTGCTTGTTTGTGCTCAGCTAAATTTCTCCATGTTTGTACACAACAGGACCACCTATGCCTAGAGGATCGTGCCCCTCACATTGGACTAGGGCTTCTCCTGTGAATTAACTTAATTAAGACAATTCCCCATGGATATACCTACAGACCAACCCAATGTAAGCAAGAAGTAGTAATTGAGACTCCCTTCCCAGATGACTGTAGGTGATGTCAAGTTGGTAATTAAAGCTAGCCATTAGGACCATGCTAAGGCATATATTTAAGAAGTCTATCAAACACCATTTCTACACAGTAAAAAACCTTATTAAGTAATTTTTTATGTTCCTGGAAATTGAAAAGTAACCATAAGCCTCCATTATTGAAACTTCAGTATTACACATAAGAAAATTACACCAACTTGCCAAATACTGTGTATGGAGTATACGAGACATTGGGAGAGCTTTTAACTCTGTTCAATGAGAAATTTATAGGCTGAATAGAAACTGGTGACTCTTACATTATTATTGTTTTCCAAAATTCCAAATAAATGAGAACATTCTATTATAAATTTGGACAATATATCAAGAGTTTTGAAGGCTTTTGTTGTTTTGATTTGTTTGTCATTTCTATTAATTTATTAAGACTTCCATAGCTATCAGCAAGAGTATTTGTAGTCCCAATTTTCAAAATCAAATACTTAATATATACAGGGAATATTTTTGTTGCTATAACTTAACCTGCAATGTGATAGACCACAGACAGCATAATTATTGCTAAGTGCAAAAATGATCAGATCTGTGCTGCTAAAGGTCAACATATCTTTTAATGAAATTTCCTGTTGTTTATCCAAAAAGATGTTTAAGATGCAGTCTCTAACTTAATATAGTGAAACTTTCCTGGAGGAAAACCTAATTTAGTACCTGGTGTTAGTGGTACCCTTTGAGGAGCTCACCCCCTCCCCAAAAACAGAAAAGATTGGTTTCAAGATACTTGCCAGTCTCATTGCAGACTGTATATCACCTCATAGTATGCACAATGCCAAATTATTGTCTGCATACTGTGTAAGATATTCTGCTTTGTTTATTTGTTTCCATAAATCCAAGTTGGGTATGTCCTGTGTTTATACTTCATTTTTTTATGATTGAACTATGTGGCTGCCATCATTCTCATGATCTGGACTCTTATTAAGCATAGTTATATCTACAATATTAACAGAGAAGGTTAAAAACAACAGATTGCTAATTTATACATTTGTAATTCCTGTAAGGTAAATATTAAGTGAGATGCGATAATGATTACTTTGAGCTACAAACCATGATTGCTAATGGGGATTACTGTAGTTGGTACTTAGGAAGAAAAGATGCACTCCATAATAATGGATAGTCTGTGTCACCAGACAGCAAGACTAGTATTTCTAAGCTCCAGTTTGGACCACTACACACAGATTTATGCTTCTGGACCCATTGCCAGTTAAAACATTTTTCATCCTTTAGTAGAGTTTCCAAGAGTCAGTGTCCTAGATTGCTTTTAACTGTCAACTTGACATTGCCTGGAGTCACCCGCATGAAGAGTCCTCATTTAAGGAACCACCCAGATTTGCCTGGCTTGTGGGCACATCTATGGGGAAATGTCTTATTAATTGAGATAGGAGGGCCCAACACTATGTGAGAAGATCCACTTCCTGAGCAGGTGGTCTTGGGCTGAAAAAAAAAAAAAAAAAGCTGAGTATGAGTCTATAAGCAAGCCAGCAGCATTCACCCATCTTTTGTGCTTAAAGTTTTTTCAGTTCCTGCCCTGATGGACAAAACTTGGAAGTACATGCTAAATAACCCTTTTCTCCCCAAATTACTTTTGGTCAGAGTGTTTTATCATAGTAAAAGAAACTGAACTGTAACAGTTCATTACACTGTAGGCAACTCTGATATCACAGTTCAGGCTATTAAAAATCTGCAAAGATAATTTTTCTTGAAGCAAAAATTAGATAAGCTCTAAAGATTTTAACCTGAAGATGTATGACTTGGTGATGTGAGCTGGACAAAGAAAATGTAACCATTTTAACGATTTCAAAGGTTTAATTGTACATGCATAGGAAGAGAGGAAGTACAGGAGGCTATTAATAAATTCTGTGAATGAAATGGTGAAGATTGGGGCTTCTATGAATAATAGTAGTAATAAACAATAATAGTAAGAGGCTTGAGGATAAGTAATAAAAGTTGACTTATTCAACATGATTCATGAAGGAGATGTCAAAGGTACTTTCAAGTTTTTAATACTGGATAATCGGGAAAAGGCAGTGACATTAAGACATGGATTTGATTAATGAAGATGAGTGAGTTTCACATAGAAAATCCTAACTTTATAGTGTAAGATATGTGTTTGGTATTTGAAAATACAAAGACTGGAACTGATTGGCATGGACAGTCAAAGCTCAGTGGTCACTTTGTGGCTCCAATGCTAATTCCCTGTGGAGTCTGTGTGATGGTCTAAAAGAAGGAGTATTTGTTATAGAAGTAAAACAAATACAACTTTTAAAAGTCAGGATAAAAGAGAAGGAAGCATCAGAGTGGAGCTTATTTTTCCCTGATTGTGTGAGCTCTACTGGGTCCTGTTTGATCTTGGAAAGCTTTCCTATGCAGTTAATGATCCTGCCATAGTGGAAGCACTAATCTTCCCAGTGAAGAAACTATGTGCTATTTGTTTTTTTATAATCACTATTGCAGATATGCTAGCTCGCAGCTGTGCTAAAGGAACCTGTCCATGTGATACAAATAGGCCCAAGAAGTGTAAATTAAGAGACTATCTGCTTCATAGAGAAAGATGGTGATTGGTTAAAAAGAGAAGGAAAATGCAGATAAAAAGAAATTTATGCAGAAGGTGAAGCATAAAAAAAGAAGGTGTGCTATACTTAGCAATGAGAAGTTTGTGAGTTCGTCAAGAAAGTTGGAAAAGGAATGCTGAGCCTTTGGGTTGTATGTTATGAATGAGAATATACAGGTGGTCATCCCAGGACATTAACATGTGCAGTAAAAAAAAAGTTTTTATGGTGAAACGCATTGAAATTATTATGAAAAGCACTTCGGACTACTGGGTTGTTGTTCTGGGTTAGACCTTATCATTTTTTGTCTTTTTAAAAGGGAAACCTTTAGAGGACTGTGCCACAGCCAGATGTTTGTATATGTCCATTGATGCCCATGTTTTGTAGAAGGGAAAGGGCATATGCCTTCCTGGGTGATTTTAAACAGGAGTGAACATAGGAATGGTGGTTTCAGAGTAGGACTCACTTCTGCTGTCCCTACTCAGGACACCTGGAATATGATGAGAGGCCTGTCCTCTACTCCAGCAGAAGCTGTGCATGTTTGGAGTGAGGGCTTGATGTGTGGTGACCACAACCTGTTCATTCCACAAACTAGAGAAACATGGGTGTCTGTTCTGCTGTCCGGGTTCTGCTGCAGTAGTCTAGCCAATGGCAAGGAAAATGTTGGCTGTCCAGTGTCAGGGCAGAAAACACTAGCTGTTCTGCCTGTCAGTATGCTGAGAAATTAGGTCTTTACTTAGAACTGGGAAATAGTAGAATAAGAGAGTTTGTAAACAAAACTGATACTTTGCTTTTCTAGTTATATATTTTTATTAGCTTACATATATTAGATGATTCCCTGTAATTACAGAATCTTCTTATTACATATTCTCCTGCCAAGTTATTTTTATAGAAATGGATAGATTTTTATATGTCCACTCCTCTTTATTTCTTAATTATATGAGCTTTACAGTTCACGTTAGGAGCCACAATTATTTAGAACGTAGTCAGAGTATTTATATAATGATTTTTATAGCAGACATTCATATAACCCAGTGGCAACCTAAATGATATTGCTGTAGGATATTTGTCTTTGTTCAATTTTTTATTACAGCCACTTGTGCTGGAATGATTTATTTACATGTTATTTAAATTTTCTGTCCTTATTAATCGTCCTGATGCCTGACTGGGGCACTCAGGACTGATAATCAGCAGGCTTTTCTGTTTAATTCTGGAAGAACAAGCTGCTTATGATGACCCAAAAGAGCCACAAGGAAGATTTGTGAAAGAGCGGTATTCAGCCAGCTCTAATCCTTGTTTTCAGAAAGACAGTATCTTTAAGTGTTCTCTAATTAGTGAATAGATATGGTTTTGAATTCTTGTAGATGCCTTCATAGGGTTGATATGGTTTGCCTGTCTTCTTTACATCATTGTATTACATTTCTAGTACGTGAGGTTTTACTATAAACATCTAAAATGCAAGATATAGAAAATGTAGTTTTGAAGTACGTAGTCATTGTGATATTATTGGTGTGATTTATTGGAATATTTTTTTAATATTACAATTAGAAACCTGAATATTATATGCCATAAGGTGATGTCTACAAAACTAAAGTGTGTCTTGATTTCTTGCTTGCTTGTTTGCTTTGCTGATCACTTTGTATACATGAGATGTTTACTGCTCTGAGATAAAATCTTCAGTTTGGTAAAATTGCTTCTACCAGTCACCTAGGAAATACAAGCCAGAGAACAACACACTGGTATTTAGGCATACCAAGAGGAAATATATTGCTTCAGTGAACTGAATATAAAACATGATGGTGGAAACACCTGGAAATCAAAAGGAACATATTTTAGCTATGCTTCTCTTTTTCAAAGAACTTAAGTGCTTAGCTATTATTGTTATTACTAGAGAAGTTGGCAGTGACATTTGAAATATGATAAATAAAAGCCTACAGAATGTCTGCTTCTACTTTTAGCACTTGTCTGATTCCTCCTGCAGAAACTGCATAATGGAAACTACTGTGCAGTTAATGCAACTCCAATATACCGACCTTACTCATTGCAATAAATGTATTATCTATTACTGTGTAATGATAAAGCTGTGCTTATTGAAACTGCAAAAGTTATTGAAGGAGAGGGATGGGAGTTTTTTGCTATTATCACCTGTATTATTAATTGGAGATAATTACTGAAGAGCAGCTGGCTGTTGGTTTTAGGGAGCATCAATTGTTCTTCTCACCCAGCTGTTAACTAATAAGGATCGTCAACACATCTGTTTCAACAGCTGGTAATTAACAAAAGCCTAATTGCTGCAACTCTTTTAGCATTCAATCTGTGAAAAAGAAGTGATGTAGAAGAATATTATTTACTTGGTGCTTTGCACTTTCTGAGACCAGTTTCCCTTTTTTCTCTTCTCCTTACATTTTTTTTTTCTTACTTTGAACACCACTGCCTTTGTATGAAGCATTGAATGGCAGGAGCACACAATATGGTAATCCAGAGCTTAACTTTTCCAGATCTTTGTTGGTGTTTCTTATTGCAACATTTCTTTGCTAACTTAGAAGATAAAATGGATCAAAAGCATTTTGAGTAGTTCCATACAACAGTTAAAATCCGCAGCAGCGTGCCCTGGGCTGTGCTGCTGTGTGAGCATCCAAAAGGAGACAAGGAAAGACAGAATTCTTTTCTGCCTTCACATGCACAGCTCCAAAGCAATTTCCATATTGAGATACTGAATTTCTCTTTAAATTACTGCATCTGTTGATTAGCCTTCTGTCCTTCTCTCTCAGTTGCCATCTTGTAAAAACATTAGCTTATTTTAATATCTTTATGTGAACTTGAAGGTTTTAAGAAAACCTATTAATGTATTTGTGAAATCTGGCTTCACCTGCTATTCTTTAAAATCTGAGCTGAGTTTTAAAAGTTGTATTTAAGTCAGAAAACTTTGGGGATTTCTTGTTCTTTACAATGAGTGAATAGAAAATTTTAGGCTTGGATATTGACACCTGAATAAAACTAGTTTGCAATAACAGGATTATAAAATAATATTTTACCTTAATGCTTTATTACTCTTAATTGTGGTCTGGTTCAATGTGATATATATTTAATATAGCCTTGACAATAGAGAATTATATTTATGCTTTCATATTTTATTAATTATATATCAAAAAACTTCAGTAGCCATTGTATATTTAATTGTAGTACACACACACACACACACACACACACACACACACACACACACAACACTATCTGAATGCTATGAGGTCCATATTTATTAGAGATCACACAATCACATAATCAGGGTGACTTTTCCCCTTCAACACCTTTATGACTTTGAGTATGTTCCTGTTAGTTACATGGCAGTGCTTATGATTCTTATTGAATGTAAGCATCTGAAAAGTCCTGAGCTAAGGTGATAGTCATGTTCACCTGGGTACCCTTGCTTTTTTAGCTTTTTCAGTTGGCAATATTTCTATGCAGGCTGTTAAGTAATTGATGTTGAAAGTATAAAAGAAATTCTACCCAAGTGCTTGCCATGGACTGAATTGCAGATTGCATAATTTCAATTTTTTTTTTTTTTTTTTGCTGGCAAGACTATTTTAGTTCAGCAGGTGTTCAGGTGATGAAGTGTACAATAGACATAATGCAAAAATATACACGATCCTGAACAAATAAACAAAATTCTGCAGGTTAAAAGTCTAACTAAATAGAAAGGTACTACATGTAGAGAAATGTTTATGACTGAAATGTAGAAGAGAATATATTGTCATTTGGAGAAATGTTTGCTTCTTGAGTTTAAATAAGACTTTAATTTTCTCTGTGTGCTTATGTTCTTAGGTGGCACCACAGAGCTTAGTGAAAGGAATGTATCCTGACATGAGAGAAGACAATAGGCTTTGTTAAGAACTTACATGCTAAGCATTCACTCTACCACTAAGCTATACTCCCAGCCTAGGAACCCACACTCTGGCTGATTTTTTTTTTTTTTTGAAAATGTTCTTTTCTTGAAATTAACCTCAAGAATACGTGATGTGGTTAGAACAAAATTCATTTATTTAATAGACACTCACTTAGGATCATTGTCAGAGCACAGTCTAATATTGGAGTGCTGTGAGAATTTGGAGTGTTTGTGAGAAAATAAGGCAAATGTCTTGTGACCTTACTTTCTTCAAAAACACAGAATTGTTTTTGTGCTTTTGTGCCCCTCTGAGGTATAGTGGATAGGAGTGAATTCACTTTAGATTATTCATTGCATCTGGCTACTGTTACTTGTTTATATACCTCTATGGAAAAACGTGTTTTTGTCATGTGTGGTTTGTCCTTGTGATTTGTACACTTTACTCCGGTGACTCTTCTTAACTCTCATACTACAAATTGTCTGATGCTCCGAATAAAGTTGGTTACTACATGAGACTTTATTCTACCTCAGTTTTAGTACCTCCCTCTTCCATTTTCACACCACTGACTAGAGTGATAAACAGATCATAGTAGCACTTGATTAACATATATATTATATATATGTGTGTACATATATAAAATCTTATTAACTGATAACTAGATTATATGTGAAACGTGATTTTTTCTTTTTTTTTTTTTTTTTTTTTGTAATTTTGTAAGAATGACTTTCAGAAGAATGATCAAGAAGTCTCAGGGACCAAACATATAACTGATCCCTAATTATCAAGAAACAGAAGGACAGAATTAATATTTTATGAAATAGGATTCATTAAATATAAAAGATATAAGAAAAGGACATATACTCCACAGATGAGTTAACATGCACATAAATGGTTAAACACAAAACTTTAAGTTTCTTAAAAAAAAATTTGCAGACAATAAAACTAAAAGGCAAACTATACATTTAACAAGTGAATAATATCTGAAATGAGTAATAAACCCCGTTTAAGAAAACAACATGATGTGAAAATAGGCAATAGACATTTTGCAGTAGAGACAAACATCAGCAGTAGATGGCCAACATCACTGATGATCAGACACGTGTTGCAAATAGCAGTTGTCCAAAAGGCAGAAGATGCATGCTAAGGATGTGTAGAAAGAGTAGTTTGAACACTGCTGATAGGGCTGTAAATTAGTATAACTGGTACAAAACACAGGGTAGAAGTTCCTCATAATGGAAAAACAATACTACCACATGATCTAGCAGTCATATTTCCGGGCATATTTCGAAAGGAAATGAAATCATACGTCAGAGACATCTGCACTCCCACACTAACTGTAGTATTACTCACAATAGCCAAGACATGAAAACTTGTATAATGTCTGTCAGCCAGAGAGTGACTAAAGAAAAAGTGGTAGTAAATATACATAATGGAATACTACTCAGCCATAAGTTACTGTTATCTCTGAAGATGTGGATGAAAGTAGAATGGCCTAAGGTTAAGTGAATTAAGTAGCTGAAAAAAATCTTGTGTTCCAATTTTGTCATGTAAACTTATGTAATGAAATTCATTGATGATCATTAACAACATATTTTTAATCATTTCTTTTATTTTTTAAATTATAATTATGTCACTTCCCTTTTTCTTCATTCCATACCCTCCCATATACCCCTCCTTACTCTCTTTTAAATTCATGGCCTCTTTTTCATTGCTTGTTGTCATATATTTACATGCATATGTATACATAAATATACAAATATAACCTGAGCAGTCTCTATAATGTTACCTGTATGCATTTTTCGAGGGCTAACCAGTTGGTATTGATAATCAGTTGGTGTGGGATTCCCTGCCTAATACTGTCTGTCCCATTCTCAGCATTCCTTAGTTGGCTATAGTTTTATCTGTGGGGTTAAGGCCTTGTGGTCTCTCTCTGTCCCCTTTGGCATGGCCATTGCTATCATCCTTGTTCAGGCCACCGTGTTAATGAGGTTTTATGTGTGTAGCTTCTGACATTTCTAGGAGGCTGTCTTACAGAAAACTCCCTGATGCTCTGGTTCTTACACTACTTAGGCCCCTCTTCCACAGTGTCCCCTGATGTTAGGTGCAGGAGTTCTCTTGTAGATGTATTCATTGGTCTTCATTTCCACAACTCTGCATTTAAACACCTGATTTTTATTTGTTTTGTTTTGTTTTGTTTTGTTTTGTTTTTCGAAACAGGGTTTCTCTGTATTGCTTTGGAGCCTGTCCTGGAGCTCGCTCAGTAGACCAGGCTGGCTGCACACTCACAGAGATCTGCCTGCCTCTACCTCCCAAGTGCTGGGATTAAAGGCATGCACCACCAAGTTGGCAAAACACCTGATTTTTTTTTAACACCTGATTTTTAAAGCACTTAATTTTGCCTAGTGTTTAGACCTTAATTTTTAAGGGCAAGGGGACTTTGGAATCCAGAGTACTGAATTCAAATTTTTGTTTTCCCACGTAGTAGCCAGCTGATATTTAGTAAGTTACATAATAACCTTCTCATTTGTAAAATGGAAATAGTAGCTACCATGATTATTAAAATAAGGAAATGATTCCATAGAATACTGTTTGCTGTGCAGTATTTTCATTTTGCTATGGGTGTATATAAAATTATAACATTAACATTTTTTGCTGATTTGGAAAACCTGGATTTCTTTCTATGTCCTTTTTCTTATTGCTAAAATATCCACACAGTTAATAATATTATTCTCTCTTATTTTCTTCCCTTCCAAAATAATAGCATTTAACAGGAAAGCATTCAATTTCCTGCCATGTCAAATTCAATAATATTTTATACTTGAAGTATCTTACAAACTTCATAATATTGAGTTCTGTACACTGTGCAGAAGTTGTATAGCCAAGAAAAAAGATAGAGAAACATGTCGCTGAGAAAGCAAGGCTGTCTTTTTTTCTGTACAATTCTTAATATGTTGCACACAATTAGTAAATGGTGTATATGCACTATCTTGGTCCACAGAGATTTTCTTGGTAAAGATTCTCAGGATCACGAGAAAAACCACAATCTACCTCACAGAGACTCATCATCCTTTGGTCTGAGTTAAAAGATATTGAACTTACAAGACAGAGTGATGCTGAAGATTTATTTTCTTCACGTGTTGGGTAGATATTTAGTACCTATCCAACTCCTAACTCACAAAGTTGGTGATTCGGCTTTTTTCCTACTATTAATTCAACAACAGGACATTAAAGCAATTTCTGTTTTCTGGGTACTATTATATATATTTCACTTGTTTTATTTTATTTGTATCAGCATCTTAAGAATGGATTTTAGCTTACCCCACTTTAAAATGGGTGAGAAAATGGAATAACAGATTGCCAACAGAGACAGCTTGCAAGGAAGGAGCCAGGATGCCTACCATGTCCCTGTTTCCACAGACCTTGCCAAGCTGTGCTTCTAGCATACTTTCTAACTTTCTCTTTTCTATGACTTCTGCTTCCAACTCAAGAGTCAACTTCAATTATTAATATGACAATTTCTGTCTCTACAATCGCCTGTTTTCTCTCTCATGTCAGATCACCTCATAGATCATTAAATAGTGCATATATTCTTCTTTTTGAATGAAGGGACTCAATTGTGACCATGTTGGTAAGTCAAAAGGCATGACATGAGGGTAAAATACATCCACTAAAAATACTCTAAAAAGAATTACACAATGTAGTGAGCAAACAACAAATTCTGTCTCTGAGGGAGCTGTAGTTGAATTCTCACTTTTATCATTTTGATAATGTCTTTCAATTTTTAGGATATGTTTTTGCTAGCATTTTAGTTACATGTTATCTACTAAGTTTTTTGTCTGCTTAAAAGTTAAAGAGCTAAAATCCTAGATGATTTGTAGTCATTGCTTGAACCATCATCTAGACCCATTTGTTCATAGTTATCACAGAGTTCAATATACTTATGGTTATTCTGTAAAAATGATTATTTTATAAATTAGCATACCCTTAAGTTATGTCATATTGAAATGTGTTCTTGTAAAATAAACAAAGCTTTATGAATACTTATATTCTAATTTCAGCTTTCTTTCTAATTAGCTATGAAACCTTGGACAGGTTCCAAGTGTTTGCAATAGCAACAATTTCCTTATCATGAAAACAGAGGACTGTGTTACTTCTAAGATGCTTCCCAAATCTGCATGCTGACTCAGTTTAATTTGTACATCATGCTCCTTTAGCAGATATCATGAAGACAATCAACTACCTTGCTTTGTCATGAAAAGAGGTTTGCATTAATTGATCTTGGTGATACCAAAGGAAGGCTGAACTATTTCAGACTATAACTATTAAAAACACATTGAAACCAAACATAAAAAATTTTGAAGTAAAACAAAGATTGTTATCCATAACAGCAACAGTAAATATTGTTCAATTCTGTGGAAACTATAATCCTGCCATCGTCTGCCACTCCAAATTGCTAGAAAAGACTTACTAACAAAATGTATTTCCATTCTATTACAGTAAATGGCTGTCCTATTCCAACCACAGTACTCAAAATAGGTATATACATTAATACTAGGCAACCAATCTTTATTATTTCAGGTATCATAAATGGACACAGAATGTGGAAAATGCATTATGATTAGTCTTGTTGTCAGTAATTCTGTTGGCTAATGTTGATTTGACTCATCATTTCACCTGGAAATAATGTGGATCATCCTATTGGTTGTTTGAAAGGTTAGGGTAGTATTGTCTTCCAAGCACTTGGCACCATCTCGTCCCATAACAGAAATTCAACTGGTAACATACTTCCGAGATGGAACCTTTAACATTGTTTCAGTGAAGTTACCAAGTTTTGTGATATCTTCAAAAATATATAAATATATACATCATAAGGCTCAGAAATTCCTATGGCAGGTACTCAAGAAAAATGAAAATGGCATTTATACGTACAGCTGTTTATAGCAATTGTATTAATGACTGCTAAAACAAAGTAAAATGTCAGTCAACTGGTGAATAGAGAGTCACATACTTCTCAATGTAGTATTGCTCACTGATTATAAAGGAGCGAACTACTGCAACATGCAATAATGTATTAATCTCAAAGTATATTAAATTAAAAGCTAGAATTAATGGCTGTATTTCTTTTACATAATATAAAAAAGGCAAAGATATAGGGACAGGGGCTGAGTATAAAAGGAGGTGAATGACTGCATTGGTGTGCCACGAGACATTTGGAGATAATGGGAAAGCTTTATATCTTAAATGTGATGCTTGTCAAGTGACAACACATGTTTGTCAGAATTAATAGAAAAAAACCAGGTGTGGTGGCTCATGCCTGTAGTGGCAACATTGCAAAGCTGAAGAGAGGACTGCCTCACCTTCAAGACCTAGGCTGAACTGTGTGTTCTAGAACATCCTGAGCTAGAGTTCTTACTCTACTTCATAAAAATACAGATAATAGGTTTAAATAATTGAGTTTAACTTACTGGAACTTACAATTCATAAGCCTAATTGTTAAATATCTGTGTGTATACTTCATGTCTTATATATGTTTCACTTTCATGGAATTTGATCTAAAAATAAGACTATAATTAGAAAAGGTACAAAAATACAAATGGTAAAATATGTCTAAAGGATATAACTACAGTAAAGTAGAAAAACAATTTTAACATGGAGATGAGAGTTAATTTGAATGTTTTATTCCTAGCTTGTAGAGATATCTCACCTATAGTTATGGAATACAGAAGATGAAAGCAATCTTTCAAACTTCTTAAATTTAATTACAGAATAAATCTGTTAAGAATTCCTTACCCAGATAGAAAACAAACTAATATCTTGTACCTAAACTTATATGCAAATATCCAGACTGCCAAATGCTTTTGTAATTTTCCATTATTAAAATAGAAAAGTTGCATTATCTAGTGTTCATTTCATTACACTAATTAATTTTCTCATAATTGGGTTTTTATTATTTTTCTTATTTACTGTATTCTTATGCAAGAAACTAATTCCACTGAAATCATATGCATTCAACAAAATGCTGAAACTCCTGACTTTAAATTACTTTTAATTATTGACACTGTTGTTTTCATGGTTTGAAACAATTGCATGTTCACTGTCAAAGACCATTTAAATTGAAAGAGGACATTTTTATGCAAATTGAACTTTGAATGAATAATACTAAAACTTGACTTACTAGTACCTTATTTTTAAAGTAATGTTAAACTCTTTTTACTAGTACCTTATTTTTAAAATAATGCTAAACTCTTTTTGGCATTTCTTAAAACTTGTGGAAATGGTGGTGAGAACTTGGAAAATTATTGTAAAACTACAACTTTGAGCCTTATCAAAATAACAGCTGAGGTAATAATTCACTGAAAACAGCTAGGAGAAAAATACCTTGTAAGTTTATGCCACAAAAGACTGATAAGTCTATAAGAAATAGAAAAGTTATCTTGTAGCAAACATCACACAATGTATATATATATGAAAATACCACAGTTCCCATTAAGATGTATGATGATTATGCTTTACCAGTTAAAATAAACTCAATTTAAAATTTTGTAGGATTAACTGCCTATGCTTTTAGATACTATTCTTAAACAAATTACCTCTAGCAATGAAAGTTGTGATCAATCTACTTTTTAGAGAAAAAAAAAATTTTCCTGGAGAAAAAGCATAGAGAGGGTTAACTTATATCTATAAGAATCAGGTCATAGTTTTGTGTATCAAAGATAGCTTGACAACATACTTAGAATTTTCTGAGTTTTACTGTTAATAAAGTTAAAAGAAAATCTAGTGAGATCAGGCAGTGGAGCCACATTAAATTTGTATCTGAAATGCCCATTGTGCTTATCTCTACTGTAGACACTTCTCTGAACCCATGTTCCACATTCTGAGTTCTGTGTATAAAGTTAAACATTGCAGAAGGGCATATCTGATAATACAGATAAAATAAGGTTGAAGCTTAGTAACTGGCAAAGTTAATACACTTAGTAAATTTTGTCTTTAGTATTTCTATTAACAATATCTTTGACTATTTTGTAGAAAATTGTGACTGCTAAAAAATGTGGCTAGCAAATTTTAAGCTAGCAAATGGTTTAACTCATATTATTGACATTTAATCCTGTTTTAACATGCCAAAACTAATATTTGCAGGCAAAATTACTATCAATGAAACAAGCCAGAGAAACTGCAGTTGAACAGTACAAAAGGCTGGAAGAAGAAATACAGACATTACGAGTTTACTACAGGTAAAACATTTTACACTTCAGTTCAAGTAAATATTGTTTGAGAAACTCCTGTAACTGATATTGTAATTGTAGCTGAAAAAAATCCTCAGTGAAATTAAACTCTGAGGATTTCAAGGATTTTTATTGTATTTAAATTACCTAGAATATAATCTTTAAGCTTTCATTCCTACATAGGTAACATTTAAGTTTATACCATTAAATTTACACAATTCTTTAAATAATCAGTTGTCTAAATGAAGCCTGGTTAGATGAAGTATTTGCTCATCTAAATGCTAACTCTAAAATTATGTGTGTGCATGTGTGTGTGTGTATGTATACATATCTAAATAGATAGATAGATGGACACACACACACACACACACACACACATATATATACTTAACAAAATTATGTTATATAACATGAGCTTATGCCTTTTACAATATGCTATGAGAAATTTCTTATTTTCTTTTAATAATTTTCCATTTAAATTTGAAAAAACTTGTTTTACATGTCAATACCAGTTCCTGCTCTCTCCCATCCTTCCCTCACCAACCCTCCATTAACCCTCATCCCATCCCCTCTCTGTTCCCCAAGGATGGTGAGGCCTTCCATGGGGAGTCTTCAAAGTCTGTCATATCATTTTCTATGGAAATGCCATTAAAGATACTTAATATAATTGTTAAATATCTAAAATATAATGAAATCAAAATAAATTTTAATTAGTTGTAGTTATGAACTATTATATGTATATGCTTCATTATTAATATATTAAACAGCAGCAAATCTAGTAGTGCATATGTTAATAATTACAATTTCTTATTAATGATGTTTATGGATGCTATTTGGGTGATAATTGCAAGTGCTAGAGAATAAAATGCCAGTCATTTCTGTCAGCACAGACGTATCAAAAACCTTGTTAGTTACCTGCATTGGTAGTTCATGAAAAGAAAAATCTAGTATCTTCCCAGCCAAAAAAAAAAAAAAACAACTAAGAAACCATGCTGTAAGGAAGTGTTGATGACATCTGCAATGGTTGGTTATTTTTATGGCTTGAATTGTGTTACTCCCTGAAAATTAAGCTGAACTTCCATAACTTATTAATGTGACCTTATTTGAAATAGGTCATTATAGAGGGAAACTAGTCAAAATGTGGTCATTTGGGTGGACTTTAATCCCCCATGATAAGTGTTTTTATAGAAAAGAGGAAACTTGTACCCTGAATCAGATAGACAGTGAGGAAATACATCATGATGATACACAGGTTAGAGAACAGCCATGTAACAGAAATGATGCAAAAGATTGCCATGAGTTTGTCTATGAAGAAATACAGCCAACACAGAAAGTGAAGCCCACCTGTTATCTGATTTTGGTCTTGTGTCCATAATGATCCAGTTTATAGTACTTTGTTACAGTACCCATAGAAAACGACCACATGTGTTTGGTTGGTTAATTTGCTTTTCCAATTGTAGTTGGTGTCTATGGGAGAGTATGCAATAGAACCCTAATGTTAAAGGAAACCATCTTGCCATCTCACTTGTTGTTGTTGTTTGAATAGCAGAATGAATGTTGCAGTATTTGTATGGTTTATGTGCTATTCTTAACCATAGCTATCATTAGAATCACTTAATTTAGTTACTGAATGATAAACCCTAGTTTAGTTTTCATTATCCACATTGAGCAACTCACAACTGCCTATAACTCCAGTTCCAAAGAATATGATATCTTCTAACCTCCAGGGTCAGCAGCATAAGTGTGTAAGCCCATAAATGCAGGCATACACACATACAGAAAGTAAAAAGGAAGAAATTAGTTTTTAAAAGAATCACTTTGAAATCTACTAAATCTAAAGATTACATAACCTCTTCTAAATAGAGTTAACAATTATTGCCTTAAAGATGCCCTTTCGATGTGCCTTTTTCATTGTGGCTGTTTGCTATTATCCCCCACACCAGTCTTGCATAAGTGAACCTTTCTGCTAGAGTTAGGAAGAGGTAGGATTTAGAGTGTCTGCAGAACAGGTCCAGATAGTGATCATCATAGGAAAGTTTGAAAGAGATAAGAACAACTGTAGGTGAATATTGTAATCTCAGTACATTGCATGTAAATATGAAACTGACAAAAATAAAGGAACCAATCAATTAATGAGCACCAAGCTGGTGGGGTATACCATGAGCTTGTATGGGTTATTACATATTAATTGTAATATAAAATAATCAGCTGTTGTGGTGGGTGTTTTTGCTCTGTTACTCTTTTGGGGGATCCACCGCCCAGCTCCCATATATTACACACAAAGGCTATTCTTAGTTATAAATTCCAAGGTTTGGCTTAGCTTGTATCTTGCCAGCTTTTCTTAATTGTCTATCTTTTACCTTTGAGATTTTTCCTTTTCTTACTTCTGTATATCTTACTGTTACTTTGTGGATTGCTGGGTATGTGGGTGCCTGGGTGGCTGGCCCTTGATGTCCTCCTCTCCTACTTTCTTTTTCCATTTATACTCTATGCCTACCAGCCACACCTATCCTTGCCCCTGCCTTCCCATTGGCCATTCAGCTCTTTGTTAAACCATCAGGTGTTTTAGACAGGCAAAGAATCACAGCTTCACTGAGTTGAACAAATGCAGCATAAACAAAAGTTTCACACCTTAAAATAATATTCTACCATAAGCTGTTCTTATATATCAGCACAAAAGACAAAAAAATGAAATGCTTCAATATTGCAGGTTGACATGGCAAAAATGATGGAAATTGATGGGGATGTTTTCTGTACACATGTTTCTTTTGTTGGTTAATGAATAAAGCACTGTTTGGCTAGTGGCCAGGCAGGAAGGAGTGGAATGGCAGGGCTACCAGAGGAGGTGAATTTTGGGAAGTGTATGCAGGAAGGAGGTGTCATGTGAGCCTGGGAAGAGAGGATGAGAGTCCAGTGTTCTCAGGTAAAATAAGACCATGTGGAAATACATAGATTAGTAGTTATGGGTTAATGATTAATGCAGAGCTAGCCTATAAGAAGCCCAAGCCACTGATCAACAGTTTGATAATTAATATAACATCTGTGTGTTCCTTTGGAGCAAGGTGTCTGTAGAACCGAGTAGGAAATCGCATAACAGAAAATAAGAAGACTAAGGGTATTAGCCAAAAAGACAAAGTTGAAGGGACATGTTTACTGAGGGAGAAAAATGAAGAATCATGGAATCATGAATCATCAGGAGATCACAGCATATGTATCAGTGTTCTTACTATAATGCCAAATATAAAGAGATCTAATAAAAAAACAAACGTGGCTCATTTGGTGGTTCACACCTATAATCCCCACACTTGGGACACAGAGACAAGAAAATTTCCATGTAGTTCAAGGCTAGCTTGGACTAGCTAGCCTTTTGAAGTTCAATGTAACTTCAAAGTAAATAAATAGGGACCAGTGAATAGAGGTGCTTATCACCAAGCCTGAATTCAGTCCTATTTAGTCCATTTTGTGGAAGAGGAACACCAATTTTCACAAGTTGTCCTCTGGCTTCCAAACACACACTGTGAAATGCACAAGCACCTAGACATGAATTTTATCCTCTTGTTTGTCACCAGGAAATTAGTATTTCATAAACTTATCTATTAAAATAATAACAATATGTTTTCATTATATCATTTGTGATTCTGTGTTTGGTATTTTAATGTCATTCACATCAGAGCAAAAAGGGTGACTTGATTATATTTACTTTAAGGTAATATTTTTAAATGAGTAAACATTTTGGAGGTACTGTAAACAAATGTTTATTGGTTTACTTTGCTTCTAAAATATAATAGTAAATATGAAAATTGTATATTTACCTTATAAAAGCAGAATAACCCACATAATATTTAAAACACAATTACATTTAATAAGATAATGTCTTCAGTTTGAAACAACCATGTCATGAAAAGAGTAGAAGTAGATGACATGAGGAACATTTTAAACTTTGACAATTTGTCTCACACATACACAAAGTCTATCATAATGTAAACACACATTTTTAACAACTACAGTATTACATGCTTCATCATAGTGAAAAGTTGACTAAGTACAAACTCTACTTAATGAGTTTGTGATATATGTTTCAAAGTCACAGAAGTCGTAAAGGCAGAGATGATATGAAACATACCCAAAAAGAAGCTTCCTCCTGCAACAGATGAGAATTATACCGAGCCCCACAACCAGACAGTATGCAGAGTGAGACAACTTGAAACACTCAGCCCTAAATGAGCTGTCACCATCAAATCCCTTCCCTCAATGTTCAGGGACCTCTGTGAAAGAGAAGGCAGAAGGGCTATAAGAACCAGAGATGATGAAGGACACCACGGAAGCCTAGCCCTCTAAATCAACAGAATCCATGCACATATGAATTCACACATTGATGGAGCATGATGTAAAGGGCCTGCATGGGTCAGCACCAGTTTGGCCATAGAGCTGAAAGAAGTGGACACATGCTCCATCCCTCACCCAGAAGCTGTCTCCAGTTGAGAACTACTTGCTAATGCAATTGCACTTTTCTCTAAGGGAGTCTCACTGGGGAAACAAACTTACTCTTATGGGTGGGCTGCATGTCCAGTGGTGGATGGCCAACAGGAAACTAATTCATTGTCTCACAATGTCATGTCAGGATTTTTTCTTTTTCTTTTTATTTATTTATTTGTTTATTTGTTTGTTTGTTTTACATATCGATCCCAGTTCCCTCTTCCTCCCTCTCTCCCTCCCTCCCTTCCTCTTTCCCTCTCTCCCCCTCACATGCATCCTGACCACCCTCCCATCCCATTCCCCCCCCCACTCCACATGTAGGGTGATGCCATCCAGGAGGAGTCATCTAAATCTGTCAAGTCATTTGAAGTAAGGACTAGGACTTCTCTCCTGTCTCTAGTTTAAGGGAGTATCCCTCCATGGGAGATGTGCCCGCAAGGTCCTTCTGTGCACCAGGAATACATCCTGGTTCTACTGTCTGAGGTCCCTTAGACTGCTCAGTCCTTCTAGCTGAGACCCAAATTCAAGGGGTCTGAGTCAGTCCCTTGCTAGATTCCCAGCTATCAGTCCGGGGGCCTGTTAGTTCCTCCTTGTTCAGGTCAGCTGTCTCTATGTGTTTCTGCAACCTGGTCTTGTCTTCTCTCTGTGTATCTGAATTCTACTTCCACTCAGTGTTTAATTGTGGGTGTTTGCTTCTGTTTCCAACAGGTACTAGATGAGGGCTCCATCAATCTCATTATCAGGGAAGGGCATTTATGGTAGCCTTTCCACTGTTGCTCAAATTATTAGTTGGGGTCAGTCTTGTAGGTCTTTGGACATTTCTCTAGAGTTAGTTTTCTCTTCAAACCTATAATGACTCCCTCTTTTATTCTCCCTCCCTCCCTCTCCCTCCCTCCCTCCCTCCCTCCCTCCCTCCCTCCCTCCCTCCCTCCCTCTCTCTCTCTCTCTCTCTCTCTCTCTCTCTCTCTCTCTCTCTCTCTCTCTCTCTCTCTCTCTCTCTCTCTCTCTCTCTCCCTGTCTTCTATTCCTCCCCTGACTCAATCTTCCTAGTCCCACGTGCTTACCTCTCCTCCCCTTCTCTTTCTCCTAGTTCCCTCTCCCCTCGCTACCTCTCCACTCCCCATGTGCTCTGGAGAACTTGTCCCTTCCCTCTTCTGGGAGGGACCTTCTATGAATCTCTTAGAATCCAAATCTTTTTTATTTTTTATTCTCTCTTTATACTCTAATGCCCTTTGTGTATATAGTGTAGCTTCTAGTTTTGTGTTTTAATGGGATTTCAGAGTGTGTGACTGAGTTGGACTCTGCAACTATACCTGTTCTCCTGCCTTTTCTTAGACTCTTTCCTTTTGTTTTCTTGTTTTGCCCTATTGTGTGTTTGGTTTTTTTTTTTTTTCATTTTAATTTAATTTCATTATTATCCCTTACAGCCTGTTTGTTTTCTTATGAGAGAATGAAAGGGGTTAGATCCAGATGGGACAGGAGGTGAGGTGGGACTGGGAGGGGTAGAAGGAGAGAAAACTATAATCAAGATATAGTATATGAAAAATCTATTTTCAGTAAAAGAAAAAATACACTCAAAAAGAGTGAAAGGAAAAAGGTTTTTGTTTTGTTGGGGCTTTGTTTTTTTGATTTTCAAGACAGGATTTACCTGTTTATGCCTGCCTGTCCTAGAAGTTAATCTATAGACCAGGCTGACCTGCTTTTGAGATTAAAGGCATGCACCACCACCATCCAGCTAAGAATAAAGTTTTTAACTTTTCTACATGTGTGTATCAATCTACCTTATATGAACTGTGTAGCACAGTTCACTCTACACACACACTCCACACACACATACACAAACACACATACACATACAAGAAATGCCTAGAGTGGTTCATTTATAATTCAATGGCCCTATTGAGGGCTTTTGTGCTTCATCTTCCCATAGCAAGTGTCAGGATGAGAAGCGTTAAGAGTGAGTGTAGCAAAGGAATGCAGCTTGCTTCATGCAAACACACACACACACACACACCCTTAAAACACTATGCAATGTAAGTATTAATAGTGTTACTTACAAGATTTCATAACCCGCTTTTAAGGTTTATTTTTATATGTATGGTTGTATATCCAGCACATGCTTGCCTGGCACGTGGGAAGCCTAGAATAGGGTTTTGGATCCCTTGGAACTGGAGTTACAGATAGTTGTGAGATGCCATGTGGGGCCTGGAAGCCATGCCCAGGTCTTCTGGAAGAAGAGTCAATGCTACACTGAGCCATCATTCCAGCCCCAAACTTTTTTCTTTAATGGGACACAAAACAACTAATAAGTAAAGGTATCATTAGCACAGAAATAATTATTTTTTCTCACTTTGTATGCAAGAAGGATACTATTTACATTCTCAATTTGCAGTTTTCTTTTCCTTGTAATAATAGTAACTTGTAAGACTAAAAGTCAACATGTGTCTCTCTCAATTGCTATTCATTATTCTATAGAATAATTCTATTATTCTATAGAATAACTCAACCTTCTTTAAGAGGATCTTTTAAAATATGTTGTCATTAATGTTTGTGCCCAGCAAGAGACAAGGAACTAATGTAAGAGTAGATTTATCAATTATAGTTTGTGGGTTTCACATTTTATAATATTTCTGTCCACTCGAAACTTTATATATTTTGTTAACTAAACAAACAGTATCTCCCTTAACACTCATAATCAGAATAGTTTTAGTTCCAGATGTGCCAGTTGATTCCTACATGGGCAGTCTTTATCATTTCTTAAAACTTTTTATTTGTTCCTTGACAACTCACAATACATACACATGTACATGTATGACACACACACAAAGTCTGTACTGAGGTCATATTGTCCCCCATTATCCTGCCTTTTCCTCTTCCACACCCATAGGAAGAGGAGTGGAAGTTGTCAAGAGGTTGTTCTCTTATTGTCATGGATGTTGTGATTGTTGTTTTGTGCCCCACTGTATCTGATTAGGACTGCCTGTACGAGAATCAGTGGGAAGAAAGGCAATTTACCAGAGGCTTCCAGTTGAGAAATATGATTTCCCATATCCTAGCTACCATTAACTGTCCATAGCTCCTTGGGGAGGGACGGGGCCCTTGGAGATACCTACCCTCAATAATGAAATGTTGATAGACACAGCCTTGTGCACATAGCCACTGTTGCTACAGGTCCATAAGTGCAAAGAGCCATGTCAGATCTAGTTCACAACATACTTCCCCATCCACTGATGTCTCTATTCTTTTTTCTCTGTCTTCTACAATGTTCTGCCTTCTCAGAGAGTGAAAAATAAATTCCTATTTAGTGGTGAGCACCCAAAAGTTACATATTCTCATGACTTTCACCAGATAAAAGTAGCAGTGGACAATGGTTAATTTATATATTTTCTTTTATTTAAATTTGATTTTATGGATGGCATGAGAGATCACCTGTTCAAGTATTTCTTGTTACTTTTGAGTTGCTGCCAATCCTTGTTCCCTTCTATATTTTTAAAACATTGTTTTTAACCTCCCACTCAGCCACAATATATTATATGCATAGTGAGTCCTATACTATTTTATCTAATGTACATAAATTTCCAGGGATTTCATCATACCAGCTTTTTATTTAAATTTGTATTTGTTTTCTCTTTTTAACTTTATTTTGAAATTATCATATAATTTTGAGATTTTATTTATCTATAAATCTGTTTGCCTGAATGTATGTCTCTGCAAAGTGCTTATGGAGATCAGAAGATGGGTTAGATACCCTGGGACTGAAGTTATAGACGGTTCTGACACACCATGGGTGCTGGAAATTGAACACAGGTCCTCTGGAAGAAGAGGCAGTGCTCTTTACTGCTGACCTATCTCTCCAGAAATGTTCTTCTTGCCAGTGACATTCCATTTGTTTTACTGACAGAGCTACCTACCACATAATAAATATTCAAAAAACTGTGTTATATGGAATTGATTACTAAATGCACTTTTAAAATGAATTGTTTACAATATACTTCATAAGTGCAACAGGTGCTTTCTCAATATAGTATTTATTCCTATGTCAGATATTTATTCTGGAATAATTTATCTACTTATTCTCCATGAACCTTCACTCTACACTTCTTTTTACTGAGTTTAAATACCAACTCTTCTGAGAGTCTACTCCTGCTCTTTCTGCAGAAGTGATTTCATTCTGTCTAGAACTCTTATGATATTTAGTTACAGTGTTTCTCTCAGGATATATGCTCCATGCTCTTTAATGTCATAATTATATCATAATTACATGTGTTGTGTTTTAATCTCCCTACTAGTATTTTTGTTCGTTATATTATGGCAGGCCTTCTGTACATATGTGTCAATTAATAAAAACTCAAAATTTTAACACTAGATTAAATAATTTCTTCAGAATAACTTTCTTCTGCACAGCAGTTATCTGTGCAATAAATGTGACAATTCAACTATAAATTTTGAATGAAATTATTGAATATAACATGAACCTAGTCTACTGTCAAGGTTAGTTATTTATAAAGATATAGGACAAGTATCACCTACCATCCTGAGCTTACAGTTTTCAGATTTGAAACCATTATCCAAAACCCTTTGTTTTTACCCATTCTTGAGATTTGGAGTTTTAAGAAGTCTTGTGGAACAAAGGATGTCAGTGTTCAGTGAAACACTATTTACTAAAGACTAATTAGAATCATTCCCCAGAATGTTCCCTGAGTCCTCAAATTTATATATATATTATATGTTGACAAAATAAGAGCTAGAGATCTAACAGCAGAAGAAGCTTAGAGTGATGGCTTGGCATGTTTGTCAGTGTGCTCCAGAGAAATGAGAAAGAAGACCATGCTTATAAGAGGAAAGAGACTAATGAATGGGAAAAGTTCAAGCAGCTGTGGGCGCTGTGGAACCTTCAGGGAAGCCAGCACGGCTTAAAGTAGGAGAGAGCTCATGCTGCAGTTGTGAGTCCTGAGAGGCCCAATTTCTTTTTCCTTTCATCTTCCTTAGTGAGAGCTAATTAGAAAAGACTTACTCACACCATATAAAGGAACCTGCTTTCCTGAGTCTCTTGATATAAATGGCAATCACTTCTGAAGCACAGCAGTAACTACAGTGGCATTGACCAAAGATCTGGTTGTTTTATGTGGGTGGGTAAACATGCTCCTTTAAGCCACTGGTTATTAAATGAAAATATCCAATAGCAGAGGTGGAATGCCTCCCTACAAGTTCTTGGTCAGGAATCCCACAAATGTCCCCAAAAGAGTACCGCCAATGGCCACTGCTATAGGCTTCCACCAGAACTAAATGATAAGACCTTACTGCTAAAGATAAACAGAAGGAGACTAGCTAGCCTTCATAATGCCAGAAGGTACTGCTGAAGGATAAATGCCATTGACAGTGGTAAGCAGCTGTATGCAGCAATACCAATGAGGCAAAATGGGCCCACTGCCGCAATAGTGGCAAGCCTATTACGGGTGTGAACAACTACTTCACTTTTGGATTTGGTGCCCATACAGGAAGGAATTTGTATCTGGTATTATAAACCAGCCAAAAATTCGTGGTTGTGAGCTCCCAGGCCCTAGTCATGAATCTGCTGCTGTTGCTTTGAGAAATGGACATGACATATCCATCGAATTGCCTTCTGAGTATCAGTAACTATAAAATTGAAGACCCAGACAAAACTCCACATACCAACCAATGGACCCCTGAGTTTTTAAGAAAAATTTAAGAAGAAGCCCAAATAAATAAATAAATAAATAAATAAATAAATAAATAAATAAATCCTAGAGAAAAGACAGTCTTCAATCAATAGTACTCATCAAACTGAATGACTGCAAGAATGAAAGTTAATACATATCTAGCACCATGCACAATACCCAACTCCAAGTGTATTAAAAACCTGAACAAAATACAAGATGCCTTAGGTATGATGGAAGAGAGTGGGAAGTAGACTCTAAATCACTGGGCACAGGAAAGGACTTTTTGAACAGGACACTGACAATACAGTAACCACCTCTAGTTGTCTCTATAGCTTCATTTCTTAATGTTCTGACTCTTGGCTCACGCCAGCCACACTTGGCTACTAGTACAGATATGTCTAAAAGCATATTTTCTCTGTCTTCAGTTCACCCAGAAGGTCACTACAGTTATTGTTGTTATTGTTTTGCTCAACTTTCTGTTCAAGTATTCCTGACCACACTAAAATAGTCTGTACCCTCATTACATCTCTCTTTTGGCTATCATCCTTCTCTCTTTTCCATGATCATGCCTCCATGACACTAGTCTATATAATGTTTGTTCATTGTTCTCTAGAGTAAATTCTTAAAGAAATAAAACCTTTGTAATTTTTATTTAGTTTGTTGTGATATCCTGCTATAGATGAATTATTGGTGCATTTTTGGTGCTGAACATATATTTTTTATGAAAGGAGAAATCTATGTATAACCTTAGGGAACTACTAGATGGTGGCTTGGGAAGTGAAACTGAGGCTGTAGACTTCCTATAAAATGTATGGTAAATTATAATAAGGAAAGTTAACTTTTATTCCTTAGATGAACTGAAGCTTTGTGTGCAGTGCTTCTACTAAAAAAATTATAAAAATGGGTTCATAAGACACTGATCCTTCATAGGCTTCAGAAATTACTACTATCTACAAATAACCTGTACAGAAATAAGTAACTATGAAAAGTGGGTTTTACAGGAGCAGACACCCACAGCTAAACACTGGGCCGAACTCCTGGAATGCAGTTACAGAGAGGGAAGAGTGATAAGAAAAGGGGTCAAGACCAGGCTATAGAAACCCACAGAGACAGCTGACCTGAACAAGGGGGAGCTCATGGACCCCCTCCCCCGTACTGAAAGCTGGGAAACCAGCATTGGACTGACTCAGACCTCCTGAATATGGGTCTCAGTTAGAAGGCCTGGGCAATCTAAGGGACCTCTGACAGTGGATGCAGGATGTATCCCTGGTGCACGGAAGGACTTTGGGAAAACATTCCCCATGGTGAGATACTCCCTTAGCCTAGAAGCAGGAGAGAATGCCTAGTCCCTACTCCAAATGACTTGACAGATTTTGTTGATCCCTCCTGGAAGGCATCACTCTCCCTGTGGAGTAGAGGGGGATGGGAGGGAGAGGGAACTGAGATCAATATGTAAAATAAGAAAAAAATTAAAAATTTTAAAACAAAAAAGTGTGTTTTATTGGTATTATATCTTATAATGAGGAAAAATATAAACGAGGGTTAAGGAGAAAACTCGGGCTGGAGAGACGGCTCAGCCGTTAAAGGCTATGCTCACACCCAAAAATATAAGGAGATAACTCACTGAGTTAAATGATTTTTCTGGAAGCATGAAGACCTCGGTTTGAATACCCAGAGCCAAGTTAAATCAGAGGCAGTAGAATGCATATCTGTAACCTCAGTACTTTGACAGGAAAGTGGGAGGCAAAGACCTGTGGATCTCCTAGAGATCTGGACCAGATCTCCTGGAAACAGGAGAGTGGGGTGGTGAAAGAGGAATGGAAGAAGGGAGAGGGAAAGGAGAGAAAGCATCGGTTATAAATAAGATGGAAGGTGAGGACCTACACCCAAGATTGATCTATGACTTCGGCACACCCGTCATGGCATACACATGCTTACAATCACACAACTGAATATAAATATGAACACAAATGGACACATGAATTCATAATAAAGAGATGAACAGGCAACAATATACCATTTTGTTTACAATTTTTTTTATTAAAGAGGAATAGCATTATCTGAATTACACACTATATTTCTTTCATGTTCTTATTTTTTACACTGATTTTATACAGTTAGTATTGGCAATGTGATGAAGTTTTAAACACCCATGGTATATGCCAAAATGTGTTTACAAGCAAGAATTTATATGTATCATAAAGAAGTATATAAATAAATTAGAAGCCTATTTAGCCAAACTCTCAACCAGTATGCAGATTATTCTGATACTCCCGTGTTTGACTATATATTAAAATAGTTTGTAAAGCTTTAAAGCAAAATATTGATTCCTGTATCCTAAATGCCCAGGGAGTCATTTACAGTTTGTTTGATTGATTGACTGAAAATTTTATAAATGAGTATTGCACTTACACCATCCCCCATCCCTGCCTGCTCTCCAGTTTCTCCCATGCCCTTCTTAGACTCTCACAGATTTGTGTGCTCTCTTCCTTTAATTGTAATTGTTTCATATATGTAGATTTATAAATGCAGCCTGCTGAGATCATTTAGTGTTGCTCAGATATGTTTAGGACTGACCTCTGAGGATAAGCTAACCTATCATGGTGCTTGTTCCTGGAGAAGACTGATTCTCCCTCTCTCAACAACCATTAATTGCCTATATATCTTCTTTTATGGGTGTAGCATTGTGAGAATATCCAATTCATATTGGCATCTCCTTTGATATTATCATTTTTTTTAAAGATCTTGTTTAGGCTACCAGATTACTTAGAATCCCAGGGAGAAGTGAGGGCTGAGGCCAATTGTAAAGAGATGTTTTTTTAAAAGTTCAATCCAAGCCAGGTGTGGTGATACATGCGGCAGGTGGCAGAGGCAGGTGGATCTTTGAGTTCAAGGTCAGCCTGGTCTGTAGAGTGAATTCTAGGACAGCCAAGGCTACAAAGAGAAACCCCATCTTGAAAAACGAGCAACAATCACAATAATAATATGAGAAATTCGATCCTAGGAACATCAGCTCTGACTAGAAGGGACAATGAAAACAAACAGTTCCTCTGTCCCTTGGGAAATTTCACTTAGTACAGTTAGAGTTTTAGCACATATGAAATATAAATATAAATTTCATTTAGTGTATAAAGTACACTAAAATGTTTACTAACTAGCTAAAATATTTGACAACAGGAAATGATAGCTAATCATTGGAATTGCTAAAGAACAATTTGATTATTAATTTCAAAAGCAGTGAGTCCTGATGGTAGCACACAGTACAAGATATAATAAGCTGACATCTTTAAGCTTCCTTGATTTATATAAACTTTTTAATTCCACTGCTATCATAAAGAGCTAAGTCAATATTGACTAAGGATGCAAGTGATGGTCTAGTAATACCAGGCAGAACGAGTAGTACTGCCAAACGTCCTGGACTTTGCAGGGTTGTTTGGTGATGGGACACGTCTATGTGGACAGTCTCCCAGAATGATGAATGTTTACATGAAGTTAGATATTTAAATGTGTAAATATTCCAAGTTCAATTACATATGAAATAGATAGATTTATTTTCTCTTTATATCATAAAGTACTTGTTCTCCAGAGTTAACAGTGGTGTTATCAAAAGTTAATTAGTCAAAATGATGTAATTATTTTTCTATAATTACAAACAAAAAAAACAGATTGTGTTAAGTCAGATAAATTTAAAGTTATTCTTCTCCTCTTAAAGTTCCAAATCTAAGATGTGAAACTTTTGATTTTATTGTGGTTATCATGTTTTTAAGTTTTACATAGTTTACATGTCTTTTTCCTTTTATGTTTATAAGGATTTATGTCTATTAACATTCTATTAATAAAATGCCAGTAATTTCCTCAAATTGTTTTTAAATCTTCCGGGTTCTGACTGAAATCACAGATAGACAGTATTCAATTTCTCTATAAAACAGCTAGGAAGTTAGGAAGCATAAGAATTTATGAATTTAGTTTTTAGGTAGTACTCTGAATAATTTACTTTAGTTCATGAAAAGTCTAGTTTTTCTTTCATTTGATTAGCTTTTTTGAACAAGAATTTTTACTAAGCCATGAATGATATGAGACAGGGTAAAATTGATATGTTGTAGGAAGCTGCACACTGATAACCATAGAATCTATCATGGAGAGAGCATCACAGTCCACTGCTGTTAGCTCCCCTTGTTATAGGTAAAAATTAGGTATGATATTTTAATTCAGAACTAACACTACAGTATGACAGATGGTGCATGTTCTTTCTAGAAAATGACCTTTGACAAGTAATTAACCTCTCAAAGCTTTAATTTCCTGACATGTAAAATACAAATTCTAGTTATCCTGTCTCATTGTAAAGAATAATAAAATGAAACAATGCATCCGCCATACCTGAGTGGTAGACACAGAAAGGTGAGTGTGCTATGATCATGATCTGACATTGAATGTAGATTGTCATTGTTAACTGATCCTCGAAAATCTATTAATTCATAACTGGGGGTGTTTTGTTTTGTTTTGTTTCATTTTACTATTTTTCAGTCTGAATGTAATATTAGGATTAGAGTATAGAATCACTGAATCTTTGGAAACAAATTTTACTGGAATTGTTTTTGCTTTGGTTTTCTTTTTTATTATGTATTTATTTATTTATTTACCCATTGTAAGTTACATTGAGATCCATGAGTCTGGAGAGATGCTCACTGGGTAAAATGCTCACAAGTATGAGAATCTGACTTTAGAACCTCAGAAACCATGTGAAAAAAACAGATGTTTGTTACCCAGCACTGGGCTAGGGGTAGGTCCTAGGAATGTGCTGGTCAGCCATTCTGGCCCAAACAGCTGGGATTCAGTGAGCGATCCTATCTCATAAATTAAAGTTCAGATTGACAGAGAAAGACACAAACGTTAACCTTCACACACACACACACACACACACACACACACACACACACACACACACACACTTACTTCATGGGTTAGAAAGATACAAGGATATCACGGGAATAGAAGAGAAGAAGGAAAATCATCAAAAACAATTCTTTTAAATATCACAATGAAAGCATACACTTTCTAGACTATTTAAAATAAATTAATTAGATCATCAGAATGAGCATTTTTTTTATTTGTTTGTAATTCTTTGACACAGGTTTTCTCTGAGTAGCCCTGGATGTCCTGGAACTCACTCTGTAGACCAGGCTGGCCTCAAACTCAGAAACCCACCTGCTTCTACCTCCCAAAGTACTAGGATTAAAGATGTGCACCACTGGAGTGGACTGGGGATGGACTAGCGGGGATGTGAGGGTGGTGAGAATAGGCAAGGGGATGGGAGTGAGAACTGTGGTTGGAATGTAAAATGAAATAACAAAATTTAAAAATATGGTAAAAAATAAAAAAAGATGTACACCACTACCCAGAAAGAGCAGTTTTTAAACTAAAAAGAGATATTTAATCAAAATGGTATCCTGATCTCATATTTAGTTGCTTGCATTTACAGTTTATTTTCATGAGTTCTTTTTTCACACAGGAATACTTTAGTACTTAGAAATCTGTTGAAAATTGACAGTTTAGTAATCTTTATCCTTTTCAATCTATCAAAAGATTTTCATGGGTTTCACCATTGATATTTCAAATTCCTGCTATCCTGTATATTACAGTTTGGTACAAGAATTATCTGTTGTTATTCCTTCTGCATCCTTGCATCCTTGTGAAATATCATCTCTTTTAGAAATAGGAAAATAGAATCACAGAGCAGTGAACTAGCATTTCTTAGGTCACACCAGGGCCAGAATAAAAGCATAACTGTTACCTAATTCACCTGGATATTCATGATTCCTAATAGACTGCATCTCCTATCTGCACCTCCTTCTTAATACTTCTGAGGGAAAACTGGTAGTTTAGCACAATTTTCCTGATTTGGCTCTGCTTGATATGTTTATTGCACAAAACATACCACTAAGACCTTAAAGAGAAGTTAAACCATTAAAAGAACATGACCTGCTTTGGAGTTTAGCTTTCTTTGTGTTCAACTGAAGTGTACAAATTATAACCACAGTCTGTGTCTGAATTTATAAATAGACTTCCCCTGAATATTCTTTTGAGAACTTTTAAGCTCTAGTGTTATATCATGTGTCAGGCTATAGAAAGGAAATGCTGGGCCTGACAGTAATTTATCTACACACTCATAATACTTTATTTTTATTAGTAGGTTATAGTATTACTTTGTTGTTTTATCAGTGTTCTAGTACAATTACTAACAAAACAGTAACCATATTAAGAAGTAATCATTAACCAAATAGCCCATCAGTTCAGAATGATTTATTAAGGGCTGAGGATTCTAGGAGTCTGTGATCAGTTGAGTATCCTAGGACAAGATGCAATCACTGTTCTCAAGGAAGTTGGAATTATTCAGAAAAAAAAATGTGTATTCAAAATTGGCTAATAATACTACATCCTGGTAAAAGAAGTTATTGGACATTTTCAAGCCACAGACGGGAGAGATCATTTACGCTGGAACAGATGAAGTTTTACAGGGCATCAGGAATTAAGACATAACTGAGTAGGATTCTAAGACAGGTCATTGTGTTCTGAAAGCAGAGTTTAAGCAAAAGTGAAGAGGCTGTAATGAGCATATTGTGTCACATCACAGAATGAAGAGGAATTCACAGAAATTTTAATGCCAACATGCAGTTTTTAAGCTTGTATTTCCTTGGGTGCTTTGGAAACATGGGATGAATTGCTTAAGTCTTTAACAATATGTTATACCCATTTTTTTCTGTAATTTATTCTAGTGGGATTTTTAAAAAGTAAATGAAATTTTGAACAGTTTGAGAATTTCTGTGTGTGCAATACAAAAGTACAGTGCTTGCCTGCCATAAACACAGCCCTGGCTTCCATTCTCAGCTAAGCAACAGTAGGAAAGTGCTGTCCTTGATGAATTTTGAGTGTATTCTAAAGCAGGCAGGATGAAGCTCACACTGACTCATCACCTCCCCTGAAACCATCAACCCTCAGACAGTTCCATTCCATCCACACGTTCACACATAGACCTCTGCTCTCTTGAATTATTTAAAAGTAAATTCCATGTATTATTTAAGGTGCTTTTATAATTGTTTGTAGAAAGAGTTTCTGGTATTTAAATTTCCCATGGTTAATTCTGCTTGGTACATCCTTATGGCATAGCGAACAACTGACTGAAGTTTTCACGGTATCTCTTTTAATCTTTCATATCATTGTGAGGGAGAGAATAGGAAACTTATAATATTCAATGCGGAATCAAAATTTGTAGTTGGACCATGCTTTGAGTCACCAGCTCAGAAATAATGACACACAGGTGACATATTGATTATGAAAAAAGGCCTTTAGCTAGGCTTTCCCCACTAGCTCTTATAACTTAAATTAATCCATTTTAGTGTACATTCTGTCATATGCCCCATTACCTCTCCATACTGCCTATGCTACTTACTTAGTTTCTGGCTGGGGCCTTCATCTTCTTCCCGGAGTCTTCATTATGCTCTGATGTACCCCCTATACCTTCTACCTAGCTATTTCATTCAGCTTTTTAATTACACCAATCACAGCAATACATTTTCACACAATGTACAAATATTCCACAACATAAATTATTTCAGAACTTGTATCATTCATTTCATTAGCTATCATATATTTATTGTTAATACTGTGACATTGAAAATAGATTAAAATGCATTTGAAAGAAAGATACATACAACTATTTTGTAAAAAGAATGTAGTTCACAATTTTTTTCATTAAAGCAATGCTTACTTTTTAAGTTACAATAGAAAGGGCAAAGACATAACCACATACATAACATAAATAGAACAAAAAATAAAGCCAATGTGGTCATCTTAGTATATGTAGAAAAATGTTTTGATAAACTGTGCAAAATAAAATAAATAAAATCACAGCAGACTAGGATTATATGTGACCCAGGCCTGGGTGGGAAGAAACGGCTGTGAAAACTACAGTTACCATCATGCTTGATGAAGAGAGCCTTGGATGTTTTCCTTTTACGATCACATACAAGACAAGGATTTCCTCCCTTGCTACATATATACTAGAGGTCATAGTCAGGGCATTTGAGGAACAAAAAGCACATTAAAGTTTTAGTGATTGTAAAAGAAGTAAACCCTCAGTATTCACAGATGGCACAATCATAAGCAGAAACCCTAATAAATTCAGAGGGAAAAAAATATCCTTATCAAACTATAAAAAAAAAATGTTGGTATATTTTCAGCATATAAACAGCTTAGAAATCATCTGTAATTTTATACACTTTCAAAAACAGCATTTATAGTATCAGTGGAATAGAGTCATTGAAATAGAGCTGAGGTAGAGTTGATAAATAAGCCCGAAACTGGCATTAAGGAAAGAGTGAGATGAAGGAAGGAAGGGAGGAAGGAAGGAAAGAAGGAAGGAAGGAAGAAGAGAAAGAAAGAAATAATTTGTTCATTTATATTAGTTCTTTCTTTGTTTATTCAAATCATTAGATCATTGTATCAGTTGCTTTCTTGGTGCTTGTAACAAAATACCTAAATAAATAAAGCAACTTACAGGAGGAAGAATTTATTTGGTTCACAGTTGGAGGATATAGTCTATCCTGGCAAGTAAGTCATGGCAGCAAGACTTGGGGGTCATCTAGTGTTTGTAGTCAGGAAGGCAGAGAGCAGTGAATGTTGGCCCTCTGCTAGCTTCTTCCTTTTTTATGCAATGCACCACCCAAGCTCAGGGGTTAATACCACCTACTTTTAGGGTGGGTCTTCCCACTTCAATGATCTAATCAAGATAATCCTTCACCTGCATGGCCAGAGGCTTGTTTTGTAGATAGATCACACAAGTTGATAGTGTATACTAACCCTAACAGTGACTCAGTGCAATATCAAGTAAATGTTTCTCAAAGTGTTCAACATCCTTAGTCATCAGGGAAATGAAAATTAAAAACTACATTGATATTCTACCTCAGTCCACTCAAAATGGCTACAAACAAGAAAATAAATAACAAATACTGACAAAGATGGAAGATGGGGTCCTTATACAGTACTGGTGGAAATGTAAACAATGGGAGCCAGAATGGAATAGAATTGCTCACAAAAACTATAAATAGAACCCCTGTATATGACCCCACTATATCAGTCTTGAATGTTATATATTCAAAGGATTCTAGGTCAGCATACTACAGAGCTGTTTGCACATCAGCATCTATTGACTGTTCACAATAGCTAGAGGTCCATCAACAGATGAACAGGTACAGAAATAGCAGTAGCAGAAAATGAATAGGACTAGAAAATATGTTAAGTTAAATAAGTCAGACTCAAAAAAGTAAAATAACAAATTACCATGTGTTCTTTTTAATTACAGAAGTTACATGTAAATTAAGTGTGTGTGTGTGTGTGTGTGTGTGTGTGTGTGTGTGTGTGTGTGTGTGTAAAGCATGAAAGTAGAAAGACTGCTATGAGAGGGCATAAAAGGGAGAGGAATGGGCAATGAGAATGAGGGATGGAATATATGTGTTTATAAGTGGAGAAGGTGCAATTTGAGACAAGAAAGAGAGCCAGCAAGTCTGGGAGATCAAAGATAGGTGAGGGCCATGAAATGGAGGCCAACTGAGGATAAAGCACATCTATATGAAAGTTACTTAATGAAATCTATGTCTTTGTATACTAAAGACAATAATAATTACTATCTCTTCACCATTTGCTGAAGAAATTGAACTCATAAAGTACTCGACAAAGAAACTCCAGTCCAAAGTGTGTTACATTGAGTCTGGTCAAGCACTTAAGGAACATTAAAAACAGTTGTAATTCTTGTGGAAACTAGGATACAGAATGTTTGCCAACTCAGTTGGTGATACAATATTGAAAACCATCTTAGAGAAAAAACAAAACAAACTAGAACAAAAGCTACAAACTGATACCCCTCATGAATAAAAGCTCAAAACTTTCCACTCAGACCAGAAAGCAAATCCAGCAATGTGTAAAACTGATACAGCATCATAATAGTGCTTTAACATTTGAAAATGAGTGTAATTAACACTGTTAACAGAGTAAGAAGCAGAAAAGAGAATGCACGAGAAGCATATGAGAAAATGCAAAACCTGCTTAGTTGCATGGTAAAGCTGATAAAGAATGTCTAAGGAGAAAGTCACAGCTATCATCATTGATGTTAAAATCTCAACAAGTTTTTATAAGAGTGAGAAAAGGGTGTTGATAGACAACTAACCACTTCCCTGTTTGACAAGAAGTTATATTTTCTTGAAATGGAAATGGAAGAGAAATTCACTCTTATTCATAAGCAGTACAATTGCATTAGACAATGATGTGATCTTTTTAATGCTATTAAAATAAGTTAATTCAGATGAAAATATGAAAGCTAAATATATTTTAATCTACTAGCAATATACATAAAGTAAAATTTTAATATTTCATTTTTTAAGTCTCAAAGCATAAAAATAACAAAAATTTTTAAAAGATTTCATCTTACTGACTTAATGCTCTGTGTTGAGAAATACAGAAAGGTTCTGGCACTGATTATAAAGTATCTATGTAGAGAAACACAAACTGTAAACAAAAAGAAAATTCTGTGTTGCCAAGACAGCAATTCTGTACAAATTGATCTATAGACTCCAGACTCCACATGATACAGGCAAAAAAATACATACATTTTAATTGTAGAAATATAGACTGATAAAATTTATATGAAAATGTAAATGACTACAAAGAGTTATTAAACAATATAATAAAAGAAACAGGGAAAGTAGATTACCAGATTGCAAAATATAGTCTGTAGACTCAGACTATATCTCAAGACATTGGAGTTGGTAAAAAGGCAGATATTTGTGTTATTAGAACAGAATTGAGAATCCAACACATATGATCAGTTTGGAAATACTTTCAACAAGAGGACAGTACAATTTATTATGCAAAAGCCCAGTATTCAAGAAATAGTAATAGAACAACTGGATAATTATATGTAAAGAAATAACCTTAGCCCTAGCTTCACAGATTTGTCAGGAAAACATCTTTAATTAGAACGCTTCAATCAACTTTTGATATCCGAACCTAATACAGTATATGGCCAAAAATACATGTTTAGAACTGGGATCGATACGTAAAATAAGAAAAGTAAATAAAAAATACATGTTTAGTGGCTCTTTGTGCAATAAATAGTTGGCCACCCTCCCTTCTGTTTTCTGAATGTTTTCTCAGTTAGGGAAACACTACACAGATTAACTGGGAAAATTATGTTTTAGTTTCTAAAAAGTGCTGGGTAGACATGATTCCTTGTTTCATCATCAGTTCGTTAGCTCTTCTCGGTACAGCTTCCAGATGCACTCATCTAGCACTGAAATGCTGAACAGTTTGCAAATATGTCTTTTTGTTATTGTATTCATATGTATTACAAGCTACAAGAATAAGAACATGTTATACTTAAATAGAGGAACCAGAGGTAGAATACTGATCAGAGTCTATGGATGATTCAGTACAATTTGTTGGTGTTTCTGATTTGCATTTTACTCCCACTGGTAGCTAGAGTCAACATGATTTATTCATTTATTCTAATACTTTAATTCCAGTTAGCTCTCTGTTTTCTAATAAAATAGATATAATGTGACTTTATTTAGCTTGAAGAACTTAAAGAATATTGGTACCTATCTTTTCAACAAATTGTAACTTGAGAGATTGGTGTTGACAGCTGAAGTAGAATGGTCAAATGACTACTTGGCCATTGAAATTGCCAAGCAAGATTTCAGCAAAAGTTCAAGACTTTTGATGGATGATTTCATAAATTAATCTCTTATGGAGTTTTAACTTATGAATTCCTCTCTTATGATGGAGAAAGCAGAACAGCCAGCTAAAATAAAGTGGTTCTCTCCAAACATTCAAGCACAGAACCCGATAGAATACCCCAGTTAGGCCTCAGTTGTCCATGACTCCCATGCTTGCTAGACTTCCTTCAAAGGACCAACCCCTATAACTGCTAGCATTAACAGCATTTACTTTATCCTTTAACATTTTTAGTAGCTCAAGAACCCTTACAAGGAAAGTAATGTTGTCATCTGGCATGCTGTCACCTTTTGATATGAGTGGTGGGTTCACAAAGAGAGTGATGCCAAAAAAGGAGGGAACGGCAGCAAGATTACATTCTTCTGTCACCCGTGGAATATTTTTCACATTCCATGTGTAGTACTTGACCAGACAGGTTGCTGCAATTTTGCCATGCTAAAGACATTCTAAGAATTGGTAGCTTCTTCCGTTTCTATACTCATTTCCCTATTTGTAAGTTATGCATTAGACTTCACCACTATAAATGGAAGAAATATATTGGCTTTGGAAAATCTATAAACCATTGACAAAATACTTGAAAAGGCATACGGATACACAGACTGAGAATGTTGTGTTTCTCAGTATAAATACTGCTGAAATGCAGACCTGTGGAATACTGCTGTGGTTTGAAACCTAAGGAACAGTAGTATTAAGACTGTCTCACCAGGTACTATTCTAGAATTACAGTAGTCTTCCTTTGAATTGAATTTGTCAGCCCTTTGCCAAACAGAATGTTCTTTGGAACAAGACAAAAAGATTTTTGACACTCCATCAAGTACTGAAAGTCATCCTATATTTGTGTTTGCATTTCTCTACAGCCATGACCACTTATACAATACTATCTTAAAATTCTAGTTATGTTTCTTTAAATTGGATCTTGCTCTTTATTATTTCAGTTATCCCATCCAAGGTCTAGCTGTGATCTGAACCTCCTGGCTGCCTTGTGGGCTTGCACATCATCCTTGATATCTCTTCACTTCTCTTCTGGGTCGATGTCATCATTTTTAGGATTCTATGTCTTCTTTCTTGCTCTCTTCCTTAAGTAACTTGCAGAGCTTCTGAATATATAATTCAAATTTGAATATTACATCCTTTACCAACTTTTAAGATATTACTCTTTTTGTCCTGCTGATTCTACCCTGAATTTATTCTACAATGATTCACATCAATTTACCTTTGTAGACTTTTTCTCATGGAAGATATTAAATTTATTTCACCTTGGTGTTCTGAAATCTCTTAAGATGTCTGGGAATATACTTCTTTCATTTATTGTGATCTATTCTTAAAGATTATTTCAAATTGAAAATTCTCTTCTTTCATTCCTGAACAATAATTCTTAAGATTATTTTTAAGTTCTCCCCGCTGCCCTTTTTTTACTTTTGATATTTCTCTCTGGTTTTCTAATTGCCAGAGATTTTCTATGAGACAGATTAATATTTTTCTGAATATTTTAAAATCCTTAAAGTTCTGGTTGTGTTCTTAAAAGTATTTTCAACTTTATTTCAAGTGCATCTCTATTAGGAATATATGTATAGCATGAATAGTTGCATAATCAAGGACTCTTTTCTAACTTTTAACTTAATAATTGTTATCTTTTATCCTCTACAATTGTTCTTTATTTTGTAGCTCTTTTAATAGCATCTGATTTTATATAATCAGCATAATGTTTCCCCTATCTCTATAGGTCTATTAATTTTCCCATTATCTATTACCCAACTTCTCTCATACTTAATATATACATTTAAATCCTAGGTAACTTGAATACATACATTTGATTGTATCTGAACTTCAGAAGATTTTTATCCAATAAAACTTGCATATTACCTATGAATTCACTATACTAACTTCATAGAAATATCCTCAAGCTAATCAAGTACCAAATTCTTTTACTCAAATTATTCTGATTTTTATATTTTTTTTAAATTTACAGAATATAAGCTCATCGGGATATTTTCTGTTGAGTTCTTGGCAGCACTTCCCAAGGGTACTCTTAGTGACTTCATAAACATGCCATCTACTGTGTACTCATCTCAACTCCTAAAAACAGCTATTCTTCCTCATTTACCTATATGCCATCCCTGCATCACTTCTCTTTCTTATCTTTCATACTGGTGTATGTGTTCATTTAACAGCTATAGATGAGAAGGAAAGGAGCTATTAGATGCTTGCATAAGTGCCTTATTGGCAAACATTTCTTCTTTTTTGTGTATATCTGAGGATTTGAAAATAGCTTTATTTAAAAATGAAAAATAGTTTCAAATATATTAAAGTCTTCTTGATTTAGAAAAGATTATACTCAGAAATCTTCCACTATAACAAGTGGAATAATCACATGCTGCTGACTTTTAATTATAAAAGCTTGGCCTTTAGCTTAGGCTTGTCTCAGCTAGCTATTATAACATAAGTTAACCCATATTTTTCATCTATGTTCTGCCACATGGCATTACTTCTCTTCCATTTTGTACTAACTGTCTCCTCGCCATGTCTGGCTGGCAACTCCTATCTTCTTTCCAGCATCCTTTCTGTCCCCTGAAGTCCCACCTAACCTCTTCCTGCCTACCTATTGGCCATTGAGCTCTTTATTATACCAAGCACAATGACACCTCTTCACACAGTATAAAAGAATATTCTGCAACATTCCACTCCCTTATCATGAGCAGTAAATTAACCTCCTTTGGGGGTTGTTCTGTCATTCTTAAACAATAAATTTCAATCTATAGATTCAGGTTCATAGTCACAAAAAATTAATTTGACTCTACTCATGATAGTCAAAGAATTGAATAAAACAAAATAATACATGGTAATTGTTGATACCCAGAGAGTTTGAAAAGCAAAGCATGATTTTTTTATATGGCAAAGAATTGTTTTGCAGGGACTGTATGTAATAAATGTCTCACTGATTTTTATTTGTCAAAACATCTCCAGCAACTTGTCCAGAACCCAGAAATTCTTTTGCCTTTTCTCTTTGCTTACTGCTCCACCATTAAAAACATGAGATTAACCCAGACATGGTGGCACATGCCTTTAATCCCAACACCCAAAGGCAGGTGGTTCTCTGTGAGTTCAAGGCCAGCCTAGCCCACAAAGCAAGTGGACTAGGGAACCCTGTCTCAAAAAAAAAAAAAAAAAAAAAAAAGAAGAACTTGAAATAGAGATCAGTATAACCACTCAAGAGTCCCTCTTTTCATTGCAGCTGGGATAACAAAATATTAAATCTGGTACAAGGCCAGGTTATAATTATCTAAAAGGTGATTGTAAGTATAGATTTGCATTTAGTAAACTTTAATTTGGTAGAAAAGCTTGAGTAGCAAGTGAAATCTTCATGAAAGGTGGCCATATCGAGTATTCTCCACTTGAAGTGTCTTGCCAGCTTCTGAGTAATGCTTTGACTTGATTTGAAGCTTTTGTGGGTAAAGATTTTAGTGCAAGTTACTACAGTTCTTTCTGAATAATATAGGTCATGAAGAGTTCATTTGTAGGTGTGGCAGCTGTACTGCTTTGGAGGACTGTCTTTAATAGATCTACTTCGTTAATTGTCATGAATTTTTTTATTAACAAAACCAGTACATCAGGTTGAACAAGCTAAAAACCGTTCTCATAGTTGTTATCTTTATTGTCAGAAAGAATATTGTGAAAATAGGGAATTACTGTCCATGCTTTAACTCTTGACTAAACATAGAAATGGTACTATCCATGAACAATAACTTAGGGGCATATTATTAAGTTGACATAGAGTGGTTCAGTTACACAATTCCATTAACTTTAAAGCCCTATGCTTTAGTTTCAATGTCTTCCAGTTAGGAGTAATGCCAGAGCCGTCTGCTAGGTGCTCTGAGTTAATGTGATTAATGTCAAGTAGCAGGATGTTCATTCTTTCTTCCGTAAGCTTAGGTGTTATGCTAAATGGCCTTCTATGGGCTTGCCTCTCAGAAAACAGGCAGTGGTATTAAAAAGCAGCAATAATGGGTTGGAAAATAAATGTTAATATGTACATTCTGTTTACCAATGAAAGAAAAGTTCCATCTGATGATTTTTATTATGATATCATGCACACAATATTAAAACTGTGTATTTTTAACTTTAAGAAATTCTGAAACCTTTCATAGGCATATGATTGTAATGTGTTGTTATCTAGGTTGTTTGTCTCTTACATATGAAAGTGATAAGTGCTTGTCTCTTGATAGGTCATTAGTAGCATGAATTGTCTTACTTTAAGTGGTTTAAAAGTTTTTTTTTTTTTAAGCAGTTGGTGCTTTCTCTAGATCCAACAAGTCATCATCTCTCTTAATGAGCACTTTTGGAGATTATCATACATATTACATAAAATGGATATGTGTCTGAAGAAGGCATTGAAATGATATTTATCATTTTTTTTTTTTTACTAATTACAGATTTAGAATCGTACCTAGAAAAGTTGAGCATTCCTAGACAAAGTGGTATGGTTTGTTAGTGGTGCAAAATGAATTAGAATCAAAGCAATGTTTTTCATATGTGCAAATTATCTTTAAATTATTGAAATGACCTTGACTATTCAATGTTACCTAGTGGTTTATGCTATTTAGTAAAATCTCCATTTCTTCTGGATTCAAAATTCCAATTTCAAATCTTTTATCTGTCCAGAATACCAGATTTTTTAAATTTATTTTTTTTATTTTACATGTAGTTCTCAGTTCCCTCTCCTTCCCTCACTCCCTCCCTCTCTCCCATCCTCCCATACTCCCCCCCAGCCACCCTCCCCTCCCATTCCCCGGCCCACTCCACATGTAGGGTGATGCCTTCCAGGAGGGGTCATCTAAATCTGTCAGGTCATTTGGTGTAGGGACTAGACCTCTCTCCTGCCTCTAGGCTAAGAGAGTATCTCACCATGGGGAATGTGTTCCCAAAGTCCTTTCATGCACCAGGGATACATCCTGGTTCCACTGTCAAAGGTCCTTTAGACTGCCCAGGACTTCTAACTGAGACCGATGTTCTGGGGTCTGAGTCGGTCCAATGATGGATTCTCAGCTATCAGTCTAGGGACCCATTAGCTCCTCCTTGTTCAGGTCAGCTGTCTCTGTGGGTTTCTGTAGCCTGGTCTTGTCCCTATTTTCTTATCACTCCTCCCTTTCTGCATCTGGATTTCAGTTTGGCTCAGTGTTTAGCTGTGGGTGTCTGCTTCTGTTTCCATCAGCTACTAGATGAGGGCTCTATGATGGTGGATAAGTTAGTCATCAATCTCATTATCAGGGAAGGGCATTTATGGTAGCCTTTCCACTGTTGCTCAAATTATTAGTTGGGGTCAGTCTTGTAGGTCTCTGGACATTTCTCTAGAGTCAGTTTTCTCTTCAAACCTATAATGGCTCCCTCTTTTATTCTCTCTCTCTCTCTCTCTCTCTCTCTCTCTCTCTCTCTCTCTCTCTCTCTCTCTCTCTCTTCTCTCTCTCGTCTGACTCAATCTTCCTCCTAGCCCCACATGCTTTCCTCTCCTCCCCTTCTGTTTCTCCTAGCTCTTGGTCCACTCACTGCCCCCTCCCTACTCCCAATATGCTCAAATCCTAGATTTTTTAAAGAGTTTTTTATATGAGCTATCTTATTTCAGAGAAATAATGTCCTCAATCTCCTGAGCTTTGGAAACTACCATTTATCAGAATCTGCAGTGTGAGTTTAGTTAGCCATCCAGCTGCCCCAAAGCCATCTGCTTTCCCATGAAGGTGCATCCTTGTGATGGTTGCCTGGCTCCATTCATAATCCATATGCCTCTAACCTGAACTATGGCCATTATTCCAGATCCCTTCCTTCAGCTGGACTACAGGCTTCAGTGTGCTCCCCATACTTTGAGGTCTTCTCAAAGGCCTGATGGGAGAAGTCATTCTTTAAATATGTTTCTTTTATTGATTAATGAATAAAGCACTGTTGGCAAATAGGAAAGCAATATAGAAGGGACTAGGAGACAAGGAGAATACTGGGAGATGTAGTAAAGAGGCGTTAAGATGTAGGATGTGGCAGAACTGAGGTCCAGACCCTTCCTCTGGTAAGATATGACCATGTGGAAACACTTAGATTGATAGAAATTGGTTAATATTTAACACAGAGCTAGCCAATAAGAAGCTCTAGCCATTGGCCAAGAGCTTTATAACTAATAGAGTCTCTGTGTGTTATTTTGGAACTGATGCACCTCTGGGACTGGGACCAGGCTGGAGGAAAAGTGCTCTTAACATCTTAACAAAGACCCACTAAACCCATTCGTTTAGCATGGAGTGACTCTACAGCCCTCACTATAGTGCTGTCTACATAGTCCACCACAGCAAAGGTAATGGTAGTATTAACTGACATTTATGAAGCACTCTACTTTTGGTAGGCTTAATGTGATTTTCTCCCATAGCTATGTGAAATAAACAGAACTATCTGTCTTACAAGTATTGAGCAATCTAAATTTCAAACAGTCTTTCCCAAATCACATAGACATCAAATAGAAGAACCAAGGTTTTAACTACAAAACTTCATATTCCTTTTCTCCTCTCAGTGATATTTCCTGGTCCTCTTGCATTTCATTGATAATAGAAGTGTCTTCTAAGTTTCTTCAGGTGGGAATTCTTTCTTTCCGCTTGTGCCACCATATAATCATCTCTATACTATGGTACACTGAAACATTATAACATGCATTTTTAGAAAGTTGGTGATATTTCATAACCTCACAAAAATTCCATGATCTCACTAAAATTCTGTTTCATTATGATGTTAGCAATTTCTTAATAGCTCAAAATTGTATATTTGTGCTTACCAAACTGAATTATTTCTATTTTTTCAGTAGAAAATATTCATCCCATATTCTGTTACTCAATGTATTTTAATGAACTACAAACCTTAGAAAGCTGAAGACATTTTAAAGAATTTTTGTCTCATAAAAAACATGTATAAGAAACTCCATATCTATCCCTAGTATATGAATGGACTTTGGAAGCCCATAACACTTAGAGGGATGCTGTCTCAGCCTAGACACATGAGGGAGGGTCTTGGTCCTGCTCCAAATGATATAACCACTGTGAAGACTCCCCATGGAAGGCCTCACCCTCCCTGGGGAGCAGAAAGGGGTTGGAATGGGAGTGGGGGGGAACAGGGGGTTAGGGAAGAGTGAGGGAACTGAGGTTGATATGAAAAACAAGTTTGTTTCAAATCTAAATGTAATAATTTAATAAAAGAAATTCCATATTTTCTATGTATTAATATTTGTAGTTTATTTCTGAACCCATATATTTTAAAAGCACAAATAGTAAAATAAGTAAGATGTTTACCAGTTTTTAGCTCTTTATACAACAAAGCTCAATTTCTGTTATATTATTTCCATATTCAATCTACCTTTGCAATAACAGACTTTTTTCTAATAGTAAGCAAGATTATATACATATTTCCCAACCTAAATAAGTGTTACTAGATTGATTCTGTCCATAATTTCTTCAGCTGAAAAACAAATTTAACTGAGGACCATTTTCATACTGGATTATAGCTAAGCTCAATACAAAAAAATTGTAAAACCTCTACAAAAAAATTATAACTGGATTTTTCACATAAAAGAAATGAAGTTTGGCTTATTAAAATTACCTCATCTTTTTTGCTATGGTAAGATATTATAAGGTTAAAAAAAATCTGCCCCAAATCACCATACATTCCCTATTGCATTTAAATTTGTCTTTTAATTTACTTTGTCATTTTGAAGAGATACATAGTAGCTATATTTTTTTATCCTAACTACAAATTCCTTATGGAAAATAATTACCAAAAAGAGATAGTGAAATTAAAGGACAACAAAAATCTCATCTTGTGGTTTCATGTTCTTAATAACAAAAAACTTGGTCTCATCCTAACATTTTCTCTCAGAGGGCTATAAAATCTTTTGAAAGTTTTAGCAGATAATCTTCTAGAAATTTTAGTGCTTCTTGAAAATTACAACAAATATATTTTTAACTTTTTAAAAACAATTGAATATCTTTATAAATAAAAGAACATATTTTGTTGATATCATATTTAGTTCAGACAAGGCATAATTCTTAGAAAGGAAGACTCACCATGAAAGTATAAAATTTGAAAGAAAACATTAGTTTTTAAACTTAAAGAATTTGTGTATTAGAGTCTTGAAGATAGAACAGAACAGTGATGAGCATACATGGCCCCTTGATCTGGGCCTGCATCTGCTAGCTGGGTCTTTCCTAAAGCTGAGTGGATTTTATTCTTAAGTCCTGCAAGAGTATGCATGTTCATCTATTCTGTTTTGTCCTTAATCACAACAGCTAGCCCAGTATCTAGCACTAAATACTTTAAAAGCATGCTATAGATACTCCTTGAATGAATGAGAATACCATGTCCTCAACCAGACCTCTAATACAGTCCCTCATGTTGTGGTGACCCCCAACCATGACATTATTTTTTTCAACTTTGTCACTGTAATTTGCTACTGCTGTGAATCGTAATACAAATATCTGATATGCAACCCCAGAGGGGTTGAGAACTTTAGAACTAGGCAAATTGAAAGTTAAAATTTGTCAGTGATAGATTTCTCACACTTACATGACAATACATATGCCCTGCTCTAGTTTGAATGTTTTTTCACCTTCACCAGACCTCACAGTAAGTGTTCCTACTGTGTACACCTGTAGATTTCTGTCCTTGTTTTATGCAGTTTCTGAAGCCAGTCCCTGAGAGGAAACATACTAAAAAGGGTTTAGAACCAAACCACATGTAGCATCATGCCATATTTTCCAGTTTCAGATCTCAACTTTCAGGTAAAATATCCTTGATACATTTGTCTCTGTCTTTGCACATATGTGCAACTATGACTCATAGCCTGAAAAAAACAATTTTAATTTCCTGTTAAGGTGTCCATCTATTTCACTGGCAGGATACTCAGTTCATATTTTTCCATTTACATGGTTAATTGGTTTTCTGTGCAACCTGATCATATACTGAATTTATTCCAGCTGGCTTTTGTGACTATTTTAGATTGAAGCCCTAGACATGTACCTGCTGGCCTGCCTTTAATTCTTATTGGAACTTCATCACTGTACATTTGAGAAGGAAAAAAATACTCATTTATACTTTATAACATTCAGAGATAAAAATCGATGTAAATATGTCTTTATGAGACAAATCAGAAATATGAGCTGTAAAGTATTTATGTCATATTCCTTCTTTCCAAACTTTGATATTTTCAGGTCAGCAATGTACAAAATGAAATTCACTTTAAAACTGGTATACAATTCTATTAAATAACTCTTTAGTGGCATCTTAGGAAAAATTCACACAACACTTCTGATGCCGTCTTTAAAATTAACTTTATGCATTGCTGATAATATAAAGCTATTCATCTTCCATACACTATCATATACAGATGGATAGCTTCCTCTCAGCCACCAGAGAGGAAGTAAAATAACCAGGTTAGTTATTTTTTTTTCATCCTAAAAATGTAACTTGTGTATTCTGACACAATTTTTGTTTTCAGTTTCAGCCATTTTTAACTTTTTAAATGGGTGTTTTGCCTGCTTGGGTGTCTGTGCACCATGAGCATGCCTGGTGCTAGTGAAGGTCAGAAAAGGGCATCAGATCCTTTGTAATTGGAGTTATGGTTGATTGTGAACCACCATGTGGGTGCTGGGAACCGAACTCTTATCTTTTGCAAGAGCAGCAAATACTGAGCCATCATCTCTCTAGCCCTATTTTTAACCCTTTGATGTAAGGTATATTTTGAAAAGGCCATTAATTCAATATAATGCTTTGAGTTACCAGTTCTTATTTAATATTTAGGAAGATAGTTTTTGGAATTTTTATAGTGAGAAATTTTTGGAATTTTTATAGCGAGACTATTAAAAAAATTAGGTCAGTATTTGGTAATTATACTAAATGTCCTTTAAAAATCTGTAAGTCTGAAATGCGTATAAGTTTCAAAAAGGCCTAGTCAATATCCAAGTCATCTAAAATTATTTAAAATTATTTAATTAATAAAATTTCTCTTTATTTAAAGAATGAAATTTCCATTTTTTTCTGTCTAACCAATTAGAGTCATTTAAATAAGGGGCACAATATTTGGAGTGTAATTGAAAATATAAATATGTAAAAATTCAACCTTTGCCATATTGAATAAAAAAAAAAAAACTCTTGTGTCTCCCAACTTTAGAGTACGTTGCAATTCTATAGCAACAATTGTATACCATATCCTTATGGGAACAGCTGTACAGCAGGTTTTAAACAAGACTGGTGTGGTGTTCAGTAATGAAAGGGCCTGGGCTATTTTATCCTTTTGAGTTGGCATTCTACCAAGAGGAGAAGTTGGGTGCTTTTTCCCTCTTCTGTTTGTGTGATGGAATTGTATATAATTTAAATGTACATCCTTTTGTATTTTTCTGAACAAGATACTAAAAATACAATCACCCAAATGCTTTTACACCGACACACTATATTGCGGAACAAATTATTTATGGACAGGAAGGAAAGATAAAGTTGCTTTTAAGAGTCCTTTAACATATCAGTTTGATAACTAGCAAAACACCTTTACAGCCATTAAATATTTACCAAGACTTGGCTTTAGGCAAGGGGGCAGTTTAGTGCACTGAATTTGACTCTCTGCAATGCCATTGATTAGCTATCAGAAGGACAGAGTTAATAAGTAACTTAAGTATTACTGAGTGCTCTACATTCTTGTCAAACCTTTTCTCTGAAGACAACCTAAAAAAAAGTCAGTTACAACCAGCATTCACCCCACCAATGATTGCACAAGCACAGCTCTGAAAGAAATAAAGGCCAGGCAAATCAGTTGAGCAGTGCTTAAGCAATCCTTCCTAGTGACTGTTGTCATTGCTGCTGGACTTTAGAACCGAACATGTTTACATTTAATTAGAAAGGACACACAGTTTACAGCACAGTAGCTATCAATATCGGATCAGAATTGATTTCCGCTTTCTCTCCAGTGATTGCTTCCTTCAAGCTAATTAAAAAAGGCATATAACCAAATGACTCACATAAATTTTAAAGCAAAGTAAACAGTATTCCCTGGAGAGCCAAACAAAAGTAAATGGCATTCATCCTGATTATTAGCTGAATTTTTTTTTTTTAAAGAATTCTGATGCTTATAGACGTGTTGTAAGTCGTGTTTTAGTGTTATCAGAGTGGTGATATGCAGGCATTTCCCTTTGAAGAAACCTCAGTGAATTGCTTTGCCTGATACCTCAGCTCTAAAAGAAACAATAGCCTTAGTTTTATCTTTATAATCCCTCAAACATGGAGATAAGTCAGTCTGCAAAAAGCATGGGTTCACTTTGTCAGATTCTGGGTTTTCACATGTTATACAGGAAAATACATTGAAATACAATTTTTTTAAAAAAAAAAAAAAAAAAAAAAGAAGAAGAAGTTAATTTTCTTTTCAGTAAAGTGCATAGACCATATGTGTCATTTGCTAAAATTAGAGACTATCCAGGTAGGAATGGCTAGTGGTTTCATTGTAATCACAACAGGTAAATTTATAAAAATATGTATGTGTGTGGGGGATGGCCTAGGTCCTGCCCCACATAATGTGACAGATTTTGATGCTCCCCCATAGAAGACCTCACCCTTTCTATGGAGCAGAAGAGGGGTGGGATGGGGGTTGGTGGGGGGCATGGGAGAATGGGAGGGAGAGGGAACTGGGATAAATATATAAAATAAGATTGATTCTAATTCTAAATTGTAAAAAAGAAAAAAAAAATACTTTCCTGGAAAAAATGTACATATATACACACATACACATATACATATGAATAAAAGATAATTATTTTTAGTCTCTGATCTGTTGGAAAGAAACGGGTTTTCAATTTCACTAGGTAATATTTTGTTGATTATATAATTGTATATGTGAAAATATTATAAAATTAGAGAAATAAAGGAAAATTGGAGAAAAGTAGAGGTTCCCTTGGAGAATCATGTTCTGGCCTTCCTTCTTCCCCATCTGTGAGTTCTGCCATGCATGCTACATTTCCCTCAGAAGGCCAACACAAAAGAAAATACAGAATGATTCGGATTGAATGCAGCCCTTAAGAAATATGGTTTAACTAATTTTGGGGTATTTAGTAAGCATCTGCCAAGTACTACAGATGAACTGTGAGTGAAACATCAGTAAAATAAAGGGTGTTGGTGCAGCTCAATAAGGGAGTGCAGAGTTAGCATCAAGCAGGCTCTGGGTTCAGTTCTTAGCCCCTCCAAAACAAAAGTAAACCTAAGAGACTAGATTTGTATCTGTTTTAGGTGCTATTATGCTTTATACTTCTGTGTGTGTGTAGTTGTTCAATAAATATCCAGTGAACAACCCCTTCATAAATTATTTCACAACAAGCAAATCTATGCTGCGCCACAGTCTCAGCATTGCAGGAAAACCTCTGAACTCAATCAGTGATGCTGCATCAGTGGTCCACTCAGAGTCTTCCAAGGTAGGCTAACTCATCAAAGCTTCAGTGCTCACTTTCCTTGACGTCATTTACTTTTTATTTTTTTTTTTTAAATTTTGGGCTCTTTATTACTCTTAGTGCTCACAGATCAACCAACCTGCAATCCACATTGTTTACTGAATATAAAATAAACTTTTAAGGCTCAGGGACTTCACTAAGATTCTTGTCAGCCATCAACGTACAGAAATTAAGAACTGTGTGATCTGGGGTAGGAAATCAGGAATTAATTCACTCACTACACAGATAATTGACTGAAAAACACCTTTTTTTTTGTAGTAGATCAATATCGAGTGGTTGAAAAGGTGGGCATTTGTTTTTGGAGCTTTTTTTTCCTGATATGTACTGTCTATTTCAGTTTGAAACCACATGAGAGTATCACCTAGCCAGCCCCCTGACATGGGTCCTAGGATCCAAATTCTGGATCCCTGATGAAACAATAAGCACATATTTTTAAAGGCTATTTTTTATATTTATTTTTATATTTATTTTACATATCGATTCCAGTTCCCTCTCCCTTTCTTTCTCCCTCCTTCTTTCCCTCTCTCCCACTCTCTCATGCCCCCTGACCACCCTCCTATCCCATCCCCCCCCACACTCCACATGTAGGGTGATACTCTCCTGGAGGTTCCATCAAAATCTGTGAAGTCATTTGGAGTAGGGGCTAGGACTTCTCTCCTATCTCTAGGTTAAGGGAGTATCACTCCATGGGGATGTGCCCCCAAAGTCCAGCCCTCTTGAACAATAAGCACTTTTAACCATTGAGCCATCTCTCTAACCCTTAAGTTATATTTATTGAGGAAACTCATATAGAAGGTGAGATGACAGGATGGGCTCAGGGTTCTAAGGAAATTGAAAGATATTCATACTGAGCTGAGGAGTAATCTGGGAGCTATATACTACTCTCTTTGCTTTAGAAACCTCACTCAAGGAAAGGAATGAGAAAGCCATTGTGGTAATCCACTTACAAAAATAATACAGACATTCTATGTAAAGGTAGCAGCAATAAGAATGGAAAGAAATTGAAAGATGAAGGGGGGCTTTAAGTATAAATTAGCATAGTTGATTAAATTGTAACTTGAGAGATACATAGTAAAGACAATCTATCAGTTTGGAGTTTGAAGGGCAGAATATGGCTGTGCCATAGGAAAAGACAGGAAGAAAAAGATCTTCGGGTATAAAATAAGACCATGGGTTCACACATTCAGACATTGTGTGGTAATTATTTACAGTTGGCAATGTCTTCAAGGTGTTTGTGCAGATAGATCTGGTGCCCAATGCAGCCATCTGTACCAGAGGGGAGTTTGCCATATTACAGATGAGTAACTGGATAATGATAAAGAACTGATATGGGAGAGATAGAGGAGAAGAGAAGGCACTAACAGTCAATGGCTAAGTGAGATGGAGAAGCACTCTCAAAGAGACAAGCATTGGGAAAGTAAACAAAAACCAGCATGAATTGAATTGCAAAGCAGGGAAAGAATTCATTACCAGAAAGAATTGGCTACAGAGAGGTAAGATAAGGCTTGGGAAGTATCTTAATGTTTAGCAAATTCACTAATACATTGGGCACAGAACAGATTGCAGCTCCTTAAAATGAAACTGATTGAAGACAGCAACCATAGATCTAAAGTCCTGACTAAGTCCTAAGGAAACCCTCTCTTATGCCAAACTGTAATATCTGGAGAAGTTAGTTCATTTGAATCCTGATATGTAACAACAAGAATTTTGTGGATGTTCAGATAACTAAAAATGAGTCCCCAAGTTTATTTTATCTTGTAGATTTGGACTCTAGCATGGTCCCATCGCATCCAGCTAAGATTCCAAAGCTAACCCATTCAGAAGAACAAGCTAAAACTTACCTGTTAGAGAGAGGCATGCTGTCCTATAGAAGACCCCATAACTAGAGCAGACTCTTAAGTAGCAAATCTTGTAGCCTCCCTTCAAAATCTTTCAGTGAGCATGTCATTTTTCTAACCCAAAGACCAAATTCCTTACATAACTTACCTCTAGCCACATTCCAAGGATCTCTTCACACTGGCCTAGCTGGACTTGCTTTAGTCATCAGAAGCCTTTCTTTTAAACTTTTGCATTCCATGAGTTCTAGTAAATTGTGTTTTCATTTTTTATTTTGTTCCAATTTTTCCCCTTTGGCCCATATGCATTTAGAGTTCTGTTATCTAACTTAAAAATATTTTCCAGCCCTGTTTGTATGTTAATTTTTAGCTTAATGCCATAATAAATTAGGAGCATATCATATGATTTCCAGTCTCTTAATTTTGCTAAGGTATTTTTTATGGCAAATGTTTCACCTAAGTGTGAGAAGAATGTGTAATATGCTATTGCTAGAATTATGCACTAAATGCCAATTCTGTGTTGGTAAGTGATGTTTGAATGGCTATTAATTTCCAGGAAGAGCAAAGACCTCAACTGCTGGTGAGAACGTAAAGAAGGACCAGCTCTCAGAGCCTGTTGGTGGGTGGGATTATAACTTATGACCACCATAGAACACAACATGGAGATAACTAAAATAAAAATAAACTAGCAAAAAACATGAAAATAACTGTCAGTGGGCAGATACATAAAGAGAAGGTGGTACACATATACAATCAAATATTGTTTTGTCTTGTAAAATGGCTTGTCTTATTATTGATGAGAATATGAATGAATATGGAGGACATTACAGTAAAGAAATAAGTTGAACACACAGTAATACAGTATACTATCATTTACATGAGGAATCTTAAACTGTGGATTCAGAAGCAGAAGACAAAATGATGATTACAAAGGATGTGAAGTTTCAGATGGATAATTTGGATTAATGGATTCTGAATATAGTTTAAATAATATAATAACTACAGTTTAAAACACTGCATTAAATACTGGATATTTCCAGAGATAGGGGACCTCATTTTTCTAAAATGAAGTGATAGAATGGAAAAAACAAATATTTTTAGAGAAATGCCCTACTTCTTCAAAGTTGCCACTTTTATGAGTGGTGTTTGTCCTTGGTCTTAGTAAACACTTATCTTTTCATAATATAAGATAAGTAGTAACAGTCACCATCCTCCATGCATTGGTGATAGGTATCTTCTCGTGGCATCTTGTGCTTCTGTTATTTTCTTCCACATTGCTTTGCATTTGCTTTCCTGTTTTGGTTTAAGGTTCTCCGGGAGGAAGGTGAGAGTGCTGAGTTAGTACATTTCATATTTCCTAATATGTGCATTTAATGCAGTAATATTTGCTCTCAGCACTGTTTTAGCTTTGTCCCATGAATTTCTGTGTGCTGCCCTTGTTACTGTTAACTTCTGTGTATTCTTTAATTTCTCTCAGAAATTTCTGTTTCATTCAGAGGTTATTTAGAAATATATTATTTATTTTCTGAGTATGTTTTTCACTTTCCTGTTATCTTATAAAACTTAGAAGGATAGGGCTGGAAATATAGTAGAGAACATTGGCTGTTCTTCCAGGGAACTCCAGTTTAATTCCCAGCACCTACATGGCTGCTCACAACCATTTGTAACTCCAGTTCCAAGGCACTGATGCCCTCTTCTGGCTCTCAAAGGCATTGCATGCAGGTGATTTACATGCAGGCAGGCAAAACACCCATACACATACAACAAAAATAAAGGAAAAAATAAATAATAAACAAATAGAACCTATAAGAACATTAGCTTTCTGTTACTAATGTCTGGTTTCATCCAATTTTGTTAGAGAATAAACTGTATATGGCTTTAATTCTTTTGAATTTGTGAAATGTGTTTTATGGCCCAGGACATTGTCTATTATGGTATATGTTCTGGGGACATTAGAACATAATATGTGCTTCATTTCTATGTATATCTGTATTATGTGTATTCTGGTGTTCAATGATGTTGAATTATTTTGTACCATTGATTGTTTTTGGCCAGTAGAAAGTATTAATTGCCTTACATTATAACACAATAATATTCTTTCTGAGATAATTGTAACTTGTTTCTTTAAATTAAATCAGTTATGACAAAGAGGAAAAAGCAGTGACATCATCAGTCTTCATTGTCTACTCATGAAAACTCTTGGTCCACAAGCTTAACCATGCTGAGTTGATTTTTTTCCCCTTCGTACATTATGCAGAATTAAAGCCTATTGAAGTACAAGCTAATTTCCTCAAAAATAAGTAAAATAAGCTATTGGGGTTTTTTTAAAGAACCTTGGTAAATTAATTAATGCAATTAACTGGAAAATAAAGGCAAACACTCCCTATTCAACAAGTCAGCACATACTTTTTGAATTTCATACTTTGGTTTTATTTACTCTGTAAAGCAAGCCAAGCCTGTCTCATTTCTTTCTTTAAGAATGATTTAAGGATGTTATCAGTAGCTGAACAAAAGTTGAGGAAACTGGTTTACTTCTCCCAATTCATGAAAAACCTGTAGCAACAAGAAATTGTTTTCAACAGTATTTACAAAATATCTTAGTATTGCTTAGTAGGTTGTACAAAGTCAACTAGATATAAATCTCATAAAAATTTCACAGATAAGAATGTCTTTTCTTGGCCAGGGCTTGTGCTAAGAATTTTTACCCTTAAAGTTTTTGAACTCAAGATTTTTGTCATTGTTTGTTGATATTCAGAGAGAAAGGTATTTTCCCAGAGTTACAGAATAGAAGACAAGGCTAAAACTAACCTTTGTCTTCTGTACAATACTAGCTAGCATCATTTCTTCTGCGTCGCAATCAGCATTCTTGAATAGACTGGATAACTCTTATGAGAAGTTGTCCTTTACTATTGAGTAGCTTCTCTGGCCCATTTCCCACTAAATGATTGTTCCCTGACTGTAGTTTTGACAATTAAAAGTGTCTTTGGACACTGCAACATGACCTCTAAGGGATAAAATCACTCCAAGTCAAGAAGTACTTGTGGCAGTGAGGAGCTGGCATATTGGGTACAGTGCCTGCCTTGCATGCTAGGGGATCTCAATTTGAGTCCCCAGAGCTTACACAATGCTAGATACAGTAGCACGCCAGCACTACTTTGGAATTCTGAAAAGCAGAGAAGCAAAGACCAGCCTGCCTAGCTTACACAGTGTGAATGACAAAGTGACTGTCTCAAACAAGGTGGAAAGTAAGGACAGTCATTTGAAGTTGTCTTCTGATCTACACACACACCATGTCATCCATACACATGAACACATGTGCTGTATACACACCTGTATCATACATACATACCATGCATGCACTCACACAAAGATTAAAAAAAAAGAAACACTAATCTATATTACCTTATCTCTAAATTGTAAAACCAAACTATTTATCCAATTAAACAGTGTATATAGATCACACTACTAAGCCAATTACTGCAAGATAAATGAAGTATAAATTAGTTAAGTATAAATGAAGACTTCTCCATCTTGTGTGGTCCCACTGGACTGGTTTCTCTCCACCCACCAGGTCCTCGATGCCACTTATGAAATAACCACGCAGAGGCTTAATATCAATTACAGTTATCTAGCCAATGGCTTAGGCTTCTTACTGGCTAGCTCTCTCTTAAAATATTTATCCATTTCTATTCATCGGTGTATCACCACGTGGTTGAGGCTTACCAGTGATGCCCTTGCATCTTGCTTCCCTGGCAACTATATGGTGTCTCCTCAACCCTGCCTTTTCTTTCTCTATCTTTATTTGGAATTCCTGCCTGGCCATTGGCTGAAACAGTTTTATTCTTCAACTGATAAAAGCAACACATATATGCAGCCTATAGAAGGACATCCTACATCAACTCCCCTTTTCTGTCTAATTAAAAATGAAAGTTCTAACATAGTAAAATTATATATAATAAAACAGTTATCAAGCAAGTGTTACAGTTACATCAGCTACTAGATGAAGGCATAAGATAGTCATCAGTCTCGTTATCAGGAGAGGGCATTTAAGGTAACCTCTGCACTATTGCTTAGATTGTTAGTTGGAGTCATCCTGGTAGATCCCCGGAAATTTCCCTAGTGCCAGATTTCTCTTAATTAATCTATAATGGCTCCCTCTATTATGGTATCACTTTCCTTGTCCTCGTCTATTCTTTCCCTGACTTAGTCTTCCTGCTTTGTCATGCCCACCTCTACCATTCTCTTCCCCTAACTCCCTCTCCCTGCCTCATGCTTCCAATTTGCTTGGGAGATCTTGTTTTTTTCCCCTTCTCCAGGGAACCATGTATGTTTCTCTAGGGTCCTCCTTGTTCCTAGCTTTTCTGGTGATGTGGATTGTAGGCTGGTAATCCTTTGCTCTATGTCTAAAAGCCATGAGTGAGTACATGCCATATATGTCTTTTTGTCACAGGGTTACCTCACTCAGAATGGTTTCTTCTAGTCTCATCCATTTGCCAGCAACTTCCAAGATCCCATTGTTTTCTTTTTGTTTGTCTGTTTCTTTTGTTTTGTTTTGGGTTCTTTTCCCCCTGATAAGTAGTACTCCATTGTGTAAATGTACCACATTTTCTCCATCCATTCTTCAGTTGAGGGGTATTTTGGTTGCTTCCAGGTTCTGGATATTACAAATAATGCTGCTGTGAACATAGTTGAACAGATGTCCTTGTTGTATGAATGTGCAACTTTTGGGTGTATGCCTAAGAGTGGAATTACTGAATCCTGAGGTAGACTGATTCCCATTTTCCTGAGGAATGCCCTACTAATTTCCAAAGTGGCTGTATGGGTTTGCACTCACACCAACAGTGGAGAAGTATATCCCTTTCTCAACATCCTCTCCAGCATAAACTAGCTGATAGAAGCAGAGGCAAACATCCACAGCTAAACGTGAGCCATACTCTTGGAATCCAAGAATTTGCAGGCAGGGGGGAGTGATGAGCAAAGGGGTCAAGACCAGGCTTGAGAAATCCATTAGAAACTGCTGACCTGAACAAGGGGGAGCTCATGGACCCCAGTCTGATAGCTGGGAAACCAGCATAGGACCTACCCAGATTCCCTGAATGTGGTGTTAGTTGGGAGGACTGGACAGTCTATGGGGCCTCTGGTAGTGAATCAGTATTTATCCCTAGTATACGAATGGACTTTGGGAGCCCATTCAACATAGAGGGATAATGCCTCAACCTAGACACATGGGGGAGGGCCTGGGCCATGCTCCAAATGATATGACAGACTTTGAATACTCCCCATGGAAGGCCTCACCCTCCCTGGGGAGAAGATAAGGGATGGGATGGGGCTTAGTGGGGAGAACAGGAGAGGATGGGGGAGGGTGTGGGAACTGGGATTTGTAAAACAAGCTTGTTTCTCATTTAAATAAAAAAATAAAAAAACATAATTATAGTTACAATACATAGTCCATTTATGTTTGGCAAATTTTAAAGAAAATACTCTATCAATTATCCTATCTTGTAAATCTAAAGTTTTATATACAATTTTTCTTTTATCATAAGTAAGGAAAACTATAACTACTTGTTTTCAACTACATTAAAGACCCCAGAAGGATATAATATTATCTAAGTAAACAGGAAGTGCATTGTAAACAACTTCCAAAACACTTGTATTGACAGAGACCTCTTGCTACCTGGACAGTCACCCAAAGTTCTTCTGCAATCTTTAGCCCACAGGCCCATAGTATCTAGCAGACCTTTTAATGAAGCAGTAAATTTGAAGAACTGTTCTGCTTTGTACTGGCAAAGTTCTTCGCTGCTTTCTTCTGTGTCCTCTGGAATGTCTGGCAGTTTCCTCTGTGAAGTAGGAATCCTGAAGGACCATCCCATCTCATCTTGGCAACTTTAGCAGTCACTCCTGTATCAAGCAATCCAGACAAGAGCAGTTTCTTGCCCAGATGACTAGTCTTGTCACACTGAAGGCAAATTCTATGCGTTTTTTCCATGCCCTTCAATTAAGTGCTTGTTGTAGGCAGTAAGGGAAATATTCTCCTTAGGACTTGAGTAAAACACCATGAAGGAAAGAGAGAACATCAGAAAAGTAACATCAAAATGTGATATTAATGAAAAAATGCAAATGGACAAGTACCTCACCTGAACCCACATATGACATTACAGTTGAGAGTTTGACAAGCAGGTAAGCATATCAGTTGAGGAGAACATACACTGCATGAAAATACATGTTGGGCCTGATAATACTAAATGTTTCAAGCTGAAGATTTACAGAGTGAGGGTCCAGGAAAATCACAGGGCTGTGTACAGGGACAACCAGGAAACATCTGAACAGAGAGAAAACACTACAGAGAGGAAGTCAAAGCCAGGTTTGTTAAGATTTAGTAGCAGACTACCTTAGCGTGTTTGGGCCAAAGTATGCTGCAAAGATCATGCCATGCAGTAGATTTCACGTGACAGGTTTATTGGGGGAAGGATAGTATACAGTGAGTGGAGGTGGAAGGGGAAATAGGGATCGAAGAGAAAGCTCTGGCTTTTTATATGGGTAGCACATGCGCATAATGAGAATACTGGATTCTTGGTAACAGTGGAAATGTGTTGAATTTTGGAAGCTGGTGTTGACATAGCCTGCTGATGCTAGGTTATTGAAGGTGGGCTTAGGGGTGGGGTTTTCCAACAAAGTGTAGTAGCACATGACTATAATCCCTGGGAGGACTGCAGGTTCAAAGACAACCTGGACTCTATAGCAAATTCTAGGCCAGCCTAAAACACAGCAAGAGTCTGTGTCAAAAACAAAACAAAACAAAACAAAACAAAACAAAAAAGCCAGGCATTGGTGGCACACTCTTTTAATCCAGCACTAGGGAGACAAAGGCAGGCAGATCACTGTGAGTCCAGAAGAGGAATAAACATGTAGTAGTTCTATTTTTAGCTTTTTGAGGCATTCACACAGATTTCCATAGTGGGTAACAGTGAATTTAATTCTGTTATTTAGCTAAACTGACATATGCTCAAACTTTCTTCTAAATTGTGTGTGTGTGTGTGTGTGTGTGTATTTATACATATAGACAACTATAGTCTTAATCAGAGAAACCTCTTTCCTGTGAACTGTGGTGATTATAGACTTAGAGCTACACAAGTAAATGAATAAGTGACAGATGAGTGTTCAACCCTAAATAAGACATTTAATATCATCCCCTACTAGGGGGTAAAAGAAGAAGAGGTGTAAAGAATGTAAAGGTCAGACAATAAGGAAAAGGGCTGGGAAAAAATGCTGTATCACCACATCCAAATTCTGAACAATGCACAGCCATTATAAGAACATCCTCTGAACAACTGCAGATGAGTGCACTGTATCTATACAAGAATGGGTGATGGCCACTCACTTCTGATTCACGGAGATAGGGAGTGTTTGCCTTTGGTTCTGTGCTCACAAGTGACTCCACCAGGTGGCCCTGATTAAACTATGTAGGTCAGGAAACAAAACCAAATTCAAAGCCTTGCATTGGGGACAGAGACAGGTAGGAGAAAGTGAGGTTGATACAGGTAGGGAGAATGTAAGAAAAAGCATGGGAGAAAGTCACTGGAATATATTACATGCATGTGTGAAATTTTCAAAGAGCTAACAATTAAAACCCATTTAATTTGGAGAGTCTCAAAGTTTTCTCAGGGGAAGCATTATTTAGACCGGAACTTCCCTGCTGAGTAGGAGTTGCACTGAGGGAAAGCAATGCAAACAAATGTCCAGGGCAGGAACAGCTTTCTGTTCAAAAAACTGGCTGAAGGTTGAAGTACAAAGGCCAGATAATGAAGTGCTCGGTAGATGTGGCAAGAACAAAGACGTGTTCAACCTCGGATTTGGGGTTTGAGGAGGCTGTGGGTTCAAATGTAGGCTCTGCTATGGGGATATCTGCCTCTCTTTGTTTCAATGTCTTCATTCATAAAACAAATACAGTATGTGAGGTTTAGTGAGTTAAGATATACAATTTGCTATTTTTAGAGATTTATTTTTCAGAGCATATGAGATGCCTTTGCAGGATATAGTGATAGCACTTTTAAAAGAGCACTGTAGCTGCTGCTTCTGCTTAACAACATTGATGGAAGGTGGGTGTTTGTGAGGCAATTTGAATGAGCAGCCTTTTTGAGCTATGATGTAAAGAGTCCAATCACATATCCATTCGCACATCACTCTAATTTTACACGGGACAACCAAGGACCAGAGTTTAGCAACAGTCTTTACTGTTAGGGATTAATTTAAATTCTGTAATGATTTTTATCATTATGATATGTCAAAAGTGTTTATTTCTACGTGATACCTATCCCACAGTGAGGAGACTATAAAGGGTTTATCTGTAACTTGAAAAGAAGAAATTCATAATCACTTTCATTTCATCTGAATAATTTTAGATGAAGCATCAGACCCATGTTAGGCTAGTACTGAAGTTCTCTACCTAGCTTTTTGCAGCTTTAAGAATTATATTGCTTTCATTCATATTATCAACTTGTGTCATATAGCTCAGTGGTTGTACTTCCAACACTTCGGTCGACATTTCCTTTGTATGCATATACTGGAATGATTTTATTTAATAAAAAAAGAACATCTCCTATGTGGATTTTAAATTTCCCTTATTAAATATTTATATTTTCAAAATGTCTTTATTTAATTGAGTGAGGTGCTTGGTGCCATTTCAAAATAACCTCAGGTGGTGGGTGTAATGACATATCAAAGATCTGACCTTTAGCATTTTAGGATTCTATTTGTCTGCATTTTCTTCTGCATTCATTTATTCTTAATTTATATGCTCTTTTTCCATATCACTTAATGAGTAGATGTATTTATAATAAGACTCATTAACCATAAAAATATATATGTGAATACATGTCATCTGTCTGGTAGTTTTACCTTCATTCATATTTCCACTTCGAGTCTGTATAAGGCTGATGGGTGTTTGCACAAGCCTCATTCATTCTCATTAAGTGCTTCCATCGGTCCTGGATCTCCCAAACTGCTGTCCATTCTCTCCTCACATCTTTGTAGTCAGCTTATTATACTTTTTATTTACCTAGAGATACTTTATTTTCTAGTTCTGAGCTATTCCTTTAAAAGAAAATTGAATGTAATATTTACACTGACATAATTAAATTAACATTTTACAGCATCTTTCTGTGTGCTTTGATAGCACAGATAATCAGGTGTCTGCATAGCTTTTGGCCTAGTAACAGAGTTACAGAACAATGATCAATTATAATAAAATGTTATAAAGACCTATTTACATTTGCCCACTTAAGTATTTCTATATTGATTTTTAGAAGTGGGGATTCTAAATGAAGAATTTTTATTAAACAAATGATTAAACTGTCAGCCTACATATTTATATTTTTATTTTTATATTTTCTCAGTTTACACAAATCATTATCTCAAGAAGAAAACTTGAAGGATCAGTTTAACCGTGCCCTTAGTATCTATGAAGAAGCCTTAAAAAACAGAGAGAATGTTGTTTCCATCACTCAACAGCAGAACGAAGAACTAGCCACCCAACTTGAGGAGGCTCTGACTCAGCAAGCAAACATGGAATTACAGCTTCAGTGCGCTGTAGAGGTCTCCCAAGCAGCCAATGAAAAGGTTCAAAAGTAAGTAAATAAAAACATGAAACATGAAAAAAAAAAAAGCAAAACAACTTTCCTTGTAAACTAAATAATACCGAGTTTTTATTCATAGTACTTACTAATACTTTAAGGAAAGAATAAACAAAATGAACTTTTTGGACTACATATCACATCTGTTTTGATATCAAAAAGTTATGCTCTTGGGACTTATTGTTGCTAATATATTTAGGATAAACTGTACATAATAAATGACCTTAGTCAACTCATGGAGACTGCGGTGCTGAAATTATCACACACTCCACATTGAAAGACAATGTTATTTGCAAAGACAGTCATGTTAGCACCAGCTGTACTCACTGAGCCTCACTGTCATGTTCCTGGAGTTGAGATCTTCTAGGACCTTGTTCACTGAGGCTTCTAGCTGTACCGAACCCAGTACAGAAAAATTAATTTTCTCGTGTTATTCTTTAGAAGTATTTGGTGCAGCCTTCAGAGTGCATAATTATATTTGTTTATTTTGATGATTCTTTGAATTTTTATTAAAATTTAAACAAAGCTGTATGATCAACTAGTCCTTATAACAGTGCACAGAATGTTAACACTTTCCCAAGCAAAGACATCTGTTATTAATTTATGGAGCTTGAATATTGTAGCAACATTTTCCAAGGAAGCTTTCTGGTCTAGGGCTTGTCAACCCATCCTTTTGTATGGTGAACAGCATCACATCATCATTCACAAATTTAATCACCTTTAGTTGCCAACACAGTTTGTTTCCTTCATCTTGTTTTCAATATTAAGTCATGTGCACAAGGATTGTTACTTCCTTTTACTTCCTAGTTGAAATAAGTCATCTCAACCATTTCTTTAGCATCTCTACAACTGTATTTAAATTGATAATCCAAGCTCAGGTGAATCTGAGCAAAGCCATTTTGAAATGGTTTAGGGGTTGCACACTTTAATCTTTACTACCAGTATATCTTGAAGCTTTTAACTAAGTCCTGTGCATCATCTGTTTAAAAATTAGATTCAAGTTCAGTCAGACACTATATATCTAGTTATTCTAAATGTGCATTAACAAGCTGAGAATGTGGTGATATATATTTTATTGTAAATCACAATCAGTAACTTAGACATCATGATATGATTTACCTTTGTATAGGCTACAAAGAATTATAAATTTTAAAAAATTAATATGTAAACACTTCATTACTATATGACTAAATTCTCCAAAACAGTTCCTTGAGATCAGTTAGGTTGCAAAAAATGATGTAAATGTCAATTTAATTTAGTGCCAGAAATTGGAAAAATCATCATTCTCTGATAATGTATTAAGTTAGTAGTTTTTTGAACAAACATGTCATCTTTATTCTATACATTTAACCACAAACAAAGCCTTTTTAATGGAATGTTACCAATCTGGGGGTCTTTTTAAGTACAACATGACATTCGTAAGAGCTAAAACTTGAATTGCTTCTCAGTCTTGTACTCTGATTTCCAGCAAGACATATTTGAAGTATTATCAGGATTTCTTTTACATATTCTGTTTATTTTCTACAAATTAGGTAGTGTGTATCTTCATCATAGTTACATGAACATCAGTCTGTGCATTCTAGGGAATTTTAGGAAGATTATCTCCTGAAAGAACTATGGAAGATGGACTTAGTATGCTCTATACAGTCTAGTTTTTCACTAAGGTAAATTCTTTGAAAATATGTAGATACTTTAGGCAATATAAAATTTGAATGAAAGAAGTCTCTTTTTCCTTCCTAACCAGATTTCTTGAATAGATGATCAGAATCATCTTTTATTTTTCACTGCCTATATATTCCTTTGCTGTTCGTTACATTGTTGACAACTAGCTGAAAATATTCTCTTTGAGATTAAAAGTAATTTCCTAATTCCAAAGCCCATGGTGCATATTAGCCATATTGTTATTATATAACTGATATATAACTATGATAAAGAAAAGATGTACATTTATGATTAACAGTATAACATAGCAACTTTGAAATAGGCTTTGAATTAAAAATGTTTAGGTATGTACTTGGAGTTTATTTTGAAGCTTCATTCTAATGTTCACAGTGACATGTCTTCCTTAGCAGTGTTATAGGAACCAGATGAAATAAGACATGCAAAGCTGTGAAACAATACATGTTACATATTCTCTCCCCTTGTTATCTCCCTCTCTACTGCACTATCTCATTCCTCAGAAGGGCTCTGCCTTTACAAGACTAAATGCCTTTGCAAATGTTGATCTCTCTACTTAGAGCCATTTGCCTTCCCTGCCAGCCTCCTGAAGAACATTGAACATCCTTTGAGAGTCAGTGCAGCATTGAGCATAGGAAAAAAAATGGGCTCAGTGTTAAATCAAATAGTTCGGGATTTCAATCCCTACTTTCCTGCTAATTGCCTAGGAGATTTGAGGCACATTCCTAGATCAGGTTAGACAATAATACTGGCTTCACAGATTTTCTTCTTGTAAAGAATAAATTGTATGATATAAATGCCTAATGTAGTGCCAGAACTATTAAAGATATTCTGAAACATTATTAGTAACATCATATCCGTAAATATAATAAAACCAATTCAACTGTATCTTCTCTACAACAGTGTCATTTTCTCCCTAGAAATAAACTTTCTATTCTCTGTGCTACCATAATATTTGAGGCTCTTTTGAAATGTGTTAGATTATCTTCCAGTCTGCAATATGCCTGATTATAGTTTTTGAGCTGTGTGTGTGTGTGTGTGTGTGTGTGATTATGTGTCTTCCTAGTAGACTATATATTGCTTGGTCATGTAAGTCCTTGGGCATATAAGTCCTAAAACTACATGATGCATCTTACCTATTGAGTAACAAATGAATGTTGGGAAAGCTTGTGTTTCAACCATAGAAATGTATAAATACTGAGATGTATATGATCATATAATATTATTTTAGGATTTACTAAGATTAGTATGTACTATATTTACAAATACAATTCTTAGAATATTTGTAGTATTTGAACTCTTCTTATCTTTAATACCATACCATTCCTTTCTGATGGCATTTGGACAGGGGTTATATAACTCCATTTTCATTTCTCTTCTCTTCCTGTTTCTACTCCACTTTGTGTGTGGAGGCAGGGGGATATACTTGCTTTAAACCTAAATGATGGTTTATTTGAAGACTGTATCTATGAAATTCAACTGAATCACATCTATTTCTATAACTTCAGCCACAGCCACCTACTCAGATAACTTCCAGTGTCAATGCTCACCTCCCTCATGAGCTCCAGCTTATATCCCCAGGATGCTGTCCCTTAGCCTGGCTTTCTGTTTCAGTTTATATACTTCAGCATTTTCAGCATTGTCCCTGTTCTTTCTGTTTTTACCCTGTGCATTCCTTTTGGCACCAGTTTCTATCACTGCCTATATGTCTCCTGATTCTCTCCATCCCACCTTGATTACTTACATATTACTTCAACTCCTCATCATTCCTTGATCCAGATTATGGCAAAATCATGGCAATAATCATAAAGCTAGCCTCCTGCCTTGAGTACTTTCAAGTTTGCTTTCCTTTCGTCCATCACAGTGAAGTACTCTGAAGCACAAATAAGATAATGTTATTTCAGGGATACTCCCTTAATCTAGAGACAGGAGAGAAGTCCTAGTCCCTACTCCAAATGACAGATGCCCTCCTGGAGGGCATCACCCTACATGTGGAGTGGGGAGGGTGAGAGGGGGGAGGTGGGATGGGGCATGAGAGGATGGGAGAGAGGGAAAGAGGGAGAGGGAACTGGGATCGATATGTAAAATAAAAATTAAAAAATTAAAGAAAAATAATATTATTTCCCTACTAAAGTTTCTCAGATTATCTTTCACTCCCTGCAAGTTAAAGTGCAGACAACTTAGCATGACATCTGATGCTAAATGTAGGCCTTCCTCATTGTTGTAATACCATTTCCTCCTGTGACAGGTGGTTTTAAGCTTTTTCTTTCAGGCTGAAGAGATGCCTCAGTGGCTAAGAACATTTCTACCTGCAGAGGAACTTTGGTTTGTTTCCCAACACACACAGCAGCAACTTTCAACCACCTGTAATTCTAGTCCCAAGAGACCCAACACCATCTTCTGACATCTGCTGCACCAAGCACATACATGTTATATAGACACTCACACATGCAAAACACTCTACACACATAAAATAAATCTTAAAACAGTTTTTCCTATTTCATCATTTTCTTCATTCTTAATTTGTGCCTCTATTAGCAGCCTTTAGTCACTTCAGTGTTATAATGATTTTGAATGTTCGTTTCACTCAGCTCTCCCCATATTTCCCAAGACAAATACACAATTTTCATATGACATCTCCAAAGACTTGCCCAGAGGCTATCTGTAAAGTAGACATTCTGCAAGTGTTCACCAACAGAAGAGCCTAACCATTGACTAGAAAGAACAATGGAATAAAGTCAGTTGCTGGCCAGGTAAGGAACATATGGAGCAGCTTCATGTGTACTCTGATTGATTTAGGCCCTAGATAAAAATCTTCTCCAAGTGTGGTGCATTTATAGAAAACAGGGCCCTTCATTGTTGATCCTCCCCAAGTCCCCAAGGAACTGGGGGGACCTGATGACTATATTATAATTTTTGTGCTAAGCAAGCATTCCTATCAAGTTTAATTATATTTAATGCCTAATAGCATCATTAATAGTGAAGAGAGATCATATAATATTAATAATACAATTCAAATTTTGTATTTCACTTTCTTTCAGTTATAAAGATGTTTAATATTTTCTGAAATGTTTAAGTTTATAGTGTTTCAAGAAAGGAAAGCTGGATAGAATTACCATGCTTAATATGACTTATAAATACTTGTAAAATAAGTTAGTGAATGCTGGACTTCATTGTCCACAGAAAGTTCTTTGCCCAGTTGTCATAAAATCTAAAAGTTCAAAGGGAAGTAGATGGTTCAGTGGTTAGGAACATTTTACTGCTCTTCCAAAAGATCTGAGTTCAGATCCGGCACCCACGTTGGACAGCTCACAACCACCTGTAATTCTAGCACCATGAGATCTGACACTCTCTTCTGATCTTTACAGGCACCTGAACGGGTGTGTCATGTACACACAGAGATATACACACATAAATAAGCATATGCATTTTCTTGAAGTAAATAAGTTCAATAATGAAAAGCCATTTCCTTGGGTGGATATTTCTATATGTCTTTGAAATTTGCTGAATATATGTACTTCTCTTTTTAAATGTGTGCATACTGGATGAATACGACATAATGATTTAGCCTTTGTGATTGGTAAGTACTGCAGAGAGGTGGTGTGTGGACATATAGGGAACTTAGCAGCCAGTTAAGAGCACAGAAACTCTATGATCAAAAGATCTTTTAATAGTTTTTCTAAGGCCACCTCTAATCTCTCTTTACTAAAGAGAAAACAGACACATCATCCCAGAAGATTCTTCTGTTGTCATGAGGATTTGAGACTCAGTGATACTGTATACAACATTTTCTATCTGTAGACATATGCCTCTCGTGACCCAAAGCAAAATTTCAAAAGATTTAAAAAGAAAAAAACAACTTTGCTCTACTTAGCCTGCCTAACCTTTATGTACTTAAGAGTCATGACAATCATGATAATAAGGTGAAACAATCGCTCAAAGATCTGAATTTTTACATTCAAATAATTTTTGTCATAGATCATCTGTCCTGCAAGCCAGTTTTACAGCAATGATTCAAATTCCCACAGGGACTGTAACTATGTGATAAATCAATCAGACAAATGGATGTAAGAATGTTTTTTAAACATTCAAACTTATTTTCAAGAAAAGTTAACTCAAATTTCTGTTCATCTTTTCAAAAAAATAATCAATTGCTTAAATTTTACGTGTTTTCTTCTCATTTAAATTTTATAGGGTTATCAAAATAGCAAAGATTAGGATAAAATATTTCATTTGATAGATTTTTAAAGTTGTCTTTGAAAAACAGAATACAGCCTTTTTGAGAGATATTGACAGGAAAAAGAAAAGAAAACATGCAAAGCTAACAAAGTCTTTCCTGCCCCTTAGCCAAATACCGGTTTCTATGAAGAAGTTGATGTTACAAAGGAATTGTGAATTCTCAGCCTGGTTTCCCTGCTGATGAGTAAGAGCTGTGTGCAGTTCCCTTCAAAGTGTCAGGGGAGTCACCATAGTGTCACACAAGGGTTCTTAGCATAGAGCAAACATGCTTTCCACAAACTCGGCTCTTAATCTGTTTGCAGGTTGAATTATAAAGCGGGGTGGATGGCTCTGGTGCTGGGAAGGGGAGCTAAGCATTTCCACAGTTTCTTGATTTAAAACAAAAACAGAAAAGCCTACTAGTTTCATCAGAAGACTTCTCTACATGTTTTCATTTTGTTGCTTGCTCCACAGTCTGGATTTGACCACAAGGAAAAATAGTTATGTAAAAATATTCTTAATGTGAAAAGTCTCTGAGAACATTATTTTAATTCTGTGGTATCTTCAACACAATGTTTCCATGTCAACTTTATTTGTGATAATTTTGTTATGAATTCTTATTAGGGCTATTCTAATTTGAAGACAGCATTAGCCATATATTATTAGCATTCATATTATGAATGCTCATGAATTAAATCAAAGAATACATTTTATAAATTCTCAACTTATCAGACGGTGCAAATTGACATTTAAAATAATATTTAAAGTTGCCTTTGAAGCAGTAGCATGGATAATAGACTAGAAGATGTTACTCTTGAAGTAGCTCTTCAAATGTGTTTAGTGTTTGAAACTTGGAACTATTCTGGAAAGATACATCGCTCAGCAATACACTTTTCAAATGCTCACCCAGATCAGCCAGCACCTTCAAATTGTATCTTTTAGTTTCAACTTTACTGTCATTTGCATGTGGAAAATAGGCTTGAATGACTCCTAAGTCACTGTGAGATGCTGAAGAGCATCCAAATACGCTATCTCTAGTCTTAGATATATGGACTGGCTTTGTACATTGTAAGATTCTGCATTTGTGAAATGTAAGCCTGTTTTTAAATTACCTGAGTACATGTTTAACTAATCAAACATATCAATCTTGTTCTCTGTAAAACAAGTATATGTTTTATTAAAGTTACCAATTCCAATATATATTTATCTACTGAGCACCTTTCTCGCTAGAATACCTAAAGTAAGTTTCTTTAGATCTACTTTCATTGTATGTAGAAATATATACAGTTTTCTACAGACGTTTAATTGCATTCATTTATTTTTTTTTTGAACTAAAGAATTTGTGCCACAGCCTAGCCTTTGGGGAATTCATGACTTTAACATGAAGAAGAAACATAATTTTGATTCTCTGGCTCTCTAGTTTATACTATGTGAGGATTAAAGTAGGCTTATTAGGATTGGCTCCTAACCCAGATTTAGTCCAGTGGAATAGAAAGTAAGAAAGGAGCTCACTGAACCCAAGACTTTGTACTGTCCTGCCTGTGACAGACCCGTAATACTTAGTCCTCAAGAAGAGTGAAACCAGGAGGGAATGCAGGCGCTAAAGGGCTGAATTATACCACTGCTTCTGACATTTGATCTGCTTCTTCATTTCAGAAGCTGTGCTCCAGTAGTATACACAATGTCTATTAAAATTGAGCTAATATGCATTTCTGCATGCTAAAATAGATAAACATGTTTCAGGAAAGCACAATAGAAAGGAATAAAAGAAAAAAGATCAAAAGACTGAGAGATGAGAGATCTGCACATGCATGCATTTGTGTTTTTCTTTTTTCTTTTTTTTCATTAATCCTAGTACCACAGTGATTTAAAAAGCCAGAGACAAGCCTTGTCACCTAGAGCAACTCAGAATCTACTTAAATAATCATGTACATTTTGACTAGAAATTGATAGACAGAAAAAATAGAACAGCAGTTTTTATACCTAGGATCAAATGTGACTTTTTGCATTAACATGTACATGTGAATGTAAGTTCTACCTTGCATCATTTTCTTAAATTCTGTTCTTAAATGCAATCAGAACACTTCTACTGTTTAACTTTAAATGGGGTGCATTGCTCCTGTATATTTCTATAAAATTAAAAATTTTACTTGAGCATGGTTTAAGCTGATAGAAATAATATGCATAGTGTTTTAAATTTTCTAGAAACATGTTGCTTAATGAAATTAATCACTAGCAAAGGGGAGATGAAGCTGTAGAAATTAGACTTTAGTCTTTCACCATTCCTGTTTGAATGGTGCCGTATTATATTTAATATGCTTGGTATAATGGATCATTATACTTAGATTTGCTATAACTCTCAGAACTCCTCCTTTTCTTTCTTTGCTTTAAATACATAAGTGGGATATACTGTATCTTAGTAATATGGAGAGTGTATGAAATTCACATAAGTCAACATTTAATTTCTCTATAATAAACCCTCATTGAAAATCTGATATACTTAATTAGTCATTTAAAATTTCCACATGAACTCAATTGAACCCACAGGTAAGTTTCAATTTCATTCAAATTCTACGATTCTGTAGTTAACTATACTGTTTCCTTTTGGGGTGGAGATTTTCCCAATAAACCCATAGAAAGAAAAAGGTCTTTGCTTGCTTGCTTCAGTGTAACTTAGATGGTGAAGTCATGAACACATTATATAATTAACCTTCATTCTTGATCCTTTATGTTCAAAAAGAAAAAAATCACTAATGGCAATGTATAGAATGCCAGCTGAATTTTGTTGTTGGGTTTTTTTTTCCTTATTTACATTGTTGAATATTCTTGACCACTAAGCCATCTCTCCAGCCCCAATTGTTATATATTCTTAAACTCAACAGAGGGCCTATTTTTCAACTGTTCTTAAGTAAGTTATAATGAAGAAATTTTAACTTGCTTTATCAGATGTTTCTGTATGAAAGCTGACTAGAAATAAAATTTTAAGATTCAAGAAATAGCACAGTGATACTTTAGAACTTTCATTTTTGGTAGTTACAAAAACTACCAAAAATGTTCATAAAACATTGTGATATTTTACTTTTTTCCTTTGAAGTATCCTGAAGTTATGCACATGCATATGTGATTTCTCTTTATTATCATTTATAAGATATATAAGAATAACAGATAATATTCAAAATTTTTAAACATCTTCCTTAAGCTAATCTGCTAAACTGAGTTTTGTGTTTTCACATTCTCTTTCCAAGTTCTCCACTCCTGACTTCCAGAGGGCCTAATCTTTCCCAGAGTGATGGGAGAGGCGGAGTTCAAGAACAAGAATGAATCTCTGTATAATCACACCACAATGTGAGGTGACCCTAAGACAGAGAACTGACCAGATACACATATGGGTTTTAGGAAGACTTTCTGGTGCTCTTTTTTTAACACAGCTGTGAGAAGAATGTGGCTGAGACCCAATAGTCATTCTTGAGTAGAACTGGCAAAGGAAACCATGAGGACAAGAGAATTTAACACTTGGGCGTAAGAGAGTACGGCTTCATTGATGCGATCTGAGGGGAATGCCTAATGACTGCAAGAATCAAACTTGGCAATGAAAACACAAAGCTCTTTTCATTGATTCAAAGGCAGACTCTAAAGCTGCAGATGGTTACCTCCAGCCGTGGCTATTCAGCGTGCGGTTTTATAAAATGGCACTTTGGTGAATACTAATAGATCAAAACAAAGATTTAATATCGTAAAGATGTGCTGTTAAGTTTTAAATGAGTATACAGGTCAGTGTCTCAAAAAAGAATAAGAAGAGTACCTACTACATGTGGGTCGAATGTCTTTATTTTCAAGTTCAAAAATAAATGTCATTTTTAACATACAGATTGTACTTCATGTTGAATAGTTTACATTATGAAAATGAGACAAGATTGGGGCTTCTATTTATGCTCACTGATCTCATGACTTCCATTTGGGCACCCAATTTACAGTGCTGACAAATATCATCTGTTAATGATTTTATGAACCTCACTTGATAGGTAGGTATGCTGCCATTTGACTGGGATGAACCAGTATTATTAAATCAGGAGGTCAAACATTTTGTACATAAATAGAACTTCATCTTACCTTTTCAGGGAATATAAAAAGAGATGTTATTTATTACATAAGAAACCTTAAAATGTTGACCCAGTCTTGAAATTATAGTTTTGTTTGTTTTTACTTGACATTATAAAATTTAGAAATTCAACATTTTATATAATAATAGTCTATCATATTTAACTTGTTAGTTGCATTTACATAATAGAGTCTCACTTTAAATGAAAATATGACATATTTTGGTCAGGGGTAACTTCATTAGTAGATTTGGATAATCTATAAAGTTCTCAAATTGAAACCAAACAATTGAAGATTTATCTAAAATAAGCTGAAAATATAAATCTAAAAGTAATATTTTTCTAGCTTCTTCTATTTGTGAATTAGATATAACTGTCTATATTACTAAATACTTTATGTAGTAAATCGCAAGAATACATGATAAATTAGACATGGTAGTTAAAGGGAATGCAGCTTCCTACCTAATAGAAGCATTAGTGGACTGGCAGGACCCTGGCTTGCTGAGACAGTTGTTTCTTCTCAGTGTTCTCTGAAAAAGGGAGCAAGTGTGTTGCTTTCTGCATTTCAAAGCATAGCTATAAGGATCATGTATTCATATTCACAGAAATTTAATGAAGAAAATTGTGCTCTATAAGTGTAAGCCATTGACTGCCTTCAAACCATGATATAGATGTTAAATCTCAAAATTATAATTACACCTTTGGATCCAAAATAATAGTAAAATAATATGTCTTAGCCCTTTGAAAAAGAGACTGTTTTTAAGCATAAATCTTGGAAACTGAAAGTACAAAGTTATGTGCATATATGTATACATACACACACACACACACACACACACACACACACACACACACACACACACATTAATTACTTGTGGCAATGCAAATTGGCAAAACAGAACCTCAAAGAAGAGGATTTGGCAGTGGACAACATGTACAATTGTCCTTTGAGGAAACTTAATTCCTGGGCTTTATCCTGAATATAAACTCCATAAATATGAAATAACTCAAAAATTGCCACCATTAATAGCAAGTGCAAATGACCCAAATAATGGAGTAGCTAAATAAACTGCGATATATTCTCATAGGAGAATACAGTGCACCTATTAAAGGAATAAACAGGATGTCTGTAAACTGAGCTCGAGTATTTTCCAGGACATATTGCTAACTTAAAAAATAAATTACTTACACTGCAATAATGGAAACAGGAGGGATAACCAGAAACAATGAAAATATTGCTTCTAGTTTTAATGTCAGAACTGTATCTGTGTTGTGCATACTCAGAAACTAAATCACATTTGTAAGAAAAAAGAGTCAAACCTAAAAATAAATTGAAATAGCAATATATGTAACTATAATATCAAACTAATGAGATCTTTGTAAAGAGAAAGTAATTAGTGGAAGTACTTTTTACTCTTAATTTTTTATTGTTTTGCATTGCTATATACTGAAGATGGGCACACATACCATGGCATACATGTGGAATTAGAGAACAACTTTGTGGATTCTCTTTCCTTCCTCCTTTATGTGGGTTTTGGGTGTCAAACTCATGTCACCAAGCTTATCCAGCAAAAACCTTTCCCCTCTGAGTCATCACACTAGTCCTGCAGAATGTTTGGTCATTATACTCTGTATATCCTCATGGGTATATATCGTGAGATCCAAAGGAAATGAAAAAATCATAAATTTTACAGTCTTATTCACAGTTGATTTTGACATTTTGAAACATTTTTTATGTTTTGGATTGATTAAGTAAGCAGTAAATTAAGTAAGCAGTAAATAATATTATTAGATAGCAAGGTTTTAACTGTAAAAATAAATGGCATTAAGAAAAAAATACTTCAACATTGAATTTGAGCTAGAACTATCAATAAGAACTCATGATTTAAAATATTTTTCTAAGCTCTATAGACTAAGATCCTTTACAACCATATATGTATGTAGCCCATATTTTAGTTTCTTATAATGGTTTCCCAGTTAAAAAAAAAAACTGAGACTATAACTGATTCAATGAAAGAATGAAATGGATGTGATTATCATTTGTGCTTAAAGTCAAAATGCTTCGTTTATATATGTTTTTATATTAAGAAGGACACAATCTTGCCAGATTTGGAACAATTTTTGTTTTTGGAGAAGGAACTTTAGTTATAGGATGTTGAACTCTTACATCTTACAGCCTACAAAGACACTAAGAAAAGAAAAATGGTTACAAAAAGGGAAAATCCTTTTGTACAGAAAAACATCAGTCATTAATTGGAGGTAGGGTGCAGAATTAGAAAAGTTTCCATCTGATAACCTTCAGTACAATTATTTAAGTAAAGACAATCTATAAGCCAAGCAATTAGTGAGAAGAAGTTACTTTGGAGTGTGTTAGCACAGGACTGCAGTCCCAGTATTTGGAAGGCTGAGACAGAAGCACATAGTGGGACCCTGATCCTAACAAATAAAGCAAGTGGAAATTTAGAATATTTAGTATCTTTAAAAATAATTAGGGCTTTTTTTTCTTAAAATGTACTGTGAAAACGTTTGTGACTCGAGTATTCTGTGTGGCTTGGGTTTTGCTTGATTATTTGTATGATTTTTATGATGCTGGGGGTGGAAACTATATGCTCAGACATGAAGCGCTGTACCATTGAGCTTTAGTCCCTATCCACAGAGCTAACCTCCTCCACTTTCATCAAAATTAGTCTTTCAAAGATGCTCACTACAGTGTGATGTTTCATCTTGGAAACTGTGTCAATGTTATAGTATCCAGGCATGCCTAAGCTACAACCACAGGCAACATGCAGCTTCATTAGGTTTGGGTGTCTTTAAATACAGCTCTGACACAAAATCATAACCTTCATTTAAACACTAGAGGGGATAATTAGCAACTTTTTTGGTGACTTTACTGTGTGTTACTCGAATGTGAACATTGTAGATGATAATATCATTTTGCAAAGTTGAATGGTTAGACATATCTACAAGGTAAAATTTGTGTGTTTATTATGGAAGTTCAAATTAATTTTGATCTTTAAAATTATTTTATTAAAATGTCTTGTCTAAGATGAGGTCACTGCCTCAATCGCTTCAGCGTAGTTCTAGCCCTCAGAAGTTCTAGCCCTATAGAAGATGAAACAGCACAGCTGTTGGGGGGAAATAGACCTACTTCATCTTTATTCATAAAAAATAAGAATAAACAGTAACTTACTGAGCTATCCTACTGAACTGTGATTTCTAATGAATGTTTTGCATATTATGAAATGCAGTGAACAGGTCTGATGGAGCAATGGTTCTTTACAAACTTTAGAATTTGACAAGACTTTCAAATGCATGCTGTACAGAAAACTTAACTACTATTAACAACTATTCTGGTTGGTACCTGTTCGTCAACTATTGATTTCTCTTTGATATAATCATCTTTTAGGCTCTCTATAAATCAGACAACATATATATCAATACAAGGATCCTAATTGCATTCTAGACCCTAAATGCTCATTTCAATTTGAGGATGTATGGTTTTATGAATCAAAGTTAAATCCGGCAGAGAAAATGTCTGTCACCATGCCAGCTTAATAAGTTGAATATTACTTTACTTTGTAGGCCTGTGGCTTAGTCTGAAATTTGAAGTTGCATTGATATATTATCTCTACTAGTCTCCCAAAGGATGTTGCTAGTCTTTTGAATTAAACTTGAATAAGGTTGATTTGTATTCCCTGTTAATCAAAATTTGAAATGTTGACATTAGAAAATTTCATTCAGTGCTAATTATATATGACTTTTATGAAAGTTAGGAAGGAAAGAATCCTACATTTTAAAGTTTGGTATCAGTCTAAAGCCTTCTGAAAACAATGGTGAGGAGCTTAATAAGCCATCTTAATAAGATACCTTAATAAAACTAACCAGTTGCTCCAGCTTGCTGTATTTCACTTGACTGTATGAAAATCAGTGTTTTGCCTCCTCCATCATTAATTGAAACTTTCTGGCTTTAAAATGATCAAAAACCTTAGCAGTATTTCACCAACATTCCTCAGCCATTCTAAGTCCTGAATCTCTCTAATAGCAGTATATGAATCTCTAGGCAGTGTTTCAAACACCTCTTTTGCCTCAGCATATGAAAAGAAGTTAATTTACATCGGTTGCCTTATAACATTTTGGATACAGTTGCTAATATTTACTAGATCTAGGATGTTGTATTTAGGTGAGTAGGCAAAGCTAAAACTTTGGATTTTACAGTAGTATATTGTTTGGCTTACAACAGAAATAAGCAAGACAGTAGAAGACAGCTTAGTTGTGCTGTGAAGAGCTGCTTCTGGTGCTTGGGTTCTTAACATTTGACTGTTTGTATATTTATTTATTTATTTATTTAGAAACAGTCTTATTTTACACATCAATTCCAATTCCCTCTCCCTCCCATTCTCCCATGCCCCTCACCAACCTCTGATCACCCCCAATCTATTCCCCAGGGAGGGTGAGGCCTCTCATGGGGGATCATTAAAGTCTGTCACATCATTTGGGGGAGGGCCTATGCCCTCCTCTGTGAGCTGAGAGAGTATCCCCTCAAGGAAATGGGCTCCCAAAGTCCATTAGTGCACTAGGGATAGATACTGGTTCCACTGTCAGAGGCCGCATAGACTTCCCAGGCCTCCTAACAATCACCCACATTCAGAGGGCTTGAATTGGTCCAATACTGGTTCCCCAGCTTTACAACTGGGGTCCATGTTCTCTCACTTGGTCAGGTCATCTGTTTCTGTGGTTTTCTCCAGCATGGTCTTGACCCTGTTGCTCATTGTTCTTCCTTCTTTACAACTGGATCCCAGAAGTTTAACTCAATGCTTAGCTGTGGGTCTCTGCTTCTGCTTCCATCAGCTACTAGATGAAGGCTCTGTGAGATGGCATTTAAGGTAGTCATTAATTTCATTATAGGGGAAGGGTATTTAAGGTAGCCTCTCCATTATTGCTTAGATTCTTAGTTGTGGTCATCCTTGTGGATCTTTGGACATTTTCCTAGTGCCAGAATTCTCTTTAAGCCTATAATGGCTTCCTCTATTAAGGTATCTCTTTTCTTGCCCTACTCTATTCTTCCCCCAACTCAGTCTTCCTTATCCATCATGTTCTCCTCCCCACTCCACCACCATACAAACAAACTGAAAAAGAAAAATCACTCGATCATCTCACTAGATGTTGAAAAAGCCTTCAACAAAATCCAACACTCCTTCATTATAAAGGTCTTGGAGAAATTAGGGATAACAGGAACATAACTAAACATTATAAAGCAATATACACTAAATCAACAGTCAACATCAAACTAAATGGAGAGAAACTCAATGCAATTCTGCAAAAATCAGGAACAAGACAAGGTTATCCACAAATTGGGATGCTTGGTCAGTAAGATGAAGTAGAGTTTTTTGAAGAAAATGACTTACACAGTAAACAAGTGACTATTGCGGACTCCCACTCCAAGGATGTAGACCTTGCCACCTGGATGCTCTCCAAAACCCAAAGAAGGACTTCCCCAGTCCCAATTCAGTCCTTTTAACTGGTTACATCTGCACCTGGTCAATGCTACAGGTGCAGGGGATGAATATCTCACTACATCCACTCTCCATATTTCTTTAATATTGCAGGGGGCTCCAAAAAGCCAGTTTATGCACTAGGGATAAACACTGTCAGCAGCTTCATAGGCTGCCCAGGCCACCCAACTGACACTCACATTCAGGTAGCCTAGTTCAATCTTATGCAGGTTCCCCAGCTGTCAGTCTGGAGTCTGTGAACTCCAACTTGCTCAGGTCAGCTGTTTCTGTGTATTTCCCCAACATAGTCTTGACCCATTTGCTCATCACTCCTCCCTCTCTACAACTGGATTCCAGGAGTTCAGCTCAGTGTTTAGCTGTGGGTCCCTGCTTCTGTTTCCATCAGCTACTGGATGAAGGCTCTATGAGATGGTATTTAAGGTAGTTATCAATCTCATTATAGGGGAAGGGCATTTAAGGTAGCCTCTTCACTATTGCTTAGATTCTTAGTTGGGGCCATCCTTGTGTATTCCTGGGAATTACCCTAGAGTACCAGGTTTCTCATTAAGCCCATAATGGCTCCCTCTATCAAAGTGTATCTTTCCTTGCTCTCCTTCTCTATCATTCCCCCAACTCAACCTTCCCAATCTCTCATGTTCTTCTCACCCCCCTTCCCTCCTCCCCTTCTCTTTCTCCTACCTTTCTCCTCCCCCTCCCCCCATGCTCTGAAATTATTCAGGAGATTGTGTCCCTTCCCCCTTATCAGGACAGTAGAACAGACATTGAGATTGACAATTAATAAATGGGACCTCCTGAAACTGAGAAGCTTCTCTAAGGCAAAGGACACAGTCAACAAGACAAAACAGCAGAGTACAGAATGGCAAAAGATCTTCAACAACCCCAAATCTGACAGAGGGCTGATTGTTGTGAGACTTTCCAAACCTGGTCGTACAGCCACCTCAGTCCCAAAATAACAGAGACATTATTTGTGGTAAAGTTATTGGGAAATGACTAGAGCTTCTTATTGGCTGGCTCTGTCTGAAATATTAACCCATTTCTATCAATCTAAGTCTTTCCACATGGTCGTATCTTACTGGAGAGAGAGTCCTGACCTCTTACTCCTCTTGGTCCTACATTTTGACTCTTCTCCACTATATCTCTCAGATTCCTCCTTGTCTCTTAGTCCACTTGGATAAATAAGAGCCTGGGAAAATTAATAGGCTGATTAATGTTCATTTGGGGAGAAATCACTTACACCAGAAAGATGACCGCCAGCAGGTTCCCATCCCAAGGATGCCTATGGATGCTCTCTGTCTCTGACCAAGAAGCAAGAGAGAGCACTGAGGTCCAGGACCCCAGACTTAGGTCCCCCAAGTCACATTCAAACCTGTCCTCATGCCCCAATAGTCAGTGCAACAGGTATGGGTGGAGTGGATATCTCACTACAGCTCATCTCCAAAACATACACAGTACTCAAGAAACTAGTCATCCAAACACCAAATAGTCTAATTAAAAAAATGGGGAACAGATCTAAATAGAGAATTCTCAATAGATGAACCTAAAATGGCCAGAAAGGCACCTAAGGAATTGCTCAACACTCTTAGCCATCATGGAAATGCAAATCAAAACAACTCTGAGATACCATCTTATACCTGTCAATATGGCTAAAATCAAAAATGACAGCTTATGCTGGAAAGAATGTGGAGAAAGGGGTACACTACTCCACTGCTGGTGGAAGTGCAAACTTGTACAGACACTTTGGAAATCAGTATAGTTGTTTCTCAGGAAAATGAGAATTGATCTACCTCAAGATCCAGCAATTCCACTCTTAAGCATATACCCAAAGAATGTACATTCATGCCACAAGGACATCTGTTCAACTATGTTTATAGCAGCATTATTTGTAATAGCCAGAACCTGGAAGCAACCTAGATGTCCCACAACTAAAGAATGGATAAAGAAAATGTGGTACATATACACAGTGAAGTATTGCTCAGTAGAAAAAAAAACAAACAAAAAATGACAAAGTGGCATCTTGAAATTCACAGGCAAATAGATAGAACTAGAAGAAACTATCCCGAGTGAGGTAACCCAGACACAGAAGGACAAATATGGTATGGGCTTACTCATAAATGGATATTAAACATAGAGCAAAGGATCACTAGCCTACAGTCCACACCTCCAGAGAAGCTAGGAAACAAGGAGGACCCTAAGAGAACCATGCAACATATTTTGATTGTATTCACTCCCACTCCTGTTAACCACTCCTAGATTTACCTCCTCCTTCATTCATCCCTTCAGTTGGCGCCCTCCTTTCCTTTATTTTTTTTTTTTGAGACTATCTTGTAACAGACACCCTGAAACTCTCACTCTGACGGTCTTGGCACCCTATCCTTTGTGTTCACGAATCTTAGGTGTAAATGCTCTGTTTTAACTGGGGACAGGGATGCCACTCTCCATTGCTCTCTACATTTTGACCAGTTGTGACTTCTGTCTTAATCTCTATCTACTGAAAATATGGTCTTCTTTGATGAGGGGTGAGGGTCACACTTTGGTTAGTGTCTAAATATCAGTATTTAGAATGCAAATAGAAATTGTATTAAGAACATGGCTGCAGTGGGTTCTCCTCTAGATTCTGTGGGTAGTTGACAAGAGTTACAATACCAAGTATTTGGTCATTGCTTCCTGATGAGCAGGCCTTAAATCTAGTTAGGTTACTGTTGGTTAATCCCAAAATATAAGGGACACTGTCTTAGGATTTCTATTACTATGAACAGACTGCATGACCATGGTTACTATTGAAGGAAAACATTAATTTGGGGTGGCTTGCTTATAGTTTAGAGGTTTAGTCCATTATCATCATGGTGAGACTTGGTGGCCTGCAGACATGATGCTGGAGGTAAGAATGCTAAATCTTGCAGGCAACAGGAAGTGGTCTGACTCACTGGACATGGCTTGAGCATATATGAAACCTCAAAGCCCACCTCCACAGTGACAAACTTGCTGCAACAAGACCATGCCTACTCCAACAAGGTCACACCTCCCAATATTGCCTGTCCCTTTGGAGGCCATTTTCTTTCAAACCTCCACATTCCACTTCCTGGCTCAAAAGTCTTGTAGTCATATCATAATGTAAGAATGAATTCAGTCCAACTTTAAAAGTTCCCATATTCTATGATAGTCTCACATTTATTTAAAAGTTTGAAGTTCAAAGTATTTTCTGAGTTTATGAAGTCCCTTACCTGCAATTCCCAATGAAATCAAAAGTAAAAATACACTACCATTTCAACATGTATGGAAGGGAATATAGTGAGGAAAATATTAGACCAAAGCAAGACCAAAAAACAGCTGAGCAAACTCCAAACTCTGCATCTCCATGTCTGATATCAAAACACTCTTCAGGTGTCCAACTCCTTTCAGCTTTGTTGACTACAACACACTTCTTTCTCTTGGGCTAGGTCCACTCCCTGTTAGCAGCTTTCCCATGGCTCTGGAATCTCTACCATCTTGGAGTCTCCAAGGCAATCCAGGTGTCACCTTCACAGTTTCATGAATGGCCTCTTTAGACCTCCATGCAGGGTCATCCCTGATACATGCATGGGCTCAGCAGCTTTCCTTAGTTGATACTTGACTTTAAAGCCAGAAACACATGAGAAAGCTGCCAAGTGATGGGAGATGTTATTCTGTAAATATGTTTCTCATACTGGCTAATGAATAAAGCACTGTTTGGCCAATAGGAAAGCAAGATGGGCGGTGCGAGGAGACTAGGAGGAGGAAAGAGGAAGTAGTTAGGAGAGTCAGCATGTAGAGTGTGGAGAAAGCAAGATGCCAGCCCGCCACGCTCAGATAAGATGACCATGTAAAAATACTTAGATAAGTAGAAATGGATTAATAATTAAGACAGAGCTAGCCCATAAACAATAATAGTAACTGGCCAACAGGATTGTATCAAATACAGAGTCTCTAAGTGTTATTGGGGGCTGGCGTGGTAGCGGGGTGGCAGAACCAGACCAGTGGGGAAAACGTGCTCATAACAGCCAAGTTCTACTGCTTACTGAAGTTTGGACATAGCCCCCATGTTCAGTTACATCTTCACCAGTTTTCTGTTTTCCATGTTTTTCCCCCACTCCCTAATGTTGTCTGTCCTAGAACTTGATGTGTATACCAGTCTGGCCTCAGATTCAGAGATCTGTCAGCCTCTGCCTTCAGAGTGCTATGATTAAAGGCATGCACCACCACATCTGGCTCTAAGCTTTTCTTTAATCACTTTTCACAAATTGGAAATTTAGCTAGGTGGAATCTTGCCCTGAGGTTACCTCTCCCTTTATCCCATTTCTTAATCTGTGTATGTCCTTGAACACAGGATTTAGCTCTATTCCATTTCCTGGTGCCCCTTTTCCTCATTTTCTTATATTTTATAATTTACCCTGCTCAGCTTGCACTTTTTCATTAGAAATCTTCATTAGAGTCACCACTAATAACCACATAACAGAGTCTATACTAGGATGTTTTAAGATTTCCTCTGCCAGATTTGCATGACCCCACCTGGATAGCATAGCCCTACTTGTGGAATGGGGGTGGGGAGATGGGAGGGGAGGGTGGTCAGAGTGCATGTGAGGAGGGAACGAGGGTAAGTGGGAGGGAGGGAGAGGAAACTGGAATCTACATATAAAATTTTTAAATTATATTATTAATAAAAAAAAAAAGATTTCCTCTGCCAATAGAATTAATCCAAAATGATTCATTTTAGCCTCAGACTCTTCAGACAAGGGCAAAAGGCAGCCACTTTCTGCACCAAATTATCATGCAAATGATCTCTAGGAACACACTAAAATTCTTCTCCTTTGGAACCTCCCAGGCTCCCACAGTTTATGGAAGATCACTGTCTTCCATGTTCTTACTAGTATGCCTCACTAAGCAGTACTTAAGACATTCCACTGCTTTCCTAACCCAAGGTAACAAATTTCAAATTCCTCCAAACAAAAATGTGGTCAGGTCTATCACAGCAATACTCCAGTCCCTGGTACCAACTTCTGTCTTAGTTAGGGTTTCTAATGCAGTGAAAAGACACCATGATCATGGCAACTCTTAAGGAAAGCATTTAATTGGGGTGACTTACAGTTCAAAGGTTCAGTCCATTATCATCATGGCAGGACTTGGCAACATGCAGATAGACATGGCGTTGGAAAAGTAGCTGAGAGTAGTACATCCTGCAGGCAGCAGCAAGGGATCTGACTCACTGGGCATAGCTTGAGCCTATTAGACCTCAAAGCCCACCTCTACAGTTACTCACTTCCTCCAACTGCTTATAGAGTTTGCTCTATAAGCAGTTATAGGTTAACTGTATGAGAACACTTGAATCCAAAAAGATGCATTATGATTATATTGACTCAGGAACTAGTTGATACAGCACATGCTCAGCATACTGAAGATGCTGAGTTCAATCCTAGCACCAAAATTAAATATCACCCTATACATAATACTGTTTGTAGATGAGAAAACAAGTTCTATTGAGAAAATAATTTGGGATTTTAAAATTTATTACTATAAGTGATTCTGGAACTGAACAGCCATACCCAAACACATTTTATACTCCTAAAGATAGATCTGTAGGATAGATTCTAAGAAAGGAAAGACTGAAGGATCAAGAAGCTAAATATTATAGAACTGTTCTTTTGAAAATTTGTGGAAACAACTTATCTAAGAGAATGCTTCTTCCCTCAAGCCTTCATCCCTATTTAGTAAATTGTTAGACCTTTTAACTCTATAGGTTAAAATTTGTTTCAATGTAATATGCATCTCTTTAAAAATAATATTTGGCAATTTTTTGAGGGAATTGTTTTTGTTTTGTTGACTATTTTTGTTTTTATATGAATTGCCTGTTGATGACCTTTTCACATTTTTCTGTTGAATGGTAAATAAATTGTTATTAATTTATTAGAATTTATTAGTTAATAAATTCATTATATACCTATAAGCATTTTCCTTTTTAATATTTTTTAAATTATGTGTGCATGCATATTGGGGAGACTGTGTATATGTTGAGTATATGTTGAGTACATGTGCCCACAAAGGCCAAAGAGAGCATCAAATCTCTTGGAGATGGAATTATAGTCACTTGTGAGCCTATCTACCTGGTTTCAGGGAATAGAACTTGGGTCCTCTACAAGAACTGTTTGCACTTTTTAATTTCTGACTGATCTCTCCAGCCCACCCTTTGTTGTTGTTGTTGTTGGTGGTGGTGGTGGTGGTGGTGGTGGTGGTGGTGGTGGAGTATATAAGTTTAACACAGTTACTTTTCTGTTACAGTTGTCATGTTTCTTGTTGAATTGTAGTAATTTATGGTAACTGAGACCAAAAGTCTTTTTTTAAGTTGCTTATTTAAGTTGTATTCTTATTACTTAGTATTACTTTTTAAAAGCATTAGGCTATTTTGTAAACATGAGCTTTATGTCCTTCCTTCTTTACCAAGTCACTTTTATTAATTAGAAGTCAAATACATAACTGTTTTCATACTTTAATGACAATTCAGATTGGTTTCTCTTAGCAAATAAGCTTTTTAGTCATAGTTCTTCAGCCATGGGTTGTCTCTTCCAAAACAAATATCCTTAATGGATAAAACAAACAGGACCAAGACACAGGTAAAGAACTGAACTTGTAATACCAAATTTTGCCTAGTTCTGTGTGTCAGGTTAAGGATGATACCTGAGGAACAGCACAGCTGTAAAAGGAGGTCTGTCTTGGTACAAAGAGTGTTTTGACTGTTGTAAATGCTTACTCAGGAATGTTGTGGGGCCTTCACTTATCATCTTAAAAATAACGATCAGTTCCTTTTTGTACCATATATCTCCTCATTTATTTTTCTGGTGTCTAGCTATTTAAAAGTAAAAATGTAAAACCTACATAGTATGTGAAATTGGTATAAATCTTGTAGACAAACAGCCACTAATGACTTTGAAGCCCCATTCTCTCTGTCGAGAAGGTAACAGCCCAAATTTATGTGAGTTTAGCAAGGATAGGAAAAGAGAAAAAAGGAGTCTGTGTTATCTCTTTTATATGCTCTCTCATTGTCTATATTAGTAATTATGCATTGTGTTTAATCTTGATTGAGAGAATTACTAAATACTTGGAAGGGGTGTTTTAATTTTTTGTTTGGAAAGGGTTTTGTTTGTTGGAATTTTGTTTTTTCTTTTTTTCAGTGCCAAATATCCAATCCAGAACCTTTCTTGACTACTGGAAAAGCACCCCACCACTGAACCATATCTCCACACAACATCCATTATTGATTATCTTATTGATAGACTAAAATTTTTTTAAATTAAGCATTCAAACTACTAAACCAATAAATGTTCATTTTAGAAACACTTAAAACAGCCAAGCAACTTGACCTTTTCCTAAAATATTTTATATAATACATAAAACTTTATGACCAATTATGACTTAACATATAATATGTCTATGAAAATGGCATTTTAGTCAGTATATATAACTTTTTACTAAACAATAGAGTGAATTTTTTATTTAGTAAATAGGCAATTTTTCTTATGGGCTCTGATTATGAAATTAATTATACTTTCTATGATACAAATTACCTAATTTATAAAATGTATAATATATGCATATTAATATTCATAGGTAGTTTGGATTTACTTATTATATGGTATCCATAGACATAAAATCTTTGATTGTGAGCCTAGTATAGATGCACAGATTAAGATACATGGGAATAGGTTATAATATGGGTCATTATAATTTATTTGTGGAGAAGTTACTTACAGGAGAAACTGATGACCTGCAAGTTCCCACTTCAAGGATCCACGGCCAGGCTACTCTCTGTGACCCAACCAAAACCAAGAAAGATCGAGCTGGAGTCCAGAACCCCAGACTTAGCCTTCCCATGTCATGTCTGCCCATGTGGGCGTGGACAGTGCAACAGGTACAGGTGAGGTGGATATCTCACTATAGCGTAGCTTTTAATGATGGAGCCATCCATCTCTCCAGCCCTAAATACATACAATTTTTAAATAAATAAATAAAATTTAAAGTAAAAGAAACTAGATAGTGATAAAGGAGGGCACTCAGTGTCAACCTTTGACCTCTACAAGTGCACTCATGGCTGAGAACACTTGCTTGCACATGTACGTACACACAAATCATGTCATGTACTATCACTGTATTAAGTTTGGTAAGCTATATGGAAATCATGACATACTTTTGCTTACGATTTATAATATCAATACCTAGAAGATTTTTTTTTTCTACTTACTGCTACATTGAACATGCTGTGCTAAATATTTGAAGAAAATACAGGTTCTTGCAAGTGAAATCAGTGGGTGGGTTAAAGATAATCTTGAATCTTGTGTCTGTGTATGTTGCAGATACTGTACCTTCTACCTCATTCACTTATTACTTCACAGGGAACACTGGAGCTAAGTGTCTTTTTGTGTTTTCAATATAGATAACGGGAGAATAATGGCTTCAAGGGGAGCAAACATGCCTTAGAGAGTGGATGCAGTGTGAATTGGTAGTAGGAAGGGAGAGAAGATAATACAGAGGAGAGCAGTCACATGAATAAAGTTGGGTTTAAGTCTGAATAAAACCTGAGAAAAGTCCAGAAGGTTCCTATGGAATGACAAGGCTTGGCTGGAATACCCAGAGTTTTAAAAGTACACAAAAGAACTGAGTTTCATGTGAGAGGAATAGGAGCCATTCTAGAGGGTTTCATTAAATGATTTTATAATTATAATTATAGATGATCATAGTGATCAAGGAACATCAGCATATTCTTTTATTAGAAAAATTAGAAGTAAAAGTACCAGCTAAAATATGATCATAGCAATACAGTATAAAAAGATAGAAGATGTTCTGGCATGGACTGGAAGTAGTAAGAACAGGAGAAAGAGATTGATATATGAAGTACTACAGAGAAAATATGACTTAGTGACCAAAAAGATGTGCAGGGTAAAGAAATCAGGGTTTTAAGATTCTCTCCCTAAAGGATAGGAAGAACGTCATGCCATTAATAGAATGTCTTTAGTTCAGTGTGAAGATCTAATTTCATTTCCTTTCTGTGTAACCCTAACTTATAAACTTATGAGAAAAAAATATTAAGTTTGAGAACAGTACTGCCAGGTGGCAGATATAAAATTCATCAAAATTGGCTTCCAGAAACTGAACAGCCAAAGAAGGGAAAGGCTTCAACAGATTCTTCTCGGGGAATAATAGAAATACCCATGAGAGTTTGTCTAGAATGATAGCAATTTAGATTATATAACCCCATTTCTCACATAATTAAACTCTCCATGGAGTTTAGTGCAGAAAGTCAGAATGTCCAAAGTTATTCTGAATCGCAAAGCTTATGCACTAGAGCTGCATCTGAAGCCATTCAAAGACAGGCCAGATGTCAAGGCTGCCACGTGAGGTGTCATTCTTCAAAAGGCAATATGTAACTCCTCTGCTGGGCAAACAGCAGGTCAGCTCCCAGCTGATGTCATTCATATTGGGAGGAGTTGTCTGAACCAGGCTGCAGTGTGAAAATTTCAAAGTTTAGAAATAGACAGCTGATAGCAGTGTATGGAGTAACATCTACTAATTACTCTGTGTCAAAGACATAGGACAAAAATGGGCTGTTAGCAGAGATTTATAGCCACTGTTCATTGATGCTGTCTAGGTGACTCATTCAAGACGTCATGTCTTTATCATTTAGGGAAAAAAAAACACCTGCCTGAAGAGGCAGACGTTCCATATTTGCTACACCTGAACTAACCTAAGGGAAAAAAAAAACCAATAAATTACAGTGTTCATGCCTTATAGTTTATAAAGTGTTAGAAAATCTCTAAGGATTTCCATCAGGAGGCAAGTTCAGAGCATCCTCTTTTTTATGATAATATCTTTTATTTAAATTTTAAACAAGTTTGTTTGACATGGCAATTCCAGTTTCCTCACCCTTCCCTCCTCCCCTCCTCTCCTGTCCCCCAACCCCCATCCCATTCCCTTTCTGTTCCCCAGAGAGGGTGAGGCCTTCCCCGGGGGATCTTCAAAGTCTGTCACATCATTTAGAGCAGGGCCTAGGCCCTCCCTGATATGTCTAGGCTGAAACAGTATTCTTCTATCTGGAATGGGTTCCCAAAGTTCATTCATATACTAGGGATAAATACTGATCCACTACCAGAGGCCCCATAGACTGCCTATTCCTCCTAACAAACATCCACATTCAGGGGGTCTGGATTGATCCTATGCTGGTTTCCCAGCTATCAGACTGGGGTGCATGAGCTCTGCCTTGTTCAGGTCAGCTGTCTCTGTGGGTTTCTCCAACCTGGTCCTGACCCCTTTGCTCATCATTTCTCCCTCTCTGCAAATGGATTCCAGGAGTTCAGCTCAGTGTTTAGCTGTGGGTGTCTGCTTCTGCTTCCATCAGCTACTGGATGAAAGAAGGTTCAAGAATAGCTCTTTAAAACCGTTAAGAATTATTATTGTTAAGATTCTTATTAAAAATATAAATATAAATATATTTATGCAAATATATATGCATGCTGGGCCTAGTAGTGTGCACCTATAATCCTAACATCGGGGCAGCAGAGGCTTGTAGATCTCTGAATTTGAGGCCAGACTAAATAGTGAAAGTCTGTCTTAAAATTCCAAAAGGACAACAACAATAGTTTGCAATGCCTTTATAAAGTGTTCTTCCTCCAGAGCTGAAGAGATGGCTCAAAGATTAAGAATGTAAACTGTTCATGTAGAGGCCCTGAGTTTGGGTGTTATTGCTCACATCAGGGAACTGATCACCACCTCTAACTCTTCAGTCCAGGTCCAAGGGAGTCTCTTCCACTGGCTTCCATAGGCACTGCATTCACATGCTCATAATTAAGAATAATTTTTAAGCATGCCCTGTAACATTCTGTAAATCATAATGATTGTAAGTATATGAGGGTTTATTATCTTTGTTGCCAATATGAAGGGAGTTTTTAGACTAGAATTAATGTATGTATTGTTACTGGTACTGGTGATATAAGCCTCTAAGAACTCAAAAGGGAAAAAATCTTTATGAATAAGTCTCCCATTGGGTGGATGTGAGCATTAGTATATTTCACAGTTAAGATCATCATTCTCACAAAGTTTAGTACATAGTGTCTTAGCTTGAAAGAGTTAATGCATACCACTAACTACAAAGAATAATCTGGGTACTGAAAGTAAAACCCATTAATCCTTAATACTAACACTTTAATGCACAAAAGAACGATGTATGTGATTTAATTTCAAGTCACCTATGGTGCTCAAAAGTATTAGCAGTGAAGTGAATGGATATTAAAGAATGGAAATTACATTACAAGTGGCATATAAAAATCAGAAATCAGGAGGGAAATGAACTTAGAAAACTCAGAAATACTAGTGGTTATATGCTGCCACAATTCTTTCTTTATAAAATTCGTACACACACACACACACACACACACACACACACACACACACACACGTATAGTATGTGCTTGGGATACCCACTATTTTGAGATAATGAAACTGTAAAGTTGATCTATTTTCAGCATACACAGTATAGACTTTTATAACATTTTCCTTTTATATGTGTAACTGCAATTCTAGTGAAAAGGTATATACTATATTAAGTATGCACCTTAACATTTCATAACCAAAACTTTGTTGTAGTTATTCTACTTAACTAAATTTTTAGAAAAAAATGGATCTCTTAATATAAAAAGATTAGGACTTAACTGAATATTTAAGTCTGAGTGACATGGAATTTTAAACTTCCAGAAGGAATCGGTGTCTTTAAATATTTCAAACTGCAATGCAAAAGCTTTTTTTTCATTCTATTCACTATATGCTTCCCTTGAAGCCAAGGTTCAATTATCCATGGACTAGATTATAAGAGTGATATAATAAGCATTTTTAACAAAAATATTTTGAACATAATGAAGCTGTGATGTTTTAAATGACAGAGGTACAACCAACAAATAGTCCATTTCAGACCATAAAAAGCTTTTCAGCTAGAAAAACATCTTAGTGGGTAAAAAGGGCTTACCACACAAAAGCATGAGGATCAGAGTTCAAATCCCAAGTACCCACATGCATGGCATAGTGGCTGACTAGTATGACTACCCAAATCTAGGAGCTCTTTGTTCCAGTGAGAGACTCTCATTCAATGTATAAAATGGTTAAGGAAGACTTTACTCCATAGTTTCTCCACATATATGTGCACATACATGCCCCCATAAAGGCGCGTGCACGCGCCGCGCACGCACGGCGCGCGCACACACACACACACACACACACACACACCACCTGTACGTGTATTTTTAAAAATAATTAAAAGTTTTCTGTCAGTTGTAATTTATACAGATGTCCATGTGTGTCATCTCAGAAACTGGAATGCAGAGGCAAAACACAAAAGCTAGGATAAGGGAAGAGAAAGGGGGAACAAATCAGCATCCCTTTTTAGAAAGCAACAGTGGCATACCTTGTTTCTTAGAAATATAAAAAAAAAATTAGTGAAATAGGTCAAATGATTGTCAGATTGCTATTCCTAGTGTCTTTCTCCTACTGTTTTATGCTTGCCTTAAAAGAATGCTTCCTCCTTTTTCTCTTCCTCCTCTATCTTTTCTCTATCTCTGAGTAAATCCAAGATTAAACAGAACTGGTTTTTAGCATCTGTACATCATTGTTATATATAACATTAGCTACATTCTTCCTGATACAAAAAGACCCACCTTGGTTTTGCTCTTGGGGTAAAGCTTCATCTAACTTCCTTCCTGCCTACCTGTGTGCTTTTAAATGACTGTTCTGCCACTTGACCGCATTCTTCAAAGGCTTTCACTTTTTAAAAATACTTATTACATGTCTGAACTGAGCGGTTAGCTTTGTTCTGTGTTTATTGTTTGTTGCTCAGACAGGACCAAACCATGTATGAAGATGGAGGTTTCTGTCCCACCTGGTCCCACAACTGCTTTGCCCCAAATAAACACACAGATGCTATATTCATTATTAAATGGTTGATAGATGGCCAGGGCTTCTTACTGGCTAGCTCTCTTAATTTTTAACCCATCAGTGTTTTATTCATCAGCGAATATGCAGAAGGACACCCCCCCATCTCATGTAGACAAGACTATCCTTGAACTTGAAATCCTCCTGCCTCAACCTACCAACTACTAAGATATGCTAACATGCCTGCCAAATTGTTTTTTACTTTAAAGCCAACATAAGGGTTCATTATCAAAATTATAATCTGTCACATTAGAATTTAGAAAGTAAATAAAAGTACTTTTCAGTCCCTGCATGAGTGTAAACATAATAATTATTCATTAATAACCGAATGAGTTTTGAAAGCCTGTCCTCCCAAATAAGTATGAAATTAACAGAATACACACACACACACACTCTCTGCCTCCCCCACTCCTGGAGGGGCATCATGGGCTTGTTACTAGTGCTATGTTTTCATGGCAATCTTAGATATGGTTCAGATATCCTATGATAGACAAAATAAAAGAGCCCAATGAATGTCCCTAATATTATTATCTCAGTCACATTCTGATATTAAATTAGGAGCTTAAGCAAAATAAACTCTATTATCTTCTATTAAGTACTTTCCTAATGGCATAATGTACTACAATACTGCTTCCATAGACTAACTGGAGTCTAGTAAGCAATCTAGACACCTCACTTCTAAAATTCATTCCTAGGTAAATCACAGGAAGTTTCTATTCTGAGATCCAAAGCTTAAAATTCAGTTATTCTAGACATACTACATAAATGCAGGTAGAAGTTTAATCCTCCCCCAGATTCTATTCTTACATACCTAATATTATGTTTATTACTCATCAAAATAGATAGTAATTTATCTTATGATTTATTGCTGAGGCTCTAATTTTTACATTTAAATAAAAACAGTTAATAGTACCAGTTGTGGTGGTACTCAGCTTAATCCAGGCACTCGGGAGACAGGCAAGTGGATCTCTGAGTTTGAAGCCAACCTGGTCTACATAGCTAGGGCTGCATAGTGACACCTTGTCTCAAAAAGAACAACAACAAAAAATTAAAACAGCTAATGATGTTTTATATATAAGTAGTAGATAGCTTTGGTACCCTGTCTACTTTGGGTATTAGTGCTATGAAATAAGGAATGTCACTTGTCTAGTATAGTGTTGCTGAATATGGATATGCCGCTTTGTCTATGATGTGTTTAATCTCAAAGAAATCCAACTTTCTTATTTAGCTTCACTCTGGAGGTAATGCCATAGTGGTACTTTATATCTAAAAGTGAAGCTAACTGAAGCATGCTAAATAAAATGATCCAGGAATTGTGAGGTCTGAACACAGCTTTTTTCCACTTTCTCGGTATATTTTTCCTATGTAACATAGTTCTCATCTGTAATGTTTAAAACTCTTATGGCCACATGAAAAAGAAACAATGGCGGCCAAACAGGTCTCAATATATCTGCGGCTGAGAATTGTTTTGATTCAATTTTGCAGACAATTTTGAATTGTGACAAGGTTTCATATAACAAGTACATGCAGTAGACACCTTGAAAAACCTATATACAGCCAGGCGGTGGTGGGGCATGAATTTAGTCCCAGCACTCTGGAGGCAGAGGCAGGTGAATATCAGTGAAATAGAGGCCAGCCTGGTCTACAAAGCTACGCAGAGAAATCCTGTCTCAAAAAAACAAAACAAGACAAAACAAACAAACAAACTATGCAGAGCAACACGTGAGAAGGGCCACTTAGGAAATAAGAGCTTCGAGCTAGCAAGTTACCTCAGCATGTAGAAGGTGTTTGCCACAAAGCCTGACAATCCATCCCTGGAACCTGGGGCCCACATAAAAGTAGGAAGTGGAGCAGCGGGTCCTGGGGGCTTGCTGGCCAGCCAGCCTTGCTGATAATGGTGAATTCCAGCTTGAGTGAGAGACCCTGTCTCAAACAATAAAGTGGAGAAGAGATTGAGGGACTCATCCTGACAGCAACCCCTGACTTTCACAGGCACTTACACATGGGAGCACACAGGCATATATCACACCACAAAGAGGAGAGAAGAAAGGAAGGGTGAGGGAAAGAAGGAAGAGTGGATGTAAAACAGACCATGCCTCAAGCTAGATCACCTAGCTGCATGAGTACTTTTAGGAAAGGCTCACAGACTGCCTGCTTGCCTACCTAAATAGACATAACTAAAAGTAGCTTTTGTTTCAAGGCAGTGACTTATGGTTCATAATATAATAATATGTCATAATAGTTCAGCAGTCAATAAGTAACTGATACAAAATACCCATTGCAGCTGAACATCATCATGTGTGTGCCTATAATCCCAGCAGCCGGGAAGGTTGAAAGTTTGAGGCTATACTAGGCCTCATCATAAGTTCAAGTCAAACTTGACCAACTTAAGAGGCATCCCACCCCAGAAAGCATATATATACATACACAAAAAAAACTATATATGTCCAGAATAGAGGATTGGATTTGCTCAGAAAGTAGGCTGGAGTGTTAATAGATAAATGTTTTGCCCCTAAGCTCCATTAAGGCCAGTAATGGAAATGACAGTAAATGGAATAAACATGCAGTTATAGGGAAACAGAAGCTGCAGTTTCTTTTATGGCGTTCAAACTGTATGCTTATATATGGTTGGGTGTTTTTAAAACACGAAGTATGATAATGAACATGCAGCAAAGGGTCAATAACATGAGCCATCTCACTTTAATAAAGCCATTTGAAGGCTTTAGACTGGAAAAAAATAAAACGTGGTGAAGACTTGAGAATTCTCCAATATTATGACAATACTTTAAATAGGAAGTCAATCAGGTGATTTAATACAGGCAGGGAAGTTGTGAGGAGGCAACTTTTCTCCCGAATGAAGAATAAATTCATGACCGTGCTACTAGTATTCAGCTCCTTAAGTTTCACCACCCTTTGTCTTGTTTCTTCACTCACTTTGAATTTTCAACCCTAACCTTTCCACCTCCTTTCACTTCTGCCTCTTCACTGCAAAATTCTCTCTCCTCTCTCAAATGTGAATCTGACTTCTTTTCTCGTGTGATATTCCATTAGTATATATCCTTTTGTAAGCGTATGTGCACATATATATATATGTTCTATGACTGTGTCTTTATAAATGTGTACATATGTACATTTTATGAGTTGGTGTTAAGCTGAGCAAGAACTCCTCTATTTCAGGTGTTATATCTTCTGCATGGGAAGAGTGGATAAGCCCTGTCTGTTATCTTCCTCTATTTAGTTCTTAGATTTAATCTTCCAATCATTCTTGTCTCTCCCTCTGATCGTGACTCTTTTCTGTCTGCATTTGGAAACTCCATCTTATTGTTACTTCTCTGTGCCTGTCACCAACTTCTGCACTGAATACATGGGACTCACACTCTACCTAAAACTTGAACTGGCCAACGATGTCTCTTTTTATGCATTTCTGTGTGGTTTTTTTGAGGCCAACTCTGTAGTGCAGGCTGACCTTGAATTTATGGCAGTCCTCTTGCCTCTGGATCCAGAATACTGGTATTACAGGAAAAAACCTGAAGCATATCTCTTTGCCAGGTGCTTACTAACAGTAACCTTTCTCCATAACCCAATCCAAGGACAGGGGCTGGAGACAGCTTGTTCCATAAAGTACTTTCTGTGCAAGCATGAGAACCTGAGTTTGAAATCTGAAATCCATATAGAGTTGAACTTTGTGGGGCATGCATTTAGTCCTAGTGCTGGTCAGGCAAAGAAAGACAGGAAAATCTCTGTAACTCAATGGCCAGCCAACCTAGACTAATTGGCAAGCCCATAATCCTAATGACAGACACAATCTTTAAGTGTCTAAGAAGCAACAACTGAAAAGAACCTTGCCTTCTCATGCATACACAAAGACACACACACATGTACCCTCTCATGCTACACACACCCATGAGCAAGTACACACATACAGAGAGTGAAAGAGAGAAGGAGAGGGAGAGAGAGAATTCTTTTGCTCCTCCATTACTGTTTTTATTTCTTTTTTTATCCATTAAAAAAAGAAAAAAAAAACTTCCTTCTTGGGTTGATGACATCACCCTCTCTATCCAGCCCTCTCTTTTCCTCGGTGATTTCTACTGAGTCCCTTATCAACACTGACCACTTGATGTGGATCTCGGGTACATCACTTGACATCTTCCTCCCTACTTCAAATTATCCATGCATTATGAGATCTTCGGTACATGGATAATATACCTTATTCTTTTGCCTCTTCTAGATACTGTCACCACCACTCAGAAATTTTCTACATCTATAAGACCCTGAGGGCAACATTGCTTCTTTGACAGTTGTCACAGTCTATTCCAACTACTCTTGCCTTTTAGCCTCAACACAAATTAAGACACCAGTTACTTGCCCCCTCCATTTTCTCCTAGATAGCAAGGCTTTCTTTAGACAACATGGATTACACTTTTTCCCAAGACACTTCAGTCTCCCTATACTCATGTCTTTCTAAGTCTACTTGCCATATTTCATAATCTTAATTACTCCCATAATTTTCCCTCCACATTTCCACTCACAATATTCAGACCTGATGAAGAAATAAAAGTTATACTAATATAATGGCCAATATCTTCTACAAAACTGTAGTCTCTAACCACCCAGAGATGGGTCATCATTCCCACCTCATGATCTTGTTACATGGCCATGATCATCTCCCCCATTTATTCTATTAAACCCTCTTTGTTCATTTCTAGAATTTTTCTTCTGTGTTTTCCTTAGAAATCTGTGTCTCCTATTCCATGGGGGAAACTGAATCTAGCTGCCATGAATTCTGACAATTATCTTCCTCCACACCTACAAAATTGTCCACAGCTGTTTCCGCCTCAAATCTTTCCTGTTAGTCCCCAAGGAAAACCTGTCTAGTCATTTTTTTTTTAGAGATTATCCTACAAATCCTGCTGTGATACCACCCTTACTTTAAGAAGTATCATCTTTCTCCCTTAGATTTTTAAAAATCTTTCCATGGTTTCTTTTTCTATGAATCATAGGTGTATTCACGTCTTCTATTTATTTAAGACATCCCCCCAAGTGGCTACAGCCTTCTCTACTTACTGGGTGAGCTTTCATATAACAGCCTGTCTTTGCTTCTCAGTTTTTTAATATTCTGGTTATGCTTCATCTTGCTTTGACAGCCATTAAGAACTATGCCAAAATGGTTGACATTTCCTCTGTCAAATAAATAAGCATCTTACATTTCAACCCTGTTTGTATGTGTGCGTGTGTGTTTTATTGCTGTTTTGTTTGTTTTAGGACAGGGTCTTACTATGTAGACTAAGGTGGTCTTGTACTCATCGAGATTTACCTGTCTCTACTTTCCAAATGCTGAGATTAAAGGCACTATCTACCATGCTGGCCTACTTCAGCTTTCTTTAAACCATCACTCACGCAGTGAATTACTCCCTTTTAGAAGTACTCATATTTTATTCTGTGACAGCAAGTAAACTTTGGTCCATCTTTTACTTCTCTGACTGCTTTCTCAAATTCTTTTCAATTTTTTGTTTTGTATGCTGGCTTCATCTTGGTTTATCCCCTTCCAACCCCTCTTGTCTTTTTCTTATCTCTTCCTCCAGTGCAGTGGTTCTCAACCTTCCTAATGCTGTGACCCTTCAATAAGTTCCTCATGTTGTTACTTTAGGACTGTGGCTTTGATTGAAAACTAGAATAGAACCTACCCATGACCTGCCTGGTTAATCTCATGCCCTTCTGTCTTCCACCACTTAGTCCATCACACTGAGAAACTATAGCTCTATTAGTACTTAGTACACACCAAATTTTTCCTATCTGTGCATTCATATAGTATTTTCTCTGCCTGGAATGCCCATAAGTGCTAACTAATATATGTCAGCTTGTTACAAGGCAGAGCTATCTGAAAGGGGTGAACCTGAATTGAGAAAAAAAATGCCTCTATAAGATCAGGTTTAAGGCATTTTCTTAATTAGTAATTAATGAGGGAGGGCCAAGCTGATTGTGGGTGGTACTATTCCTGGAATGCTGTGGTCCTGGCTTTTTTAAGAGAGCAGATTGAGCAAGCCATGTGGAGCAAGCCAATAAGTAACACGCATCCGTGACCAGCTCCTGCATCCAGGTTCCCTTCCTTTTTGAGTTCCTGTCCTGAGTTCCATTGATGATAAACAGTGTACGAATATTAGCTAAATAAACCCTTTAATCCCCAAGCTTCCTTGGTCATAGTATTTCATCACAGCAATAGTAACCATAACTAATACACCAGTTCTTGCCCACTTTCCACTCCACCTATTTTGAGGTGATTATTTGAGTTTTACTTTTTTAGAATTACTTCAAGCATCCCACAGTAACCTTTGCAGACCTGGACTCTGCTTCCATATCAAACTGGATGTTATTTGATGGCTATGGTTAATCTCTCACCATAACATTTGCCAATGATTTGTTGATGGGGTAACTTCTCATCTTGCTCCTAATCACTCATAAAATATTTGTTTACTAAACAGAAATAAACCATTATCACGAATTCTTGTACCCACGCACGCCTTTACTTAATATCCCCACATACATGTCTGACCAAAACATAAGGTTTACAAGTATCTATCAAAACTAATCTTCATAGACAGACCTCCTAGCAGAACTCTGCTGTTTCCTATACATTGCCTCAGAGTATTAATATTTACTCAGTCACTGACACCAGCCACCTGGGAGTTAACCTTCTTGCCTCTCCTGCTTTGCTCTCTCTATCCTCCAAAGTCACTAAGTACTTTTGAGCCTATGTTCACATCTCTTTTCAGTCCTTCCCTGTATTCCCACCTGCATTGCTGCAGCTCTAATCAAGACCTTCAAGTTTATGGTAGCTTAGATTTCTTTTTTATATTTACTCTGTGTGTGTGTGTGTGTGTGTGTGTGTGTGTGTGTGTGTGTGTGTGTGCGCGCGCGTGCGCGCACGCGCGCGCATGCTGGCTTATTCCGGAAGAGGGCATCAGATCCCCTGGAAGAAGAGACAAATGTGGTTATGAGGCACCTAGTGGGGTTGCTGAGAGCTGAACCAGGATTCACTGCAAGAGCAAGTGCTCCTAACCACTGATGAGACATCTCTCCTACCCTGATATCCTGTAGTAGAAGTAACAAATTTTGCGTTGTTATTTTTAATTTTAAAGTTCATTGGCATTCAGATGTAGAACTCTCTGGTAGTCTTCAAGATCAGGAGCCATCTTACCTGTAAGCAAAGGTAATTTCTGGCCTTAGATGAATTAGTGAGCTCCAGATTTAGTGAAGGATACTGTCTGAAAAAATAAGGTGGAAAAAATGGAGGAAGATGCTCAGTGTCAACCTCTAGCTTCCACACACTTGTATGCATGTGTCCATGTATGCACACACATATACATAAAGCAAAAGTGTTTACGTTAAATCACTATTTAAAAGTCTAATAAAAAAAATAGTCATAATAGTAATCAAAATTTAGTAAGAGCAAGAGGATCCAGGAGTTTGCTTTGAAATTGTATCTCCTGGGAATATCAGAAGCCACTCCAGTCATAGCCTCATGAGTTGTTGGGATTATAGGATGGTGCCACCAGGATTAGTTTATGTTCCAGTTTAGAACCTAATTTCCATATTAATCAGTAGGAGTATGAGAATTCTTACTGTATCTGGTCTTACAGAATGAGTTTAAGGCCAGTCTGAGCAACTAGTAAGACCCCATCCGAAAATTAAAAGTAAAAGGATCTGGGGGTGTAACCCGGCTTGCAGAGTGTTTGCCTTGCTTTCACAAGCAATCTTTAGTATTGCTTAGTATAGCTCAATCCTTAGTATTGAGTCCTGACTCAATCCTTAGTATTTAAGGGGGAAAGTGGCTCCTATATGCAAGCTATTTACTTGGATACAAGTGAGTTAATTTTGAGGAATTTGTTCTGTCATCCTTCTCTATCCCATTGCAATAAATTATCCAGTTATAATAGTAATTCAATCCCATTGAAATTAAGACAGAATGCAGAAGGGCCTTGGTAATTTTTTTTCAAGTACAATACCTTGGAAAGATGAGGTTCTTTGGTAGTCAGGCCCAGCATTACATCCGAACTCCAAAGCCTACTAGCTGTGTGGTGCTAATCTAGTTCCCCCTAGGAGCCTTTGTTTCTGCCATCTGATTCTAATATCTTCTCTATAGAGTTATAATGAACATTAAAAAATGAATAAATTACTTCTCAAGACTTCTTGACACATAGGCATTACTCTTTTATTATTACAAACAAAATATATCACAAGATTCATTCATAGTGAAACATGGAAACAAAACATAAAAATGCTAAATAATTTATAGATTATAATTTTATGAAAAAGTTAAGTTCGTTATAGTGCATATGTAATTATATAACTACAAATAAAAGATTAAATTCATGATTGGAAAAATAGGATTTCTACCAAAATAGTTATAAATTTAGTTTCCAAGTTGTATAGAAATTCCATTAAAACAAATAATAGATGTTAACCATGTGTTATTTCCTAAGTCAATTAGCATGAATTTACTTTTCTGCAAAGTGGTCATGCTAAAACAAGTTAAATGTGCCAGCAAATTCTTTTCTAACTTGATTTAGGAGAGAGGTGTAATGACCCAACTAAGACAGATTATCCATTGCCATTTGATCTGAACTTTATAAGATTCTGGTAACCTAAATATCAGCAAAATATCTCTAAGCTAAAATAAGGAAAGAAGGTCCAGATTCATTGCCATTTGCCTCACTGCCAATATGATCCTTTTTGTCAGTTCTTTGGTTACTTCATATGGAAATCTGAAAATTCCTAATCTTCACTATAGCCCTTTCCTATCCCATAAAACCCTCACGAATATATTATTGGTTAGTACTAAATAGTTGGGGCCTATTTTAGTGAACTGCATGATATATTTTAAAATAGAATGGTAAAGACTAACCTACAGTCAAATCCTGTAAGAAGTTCGACACACACCTTCCTGTTGGCACAGCCTTTGATTGGCAGGTGTAGTCCCTTCCCTACAGGAAGAAATTGGGTTATTCATTGTGTTTCAGAAGGTAGTGCATTCTTACAAAAGGGAACAATTGATATTTTTCTCATTTCTGAGATAAAATTTTCATAAGCCATTCAAACTGAATAAGCTGAGAATGTAGTTGATTATTAATTTTTGAAATATGGTAGAAACATTACAAAACATGATATTTTAACATTTCCTCCCAACCTCTTACCTTAGCAAGCTATGTAAATGTATAGAGGAAAGAAGAGTAAGACAAATTATCTATAAAGAAAACGCCAAAAAGATGTACAGCCTAGATCTGTGTGAGAAATTTGCTATCCTATTGAGTCTGGCTTTAGAATAATTGTATTAGCAATACATGGTAGAACTTCCTTTCATTTTTATAAGGAACTTTTCTTACTACTTAGTATTATAGATGATATATGGCAGGGATGTGTTTTGTTATCTGAAAATAATATTTTATTATGTTATATATTTTATTGTTTATACTATGTTAGTAATGGCTTGAAATACTATGAATGATTCGCTAAGATTTCTTCTGGGAATAATCTGTTATGAATTGGCTCAAGGCTTTAGTTTTTAGTTCAGTGATATAGGACTTCCCTAGCATGCACAAGACCCTGGATTTGATCCTAATATGGCTCCAAAAGAAGTTAACTTAAGTTATGACTGGATTTTAACAATAAACTTTTAGTGGTATACTCCTTTCCATGATTCAAGTTAATAAAACTTTGCTTTAAAAGATTTATGTACTCCCATCAATCATAATCTTCAGAGTTTATCAAGTAGGTCCACTTCACCACTTTGCAATGTCCAACTAAAACAGGCTAATCTGTGAACACAATGGAATTTTCCATGAATTTTCTAATTCAGGTATTTGTATCCCTAGAGTGTTGTTAGTGGCTCTATTTATCCACATTTAATTTATACAGATGAAAAAAAAACATGTAATAATAAACTTAGGCAAAATTTACATTTCACTATGAGACTATTGCTCCTTTTCTAAAAGCAAACTTTCTAGGTGTTTGTTTCATAGCCCTCATCACTGATAGCAAGATTCTTGCTATGTGCCATCATCCAATAAATGTGCTCTGGTGTCCACTGCTATATGCAGTTGATTTCTCTATCCCTACTGCACTCTCAAATAGGCTTTAGTGTTCAGCTCTGCACTTTGTTTATGTGTGAAGGGCCATATAAATAAGGCACATTAGAGCTCACTGGTCTTTGTTAAGGGAATACAAGACCATCGGTTCTCATTTATAAAGGTTTTTCTATATATGACATAAAGAAAGAGGTTTGGTTGAGTCTGTGTGCTTCTAGTAAAGAAAATAAAAGAAAAAAAAAAACTAACAACTGTTCCGACTGCATCATCTTTTGTTAAGCGAAGCTATTTGGTCTCCATGAATATGCTTTTTCTCCATACAGTGGCCTAAGAGCACTGCAGAATGGATGCCTAAACTTTAGGTGGTTGACAGTTTAATTAGCAGGCTTATCAACTAAAAAGATCACTTTTACTGGACCAAAAAGCATGTAAATAGGTAACACCTAGCCTGTACTAACAACGCAGAGTAAGAACTTTAAAAAAAAATAGAACTGGAAGTCTGGTTGTATCAGTGTCAAATCTTATGTGTGCTTTATCCCCATGCTACTAGAACACTAAATTTTTAATGTCTTACAGGGGAGGTCTTAGGTCCTGCCCCAAATGATGTAACAGATTCTGATGATCCCCCAAGGGAGGCCTCACCCTCCCTGAGGAGTAGATGAAGAGGCTGGATGGGGAGTTGGTGGGGGGAATGGGAAGACGTGAGGGAGAGGGAACTGGAATTGATATGTAAAATAAAATTGTTTTTAATTTAAATAAAAATAAATTTTAACATATTTTATGTCTTTATTTTAATCAGCTGACTGAAAAAGAAAGGAATTTGGTGTGCAAGAGTTGTGCTGTATACCAACTAATGCACTATTTATTTAGCTAAGGAACACATCTCAGTATGCCTATATGTCCATATGGAAAGCTATGTTTCTCTTACAAATATCGCCTTGAAGCTGCTCCTTGCCTGATAAGCCATCTCACTTTACATAGCAGATAATTCACAAATTTTATGCAAGTATATAAATTGTTCAGATGAGTGGTCTGTATATTTTGTGTAACATCTAACTAACATGGCCAAGGATCTCAGTTAAAATTCATGCTGTACTGTTTTTAACCTCAAATTCTTATTACTCCATGTGTCTTTCACCTACAGCAATCCTTGTTTCTTAACATGACTACCAGGATGACTTGGTGACAAGTGCATACTGTTCTTTGCAGCCAGAATATTCTCGATAATAACTGCACTTTTCTCTTTCTTTTTCTCTTCCCCCTGTCCCACTTTAGGTTAGAAAGGCTGGTGGATGTCCTGAGGAAGAAGGTTGGAACAGGGACTGTGAGGACAGTGATTTGACTGAAAAACACCCAGTCTGGGGCAAGCAATCACATCTGGTGGCCAGGCTGCTTCATTCAACACTGTGTAAACACTAAAAGCCTTAACTTAGCAAACAGTTGTTAGAAGTGGGACACTCCAACCACATTCCAAGCTGAAATAAAATCGAATCACAAATGTTTAACCGCTTTGCTGCTAACTTCAGTTATTTATACAAATATATTAACTACAGGCTTCTACCAAGTATATAACGTTGCAGCTTATTTTGTAGCTATTTTGTGTTTGTGCCTTTAATGTCATTCTTTTTGCCGGTGTACTATAAAAATGTATGAAGTTGGTCAGGAGTGTACCCTCGCATATGGCCCTTTCTGAATCAAAGTGCAGCAAAGCAAATATTGTCTAAGCCTTAATCCACTGTGTTAGGTCAAAACTTCAAATAAATGCGTTTTCAGTATAGAGTATATTTCTTAACTGATGGAAGAAGCTCAGACATGAGAAAATGTGGCCCACCTTCAATGTATGATTGCAACTTTTGTTCTTAATATTGATAATATTAAGTATAGATGCCATGAACTAAGTGTATAATTTGCTTTTCTACTACATTAAGATGACAGTCACCAAAGCATGTTTTTTTTCCACTATAGAGAATATACGCTGTTTTCAATAAAATGCTTATTAATGTGCACTTGTTTCAGTATAGATAATATACACTTTTTGCAATAAAAAAGGTCATTTGTGTGCACTTATGCATCATACTATTGATATTTTTGATGTTGATTCTGGGTAATTATCTAAGCATCACTTAAGCTGTAGAAATAGCCAAGTTTCTGCTCATAGTCTGGGACACTTGGGCTTGAAAACTAGCATGAGCCAGCCAACCAACATGTTTATCCTAAAAGGCAAGAAGACATCAAACCTGTTAGCATTCTTACTATTTTTAGATAATATTTTTGATATGGTGGAAAGGACTCTAGTATATAATATACAAAAATATAGGGTCAAAATATGAGGACTTAGAAAAAAGCATTCTTGCAATTTGGTTCAAGTTATCCACTTTTGAATTTATTTAAGATATAACTTAAAACAATGAAATCACATCAGCCACTTCTCATCATAGATATTATAAATATTTATAGAGAATATCATCAGTTTTACAAATTATATAGCTAAAAGGCTACCTGGAACAGGATGAAATGAACAAAAATTATTGAGCTAGTGAAAATTTTATAGTCAGAAACTTTTTTAAGTTTCTAATTCATCTTTATGAATAAAACTGATTCTTTGTCACTTCCTGTTTTCAGAAAGATATACCAAATCATTCTTTCATATAACATTGGAAAATATCCATTTTATGTATTTTTGACACTGTAGAATATTTTGAGGCCCTTTGTCATAGATGAAATATGAATCAGAATGCTAACACATTCCATTTCCCTCTTACTATATCTGTAAAATGAAGCTAACAAATAATTAGAATCATCCCACTGCATTCAAATTTGAAATTCACTCATGTTGCATGTTCTTAGTGATTTTTAAGCTATGAGAATTAGAAGATAAATAATAGCAGGTATTAAAAATAAGCTAATTGCATCTGTCTGTTTCATGGTCACAGAGAGCATCATAGTCTCTGCTGGACCAATCAGTACTTCCATATTAAAGCTAGTGCTTTGATTGCTCCTTTGGGCTCTATGACAACACCCTGTGAGAAGACACATCATCTCCTAAGTTATCCGGGGTGCACATAAGTAAAGAGAACATCCATTCCTGACTTCTCTGAACACAATCACAAATAAGTTGAATTCTCAGTTTGGTCTTGAAAAGCAGACACCTTCCTTAAGTTATTTACTCTGCAGTCTTAGAACTCATGGGGTAAAACAGAAACATTTTACAACATCCAAACATCTCTTAGAGCATCTGGTTCCTGAACAGTTGCACAGAGCCAGGTATTAGAAAATGAAACACATCAAACAGTTGGAACACCCACTATTGTTGAGTACAGGTGTCCCAAAGCATTCAGAACCAGCCCAGGCTACTTTTGTCTTGATCTCTCATTCTTCACCACTGTCTTTGTATGAAGGAGGGATCACTGAAGACCAAGCTGCCTGCCAGTTACTGAGAAACAGCATAACTGTTGAGAGCTCCCATCTGCAGTGTTGCCCAGAGGCCATTTTGAAGCATCACCAAATCTGTTCCTATAGACTGAGAGCCCCCTTCTTAAAAACTCAGCAAATCTTTAAAGAAAAGACTACTATTGGTCATAACACTTGATCTGCAAAATCATCATTTCACATTTTTTTAGTCTACCAAGAGCCACCTGACAATTATTATACAGATTTTAGTATTGTTTTTGTGATGATATTACATGGATTCTGATGAGGAAACAAATGAAGACCTTCTTGGAACTTCCTAAGGACTGAGGCCTTAGACTAACCCCAAATAATTTATAGCTCTCTCACCCTCTCTGTAAGAAAAAGTAGCAAATATTTTTGTTCTTTGTTTTTTTTAAATTATTTACTAAATCTTTGATCATTTCCTGCAATGTATTTTAATCATCTTTACCCCTAACTCCTTCCAGATATTCTCTCCCACATCCCTACCTACACAAAATTTGGATCCTTTTTTTTTTTTTAATTTAATCCCAGCAACCTCAATTTGTGCTGTCCCCATAACTATTCATGTAGGGTCAACCACTGGAGCATAGCAAAAATTTCAATGGCTGCTACTAGAAAGATGTCTTAGTGGTCAAGTCACTTACTGCTCTTGCACAAAACCCAAGGTTGATCACCATCACCCAGGCCAGGTCAGGTGTCTCATAACAGCTTATAACTCCAGGCTGAGAATTCCAACACCCTCTGACCTCCATAAGCAACCTATATGCACACAAGACACATACAACTCAAGTAGGCACACACACTGCCATAAATAAAAAATAAATTAATAGGGTGGCAGGTAGAAATGATGTCTGGAAAGATACATTTTTAACTTCTGTAATCTCCGCTGCTTTTGTTCCATTTCCTCTTTATACATATGCATTAATTATTTGGCATTCTAAAGGACAGACAGACAGACAGATAGATTTCTGTTTCATTCAGCATATCCAGACACATAAATCCCTTTACATTATTGTCATTTCTGCATGTAGGCAACAGTTATTTTGAACTGTTCTTAATTTGGTCTGTTGCCACACATCAAACTCTGCAGTGTAATAAAATAGTAGAGTATATTTCCAATGCACACTCAGCTTCCTACAGAACATATTCAATAAACCAATAATAAGCAAAGTCATTTTTATAAGAGTTACAACAAAATTAATGTTTAATATATAATAACTTTCATTTCATTAAATAAGCAATTATGTTAAAGGTAATGAAAATATTAAAAAGTACTTTATGAAGTAAATATTAAGCTTCATTTGTGTATCTCATTATACACAATAATAGAATGAAGAATCTTCTTATTGGGGCACTTACTAATAGAGTGTGTTTATTTCACAAAAAAACAGATTTCAAAAAGATTTGTAGCTTTAATATGAAAAGAGTTACATAGGAATCCAGTTGTATACAGTTTTTAGAGAATATAACAACTTCTTGAAGTTTGCACCTTAAAAAGGTGATCATACACAAGGCATTATATGATAAAATAACTATGACAGATGCTCAATCATCCTACATGTGGTTTGAATGATGCACTGATTTTTCACATAAAATAGTGTGTTCTAGGTAACTCGTTTACAGCTAACCTGCATATTCACATATTGCACAAATAACCCCAGATACACACAAAAGCACATTTGCCTCTTTAAAATTGATTTGTTAAGTTAGTTGTTAGGCTCCAGCGAGTTCAGCACTTTGTGCATGTGGTTTCTGGGGTTTTTAAACAAATACATGAGATGGTTGAAAGATTTATATTGCACATGCTTAGCTAAATATGTCATCTCTAGAAAAGATATGATTTATTTTGGCACTGTTCTGAAACTCAAATATTTTAAACATTTGTTGAGTTGGAGCTTGCACATTTGAACTAGTAGCATACATTCCAAACTAGCATCTCAAGTTACCAAACGTTTTGTAATCCTTTTACTGAAATAGCCTTTACGAAAAGCTTTTCTCTTTCACTATGTTCTTTAGTGTGAGTTTAAATTTATAAAGGTTGAAGTTGTTTTTTATGTAGGGCTTCATAAATAGAGTTTGATAATGATAAATATTCTTAAGAATCATTAATTTTTTTTTTACTTATAATAAGCCTTTGCAGAATCCTCAATACACTTGCTCTTGGGTCTGTTGTTTTCTATTGTGTTTTCACTGGTGCAAGCCACCAGTTTAATTATACAGTTATTAACCAGGATATATTTTAATGCACTAACTCAAGTATGTAAAACTTTTATTTACTTTTTATTCACATAAAATCTCCTATCTGAAATCCTACATGTTTCAATACAGTTCCTACATGTTGACCTTAACCAAATTTATAAGTGTACCATCCTGAAGACATTGTACTAGATGTACATTATGAAATATATTGCAGTGAAGAAGATCAAGTTGCCATCAAACTATTTATTATTTCCTTAATAAAGATTAAAGTTGATATAAGAAAACATAGTAGGAACCCTATGAGCCTCTCAAAACTATTTGAATCTGAACTGAATTTCCTCCCCACTCAGAGAGTCCCTCTGCAGCTGCTTCATGAGCAGGACTACCATGGTGCCTGAGATCCCACAGCAGACCTCTCCCACCAGAGTGGTGACTCCCAACGACTCTTTTGTGGGCCAATAGTTTTGCTTTTGAGTTGTCTTTGTCAAGGGTCTTGTTTGGTTCTTTGTGTGGCATTTTGTACCTTTCCTTTGGCAAAATCTGTGGTCAGTATATATGCATTTTTTTTTCTTAAAGACTTGCTTTCTTGTAGATGACCTCACTTAGGACTCCTAGCAATAGTGGATATGTAGCCTGAACTGGTCATCTCCTTTGGGAACTACCCCATTTGTAATCAGAGTTACTTGTGGAAACAGATGCAGAGACCCACAGCCTAGCACTGGACCAACCTCAGAGAATCATGTTGAAGAGAGGGAGGAAGGATTGTATGTGCCAGGGGTGTGAAAGTCAACCCAAGGTAACCCACAGAAACAACTAATCTGGGCTAATAGGATCTCACAGAGTCTGAACAGCTAGGGAGCCTGCATGGAACCAACCTAGGCACTTTACATAGAGGTAAAGTTGTATAGTTTGGTCTACTTGTGGAACTATTAACAGTGAGCCAGGGCTGTCCTTATGTTTTGGATGACTCTTGGAAATCTATTCCTCATACTGGGTTGCCTTTCCCAGCCTTAAGGTGGAGCTTAGTCCTATCTCAACTTGATAGACAATGTTTTGTTGACACTTATGGGAGGCCTGCTCTTTTCTGAACAGAAACAGAGGAGGATTAGATGGGGAATACAGGAGGGAATGGGAAGAGAGGATGGAGGGGAAACTGGGGACAGGATGTAAAATAAATGAATAAATATCATGAATAAGAAAACTTGCTTTCACTGTTTTTGCTGCAAAATACGGCAATGGAGATGGAGAGTAAATTTTCAAACATGCCTACTAAGTTGTTAGAGCTCTCAGGAAGAAATCTATTCATATGTAAAATAAATTATGGTAATAAAATATTAAAGAGAAATATTTTCATAAGATGGAAAAGAATCCTGACATTATATCGTAGTTTTATTTCTAACTTTCTGAGGAACCGCCACACTAATTTCCATACTGGCTGCTCTAATTTGCACTCCCACTAGCAGTGAATAAATGTTCTCATTGCACAACATTCATGCCAACATTTGTCATTATTTGTTTTTATTTGGGTTGGGTTTTTTCTTTGGTTTTTGTTTTTACTTAACCATTTTAGCTAGAGTTAGCTTGTTTCTACAATACTTGGCAATTAAAATAAAAACCCACTACTGGTCAGGGTACAGAGAATGAAAGACTGCAGTATGTTCTGCCGTGTATCACACCCCTTCCTTCCGAGGCTCAGGGATTGTTACAGAAGAGAAAGTAGACAGATTGTAAGATCCAGAGGTGGTAGATGGCTTACAAGGACGCACTATCTTCCAGACACAGCATGGCAGTTGCACGTGAAATCCTGGTGGTTATGATAGCGTACATAAGACCTGTGCAAGCTAAACCAGATAAAATCCCACCATGGAGATGAAGGGAAGACTATCTTTTCTCCAATGTATATTTCTTTATTTCCTTTTTCTTTTTTCTTTTTGTTTGGGGGGGTGCATAGAAGATGAAATACAAGTAGCCAATAAACATGAAGAAAACACTAACCATCAGAGAAATCCAAATTAAAGCTATGTTGAGATTCTGTCTCACCTCAGTCAAAAGGGTAGTCACTAGGAAAATAATAATGGCTTTGGTGAGATGGCTCAGTAGGTAAACTGTTCACACACAAGCATGAGGGCCTGAGTGCACCTGGAGTGACATAGACACAGGAAGATATGTGCTCATTGTCCAGTCAGCCCAGCCAAAACAATGAACAAAAATAGTTTTTAAAGGTAGAGAAATGAATGAGTCAGACAATTCGATGTTAGCCTCTGGCTTCCCATATACTTCCAAGGATGAGTACATATGCAAGTGCACACAAACACAAACAAGATGCATGGGTTGGGACGAGGAAAGAAGGTATCTAAAAAATGCTGATAAGGGTATATACTGCTGATGAAAATGTAGATTAGTCCAGTCCTGTGGAAGTCAGTATGGGGATTTCTCCAAATACATCTTCCATATGACCCAGCTATACTACTTCTGATCATTTCCCCAAGGACTCCAAGTCAACATTTCACAGACACTTGCACATCAATGTTTATTGCAGCACTATTTGTAATGGCTGAGCTAGGAATAGATAAAGGAAATGGGGCATATATACACAGTGGAATTTTTAAGCCATAAAGAAGAATGAAGCCAAGCCATTTGAAAGAAACTGACTGTGACTGTAGTTGGTTGTATCAAGTGAATTAAGCCAGACTCTGAAACAAATTATTGGATTTGTAGTTCCTAGATTTTATATAGAACCATGAAATTGTGTGTGTGTGTGTGTGTGTGTGTGTGTGTGTGTGTGTGTGTGTGTGTGTGTGTGAGATAAAAACAGAGAATCTGAGGGAAACAATGGGAAGTAAAGGGATGACGGTGGGATGCAGAAAATATTCTCAACATGCTATACATACCTTTATAAAAACACAAAGCAATACCTTTATTAGTTTAAAAGATTTACTGGGCATAACTTTTCAGGCCTGCAGTCTTGGCATTCGAGAAGTGAGATTGGAGGATACAAGTTCAAACACAGCTCACTCTCATGCTCTGTCTGAGGAAGTTGAGTAATAATGAATAATGATAATAATGTGGAACCCTGGAAGCAGTGCTCCCACTGTTCACTCATGAGAAAACGGCAGTAAAGAGATTCTGTAATTTACACTGTGTTATAAACTTAGGCCACACACATGTCACAAGATTTGGGTGGACAGTAGGAGTCTGGAATAAAGATTCTACAAAGGAGTATCGTCTAAACTGTGATATTATTACCTTTAAAAAAATAAGGTTGTCTCATCAAGGCCCTGTTACTACATTTACTTATTATGCATATGCAATGGTAAATATATATATATATACATATACATGTATATATATGTATGTATGTATATATACACACACAATTTCTACCTGCACCATTCTTTTTCTCTTTGTTTTAAATAGAGAATTATAGACAAAGACAGATTTGATTTATTCTATAATACAGTCATGGGGACAGAAAACAGGAGAAATAACATACTATAACATAAAATAGAATCGTAACAGCCGAAGCCTGTAATACAATGCAGTGTGACAGACATATATATATATATATATATATATATATATATATATATATATATATATATATATATTGCACCTATATATGTATTAAAGAAAGAGAGGCCATGAATTTGAAAGAGAACAGGGAAGGGATATATGGGAGGATTTAGAAGGAAGTAAGGGAAGAGATAAATTATGTAATTATATTATAATCTCAAAAAAAGTTATTTAGAAAATGTATACAGCATCTATTTTTGGAGAACACAGAGAGATGACCAGAAGCACAGCTATAAACAATGTTATATCATACAAGGATGGTGGTCTTTGGCAGAGCAAAACTAAAAAGGATACATTCAGAATGGAACTCAGGCTTTCTGTAAGAGCAGTATGTGCTGGCAGATCCATAAAATGATCTGAAAACACTTTAAGAAATTTTATGAAGTTGGTACAGAAAATATATAAAATTTAAAATAACAGAAACTACATATTAATCTCGCTACAATAATGAAGAGGTGTAAACAAATCAATAAATATAAGAAAATAAAATATATAAACATTTTAAAATAACATTTGTGCACTTAATATACATATAACAAAAACTGAGCTATAGTTTCCAATGTATTTCATTATTTTAATATATTAATTTGAATACTCTATTGTAAAATAATAGTAATATGACCAATATGAATAGCAATTAATTATTTTTTAAATAGTTTTAAATTTTTTATTCATTTTACATACCAACCACAGTTCTCCCTCCCCTCCTCCCCCTCATAGCTTGGATTCTAGATTTATATCCTTGGGCAGGTTCCAGGCTTTGTCTCCTGTGTCCTGATACCATGATAACTAAGATTCAACCTTACCCTGTTTACAACTACCCTCTGGAATTCCCTTACCACTCGGGATTCCTGATTCTTCTTAGAGTGAGGACTTATACATTCTTTAGTGACTCTGTATTTGGCAGACTTGAAAAGATGACTTTCATTTTCTGTACAATATTTTTAGTTTACTGTAGGTGGGACTAAGTAAATCATAATGGGAAACAATAGTCTAGCTCAAACATTTTAGAGAGGACAGAGACAGACAGACAGACAGAAAGTTGGGCTGCTAATGCTCTGAATTAAGTATCACTTACATACATGAGTAAAATAAGCAATAATTATTTACCTTCTGAGAACAATAACTGTAGCTCTGGCTCCACCAATAACTACAAACAGTTTTTATTATTATTATTAAAGAAGAAAGGGTGATTGAATAGTCAAATTAGCCCTGGCAAGAAAAATAACAGCTACCTAAAATGAAATGTTTGAGTTATGAGCTATGTGCCACTTTGGTTTATCTGTATCCAAAAGCTTGGAAACCCTTTTTCAGTTAGCCATGTTCTTGGGGAGGGCCCATTTGCCCTGAAGGAGAACAGCCTGGTGATGAGTTAGAAGTATCTGTGACACACAAGTTCAGACCTTGCAACACTGTGTTTGTTGTTTGAACTTTCTTCTCTGTTGTAGCTAGGGATCCCGCATGGAATTTAAACACTTGTGTGGTAACTCCATTCCTTCAGCCATTGTGTTGTTAAGCTCCAGCTAACGAACTTTAGCACTGGCTCTAGTCAGGCAAGACTTAGAAACCAGCAGCCATCAACAGGTCTGGTTTTACAGCTAAAACTTTATGGTTTATCTGCCTTTATGGCATCTAGATGTTCTTGCCTGCCCAGTCCAGCCACTCCATAAAATGTCTTCAAAATACATATAAAAGTAGATTTACCAAGATATATCTTTAAAAGAAATGAAGGGAGAAAAGAGAGAGAGAGAGAGAGAGAGAGAGAGAGAGAGAGAGAGAGAGAGAGAGAGAGAGAGAGAGAAACTTAGGAAGTGAGTTTCATTCCAAAACTTCATCCACTGCAGCAGAAGCTTCCAAGCCAATACCTGTTTTAAAAGTTAAAGTTGAGAACTGCGAGATGCAGCAGACAAGTATACTGCCTCCTGTGGCACTTTCCTTCCCCACCAATGTTTTCAGTTGCTTAGGGATCCTGTTGACCATGTCACAAAGAATGTCTCAGCCCCTTGTGGATTAAGTACACATGCGAGTGCTAAGAACAAGCGTTGTGTTGAAAATCTCTGAGCTTCATTTTGCTTCCAAACATATTTTGAGCCTAAAATCTAAGTGAGTGAAAAAAGGAAAGGCAGGGTTATTTTTTTTTCTGTAAGTCATAACTTAGTTCTAAAAACAGTGCTGAGAAATCCAAATATGCTTGGAACGTTTCATTAATAGCTTGACATCAAACACATCAGTGCTTCTTCTTCGAGGAACTACACTTTCGTTAAGTGTGTACTAATTACTAGTCATTGCTTAGGACCATAGGGCATCATACTCTTGTCACTTCTCAAAAAATAAGATGGTTTTGCATCTTAAACACGGTCATCTCATAAAGAATAGCCATGAGAAAAAGGAATATATAATCTTGTTTACCAACAGAACTATCAGGAAAAGCTTCTAAAGTCAGAAGTTGCCTATTATTTAGAGCTTCAGGGATAATCACTTTATTCCTGGTATAGAAACTGCACAAACATATAGGCTGAAAGTTTAAATATCACAAATATTATTGTCTAAATTTTGCGAAAATAGTCTGGGCCTCTTATATTGGATTTTCTGGTGAGGCAGCTGTCTGGGCCATCTATAGAACTGCTCTGCTATGTTTATTTTTGTGGCGGTGTCAAGAAAATTAATAAATGTGCATTCCAAGCACATAATTCCAGTGAGTTCCTACCCTGCATTTTTATAATTTAGTTCATTTACCATTTTAATCCTCTACTTGATTAAATTTACCTTTATTTGTTTAAATCTGATTCATCCTTCAAGAACACTTACATGGCACCTCGTACAAGAAGCACTCCCTAACTCCCCACCTTCACAGCCAAGGTCCTCTCTGCTCTGTGTGCCTGGTGGTGCTGTCTGCAGCTCCTTATTAGTGGTTATTGAGTTTTCTCTCTCCTCAGTATTCCTGTGCTGTCTCCCATTAGAAGGCAAGCTTCTTGGGGTCAGAGCTTCACTATTGTTCATGTCTTTGTGCAGGTAAATACTTGAGGGATAATCATTCTTCTTCACCAGCAAAACGTAAATTTTCAAATTCTGTTAGTTTTTGAAATATTTGTATGATGTGTCTCTAAACACACGCGTGTGTGTGCGCACGCGCACACAGACACACACACACACACACACACACACACACACACACACTAAACGATTAAATTTGAGTATCTTTGTCTTCAGTTATGTTAACATAGATTTACAACATCAGCTTGAAAAGCACTGGGACAGATCAGACAATGTTCCTGTCTAAAGTTTGTAGTAAAATATTACTGAAAGATTTTGTTGCTGCTAATGATGTGATTGTTTGGGGCTTTTGTTTAGCTGGTTTGTTTCAAGTTAGGATTTCTTGTGTCGTTGTTAAACTGTGGTCCGGAAAATCAGCAGTTTGAAGAGCAACTCTGATGAAGGGAAGTCATGGTTTCCCTTTGCAGACTCTAAAGTTCTTACAAAGTCTCCACGCCACTGAGCGGTCCAGTTACATCACACTAAAGAAGAGCAGGAGCTACGCTGCCTTCCAGAACCAAGTGCATCCAAATTTAGGCAATTGCCGGCGAAGAAAATCCAAACATCAGCCAATGTGGAGTCCTTAGCTGCTTTCCTGTGTTGCTACATCTGCTTTCAATTCCAAAGTCACTCCATTCCCTAAAAATGCCTGAAGATTTTGTGAATGTGGAATTGTGTTCATCTACTTTCTTAGGTTTCTAGTTATGTGTTATTCTTTTGAACCCTGAGCTGCATTTGCATATATTTGGGAGGAAAAACAAGTGTGCATGACTCCAAAGATGAATATTTAGTTACTAATTTTATTCCTCTACTTAGTCTCCAGCAGTTGCCTCCATAGGACATTTTGAAGGTCTGCAGGCTTAGGGTGTGTGCTGTCGCTGCGTCAAAGGTTTTCTGAAATAATGACACATAGAATCTTACTGTGTATGGCTATGCCATCACCACACTGAAAGCCTTAAGTTGTTTCAAAGTACTTTCTTCTCATAAATATGTCCTAACCGTATCTAATTAAATACACTTCTCAGTATAGTGCATGCTCTAAAATTGTTTCTACTGTGTACACTGCAAAGTTAACCATCTTGATTATGATTGACTGCCTGCCACATGATTCATTTCAGGAGTGTTCTGTTTGTAATTTTCTAGGAAATGTTACTTCTTTACTCATAGAGGAAGAGCAAACCAGAAATGTCGGCATTATTTACCATGTGAAAGATTAAAATCATCTTAATGAAGAGTGTCCACATGCTGGCACATGGCCAAGTGAATCATATTTGCTACCTTAAGGTAGCAAAAAGGTTAGGACCCTGACTGTATCCATTCTCAACTTGGAGCTCATCAGACAACAGAGAGCTATTGATTCCTAGATTTTATGTTAAACATCTAATGTTCTCTTAGCTAATAACTTTTCACAGAATTAATTCTTTAATTCTAAGATCTCCCATCTCTTTGGAAACACATATGTAAAACATATAGTCTTCTTTTACAATTTTCACATTTGGGTAAAATAAGAACATATAAGACTTTGGTTGTGTGCCACCTGCAACATTTTCAAAGCTGGAAAAGAACACCCATTCCTACTGTCTCATTCGTCAGCCACACTGCCTCCCTGTCTGCTCCTAAGAGCTGAAACCTATGTCATCATGGTTAATGTTTTGACAGATTTTATCACAAGCCTTGCTGTTGTAAATTCTCTCTGAGCCAAAATTTAACATGTTGAATGCCCACAAATGACTTTTATTGTTTGTGATCCAGAAAAGGAAATAAATCCAATATGCTATTTTAAATGATAGGAGTGGACAGCTTAACTCCAGTTTAGTGTTACACATTAAGTTTGGGAGAAATTCTTTTTCCCTGTGCTGAAGGCCTTCAAGTTACCGCTGAAAACATATGTAAACATTTTTGTGACTAGGGCACTGGAAAAGACACCAAAGAAAAAATTATATGATTTATGTGATCTCTGTAAATTTTGTAATCAAAATGTGTCATTTTTTAAAATTCAAATGTAACATCTGAAATTGTGATTGGCTTCAAAGCTCTGAAGCAAACCCTATTTACAGGTAGCTTCTCGGAGCTCATGTTAGTGAGACTCCATGATGCTTTTTATCTGTTATGACTACTCAGGACACATTTTTAAAGACATCATCCTAATTATTGCTATTTCTAGGAGACTGTGAAGCAACATTTTTCCCTCTCTACAATACCTTCAATGACCATGACCATTAATATTTACTTATAAATGCATTTGTACACAGGCTCAAGCATAGCACATTAGAGATGACAAAAGGAGTTTGTTACTCAGCTCTTTACCCTGGAATAAATCAAATCAACAAATATTTATGGAATGTCTACTGTGTGCAAATAACCCTGGGCTGGGCAGCTTTTAAAAGCCACCCAACTTTTCAAAGAGACAAATCAAAGCATTATTTTATTTCAAGCTTTGTGCAGAAGCCACTCTCATGTCCTTAAGGTGACAATGTGTATGAAGACGACAAAGAAGAGAAGGTTAATTCACAGTGTGAAAACAGGAGAAAGAATACTCTAAAATACCATCGATGGACTGCATTCATGTATTTTGTACGTATGTGTGTATGTGTTTGTGAGCACAAGACTATATCGTGTATGCGTGTATCTGTCCATATATGCACATCTATCCACACAGACAACAATGTGTGTATGTGAGAGAAATGGCTTGGCCTATAGTGGCATAGGAATAGATGCTAGCATTTGAATATATTAATATGTATTAATAATTATATATAATAATATTAGAATCCAGAACTTTGCCTTAAAAAATAGGTTTTACAGTTTGATTATTGTTGAGCCCTTTGATGCTAGCCATCAAACCAAAATTATTATTATATTGCAGAATGGATATTCAACCTAGAGCCTGCTGTTCTGCAAACTAGCTTACCCTGAAGTCTATTATGGGATGACCCCAGTAGCAGTAGATTTCTATTCAAAGACTTGACTTGAACATTGTTTCTACGGAAAGTTACTGAAGAAGCCTTAATAAGAAATTTCCATCATTAGTCAGAGAAGCTGCCACAAAGCTGACAATAAAGATTCTAGTTGACATGAGAAACTAAATATAAACTTCCAGCAAGAGGCAAACGTCAAGGACTTCCCTTTTCTGTTCCAATCTTTGCATTTCATTTTGTTAATTCTTGTAAAAAAAATGGTGTTTGTGATCTATATCATGTTATTGACTATATTACCTTAGAGACGTTAAAGGAAGACTGACAGTAACTTCCACATTTGCCAAATGGTATTAATTCTGAGTGTTTTACATAGAAGGTGTGTACATGGGTAGTCTGTCAGTAATATTATCATTGAGGCTTTCTTGGGGAATATCTTGTGTCCAATTAAAAATATTTAGAGAAGAGACTTGTTTTTAAGAAGGCAATTTTTGCCTTCTGCTGGTAGGCTTATGTTAAGTTCTAATGTCAATCAAAACAGACTTTAAATAACATTTGTTGTCAGAAGTTTTTATGTTTCTTAAATTGCCTGAAATTAATTCCTTAATAATCAGAAGGGGAAGTGCTGTTACAGTTCTTAAATTTATGTTTGCTTTACAGAACTGCCGAATACTAAAGTTACCTTGAAGTGCATTTCATCTCACGTAGTTGTTCTCTTCAGGTAGCCAAACGACCTTTTAAAACACAGTAAGCTCTTTCTCTGTGTGGCAGTTTTGCATTGGTTTGGTGTCTCTCATTCATATTTTTCATGTATTGTAAGTAATGTCTTTGGATATATTTTAAATAAAGTTTCACAAGTGTGAGTGAAATGTAATGCCTATATTCATAAAAAAAATATGTCTTTAGAGTTCTTTCTAATTTTCACTTCATTCTCTCCCCCCACCTCCTTTGGCCAAAGTTCTTTACTACTGGGACCCTCCTACCTAGGACCTAGCCTGGATTCACCTGCCCCCTTGTGGTGTTTTTATCCAAAAAGTTAATTAATTTTTGATACTTGATGTGACACAGCTTGAACCGAGAAGCCACATTCTCATTGTTTGCCATTCAGAGTCAGCAACTTTCTCTTTTAGTCTGGTGGCTAACATAGTAAAACAACGGCAATCATTTAAACTTTTATTTAACCCAGAGTCCAAGAAGGAATTGGGCACACTAAGGAATAAGTGCTGTGGAATAATCCGGAGTAGCTCAGTTTTCTCTAGAATCTTTGTTAATGACATGAAGATTTAAAAACTAAAGCAGTATTTCAGAAGTTAAAAAAAAAAAAGAAAGAAAGAAAATACAACCTGAAGTCAAGTTTATTCTATTTTGAATTTAATGAACTTTTTTTAAGAGTGAAGAGGCCACCATTCTACTTTATTTAAATTTTAGATACATTTCCCAAGTCTCCTGTCAATGATGAATTTGTAACTTTAAAAAATAAGTTAAATATTACATAATATATAATGACATGTGTTTGATACAGGATGCCATTTGCCCCTTCAGCTACCATAAGACTTTGACCTCTGTGATTGAAGTTGACAGGTTTTATAGATGGAAAAAAGGATGTGCATGTTTACTGAGTGAATTTACCTTGTTACAAATTCAGAGTTGTTTTTTTTTCTATATGGAAGACTTAGGAATTACACCTCTGGTTAATAAGTAATAATTGAACAAAAAGAAAAAGAAAAGAAAGGCACCATTCACATACATATGTAGTTTGTCTTTCTTCAAGTGGGTAATAGATTAATTAGTTGTTATCAGCAAGACTCCTCAAATAATATTCTAAAGATTTCTATTTCTGTTAACAATGGACTATTCCTAGCAGAAGAGTTTTCATTTTCCACACTATTTCATGTCCCCCTCAGGCCCCTACTCACACCTGGCTGGGTGGAACTAGAGGGGGACACTGGCTTCCTGTCATCTCACCCGAGATATAGAAGGAACCACATGAAGGCTTCCACACAGCCATTTGGGCCCCCTTTCCACCTCTGCATTTCAGTTTCTCTTAAATTTATAACAGTTGACCTACTAACCGGTTCCCAGAAACAGGTTCAGATTTTGGCAGGCTTACCCAACCTCTTTGTCCTTCCAAAGTACATAAATGCTAAACTGTGCTCACAGTGAGAGAGAAGCATTCCAACAAGGCTGAAACCCAAGTGTCCCTCTGCTCCCCATCAGCTTGCTGCCATCCTCCCCTAAGGAATAGTTTGTCAGTGTGCCCTTGGCATAATTTCTTCAGCCCGGATTAAGCACAGGTGACTGAGAGCCAGCCTTATCTTCACAAGGCATTAGTCACTCTATAAAAGTTAAATTTATTATGAAATGCCTTGTTTGTTGTAGCATATATCGTCACTGGGAAGGTGGAAACAAAGGCATGTCCTTTAAGACTCCACATGGGGAAAACACATCCTCCTTTGGAATTTAACCTTAATTTGAACCAAGATCTGTGAAAGAAAAGCACTTTGGTGCATTGTTCCCGCACCCCACCCTTCTCTCCCCTTATCTAAATGCAGCGACTTTTGCTTTGTGGATTTTGTTGTTGTTGTTGTTAAACTCTCTCAATTCCAAACCACAATGCTTTCTCTGACTTTAAAATGTATCCTTAAAGAGAAATTAAGAAAACTGTGAAAACCCTCCTTTAAAAGTGAGTCGTGTTATATGCTATTAATTCTGTCTTCTTGAAGCTGCTCAAATGCTTGAGCACTTTGTTGCTCGTTTTGTTATCTTAAGGTACACTATGAAGCCTGTTTCAGAAGTGGGGGATCCAGCTCAGTGGCAGAGCACTCTCCTAGTGTTCACATGCCCTTGGTTTGATCCCCAGCACAGTGAAAGAGAAGAGGAAAAGAATTTAAGAATGACCTTATTTCCCCAAAATTTATTTTTGTAAAACTCTTTTCCAAGACATTGGCAAATATTGTCATATATGCATAGTTCATACTTTACTAGACGGAGATGAAAATTACATGTAAAAATTATATATTAGTAGGTCCAGAGTTTTTATTAACAGTGAAAAACAGAGTGAGGTACAATTTGAAAGGCCAGAGATTTAGTCTTCTCTGTTTGCAAAGCCTTATACTGCTTCCCATGCCTCTGGCGTTGTAGATAACACGACCATCCTCCAAATCAAAAGCTGCATCTCTGCAGTCCCTCCCTAGCTGTTTATAAGTGGTAAGGAAACTATTTCGGTTTCAACAAATACTACTTAGGTTAATGATTAGTTTCTTTAATGTTACTAACATCTACCACTAAGCCGGAATGCATCCAACGATTTTCCTTTCTTGACTTTTGTTACACTAAAGAAAAATCACAAACCAAATTCTATTGTAAGTTTAGACAGTCATTTATTCTAAAAAATGACTTTAAGTATGTATTAAGTCCTTGTCAAAGCAGCCATCTTCAACATTATTGATATGAAATTTTCTTAGCAAAAAAAAAAAAAAAAGAATAAAACATCTACAATTTTTTTGACCAGGTGCTGTATTAGCTTATTGTCTCATCAGATATTTCATTTAATTTGTAATGCTGAAATTAGTTTGGTAGTCATTTTTCTTAAGTTGGAAAGGAGGGAGACTTGAAAATATAGAATGTGGGCCTAATACATTTAGAGAATGCATAATGACCTAAGTAATACCAAATATGTGTTATCATTACTCCCCACCCAAAACCACCACCAGCTCAGCCCCAACCAATTTTTTTTAAATTAAAATTAGTTTTAGAATATTCAGCAATGACAACTCATGAAAAGCATCCCAGCACAGGACAGAGAACTGCAGAAAATGACATTTGTATGCACAGCTAACAGCCATGAGAACTTCTACACAGTTGAGGGACACTCTGCTCCCAAGTTCTCCTTGGAAGCTTATTTCATGTCCCCAGACCATCAGCTTCAGTTCACATTTTCAAACTTCCAGATCAGTAACAGAGAAGAACACACACTATACAGCATTCATAGTAGTTGCCAGAGGTGAGGTAGTAGGGTGCAAGAATCATTTCGTTTAACACATTCAACTAAGGTGGGTTTTCTAAGAACAAGACTCAAATATTCCAGCAGATGTGGTTATCTTTTGATGAAAAAAAAAAAAAAATCATCCATTGTTTGCTGTTGCTCTCTGCATTCCCTCTCACCAAAGCCACGGGGTTGAATGACAAATACATCATGCCAAATACATATTGGTGAGATGTGTTTGTCACTCAAACATGTATGTATACATTTCACACCACTATGTTTCTGCATGCACTCTCTCCGTTGCTTATTCATACTAGCCTTTCATGCCTTGGCACATCAATCCCACAGCAGGTTTCCTGACTCCGTATCACAGCCTTTGTGCTCATAGCCTTGATGTGACTCCATTAAATAAAGAGTAGTGGGTAACAGCACCAACTAACCAGGGCTCATGGGGGCTCACAGAGACTGGAGCGACAATCATGGAGCCTGTCTGAGTCTGTCCTAGGTCCTCTGTGTGTGTGTGTGTGTGTGTGTGTGTGTGTGTGTATACATATATGTATATGTATATATATATACACATATATACATATATATATATATATATATATATATATTGTTGGTTGTGTAACTTGGTGTTCTTGTGGAACTCCTAACAGCAGGGGTGGGAGCTGCCCCTGGTTCTTTTGCCTTTTCCTCCTACTGCATTGGCTCATTCAGCCTTGATATGAGGGCATGTGCCTAGTTTTATAGTACCTTGTTATGACATGTTTGGTTGATATACCTGAGTGGTCTGCTCTTTTCTGAAGAGAAACAGAGAGAAATTGGGTCTAGAGGAAAGAGGAGGTTGGAGTATGAGGCTGCTGGAAAGGCGGGAAGGGGAAACTTAAGTTTGGATGTAATATATGAGGGAAGAATAAATAATTTTTTAAAAAGAATAGTGGATAAAAGTGGGAGACACACCCTATGCTGGGTGATGATGAATACTTTGATGAGGAACCATGTAGACAGAAGTAGTTGTCTGGCAGAATAGGAAAATCACTACTTTCAATGGAGTTCTTTCTATTTATTTATTTATTTTTAAATTTTATCTATTTATTTACTTATTTATTTGTTTGTTTGTTTGTTTGACACGGGGTTTCTCTGTGTTGCTTTGGAGATTGGCCTGGAACTCAATGTGTAGACCAGGCTGTCCTGGAACTCACAAAGATCCGCCTGCCTCTGCTCCCCCACCCCCACCCCAATGCTGGGATTAAAAGCGTAAGCCACCAACACCCAGCTGAAGTGCTTCTTAAATAAACATTTGAAGTGAGATGGGCCGCAGAAATTAAATGAAGTCTTCAATTTTTTCTTTAGTATATGAAAGAAGGCATGAGTTAAACAAAACTCAAAAAGCAATAATAATGATAATCAAAACCTTGACACCTTTATCTCACAAAAAGTGAGATTCCCAAGGGAAACATCCATAGGATGAAGTTCAAATTAAAATAAAAAGAAAATAACCCAGTTCTCACCGATGGTTCCTACTTTAAACCTGCAAAGAATGTCCAAGTCTGACGACAGAGCATCAAGGAGAAACCTTCTGAGATCAGTTGTTTGTCGTGTTGGTTATTTTCCAGTCAGACAAAGAGCAGTTTACTTTGTCACCCAGTCTTTTGGCTCCATCCCTATGTAGCAAAACTTGCAAAATTCCTTTAGCTTTCCTCTTTTTCTAAAGAAAAATGTCAAAAACAAAACAAAAAACAAACAAACAAACAAAAACAAAAACAAAAACGCTGCTGAATACATTCCACACTGAGAAACAAATTGGAAAATATTTAGCACATATTTATTTCACACTATACTTATCACAGGCTTAGAAAAATTTAATTCTCATCATCTCTAACCAACCAGCCCATTAACCAACCAACCAACCAACCAACCAACCAACCAACTAACCAACCAATCAACCAACCAACCGACCGACCGACCAACCAACCAAAGCTCACTGTCTACATTCCCCAGGCAGAGGATTTCCAATCTATGCTTGAGCCAAACCTCTACCAAAACTACTGCCTGACCCTGCATTTGACGCTGACACCAACCAAGAGAGACATTAGGATTATAACCACTGTAGGAGTTAGTTCCGGAACCAAAAAACCTGATTTGGCTCCCACAGCGTGCTTCCCTGGCTTTGGGTCTGACTGGTTCTGCTTGGCAGGTTAAAATGCCTACCATACCCCAACTGCTCCGCAGTGCCTCCTGGGGCTGCAGCTATCATTGCTGGATAAAGGTTCCAAAGTTCATTCCTCCACCCATACTACCACCCTGGTTATTTCCCAAGCCAGCTCCACCCCTTCTAGTGTTACCAAACCCACGCTGATTTCCCAAAGCCTCCTGGATTACCACTTCTACTTCTTTCTAATTGTCTATTGCTATTGTGCTTAGGTTCCGCATTGGATACCTTTAATGATCAAATCCTCTCCACAAAGAGGCTGGGCAACCTTATCATTTGTAAACACAGAAAAAGCAAAAGCCGTGGATGGCTTGGAAATAACAACAGACATCTACAGCTTCCCCATGCTGACAGAATTGTTGAAGCTTTTTGGTCACCATGTCATTTGAACAATGCCCAACAACGAACGTTCTGCTTCTCAAGAGCTCATCTGGGCTTTGCTTAGAATCCAGCTTACACCATCAGCTGTCTACCAAATGTCCTTGTGACACTGCTTTCATATTTCATAAAGTGAACAAAATCAAACCTTCCAGATTTAAGATCTCTCTAGACCTGCACCACAGGACTGTCTCCAACATGCTGACATAATTCCTAAGTTCTGTTTGGTTGTTATCAATGGCGACCCACACTATTAAATCGGATATTTTCTGGACTGTTCATTCTACTTTGATGGCTAAAGAAAAACTTTTTTCCTCTATTTCCCTTGTGTTACCTTCTGGATAGTTGGCAATATAGACCAGATTTCCTTGGCCAGCATCAGAGATGCAAATTTCCTCCCACCATCTAGACACCACTCGTACTGGATTCAGGTAGTACAGGCCACATGCCCTGGAAGCTGGGCTGCAACTGTGGACAGCAATACTGACTGATCCATGGATTTGGTGGTATTTCAATGGACTCATCATTTTCATCTCTGTTACCTCAATCTGTTCAGGTAGCAAGGAATCAGAGGTTGGTCAAGCTGCTGCTTTTTGCCCACTCCAACCAACTCTTTATAGGCCTATCTTTGAAGATTGTCTCTACTACTTACTTGTCAGTACTTGATCATATATTGTTGTTATTTAAATGTATAATATATAACTGGCTTCTTCATGAAAATTATACACTCACATGGAACTATAAGCTAGCAGTTTAAATATCTTCACCTCTTAGACTTCAAGTCACTGGTCTTCCTGAAGTTTGCATGGCATTGGGTGTGTATTTGTTACAGAATTTTTAAAAAGAGAATGCCCTTATATCTTTTATTGCCTTACTGCTCTAAAATTTTCTAAGAATAATTTCAGTTGACTGTCTTTACATAATATGTAGATGCTTATCTACATTATATCATTCAGTATTGTTTTGACAATAAGTGGTATTAAAAGCTTGTTGTGATAACACAATTATTAGACTATGTCAGATGTGATGGAACACACCTATAACTACAGCTCTAGTGACTAAAGCAGGAGGATTATTAGTTTAAGGGAAGCCTGGGCTAGTAACAAAGCCCTGTGACAAGAAAAAAATAAGGGCTAGGGAAGTATCTCCATTGTAGAATGCTTGCCTAACATATATAAGGTCCTGGGTTTACAAATGTCGAAGAAAACTGGAGGTATGAGGGAACAGCACGGGCTTTGTAGATATGAGGAGAAACCCATTTAGCAATTGCTGAGATAGAGAAATAAATGGGACAAAAAAACCAAAGGTAATTCTAAATACCATGAGCATCCCCTTAGTAAACGCTACAGTGTTTGCAAAACTGTAATTACAAAATAGGCAAATGAAAACTAAGATACAGAGTATAGGATGTAGAGTTCAGTGGCAAAAATCACCTAACCCTGAGTCCAACCACAGAAGCACAGAAAAAGAAATAAAAACACATGTGTTCAGGAAAATGTAGGGAAGTTGTTCTCACCTGTTGAAATTCCAATGTATAAAGAAGTGCAAACCAATTAGAATATGGCAGACTACCTACTGATCATGAGTGCCATTACTAGATAAAGCCACATTAGGTAAAACTATAACCAAAAATATTTATATGAAGTATTTGTTTCAATTGCTACTTACATGTTTCTTAACTTCCAAGGAATCACATTAAATGACAAAGCCAAACATCGTCTTTAGATAATAAAATCCCAATCTGATAGAATCATAAGAAGTGTGGGGCTGGGCATAGTGTTATATACCTGCTTTTAATCCCCTCACTCAGGAGGCAGAGGCAAGCATACTTCTATCAGTTAGAGACCAGCCTGGTCTACATAGTGAGTTCTTGGACAACCAGGGCTACATAGTAAGACCCTGTCTTGAAAAAGACTCCCCCCCACTCCAAAAAAAAGTTGATTACTGAATTGTGGTGATTGGAGAAGCTAAAAGATAAGAAAACCAGCTATAAAGCATCCAAAACTTAATGTATATATTAATCATTTAATAGTTACAAAATAATTCATGTACAGTCTAAGGAAAAATATGCTTTTGGAGGAAATATCTAGTCTGTTCATATTTTGAACAGCTTTTGTTTTTGTTACATTTACAAACTTGATTATTTTGTGCGAGTATATCTTACATAGAGGATTAAAAGAAAAATATAATAGGGGAATTGTCTTTGTTACTTCTGTTGCTGTGGCAAAACACCATGGTTACCTATAAAAGAAAGTATTTATTTGTGTTTATAGTTTCAGAAGGCTAAAGTCCATGATGGCAGAGCAAAGTCAAGATGGCAGGAAAGGCTGGGAACTGCATCTTGATCCAAGAGTAAGAACTAGAGAGAAAGTTCTAGATATCATATGAGTCTTTGGAAACTTCAAAGCCCACTCCCAATGATGCTCCTCCGCTAACAAGGCCACACTTCATAATCCTTTTCAAAGAGATCCACCAACTGGGGACCAAGTATTCACAGATGTGAGCCTATGGGGACTAGCCTCATTCAGAGTATATTACAAATTGATAAGAAATAAGTCAGTAGCGTACCCAATGCTAGCTACACAAAGTTAAATAAGACAGTGTCTCACCTCATACCATCCTGTCCTGAGAGAGTGATAGCTGTAAATAATTATGATGTACTGGGGCGCCATTACTAGTGATAGGTTCAGGAAGCATCAGCAGAAGAAGTGAGATGGGATCCTACTGTACCCGTGAGTTTCAGGAAAGCTCCCCCAAGGAGACAGTGTTCAAGCTGAGTTCCTGTGGGATTTCAATTAAGAAGTCCTTGGTACCTTTCATCAGAATGATTTCTGCTGAAATAAAAGACAAAAGCCAGATACTGTGAGCCAAGAGGTGAATATAGACATTGAGACAGTGGACAGAAACAATTTTCCCCGGGAAATGACTTCCTAACTGTTCTGGTGATAGCAATGCATCTTCTTTTTCTCCTGGGTGTTAGTGAATAATTGCTTTCCATTTACACAATGTCAATGACACAGACCTTTCAGCACGAGTTTATCCCTGGGAGAAGGGTTATAGATAGTGGCATCTTTGTGTTGTACATGTCTCTGTTTCCCAGATGTTCTTTTCTCCTCACAGTCTCTGTTACCAAGCACCCCCTAGTACCTGGTGGCTGTATTATAGCTTCCTCCTAAAAATGATCCACTACCCTCCAGTGACTTCAGTCTTCAGTCCTAGCTACATGTATCACCTTTAAACACAGAATCCTGTAACATACTGCTTGTCCATTTCCTCCTCTCCAGGGAACATAGTAAAACTTTTAACACTAACATACTGCCACAGCTTCTGTAATCTTCCAATGACTTCTTACTATTTGCCAACAATCTTCATCTTGAAATGTCTCTCTGGCCAGTGAGTCAGCTCAATGTGTAAAAGTGCGTGTCACCAGCCCTACGAACGTGGTTAAATTATTGGAACCCACATGGTGAAAAGAAAGAATAGATTGCACATATGTACTATGGCATGTGCACGATTACACATATATACATATGAAACAAATGAATAGATGTAACAGGAGGAGCTCAGTCCTGCCTCAACTTGATGTGTCATGCTTTATGGAAGCCCACAGGAGGCTGTCGCTTTTTGAATGGAGACAAAGGATGGGTGTATGGGGAGGGGGTAGATGGGATAGGGGTGAGGAGGGAGAGGAACCTGTTTGGTATGTGAAATAAATGAAGAAAAATGTTAATTTAAATTAAAAAAATAAAAAATAACAAAAAAACACGAAGAAATAATTACAAACATCTTGTCTCAACTCTAGAACATCCTATTTTTTCACTTTCAACAACAGTTGAAACAACAGTAAACACTCCAGCTCTCTAAAATTCATTTGTAGGAGGAGTTTTGATATTATATCAAATTTAGGACATTTCCCAACTACTTTCAACTACTATATTAATTTGACTCAGATGCATATTTATCTATCTTTTTCATTTCTGTGATACCCCTCTTTTTTGCCTTTTATTGAAAATTTCTTTTTTCTCACATAATATATCCTGATTATGGTTTCCCCTCCCTGTACTCCTTCCAGTTCTTCCCCACCTCCCCTCCCATCAAGCTGCACTTCCTTTCCGTCTCTCATTAGAAGACAAACAATCTTCTAAGGGAATGTAATATGATAAACCAAAAGTATCACATTGGAGGTGAACAAGAGAAACAACAAAGAACAAAAAAAAAAAAAAAAAAAAATGGAAAGAGCCCAAGAGAAGGCAACAGAATCACAGACCCATCCATTTAATCACTCAAGAAACTCTTAAAAACACTAAATTGGAAGCCATAATATATATGTAGAGGACCTGGTACAGACCTATGAGTTCAGATGAGCTTTGGAGCTCCTCCATTTGTAACAATGTCTAATCCAAACTGTAGACTTTAACTGTGGAGTGGGTGAGCTGTATTATACATGTGAGTGTTTACTCATGTGATACTATTAACACGTGCTTTTCTGCCCTTTCAGTAACACAGATATACTAGACTAGATAGCACCAAGATCTTAAACTCCTCTAGAGTAACAATATATTAACATATGGTCTTTAAGGAATAATTAACCAAAGTTTATAGCAAAATAAAATACTATCATAATGGTGACCTCAAAATAATATCAATACATAAAATATGGATGGAAAAGTACATTTTCAACTTGAACACAAAGCAATTTAGAGGCCCTCAGAGAAAAAGCTAAGACTCAGTGGTGGCTTGAGAATATAATATGGAGCTGCTGTTTGTTTCTGGTGATAACACGTTTGCAAAGTCAGCCTGACTCAGCCTCTGAGAACTGCTGTAAAACTCAGACATGACACAAAGTAGAATACAAGAAAGCCCTAAGCATCCGGGACAGGGAGTTCCCAAGGGAATCTGAAGACACACTGGCTGTGATCTCCCACTGGGTTATTTGCTGATTCAAGGTTTGAGTTGTGTACCATTCCTTAGTTTGTGAAATCTTTAGGCTGGGACTACTGAAAATGGTGTTCTGGGTTAAATTCAGCAACTATAACATGACGGGGAAACATTAAAAGTATTATAGAGGGTTACCAATGTTTTCTGTACCATTTTCTTTCTAAACCACTGGCTGATCCCGAGAGGTTAAGATGTCTTGCAAAGCTCAGAGAAACAAACACTAAGAAAGAAAAAGCTAAGAATGTAGTTAGTTGCTAGTCTCATGGAACAAAGGGGATGAAAATTGGAAGTCTCATTAAAGAGAAATGTGCATTTTATTTAGATGTTGGAATAGCTATGCTTTTCCAGGAATGCTAAATTAATTATAACTAGGCTGGTCTCAAAGACATCCACAGCAAATGTAAATCGCTTTAGACAATATTCTAAAATCACTACTGTTTTTCCAGTCAATGTTTTTTACTTAATTAAAAATATCCAAGGATGGTAAGAAATAAATTTCTCCACTGAAAGTCAAGAGATATACAAGAGAAATAGAAATAGATATAGATACATATATTGTAATTATCACACACAGACATTTTGGAAATCTTAGAAATCAACAAAACAAAACAAAACAAAACAAAACAAAAAGAACCAAGGCCTGAGGATGTATCTCAGCAGGTACAGTAGTTGTCTACTGTGCATCAGGCCCTGGATTCGATTCAGAGCATATCAGAATTGGGACATAGTGGTACATACTGTAATACCAGCACCTGGGAGATAGAAGTAGCAGGATTAGGAGTTCAGAGTCACTCAGAGCCACATAGAGATTTTGAGACCAGCCAGTGATATCTGATATCCCACCTCAAAAATATATGTATCTCGGTGCTAGAGAGAAGAACCATCAGTTAGGGACATGTGTGGCTCTCACAGAAGACTCGAGTTCAGCTCTTAATGTCCACATTTGGTGTTGTACATTTGCACATAACTCCAACTCCAGGAGGCCTGATATGTCTGCCCTTAGACATTGTGGTGAACAACCTCAATCTGAGCGTTTGAGAAGTGGAGTCAAAAGGAACCTGGGTTTGAAGCCAGCTTGAACCTGTTCCAGACAACAACAAAAAGAAAATGGACACTTTAATTGATAGTTTTAGTAGCAGATTAGAACCAGGCAAAAAAGTGGACTTGGGACCTGAGAGAGAGGCCACTAGTGCCACTCAATTAAAGAGAAGAAAGAGAGTGGCAGATCTATAAAAAAACATCAAAGACATGTAGGGTGTGATATAAGGTTTATTGTGTGTGTGGTTGGAGTCTGAATTCAGAAAAGTATGAGCTAGCCTCTATATGTGAACTGATACTACCTAGAAAATTCCCCAAACCAATGGAAGATTTGACACCAATTCAAGAAACTAGAAAGCACAGGATATATCCTATCAAAACAGCTCCTCAAAACAAGTGTAATTTATGTATGAGTCTCACAGCTAATAGAACTTAGGGAGGGGCAGGGAAGCTACTTGTCCTGGACCCTACTGTGAAGAAAGAAGGAGAGACTGTCACCTGCTGAAGACAGAGATGCAAGCTAAAGTGCTGATAGGGCTCCTTTCCTGTTCCCTGTCAGTAGGTTTTCATCTAGCACCTGGTAACATCCATTACTGTGGTGGGGACAGCAGAAACATGAACACAAACTTTCTGCTCTGTTGTCCTGGAGAACCTGCTAAAACCTAAGAGAGTGGCTGGGAAACTGAGGAAAAACTCCTTCAACATTCCAGACCCCACACTAAGCTCATAGGGGCGGTTCAGGCCCCCACTGGAGGAATTTCAAGTGTGCGGTGCATGAACATTACTAGGGCAACAATAAAAACCCATTCACCTCAAATAATGACTAAGCTGACCAAGATTCCAAACTAAGAGCCTGACAGAAAGAGGGATATTTACCTCAGTCTCTAATTTTCATTATATATAAAACATGTGTCATTTAATGTTTTAAGAGGGGGGAAATCCATGCCAAAAAAAAAAAAAAGAATAGTCAGCAGAACTGGGTCCAGAGATAACTAGAATCTCGAGAGAGTACCAGCAACTGGAATAAGAGAAAAAAACTTAAGGATACAAATACTAAATAGTAAAACTAAGACTATCAGCTGTTCTGTCAGGGAAACAGAAATCAGAAACATTAAATAACGCATTTTAAGTTCTACGAGTAAAAGGACACCAACAACTTGGGATGGAATGGCGAGGGCTCCACTGAAATCATGATAGTATTAAAAGGAATGAGCTACAGTTGGGAAAGAGAATGAGGTAAGATAAGTGAGTATCGACTTGTCAAAACAGACAAAACGTGAAGTAAAAAAGGACATTTCCTTCAAAACAGACATATGCATTGCAATTAAAAGCGAGTTGGTAGAAGCCAGGTGTGGTGGCATATACCTTTAATCCTAGCGCTGCAGAGAGAGAGGTAGGTGGATCTCTGTGAGTTCAGGGGAAGCCTGAGCAAATTCTAGGTCAGCCAGGGCTGTTACACAGTAAAACCCTGAAAACCAAAGCAAAACAAAAGAAAAAGAAAGTCAATTGGTGGCCTCACAGGAACTAATGGGGTAACTCCAGGGATTATGTTCATCCAAGTGCTTGTTTGGTGTTGAGATGCCCACCATTTCCTGAAGTTCCCTTGTTCCTCATTCTGTCCTCTGTAAATGTGGAAAGGGTGTCTCTCACTCATGCTTAAAGTAACTATGTGATCCTCCAATTAAACAGAAATGCTTTATTCTGTGAAAAAAATATTCTCAGGCTAACTCTCCTTCTGAAGTCATGGTTTTTTTTTTTTTTTTTTTTTTTCCTAACCAGACCTCAGCTCTTCTAAGGAAACCTCACTGTGTATTTCTCAAACAAGTCCTATGACCTGGTAGAGACACACACATCCTCATCTTATGCTGCAATATAAAAGCGCATTTTTCTTTCTTATGGAGAAAACTCAGCTGTTAACTCACATACTGCTGTGGGAACTTCAGTCTTGAGAGCATAGGTCTGATTTGTATTCACTGAAAACTTTCATTCTGAATACTGGCCTAGAAATGAGGTGCCAGCCTTGGTAAGACTTGACCAAAAAGAGCCAGAGGCTCCTTTAATAGTGATCAAAAAGCAGTGTGATCAAAAACTGTGATCTTTCAAATAGTAATTAAGTCGAGGTTGTAGGTGGAGTAATGGGAAATGTTGACAAGGACATACTAATTAATTGCAGGTTTATGAGGGGTGACTCAATGGTATAAATGATTTTCGATTTCTGAATGACTAAGAGAATAGAAACATATGGAAATTAGGAAGGGAGCTTTGTTATTGAAAAGCGCTTTTATTTAAGTATGTGGATTATCCATCAAATACCATTTAGACAAGTATGAAAATAAATTAGGAGTTCTTATTTTTAAAAAATGAGTGTGGATTGTCAGCTAGCTCTGTGGTGGCACAAGCCATGAAACAAAGAAACAAAGACCTTGCCAGTGTCCCTCTCAGGGATAACCTACAGATGAGTATGTTGGTTTTATTGTTTGTTGAAAATAAGAGAGACCACACATGGAGAAAACTGGACATTTCTGTTTATGGGTGTTGATACAGGATTGAGATTTGTGATAGGTGATTGATGGAAAGTTCAGAACATAAACCTTGAGTTAGAAGCTGTTGGAATGGGGCAGTTGGGTATCTTCATAAACCTTAAATTGGAAAAGAAAAAATTGACAACGAAGCTAAAATTATAATTTGCAAAGAATCAGGAGTTCTTATGTGGAGTGGTAGAATGCTTACTGTTTTGTGGTTTTCCCAGGGACCTTGTTCTTACCTGGACTTAGACAAAAGATTACAAAGTGTGCATGTTTTTTGTCCCAGTCTTCTGTGGTTACAGAGTGACCTCATCCAGTACTGGTGTTTGGAACAATCTTTTGTTGTTTGAGTTGCCCCTGGAGAAGAGGCAGAGCTCCTCCACCCATATCTAATGGAGTTTGCATTGGTATAGAATTAGAAATAGCAAGTTAAAATAGGGGAAATGGAGGGTCAGACCACTGGTAAAATCATCGTTCTTATCAGTGAAGTTAGAAACAAGATCCTAACCAGAGGTTTACATCAGCCAAGACATTGTTTGATGGCTCCATAAAAGATGTTGCCTCCACTAAGTCTACCATTGCATTAAATTCTAAAGTGTCACTTCTGTTGTGTATCATGAATTTGCCAAGGATTTAGGCAGGTGAATCCTGTTAGACTCTTTAAAAAAAAAAAAAAAAAAAAGGAATATGTATCTATGTATCCATCCTTTTATGAATGGTACAAGCAAATCTTTCTATTGGAATACTTAAGCTGGGTTAAATATTATGTAATACAAATAATTTTTAACCTTTATTTTAGCTTTGGAGTTTCATCTCTCAGAGGAAAAAAATATTGTCATTTTCCAAAGCTAAATAGACCATCAGCAAGGGACAATGCCCATCCAGAAGACAGAATCCTTCCGTTGCCAGAGCAAAGGAAATCAACAGTCCCATCCACCACCAGAAAAAAAAAAAAAAAGGTGGGGGGACTCCCCATCCCCCGGAATTCTGTTTACATGTGTCTAAATTGCTAGATACTTGGCTCATTCCTGACATTAGGTGTGATGAAGAGACAACTCACTCAGCTGCAGCAGACGCAGCGGCTGCAGCAGATTCTGTGCATGCCATAGTCCATGCTCTTGGAGCATCAAAAGGAGATGAAGCCTGATTAACCATTTTGAAATCTATCGGATGAGGAGAAGTCCTTACAAAACAACTTTTATACGCTTTAATTAAAAACGTGTTCCGGCAGCTCAGAGCTGAATGGGCTTCAGGGGGTGCGGGGCTGAACCGGTTGCTATGACGACACCAAATCTTTTCACTCCTTGCCCTTCCTCAACACTAGCTCTCCCCTACCACTAATTTGCTTCTGTGCCATCTTTCACTCCCTGGGTCTGTCCCCTGGCCTGGGAGGCTGTAAGAGGCTCATATCTTCTGATGTCTTTTCTGTGGGACTTCTCTCTTGTTCGCCCCTCCCTTCTTACTGACCCTCACCATTCCCTATGCTGTTCCCCCCCTCTTTTTTTTTTCAAAAAGTTACTATTGAGCTTAAAAATATTTTATTATTTTTATCGTGAAACAGTAATCACTGTTTGCTACCCCTTGGTACAAATCCAAGTTGCCAAACCATGAGTGTAAATGGAAAGAATGAAGTTAACAGCGTTTGCATTTCAAGCCACTGGCTGCCTGTATCTCCAAGGATGCTTTACCCATGCCAGTTCTCTTCTCTGTTGTTGAGGATTCACTAAAGAGAGGGCTCTGTTCCACTCTGTTGGTGTCTAACTGTGCTTTCTCTATCTTAAAAAGATTTTTTATGTGTTTTAGTGTCTGTCTGCATGTATATTTGTACACCATGTGGATGCTGGGAACCAAACCATGGTCTTCTGCAAGAACAAATGCTGCTGAGCCCTCTCCAGCCTCAAGGTTTTTTTACTCTTAAAATCTCAGTTTATTCCATAAACAGCACCATCTTGTTACAATTTTTAGTGAAGCCAGACATGGCGACACATGTCTATAATCCCAGTACTTGTATATCTAAGGTGGAAGAATTCTGAGTTTGAGGACAGCCTGAGCTATATAGTAAGACCTCATCTCAAAAACTAAGTAAATAGAAAACTTTAAAAACACATGTTGAATACAGATGCTAACGGCTGGAGGAGTGGGGTTACCTTACTTTACCTTAGAGGGCTTTAAAAATATCTTTAAAACTGTGTTTGGCATACAGGGAGTTCAGCAGTGCTTCATGGTTCCAGTTACATAGTATAACCAAGAACTGGGTGGGACTGGCCCTTCTTAGGACCCAGCAGCGACTACGAGGAAACTAGTATCTTTGCCTTCTTATACTCAACAGATTTATATGGACTGTTATATTATTCTCCAGCTTCTTAATGTTGCTCTCTGAGTGATCCGAGGCCTCACAGCCTTTCACTTTGTAATGCCAATTTAATCTCTCACCTACTCTGCTTTATATAGTGAATTAGGTGAGATCATTTCTCAATATTCTTTCATTTCCCCTATAGCTTTGACTATTGTTGTTATGACTAAACGGTCACTGAGAACTGTTTGTTAGATGAAACAAGCATCGCCTCTCTACTCACCTGACTCAGCAGCGATGTTGCAACTCAAGAGTGAGGTGTTGCCTAAGGAACTAATCTTTGGTCTGCTCTGGCCCATCTGTCACTACTATGCAGAGAAGTGAATCTTTCCATGTGTTGGGGGCCCAAAGTCCAGTTCTGAGTCTAGGACTTCAGCTCATAGTGTTCTTTCCGGATCCAGCTTCCATATGCAGACGTCTTATCTCTCTCAAGACCTAAAGAACTTCCTTTAACTATTTACTGTATAAAACTATGCCTGGGAGGCCCCATGTATGTCTGAGCCATAGAACTCATACTGTGAAATGTGTCCAGTACAAGACATATTTCTTTTAAATGAATCAGTGGTTTATTTCTTATGAACTAAGAAGCCACCACATCAAAGAAAGATAGGGACAGAGTGAGAAGAAAGGAAGGAGGAAAGGAAGGGCAAAAGAAAGAGAAAGGAAGAAGAGGATGGCATCCAGTGACTGGTCTGCACAAACACTCCTTTAAAAGTAGATAGGCTGCATGATCTGGCTTTGGGTGGTGTGTCTCATAAACAGACTGAATCTCTTATAGAGAATACTGCTGCTATTTGAAGGAATTTGAAATTTAACTTCATATTTCTCCAGTCAGTATAAAGAATAGGAAATTGATTGTCTATATCGTGGGTGTTTCCCCCAGTAGGATGCTTGTCTGGATCAATCTCAGGTAGGAACTAAAGAAAGCACATTTAAATCATCTGGATAAATAAGTGGAGATAAGCTTTCAGGTACCCAAAACAAGTTTGAGACAATAAGATGAACACCCCAAAGAGGCACACCTGAAATATTAGCCAATTTCATTTTAATATGGGGGAGGCATGAGAACCAGTCAGCAAAAATGTCCTACACCATTAATGTAGAGCTGCTTAATCACACACATAACTCAAGAAGTAAGAGTCACCCATCCTTACCAGGTCAAAATCAATGACATGATGACTTTAAAAACATCAAGAGCTAGTACTTTATTAAGGTAAGTCTGTGATGGTAGATTCTTCTCTAACATGTTGAGCTGCATGAAGTCTCAGCATGTACTCCAGGTTACCAGATTTTGTTAGTTGTCACACATGTTGTGGTGGCTTGGGTAATACAGGTGTTTTTGAGTCATTTCTGCTCTAATATGAATCCTCTCATCCATATTCCTGTAAGTAATGCCAAAAACTCATTGGCTCACTAAGTCAGACTTTGGTGGTATCTGTATTTTAGTCTGTCATGGGTTCCCTATTTCAGGTAACTAGACATGTATTCTGTGTCCCCAGTATGTATGTTTTTTTTTTTATCACACAATAGTGTGTTTGTGTATGTATTTCTCTGTGTGTGCATGATCATGTATGTGAGCATTGTTGTGTGTTTATCACTGTGTGTATGAAAGACACTGGCGCCATCTTAAACCTTGTTTGAAACTGTTTCTCTTGTTTCCTCTAGATAGTAAGCTCATTAGGCCACAAACTTCTGCGAATTCTCCTATATTCTACCATGTGAATAATAATATGACTTGCAAACATTCTGAGGAAGTGACCTTACAGGATGAGTGAACTGAAGATAAAATGGCTTTTTTCCTGTTACTGTATGTGTAGCCTGGTAAATGGGTGCTTTTTCCAGGCTGGAGCGTGCTTTGGGGCTACACTTTACATAAAACTAAATTCTCATCTTTTCTGAAATGTTTTATGTCTTCTTCCTGCCTAATCCTGTTCCATGGCCAAAGACATCTACATAGAAATTGGAATGTCTTTTGTTTAGTAATTCTTTCATCCTGGGATCACTGGCTCACCTGAAGTCATGTAATCCTGTATGTGTGTTCTGGCACTAGGCAGGTTGTTTATGTGAGGAAACCACAGGGCTGTCCTATTGCTTCTGTGGAGGGAGCACAGCAGTCTCCCACATGTGCAAAATATATGCCAGGATTCAAGGCAAAGATTAAACCTTCACTTTATGTTGCAAAGACAGTTTATGAAAGGTGACTGCACACTACATGCAAATGAGCCTATCACAAAGATTCAAACATAGCAGTTGTAATAAGTTAATGAACAGGAGGGTAAGTGTCCAGAAGCCACTTTTTCTTTATAACCTCTGATATCTGGAGTTTAGAACTCAGGGAGAAAATGAAGCTTAAACCAAGTGTATGGTCCATACATGGAGTCCACGCCCTAGGAAGGCTGACCCAGGAGGGTAGCGAGCTTGAAAGAGAATTAATTTCCCATGTAGTTCTTCATTAAGTGCACAGAATGTCGCCAAGGTAGATGCTTCACATGTTTTTGAAGTAAATGAAAAGCGTAAAGACTGCACTCCACAAGAGGAAAATGTTTTACCGTGCTTTATTGGGGGGGGGAGGGGAAGAGAGAGAAACTAGCTGGTTTCTTTTAAATTTTATCTACAACAATGATTTTTTTTCTTCTCCAAATACTTAGACCTAAAAACTAAAAGGTCAAGTGTGAGGTCCAGGAAAATAAATTTGTGTAGGGTTCTCCATGTGGAAAGGAATTAAATAACAAAAGTCCTATGTCTCTTGATGAGACTAATACCTGGCTGGAAGCCTTAAATCTGACACACTTTTCTAAATTTACCCCAAACCAGCAGCTCTGTGTTTACTGCGTCCTTGCTGTGGGTTCTGGCAAGAAGATGTAAAGAGTCTCCTGGATACTCTTCAACACAGCTACTCGCTGTGGTTTGCCTGGAAGTTTGGAATAGCCATGATTGATTGGTGAGAAATGACCCATCTGTACCACAAAGCACCTTATATTTCTATTTTAATCGTTCTTCATCCAACTGAATTAAAACTTGAACGTATGTTTTCCCCAACTGGGAGAATGGGCTTCTGTTGAAAGCTCAGTCATGACCACAACTGATATATTAGACAACAAGCTAACCAAAACTATGTAAATGTCTTTAACAGGGATTCAAAGTCAGTCTGTCTCTGTCTCTCTCTGTCTCTCTGTCTCTGTCTCTGTGTCTCTGTCTCTCTCTCTCTGTCTCTCTCTCTTTCTCTCTCACACACACACATACACACACACAAGGCCAGCCATTGATGATGCCTGTTTTAACTTCAAAAAAGCAAACCAATGTTGAAGAGGGCTGAAGGGGGCAGGGACCGCAGTAGAACCTTGAAGTAAAGGACAGCAGCACCGGTTGTGGGCAGTGTCCCAGGGAGGTAGTACCTGCAGAAACATCGAGACTTTTCCAGCCTACTGCAGGACACAATGTTCAACCACCCCGCCCAGGAGTCTGGGTGTACTTTCCAGGATGGCTAGCGTGGAAGCCAATGGGGTTATCCTCAGCAGAGAGCTGGGAGGGCTGGCTGAGAGCTCAGGGCTCTGGGGTAGAGGGGCGCGGTCAGGACCACTGGGGGCTGGGTGCTTGGAACCTGGGCCACTGGACGGCCCCCTGCCTGGCGCGCCCCGGATGCCTGAAGGGGGTTGGAGGCCTCAGGAGGCCGAGAAGGAGCAGAGTAAACACAGTGCTGCGGGGCCCGCCCCACCTCTGCCCGCTCTGGGTTCTTAGGCATCGCCGAGCTCCGACCCCGCCCCGGGGTGCTGCAGCCTGGACTGGCGGGCTGGGACCGCACCCCAGTGCGGGTCCCTAGGAACGCGCCTAGCTGTCCCGCCCCGCCTGGCCGGGCCCCTCGGGCAGACTAGAGCCCTGCTTTGCTCTTTTCGTTGGCCAAGCACAATTGTGCTATTGGAGATAATGAATTCAATCCCCATCAAAGGGCATTAGGCTTGCCCGGGCCCTGTAGTTACTGGTGCCTTTTTTTTTTTTTTTTCCCTTTTTTTTTTTTTTTTTTTTTTTTTTTTTTCCCCTAGAAATGAAAGGCCGAGGAGAAGAAGAAGAAAAAAAAAAAATTCTCTGGGGGAGCCTTTCCCCTGATCGCTGCTTTTGAAGTAAAGGGGCCCGGGCATTGTTGTTCACCTCGCGGCCCATAAGGCTGAAGAAAGCCCGGGCTTTTGATGGGCTGAGAACCGCCTCGGCAATGAGCGCCACGTCGGGCCGCACGGCCTGTGGGCAGCATATGTCTCAGGGCACCCGGGCACCGTCTGGCGGGCGGGACCTTGGGCCTGGCGGGAAACACGCTCGGCTCTGAGGGCCTGGACCCAAGGCCAGCACCCAGATGTGGGGACCTTATGCCTGCCCAAGGCTGAGATCCGAGTGTCTCCTATGGATTTAGTGGGGTGACAGAGGGGAGGAACCCACCCTTCCTTCACAAAAGTAGGGGTATCAGTGAGGAAGGCAGGCCCGGCTGGTTGGAGTCCTTCTTCCTGAACCCCGAATAGTTTGAACGCGAAGGTGTACACCTCAAAAAGGGACAGCAGGGGGGTTTCCACAAGGAACTAGGCATGCACGCCCTGCACGAGGCAGCATTTCTGGCAGACTCTCGCTCCAGGAGTGCACGGGCTGCAAATTTCTCAGGCATCCAGGGCACTGGGTCACCTTTTGTAAAAAGTTACTGCGGGCATTTATTTTCATTGTCCCAAAGTGAACTCGCCCCACCTGGATCCATGCATGCGCGTTCACCCTTCCTTCCACCCCTGGCCTCCCCTGAACAACTCTTTTGTCGCAGAATTGGCCATGGTAACCCTGCAGCTCCTTTCAGAGCCCTCCCCATCGCGGACCTCCTCCCTCTTCCCGAAGGATCCGGGTTATCCGCCCCATTAATATATTAGCCAGGCATAACACAAAGGAAGCGCGTGTCGGCCGAAAGCCTTGTGACTCCAGGGAGAGGCCAGGAAACCTGGACGATGCCCTGCCCACTTCTCAGCTCTCTGCAGACCCAGACAGTGGGTCGGCTTCCACTTCGGGAAAGCTTTGGGGGACCCAGCAGAGCTGTGGCTCACAGCTGAACTCAGTGGCGATGGGGTTGGAGTTCATAGCTGGCCTGCCAGGAATGAAGCTCAAAGTCCCAGGCGGAACCCAGAGCTAGACAAACATCCTAGACATCCAGTCCGTGCAGAGACAATCAGTGTTAGGCAGCACAGAAGATACCAGGCACCTATTTTCCTCCCTCGTGCGAAAGGGACTCTTAAAAAAAATCACGTCTACAAACAAAACTAACCCCCACGGAGACCCTTACATTTTTCTCATTAAATTGATGGTATCAGAGAAAGGGAAAGAACGAAGGAAAAGAAAATCTTAGCGTGAGGGCTTCATTAGACAAACAACTTCAGAGGAGAGGGGAAACAGTTTAGGAGGTTTCTAGTCAATTCATTGTTCCCTATTTCCCCGTGATGCCTTGAGGAGTGAAGGGGAGACTTTATTTCCAGGTGATTTCTCTTAGCTTCAGGGGCAGGGGGCGGGGGCACTGGATGTGTAATCCTTAAGAGGACTTTGGGAAAGTAGAGGCGACCTCACAGCAGAACTTTGAATCAGGTTTCCCTGGGTGTCCCTAGTCGGGTTCGGAGCCAGATTTCAATGGACTTGCATCTCACCTGGATTATCAAATTCCGAACATAGCCCTTTCCTTCCCGGATTTGAAGGGACAGGATCGGTATCCTGTCTCTAAATTCCAAGCTGACTAGAGTTTTAGCGAACTCCAAAGTGTCCTGGAGTGGTATCTGTGAGCCTCAGCTCGGGGGGTGGGGGGGGGCTGCAGAGAGAAAGTGAGCACATTACATTACATTACACATTACATTAAGTGTGTAATGATTGTGGCCACAGAGATTGGAGATGTGGGGAAGAACGTTGGAAAGAAAGGCACAGGTTTTTCAGTGTTTGGAGTGGGAAAACGTGTGTTTTACAGGTGACAACTGAACTTCTTAGGTATTCTCCCGGTCCCACAAAGCTTCCGAAAAGGGCTGGAGAATAGGGGGCGGGGGTGAGGGTTGCATTCCCAGCTGTGCAAAGTTCAATGAATGGCTGGCCTGGGAGGTAAAAAGAGAAACACCAATGGAACCAATACGTTCCCAAACTTAACTGTTTGGAAGGAAAAGAAGATTTAAAGAAATCTGTTGCTAAATGCATTTAGACATACGAAATAGTAACTTTGAGTAGAAATAAAACTTGCTAACGTAGCCACTTTTAAAAAACCTCCTCTCTCCACAGAAGATTGAGGTGGTTGTGAGCTTTGCTATGCTGTTTTGCTCTTACTAAATTCTTAGTCTCATGAGACTAGTTACGCTTTCAATTTAGGTAATTTTTATACCTAAATTTCAGTATAATTTGATTACCTATTTAGGTCAGGGTGGCTTTATAGTAATCTCTTTTTTCGTTCAATCATCTCGAATCAAGAGGGCATTCTCTTAACTGCATTTTGTTGTAAAACACAGCCACAATGCAGATAGTTAATTTTAAAGACAATTTTTAAACTTTATTAAATACAAACTACATAATTTAAGCAATTTTATTTTTCAATGAGTTTTTTCCCTCTTGACATATTGAAGTGTCACATTAAAATACATTATAGCAAAATGTTCTATGATATGACTGCTAAATCAACAGAAACCCAATTGATCTGGAGGAAAGGTTAATTAATTTGGGCTACAGGTCTCCTGCTTTCGTCTGCAATAAAAAGAATCTCTATTGATCACGGTAGATTTTTTTTTTTTTTGTAAAGAAACTTAGTAAGCATTTTCATGAAACTGAGATCAATATTTTAAATGACAAAACAACAGAATTTTATAATTTTATCATTCTTGGGATGCTCTTCCATAGTGGCTCGTTCAAAACGGTTAAACTCAAGAAAAAAAAAAATATTTAACAGTTTCAGTGAAATCCGCCTTCTGAAAAAAGAAAACGAACCTAAGTTAAGAAATTCACTAGCATATGCTTTCTTTCATCGCACATTATTCCCCGTTCATTTATTCTACATTGCAGAGAGCTACGAAGTCACAATGAAAACTAAATTCTATCTTTGAGATTTAAGGCGGTCTCAGCCGGCCTCCCAGAAACCTTCGGAGTTATTTAGTTCCCCCAATAGACCTTTCTTATCTATCTTTGACTCTTTTTGTTTTATTTATTTTTTAATCGCGTTTAAAAAGGTTTCAGGGTTGGAGTTCCAAACACAAGGTGAAAAGTAATCATTGACGCTGAGCTCTCTCTCCCCTAACTCTTTTCTGTGATACTGTTTGCTCCGCGGTGGTGGAGGGATCAGAGGGCCCCTGGAGCTTTCCACTCGGGTCAGTTGGAAGCTTTTTTCCTTCTCTTTGCCACCCCCGCTTCCGGCCCCTCCCCCACACAGCGCAAAATTCCTAAAATGTCGGCTTCGGGAGTGGACTGCACCCTGTGCGTTCCCTTTCTGGCCGCGGGAGCATCAGCAATCAGGGGTCTGGGGACCAAAGAGGGGCGGAGATGGAGGATGCGGGGGTCGTTTGCAGGCCGGCTTTCGGGAGGGTCCCTGTGCGTCCCTGGAAGCACAGATGTTTTCTTCCTGGCCCGAGCATGGCACCCTGGTCGGCGATCCGGCGTTTGTGTGTTCGGGTTTCCGAGAAAGGGATTACGCAGCGGGAGCAGCTCGGGCAGCCTGGCCGCGGGGTGGGCCCGAGACCCGGCGCCCGGCCCCCTTTGTTGACTTTTAGGTCTGTGGCTCAACAGAAGATTTATTCGCTAGGAGGGGAAAATGCCCAAACAATGAAGAACTAACTGCATTTGTCACCTCGGGATGCTTGCACGGCCCGCTCGGCCCCTCTTCCCCAGCAACCATCTGTCCCTGGCCCCCCAGCCCGCGTGCGTCTAGAGGCGCGCGTTTTTTTCGAGGTGACCGAGAGCTTAGACGGAGACCAGGCGAGAAACCTACAGAACCCGAGCACGGCCGCTCTCGATTCCCGCATCCCCCGTCACTAGAGCGGCCTGGACCACAGGCACCTCGACCACGCAAACCCAGTAAACTAAGAACTAAGGCCGAAACCAACCTGGAAGAGGAGGGGACTGCACAAAAGTCAGACTTCGTTTCAGGGCAGCTTGAGAAATGCACAGGCTGAAGATCGCGCATTTACTTTGCATAAGAGTTTGAATGTGTCTGCATTGTTTACTCGTTATATGCGTAACTGTTGAGATCGAAAAGCCTTTTCGCCTTTGGGGTATGCTTGATGGTCCTTTAAAGGACTTCGAATTAAGTTTTGAAATTACCTATGCCAGCAATTTCTCCGCCCCCCGCCCCCCTTCATTTTACTCGCAGAGAACAGAGCGGGGATTTCTGGATTTCTCTCAAGTGCTACGTGGCATCCCTTCTCTCATCTGGGGAGGTAATTACGCGATAATTAAGCGACTGGCATGGTTCTTTTTATCTTGTCTGTACTGTGGAGTGCGGCGATCAAAGTAAAGGCTGTCCAAGTTCAAGCCCTGGAGAGGATGGAGTTCATACACAAGGGCTCAGGCAGGCCAGCTCGCTCGGCCTGGGCTGGTGCTGTTATTGTTGGTGTCAATCCGAACAAGTCTTACAAAGAAATAGGTGGACTGGAAAGTGAGCCTACTATCAAAGGAGATTAATGATTTTGTGATCTCAAGCAACTACGGGGTGTGAAGTTGCAATTTCAAAGCTTCTTACAAGGCAAACAAATCATCAGGTTTAAGTTCTTAGAAACAATATTTTCAAAATATCTTCACAAAACACAAGACAGCAGCTACCCTGAAATGCTCACAAAGCTTCCCCAACAGGAATGAATTAACAACCCTTCTCCCCATGCTCCAAACCGACCATGATAGCTAAGTTTTGTTTCTCTCTTAATAGTAGGGCATAGAGACTGTGGTAGATAACTTAATTTTAGCAGCCAAAACCTGCTACTTTCTCCTCATTCAAATAATTTCAAATTAGAGAAAGAAATAGGGAACTGATAATTTAATTTCAAACGAGGGGGAAAAAAACCTTAAAAGGAGACACAGAAGGCTAAAAAACCTCAAGTGCCACCCCCACAAAACTGAAGTAAACATTGCTGGGAATAAAGAATTTTTAAAATCTCAGCTCCTGGAATAGTGTCAGGTTATCTACAACTTTAATTGAACTACTTTCACTACATTTTACTAGTTGTAGATGAAACAATTTTATTTTAGAGTATATCCCTGTTTGTCTTTTATATTAAATTCCAGAAACTGAAAAATATCCTATTCTGAAGATCTGTTTTGGATTTTAATTAAAGATCTATTTTGGATTTCAAGTAAAGGAAAATGACAGAAATTCTTTGTTGTTAACATTTGATTTATTTAAATTCCTTAACTGCAAATGATTGGGAACATATTCCACAGATTTAAATCTTGTATTATTTTTGTTATTTAAATCAAAATATCTTAATTACAATCACATTGATAAAAATTAACATTTTAAATGTGTAATTTTAACCATCATTTAAAGCAATTTCAGCTGTAAAGGAAAAGAATAAACCATGCAATAAATTAACATTGACAAGGCAAAGAGAGATAATAATGAAACCCGTTTGTCTAAAACTAACACCACGTCCAACTGTGGAAAGTGCATTAACACTGGGTGAAACACGTATCTGATGGCAATAACTAAAATGGCCACACTGGGATTTTGGAATGTTGGACAAAATTTTGAAATGTATTTCTTATAACTTCTGTCTCCTCAATAATATGATACTTCCTTTTTCCCCTGGGGGGAAAAATTCTTTAAGTGGTATACATACACAAAAGCTAGTTTTATACATGTGACCTCAGAATGACTTGAGCATGGCACTCAGCAGAGCAAGGAGCAGAGTCGGTGGGGAATTGGTTCTCAGGGTCATGTGTGGGGAGAGAGGATAAGTGTGTAGGGGTCATTGTAACTCGGTCAGGCAACTTTTGAAAATGTAGCATGTCTATCACCTACCTATTACCTCTACATGTTATGCAAAAGTGGACGAGGTCTTGGTATGTGAGCATGACTAAGTATACAGACGATATATGTGTATTTCATTTAAAGACATCCACTATCTGAATGCATCAGAAATATGAGCTGAAAACAAATGGCTCTGAAGTATGGAACCTGTTTATACCTTTCTGCATATCGGCAGTAATGTCTTTCAGTACTCTCAAGAGCCCCAACTGTCTACTTGTTTCTTTTCCATTTCTGTTTTTACTGAGTTAAGAGTATTGCCACAGACCTGTAAACTCGTGTGGTGGGCCTAGGTAAGGAGGGACGACAACAACAACAACAAGAAAAAAAGCACAAACAAATAGCTTACAAACTTGACCATTTTCTTTTTTAAATAAACCCTGCACAGACTAGAATGTGTCCACAGGGGAAAGAGTGAAAGGGAGAGAGGGCAAGGAAGGAGGAAGATTTTTCTATATATACATTTATGGATCATTAAACTTGGCAGGAAAAAAAAATCGTGGGTATGGAGTCTGTTGTATTTGTAATAATACACACAACGAGTGTTGAATACAATAATAAAGTAACAGTCCTTTGCACTGGGGAAAAATTGTGCATGAAAAATAAAAAATAGTTGGGATTTTATTGTGTGGTTGGTTTGGTGTGTGTGGTTTTGTTTGCTGTTGGTTTTTCTCTCCTGCTACCAAGTTGGCCATGCAGACAAACCCCAGTCCTGGGAGCTAGGAAGTATTTAGCACAGGTCTGGAATACACACCTTGGTAGTAGGCCGGCTCCAGTGCTGAGGGCTCGATGGGGCTCCTCGTGGCCACTGAGGCGCTGCCAAGGGGCAAGCTGGCGGGCAAGGTGGTACCATAGGGAGAGTACTGGAGTGCCTGCTCATAGGCCTTGAAGTCCAGCTTGTGCTGCTGCTCCGAAGAGGACATGAGGTTGTTGATGGAGAATGGGTGATTAAAGGAGTAGTGGGGGTCCCCTTTCAGGTGCAGCTGCGATTCGTGGGGTGCCAGGCCGTGCGCCGGGTGAGAGGGGGGTACAGATGCCAGCGCCCCTGGCCCGGAGCTTATGGGGGGCGCAGAGGAAGAGGCTGGAGACTTCAACTCCGAAGCGCCCCCTGTCGCCGTGGCCCCGCTGTGGTCCAGAGTCTGGGGGCTGGCGGCGGGCCCGGGGGCCGGCGCGCCCTCTAGCTGGCCAGCCTTTCCGTGCACACCCCGGTGAAGGGGCGACTCGGCGGGGTTTCCTGCGCCTGAGGGGTCCTTACGGCTTTCGGGGCCACCCTTGGAGCCTCCGCCTCCGCTCCCGCCTCCAGCCCCCGGCTGCTTTTCACACTTGAAGCGCTTTTGACGGCGCAAGTAGCAGCCGTTCTCGAACATGTTGCCGGAGTCCGGGTGCAGCGTCCAGTAGGAGCCCTTGCCTGGCTTGTCCGGGGATCGAGCCACCTTGACGAAACAGTCATTGAAAGACAGCGAGTGGCGGATGGAGTTCTGCCAGCGCTGCTGGTTTTGACGGTAATAGGGGAAGAGGTCCATGATCCATTGGTAGATCTCGCTCAGGGTGAGCATCTTGCTGGGCGCCTGCTGGATGGCCATGGTGATGAGCGAGATGTAGGAGTAGGGAGGCTTGGCGTGCGGGTAGCTGCGCTTGAACGTCTTGGCGTCGCCGCCACCCCCAGCGCGGCTGCGGCCCAAGTTGGACGGCGCGTACGCCATGGGGCTCATGCACGGGTTCATGGCGGCCGCGTAGGGACCCAGGCCGTTCATAGAGGCCGCGGGCTGCGCGCCCATGGAGCCCATGCCTCCCGGGCTCAGCGCTGCACCCATGGCTGTGACGCCTGCGGCCGTCATGCTGTTCATGGCACCTGCAGAGCCCCCGGGCATGCCGGCCACAGCACCAGGACTCAGGCCAGCCCCTAGGCCGGGGTTGGCGTAGGACATGTTGAAGGAAGCCGGTGTCATATTGCCGCTCGTGGTCATGGTGTTCATGGTCATGTAGGTGTTCATGGAGTTCATGGAGGCCAAGCCGGAGTTCATATTGCTGACAGGGACAGAGGAGTAGGCCTGGAGCAGAGACAGCAAGTGAAGAGGCCCCAAGGGTGGGGTTAGTAGTGCACCCAGGAGTTTTGGCTGGCCCGGGGCGAGACCCCCGGGTGAGCAAACAGTATTCCTGCAAAGCTTGGGAACTCCCTAGCCAGGACAAACTGTATGGCGCGGCGGCGGCGCATTTCCCAGGCTGGGCAAGAGGGCTTTCACCGCAGGGGGGAAATCCTAGCGCTGCAGGCAGGAAGATTAGCACTCACAGAAAATATGTCCCCGGGAAGATGAGTAATCTCCTTAGGCGCCAGGTTCAGGGGCTGGCTTCTAGGGTGCTCCTTTCGTTTTCATGCACAGTAGGCTGTACTCCAGCAAACCAGACTGGCCTAGACAAACTGCCTTTTTTTGGACCAGATCAATTTTAAAACTCCAAAACCAGAATTTTATTCCTAAGCAGTTTGGTCGCTTCACCCCCACGGTAATGTAGGTTCCACACAGGCCTGCTGGGCGATCAAACAGGCACCAGTTAGGCGCCCACCCTGCCCACGTCTGGCAGGAACCTGTGGCCAGACAGCAATAGGCATTGTGCTGGCTGCAGTTAAACTCTCACCCGTAGAGTAAATCGCCTGTATGCCTATATGACCCGCCCCCACTCCATCCCAATTACTCATCTCCCAGAAACTAGCTTTGTCTTAAGAGATGGTGCCAAAAGATGGCTTTCTGATTTTATATTTGGAAGTAATGTTTCCCCCCTACTTGCACAAATGATAATATTAAACAAAAAGAAAGGAAAACAGCAGTTAAATAAAACTCTGGAAAAATAAAATGAAAACTAAGGTGTACAACAAAACAACGTGGTGCACATATTTAACTTTAACGTGACTACATTTACAGCTCTGGCAGCTATTTAAAAAAACCTTCCGTTAAAGTGTGTTACCTGTTCGCAGTCCTCTGACAACTGAAAAACTTGGAAACACAATTTACACACACACACACACACACACACACACACACACACACACACCCTATAACTGATTGCTGCTGTCGCTCATAGCAAAGCTTGGGCTTTGAAACTACATGAGTACTTTGGAATAATTTAAAACTCCCTAGTCAAATTCTACTTACTTTCTCTCAATGCTATTCTGCTTCCTAATTCTCAGCTTTGAGATGTAAGAAAGCTGTTTCTATAGGGATCTTCTCTGGTGGGCAGAGGTGCCTGAGTCAAAACTAAACCCCTGAATGTGGTCTGAGCTGTTAAAATCACCAGCAAGCGCAACTCTCATCATTAGCAATCCAGAGGGGGCGAGGAAACACAGAGCCCTGGCATATAGCTGCCTCTCTGGTAATCTAACGATTTAATGTTCTTAAATTTATGTTCATCAGCAATTATAGCTCCAACTGAAAACTAAGAGATGGCTCGACTCAAATATGAAGACCCCATAAGGTACGGTTCCCAAATAAACATAGAGACGAATAAATAAATTGCAATGAAGGTATTTTCAGATTCTGTATTTTCTGTACAGATCTTAAAGTACCTTTACTTTGGGGTTTATTTTCTAGCCCTCTCATCAAGATCGAACTAGGCTTTCTCAGTAAGAGCTTTTCCTAACGGTAATTAAACTTTTGAAGGTGATCGACAGCTGTTTCTAGAAAAGTACTTTTAATAGGTAGTGGCCCTCCTGCCTGTACCTGATTTTCCTCGCAATGCTTTTGTGCACAATGTAAAATAAACCCCGTGAACATGCCACCAAGGGGACAATGAAGAGAAACAGGTTCTTGGCCCTGAGTTCTGGAAAACGATTCGGTTCGCACTAGCGCCACCCAGCGGCTCTAGAGAGGAACGGTCACACTTTTCTACAAACTGGGCTTTTGAAGAATAAGTTTTATAAAATTTAGAAATAATTTCTTATGAAGAGGCCCAACTTCTGCGGCAGATCGTTTTTATCCGGAGACGTCAGCGAATTAAATGGGGGGACCGTGAGGCCCCCCGGTGAGTGAACACTTACTTTTGGAGTTGCTTTTAACTCTGGCCAAAGCCCGCCGGCTACCCCGCGCGCGGCTCCCGGGGCCAGGCTCCGGTTCCCGCTCTCCGCAGGGCAAAGGCAAGTGCTTTCCGGAGCGGCGGTTTGCAAAGCCCAGAGTTTCCTAAAACTCTCTGCTCCACTCAAGCGCCAGGGCTCAGCAGCGGACTGGCAGGGAGACCGGCTGGGGGCCACAGTGGGAGCCGCGCCTCGGACAAACCACCCCCAGCCCGCTCGCCCCTGTCCCCTCTGGAGCCCACCTCGCCCAGGTCTCCCCGGACCCCGACTCTGGGGACGCCCCGCCGCCTCCCCGCCTCTCACCTCCTGCGTGTCGGCATAGTAGCTGTTCCAGTCGCTGCTCTCATGCCCTTCCATCTTCACAGTCCCTAACATCCTGGAGCCACCCTGCCCGACACAACCATCCAACCCTGTGCGGAGCGACGGGCGGGTGCGCTGCGCGCGGCTGCGGGGGAGGGGCGTGGAACCGCTGCGGTCACCCGAGCGCTCGAGGGCCCAGCGCCACCCCAGCGAGGAGGAAGCCGGGCGCTGCGGGGCGCGGCGTGCGCGGCGGCGGTGGCGGCGCGGCGGGAGGGGGCAGCGCCGGGGACAGGAGGCGGCCGCGAAGCGCGGCGCCCGGCAGCGCCTCCGCGGGAAGTGAGCGGGCGGCCTGTGCGAAGCGAGTGCAGTTGAGCTGATGTGGATCTTACGTCGCCCGAGTGCCCACCTCCTCGTCCTCTCCCCATTTGTCCGCCGCACAAAGACGCTCGCACCTACAAAGCCCGAGGTGCACCTGCGAGGCGGCCGCCCGCCAGTCCAGCCGCCGCGCCTCCCGCCCTGCCGCGCCAGCGCCGCACGCCCCCCGCGCCCCTCCCGCCAACCCCCTCCCCCAAACCTGGCCCTCACTTTGTTTACAAAGCAGTGTAATTGGTTTAAGCCCAGAGGCTAGGGAAAGAGGAAAATGGGGCGTGTGTGTGTGTGTGTGTGTGTGTGTGTGTGTGTGTGTGTGTGTGTGTGTGTGTGTGTGTGTGTGTGTCCCTTTGGAAAAGAAAAAAAAAAGAAGAAGAAGAAGAAAGAAAGAAAAAAGAAAAATAGGCGGTGCCTGGAGGACAGGCCAGGGCTCTAGACCAGAGCGTTGCTGCGGGAGAAGGACTGGGGTGGTGGCGTCAGAGCCACCAGTGTTGAGACGGTGCTCGCTGAATGACCCCGCGTTCCCTCCCAGAGGCACTCACCGCCCTCTGGACCTGATTGTGACTCGGTTCTTGGTTCCCTCCGCTCTTTTGCTTCCCCACCTTGATTCTTGAACCAAAGTTCAACCCTGGGAGACCACCCCCACTTCCCGGGCTTCGGGCTTGTAAAGGGGAAAAGCCCCACTTTTGCCTCGTCACTAGAAACCCAGTCATCTGAGTCAGCCGAGCAGGTGACATTAGGCCGACCTGGGCTCCTGGCTAGCAGAACGGGAGGCGCTGCCACGAAACTCGTACCTGCGGCTAAGAGCAGGTGAGTCACAGCACCGTTTTATATTTTTATGACATAACTTTTTTTTTTCCGCCTCAGTCCACTCCACTCTCCTTGTCATCTGCAGCGATCAGAAAGAGGAAGAAACTGAGAGCAGATGTTTGTGTGATAGGGCCTGCCTCTCTCTGCCGGGCTCCTCCTCCAACCCCCCTTCTGCAGCCTCCGGGACCGAGCTGGAGGCGACTGTCTGGTTTCTGATAGAGAAAGGTCAGGGGGAGGGGACATCTCCCTAAACACTGGCATAAACTGGGTGCATAAGGGCTTAGGTGCTGGAACGCATCTGCCACGTTAAACGAGGTGACACCCCGAAGCTTGAGTCAACCACAGTAGTGCCTGGTTTCTAACCTGGAGGAGAGGGGCTAGGCTATGAAGCTTTCAAAAGGTCCTGGACAACCATGGAAAATTCTCCCTAATTCAAAGTCTCTTGCCTCCTTTCAGTTCTTCCTAAGCCGTGCCTTGTCCTCTTGTCCTGCTAGTTGAAGAGATTCCTCTGGGTAGACAGTTTGTGATAGGTTCTGAGAAGGTGCCTACTTCTGAGTGACGGACTGCCTGTATGTTCGTGAACATGTATAACTACTGAGTGCCTTTCTAAGTGAATGTTACCGAGGGGCCCAGCGAGTATTGTGCCAGGCAGTAGATTTACTAGATTTCATTTAGAAGCAGTAAAATAAACTCTAAAAAGACCAAGAGCCTAAAATATTTTTGTTTTTAACCAAGTTTTTTTAAGGTAATTAATCTCATTTGAAGGAATGCGTTTTTACTTGTCTTCCGAATAGATACCCCCCCACCACCACCCGGTTCTTTGTTCTTTTAAGTCTTTCTTCCTTGAAATCTGGCAGGAGAATCACGTTAAATCCTTGAACCAAACAAATCTTTTAAATCAGCGGGGGAGCAGAGAAGGTGAAGATGTGTAGTTAAGGAAATAAAAAAAAAAAAAAAGATAAAAGCATTGGATTACAATTCCTTTTTGAACAAAGTGTGTGTGTGTGTGTGTGTGTGTGTGTGTGTGTGTGTGTGTGTGTAGGCATCACATTATAAGCAAAGGAATGGGAATAAAATTAAATCTACCTAGAACTCATCAGAGCAGGCAAACCCTCCTCAAGTGTAACCGGCTCCTGTGACTAGCAGTCACCCCCATTAGTTGTGTAAATGTACCTGTGGATATGTGTCGGAACCTCTTTTGTGCAATGCTCCCTCCAACAGTGGGATCCCCGTTTCGTTTGTAAAGCACGGGGATGTCTGGTCCTGGGGACTTCCAGGGCCAGGAAGCTTCCTTGTTCCTTCTTCATTAATTGTCTGATGCTCTCTTGGCTCTTCTACAACACCTAGCATAACTTGGACATTTCCTGTGGGTAGTAATAACTTTATATAGAGCTTTTTATATAGCTTTATATAGACGTTGGGGGTGCCTTGTCACGTGGAAGGGGGTGATTAAAATATTACATGTTCTTTCAGTTTGTTTTCCAAATCTACTAGCCCCCTTTTCCAGTCGAATTGAAAGGAGAAGGGGACCATTCATAGAGTGAAATCACAGTGAAATTTCTCCATCTTCAAAATCCCGGAGTGGTGGTCCAGAATGGATTCTGCCGGGTTTAAAGCCTTGGTCATCCCGGTGTTCTTGGGTCTGTGGCCCAATTCCTGCAAACAGCGCCTCCTGTTGTGTATGTTCTCCCAAAACCGCCAGGCTAGACTGGACTGAACTGGAAAGGCATCAGGCAGCCAGGAGTTTTGACTCTGAGTTGGCTGTCTGAAGTCAAGTAAAAGGAAAAGCAGTAGCTGCATAATTTCTCTGCATGTAGTGAGGGCCTTTCTGGCCGCCTAACAAATTCAGTTGGTGAAGTTCTAGTGTACCAAGGGGCCGGTTTTCCCCAGGTTTCCAAGTGAAACAGTAGTCACTTCTTTACTAGTCCTTGACTGGGAAAACACCACCAGACCGCCCCCCCCACACACACACACGGTGGAGGGAGGGAGAGGGAGTGGGGGAGGCGCTGGCTCTTCTCTTTGGTTGCTGGCTAGTTGGCACCCAGATAAGGAATCCAACCCTCTTAAACCTAGTTCATTTCTAACATCTTTCCACAAATAGGGCCCTTATGCCATGCAAAAACGGGCAATTAAATCTGCCTCCAGCTTTGGGGAACCGAGAGAGCTCACAAGAAATGAGCCACGTGGGCTCTTCTGCGATGTCCTAGGCTGGAACTTGCCAGGGTGAGGACCATAGGCCACAGCCTAGGGCGCCCAGGTAGCCTAAAGTGGTAAATTGAGGATACCAGGAAGGCCAGGAGGGCGAGCTGTGTACTTACTCCAGTCTGTTTAAAAAAGTAGTTGGTTCTGCCATCCCTGGAAGCTGTTCTTGCCAAGCTCCTGGGGCCTGTTCAATGCCAGGCTACAGCACAAGGTCCCCTGACCAACTTGTCTACTTTAGCCTACCCTTCCCAGATTGACCTGGCCTTTCCCCTATCCTGTAGCTATCTATTCACAGGACAGAGGAGGACACAGAGGACCAGCTGTTGCTTTTGATGCACCTGACCTTCGCTGTGTGGCTGAACTGAGAGGTGGGCGGATTGAAGTACTTTGAGCCTGCACCTCCTCTGTGGGGTTCCGGCTGGAGTCTCTTGAGGGCTTTCCCTCTGAGTCTTGCTAGTCTCCTCCCTCTTCTGGCAGACCCTGCTTCCCATCTCAGGACTGTAGCCAGGTCAAGACCTCCAGCCACGCTAGGTGCCTGGTGGTCCGAGTTGCTCTGTCCCCCCTCCCCCCAGGCCCCAGCTAGATAAGAAGCTTAAGTTTTCCTCCTGCCGCGGAGAATTAGATGCGAAGCAAGTAAGACCTGTGGTCTTTAACTGGGTTCAAAGCCGACTCAGCTTAGGGCTTCCACCAGCAGGCTATACTGGAAGCAATCCCTTGTACTTGCTTGTGTGTTGCTCAGCGAGTTCGAGGTGCACAAGGCTGGGGAAGTCGCCTGGGTAACCAGCCCTAGTCACCCGTGGCCCCGCGTCCCTACACAAGCCAGCCTGCCACTCGGGGCAAACTTTCGAATTCTATCACCGTTTCTTTCCCCCCTTTCTTTCTGCCCTCACACGTTCCTTTGACTCTTCCACCATTAAATCCTCCTCAAGGAATCAGTTCACATCAAAGAAGACATCCAATCTCCAGTAGGTGGGAGTCCCATGGCCACCGGACAGGCCTTGTCTGGCCAGGTCTATACCACATCTTCTACTGCTCTGGGATGCATACCTGCCCAGGTGTGCCTTTGCACCACACGTATGCATGTTCTGGCTTTCGCTTATTTTGCTAAAAGCAAACAAACACAGCAATTGAGTTTGTCCATACTCTTGCTCCTTGTGTTGTGTCACCAGCTTTCAGAAAAGTCCCTGGAGTCCGCGATCCAGGCTTGTCCTCAACCGGATGTCTGAGCCGGAGCTGCTCCCCACCTGGCCTCGCCCGCGGGCGACAAAACCGTCACTCTGGCCGTGAGAGAGCTTCACCTTGCCAAGATCAACTCACATTTTCATGTATTCAAATGAGAGATGTTGGGAAGGAACACTTTCCTCTCTGGGCAATCCATGGCCTGGGAAGGAAAAGCTAAGTGTGTCCCACAGTCCCTGGAGAAAAATGTTACCTCCGTCCCTCCAGGAGCATCTGCTGTTCCTCTCCAGTACCTCTCACACCCCCCACCCCTGTCAGCCACACGTGGATCCCCACAGTCCTGTGGTGATACTTGTCTACTACTTTACTACTTTATTCATGCCCATCAGCTGAGCTAGTTGCCAGGCCTGCTAGGTCTCAGTCAGTCCCTTCTTCCTAAGCCAGTCCCACAGGTGGGGGTGGGTGGGCTACATTGGCTTGGGTGTTTATTTTTTTTTTTTAAGAGAGGCTTGTAAAAGAAGGTTGGAAAATGCTCTTTTCACATAAAGAGTTAGAAAGTCGAGTTTTTTTTTTTTTTTCCATGTGATGCCTCTGAAGGAGGGCCAGCATCCTACTGTGCACCACAGACTGGGCAGAGTGCCTGAGATCCCAGCATTTCCCACTGGTGTTCAGGTACTCGAGAGCTGGGGGGAGGGTTGGTCCGGGCTTGACCCTTCCTTCACAGGCCAAATGCCCAACCTAACAGGAAGCAGCCGCGGAAACTGAGGGCTTCGAAAAGTCAAGGAAATTTTATCTTTTGCATTGAGGTTAGCAGCTTAAACATAATCCTTCCCCAAGGGCAGAAAGTAGCCAAGTACTTACCTTCCTCATGCCTGCCGTGCACTCCCTCCAATCCACAGGAGTCCCCCACTTTCCACACACCCAGGAGCTTTCCCACATCCCCTAGTCCCTTCTGGTGGTTTAATTTTGCTTATTCAAATGTGATTATCCTCATATTTACATAGTTCTATATAACAGATGATTTTAAAGCAATCAAACGAATCATAGCCTAAATTTAATTCTTACAATAAAGAGCATGTCATTTCCCCATTTGTATGTGTGTCCTGGCCGCCCCCCCCCCCCCGTTCTGAAACTAAATTATTGACATGACTAGGGGAGGTTACATTTTTTGTCAAAAATTAAAATTTGATTGGTGGACAGTTTGGGGTGGATTACTTTTATAGTTTCCAGTGGCTATGCTAAAGATGTTGGGTTGTTACAGTGACGTGGTTCTCTGTTACTTTAAAATCTTTCTGTGTCTTATGGCTCACAGAGCAAAACTTAGCTCATCTTGCAACAGGTTTGTTTCTGAACAGAAAGGCTAGGGAGAGGTGTCCTGGGAGCCATTTGTTTGGGTGGGACCCTACTGAAATCTGCAGGGACTTGGAATACTTCCTGAATGGTGTGATTTGGGTTCCATGGTGTTCCTGGATCAGAATAAGGACATGTCTGGCCACTGTTGGGCATTATGGGTGGTAGCAAGCCCCTAGAGTGAGAACTTCACAGATTTCCCCGAGTCTTGTCCCTTAGCTCCATGTCCTGTTTTATGGTTGTGCTAATGTTCTCAACATTCCTGTACAACAAATTGCCCCTGACCCATTCTCTCGTGTTTGTTTCCAGCAAGGTCTAGTAGGTCCCAGAAGGCAGTAGTCACTGAAGTTCTTCCTCAACTAGGGCCTGGAGCAGGATCAGTTAGCCCCGAGGCTGGCCTGCCTGACTTTAGGCAGGGAGAGATTCCAGAATGTAGAAAAGGGATTCAGAATGGTCAGGAGGGAGCTCCTCAGACCTCTAGCTTCAAGCCTCTTGGACCTGCTCTGCCTGGGCCCCCAAGATAAACCGCCAAGGTCAAACTGAAAGGCTCCACCCTTGTAACTTTCTGAACTGGGATAGAATCATACCCATGAATTGCTGATATAGGTTGGTCAATGTATGAACCAAGCAAATATTTCACTTTTCCTCAATGTAGAAGTGCAGTGGCAGCAACAGTAGATATCAATGGGAGATAATGATTAAAAGTTAACCCCATCAATTTCCCATCAAGCAAAACGTTTTACTCAGAGCATTACAGGAAATGTCGGGTTTTAAATAATGTGTTTAAACTGGCAAATAAATAAAGCCAAGCCCACGCAGTGAGGAGGAAAAATCTGGCAGCAGAACTCTGAGGCTGAGGTTCCACTGGCTTCCACTAACACTGCCTGCTGCCTGAGGCTCTAGGTAGCACTGCCTAGCAAGGGTTTGCTCAGCAACAGTCACCTTCTAGATCCTTTCCCCTACTTCTCAGTGGGCCTTGGCAGAGGGAATGCAACTTTCCAGACATTGATCTCCACATCTAGAATGCAAAGCACTGTATCCCACCTATCTTCCAGGAGTCGCATAATGATGTCTCTTGAAAAAAGCATCAATCTAAAATCTGTGGTGTGTTCCGATGTACCAGCTGGAGAGTCCCACAATTATTTTTCCTCTCCAAATTTCACTTGCAAGGAAATAGGCATTTGGAGTGTCACTACGACAGGAGGTCCTGTCTCCTCTTCTGGGTTCTTCTGAGGGTTCTGCAACTCCCCCAGCCACATCTGGCTTTCTGTGTCCCTCCATCCCCACTAGGCATCTTGTGCTGCTCAGTTAAAGGAGAGCCCCTTGAAACTTGGGGAGAGCCAGACTTGCTATATTGGGAGGTAGGATGGGAAAGGACTGATGTAAATTTGTTTTCCTGCAGATGCTTTGGAAGGTGCAGCTGTTTTGGTGGATTGTATTCCCCTTACCAGACTCCCCACCCTCTGACCAAGCCAAAAAATACCTTCCATTGTGAGTCTTGATTCCCTTCTGACCTCCTCATGACCACCCCCAGCACCCCCTGCCAAGAGAAGTGGTGTCAATAAATAAAGCCCAGTGATGGGGTTGAAGGTCAGTTTACACTGGAGCTGGGGCTTCTAAAACCTCTGCAGGTGCTGGAATGGGGATAAAGCAGGTCGCCCTCAAAAGAGGCAGGGAAAAAGTGAGGAGAGAGGCTAGTCAGACTGAGTCTGAGGAGCCTGTGTTAGGGATGGAGTAGGGATCTGAGCACCATGACTATCCCAAGTCTGCAGATCAATGCTCAGGCAGTACTCTCCTCCAAATGGGGATCTTGGTCACACTGCCTAGATTTGGCAGTGTCTGGGAGAGAACAAAGCCTGAGGGACTGGCCTGATGGAGCCGGACCTGTTCCTGTTCCTGTTCCTGTTCCAGAAAGGAGGGACCCCTGTGAACCTGGGAGGGATCAACTGTTGTCGTAACTGTTGTGGGTGGGGTATAGTGGAAGGTCAGCTTCTAGGATGATAAAAACAATCTCCATGGGAAGGGAAGGTGCTGGCAGTATTGGTACCTGAAGTTTTCCTTCCTTCCTGCTGAATGTTTTGCTTTGTGGTCCACATAAATCCTGGGCTGTTACTATCTTCAAAGTTAGTCACTGCAGCAAGAGAGAGACTTGGAGGGTTTGAACCAGATGTGAATTCCAGTGTAGATTTTGCAGGAGGCTGGCTCTCTGTGTGAGCCTCAGGTTTTCCTCAATGTCAAAATCAGCATATTAGACTTCATCTCATATGAGCTGACAGCAGAGCACACTGGCCACAAAAGGGAGGGAGAGAGCTTCATAGAGGTCTGGGTACACAGGTAGGATGGGGTATTGGGATCTGAGGCAGGTGATGTGGGCTTCCCACCTCTTTTTCTCATTCCAAGGATTCTGTTTGTGGTGACCAGCTTGGATTGTCCCTGTTGGCCACTCCAGTGGTATTCTTGTGTAGGGATAGGGCAGTCCTTGGTTTCTCCTGAACCTTACCTTGAACTCCTTCTCTCTCAAGTTGCCAGGGACCTTCTGGGGGAAAGAGGCTAAAGGTACGAAGATACCATGAAAGACCATGTGTCTCTGACACTGGTGTGCAGAACCCCAGTAGGCAAGAGGAACACATTTTTCCCTCACTATGCTCCCATTCAGAAAGGGGTAGATATTTCTCAAGAGCTGTGCTCTAGCTACCCTGGGTTCTAAAGATTGCTGTCTCAGCCCAGGATCAATAACAAATGTAGGGAGTGTCAGCTTGTCTCCTTCCTGTGCTCTCGGGATCCCCTGGCTGTTGTAAACCCTGGAGAAAGCCTGGTTGAATCTTAGATTCAGGGGGCACCCCTAAAGAAGACGAGGGATAATGGAAGAGAAGTCCTGCTGGCCTCCTGAGGGTCCTCTCAGTACCTGAATTTAGGCAGAACTGAGATGAGAATGCCATTGATTATATCCTGCTACCTTTAGCTCATTCCACTTCCCTTCCCATGGGAAGAGTTAGAAGGAACCATTTACTATTCATCTAGAGAAGTATCACTTAGATATTTCCTAAAACCCCCAAAACCCAAGATGTCATTACAGCAAGGTGTCTCTATTTGCTGTCTTTGAGACTATTTGATTTAAATTCCCTTAAAAAAAAAAAAAAAAAAAGGTTTCTTTCTAGGATGTAAGCCCGCCTGAAATGAAGCAGGGATACTGGACTCAAGGTGGATCCTTCAAACACTAAAGATTATAAATATTACCTTGTGTGTACAAAAGGCTTTGTGGGGTCCTAAAGCTTAATTAAGGAAAACAATACAGTATATGGAAAGAACAAATCACAAGAGGGTATCCTCAGGCATAGATCCATCTGCTGGGTGAAGATTCATGAATGATTAACCCCTCCTACTGAGGGAATTTGGGAGGTCTGGAGTTCAGTTGTGGATGGAGGGGCTTTCATGTATAATGTCTCACAAATTTCAGGCAGTGCTTGGGTGGGCTAAGAGGGCTCTGTGCTCTGTGTGCTGGCTGTCATAACTTTTTGACTTCTCCTTCACCACTCGGTAATCAAAATGGGGACCGACATAAAATATGTTCATCACTGGAGAACAGGAAAACAGCACATCTTCAAAGTTCGTGAATTTTTCTTGGGTTGGCATTGGGGGAGGTGAGTACTGGAAAAATGGGCTGGGACACCTAAATCTCAGGCAGTGATCTCTGGCTAAATGCAGCTTCTGTTTTTACAGCTTACTTGGGGAGAGCTGTTAGTTTTTCTAAGCACAAACGGGGCATTCGCGCTCTAAGCTCAGTGTTTAGGCTGCAAAGCCGGTACAACTGTCTTACATACCTACCTTCAGAAAAAAGAATGGTCCTGACCTCAACTCAGCAAAATCCCAAATGCATTACCATGCTTGGAACCCATCTAATCAAAGCCCTTTGGAGGGCTGAAATGTAAGCGGAATGCTAAATGTCAGCCCCTACCTCCAAGAAAAATAAACCAGTAATTCTCAGCCAAGTACACCTGCTTACTTGTATCTTTTCTTTTCAATGGGGTCGCTTTACTCTGAGTTTTCTTTCTGCTCTATGCTTGCTTTTTTTTTTTTTTTTTTTTTTTTTTTTATGTTACCCAAGGACACTGAGATCACACCTGGCGCCAGACTTCTGGAACACCCTGGGGAAGAGGTGGCTGGCTTCCTGAGGCCTGTCCCTGAACTCTACAAGCTTAATTGTTAGAATCACTTCAGAGTTCAGGGCCTGGGGAAAGACTGGCACATGAGGTCACCACAGGGTAAGAGTGATGACCAATGTTGGTGGAGAAGGCTGGAGGGAGTCAATGCTAGGGTGAACCATAGGGAGAGGACATCGTGTCACAGCATGTTCATTTCCATGGGGGTAATAACAGTACAGGAAACACTGGGCAAAGATTCTTCAGGCTGTTACCCCCAAGAAGCAGGACAATGTTGTGTAACTTTCCTGACTTTTGGGCTCCCCGTTGAATTTGGCTGATGTTGGGCAAAGGTACAGAAATCTGGGGAAAGAGGGCTGAGAGGGAGGTAAGAAAGAGTTCATGTTTCTGCCTTTCCCCTGGACATCTGCGGCTTTATCCTTAAGTCCTCTCCCTTCCTGGCAGCCTCTCATGCACTTTAGCTCCCTCCAGGCTCTGCTAAACCTCAATGTGATACCCATTTAGTGTTTTTTAGACATGGATGACATTCTCTCCAATCCCACACACAGTCGAGCAAATAATTATTTGAACGCTTTCTTTTTTACTACCACCCTTTCTTTTTATTTCAAGCAGGCCATTGTTTCCTCTGGAAATCTGAAGGGAGTGAAGAACCAGTCTTCAGTTTTTTTCTGTATAGTATTTTGACTCTTGTAACTCATCATAAGGTTTCTGCCTCTTTCTTTTCACCATCTTGCGGTGAAGGTGCAGCCTTGGTAGTTTCTAAGGATGGCTGCCTCTGAGATTAGCATAGGAGCAAATTTGGAGATAATGTACTTTCTACTGATCTCTTTAATTTGGTAGAATGTACTTGATATCATTGCTAAAACAGCTACAGCCCAAACCAAATAGGAAGTTATTCAAGACTGTTTTGACCTTGGCTGGACTGAGACTTGCAAAGTTGTATTAATGTAACCAGACCATGATGAATTGAGTCCACATTGTAGGAGAACTCATTTACATGTTGAGAAAGACGTAGCATCTTTGGCCTTTTTATTCCCACAATACATAGTTCTATCTAGAGTTCAATTCTCTTCAGGCTTGTGACTTGATAACAGTTCAGTCTTAACTAATACCAGGTTGATGACGTTATCTGCGTGTGATCATTAATGAGAATTCTGTATACTTGACACCATTTTAGACATCAAGGACACTGAATTTAGATACATTTGCATTAATTTTACTTTATGTGTATGATTGTTTTACCTGAGCATATGTATATGCATCATACCCACAGGGATTAGAAGACCTCAGAACTTTAGAACCTGAAGTTATGGATGGTTGTGAACCAGTGTGTGGGGGTGTATTTTGCAAGGACAAGTACTTGTAACTGCTGAGCCATCTCTTTAGCCCCAATGATATTACATTTAAGGCAACATTTTTGGTTACCAATGATTAAAACAGTGCTCCATAGCAATCATGATGGCTTACAGATTTAGACCCATGGAGAGCTGTAGCTAACAAAAAGGCTGAGACAGGAGGCTTACTTAAGCTTATCAGTTGAGTTCAAGCCAGTCTAGGCAACTAGAAGAGTCTATCTGAAAAATAAACAGCAAACAAAAAGGAAAACAAAATCTTCAATATTTAAAAGTTTTGCATGTCTCTACTTTTAAAAGGGTCCTAAGAATGAAATTTCTGGGTTAGAAGATACTTAAGTATTTAGTACCTTAAAGTATGTTGTCCCATGACATCTAGTAGGGTGTTGCTAAAAATCTCCAGGTGATCCTGTTTTCTTGTACACCCTGCATGTCATCTGTATTTGCTACTTTCCTTGCTATTGTGAGAAAAGTCCTGATGAGAAGCAATTTAAGGAAGAATTGAAGGGAGGAAAAAAGGGAGGGAGAGAGAGAGGGAGGGAAAAAGGAAGGGAGGGAAGAATGGAGGAAGAAAAGGATGGAGGGAGGAATGGAAGGAGGGAGTAAGAAAGGGAGGGAGGAATATTCCATCTCACAATTTGGTACATTCCAGCATAGTAGGGAAGACTTGGCAATAGAAGGCATTGTGAAGGGAAGAGGCTGGCTGGTCCCATTGCCTCTGCAGTCCGGAATTATGTCACCTACTATTTACCTAATCTAGATGATCTTTCACAGGCACATCCAGAGGCCTTCTTCCTTCGTGATTCTAGCTCTTGTGAAGTTGATGAGCAATATTAACTCTTACATACTCCATTAATAACTGAAATTTGGGTGGTATAATTGCAATCAGTGTTTTAATTCTTATTTCTCTGTTTGAGCAGTATTTCTTCATTGTGGAATGGCCTATTCATACCATTTTTAGAGTGTCCATCAATTTCTCATATAAAGAATTATTTATGATGCTGGCAATTGACCCTAGGGACTTGTACATGCTAGATAGTGCTCTGTCACCTAGCTACACATCAGTTTTAGAAGAGATATCTATGATTTTATGTTTGCTGCAAGTGTTACAGATTTTCACCAGGTTTCACCAGGTTGCATCATATTTTGTTTATTTTAACTACATAGAATTAGAGTTCTATGACTTCTGCAGTTGAATGCTTATAAGTCTTCACTATACAAATCAAAAATCTCTCATCCAGTTTGAATTAATTTTTGTACAAAATATGAAGTAAAGACATACATTTATTTTCCAAATTTCCAAACCCTTGGGCATGTTCTAATTATAAAAACCCTTAAATTCTCTGCCCAGAGAACAGAATTTGGACATCATTCCATTGTGACACTTGGGAAGTATGGATGCTGAGATGTTATATTGAGTTTACCAGGACTTCCCATGTGTGAACCAGGTATGGTTCCCAAGCAGACAACAAAAGAACTAGCAGGTAGACATTAGTGAGTAACAAGGATTTGGTTATATCATAGAATTTCAGTGCCTGGTTGAGTAATTTGATTCTGCTCTTCAGAGTCAAATTCCCTCTCTTTAAGATAATCCCACAATTATTAGCATTTCAGTATGAAGCTCTGCAGAATGAATATGAAATGGCTTTAGACTTTAGATCAATAACTAACATCACCATGGTGGTTTAAATGAGACTGGTCCCCATAGGCTCCTATATTTGAATGCTTGCTCCCCTAGTTGGTAGAACTGTTTTGGGAAGGATTAGGAGGTATGACCTTGTTGGAGAAGGTGTGTGTCAGTGAAAGTGAGCATTGAGGGTTCTAAAGTCCCCAGTCTCTCTCTGTCTCTCTCTGTCTCTGTCTCCCTCTCCAACATGTGGATAAGATATAAGCTCTCAGCTCTTGCTTCAGAGCCATGACTGCTTGTCTGTTTTCCACCATGATGATCATGGACTCACCCTCTGAAACTGCAAGCAAGCCCCCAATTAAACACTTTTTTTTATAAGGTGCTTTGGTCATGGTGTTTCTTCCCCAGAAGCTGTCAACTGAGAAAAGTTAAATTTTTTATCTCCATCTTAGAGATGAGGGTGAATAAAACCCTGCCTGCTTTTATGAAATAGAAGACTTTCTCCAAAATCTCCAGAATGCTAGAGTATATTTGCACAATTGGGCTGTTTCTGGGCAACTTCCTGTTATCTTTTTCCAGTTCCTGGAGCTTTATAAAGGATCTTCAGGAGTGACCATTGAGTATTTGCCATGGGTGATTAGGTGGAAAGCAGAGTGGTAACACACATTTGAGAGTCTAAGTGCTGGGCGCTAAATGAAGCACTTCAATTTACATGGTGTTAAACTGTTCCCCCCCTCCTTTAAAACAAAGTGAGGAAAGAGAATGCAATAGCTTACTTATCACACTCACAAAACCCAAATAGCTATGAACTAGATTAAAAGCAAAGCATTACAAACCCACCCCTCTCCAAGACTCTCCAAGGTACTTATTTGACATCACTTTCCCTCTCCCAAGATGACTACTGTCTTAGTTAAGGTTTCTGCTGCTGTGATGAAACACTATGGCCAAAGCAACTTGGGGAGGAAAAGGTTTATTTTGGTTTACTCTTCCGTATCACTGTTCATTATGGAAAGGAAGGAAGTCAGGACGGGAACTTTATAGAGTAGGAACCAAGAAACAGGAGCTGATGCAGAGGCCACGGAGGGATGCTGCTTCCTGGCCTGCTCATTATGGCCACCAGCCCTGGGGACACCTTCCCCCATTAACCATTTTCAATTAAGAAAATGCACTATAGGCTTGCCTGCAGTCAGCCCTGTCTCTTGGAGGCATTTTTTCCTCAATTGAGCCTCCCTCCTCTCCAGTAACTCTAGCTTGTGACAAGTTGACATAAAACTATAGTCAGCACAACTAATATGTGGACTTCTGTGGAGAGCACTTTTTTTGTGTGTTTATTTGTAATAGATAAACTGAGTGCCAATTTATGCTGATCTGGGATTTGAACCCTATATGATGGATTCAGACAACATGGGCCACTCTGTATCTAGCTTCTTTGACAAATGTTGCAGGTCTGAGAGATTGATGTGTTGTTCCAAAAAGTGGAGCTTTGTTCATTTCCTTGATATAAGCTGTTGTGTCTTATTGCTACACACGTTGTGAAATTTGCTTTTGATGAACATTTGGGTGTTTTTAATTTTTAGCCATATAGACAAAATGGCTAGGTTAAAAAAAATCCAAATACAAATGTTAAGAATTTGCATGTTTTTCTTGCTGTTACTAACAGAGTTACTGGATATTAAGTATGTGTACCTTCAACTTTAACAGGTAAGGCCCATCATTGCTTCTATGATTGCATCAGGAAAACTGAATATTGAACTGTGAGTTCCAGAAACTTGAAGCACATGACTCAGAGTTCAAGTGTCTTTAGAGCTGGTCTCATGGTGGGCAACATGGCAGCACACTGACAGGTAACATAGACAGACCCCTTTAAAGGCAAATGGTAGTGTGTCTGTAAATGGTTCCATAAACTGGGTGGTTGGCCAATTTGGGAAAACAACTGTTGTAGGTGATGTCTGACCCTGCAGCCGTTGGGATCCATGTCCACCACCCATTGAACTGAGACCTCTCTGATGGGGGATGTTATTCTGTAAATGTTTCTCATACTGGTTAAGAATAAAGCACTGTGGCCAATGAAAAAACAAGATAGGCGGGGCTAGAAAACAAGGAGGAAAGAGGAAGTAGTTAGGAGGAGTCAACATGGAGAACTCTGAGAGATAAAATGCCAGCAACACTCTGGCCGATAAGATGAGCCACATAAAAATACTAGTAGATATGGGTTAATAATTAAAACAGAGCTAGCCAATAAGAAATTAGAAACTGGCCAACAATATTTGTATCAAATACAGAGTCCCTTCGCGTTATTGGGGGCTGGCATGGTAATGGACCAGACCGGTGTCAGGGAAAAACCTGCTCGTAACACCTTTCCTGCAGGGTTTAAGCTTCTGGAACAAGGACCTGCAGCTGGTTTCTAGAGTCCACTGGTAGCGGTTGGGAACGGAGCGTGTGCACAGCTCAGGTGCTGGACCCACGAGGCAAGGCTTGCTGCTAGGCAACAAGGGAGTCAGTCCTTTCTACCCTATTTAGCTGGCAGAGCCTGCCCTGGGCCTTGTATCCCAGCGGCCTGTGGGACATCTGGCCTATCACCATCAGCTGGGAAAGGTCTGAGCCTCCTAAACAATCCAGGTGAGCAAAAGCTGTGGATCTGGGTGCTGGTAATTTCCTTCGGGCTCTGGAGAGGCTGTGACGGTTTGTCTGGGCCGGCGTTCCTGCTTTCTCGTGTGCGTTGGTAGAGTCCAATTTCACGAAACTCCTTCAAATATAGGGCTGTCATTGAGAAATGATTAGGGCTGGAGTGGACGCTGGGCTTCTGTAGGCTGTAAGTTAGAGCAAAAGGAAAACTTTTCGTGGGGAAGGGAACATAGGTAGAAGGGGAGCTACGGTGAAAACCACCGGTTGAAGTAAGTAGATTGGGCTTTGGGGATCTGAGAAAAAAGCGGTGTAGATGGCAAAGGGGTGAGGGATCAGGACAGCTGTGGGGAGGGTGAAAGCTAACAGTGGAGGCAATTAATATCATCGCTGACCATTTCTGCCGCCCTGAGGCGGGGGCAGCTTGACTTGGACAAGCCTTAACAACCATTAGGTAAGAACTCCCAATGGAGTCTATCTAATTTCAGAATAGAGAGCCGTTCCTATTCAAGGTGACAGAACTGCTTTTTCTGCTCACCCTGCCAACCACACCTGCTCTCATCTCTCTCCCTCCAAGCAGCCACTGACAATGTAGTGTGAGAACGGAGGAGCAGCTGTGTGTTTTCCAGTTTTAAGTAGATAGTATACATACTTTTGTGAGTAGCTTCATTTACTCAGGATGGTGACCTGCCAGGGCCCTTTGTGTCATTACAGTAGCTTACTGGGGGTAATGTGGGTTTTGTTTCTTTGTGTTTACATTTAAGACAGGGTCTCACCATGTAGGCTGGACTAACCTGATTGCGATCCGGTCTTTGTCTCCCAAGGGCTGGCTTTACAGGCATGCTCCATCATGCTTGGCCCTGTAGTAAGTTTTGAAACTGGATACTGTAATTTGTCTAGATTTGTTTTCCAGTTTTGAAAATTATTTTGATGTTTTTAGGGCAATTGACAATATTTTAGAATTAGGTTGTACTTTCTGTTAAAATTGTCTGCTGGGGATTTTTGCAGACCATAGACAACAAGCCAACGTAGTCTGCTACAGTCTCTAGAGAACATACAGGAGAAAGTTGGTAACAGCTATCAGAATGGGTGGGTGACAGCCAAACATCTGCAGTTTAATATCAAAGCAAAACAGAAAATGTTGCAGAGCAGAACAGAAAAAATTCTGGAGTCCATCCTGGAGGGATCAGTGTGGTCTCAGGAGTTCTCCCTTCCCAGAGACAGGGCAGGACCAGGTGATCAGAGCCGCAGCATAGGACAGACAGCTTCAGAAATTCTGTACTTTCAGTTACATTTTTAAAAAATAAATTTTATTTAAATTAGAAACAATCTTATTTTACATACCAATCCCAGTTCCCATCCCCTCCCATCCTCCCATGCCTCCTACAGATCCCCCATCCCATCCCCCTCTCAGTCCCCTGGGAGGGTGAGGCCTTCCATGAGGGATCATCAAAGTCAGTTACAGACATTTTAAAGAAAGGAAGGAAAAAGAAAAAGAGGGGAAGACAAGACAATTTGCACTGTAAATGAAACTTTTCTTCCCAGCATTCTACCTGGGCAGCAGTACACATCATTAGAAATGAAATGAGCAAGGGACAAGTGGAGCCACAGTGGGGACTATTTTAAAAGGGTGCTTGCTAGTCCCAGGCACTCAGCAAGTAAGCTGCACTCTTAGGAAACTCAGAGCAAGCTCCATGACTGTAGGCTGAAAACTGACCAGAACACCTCTCAGTTATGGGGAAGACTTTAAACCAGAATTGTGCAGTATTCAGTGAGCCAGCATCATGGGGGAGGCGCATAGACACAGGCTCCTGGCTAGTGTATCTGACATCAGTAAGGATTCCCCAGTGAGTAGGACTAGCTCTTGAAGCCTGTAAAGAAAGAGGGCCAGCGTTTGTGACCCAGCCTTGCAAAGGACTGCCTTGCATCGAGAACAGCATTCACAACCCAATATCTTGAAGGATAGCCATGAAACATTTGTGCAAAGGACCGCCCAAGGGTGTGACAGGCATTTGGGAGCCATGGAAGGAATAGGAGAGTGAGGCTGGAGCAGTGAGGCCAGTGATCTCTTCAGACCATGTACCTCATACCCAGTGCTCTCCACTTCACATTCCTACATCTGTCCTGTCCTATTCTCATTACCCCCTTTTTTTTCTTTATTTTTCACTAGCCTTTCTTTTCTTTTGTCTTTACTTTGATACATGTTTCCCCAGAAGACAGCTGCCCTAGTCTGTGGGGCTCAGGCCTCTCAGCCTTCTCAGAGCTGGGACTGTTTTAGGCTATCTGATTGCACTTCCTCATCTCCCACTCATTATTCAACCTTTGGTCACAGTTACCTCCTCTCTCTCTCTCTCTCTCTCTCTCTCTCTCTCTCTCTCTCTCTCTCTCTGTCTGTCTCTCTGTCTCTCTGTCTCTCTCTGTCTCTCTGTCTCTCTCTGTCTCTCTCTGTCTCTCTCTCTCTCTCTCTCTCTCTCTCTTGTTTCCACCTTCTATTTGCTTTTCCCTACTCTCTGCTCACCAGGCTCACTCTTTTTCCTTCACATTGTGTCATAGGTTCTTACTCTGCACAGTTCTATCTCTCTTCCTTTACTTCTTACATGCTGAGAGCTTAAGAGGTGGTTCTTTTTATTTATTTATTTATTTTTTGACTAACACTGTACTTCTGATAGTATTCTACTCTTAGGAAGGTACTAGGAATTGGGTCTGATGTCCTGAACATGGATATGGCAGAGAAGGATGGTGCCTCAACTTTACTATAACATAATCTGTCTTGAACATTGCAACCAGTTTCACTAAAATAGTTATAATTTAAAGAAAGCATAATGATAAACTCCAGGTGTGCAAGTCTCAACAGGAAAACACAAGCAACATGAAAAAACAGTGTAACATGGCTGCTCCAGAAATTACCAATCCCTCTAATGGTCTCCTGATGAAAGAAAATTAGATGACATCTCTGACAAGGAATTCAAAAGAGTGATTACAAATTATGTTCAAAGAACACAAAAAGGACACAGCCCCCTGAATAAGTCCCAAGATAACAAATAAAGCTGAATGTAGTAATAGGAAGTCAATATAGGATATGAAAGTAGAATTCAGTACGGAGAAGTAGTAAAACAAACTGGAAATAAAAAATTCAAGAAGATAAATAAGAAGTTCTGTGGAAAGATTCACCAATAGAATGGATCTATGGGAAGACAACATAAAAGAGTTGGAATGTTCAGTTAACTAAAAGAAAAATTAATAAAAAAAATACATGAATGAAACCTTTGAGATCTATTGGCCACTATGGCAAAACTAAATCTGTGATTAATGCTGTGTCATCTTTCCAAGGGATACCTGAATTCATGCCTATCCACTCCAGATAGAGCACTACAGACCAAAGAAATGATTTTGCCCAAGTCTAGCTTAGTGAACCATTGAGTTTATTGGGGTTACAGGAAAAAGGATGATTCAAAGGCAGCTGAATCACTGAAAAGCCCATTCTGCATGGTCAATGACTCATGAAAGTTGCATCCCTGGAGCTCCCTGAACAATCCACAGGCAGTAGAAGAGTCTCCAGTAGGTGTTACTGCTTGTATCATAGAGGGAGGGGACTTGGGATCTTGTAAGCTTCATCAGTTCAAAGACCTGCAAGCTTCTTCTTCCTTCCTAATTCTTACAAGTGTCCTTCCTTCCCTTCAAGATGGAGTGTTACAATTTGGAAGAATTTGCTACACAACACACAGACTTAGAGAAGAACAATTTCACTGTAAAGGCTTAGAAAACATTTTCAATTAAAACAATCATAGCAGAACATTTCCCAAATCTAGGTGAAAAGATGTATATCCAGTCAACATTTAGGATGCTTAATAGACAAGACCAGAAAGGATACATCATGTTAAAATAATAAATACACAAACAAAGAAAATACAGCCAAACTTTCAAGTGAGAAACACCAAGTCATATATAATGCATGGGGTAGGGTGGGCTCATCAGAACAAGAGGCAATTTCTCAACAGAAACTTTGATTTTCAAGCTCAACAGCAGCCAACACAGCTTACTATACCCAACAAAACCTTTCGCAATTGATGGAGTGGTAAAAAGTTCCTAATGTAAAGATAGCAAAAGGAATTGATGACCCTTAAGTTAGCTCTACATAAGATATATGAAGGGGTCTTTTGGGCTAAAGGAAAAGTAAATACATCCATGAAGCTACAGTAATGAACAAACCATTTTCCAGCAGTAGGTGAGCAAATGAGGAAAGTAAAGACACCAAGTACTCAAGTACTGGAAATCAACAAAATGATGAGAAATATAACAGCCCGAGTACTACTGACATCTGTTCTCCATTCAAAAGACACAGAGTAGCAGATTAAAAGAGAGGATCCATCTAACTTTGCCTCCAGGAAATGTACCTCACCACCAAAGCCAGATGCAACCTTAGGTCAAAAGATGAGAAATATGTTTCAAGCGAATGGAATGAGGAAACAAGTAAGTGTCACTGTTCAAATATCTCACAACATAGACTTCCAATGAAAATGGTCTATTTCAAACCCTGAAAGTTAATAACAGTCAACCAAGAGTCCTAACAAAGTTATTTTAATGGAGAAATTTATGGGTAAATAAAAAGTATTCAAAGACAAACATAAGTTAATGCAATAATAATAGTACAGAAGATTCTTAAAGGACACCACACACAGAACAAAATACATTTCATCTACAGGAACACAGGTGTCTCAGTTAGGGTTGCTACTGTTGTGATGACATGCTGTGAACAAAATCAAGTTGGGGAAGAAAGGGTTTATTTACTTGGAATACATGTCCACATCCTATTCCATCATCTAAAGAAGTCAGAACAGAAATAAATCAGGGCAGGAACCTGGAGGTAGGAGCTGATGTAGAGGCCATGGAGGAGTGCTGCTTACTGACTTGCTCATCATGGCTTGCTTAGCCTGCTTTCTTACAAACACCAGCCTAAGGATCTCATCATCTACATGGGCTGACCTTCCCCTATCAATCACTAATTAAGAAAATGCTCTACAAGTTTGCCTACAGCCTGATCTTATAGAGGCACTTTCTCATCCTTTCAGATGACTGTGGCTTGTACCAAGTTAACATAAAACTAGCTAGCACAAGAGGAAAGAATGCATTTCTTGAAGGGAAGAGATCCACAAAGAACTGGGAAAGAATTGGTCATGTTCAATGCCACAAATCTTCAAAATGCCTATGCCAGCAGGAGAGGGAGAAAAGACCTACCAATAAGCAAAAGGACCAGAGAAATGACCAACACAATCACCAGAAAGAGCAAAGCCTCAGCAATAATCACCTTACACATAAATAGTCCTAACTCACCAACTAAAGACACAGAGTACCTGACTGAATTGAGAAACACAATCCAACTATCTGTTGTTACCAAGAAACTCACAAAACTGGAAAAGACATCCAGAATATGAGAGTCAAAGTGGGAAACAAACCTAGTATGCAGTTGAGAGCTGCAAATGAACTGGCAAAACGATTTCAAGCCAATGACAATCAGAAGAGACATGGAGCATTGTTGGTTGTTTTTTCCTTTCTTTATTTCTTCCTTCCTTCCTTCCTCCCTTCCTTCCTTCCTTTCTTTCTCTCTTTCTTTCTTCCTTTCTGTCCTTTTTGCTTTTTTGGGGGGCTAACCACCCAGCTCCAAAATCATGACACAAAGGCTTATACTTACTTATAAATGGCTGCCCCCCCGGCATTCTCCTCTCCTTGTTCTACCTTGCTCCTTCTCCATCTCTCCTCCCAGATTTCTTCTTCTATTTATTCTCTCTGTCTGCTAGTCCCGTCTATCCTTTCTCCTGCCTCACTATTGTTCATTCAGCTCATTATTAGACCATCAAGTGTTTTAGACAGGCAAAGAATCATAGTTTCACAGAGGTAAAAAAAATGCAATATAATAGAATGCAACACATCTTTGCATCATTAAAACAAATATTCCACAGCACAAATAAATGTAACACACCTTAAAGTAATATCCCACAACAATGGAGGGCCACTATATAGTAATAAAGGGATGATTCACTGAGATAACGTAACTATGATAAATACATATATGCACTGAATCTTCAGCACCACAGCTTCATAAAGCACACACTAAAAGACATAAAAGAACTGGTTCCGATGCAATAATACCAATAGACCTCAACACCCCATTCTCACATCTAGATAGAACTTCCAAACTAAAAACCAGCAAAGAAACATCTAAGCTAAATTGTACCAACAATTAACTGGGTATAACATATACAGAACATTTCATTCATGATAGAGAAATCACATTTTTCTCAGCAGTGCTCATAACTTTCCCTACAATTAGCCACATTGTAGGTTACAAATAGTCTCAACAAATACAAAGATTGTGATGATTTCCTCATCTCAGCAGGCAACAGTGGAATAAAAATATAAAATAATAACTTGCAAGACTAATCTAAAAAAAATCCACACAAATATTTGGAGACCGAACAATACATAAAAAAATTATTACTGTGTATTATTTTTTTTGCCCCCCCAAAGGAATTACCCCTTCACTTTTAGATTAGTATACAAAGTATTGTGTTTCATCATGTCATATTTTTAAAGATTACATTTATTTATTTATTGGGGGAGAGACATATATGTGCTCAGTGCACATGTGGAGGTCAGAGGACAACTTGTTTGGGTCTGTTCTCTTCTTGTTCTCTTCTACCATGGGTGTAGTTAGTTGTTTCTACTCTTTGCTCTTTACTCTTTTTGGGTGAGGGGTGCTACCAGTTTGCAAATAATCACATGGAAGGTCATTCTTACTTGTGAATGCCCAGCCTTAGCCTGGCTTGTTTCTAGCCAGCTTTTTTTTTTTTTTTTTAACTTAAATTATCTCATCTACCTTTTGTCTCTGGGCTTTTATCTTTCTCTATTCTATATACCTTTTTTTTTTTTTTTTTTTTTTACTTCTTACTCAGTGACTTGCTGTGTAGCTGGGTGACTGGCCCCTGACATCCTTCTCTCCTCCTTTCCTATTCTCTCTTCTCCTCTCTGGCTGCTAGCCTTGCCTATTTCTCTTTCCTGCCTTGCTATTGGCCATTCAGCTCTTTATTAGACCAATCTGGTGCCATAGGAAGGCAAAGTAACACAGATTCACAGAGTTAAACAAATGCAACATAAAAGAATATAACACATCTTTGCATCATTCAACAAATGCTCCACGGCATAAACAAATTAATACATCTTCAACTAGTATTCCACAACACATGTGGATTCTGGGAAGTGAATCCAGCCAGGTCTTCCAGTCTCAGTGGTTCCTGAACCATCGTACTGGCCTTCATGTATAGCTGTGTGTGTGTGTGTGTGTGTGTGTGTGTGTGTGTGTGCATGGGTACAAACATGTGTTCCAGGTCAATTTTAAGAGTTGGTTCTCTATCAAGGAGCCAAGTATTATGGAAATTATGGAAAGATGAAAGTTACTACATTCTCAGTAGAATTATTCATATGATAGGATATTTTCATTTACACTTTAAGGAAATTCTGGAGAAAGCACAAATAGATTTTTTAAACCACTGATTTTTCAAAAGCAAACATTATTTTAATAGTATTTTTATTTTCCTTGTCAGGGATGGAGCTTGTGCCATCTGAAATAATCAATCCTGTCTCTTGGCTTAGGAGTTTCTGTTGGAACTTTAGTAAAGTTGATATCGACATGAATTTAGGAACCAGAGACAATTTTTAGCTTTGGACCTAGGAGAGCCTGGATCCTGTTCTTAATGAATCACTTCTCCGTTGAGGCACCTTAACTTTGTATTAGAGAGGACAAGCCAGGTAAACTACTTTGCTACTGGCCTGGGCTTTGGCCCCACTGCCAGGGTAGCCTTGGGAAGGGTGAAGCCCAACATGCAGGATTCCTTTCCTTGGGTTTCAGGGCTTCCTGAAGCTTGGGCCTAATTCACCTGGGGAGTGTTTGGTATAGTTTATTTCACATAGAATCTGGAGCAGATGCTGAGTGTGTTGTCACCCACCTGTAATTCCATGCTTGGGAGTCAGAGGGAGGAGTATCAAGAGAAGTTCAGGACCAGCCTGCATACACAGCAAATTCTAGGATACTCAGAGCAATATTGCAAGGGCTTTGCTCAACGGGGGAAAAATGAATCTGGAGCAGACTTTGGCTTCGTGTTCCAATAGAAGTGACAACAGCCCTAAGAACCAGAGAAGAGCTTGCTTGCATTGAAGTGTAGAGTTCCTGTAGGAAGCACTTTGGGAACCTCAGGCAGCTGGTGTCTAGCTAGTTCTGGCCAGAGTTTCTTCCTGGTGCCTCACTTGGCCTGGTGGCAAAGGAGCAAAAGCTGGGTCTTTGTACCCTCTGCTGCCTACTGCCTTGAACTTCCAGTACAAGAAACAGGGAAGGGATGCACTTCCGAATTTGGAAAGAACAACAGAGTGACATTCTTGCTTGACTTCCGAAGATTTTTAAGTATACTCTGCCCCATTTCAGAATATGGAGTAAACTTAGTTAGCTTGGGTTGTGAGCAGAAAATCTGAGCCCTTCTTGCATTACTTATTTGGGGACAGCTGTATTATTTTTTTTGGGGGGGGCATCTCCAAACTAGAAGCCGCTTCTCTTTGTTGGCTGCCCTCAAGATATAGAAAACAAATTTTAAAGCAATTTCCTTATTCAGTGGTGTTGAGGGGTGGGTGTGTGGGGAGACACAGGCAGCCAACTCCATAAGCAGCCCCATAATCCTTGAGATGCCAGCCAGCCTGAGTGCCAGATGGGAGCTCCCGTCTATCTAATTTGAAGCGCTATTTCCTGTTAGTTTATTTTTTTGGACACAATAAACAACTGTTCTATCCAGATTTCATGGGGGAATGTATGTACAAGTGTTAAACAATGGACATTTGTTTAAACTTCAGGAACAAATGATAGGGCCCAGAAGTTGGGCAGGGCACTCAGAACAGGAATGAAGAAGAAGGAAATTTAAGCAGGAGAGGGAAGTCAGTAATTCCTGTCTGTGCCTTGTTCCACTGTGGGCTCTTCAGTCACATGCAGATGGTCACCCTGTGAACACAAAGTTAGTCGTGCAAACAGCAAGGACAGAGAAGTACTATGAGGAGATTTTACATGAGGAAACTTCCTCAAAGTTTAGAACTCACTTCTAATGTTCATATTTTATGGGTTGGACAACAGACAGTAGTTTTTAATTCCTTACCTATCTCTCCCATTTTGTTTTTTGAGGCAGGGTCTCATTATGTAGAGCAGGCTGACCTAAAATTCAACAGAGATCCACCTGCCTCTGCGTCCCAGGGACTGGGACTTGTATACCTTTTAGTTTTTACTTTGTAGTATGAGCCTCTGGTATATATAGAATTGAGCCATCCCAGGACTAGTCACCCCAGAACTCATCATTGGTGGAGCTGGGTACAGAAAGAAAGCTTACTAGTTACCAGAGGACAGCTCTGTCATGCTGCGAAGGCCTTCAGTTTAGGGTCAGTATGGCAATTTTCAGAAATGGGTAATGGGGCACTTTTTTCCTATTACTCCAGAAGTAAATGACTTCTACTAAGAAGATAACTTTTGCATATTGATATGAGTATGTATAATCAAGGAATATGGGTAAGTGGTAAGCAAATACATGCTTTAAATATTTAATTTTACAGATTTTAAATAGATCTTGACTTATTTTTGGCACAAATCAAGGCCCAATTCTTTCCTAAGTACCAAATCAATGGCCTCAGCATGATTTATTAGACATTTTTCTTTTTGTCACCAATCAGATTCTGCCTTTATAATATATTTCATATAACTCAAAATTCTCCATCCCTATTGGTTCTAATGTCAGTGTTTCAGTTCTGTGATTTATCTTTCAGGTCTTAATTATCTGGGCACTCTCTCACAGAGGGGCAGGTGTGCACTTCCTCCATTTTTCTTTTTATAGTCTTTGGTAATCCTATTTATTATTTCAAATGATTTAAAAAAATTTAAATATCAATGTTAGATTTCTGTGTAACATGAAATCAATGTAATATCTTGAGACCCTCTGTTATAATTAAGATATTTGGATTATCAATAATGAACATTAGTAGTCTATCCAATTTTTTATGGCCTTCAATAAAATTAGTGTTAGTATATTTTTATTATGCATTTATCTAGATACTTACTCTTTTGGTATTCATGAAGACTTGCCATCCTATTTTAAAATTGAACAATTGGTATAAAAGATGCCTTTGGTTTCCATTTTATGTATGTGACTTTAGATTCAAGTCCCTTGGGGAACATTTACATCTTAAATAGTTCTGTCAGTGTCTATGATCTCTAGTTGAATAATCAGACCCACAAAAAACAACGACATTCTGAAGTTGTTTCTGCTTCATTATTTAATTGTTCTTCAAAGAGCCTTGGGTTTGGATTTTCTTTTAGAAACTATTGGAATTTTTGTTTTTTTGTTTGTCTGTAGACAAGGTCTCTATATTGGCCCAGGAACACTCCATCTCCTCATTGCCCTGCCTCTGCCTCCTGAGTGCTGGGATTGGTGAGTGCTGGGATTGGCTTGCTCTCACTCCTCTGGTGGATGATTTTTCTGCTTTTATTTTCATCGTTTTAGTTCTGTGCCTCAAGCCACTCTTGTTGGCTTCCAGGGAGCCCCATTCATATCATTTTCTTGGTTCCCTTCTTCTTATGCCTTTTACCATTCACAATGAGTGGCTTGCAGAGTATCTCATTGGTCCTTTTCTTCAGCTCCTTCCGGCTTTCAGTAATGATCTCAGCACTTTCAAGATCTCAGAATTCACATGGGAACCACAGGTATCCTACAAGGCCCTGCTGAAGACTAGACAATAGCATTTAGAATTTATAGTAAATAATCAGCAAGAAATTTCCCTTCTTAACCATCTTGAAATGTACATTTGGGTGAACAACAATATTATGCATTTGGTTATGGCCTAGACTTCAATGAAGTGATACAAGGTTCTCGTTTATTATTTTCAGCTAGGATGAAACCCAGGGTCTCGTTAATGTTTGGCAAGTAACTTCCCATTGAGTTACCTCCCTAAACTATCAAAGCATCTTTTCTTTTAATGCACTTTTAGTTGCTCCCATTTATTTTTGATATTTAAAATTATTATATATAAATAAATCTTACATATATGTATACACACACACATACATACATATATAATTTTCTAGGCAAGATATTGCTTGCTGTGTAGCCTCGACTGCCCCAAAACTCAGTACAGAGGCCAGCCTTGGTCTCACACTTGTCTCTGCTTTTACCTCCAGTCTATTAGGTTTCAGGCTTATATCACCATACCCAAATCCCATTTTTTCCTTAATCATTGACCAGGTGCTATCATTTTTACCACATCGTGTCTGTTTTCTTTCTGCTCAGTTACCAACTCCAGGCCTCCAGGCTAAAGCCATCAAGCCTCTTGTTCCCCCTTTCCCTCTGTGTACTGTTACCATCCCCAAATACTAATTTTATCAAGCCACTTTTCTGTTAAAAAGTTTCAGTGGTTTCCAGTAGTTCACAGCTAAATACAAACATCTAGTGTTCAAGGCTTTGTGTGTTACCTGTGCCTCTGCCTTGAGGCTGACCTCATCTCTTTCTCCCTTCACTGTGTCACAGCAAAGGTGACACCACGCAGGCAGGCAGAGTGACTGGACAAGGGAGGCACCTGGGATCGGCTGGAGATGCAAGAGGCAAACAGCCATGAGATCCAGTGCAGAGTTGGCCTCAGAGCTTTCAATTTTTCTCCTAAGAGAATTTTTTTTTATGTGAAAATGCCCCAATTTAAACTTGTCCCATGTAATTTTTATATTTTTGAGAAACTTCCAAATAATAGAAACACATGTCTGCTGGCCCAGTCTGAGCCATGGGGAGGGGAGAGGGGAGCACAGTTGGAGACCACTATTCTCGGTTATTCCTGTTGCCTTAGGTTTTCTGTGCCTACACTTAGGGGATTCTGGCTTGGTTGGAAGTGGGACACTAAAAAAATGTTAAGATTGGCAGTGGTGGCACAAACCTTTAATATCAGCACTAGGGAGAGAGGCAGAGGCAGGTGAGTCTTGGTGAGTTTGGTCCCAGGACAGCCAGAGCTGTAATACAGAGAAACCCTGTCTAGAAAAACAACAAACAACAAATGTTAAAATAGGTCCTAAAGGGCATGGGAATTATCCTGAAAAAAAAAAATGCTAGTTTAGAACAGTAGTTCTCAACCTTAATGCTGTGACCTTTTAATACAATTACTCATGTCGTGGAGACATCTCCCCCTTCCCCAACTATAAAACCATTTCGTTGCCACTTCATAACTGTAATTTTGCTGTTCTTATGAACCCAATGGTAATGTAAATATCTGTGTTTACTGATGGTCATAGGTGAGTCCCATGAAAGGGTCTCCTGTCCTCGAAGGAGACTTTTTGAGAACTACTGGTTTAGAGGGGTTTCATGGTTCTTGTGAAAGGCCATAGATATAGAGATAAAATTACTTGAACACAGTAAGTCCTATCCATTTTCCAGAACTGGGATTTTATTAACTTAAGTTTTGTTGAATATATATATTTATGTACATATATTGGGGGTGGGTGCATGTTTTACAGGTCAAGTTCGTCAAGATGTCCATCATCCCGAAGCACTTTGGACTTTCAGTCCGAGAAGAATCGTACATGTTTAAAGAGCTTGAGAAGATTCGCCAGAAGTCCAAAAAGGAATGTTCCGAATTTAAGCAGAAGTTGGCTGCCAGGTTGGCTTTGGCTCCAAGCTCTGAGGATGACCTCGAGGACCAGGACCAGGAGGCTGAGCCACACAGCGCCCAGAAGAAGGGAAAAGTGTCCTGGGCTGCCAAGCGGCCACTGCCTTCGTCGTCTAGGGTGCAGAGCCCAGAGCGCGCCGCCAAGGCCTACCTGCAGGGGGCGCTGCCGAGCAGGCGGCGCGGTCCGGTGAAGCCCCCGCCTTTCCGTCCACGGGACTTCTACCTGCGGAGCTCAGCGTTCCTGCGCCACCGGGTCCCCAGAGAGCCACCGGCCATCGCCCGGCAGGCGGGCACCGCCCGGCCTGCGGTCCTGCTGCGGCCACGCTCGCGCCTCCGCAGGCGGCTCGTCAGGATCCGTGGGGAGCCGGTGTCCCGGCGCGTGTTCATCATGAGCCCCTCGCATGAAGCCCCGGGGATCGACGTGTCCCGCCTGCGGTACCGACTGGCCAGCTCCTTGTCCAGCCTGGGCAGCGAGGCCGACGAAAGCGGACGGCTGCGCAGGCTGCGGATCCACACCCACTTCCTGCGCGAGGGCATCGGCTTGTCTCGGTGGATCAGGCCCTCGTCCAGAAGCGGGCGTGAAGGAAGCTCGACCAGCCAGGCCACCTGGCCCCTGCCGGTGACACGCTTCATTCCCACCAGCATAGAGGAGATCATAGCCTCTCTGCAGTCCGAGGCCCAGCTGGCCTCAGACCAGACCATCAAGGAGCTCATCCAGAGCATCCTGGGCCAGAACTACGACCTCACTATGGAAGTAGGTGAACTAGACTAGCGCCTCTGGGTGTGCGAGCTCTAGGTTACACATACATGTCAAGCACACACACACACACACACACACACACACACACACACACACACACATATATATATATATATATATATATATATATATATATATATACACATTCCTGGCGCTGGCAGTTTTACTTGCTGGCATAAGATGCCTAGTTGGGATATTGTCTCCCCGCATTGTTTGGTAACCCCCATTTAGATTCCTTCCGTAGATTTATATATTGTACGAAGAAGCGTCTACAGTAGTAGGGTTCCATGTGGCTTTTTCAAATGGCCTTTGGTGTTAGTTGTTCCCTCCTTTACCCTTCTCTTCCATTCCCCCTCCCTGTATAATATTCCTATTCTAGTTTTCCCGTTGTCTCTCCACAGTGCTGTATTCTATTCCATCTGCAGTTCCTTTCTATGTACCTACCCTCTGTGCTTACTCAGATGGTAGCATACATATTGAAAGTGTAAAACCAAGATAGCCAAGATCTGCATAAAAGATAAAACATGATTTGTTTTGCTGGGGCTGGATTACCTCACTCAGGGTAATTTTTTTTTTTTTTTTTTTTTTTTCTAGCTCCATCTATTTACAGGCAAGTTTTATCTTTTTAACAGCTGAATAATATTCCACTGTGTGATTATACCACAATTTTCATTACCCATTCATCAGTTGATGAACACCTAGGTTATTTCCAACTTCTGGCTATTATGGACAGAGCAGCAATCAACATGGGTGAGCAAGGGTTGCTGTAGTAGGATCTAGAGTCCTTTGGGTACATATACAAGAGTGGTAGAGCTGGATCGTGAAGTAAATCTATTCACAGTTTCCTGAAGAATTGTCACACTGATTTTCGTAGTGGCTGTACCAGTTTTTGCACTCCCACCAGCAACAAATAAGTGTTTTCCTTTCCCCACATCTTTGCCAGCATGAGCTGTCGTTTGTTTTTACTGACCTTGGTGTAAGATGAAATCTCAAAGTACTTTAAAAAGTTATTTATTTTTATATTTTGTTTATTTTTGAGATCACTGCTTAATTGAAAAATGTCTGCCTTTTCTCCCTTTAACCCTCTCCCCCATATACTTCAAATTCTATTTTTTTCACTAATTGTTACTGTACACATGCATATGTATTTGTATATAAACATATTCTTAAATATAATCTGTTGGGTCCATATAATGATACTTGTATGTATGTTTTCAGGGCTGACCTTTTGGCACTGGACAACTGATGGGTGTGCTCTTCCCTGTGGAGGACCACCTCTCCTTCTCTCAGCTTTACTCAGTTGCCCGGAGTTCCTGGTATAGAGTTGAGGCCTCATGGGCTTCCCTTGTGAAGTTTGGGATGTTCATCACTCAACGTTTGGCAGTCCTGTTGTTGAGACTTTGTGAGTGTAGGGTCTGATGTTACTAAGAGACATAATCTCACAGAAAATTCCCTGAACTTCTGGCTCTCACAGTCTTTTCTTTCCCTCTTCCACAATATTTCATGAACCTTAGGTACTAGAGTGTTTTGAAAACATTTGGTTTGGGACTGGAGTCCACAACTCTGCATTTTGATTGGTTTTGGTTTTCTGTAGTGGTCTCTTGACCACTACAGAAGTTTCCTTGAGTGGTGAAGACTAACTATCCTTATCTGTGAGTATAAGGACAAATGTCTATAGGTTGTTATTAGGGACTATGCTGGTTTAGTAAATTAGTAGTTGTAGGTTCTCCTTCAGTACCCATGACTTCACTAGCATCGATTATTTGGCTAGGTTTCCGGTACCAGGCATGGTATCCTTTTTCTTTTCTTTTCTTTTCTTTTCTTTTCTTTTCTTTTCTTTTCTTTTCTTCTCTTTTCTTTTCTTTTTTCTTTTTTTTTTTTTTTGAGCAGTTGGTTATTGCCAAGGTATGTGGTATGTGTGCCACTACTGCACCAAGAGTTATCATGCCATGGTGGTCTTCAACATGATTCATAGGCATCATGGCTGGCTGTGTAGGACTGATGGTTGGCTTTCTCCTTTGGAAGCTTGCATTCTGCCTTTTAGTACCATGAAAGTTAGTCCCTAGGGAGGGGACATTCAGGTCAGTTCCAGCTCAGGGTTCTCTGGTCCTGTCTCTGAAGGGCATGATGTCTTCAGAAATAAGAACTTGCTTCCTACCTCTGGTAACCAAGGGCAACAACAATAGGTTGTATAGTTTGGGAGTCTCTTAGCCTTGATCATCTACTCAAAAGAGAGCTCCTCATCTCTGGTGGGGAGTTTTTGTTAGGTGGCTTTGGTTCTTGGAGGGGAGCAGTGTTAGTCCAAATGAGAAAGGTTCATTAAAAGTAGATATGCATATTTATACACTAAACTACATGTATTATATATATATATATTTAATAAGGGAAATAGTTAATAGCATGCTTCCTTGTAATCTTTTTAGATATTATTATTGTTATTTTACCCATCTCCCATCTTTTTCTGTATTTACCTCCCTCACCTTCCCTAAAGAGCCTTTTCTTTTCCTGTTTCCCTGATCTGATTGCTTGCACCCTGCTATTCCCCTCTCTGTTGCTCCCAAGCCCCCTATATTGGTGTGATGGTTTGAATCAGAGTGGCCCCCATAGGCTCATATATTTGAATGCTTGGTCATCAGAGAGTGGCACTACTTGAGAAGGGTTAGGGGGCGTGGCCTTGTTGGAGGAAGTGTGTCACTGTGGGGGTAAGCTTTGAGCTTTCCTAAGCCCAAGCTATCATAAAGGCTTTTTCTTTTCTGCTGCCCGTGCTTCTGGACATAGAACTCTTTTACGAGTATTGCTGTGGTCACGGTGTCTCTTCACAGCAATAGAAGAGTGACTAAGATCACTGGTATGGACCTGTTTTACTTTCCCAGTTTCTGTGGTTACTGCAGGTTATGCCCTTATATTTTTTTTTTTTTTTCCCTGTACCCCTGTTATATGTAGGTTTGGTCTTCTCATACCATCCCAGAGTTCTCAGATGTTTTGTGACCAGATATTTTTTTTTAATGTCTAACATTTTTTTGAGCTATCTTTTTCTTTTACCTTGTCTTCAAGACCTGAGTTTCCCTGATCCCTTTGTTGTAATCTATTGATGATGCTTGCTTCTGAGGTTTATGTTTGGCACCCTTATTTTTTATTTCCAGATTTACTTTGGTTTGGATATTTTTAGTAACTCTGTTTCTACCTTCATGTCTTGAATTGTTTTCATTATTTCATTAAACTATTTGTGTTTTCATTTATTTATATTCATTTATTTATATTCTCTTTAAGGTCCTATAACATACTTGTAATTGCTATTTTTCAGTCCCTGCCTTATGGTTCAGCTACATTGTTCTTCTCAGAGCTTATTGCAGTAGTGTGTTTGGGTTCTGTAGGAGGTACACTTTCATGGCAATTCGTGTTTGTGTTTTTGCATTGGGATTTAGGCACCTGGAGTTAAGATGATGACGTATTTCTTGGTTTTGATATCTGGGCTCTGTTGGGCAGGTGTTTCCTTCTTTGGTTGCTGTTGCTCACTCTGGATCCTAGGCAATTGCCTTCTTTCCTTGTGTCTGATTTATAAAGGAATAAATCACAGTATAGGATAATATACTTACTTTAAGTGGGGCATTATGACTGTAAAAGATGGGACAACTAAATAAAAGTGCTTTTTAACAAAGTCTCAGATTTCCTGAGCAATTCCTATTTTGAGAACTTGGAAAAGGCTTTATAGCCAGTACTTTCATAGCCTTCCTTAGGACCAGTGTCAATAAAACATTCAATATGGGGCCTTGTATTTTAAGCTCATGCAGTTATAGGGATAACTTCTCAGGTCATCTGGAGCTGCAGAATGTGTCTGCCCTTACATAGTAAGGAAAGTTAAAGAATGCAGAGTCCTCCTATACAAAAGAGAAGATGATTTTCTGTTAGCGCTTCTAGGACAGAGCTCCAAATTCATTCTAATAATCACATGCTCTGCAGCTAGAACCTGTACAGTCCTCAAAAGAAACCGAAAGTCTTCACTCTCTAAATGTAAGTGGACTTTGTGAAATCTCTTGTTACTTTATCAGGGTTATTGAGTGTCAGTTATGAGTGAAAATGTTTTCAACCGTTTATTACCTCCATCACAATGTGAAAGGATATGTAGACAAAGGGATTAATCACTCAAAGATATGAGAAGATAAACGCTGTAGTTAGTAATCATGAGCCAGAATGAAAAGCAAGCAGCTGGCTTCCTCTCCAGAAGAAAAAAAGTTCACATGTGTAGAAAAAAAGATAAAAAAACTAATACTAATAAAAATTGTATTCACTTCTACGTATTCAAAAAGTGGCTCAGGGTGAAAGTACTTAGTTTAGCCAGGTGTTGTGGCACACAGTTTTAACCCCAGCATTGAGGAGATCTGTGTATTCAAGGCCAGCCTGGTCTACATAGTGAGTTCTAGGCATCCAGGGCTACACAACTCAGAGAAACCCTGGTGGGGATAGGGGTACTTATTTTGAAGCCTGGTGACCCGTTTTTCTTAGAACCATCTTTAGGTGGAAGGAGAGAACCAGTCTCATAAAACTGCCCACTTCACACATCCTCACTCCAGTGTAGGGAATTTTAACAAAGCAGATTCAGTGTTCCTTCCCTATTTAGAGCAATCTTCAGTTAACTGAAAAAATATTTCATATAGGCTGGATCACAGGCAACTGGAGATGTGAAAACCACCATCCCCAATGAATAGAACCAAGAAGAACCTACTTCAAATTTCCACTCCAGCTTTCACTCCCCAAATACTACAGGCAAGATCAGTGGCAACTGAAAATACCACCAAGCCAGGTCATTCTAAAGACACATTTGGTAGTGTGCTAGTTTAAAGAAACAAATATCACATGGTGCTACATTTCAGTCTTCTTTTTTAAATCAGGGAGCTACCCATAAAATGATTAAGTGCTTTATAGACAAGAAGATAGCCCTGCGCTAGAAGTGGCTCATCCTCATCATCTGCCCCTCCCTGCTCTTTACAGCCTTGGCTCCCTTTTTGCTGCATTAGATTTTTCTCTCATCTCTAGGCAGCAGCATTCTTTTCATATTTTCCCTTCAGCCCAGCATCTTTTTCTCATGACATTGTCCGATGCCCAGAGTCATTTCAGCATCCCCACCAGATAAGCCAGGGTGCTCTTCCATGGTTAGAGATGCTCAGGTGTCCCCACTGGGTAGGCCAGGGTGTTCCCCTGTGGTTAGAGGTGCTCAGGAATCCCCACGGGATAAACCAGAGTGTTCTGTGGTTAGAGATGCTCAGCATCCCCACTGGGTAGGTCAGGGTGTTCTATGGTCAGATATGTTTAGTTGTCCCCACTGGATAAACCAGAGTGTTGTGTGGGTAAAAATGCTCAGGCATCCCCACTAGATAAGCCAGAGTGTTCTGTGGTTGTCAGGAGATGCTCAGAACAAGAGAGCCAAAGGAGGCTGCTTGGGTGTGCTGATATTCTTGAATGTACATTTCGTTTTTCCTCTGGAAGGGTTCTAGGTCTTTATTTCTCTTTTGCATTGAGCATGGTCTGCCTTGGCTGTCTCTTTAATTTTTCCCTTTCTTCAGCAGATAAGGTCTTCCACTTTCTGAGTACCTCTTAGGAAACTCAAGCTGAAAGAAGCACCAGGTTCATCCCTTGTTCCAGCAGGAAAGTTTGCACAAATTATTTCTGTGCTGGCATTTTGCATCTCAGTTTGGATCTCCTTTGTCTGTGTTTAGCTGTTTTCCTTCAGCAATACCCATAGTCATCAGTGTCCATCCTGTTTTCACTTACCTTGGCACTGTCTCTATCAGCAGTATTTTAAATGTGTGTAATTCATTACACAAGTTATAAAAAGACATAAATAATTAATAATGTAAATTGATCTGCAGTATAACATCCTCTGAAGATGGACTTCATATTTTCGATTTTCTTCTTATGTTTGTTCAACTGCTAGTCTACGAAAGCATTCTGAAATAGAAACACACACACACACACACACACACACACACACACACACACACACACACACACACGCACGCGGTACATAATACCTAATCTGTGTATTCTCTTTTAAAGTTCTGTTTCTCAGCTCCTTTTTTTCTTTGTGAGACAGGATCTTGCTCTATAGTTCGGATCAGCCTGGAACTGACAGTCTTCCCCTGTGCTCGTGCTAGTATTACAGACATGCACCGTGGCACTGACTGTAAACTGTTTCTACCTTCCCAGACTAACAAATACTTTATATACCATTTACATGAATCTCAGTTTCTTAGTACAGGTGTGTGTGTGTGTGTGTGTGTGTGTGAGAGAGAGAGAGAGAGAGAGAGAGAGAGAGAGAGTATTCACACACACAAAGGATGTTTTAAAATATAGAACTAAAACTAGACTGTACATATCATACCTCAGCTTATTTTTCTTTTGATTTTTAAAATTTACATTTGAAACAAGCTTGTTTTACATATCAATCCCAGTTCCCTCACCCTTTCCTGTTCCCCCAACATCCCCCATCCTATCCCCTTTCTGCTACCCAGAGAGGGTGAGACCTTCCATGGGGGGATCTTCAAAGTCTGTCACATTATTTGGAGCAGGGCCTAGGCCCTCCCCCACGTGTCTAGGCTGAGAGAGTATCCATCTACATAGATTGAGCTCTCAAAGTCCATTCCTACACTAGGGATAAATACTGATCTACTGCCAGAGACCCCATAGACTGCCCAGTCTTCCTAACTAACGCCCACCTTCAGGGGTTCTGGGTTGGTCCTTTGCTGGTTTCTCAGCTATCGGACTGGAGTCCATGAGCTCTCCCTTGTTCAGGTCAGCTGTTTCTGTGGGTTTCTCAAGCCTAGTCTCGGCCCCTTTGCTCATCATTCCTCCCTCACTGCAACTGGATTCCAGGAGTTTGGGTCAGTGTTTAGTTGTGGGTGTTTGACTTCTGCTTAGTTTTGAAATGTGTTAATAAATATACATTAATAAGTATGTTATATTCTTTTAAACATCTAGGTACTGTTGTGTACTGTTTAATTTTTCGTCTCTGTTCAAATTTGAACTTTGTCTTGGGAACAGATTTTGTTTATTGGAGGCATATTACAGAAATATATTGAGATCTGGGCAGTGACACAAACAATGTCATGGTTTGGAATGGTTTGGGCTCTACATGACAAATTAATGCTCTATGTAGTACTTTATTTTCTCTTCCTGTGAGTACAGTCAAGTCAACTTATACTATTTTTTTCAAGACAGGGTTTCTCTGTATAGCCCTGGCTGTCCTAGAACTTGCTCTAGATTAGATTAACCTCAAATTTAGACAGAAATCTACCTGATTCTGCCTCCCAGCAGAATATATTTTTTAATGTAAGATTTCAAAATCTATAACATATTTGGATGCTTTCTTTAAATATGAAATGCTCATGTATTTTTAATTTTAGAACAGAAAATAAAAGATTTATATTAGTTCCCATAGATTCCTTTTCTGTTAGCTGCCTTGGCTATTGCAGTTGATTTGAACCAAGCCAGAAGTTGTTCTCGCAAAATCAGTTTATTCATTGTTAGATACAAGTACAGTTATTCACACTTGTTCTGTTTTGTTGAGACTGGAATTACTTGAAAAACAAGACGCTAATTCATTATAAAATTCAGATTATTTTCCATGTTGTTTAGTACAGGCACAGGTGCTACCCAATATTTTCTTCCAATTTTATGATCAGATTCCCAATTTGAAACTGTAAGTGGCAAAGTCCATGTGTGTTTGGATCTTGAATGTGATCTGTTTTTACATGTATGGAAGTAGTTGGAAGAAAGGTCTGTCCATATGAGGTGAAGTGAATAAAATGATGTTGACAATGATTTCTTTAGCTGGCTATTGTAGCTTCAGTTATTTGCATATTAGGATGAAGGCTTCTCTTGCCTACTCTATGTACTGTTATTTAATTTAAACCCTTCACCTTTATTTAACATTTACTTTTTTATCTGTATATAGTATATCTTGATCATATGTACTTCTAACTTCTCTGCTTCTACTCCTGCCAGACTCCTCCAGCACATGCCCAGCCTACCTGTATGTTCTTTTCTTTATTGTACTTATAACCAACTAAGTCCAATTAGTGCTGCCTACAAGGGCATGGGCAACCTAACATTTGCCACATTCTGGGAGAAAAATGATTTCCCCTCTGTGCATAGTCATTATTTGTCAAAGTTTCCTCAGCCTTGGTTGGAGCCTTACTAACTAACCCCTCCCTCATCCATGTTGGAATTATTAACTGGCTTTATCTGTTCAGGTCTCGTGCTGGTAACCATAGTAACTATGTGTTCATGAGTGCAATGACTATGTTATGCTCACAAGACAACATCTTACAGCACAGCACCAGTCTTTATCCTCCAGCTCTTATGTTCTTTCTGTTTCCTCTACTATGATATTCCCTGAGCACTGGGGACATTGGTACCTGTGTCTCATTTTGGGCCGAGCTTTCAAATCACTTATTCTCAGCACCTTTGACAAATTATGAGTGCTACCCACTGCATAAAGAAGCTCCTCACACCAAGCATGAGGGCATCACTAGTCTATGTTAACATAATAGTTAGAAGGTAAATTGACAACATGTGTCTCTAGCTAAATAGCAGTGGGTTGTCCTTCTGGATATAGGCTTTTGGCCAGCTTTACAATGCCAAGCAAGAAATCACCTGTGGAGCCAACTTTGAATCTGGTCAGAAAACAGTTGGTTACCCCAGTAACAAGTCATTGCCCCTGTGGGGATATCTTGCCTGGTTGATACTGTAGCATGTAGGTTCCACCACTGTGTGTAAGTAAATGTGGTGGCTTTTCTCCCTCATCTGTCACTTTGAAAGCTACCAAGCAGGGAGGAAGTTTTCAAGTCAATTCTGGTTTGATTTCTCTGTGTGCTGTAACTAAACATGCTGTGTCTTCATCAATAAAATCTTCCCATCTAGCTATGGGAATGGCAATGTCACCAAGAGGAATGGCAATAGAGCCTGCATTGCTTTGAGGATATACATACCATATGTCAATGCTAGCAGGTTTCTTTTTAGACCTTAGTGTTAATTATTAAATATCTTTCAATTTTCAATATCTTATACTGTCATGGTATTTTGCAAAACAAACAAACAAACAAAACAAAACCCCTCGAGTTATTTAAAACCCAAATGTACACTATGTAAGAATCGTTGGCTTTATTCTCCTGCCTTGTGAACAGGTCTAGGCTCCAGAAAGATGGGACCAGTTTATAATTGTTTTTGGAACATGCACTACAAAAGTGAATTGACCATTATGTTAGGTTACAAAGTAAAGATGTGGGGAATGGACGATAGTTTTTTTTTTTCCCAAGAAAAATGCAATAATTTCTGAAGAATCCTGGTCCAAGGTTGGAGGAGCAAGTGAAATCTCAGCATGAGTTTTGGAGCCCCATCCATGAAGGATCAGAAGATGCTTACAGAGAAGGCTAATGCTGAGGAGGAAGATGGCTCTATTGTCCATCCCCATGTCCCCAACTGGAAGATGGAAATGGGAAGTTTACTTATTTTCTTTTAAAGTTATGAATCTACACTCCTTCACTGCTGGTGGGAGTGCAAACTAGTACAGCCATTTTGGAGATCAGTATGGCGGTTTCTCAGGAAAATGGGAATTAGTTTACCAGAGGACCCAGCAATCCCCTTCTTAGGTATATACCCAAATGATCCACATCCATGCAACCAAGACATGTGCTCAACTATGTTCATAGCAGCATTATTTGTAATAGCAAGAACCTGGAAGCAACCTAGATACCCCTCAACTGAAGAATGGATAAAGAAGATATGGCACATCTATACAATGGAATACTACTGTGCAGAAAAAAATAATGGAATCTTGAAATTTGCAGGCAAGTGGATGGAACTTGAAGAAACCATCCTGAATGAGGTAGCCCAGTCACAAAAAGAGGAACATGGTATGTACTCGCTCATATATGGATTTTAGACCTAGAGTAAAGGATCACCAGCCTATAATTCACACCGCCAGAAGAACTCGGATACAGGGTGTATTCTAAGAGATTCATATAAAATCCCTCACAAAAGACATGGGAAGTGGGGGGGGCAGTAAATGGAGAGAGAACTAGGAAAAAGAGAAGGGGAGGAGAGGAAAGCACGTGGGACTAAGGAAGATTGAGTCAGAGTAGGAATAGAAGACAGGAGAGAGAGAAAGAGAGAGAGAGAGAGAGAGAGAGAGAGAGAGAGAGAGAGAGAGAGAGAGAGAGAGAGAGAGAGAACACATAAAAGAGGGAGCCATTATTGGTTCGAAGAGAAAACTGAACCTAAAGAAAGGTCTAGAGAACTACAAGACTGACTCCAACTAACAATTTGAGCAGGCTACCATAAATGCCCTTCCCTGATAGTGAGATCAACAACTAACTTATCCATCATCATGGAGCCCTCATCTAGTACCTGTTGGAAACAGAAGCAAACACCCATAACTAAACACTGAGTCGAACTAGAATCCAGATGCAGAGAGAGAGAGGAAAAGACCAGGTTGCAGAAACACATAGAGACAGCTGACTTGAACAAGGAGGAGCTTGCCCCCCCCCCCCAGACTGATAGCTGGGAATCTAGCATGGGACTGACTCAGACCCCCTGAATATGGGGCTCAGCTAGAAGGACTGAACAGTCTAAGGGACCTCAGACAGTGGAACCAGAATGTATTCCTGGTTCACAAAAGGACCTTGGGGACACATCTCCCATGGAGGGATACTCCCTTAACCTAGAGACAGGAGAGAAGTCCTAATCCCTACTTCAAATGACTTGACAGATTCACATGACCCCACCTGGATAGCATAGGCCTACAAGTAGAATGGGGGTGGGGGGATGGGAGGGGAGGGTAGTCAGGGTGCATGTGAGGGAGGAGAGAGTGTAAGAGGGAGGGAGGGAGAGGAAACTGGGATCGACATGTAAAATAAAAAAAAATAAAGAAAAAAAATAAAGTTATGAATCTACACCAGCAGGTTTGTATTGGGTTTCCATAACACCTTTTCTTACACCATTCACTCTGGCTAATCCATACCCTACTCCCCTTCTCTCCTATCACTTGCTCTCAGACCAGCACAAGCCTTTAACAAGGAGATTTGTTGGCAGCCTCCAGTGATGACTTTTATTTACTTTGTGAAAGACTAGAGGAAAAAAAGTCCCAAAAGTGCATACATGTAAGGGATAACAAGACTGAGAAAAATGTGGCTGCCTTGACAGCAATTTGAGTCCACCACATAACATATCCCAGGTCAGTTCCACATCAATGTATTATACATGAGGAACTTTTTTTAAAATTATTACTGGAAAGTTCAGTATTTGGTTGCTGTTGAAGTCAGCTATTCTGTAACTCTAAATAGCCTGAAGCTAAGCAGCTGTTTTTTGTTGTTTCTTCCCCCCCCACCAGTGTTTGTTTTTAAGGCAGAATAGGTAAACATGTGGGTTTTAAGGATGGACAGATAAACAGTTTTGACAATAAAACCCAAATTTTGAAAACTAGCCAATTACAATCATAGTAAAACATCTCTTATCCCAAATGAAAACAGCCTAGCAACTGCATAGTGTGTTTTCTAATTGCTCTGGATATATATTTCATCTTAGGGCTGATATTGTAAGAACCCATTCTTACTTCATTTCAAACTGTGTTGATCTTTGTCTCACCAATGTGGGAAGAAATGGCTTGATGGAATTAGTCATACATGTTTTCATTGTGTGTTTTCATGATCATGATAGAATGAAAGGTTAAATTCCATGAAAATGAAACACATCCTCATTGACTGTACTGCCTTTGACATATTTTATGTTGTGCTGTTATTATATAGGAAAGAACTTTCTGGTGATTAATTACTCAGTTTCTTCAACCTGCTTTCCCCTAAAAAAATGTGTTGATCTGGAAGCCACACCACACACACACACACACACACACACACACACACACACACACCATACTACAGATAAGAAAATGTAGACTTCATTGAGGAAAATGACTTTTGCTAGGCTCTATGCCAGTTAGGTTGGGCCTGGGACTAGTGAGTACTTCTGCCAGGAGGGCAGAATTGTTGGGACTTGCTTTCTGTCACTCTGGGACTTTCCATACTCTCCTTCCCTTTGTCTTCCTTCCTTCTTCCCCCTCAGTAGCTGAAGACCCAGAGCTCAAACATTAAGATTATTTCTCACCGTAGCCCTCTGTTTTTACATCTCTGTGATGCCAGGACTTTCCTGTGGTGGGTTAGCCCTACAGCCTCTTCATGTTCACTTTGAGCCCAGACCTCCCTGACATGGGGAAAGTCAGCAAGAATTAGATTTTCTGCTATGAGTGGAAATGGGACTGGGGCTGTAGCTCTTAGATATCCTCTAAGATCATCCATTGAAAGCATACAGATAGGAAAAATGACACTGGTCACATCAGCAGTTGTTTATATGATCACTAGCATGTACCATTCAGTCACATGTCCCTGATTCTGCTAACCTACATTAGTTTTATTGAGTCTAAAAGATTAGATCTTTCATGTTAAACAAGACTGAGTAACAGGACTGCTTGCTTTTTCATCTTAGTAACTATATGTGTTGGAAAACTTGATCTGGTTTACTCAAACTGAACACCTGTATGTTTTTCTCCTTGGCTAGCAGTTACGAGTCCCCATCATTTTTATGAGAAGAAATGGATGGTATTACACAGATATTATATAGTATTTCTTAGTATGTATGCTGAGTTATGACCTGGCTGGAAATTCTCAACAGATGGGATGTATAATTAGTCTTTACCAAGAATCCTCTCCCCCTACCATCCCATGCCAGGAGGGGAAAGTCAGTGCTTTAGTTATTATTTACATGGGGTTAGTGGATTATTGTGATAACTTTCATGACATAAGTTAACACATTACTCATCAGACTTATTTTACCTTGTTCATAAGCTAAGTGTCTCATTCACCCACCGTTTAAGAGGTAGTCTGTCTTCTTTAGCCTTGATAGATGGTATCATCACTGAAATTCTTGCCCTTTGCTTGTCTCACTACAAATTTATTAGGCACACAGGAACAGATCATAATGGAGCCAGACCTCATCATTTCAGCTAGATTTTCCCTCAAGAACATTTCAAATCCTAAGCTCTTCATCTCTTAATCCTTCGAAATAGGGTTATGAAGAAATGAAAGATTGAGTCAAACCTTTCATTGTTTTATTATGTTATGGAGATCTACCTCATTGCATTGTCTTTGGCAGTCAATTATTCTGGGAAGTGATTACTGACTATTACTCTAATAATGGGTTTTTATGTATGACTGTCTTGTTGCTCTTTGGGGTCAAGAGAAGAGACGATAAATACTCATTCACAAGGGGAATTTTGAAAATGCTGAAAGGAATGCATAATTCATAGAAACTGTCACTAGTATGGAGTCAAATCAGTTTAGCCAAGTACTATGTTAAGAAGAAACAAGGAACCAGCAACAGGCCTGATAGAACTAGTTTTGGTTAGCTTACACACAGACCCAGATAACCAGAGAACCCGAAGTAACAACGCCTTAGACTACATTTATTAAAGTTTATTTCTTTCCTGTTCAAAAAAAGGTCTTGTAAAAAGGTTGTGCAGGAGAGATATGGCTTCTGGCAAGGTCAAGATCTAGATTCCTGTCAGCTGACAGCCCCACCTCCTGTGATCCTCATTCCCACGGTCATTTTGAGTCCAATATGGCTGTACCAGATATTTATCACGTCTGCATTCCTACTAACAGGAAGCCATTGAGTTAGAGAAACACATGCCCAGAGTTGCTTGTAATTTTAGCTTATGTTTTATTGACCTCAATTTTCAGCACACAAGCACATTTAGCTCCCAAAGAGGAAGAAAAATAAGATCATTGTTGTGGGAATCCATGTGTAATATTTACATTTTATTGTTCTGAAAAAGGGGAGATGTGTTTTCAGGGTAGTTTATTAACTCGTGGGTGCCTCAGTCTTCTCATCTGTACAATGGAACTAGTAATGCTATGCAATTGTGACAACAATATTATTCTTAAAAAAATATTTGTGTTGTGTCTGAATGCACACACTCATGCACTCCATCTTGAGCGCATGGGCGGTCATTGAAGCCAAAAAAGGGGCATCAGATCTCCTGAAAATGGAGTTAAAAGCACTTATGAGCCACCTAATGTGGATTCTGGGAGCCAAACTGACCCTCTGAAGGAGCATCAAGTGCCCTTAGCTGCTGAGTAATCGCTCCAGCTCCAAAGTTATCCCAAATGAGGCAACACATAGTGAAAAATGCATTACACTTAAAGGCTCATCTTACACATTGCTGTATCAAACCCTGCAGAGCCATTAGTAGTGGGTACCAGAATGCTTCTGTCTCTCCACCAGCCTCAAGCATTTTTTTAATTTGCTTTTGATAACCTTTGAGTTTTTGCTAATTTGAAAGTTCAAAGGCTTTCCAGTACTTCTTAGTAGTAGAAACAGTCTTCAGAGAAAACCTCTGGTGTAAGTTCAGTATTCCAGAGAGCATGTCTGCAGAGCCTTGGGAAGGAGGACCAAGAATCTATCTAATTCATCATCTCAGATTCCTGCTAGTAATCTTTCTGCTATAAGAAATATAAGGAAGTTTTCATTCATCCATGTTACTGCATTTCTGTTATGGGACATTTTTTTTTTCAGATTGGGAAACAGAAATAAACAAATGAGGTTCTTGATTTCTTATGCTTAAAATCTAGACAGACAGAATGGACAAATTGAAGATCCAATATATTGTAGCCAATGAGTTAAGGAAAAATAGCTGTAGGGTACAAGAGGCAGAGAATGATGGAGGATGAGAGTCATTTAAATACAATAGTCAGGGAAGGATCTTAAGAGACCAGGTCATTTGAGCACACATCTGAAGGAAGTGTGGGGCAATGCATACACGTTTGGAGTGGGGAAGGATTGATCCAGGCAGAGGGAAAGACAACTGCAAAGTCCTGAGGCAGAAGTGTCCATGTGGTATTTGAGGAACTGGAGAACTTTGGATGGGGAGATGACATCCAGAGGTAGCCAGGGAGAACCAGTTCATCTCTTTCTTCTTATTTGATATATTTTATCCCTTTTAATGTCATGAAATAAAGTTCATATTTATCTTTTTTTCTATCTGCATAACGATGTCAGTATAAGTTATTTGTAACATACAGGAAAAATGAGAATAACTTGTATTAAAATTCTACAATGCATTTGTCAAAAGCTTTTATCTCCTGATAAAAAACATATCTGGACTCAAGGATATAAGGAACCATAACGTGCAAGAAGGACCAGGGAATGGGAGAACAATATAGACAGACCATGCTGTCAGCATTAGAGCATGCTACAGGGTACTAATATCAGACTATTGTGTATGTAGCAAGAGAAACAGCATTGTATACTAAGAGCAGTTAAGGACTTTTGAAATGGGACAGGCTGACAAAGTTTGATACAACAAACCAAACAAATCTTATAGCTCGAACTCTTAACACATCAGGGCGCATTCAGTTTTTGGTAAGAAAAATAACTTATTAACAGATGATAAGAGTAAAGGATGAACTGGTAAAAAGGGGGGAATATAAGAAGATATGGGGAAATTGACCTTCATGGTTAGTTTCAGAGGAGAACAGCATCCATTAAAAATTAAGAGAACAGCTTTAGTATATAATTGTTAAAAAATTTAACATTTTGTTAAAATCACAACTAACAATAACATTCTAAGACTGTTTCCTTATTAATAAAAATCCATTCCCTGTTTCACGATGCTGCTCATTTCATTATGCTTGGTTCTACACTTACAAAATGGATTTCTTTAACCAGTTTGTATATTTGTGTGTAATTGCAGAGAGACACATATGTGCTTGATGATGAAAATTCTGCTAGCAGAGTGGCCATAGCTGACACAGTTGTTCTATTCCTGGATAATACAGTGTGGTTAAATAAGAAAACTGTTTTTATTTTCCTTTTCTACATACAATTATAAAATGGCATGAGGTCCGGTCTCATGTATATGTAAACTATTATAGTTTACTGACACGTCTTCCAGAACTTAAGAAACCTATGCAGGGCGTGGTAGAAAACTTTGGTTTTTGTTTTGTGTTTTAAAAAGTTTATTATAATCATTATTATTGGTGCAGCTAACCTGTAAAATAGCACGGGTTTGAACAGGTTCAATATACTTCCAAGTGGGTGTGTTGACTAGGCTTCTCTGTGCTGTTTGCCTTGCTGAGCCCTTCTGATGAGGCATCCATCTATATCCAAAACATCCTGATCTGTACTTGCCTCTGGGGCACATAGAAGTACTTTGTCATTCTTGAGCCATGTTGGAGCTTAGTAAGTGCTATGAGGATGATACGCTGCCTTGTTGCTTTGGTGTGCCACACATCTGTTTTTTCTCTAGAAGCTTGGTGCCTTTAGATTGTCCTTGTGGTGTAGTAGTCTCAAGTCATTTCTGTTTTCTGTTCCCCATGGATACATCTCCCTTTGGTTTCTTTGGGCTTAGCTGCCGAGAGGTGGGTAGAAGCCTGTATCCCAGAGCTCCGTAGGTCCCTTCCCTGCCAGTTTACTCTGGCAAGGGACTTCAACTCCCACATGAATTAGTTGTGATTTTTCTCCTGCTCTTTCTGTTCTGTCAGGTTCCCTCAAGACCCGAGGACCATCAAGAACCTACTTTTTAATTGCTTATACTCCACGGTAGCTTTTATAACCTGTGGCCATGTGTCCTTAGTGAGCAACCAGGTAAAGACAGAATTGGTGTGGAGGGGCTGTAGGGAGTCATACTTCACAACTGTCTCATAGTGCTCCCAGATACAAAAAATGAAAACAGAACCTCTAGAAGCAACCGCTTTGCAAAGATCACCCACATTTAGTTGTGGAGCAGACTCCAGGCTCTAGATCCAACCACAGCTCTGATATCCTTTCCAGTTCTGTACTGTTGAGTAGATATTTAAAAATCTTACAACTTAAGGTCAGCAGCTCAGCACAGTTTTAAAATTTGTCCTTACTGATGGTTTGTGGCTCCCTTCACCATTGAGTACTTGTCATCAGCACTGAGACTGGTTTTTGTTTTGGTTATTAAGGAAGGATCTATGCTTGTTTCTTTGATCAAAGTAAATGCATCTTGTTCTCCCTCACCTTCCCTTATCTCTGTGGATGCACCCCAGCAGGAGAGCTGGGAGAATCCTTTTCTTGAGAACCCAGGGCACTGTTTTGGTTGTCACTTCTTTATGCTTTCCTACAATGTGGTGTGGGCTACTCCCAGGCCTCATGGATGAATGAAGTGTGTACCCCAGCCCCTGGTGCAGCTGTGCTTTGAATTCTTTTGTTTCCTCCTCCCCATTAGGCTGCAGCTGTCTGTTTTGCACTCAGTTTTCCAGTATGCTGCAAGTAGCTCCTCTCCCACGGCTCTCCTCCTAATATCTTATTTCTGTTCTGCCTCAGGCTTAGAGACTAGATAAATAAACCTGGCAATATTATTTGTAAAGTGAGAGTACATAGCCTCAGAGGCAGGGCCTCCGAAGCTTTCCTATGGGAACATGTGAGCTCTCCCTCCAACACCAGGCTTGGCTGGCATTGCTTCAGACTACTGGGCCCAAGGTTGGTGGATGTCTGCATGGTGAACAGGTGAGGAATAACTACCATTTCCATTTTCTGTGCTTATTGGCCCAGATGCTGTGAAGATGGTTTTGTATTTGAGTAAGGCATATTTAGGGCACAGAGTTATGGAGCAATTCCTTTGCAAACCAAAATGAAAAAATAACAACCTCAGAACCACAGAAAACCTTTAGGCCATTGAACTAGTTTAAGATGCAAAACTATAATATTGACCTTGGGGGATTTTTGAACCACAGCTGTCAGTTTAAACAAAGATCCAAAACTAATTAAGCATTTGTTGGTTGGATGGGGCATTAGTTTGAAAACTGGTTGGACAACTTTTAAAAGTTAACGACAGTTCCCCAGAAAACAAATAGAGGTGCCAATATTGCATGAACCAAGACCAGCTGTAAGGTCTGTAAGGTCTGTAAGGTCTAGTTTTAGCTTTTTTTTTTTTTTCTTGTGGAAAATGGTTTTCTGCCCACGGATACATGGTATTTTATGAAGCTAACTTCCGGATTGTCTCCTTTCTTCCTGCTCTCCTCCTTGCTCTCTTCCTTTGTGTTGTCACTACAGGTTATAATCTAGCTAGAGTTTACTGTCACTGTCCCATTTGAAGCTTAAGTAAATATTATCCATGTCTTGGCTTTTAGAAAAACTTCAATATCATGGTTAATTTCTGGATCACTGAAAATTTTTTTTTTTTTAAGAAAAAAAAAATCACTGAATTTTTCTTTAATAAGTGGTTATTAACTGATTTAAAGGTGCCAAACCTTAGGGAGGTGTGTGAGCTCTCATATATGTACATCATATATGAAGAAACATTGTGTAAATTGAAGAAACATCTGTGTAAATTAGATTCAAGCACTGAGTTGGGACAAGAGTGCAGGATCAGGAGGAAGGTGGGCAGTAGGTAGCACATGGCAGTGGGAAGGAGCTCATCTTGATTCTAGTAGTGCTGAGTGACAGTAAGTGACATCTTTTAGAAGGAGCACTGTAGAGGCAATACCTCCATTGGCTTGTGGGAGCAAAGACTATAGCTGAACGTCTGAACTACTTCCAGCTATAGAGCAAGACGCAACATAAATGGGAGCAAGAGGCATTTGAGTGATGGGTTCAGAATTTGGTAGCCGTGAGGATGATGAGCCATTAAGGCAGTTACTGTGTTTACATGTGAAAACATGTGTTATGGCAGGCTTTTCCCGCCCGATGGCGCCATCCTGCCTGCTGCCAGTCTGGGCCCACAGCCGCACCAGCCCCAAATAACAGTCAGAGACTCTGTATTTGATACAATCCTGTTGGCCAATGACTATCATTGTTAATGGGCTAGCTCTGCCTTAATTATTAACCCATTTCTACTTATCTAAGTATTTCCACGTGGTTATCTTATCCGGGAGCCGCAGCCTGCATCTTATTTCTTTCAGGTCTACATCTCGACTCTAACTACTTCCTCTTTCCTCCTCCTAGTCTCCTAGCCCCGCCTATCTAGTTTTCTATTGGCCAGCAGGGCTTTATTAATTAGTATGAGAAACATATATACAGAATAACATCTCCCATCAAACATGGATTTGTTCATATGGTTCAAACTTAACGTGTCCTAGCAGGTTGAGGAATGGCTGAGGCTCAAAGCACATCACAGCTGGAATGGCTGTAGTAGAAAGCATTTCAAAGAAATGAGATGAAGACTATTCCTTTTTCCTTATCACTAGTAACTCCTAGAATTAGCGTATAAAGCAACACACCTCACCCTGGCATCTTTATGTATACTTTGTATTTGTGATCTTCCCTGTCTCCCTGCCCACTCCTGCTTCTTTCCCATCCCACTTCCTTGTGCCCAGGGGAGAGAAGACCTATGGGGAGTAGAGAGTGAGTAAAGATACAGTGAGCAGTAGATTTAATGTTCTTAATGATTTTTGATGCTTATGTTTAGATATTTTTAAAATCTTGGTCAAACACACACACACACACACATATATGTTTATATAGAAGTTGGTATAGTACTAGGCTGATAACAACAGTTCCTTATTAAGGATTTCTGCTTCTGTTGCTTCCTGCCTCCCACAGATAGCTGTTTCTCAAAAGGTTAGCTGCTGCAATTTGTACTTAATTTTATATTTATATATAATTGTATATTTCTACAACATATACTACTGCTGCTAGTTTTTTCATTCTTTTCTTTTTTTCTAGGGACATTGTTGAGGCAGGATCTCATTGTGTAGAGTCTGTTGGTCTTGAACTTGGTCTTCCTCAGTAGCCTTCAAAGTGCTAGGCTTGCAGGTTTGGACCACCACACGCTCATGCTGCTAGCTTCTCCTTACTCTCTGCACCAGACAGAATGTTTTGCTTTCTTGCTATGCAGTTTGACAGTTTGTTGTCTTTGGTATAGCCCTCCACATTTTACATAGTGCACAGACTTCTTACGGTTCTAACACAGTGAATGTGAATTTTTGAGTTTGAAGTGTTATGGTTAGGCAGATGCTATGGGAAACATTGCATTTCTCAAGTAATTGCTTTTTCTTCTGGATCAATGACTGCAAAGTGTTGCTCCTGTTACTTGATTTCTTTCTTATGTGCATATCACTGGTTTGTCACTAAAGACAAGCAAAACTGTCTTCTGAATACATCTAGACCTATCAGGTTATCTTTCTTGTTCTTACTTTGAGGGATTTCTTTTATTTTTCTTTCTTTTTTTTTTTTTATTCCAGTTTCCTTCCCCTTCCTCCTTCCTTTCCTCCCTTCCTCCTTCCCTCCCTCCTTCCCATGCCCCCACCATCTTCCCATCCCATTTCCTCCCCCACTCTTCAGGGAGGGTGATGTCTTCCAGGAGGGATCAACAAAATCTCTCAAGTCATTTGAAGTAGGGACTAGGCCCTCCCTCCTGCCTCTAGGTTAAGGGAGTATCCCTCCATGGGGAATGTGCTCCCAAAGTCCTTTTGTGCACCAGGGATACATCCTGGTTCCACTATCAGAGGTCCCTTAGACTGGCCAGGACTTCTAACTGAGACCCTTGTTCAGGGGATCTGAGTTGATCCAATGCTGGATTCCCAGCTATCAGTCTGGGGGCCCAGTGGCTCCCCCTTGTTCAGGTCAGCTGTCCCTGTGGGTTTCTGTAGCCTGGTCTTGTCCCCATTTTCTTATCACTCCTCCCTCTCTGCATCTGAATTCCAGTTAGGCTCAGTGTTTAGCTGTGGGTGTCTGCTTCTGTTTCCATCAGCTACTAGATGTGGGTTCTATGATGGTGGATAAGTTAGTCATCAGTCTCATTATCAGGGAAGGGCATTTATGGTAGCCTTTCCACTGTTGCTCAAATTGTTAGTTGGGGGTCATCCTTGTAGGTCTTTGGACATTTCTCTAGAGTCAATTTTCTCTTCAAACCTGTGATGCCTCCCTCTTTTATGCTCCCTCCCTCCCCCCCCCCTCTCTCTCTCTCTCTCTCTCTCTGTCTCATATATTCTTCCTCTGACTCATTGTTCCTAGTCCCATATGCTTTCCTCTCCTCCCCTTCTCTTTCTCCTAGCTCCCTCTCCACTCACTTCCCCCTCCTTCCAATATTCTCAGGAGATCTTGTTCATTTCCCCTTCTGTTAGGGACCTTGTATGAATCTCTTAGTTCTCTTTGAGGAATTTCTAGTGAGCCTTTGGTCTCAGTCAAGCTTGAATATTCTCTGGCCTGATACTTAGTTCACTCTGGCCAGCTATTTGGCTTCACGTGTTAAAACTGTTTTCTGTTTTCCCTCTTTTTTGATTTACTAGGAAGGCAGGAGATGTGGGAAGTGTTTTGTGTGTGTGTGTTTGTGTGTGTGAGAGAGAGACAGAGACAGAGAGTCAGAGAGACAGAGAGGGACAGAGAGATGTATATGTGTGTTAGATTTTCACATCTGAAAATTTCATTATTTTGTCACCCTTAAAATAGCTTTGCTGGTGGTAGAATTCTATATTGTAAATCACTTTACTTTGTTATTTGGATGTGTAGTTCTGTCTTCAGTAATTTTGCAGGAGAGGTCTCTCTCTGTCTCTGTCTCTCTCTGTCTCTCTCTGTCTCTCTCTCTCTCTCTCTCTCTCTCTCTCTTGCTTTACGCTAAAGTATCTGTTCCTGCTTGGGATTGGAGAGAAGCTATGTGTTTGCACAGCATGTTCAACAGAGGAGGGGGTTTCTGATCCTCATTGTCCATTCATCCTGGGAGTTTGGGGTCTCCAGTCCCTAACCTTCCTGAGGTTTTATATGAGGAACTAGATGACTTGTTTTCCTTCTGGCTTTTCATTTTTTATTTATTAATTTTTGTAGGTGTTGGTTACCTTTCAGAGATGTTGGTAAAATAATAAGGCAATATTTACATGACAATCTCTTGTCAGCTTAACCTCGTTTGTTGTTATTTTTAATAGGCCCTTTTATTTATTTATTCTCTGGTGACTCACTACATGCATTGCAATAGTAAGTTACACAAATAAATAATCATCTTGTAGAATACATCTTGAGGTTCTTATCAAATCATGTCCAGAGCAACCCCCCCCCCCTTCATGCATTTGTTCACAACTGGGAGAGAATGGTCTTCAAACAGCTAAGACTGCTAAAGGCCCCTGTCTCTTCTGCATATGCTTCTCCTGACTCCCTTAACTGAGAAGATGCTAAGCACAAGCCTAGGAAATAGAAATTGGCACTGAAACTTGTTACATAGAATACAGCAGCTCTGGGATTATTATTATCATCATCATCATCATTAAAACATTTAATTCCATGAACTTAAAAAATATCTAGTTGGTATATAGACAAAAGTTAAATTTGTTTAAAAGGTAGGGACTTAAGTCCTTGAAATGTTTTCTGGTTCACAGGGTATACTTTTAGATTTTGTCATTGATTATGGTCTACTAGTTTCACTGTAGAGATTATATATTTTCCTTTTGAAGTACTGATATTGAGGATTGAAAACAGAGCCTTTATATATTAGGTGAGCACTGCTGCTGAGCTGCCTCCACAGACACGTGTTTACCCACTTTAACTTGTTCCTTAAATAATCTGTAAACATTATGATGTCATGGTCATGTGGATAAGTGTGGCAGTGCTGAAAGTGAGGCGATTTGACTGTTCTTGGGGCATGCGTTAGCAGTTACTGCTACTGCTAAACTGGACCTCACTGGATGCTAAGCTGTAGCTTGTTGTTTTCCACCAGCCTGCCCGCGGCTGCCGGCCCCAAATAACACTCAGAGACTCTGTATTTGATACAATCCTGTTGGCCAGTTACCATTATTGTTTATGGGCTAGCTCTGTCTTCATTATTAACCCATTTCTACTTATCTAAGTATTTCCATGTGGTCATCGGACAGCCATGGCCTGTGTCTTGCTTCCTCTAGGCTCTACATGCTGACTCCTCTTAACTACTTCCTCTTTCCTCCTTGTCTCCTAGCCCCACCTATCTTGCTTTCTCATTGGCTTTATTAATTAACCAGTATGAGAAACATATTTACAGAATAACATCTCCCATCACAAAGCCACTTGCTTGTGTGGACTGTCATTCTTACACTTAGCCAGGAAAAGCAAGAGCTCTGCTCAGATACACTTGCGAATTGTAATGATGTGAAGATAAATTCTTATAAAACATGACATGATAAATATATTCAGAGTAGAGAAGTGAAACGACCCTGAAGTGCAAAGAACAAAAACCACAAATGCAAATGATAATTAACATTTCATATTGTCTTGCCTTTTATTTTAAATTTGAATTTTCAGCTATTTCTAGCACTTCAGAATCAAGCCTGGCTGTTTTGTTTTTGTGTTGCTCTTTTGCTGTAGTGCTATGAGTAGGAATAATAGTATTTTGAATTTATAGGGTACATAGATCAATCAGCTTTGTCTTTAAGAACTGCCTTGTGCCAGGTTGAAATGAGCTTTCTGCTATATTGGTAATTAAGGTATGCAGTATCCCAGTTCTTAATTTTTGTTTTTCAATTACTAACCCTAATTAATTCATCCTGACTCCACTGCACAAAGGGGTCCCCAAAGACTTTAACAGGAACAAGACTGCAGATTCTCAAGAAATGCAGAGCATTCAGAAACACTACTGTGATATTTTCTATGCGCAATATTTGATTCAAGGGCATTGAGAAGGGACTCTGCTACAAAATCACTAGACTCTGCCTGTTCAGCCCTGTCCATCTCTCTTAACTTTATTTGGTTGGTTTTAATATATAAAACGAGAGTAATAGAGATTACAACATGTGGGTTTGTTGTGGAGACAGATGAAAAGTCATAAAATGTCCACTTAGGCCTTGGCATACAGGGTGCTCAATACTTGGAAGCTTTCGTAACTCATAGTGTATATATATATTTTCCTCTTTCTCTCTTTGGTGGTGAATTTTTATTTTGTAAATAGCAAATATTGCTTATCACAATTTCTTATGAATAAAATAAAATAGGTGGATACTATGAAGTAGGATGACCCGGCATCAGAAATCCAGGTGTAGCAGTTAAGAAGAAAGACTTTTTTCATGGTGACTGGTGAAAGGACCTTGAAAATAATTACAAAAGACATTTGAAAACCTGTAGGAGTGTGGGAATTCTATAAAAGACTTCCTTCAAGTAGTTGGTAAGCTTGCAAATGCGAAGCAGAATGATCAACTCTTCAATTTTCTAGAACGGTAACCAAGGAGTTACCATGAAAATAAAGTTTAAGGAATTCTGTCCCATCATGCTTTTGCTGATATTTCTAGGCACACCTGAATTCCAGTTTGCTGAAAATAGGACTCCCCTATATTTAAAAACTTGGCATTTGTTTTAATTAATACTCCTCTTCAAGGTAACCCTAAAGTAATGGAGAACAGGAACTAATCAGGAATATTCTTTGAGTCCTATTTCTGTTATTTGTGCCTTAGGTTAGGCCATCACCAGCATGTACTTACTCCTGGTAAAACTTTTTTTTTTTTTTTTAAATCAGACACTTATTTTATTTTTCACAAGAAATTGATTGGATCTCTATTGACTATAAGATAATGTCTAAATCCAAATCACATACAGCGCATAGTAGAGAATGACCCTCATAATTAGAATATTTTGACCCTGCCAGCTTCATTTTTATCTTATCCTTTGCCTTCCTTTAGTAGTTATATAAACCAGTTGAGGCTCAATGGTGAAGCTCTTTTTGATATGTTCTTGGTTTTGCTTTGCAAGCATTTTGTTAAGAATTTACATCTATGTTCATAAGGGAAATTAAATTAATTAATTAATCTGTATTTTCTTTGTTGGGTCTTTAGTTTGGGTATATGCTTAACTGTGGCATCATAAATTAATTTGGAAATGTTCCTTTTGTTGCTATACTGTGAAACAATTTAGGATTATTGGCATTAAAAATTCTCCGAAAGTCTGGTAGAATTCTGCATTAAAACCATCTTGCCTTGTACTGATTTTGGTTGGGATACTGTTACGAGTAGGTTTTTCCCACCACCAGTCTGTTCCCGTGGCCATGCTAGCCCCTAATAATACACACTGAGACTCTGTATTTGGTATAATGCTGTTGGCCAGTTACTATCATTTCTTATTGGCTAGCTCTTTCTCAATGATTAACCCATTTCTACTTATCTAAGTATTTCCACGTAGTCATCTTATTGGAGAGCAGTGGGCTGGCATGCTGCTCTTTTGGCTTTCCCTGCTGACTCCTCCTTACTCCTTCCTTTTAGTTTCCTAGCCCCGCCTATCTTGCTTTCCTATTGGCCAAAGTGCTTTATTCATTAACCAGTATGAGAAACATATTTACAGAATAGCATCTCCCATCAGGATACTTTTAATGACTACTTCTGTTTCACTAAGGATTATAGTGCTTGCTGCTTCTCTGATCTTGATTTTACTTTGGTAAGTAGTACCTATTGAGAAAAATATTCAATTTGTTTTAGATTTTCCAACTTGGTGGAGAATAGGTCTCAAAAGTATATTCTTATTCTATGGATTACTTTAGTGTCTGTTATGTCCCCATTTCCATTTCTGATTCTGTTAATTTGGATATTATCTCTCTGTCCTTTAGTTAATTTAGAGAAGGGTTTGTCAATCTTACTTTTGAAAGACATATTGATTCTTTGTATTGTTCTCTTTCTTTCTGTTTTATTGATTTCAGCCCTGGGTTTGATCATTTCAGGCCATCTATTCCTGGATGTGACAGGTGTGTTGTTACATTGCTTGTCTGAGATTCTGAGATTTCTCTAGTTTATTTTTTATTTTTTTATTAAGGCCCTTAGTGAACTTGCCTCTTAGAACAACTTTCATTGTGTTTGATAAGTTTGGGTATGTGTATACTTCATTTCTGTTCTGATTCATTTTTCATTCAAGAGAGTGGTTCATGTTCCATGAGATTGCACACTTTCTGTTATTTCTGTTGTTGCTATCTAGCTTTAATCTGTGGTGGTCTGATAGAAAGCAGAGTGTTATATCAATTTTCCTGTATCTGTTGAGACTTGTTTTTTGTCTGAGTGTGTGGTTAGTTTTGGAGAACTTTCCACAAGGTGCTGAGAAGAAGTTAAATGTTCTGTAAATATCTGTTAGGTTTATAATGTCTGTTAGCTCTAGCATTTCTTTTTTTTTTTTTTTTTTGGTCTGGATGATGTGTCCATTGGTGAGAGTGGGGCATTGAAGTCTCCTAGTATTAGTGTGTGATAGTCAATGTGATTTAAGCTGTAGTAGTATTTCTTTTATAAACTTAGATGCCCTTGTGTTAGGGGCAAGGATGTTAAGAATTGAAATGCCATCTTGGTGGAACTTTCTGTTGGTGAGTATGTAATGTCTCTTCTGATCCCTGTTGGTTTGAAGTCTATTTTGTTAGATATTAAAATGGCCACATTGCTTCTTTCTTAGGTCTATTTTCTTGGAGTATCTTGTTCCAACCCTTTACCTTGAGGTAACATCTATTCTTGATGTTGAGGTATGTTTCCCGGAAACAACCAAAGAATGGATCATATTTTTGTATTTATTCTGTTAGTGTGTTTCTCTTTATTTTGGAATTGAGACCATTGATGTTAAGAGATATCAATGACTGATGATTGTTGATTCCTGTTATTTTCTTGTGTTGTGTTGTGTGTGTGTGTGTGTGTGTGTGTGTGTGTGTGTGTGTGTGTGTATGTGTGTGTGCATGTCCCTTCTTTTGTCTTTGCTGGTCTGAGATTAATTATTCCCTGCCTTTTCATGGTTGTTGTTACTCTCCTTAGGTTGGAGTATTCCTTCTAGAACCTTCTGTAGGACTGGATCTTTGAATGAATATTGCTTATATTTGGCTTTATTATGGAATATTTTTCTTTCCATCTATGGTGATTGAGATTTTTGCTGGACATAGTAGTCTGGACTGGCATCTGTGGTCTCTTAGAATCTGAAGCACCTCTGTCCAGGCCCTTCTGGCTTTTAGAGTCTCCATTGAGAAATCAGGTAGTCAGGTATAAGGTATAATTCTTTTTTTTTTTTTTTCTTTTCCTTTCTTTCTCGGCAGACTTGGATGGATGGTTTCATTTACACTTACTGACAGTCTCAATTTTTTTCATAGATTTCTTGGACAAATTCCATGTCTTCAACTATATGTTTTAATTAAGACAAAAGACCCCACACCTTCCCATTTGGCTCCATCTTCCCTTTGTCACCAATGTCACATAAATTAGACCACTCATGTAAACTGCTGAGACAGTCAACTCAAGCCATATGTTCTTTGCCCTTGAATTGAAAACAAAATCCTTTCCTTCTCAGAAACAGTCATCTTATTTCTTCCCAGATGGTGCAGACAGAGGTGTGGCACAGCCTATATTTAGGTTATACATCTAGGAGAGCCAAAAGAGGTCAGGCAAACAGCCTGAACAATTTTAATAAAAACTGTCTGGAGGCAGAAAGCATCAGCTCATAAGGGTAGAGGCACATGCACATTTCCATTGATGACTAAGTCTCCTGTTTTCACCTAGAAATGTACAGACTGACCTTGAACACCGTGTCCCATGATGTCATTTCTATTCTGTGCTGTCAGGAAACCATGTGTACCAAGAGTTGCATTTCCTTACCTAAATACAATACCGTCTTTTTACAAGGTGTCTTTGGACTTGAGGAATGAATGGATAGGGAAAAAATAGGACGCCGTTCTCAGGAATTTTCAACTCATTTGCCTAAGGAGTGGTATTTTCGGTCTGTCTACTTTTTGTTTCCTTTCCTTTTCTTTCTTCCTTGCTCCTTCTTCTCCTCCTTCTCTATCTTCTTCTTTTTCTTCTTTTCAAGACAAGATTTCTCTGTATAACAGCTCTGGCTGTCCTGTAATTCACTTTGTAGGTCAGGCTGGCATCAAACTCACCGAGATCCACCTGCCTCTTCCTCCTGAGTACTGCGATTAAAGGCATAAGCCACCATCACCAAACTAAACATTTATTTGTTTTTAATTTTGTATGCATTGATGTTTTGCCCTGGGTGTCGGGTCCTTGGAACTGGAGTTGTAGACAGTTGTGAGCTGCCATGTGGGTGCTGGGAATTGAACCGGGGTCCTCTGGAAGAGCAGTCAATGCTCTTATCCACTGAGCTATCTCTCTAGCTATATATATTTTTTGTAGCATAATTATTTATTGATTCTTTGGGAATTTCATATTATATACCCTAATCTCACTCACCTCCAAGTCCCTCTCAGTCCCTCCATACCCTTCCCACCCCCTGCACTATCCATTTTCTGAAAAATATCAATTCAAAATAAAACAAAGAAACAAAACCCACATGTTGATTCCCTGCTTTTCCAACATCTCTTCATTCATTCTAGTGGCATTGGGAGCTGCAGTGTGTCACGAAGTATACTCTTTTGCTCAATCAGCTCCACCTACAAAATGTTCATTGCAATGACTCATTGGTCTTCTTCAAGGTCTCTGCATACCATCATCATTGGACACTCACTGAAACTGCTCTTGAATATCCTGTTATTTCCCTGTGTCATGGGATCTGTACGACCAGTACTTTCCATCAGGGCTAGTTCTCCCAGGCCCATGGTGAAGAGTGGGGCTATATCTTCTGAGTTTGGGGGTGGAAGCTCTCCTATTGGGGGTAGTGCCAGCTTTCCTGATGCAATGACCAGCAAGGCACAGGGCCAGGTATCTCCAGAGTCAATGAGGGGCTGGCTAGCTCAACATGGCCATTGGATTTCAATATGCATGGCTCCTATGATGCTCTGTGGCAACATGGGCCATGGACATCATCACAAACCCCAACTGTAGCAGGACCACTGTCCCAGACATGGACCTTGGCAGAGGCTTGGGCCCCGGCATTACCATGGCCTTAGTGGTAGCACAGGTTACCCAGATCAGCATGGCTCCAGCAGCATCAACATTGTCTCAGGTGGTTGTCCTGACCCTGGATACCCACATAGCTCTTGGTGGTAACAGGAACCAGGGACATCAACTCAGACCATGGCTACTTCTGGGCCACAGACCCAGACATGTCCCTTGGTAGCCAGAAACATGGGCCCAGATGGTGGCATGGATTTTGGACACCAACATGGCCACAGGATGCAACATAGACCCAGGCATTCATGTGGCCTTTGGTGGCACTTGGCACCATGAGCCACAAACATCAATACAGACCCCAGATGTGGTTGGACTGTGTATGTCAGGTGTAATTCTAATGGATCTAACTTTACATGTTACTTGGTCTTTTCCCCTTGCAACTTTTAATATTCTTTCTTTGTTCTGTGCATTTAATATTTTGATTATTATATGGTAAGGAAATTTTCTCTTTTGGTCCAGTCTATTTGTTGTTCTTTATGCTTCTTATACTTTCATAGGCATAACTTTCTTTAGGTTAGGAAAACTTTCTTTTGTGATTTGTTGAAAATATTTTCTGGGCTTTTGAGCTGGGTTTCTTCTTCTGTCTCTCTTCTTATTATCCTTGGGTATGATCTTTTCATAGTATCCCAGATTTCTCTGATGTTTTGTGTCAGAAGGTTTTTAGATTTAACATCATCTTTGACCAATGTAACTATTTCTTCTATTGTATGTTCCATGCCAGTGATTTTCTTTTCCATCTCTTGTATTCTCTTGCTGAAGCTTGCCTCTGTAGTTCCTGTTTGAATCCTGAATTTTTCATTTCCAGAATGACCTCAATGTGGGTTTTCTTTGTTGATTCTATTTCTTTTTTCAGGTCTTCTATAATCTTCATGTAGTTTGTTTTAAGGTCTTTTTCCTGTGCCTTTGCCATGTTTGAATATTCAGATCTTGCTGTAGTAGGACAGCTCAGCTCTGGCTGTTATTGATTATGTTATTACGCTGGTGTCTAGGCAACTGAGATTAGGATGATTGTAGGTCTAGGTGCTAATTTGTGTTCTTTGGGAGCATGGGGTAAGGTGGGGTGGGGGAGGGATGTTTTGTTCCTTGGTATTTCCTTTCTCTGGATCTTAGGAGAGTATGATGGCTGTGTCTTATGTGGTAGGAAATTCCCTGTGGACCTGATAGGTGTGAAAGTTCTAGGTAAAGTTTGTTTCTGGGTATTGTAAGCTGACACATAGGAAAGGGCATAGGGCTGACACTTAGGAAGGGTTTCAGAGGAGGAAATGAGAGAAGAGTGTCCAACTAAGTTCTGTCTTCTTGGTGGGGTAGAGTGTGAAGAGAGTTCACTCCAGAGAGTTGTTACAGTGCTGGGGACAAGGTTGGGCTTTGGATCTGCAGGAGCAGAAGGACAGGTGAAGACCTGCAGACTACCTACCTGAGTCCCTGGCAGGAATGGCCTTCGGGTTAGCAAGGAGTGTCTGCTGGAGTTGGTGACTGGGCTAAAGCAGAGTGGAAGGAGGGAAGTTAGGAGGCAAAGGTCTGTGGGATCCACAGGAGATGTGAGGGGCCTTGAAAGAAGGCTGCAGCAGGTGTTGCGTTAGATAGCTAAGCATGATGGGGTGGTTGGAGATTAGATTTGCAGGGGAAGAGGGAGTGGTGGTCTCTAGTTGGCTTGCCTGTTTCTTTGTCTTGCTCAGCTGGTATGTTCACAGGGAATGCCTGCTGGTGTTGGAGGCTGCGATAACAGGATGAATTGGGGAAAGGAAAGTTGGAGGCGATCTTTGTGATCTGTTGGGAATGGAATGAGAGAGGAAAGGGATTCTGCAGCAGATTCTGCATCAGAGCCTGGCCTGAGATTTGGGGGATTGGGTCTGGAGGAGCAGGAGGAGAGGTGAAGAGCTATTGGTTGCTTACCTGAGTCCCTGGCAGAAATGGTCTTTGGGTTAGCAAGGGTTTCCTGCTGGGATTGGTGACTGGGATAAAGCAAAGAGTGGTAGGAGGGATTCACAGCAGGTGGGGTAGGGGGTAGGGAAGGCTGCTGCAGGAGTTCTGTGGCAGAAGCTGGGAAAGAGACTGGATGAGACTGAAGAATTTGGTCTGGGGAAGAGGGAGAGGTGAACATCTGCAGTCAGTCTGCCAGGTTAAATTTTTTTTTTTTTTTTGACCATTTATGTTTGATTTTACCCTACATCCCTGAACTATCTAATCTCTGATTCTTGGTCACCCAAATGGTGTCACGTATGGGTTCTATGTCAAATCAGACATTGGTTAGGTACTCCTACAATCTATGTGCTATCATTACCCTAACATAATTTACAGGGAGAATAGACGGTAGGTCAAAGGTTTGTGGCTGTTTTGGTGTTTATGTTTCTATTTTGGTAGCCTGAAGAGTATTTTCTTATACCAAAGATGCTAGAACATAGGGATGAAGGTTCTATGGGGCACCATCTTGACGTCTCCATGTTCATTGAGTTGTGAGGGTGTTGTGTTCAGCAACAGGACTTTGTCAGTTTGTGAAGAACAGCCCGTTATCTTGATAGCAGCCTGTGTTGTTTGAAGATTTCCACAGGACCCTTTTGGGCAACAACTAATCTGTGAGCCTGTTATTATTATTTATCTAACCAGTAAAATATATGTTCCTTTAGGTAGTGATGCCCTAAGTGATCAGAATCAAGCCTCTTTTCTTATGTTCTTAGGAGGAATAAAATACTGAATTTGTTTTGAAGACCATACAATCCTGGATGCAAGATTATTTTTTATTTTGTTTTTATGCTCCAAATCACTTCATGTAATTCTTTGGTCTTAATCGTTGCTCTATAAATAAATATTTGTTGAATGAGGTAAATAAAAGTACTCTTGCTTTTGGAACTCTGAAACATTTTTGGGGCATTTGTTTATGATCTTAAATCTTAGGAATCTGAAGAGCATGGTTTTTTATAAATTCTTTTCAAAATGTATCATTTATTTTGCTTAATTCTATAGGACAAAAGTTTGGACAATATGGAGTTTAGTATGCAGAAAGCAAAACTTAGGGCTGATAATTAACTTTTATGAATGTTAATTTAATTAGTCTTTACCTAAAGCCTCACACATCACAGGCAGTTCCTTTGTCCTAAGCCATATCAATATAGACACACAATTATTTTCACATGGTTCTATATTAAGATATGAAATAAGAACCATTCTCCATTTTACTCTATGTCCTTTCCTACTCCAAGGACACAACTCTTCCCCCAAATCAATTTTTTCACTGGCACACTAGGAACAGGTACATTTTCTCTTTTGTATAGTCTTATCTTCATCTCTGTATATAAATTAAATTTATATGGGGATTGAACTTGGAGCCTTGCATAACATTTATGCTCAATTAAATACACTTGCTTTACAGTCTGGCAAACCTTTCTTGTCTGTCTTTCTCATCTCTGGCTTGACTGCCTCTTCTCACGGGGAGGGCTCCTGCCTTCCGTTCCTGTACTTCTCTAGCACATCTCAGCATTCCTGACCGAAGTGCTACTCCACAGTGCTCTGGCATAGCTAACCAGCCACCACTCCCAGAATCCTTGCTGCTTAATTCAAAAGGAGTGTCATAGCAACATGACAAACACTGTAGCCTACAAGACAAAGGCAGATGCATTTACTCAAATTTCTTTCTTCTTCTTCTTCTTCTTCTTCTTCTTCTTCTTCTTCTTCTTCTTCTTCTTCTTCTTCTTCTTCTTCTTCTTCTGCTCCTCCTCCTTCTCCTCTTCCTCCTCCTCCTCCTCTTCCTCCTCCTCCTCTTCTTCTTCCTCCTCCTCCTCTTCTTCCTCCTCCTCTTCTTCTTCCTCCTCCTCCTCCTCCTCTTCCTCCTCCTCCTCTTCCTTCTCCTCCTCCTCTTCCTCCTCCTCCTCCTCTTCTTCTTCCTCCTCCTCCTCTTCTTCCTCCTCCTCCTCCTCCTCCTCTTCTTCTTCTTTTTCTTCTTCTTCTTCTTCTTCTTCTTCTTCTTCTTCTTCTTCTTCTTCTTCTTCTTCTTCTGCTTCTGCTTCTGCTTCTGCTTCTGCTTCTCCTGCTTCTCCTTCTCCTTCTCCTTCTTCTGCTTCTGCTTCTTCTTCTTTTTTTTTTTCAGACACTTTTATTAGTCTTGTCCTGCAGGCCCCCATATCCCTGATAGTCTGAATTGTCTGAAGGTCAGAGCACTTAAGATCAATGTTACAAGCCGACAGGCGGTGGTGGCACACGCCTTTAATCCCAACTCTTGGGAGGCAGAGGCAGGTGGATTGCTGAGTTCCGGGCCAGCCTGGTTACAAAGCTACACAGAGAAACCTGTCTCGAAAAACAAAATAACAAAAACAGCAACAACAACAAGAGATCAATGTTGTTACAGTAAAGTTGCAGTAATCTGCTTTCCCATAAATAGTATTTGCACATTTTAATATTATATATTTATGCAAATTTTGTTTCCAGGAAGGCCTGTCTTTGTTATTCTATCCTTTTTTCTTTTCTTTCTTCCTTTTTCTTTTTTTTGCAGTTTCATCATCATTAGAAAACTCAGGTAGGTTGTCTTTTCTAGTGGAGATAGTGGAGAGGACAGTGAATGGAGATTGGAGTTTTGCCCATCCTTGGAAATACTTTTCTGTTTATTTCTTGTGCTAGTTTCATTGAGAAATACCATAACCAAAATCAAGGTAGGCCAGGCAAGTTTCAAGAACTCAGGCAGGAACTTAGAGGCAGGCATCATGGTGGATTGCTGTTTGCGGGCTAGCTGGCAAGCTCAATCCTAATCTTTCTCAAGCATCCTAGGACTGCCTGCCTAGAGAATGGTAGCACCCATAGTTTTCCAGGCCTTCCCATATCAATGAATAGTCAAGACAAATTCCCATAGACATGCTTATAGGGCAGTTTGATCTGGGCAGTTCTCTGTTGGGATTGCTCAGATGACCCTGGGCTGTGCCAAGTTGATTGTTTAAGCTGTTTAAACTAATTAGAACACCTCTGTTTCAGATTTTCTATTTTAAAAAACCTGCTTCATGGAAAACCTCAATAGTTTAAACACAATACACACACACACACACACATATACACACACTATACATGTATATAATTCTGTCATAAGGGGCACTTACTAGAGAGATATCCCCTCTTACTTGAAATATAATGGCACTGTGTTTCTAGAAATCCTTTATCTTTTGAAAAGGCTTAAGGACTTTGTGGAGAAGATGCTTTGCATAATTGCAGATAGCTCCTCTAGCAGTCTTGATGTTTACATTTATATAACAGCCACTCACTTCCCATTTTATTTGAAATCAGATTTTTTTTTTTTTAATTTTTTTGGTACTGGCAGTTCTATGGAATTTAGGGTCAGATCATCCATAATAATCCTATGACATACTTAACTGGGACAGAAACAGGTGGGAAGACTGAATGCAAAGCACCCTGACACATTCCTGTGCCTGCAAGTAGAATTCTGCCAGCCAGTGCCATCAGGTTTGTACCTGCAGGGAGCAAGCGATTGTAATGCAAATCAGGGTATTTTCAGACCTGTGTGGACAAGTGCCTATTCAGGGCCACCGAATGTCTCTCTCTCCTTTCCTGAAATTTGAACTTTATGGTCATCTACTTGAAGGCAGTGTACTCTGAGGAAATACTGATGAGATCATAGGAAGGCCTGTGATAGAACAGACCCCTGGCTCGTGTCATTGAGGACACTGTCATTTGGGAAGATGCTAGGTTTCATGGCAAGAAGTGTGCACATGGGGTTTACTCCTCATGCTTTCTCTGATGGAGGAATGAAAAAGCACCAAGCCAGCTACAGAGGCCAGAAAATTGCTGCTGCTTGTGGGACTGTCCCATTTGTTTGCATCTTGGTTTGCTTTGAAGACATGGCACCCTCTGGGCTCAGAGCTTGGGTTTCATTGCCTGTGGCATTTGAGCTCTCTTCAGAAAGGTACTGATTTTTTCAGTGCCTTTTAGTGGGTACTGACGTTTTTTTGTATACCATATTAGACACTGACAGAAACATTTTTTTTTTTTTTTTTTGGAATGAATGACAAATGTATTGAGGATAATGAAGCTGGGCTTCTCTTAGCCTTATATGTTTTCAGTTACAGAATTTAAGGTGTGTTCAGCATATTTCTACCTCTTGTTGTAGATGCAGAAATATTCTCCTGGTTACGTACAGTTTATGACTCAGAAATAGTATAAAGTTCACCCGCGTTATGTAGAATGCTGAGTATACTTTCTTGATTCCTCTTTGATTTTCTTGTCAGTCTAAATGCCAATATTTTTGATTCAAATGTGTTTTCATAACTGGTAGTTAAAAAGGTTCCTCATGGGAGTGCTATTTCAATAGTTTGTAAATTTTTGTTGTGTTTGTAATTTTATAGCTTTTTCTAAAGGGCCAACTTTGGCTCTTAAGGATTGATTTATTTTCTAACCCAAATTTTCTATAGATTATTTTTGGGACCCTAGGTTATAGTCATAGCTCCTGATTTGTGGTTAATCCACTTGCTACAATTATATAGTTCGGTTGTTTCACATTTAGAATTTCAAATATAAAATCAAATGTTGATAGTAATAGTAAGCATCTTTACTTTAATTCTTATGATATTATGTAAATAGTAATATCTATTAGCTCTCGGCATTTTCTGTTGTCATTTGTTGTCTTAATATGATCATAAGCACGAGATATGCATTGCTATTGTTATCCTTATGCTATAAAACAGGTTTAGAGAGATTCAGCAATTGCTTGAGATTCCCTAACTTGACTGAGTAAAGATTTAAAACCCAAGCAGAGCTCATGCACTCATAAGTTACTTTACCATATTACTTCCATGTTTGATTTCACTTGAGGCTACGATAATTTATTTGACTTATAAAGTAATGACTTTTATTCAAAGTTAGGATTGCTCCATGTAATCCTGGCTGGCTTTTAAATGCACTGTGTAGCCTTGACTGACCTCAAATTCATGATCTCTCTGCTTCAGCACTACCGTGAGGGCTGGGTTTATGGGTGTGTGATGGCTTAAAAGCTATATGTTTATTCACTCTTATTTTTTTCTGGTAGACAGGGATTTTGTTCTGGAGACTGACCCTAGGGCCATGTATATCTTGTGTATGCTGGGCAAGTGCTTGAAGCTCTGACTTCTAACCTCATTCTCTTTCCCACCTTTTGATTTTGGGAAAGAAAGAGTCTTAAGGAAGTGCACATACTGGTAGCCCACAGAGGCCTTCCTACCTTTCTGCCCTAGATTCTCAGGTATCTGGGATTATAGGCTGGTGCTGTCTTGCATGGATATGCATTTCTTAAATGTTGTGTGAAACTTACTCATTACTTTCCATTTGTGCATATGTCACTAAAATTTTGATCTATTGCCAAGAAAATTGTTGTGATCAACAAGTTGTCCATTTAAATTTTTTTTTTTTTGATACAGGGTTTTACTAGGTAGTTTTGGCTGGTCTTATATGTAGCCGTACTATGTAGTCCAAGTAGATGAGATTGGCCTAGAAGACACATGGTCTATCTGTCTCTGCCTCCCAAGTGCTGGGATTAAAGCATGTGCTAACTATGTCTAGCAAGATAGTTGCTTTTTACAATATGAATCTTTAAAATATTAAGTGTGAGTTGCTTAGGGTTTATTAGATTAAAAACAAAAATACATTCATTTTTATCAGTGAACAAAGTATTATTATAGTTATTGTTGCTGTATTAGTGAAAACAAAAAAAATATTTAGGGGTTAAGAAATGAACTGATGAACAATGGTCACATTTTTATACTTCCCTGAACAATGGCCACATTTATATACTTCCCAAACTGTTTCATCACTGTAAAGGATATTCAATACATTAGTCATTCTTGATTTTCCCACCTTTGCCCATCCTCCATCTGTTTAACTGCCCCTCCATTGACTTTCTGTCTCTATGGATTTACCTTTTCTGGATATGCCAAGTAAATAAAATCACACAATATCTTATTTATGATATTGGGTATCTTTTAGTTAGTGATGTTTTAAGTGATGAATTAAAGCTTTGTTGTAAAGAACTTGAGAATGAAAACACAGAAACATTAACCATGTATAAAACCTACATATCTTAGTGCACTTCTATATAGCTAGAATAACAATTCTAAAATTGCGGAGCCTCACATTGTATTTTACCCTTCTTTGAAAAACTTTTCTTCATACGTTATATCTTGATCATGTTTTCCCCTCTCCTAATTCCTTCTCCTCTCACCTCCCTACCAACCTAACTTTATATATGTCTTCTTTCCCCCTTCAAACAAACAAAAAAGAAACAAAGGCAAAAACAAACAAACAAACAAACCTCACAAAAATTTCAATAAAAATGTAGTTGGTTACTACCATAACATTTGTGTTGCTATTTCACCAATGTATTTTGCAGGCATGTTATTATTGTTATAGGTAACAGGGTTAGCAGCTGAGTGATATTGATGATTACCTTTCTCCTCTGGTAGGATGCAGAGTACCCTCCAGTAGGAGCAAAGCTTCAAGTTAGGCCCTAGCTTGACTTTTCCTTGTTTGATGACATAAGCAAATAAATGTTGTCTTCAATAACAGGACCTTAGCATCAGGTTGTGGAGAACAACCAATAACCTTGGCAATAACCTCTGATGTTTGGGGGTTTCTGTGGAACACCTTTGGCCAACAATCAGCAAGTTGTAATCCATTCCTGGCAATGGGGTTTTACGTGGTGGCATAAGGTGTGTAGTTGGGAAATTGTTTCTCCCTTTATTTGGTGACTCCATTTAGATTCCTTTCATTTATGTACAGATTTTAGGAAGCTCCCACAGAAGTAGGCTATTCCTCCCCCTTATTTTCTCCTTTACCCTTTTCTGCCAATTTCCTTCCATATTTAATTCTTCTATTCTAGTTTCTTTCCTGTTTGTATATCTATGGTATTATATTCTATTTCTCCTTCCTTCACTATAGTAGTACCTAACCTCTATGATTATTCAGACTGTTAGCTTAAAAGCTAACATCTATATAGAAGAGAAAACATATAATATTTGTCTTGTGGGGGTCTCGATTATCTCATTCAGGATGATTTATTTTTCTAGTGCTATCCATTTATCTGTGAATTTCATTTTTCTTAACAGCTAATAATACTCCATTGTATGAATGTGTCATTTTCATTACCCATTCATCAATTGATGAACACATAGGCTATTTAAAATTTCTGGTCATTATGAATACAGTAATGATAAATATGAATGGGAGGGATCTCTGTAGTAGGGGGTAGAGTCCTTTGGATAAATGCCCAAGGGTCGCATAGTGGGATCTAGAGGTGGGTCTTCCCAGGAACCGAAATTGCAATATTTTCTTGGTGGAATTTTCCTTTGATAAGTATAGAGTGTCCTTCCATGTCTTTTCTGATTAGTTTTGGTTTGAATTCTATTTTGTCAGATATTAAAATTTATATACTTGCTTGCTACTTAGGTTCATTTGCTTGCTATATCTTTATCTATTCTTTTACCATGAGGTGATGTCTATCCCTGATAGTGAGGAATGCTGCTTGGATGCAGCAAAAGGAGGGATCCTCTGGGACAGACACTGACGATCCTCTATGGGAGGCCTCACCCTCTCTTAGGGATGGATGGTGGGGAGTGGAATGGGGAGATGGTAAGGGGAGGGGATGAGCAGGAGAGAGAGGGAACTGGGGTTGGTATATAAGATAAGATTTTTTAAAATTTAAATGAAAAAGAATAGATACACAATAAAAAAGATCATCTTTTTTTTTTCTTTTCTTTTCTTTTTTTTTTTTTTAAATCCAGTCTGTTAGTCTGTGTCTTGTCATAGAGCAATTGAAACCATTGATAGTTGTCAATGAGCAGTATTTATTTATTTCTTGTGCTGTGCCTAACCTCGCCAGCAAGGAAGATGTGACTCCGGGAAGATCTTCTTCATGCAGTTTTAATCAGGATCCTTGAAACATGTTCTTCTGACCTGCGAGAGCCGGGGGACCCCTGCACAGGTTTAAATACCCTTGAGCTAACCAACCTCAGTGAGCTACGTGGACCCTGCAGATAGGCTTCTCTAATGTGGAAGCAGACAGGCTGAACAGACTTAACCAAATAAGGGCTTGTTTACACCAGAGAGCCCTCACCTATGGCAAAGTGTAAGGCGGAGCCACTTTCAGGCATGGCACTTCACGGCTCTCTACAATTTCTGCTATTTTGTTGTTATAGTATGAGTTTTCTCCCTCTTTTGATTTATTGTTTTCAGAAGTTATTCACTGTGTCTTCTTGGATGTGATTATTATAGGTTATTCTCCACCCCACCCCCCATGAAATGCCTTCCTCAGTTGATGGTTTTGCTGGTTATAGTAGTCTGGGATGGTGTTTTTTGTCTCTTATAATTTGTAGAACATATTTCCAGATTCTTTTGGCTTTCAGAGTCTCCATTTGAAAGAAGTTATTCTTTTGGGCCTCTCTTTATATGTGACTTGGCTCCTTTTCCTTGTATCTTTTAATATCCTTTTGTTGTTGTTGATTCTTTTGTTTATTAGTATCAGTAATAAACTCTGATTTTTCTTTGTGCCTCTTGCTCACAAATGATGACACAGAGACTTATTATTAAAGCTTGGCTTTATCTTAGGCTTGCTTTTAACTAACTTTTATAATTTAAATTAACTCATTTCTATTCATCTATGTTCTGTCACATACCATGCATTCTGCTTCCTCTGTGTCTCCTTGCATCTCTTAGTGTGCCTAGATTCATCTCCTACTTTCTCTCTCTCTGCATGGAAGTCCTGCTTATATCTCCTGCCTAGCTATTGGCCATTCAGTTCTTTATTGCACCCATCATAGAAATACAGCTTTACATAGTTGTACAAATAACTTACAGTGTTTTCATTATTGCGTGTCCTGGGTATTTTCTTTTTTGATACAGCCTATTTAGTGTTTTGTATACTTCTTGTGCCTTCATAGTTACCTGCTTATTTGTACTGGGAAGTTTTCTTCTATGATTAAAAAAAAGTAATTTTCTGTGCCTCTTTCTAGGTTTTTTCATTGTCTACTCCTATTATTCATAAGTTTTGTCTTTTCTTAGTATCCGAGATTTCTTGCATGTTTTGTGTCTTGATGTTTTTAGATTTTGCTATTGACATTACTAAAAGGCTAGAGAAGAAAGTGCCCTTAGAAAGACATACAGTTGAGTTCCTGTGTGATGAAATTGAGGTAAAAGTGAACAAACTAACTTGTCTGTGATGTCAGATATGGGAACTTATAGTTTTCACAGTTCCAGGGTCGCCTGATCATGGGTTTACTGTCAGTCCCTGCAATGTCTTCTTATGACCACAGCTAAGTAGAGTGCTGGTCACTGTAACCAGCATTAGTGGTGGTAAAAGTGACACTGATGGTGACAGGTGACAGTAAGTGGTGGTTAAAATGTATTTATATTTCACTTTGCTTGGATTAAATTTTAGGTTTGATTTTAGTTTCTTGTGTAATGCTTTATAATACCTGATTAAATGGCATTGTTTCATCTTATCTGAAACAATATTATATAGTTATAGTATTAAATTTAGTCATCTAAGTATAAAGGTCAGCAATTTAAAAGTCCATGAAATAGAATAAACTTATTTTGTGTGTGTGCTTGATAGGGTCTTGCTATATAGCCTGAATGGACTGGAAGTTATTATGTAGACCAGGCTGGCCTCTAACTCAGAGATATGCCTGCCTGTGTTTCCTAAGTATTGGGTTTAAAGGCATGTACCACCATGCCTACCACACAAAAATATTTTCATGTGTTTTAAAAATACATTTCTCATTTATTGAACGTTAATGAGTACTTTATATTTTCTCATGCATTTCTAATATACTGTTTTAAATGACTAACACTTCGATATATTAAATAATGCATATCAGTGATTTTTGCCAGATGAGATTGCTTTATTTCTTTTTCTCTTCAGGGTATTTCTTTGATGGAACAGATGTACCTCAGACCATCTCAAGGACAAACACCCAATGTGAAAGAAGAAAAAAAGTTTCATACAGATCTTAAGGGTCAGCCAATCACGGTAACATCTCCAGTGACAACCTTCTTTTCCTATATTAAAGTGTGTCTCCTACTGATTGAATGTTTGCACAGTTAAAAACGGTTTCCTCTAACTTACTGTAAAGTTTGTTTAAGAATCTGATCCAAGCCAGGTGTTGGTTGCACACGCCTTTAATCCCAGCACTTGGGAGGCAGAGGCAGGTGAATCTCTGTGAGTTCAAGGCCAGACAAGTCTACTGAGCTAGGTCCAGGACAGGCTCCAAAGCAATACAGAGAAACCCTGTCTCGAAAAACCAAAAAAAAAAAAAAAAAAAAAAAATCTGATCTTCTGATCTTGATCCAAAGCCACATGTGTACATGTATATTTTCTGTTGCCCATTGCTCTCAGAAATGGTTTTGAGTGGTGCCAAACACCCTTTTCAGAGAGAAAGGTTGTTAATAGTTCTTCTGAATTAGAGATGTTTCAATACAGAAGGTATCTTGAGACATAATTAAATTATTATCCTTTAAGAAAGCATCATTTTAGTATACATTTGGCTAGAAGAACTGCTGAGGCACAGTCTGGACAGTGGGCAACTGAAGTGTTTTAAAAGCAAAGCTTATCTCTTGTCCACCACTGGCAAAATAATGATGGTATCTGAAATAAGATGGGACGTCTTCTCCGATAATGGGAAGTGTCTCCACTTAAAGTAAATGAATTAAAAGTAAATCCACATTTACATAAGATAAGTTGCTTTACATGAGTTTTGAATATATATATGTATATATATATATATATATATATATATGGAGAGAGAGAGAGAGAGAGAGAGAGAGAGAGAGAGAGGGAGGGAGGGAGGGAGGGAAGGAGGGAGGGAGGGAGGGAGGGAGAGAGGAGAACACATTTTATTTTAGGATAGCATTTAGAAAACATATAGAACCTTCTGTTTTCATGAAGCCTTGGAGCCTGTAAGGGTACCAACAAAATATGAGTTGTTCTTCACACAATGCAATCATCACTGAACTGCTTTAGACAAGATTGAAAGGACAGAGGGAATTGATTCATTTAGTACATAGGCCAAAAGGACAGAAATGTGCTACTGTAAGTGTTCTAGTACAGGTAATTACGTGGTAGATGAAAATGGAAGCGATTTCCTTTCTATTATTCATCTACTTACTATAAATAGTGATAAAATGCCTACAGTATGCCAGTGTTTGTGTGTGTGTACAGGTGTGTCCATGCTGCAGTGTGTGTGGAGAGGTCAGACAGTTTCCAGGCCTTGGTTCTGTCACTTTACCTTGCTGAGGCAGGCCAAGGCAGGCTCTCTGCTTCTGCTGTCCCTCACACTCCAGCTTAGTTGGCATCTACTGCATCTTGCTTTTCATGTGAATTCTAGGGATCAAACTCAGACAAATTGTTCTGCCCGCCAAGCCATTTTACCAGCCCTAAAATTTCTTTTTTAAAGAACCTATTTGAACTAAGTTTTTTTTTGTTGTTTTTGCTTCTTTATATCACAATTTGTAAATTTAAGTTAAAAAACAATCTCATTTTACATACCAATCCCAGCCAGTTCCCTCTCATTTTGGGGCACGTCCAAGGCACTCCCCCTCCATGTATCTAAGCTGAGAGAGTACTCCCCTCCACAGGGGATGGACCAGGCCCCTTGAACATGGGTGTCAGTTGGGAGACCAGAGCAGTCTATGTGACCTCTGGCGGTGGAACCAATATTTATCCTTAGTGAACTAAGGTTTTGAAGAAGCCATTTTTTTTTCTTTTTTCTTTCTTTCTTTCTTTCTTTTTTTTTTTGGATTACATGCTTTTGGAAAATTCAAATTCTTTAAAAGTTTCTATCCAAGGAACTTTTGTTAAAGTGAGTTATGCTGCCAAGTGGTGGTGGCACACGCCATTAATCCCAGCACTAGGGAGGCAGAGACAGGTGGATCTCTGAGAGTTCGTGGCCACCCTGATCTGCAGAGGAAGTTCCAACACAGCCAGGAAGGCTATGCAGTAAAAAAACAAAACAAAACCAAAACCTGCTTGAAAAGCCAAAATGATACGTCAATTAATTTTATCTAATGTATAAAACTAAAACTAAGGAATTTAAGTGCCTTTTTTTTTTCATTTAAGTGAATACTTTAGAGCCAGTTACATATTAACATAAAATATATTTTTCAGGGTCTAAGAGATGCTTCATGTGTAAAAGTGCTTAGTGTGAAAACTTGGCAACCTGAGTTTAATTCCCAGATCCCATGGTCGAAGGAGAGAAACAGCTTTGTAAAGCTGTTGTCTGACCTACACGCACATACACATACCTGTATCCACAAAAACTCTCACGCACAAATGTTAATAAAAAAATGGTATGTACTCACATTTTATGTATAAATATGTATGTATACATACATACATATATATATATTAATGTGTTCTTTCAAATGAACTATATGAAATCTAGCATCACATACATTGGAACGTGAGTCATGTTTTAATAACAAAAATTGTACAAGTGGCTCTTAAAGATTCATTGCAGTATGGAATCAGAGCCCAGAACTGTGAGCTGGATACACATGTGCAGTGACATCCTTGGGTTTTTCTTGAGCTCATCTTTCACCTTAGATGATTTATGGTCTCATGTGTTAAGCATTTGAGAAGTACGGTCACCATTTTACTCATCACTGTTTTTCATCATCTGTGTAAATTTCAACACAATGAGAAAAGGTGAATGATAGCAATTTAATATTATTAAAGTCACTTGCCATTGCAGCCCTCCTAGAAGGGTTTCAAATATTGTCAGGAATCACCTGTGAGCCAAATTTCTGGGACTATAAATCTATATCAAGTGAAAGAAAAATTGGTAGCACACACTTTATATCGGAGGAGGACAGCTTTGCTCCTTAAAGTATGTATGACCTTGGTCAAATTACCCAATTTGTCAAAGCCTCAGTTTCCATGAAGAGTGGGTCTGTGCTATTTGAATAGATGAGGCAGTGCTCATATGAGCGGTTAGATTATGATGCTGTGGCTGAGGCAGTTAGAGTGCTGTGTGCTAGCAAGCTGGACACAGGAGTGGCAAGGTCTGAAGGGTTTGGAGAACAGGTGAGGCTGGACAGATCCCTGAAGCAGGGCGGACTGTAGCTGGAGGGCTGTCATCACCCTCCTTTGAGATTTCTTCCTCCGCTTTCAGTGTTGACCGTTGCTGCTTCCGTTTGTTCAGTCTCCCCAACCTGAACTCCATGACACTACATGGAAGAAACTAGGAGCAGAGAAATGCAAAAGCAAAGGAAGTGATTGGCAGTATCTAAAGCTGTGGAACATAAAACACATCAATGGATCACAAGCGGACATTATGAAAACAGAGTGCCTAGCATGTAATAACCCTATATATCTTCTTTGCCATTTTATGAAATTTCCCTTATCAATGAAGAAAATAATGTAAGTAACTTGATCAGGATCAAACACCTATGCATTGACAGATCCAGGACTTGGGTCATTACCATCATGTTGGAAATATTGTTAATTTCTTCTTTAACACCACCAGTCAGTCACTGTATAAAAATATGAGCTTAAGGCTAATGCTATATTTTATAAGCTCCTGATCCAGTTATTCTTTCTTGTATAACAAAGACACTTGTGTGGTGTTTGACACTGCACAGCGTCTTTGATTGTATCAAAGAACAAAACGGTATAATCGTATGTAAAGCCACTCTATATAATTCAAACTTTTACTTAAGTTGGATTAGATTTATCATTTGAGTCAATGAGGTTTTTAACTCCCAGTGGTCTATAATCCCAAATAATCTTTTGAAAAAACTGACTAATAAAGAAATGTGTCTATGAAGATTTTTTTTTCCTTCAGGATTTGGTGACATAAGGCCAGAGAAAATAATTTGCTGGTTTTCAGGATTTTCATTAAGTCACTTTGAAGTTTTCTTTTGAAATCTGGAGAACAAGAATTTGACAGCTCAGATGAATTTCAGACACACTTTTACTGATCCATCTGTTACTGGATAGAGCACAGTGTAGAGCTGAAGACCCTGGAAGGACCAGTAAGATGAACTTTCTGTACTTGTGTTTTTCTCCAGCAAAGTATTTATGAGGAGCTTCCTGAGGCTGTGTCGAGCATCTTCCAGATTGAACAGGAGGATCTTTTGGAATGGGGAGCCATAGAAGAAGAGAACTTAGAGTTTAAGTCTCAGGAAATGTTAGAAATTGTGCCACAGGACTCCAGCAAGCCTTTGGAAGCTAGTCTTCCCACAACTGACAAGAAAAAAAGCAGGCAATCACCATTGAAAGTAAGTAAAACAAAACACTACTGTCTGTGTTGGGAACACTTAGAATTGTGAGAATTGAGGGTGTGCAAATGTGAAGAAGTGACCAGGCAATGATAGGGGTATGGTGTGTGTGTGTGTGTGTGTGTGTGTGTGTGTGTGTGTGTGTGCACATACCTTTGACTGTGATCATCAGAAACACAAAATAAGAAGTAAATTTTTTTGAGGACTTACTTTTCGTTCCTCCTCCTCCTATTCCTCTTCCTCTTCCTCCTCCTCTTCCTCCTCCTCCTCCTCCTCCTCCTCCTTTTTATCTCTTGGAAGGAAGGACAGATTTTCAAAGTAAGAAGATCTTCAGACACTGGTCACAGTCTTCTATGTAGCACCAGATGAGAGTCAGGAAGTGTAGTTCCAGGACTAGGCCTGGGTTAGCTTGGTAATGCTTATACATTTGTCCTCTTTAGATTTATTGTAACTCTGGGGTTCTTCGCTATTATGCAAGTGTTCACCAGAACTTTATGTTTGTTTGCTTGTATCACCTCAATGTCAGCTATTATCCATGAATTTTACCTCTATACATGGGCCAAACACTTTATTTGTAGTGTCAGTGGTGCAGGAATGAGGAACAGTGTGCTCCAGTAAACCTAGACAGACTGGGAGACAGGCGACTTTTTGATGTAGCTAATAAATATGTCCAGATGAAAGAATGAGGCAGGACTTCAGCTTCTCAGACACATGCTGGGAGAACTCTAGCAACAAACAGAACCTGCAGGGTCCCTGCTTTATTGGCAGTTCTCCTCCTGGAAGCTCTTTCTAAGAGTAGGGCTTGCTAGTGTCCTGAGCTAAGTCATTATAACTAACAGCAGAAAAATTGCATACATGTGATAGCAACTTGGTAAAGAAATGCCAGATGCAACAGTAATAAGACTGGGTAGCTTTCTAGAAGAGCAATTGTAACAGCCTATAAACAATGTGACTCAAGATGACAAGTGGAAGAAAGTTTATGAGCCATGAGATTTTCTCATTCCAAATCCACCGTTAGGAGTGACTCTCTGCCTCCAGAGTTCTGAAAACTCATGAGAGATAAAATGCGTGTCACAAATGACTAGGAAAGTGGCACTGTGGCTGCTGGAAGTTACTCCAAGACACAGGCCTTGAGATTTTGCTGTAAGATTAAGAACAACAACAACAAAAAGGTGACTTTTATGTTATTTTGGTGCAAAGGTATAGGTTGCCGCGGGGGTGGGGGGGAGAGGAGGAGACAACCCTGTCGTCATGGATGAGTAATGTAATGACAGCAGGTGACAGTTTCCTCAGTTTAACTTTGAATAAAAAGATTGAGGTTTTTAAATAAACAGACATATGGCAGTGAAGAGGAAGCTCATGAGTTCCTCTTCACTTTGAAAATTGACAAGGAAAGTGATCTTTAGTTTAGAAAGAAGAATTGGGCTTAAAAAAAAAAATCCCTGAGTCCTGTAATTTGAGAGAATTCAAGAGTTAATTTTGGTAGGAACAGGTTGGCTCAGGTAGCTGCTGTCTGCCCACTGTACTGTTGAGAGGCAGAGTGCTTGCTGCCTGTCAGTGCTAAAGGACAAAGACACAGAGCCTGCTTTGGAGTGTAGAAGTCAGCAATTGCAAAAACTCTAGGCTCTAAGGGCAAGAGGCTTGATTTCTGCAATCCCTGTGCTGTTCTGGTCTTGTAGGATGCTTTAGAATGATTAAATAGCTTATTAAAATATGTGTGCCCTTCTAACAGGAAGAGGTACTTCTTTGAACATGGGTGCTCTAGGGGCAAATGTGAAGACCAACCGTATTTCTTCTCTTAGAATTTTATTAGATGGACTACCAGAAAAATGCCAGGTATCTTGCTTACCATGAGTGTCACGGAGACACCACAAGGCTCTTGGCCCACATTTTCCATGGATATGCTTCCTTTGTCCCCATTACTGGAGGTGTGAGCTGGTCCTAATTACCAAGCTATGCCTGTGTTGTTAGGTGAGGATAATGGCAGTGCCACCTTGCTATTGCAGGGATGCCATGCAGATGCTGTTTAGATAGCACTTAGTATCTGGCCACAGACATCTTAGTACAATTACTGTTTATTATTTGCTATGCTCTGAATTTCAGCAGTCCACATAAAAAATACCTCCTGCCAGCTCTGCCAGTGAGAATGTTAGAACATTGTGTCCAGTTTAGCATATTCCTCAATAATGTAGATGAGAATGTAAGAAATTTACTGATTGGATTTATAGATAACATCTAAACTTTGGTTGCTTAGAGCTAAGATTAAACTTAATAGGCATGAAGATGTGTTAATAGGCATGAAGATGTGTTACCTTTTGCCTTGAGTCTACCAAAGTATGGAAGGCTATAGTTGCAAATGTGAACCGCCTTAGGGTTTTTACTTATAAAGTTACTTTGTGATAGGGAAAACAAATACAGTTGCAGTTTACATTATTTGATGGGTGCCATAGGAGGATCATCTTTCACTTGGTTGATTTGATCATATCATATGTCAAATATTGTGTTCATAACTGAGTAGCCAACCACATGAGAGTCACTGACTTATTAGACTGAAAGAGAGATGACAAAGCCACCACTTAAAAACTGTTCCATGTAAGGGATAGTTGAAGGGGCCAAAGTCATTCACCTGGAGGAAAAGCTGGCCAAGGCAATAAACATATTCATGTATTGAACAGTCTGTCAAATGGAAAGGAGCTAGATTGTACTGTCTCTAATGCTTCCTAAGGCCCGAATTTAGACTGGTAGATGAAAGCTGTTTCACTCAGTAATAAAGAAACAAAACAGGAATGTCAGTAAGTGGAAGTATTTGGATGAGAAAATGGCTGACTCTGTATGTATCCAAGTTCACTGTGACTGACCTCATCCATGCAGTTGACCAAGACTGGTAGAGATACTGCAGGCAGAGTTCAGGTGTCAACAGTAGGTGAGTCCTGAGGCTCTGCCTTCATGATTTGCTAATTCCTTGTCTAAGAAATAAGCCCCAGTCCTGAAGCTAACTTGTAGCAACCTCCTTTTACCTAGCTGTCTCCTATTTATCAGGCTATACTTCCGCCTTTGCAGGGAGAGCCTCTCTGGTTCCTCCTTCAATTCTCAAAACAAAACAAAAGCACAGAGCAATCCAAGGAGAAAACCCTGTGCGTGAATTACTACCATATATTCTGAAAAAATTCTAGGAATCCCAAGACAACAATATTTTCAACTCATAATTATTAAAAAGAAACTATTTGTGAGACAGAGAGTATTTAGGTTTACTAAGCAATAGAAAAACAAAACAGTACAACTTTAAAAAGAAGAATTTGATAAACATTGCTCAAAATTATACTATAAAGCATTGAAACTCCTTTCCGCTGTGATTATAACCAAAAGTCCTTCGAAATTTTCAGAAACTGAGGATGGGTCCTATTAAAATACCAAATGAGGGGGATGGGGAGTGAAAACATCTATGAAGAAGAATTGGAGGGGAGGTGGTCAGGATGTATGTCCATAACTTCACACAAATGCCAGGTGGGTACTTTAGCCAGCTTTGAATGCCAGACTCAGAAGGTGGAGACTAGATTCTGAGAGCAAGCTGGCTATCAAGACTAATTGGAATGGTGAGCTGTGAGTTCAGCTGTGAGATTGCACTTCTAATGAGTAAAGTGGAGAGCGATGGGGGATGCTTTTAGTATCATTCATGAACCTCCACATGCACACAAATACACATGAGAACATACATATGCATAAACAAACCATACATGAAAAAAAAAGAGAGAAAAGTAGATTGGGTTGGGACATAGCTTAGTGGTAGAATGTTTGTTTAGCATGCCTGAGACCCTGGATTCATCTTGTGTTTTTTTCTTTAGTAATTTAAAGTAATAAATTTAAAATATTGAAAGTAAATATGATACTGATATTTTTGTATTTTCATTCATATATGTACATAAAATTAGGAATGGTTTAGAAACAGTAACTTACCTATAGTATCATGTAGAAATCGGGAGTTTTAATATGAGACATAGCATTAAATGCAAAAGGTCTAACTCCTTATATTCCAGCTGTCCTTAACAACATGCTTTATGTGTTTTTAAAGGTGACATCTTCAGAATCCTTGCAAGTCAGAGGAAAAGAAGTTAAGCCAGAACAAAAAAGTAGACCAGTTAAGCCATTGAAACCAAGAAAGTTTGTAAGATATCACCAGGACAAAATACTAATTAAAAAGTAACTTCCTTAAATTTATATATTTTCTGTTTTCTTCTTAAATATTTATTTTGACTTTATGTATATGTGTACGCTTGCTTGCGTACATGTTATGAGCACCAAATGCATGCCTGGTGTCTGGGGAGGCCAGAAGAGGGCATTGGATCTCTTGGAACTAGAGTAAAAGATGGCTTGGGTGCTAGGGATCCAATCCTCCCCAGGAGCAGCAAGTGCTGCTGAGCTGTCTCCAACCCCTTTACACATTTTCTTATCCAAAGAGTAGTCATCCAGTGGCTTGATACATGAAAATGCATTTTTAGAAGGAAAAACTAAATGCCTTATCATGTCATGTGGAGATACAAGTGGAAACTTCTTAAAGGAAGAGTTGGTGGCTGGTGGCGGGTTTTCTAGTTGGAGTGGGTGTGCTTCCCTTCACGATCTCTGTTTCTAGTTTTGAGGACTGGTTTTATAACAGTTTTCATAATAAAGAGACAGCATGGTAGAGGCCACTGCTTTAGTCATGGTTTGGTGAACTACTTTGATATATTGCTTAATTTTACCATGATAAAATAAAAACTTAACTCAACATCTGAATTTCTCTCTACTGCCCATTCGTATTTCCCTCTCCCCTGGCTGTATCTTTAATGAAGTTTATTATTATTATTATTGAGAAAACATTTATAATCATGTTTCCCCCTCTAATTGGCTCCCAGATCTCCCCACCTCTCTACCCTCACTCTCTCCAAAAAAAAACAAAAAAACAAATGAAGAGATGTACAACACCCCCAAAAACCCAAAAATAAGACATACACAATTCCTCCCCCAAACCACAAACCAAAATGTACAGTAAACACACACACACACATACACACACACAAACAAAGAAATCAGTAAGACAAAAACTGTCCACACAAAGAAAAATGAGACAAAAGTCTACACAAATACTATTTAATGGGTTTTCTTACCACACATGGATACAGCATGAGTTTGAATAATGGTAGTGGTGTGAGCGCAATTCCAATTTTGGTTTAGCTATTGCCACTCATCCTTGTTGAAATTGGTTTTCTCTTTATTTTACCACTGGTTTTTATGGGTTGCTTTATTCTAGATTATCCTTCATTTAACTCTTTATGGAGATTTAAACAAAGTTTAATTATTGGCTTTTGCTGTTGCTCAGGAAACTGGGAAGGTCTGGACATGGAAGGCAACCTGTTTTACTTTTCTTTAAGTGCCGACTTAAACTTTCTAAGTGGACATTACTCACAATTTAGTAGTTGAGAGTGGATTCATGGGTAAAGAATTCCAAAGCCAATGAAAGAGTGAAATTGGCATTTAAGTGACCCTGTGCATGCCATCGCTTATCTGCATTGCTTTAAGCTCTTTTAGTTAGCAAGATTATGTATTAAAACAAATAATGACAGCAGGCAACAAGTATTTTACCTTCAATAAATAGTTACTGTCAGGTTATCAATGAAGCAGAAATGTCTTGATTTTTTTGGCCCTAAAAAATCTTTGCATTTAGTGCATTAAGCAAAGTAGTGTGGCCACACACAGAGTCAGGGTCTTTTCTTTCTTATGTCTTAGTGTTTGAAAGAATGACAAATAGTCCTGCTACAAGAGAGTGTGCTGTAAAAACACACAGGCTTTCTCGAGAATGCCAAAAATATTTGTAGATCTTATTGATATATATTTGTTATTTTAATTCACAAAAGCTGATTTTAGAAACTTCCATCATAGAGAAACAAGCCTGAAATGCAGGGCAAAAATTACAGGGCATTTGAAGAATTTGTTTTATAAAAGAGAATCTTGGAAAAATACTGCCCAAAGTCTTTAATACACTGCTCCTTTGTTTTTAACCAATCTATCTTTTCTCACCAGTGACTAACCCTCAAAGCAAGTGATTGCTCTGTTCACCGTTGCAGAATATTGCTATTTAGCTCAGTACACCAAGAAACATTCATTTGCTAAAATCTGTGTTGTTAAACTGATGGGAGCATAGGAATTCAGATGGTTGCAATGCTTTTCATATTGGGAAAAAAACACACAATAAAACAGAACAACAAACCAAAAGCAGTAGTACAATCTGAAACACACTCTACTAGCCAGGATCTGTCTTAAGCAGGATGATGGTTCAAATATGCTTGACACGGGAGATTACCTTTTTGTTCCTTTCCCTGTTTCTCCCCCTCTACCATTTTTACTTCTCCCTTCTCTCCATTTTTTACTAAGGGAGAAGTCATAGCCTCACATTCCTTGTCATTGCCTTTTACTCTCCAAGTTCGTTTTCTTGTCTCAGATGGTTTGCTGGCTTTAGACTTACCTCTTCTCCCTCACAGTGTTCACAAATGTCATACTTTGTCCTTATTGGACTCTATGCTTTGTGTGTGATTGAGTAAAAAGACTTTGAAGACACACCTTCATCAGATATTGTCTGAGGATGTTTAGACATGAACAGAAGGGCAGACAGCACTCTGACTTTGTGTGTTGTCCTTCAAGCTGATAACACTCGACGATTGCTATGTGAGGGGCTGTTGTAAGTATATTTACTCTTCTTACGTCAAGTCCTAGGGACAAATGAGAATTTTAAAAGTTCTCAAGTACAGTCAATACAATCCAAGAGCTATACTCTTAACTTGGGTACTGGAAAAACCAGGTGCAGGAGGCTAGATGCCTTTAAGCAACAGAGAACCATTGTGCTGAGTAAAGACAGCAAAGATGGATCTGCAGATGGGAAAAGAGAGAGAGCATAGTGCTCAGCTCACCTGATCAAGCCTTGTCTTTGAGAATGACCATGCCTGGAGCGAGTTGGTAATGAGTAGAGAAGAGACAGACCTATGCTTTGCCTTAGATTTGCAAGTGAAAGAGAGGAAAGTCAGATATTTTGTACCTTGCGCATGAGGAATCTCGGTTATTGTGATGACAGATTGAGATTTGGAGCATTCAGCAGTGGGAAAAATGTTCTACTGGAGAGGCTTTTTTGTCTGTGATCAAAGAGAAGTTGGAATCTAGAAGGCACACAAAACTGGGAAGCTAGAGACTCCAAATTAAGACAAATTGAGAGACAGATGGAAATCTGAGGCTAGAGGATGCTCTGAAAAATCTCACAGAAGATGAACAGTTTCAATAAGAGTCAGCACTGCTAGCTGTGGCTTGAAGGACTTGCAGAGTATGGCTTGAAGGTCATGTAGAGTGTGGCTTGACAGTCTTATTCAAGGTCTTACAGAGTGTGGCTTGAAGATGTTACAGAGCATGGCTTGACGGTCTTGGAGAGCATGGCCTACATGTGCCAAGCTCCTTTGGTACAGTGGAGTGGAGAATTGGGGTGGAGTAGCATCAAACCAAGGGCACTTCTCAGGAGTTCAAATTCTGAATTAATTGGAAAGGCATTGGGTTTACAGAGAGTGATAATGTACTTGGATCCCAGGAGCAGCTAATTTGGGGACCTAGCCAAAGACAGGGTCATCCCTCTGTACATATTTGTGAGGGTTAGAATGTATAAATCACCCGGCACACTGCCTTGTGCTTAAGGGGTTGATTAGATGACATGTGGCATGTAGCATAGAGGAAGCAGGTCATTATGACTTCTTTGCTTCTCTGGAAAGGCAAGAAAGAGGAACATTTTGGCAGTGGGAAGGGATGTGATACCTGAAGACACAGTGTTCCACTGATGAACTTCTGTTGTGTGAGTATTGTTCCACATTTTTCATTAACAGAGGAAGGAACCCTAGATTGAAGTACAGAATTCAAGTGCAGAGAGGCCACTGGAGGAATGAGTTTGCCTCAGATCTATTCATTGTCTGATGTGTATAAAACATGTTCATTTTTATGAATTTTCTGGACATTTCCCAATGCTGCAATATTAAATTTGTTACAAACTATTATTATAGTTTTGTGTCTTATCCCTACACTTGACCATTCATTTTAGAGCCTGAACTGAACTGCCAGTATTAATGTATTTCTTATCTAACATCTATAATTTGATGAAAGAAGCTCATTTTCTTTCTTGTTACAGAATTCCAAAGGTCTATCCTGTCTCTCATCTTCATGACCTGTGCACCACAGTCCCAGCTTCGGAGTTGCCCGTGGGTCTGCGCCTGGCTTCTCGAGTGTGTCACACTCCAGACAGGACAGGTCACAAGACTGTGCTCGGACTATTGGGGCCCTCTCTCTTAAATGACTGCTCTATAGATGAACACAAAGATAGGTAAGCATTTCCTGGTTGTTTTGTTTTAAGCTGTCAAAATATTCAGAGAGAGGAGAGAGAATGTGTGTGTGAGAGTCTTCTACTTAGTTCATTGATGGAAGAACCCTCATAATGTAGCCTTAAAGGTCCTACCTGCATGATGGTTTCATTAGAAATTAGGTTTTCCTACTCCGAGAGGCACATTCATGCATAGTAAGTAGTAACTTATCATAAGGAAATTTGATTGAGTAACTTAGCTCTACAAGTTATCTATCTGCCTGTCTATCTGTCTGTCTATTTTTTTTTCTTTCTCTCTTTCTTTCTTTCTTTCTTTCTTTCTTTCTTTCTTTCTTTCTTTTTTTTTTTCTTCATGGCAACCCTGGGATACAAATGTGGAAACTGAGGAACATGAGAGTTAAGTACTTTATCTCATTTTATGCAGCTAAAAGAATCATGGTTTTGGGATGACAACTCAAGTAATTGTTTGATCCAGAGTCCACTATCACACTTTGGTCCTGGATGGTATATAGAAGCCATAATTTTGGAGTTCATTCCAGGTCTCTATGTGTTTCCCTTCCTTTGGAATCTACATATTGTTCTGTGAATAGTATATGATCCACAACATTCTAAAAGAGTGGAGGACAGAGAACTAATATTTGCTTAGTAGCAAAAGTATTCCAAGCTTGATGTTACCTGCTTTTGCATGTTTTTTTTTTTGAATTTTTTTAACTGTTGGAGAGAAGGTATAATTTCTATTTTATTCATGAAGAAATTTAGACTTCATGATATCAAGTTACTTTCCCAAGTTATCTCTGAGTTGTGAATGGAAACCAAGAATGTCTAACTCAGTTTTAACCTCATTCATATTTTCCATAGTTTTCTCCATGTAAAATATATTTTTAAGACATTTTGTCCCAATAACCCACTCTTGAACCCCAGATCTCAGCTATACTGCATGTTTTCCTATACTTATGAATATGAAGAAAATGTTTCATCATCCTACCCACTTCATAACCAAAGTGTGAGTTTTCACCTCCATGGAGTCAGTGTTTTCTGTCCACTATTAACACATGCTCTAGTCTCTACCATTTAGAAGATTGGGTAGAACTCAGAAAAAGTCCATTACTTACATAATAATAAAATACTAAATTAAACTGAACTTTTTTGGGGATTAAAGTTTAACCTAGACATACAAGAATATGGTTTTAAAAGATCACTTCTGATTATACTCACACATTACTGAGGCTTACCTACTCTTTTCATGGTACATTATAAACCTGCAAACTCTGATTGACTTTTAGTATAAATTGGAGCACTGCATGTATTCTCTTACAATTTTTTTTAAATCATCCATCCCAACACTTGGGATGCAGAGGCAGGTGGATCTCTATGAGTTTGAAGACAATCTGGTTTACAAAATGAGTTCCAGGACATCCAGTGCTGTTAGACTGAGAAACCCTGTCTCAGAAAACCAATAGATAGATAGATGATAGATAGATAGGTAGGTAGGTAGAAAGACAGATAGACAGACAGACTGACTATTCTAGGCAGTGCTTGCAACAGGGTTTTTCTGTGTAACAGCTTTGGCTATTCTGAAACTCTCTCTGTAGACTAGGGTAGCCTTCAACTCAAGAGATCTACCTGTCTCTGCTGGGATTGAAGGTGTGTACCACTGCCCAGTCCATTTTAATTTGATTCCTTGAAAGAAGGAGTTCAAACCATTATATTCAACTTTTTATTTAAACAATGTATTTTCAGTATACATGTTTCAATCACCATGTACTTGTAGAGTGTCTTAGTTTTATCAAGTCAGTGGTAACTTTTTGAAAATTAGTGTATGGGTGCCTTAGTTAGGGTTTCTATTGTGAAGAAATACCATAACCCACAGCAACTCTTATAAAGGAAGATATTTAATTTGGGTGACCTACAGTTTAAGAGGTTTAGTCCATTATTGTCATGGCAGGAAATATGGTGGCATATAGGCAGACATAGGGCTGGAAATGTAGCTGAGAGTTCTACATCTTTATCCACGGGCAGCAGAAGCAACTGTATACCACACTGAGCATACCTTGAGATTTGGGGATTTCAAAGCCTACCCCTTAGTGACATACTTCCTTCAACAAGCCATACCTATTTCAACAAGGCCACAACTCCTAACAGTTCCACTTCTATGGGCTAAGCATTCACGAGTCTATGGGGGCCATTTCTATTCAAACCAGCACACTGGGGTTTGAAAATCTGAAAACTGTTTTAGTGTCTCTGATAAAAATAACATCCTAATGTTGGAAGTACAAAATAAAGAGCGTGTGTAATCTGGTAGTCACGAGAGCCTACTTCTTTCTTCTTCTTTGGTACTGAATTTGAACCCAGGCCTGATGCTCACAGACAGGTTCTCTGCCCACCGAACTAGACATCCAATCCCTAAAAAAAAATACTCTCTCGCTTCAAAGCATTTGCATTTACATTCAAGGGACCAAACATTGTTTTGAATACTTATGGCTTCTATTATTCATCAGACTATTGAAAAAAAACATGCTGCTTTCTTTCCAATTTGAAGTTATTCTTTTTCCAAGTAGATCTCACTTTCCCTTTCCAAGAGTGTAAGTAAATGCTCTGTTTGATAAAGATAATTCTTGGCAATTTGTTTTTAAGTGCCAAATAAGAAGTTAATTTAAGTACCAAATATTTAATTCTCTAGCATCCATCTATTGAGGATTACCTGTTCAACATAGCTTAACCTTTTCAAAATATATCTGTCTTCTGAGCCTACAGGTTCAGAGAAATGTATAATTGTTTCATCAGAAGAGTTCTGACGAAAGGTAACTGTAAAAGCAAAGCAAGTACCACTGACTTTGTGGATCTATAATAAGAATAATTAACGCTAAATCATAATAATACTTGTGGTTATGAAACCTTAGTGCTTTGCTAATTCTACACATAGTAACTGTTATTTGTGGTAAATGCCAAGAATATTTTAGTAAAATGGTAAGGATATATACTCAAGTTTATTCATTTTTTGTTTTATTATTCTCTCAATACAATACAACCTGACCACAGCCTCCCATCTCTCTATTCCTTGATGCTCCCTGCCTCAGCCCCTCTTCCTCCACTCCTTCCAGCCCCACCCCATGTTGCCTCTTCCCAATATCTACTCCACCATTTTCTTCCAGAAAAGAGCAAATCTTCCAGTGATATCAACAGAACACAGTGTACTAAGATGCAATAAGAATAGACACAAACCCTCATATAAAGGCTGGATGAGACAACCCAGTAGGAGGAAAAAGGTCTGAAGAACAAGCGAGAGTTAGAGACACTCTCACTTGCATTGTTAAAAGTCTCATAAAACCTCCAAGCTAAACAACTACAGAATGTATGAAAAGGACCTAGTGAAGATCCATTTAGGCTCTGCTATAGCCACTTCAGTCTCTGTGAGCTCCTATGAGCATTTCTTAGTTGATTCTATGGGCCATATTCTTATGTCTTTGACCCCTGTGGCTTGTACAATTCTTCCTTCCCTCTGCCTCTTCTGAAGTGTTCTTCAGAGCTCTTCTAATGTTTAGATGTGAGTCTCTTCATCTGCTCCCATCAGCTGCCAGAGGAAGCCTTTCTGATGGTGATTGGGCTAGACATTGATCTATGGGTATAGCAGACTTTCGTTAGGAATCAATTCATCAATTTTTTCTTCTTTTTCTTTTTTCCCTCCTCCCTCCCTCCCTGACTGCTTCCCTCTCTTTCTCACTTCTTCCCTCTTTCTTTGTTTTGTTCTTTTTTGTTCTTCTTTTTTTTTTGGAAGTCAGTACAGTTTGGTTCTATCTTAGATCTCTGAACCAGCTTCTGCTTGCTGCCCATATAGGCACTGTTGGGCATGAGCTCCCTTTTGTGATTTGAATCTCAAGTTAGACCCATTGGTTAGCTACTCCCACAATCTCAGAGACTCCATTACCCCAGCACATCTTGCAGGCAAGACAGGTGGGGGTTGAAGGTTTTGTAGCTAGGATGGTGTCCCAGTTACACCACTGAGAGCCTCACCTGGTTGCAGAAGTTGGTCAGTTCAGGCTCTGAATCCTCTTACTGAGAGTCCTGCTAGGGTCACCCTTATAGGTTTTAGGAAGTTTCCACTCTACTAGGTTTTCATATGGCACTCTAAATACCCAATATTCCCAGTTGTTCTTCCATGTACTCTCTCCTTCATTACCCCCTCCCCAACCTGCTCCATCCTGTTCTCATCCACACCTACACCTAGTCCACCCACAAAATTTATTCTATTTTTTCTTCCCATGGAGATCCATGCATCCATGCCTAGAGCCCTCCTTGTTACATCTCTCTCTAACTCTGTGGATTATAGTGTGATTATCCTTTACTTAACAGCTAACATCTACTGACAAGTGAGTACATATCATGTTTGTCTTTCTGGGTCTAGGTTGCTTTTCTCAGGATGTTCTTTTTTTCTAGTTCCATTAGCTTGCAGATTTCATGATGTCATTTTTTTCTAACAGCTGATTTATAATTCATTGTATAATAATCCACAGTTGAGGGACATCTAAGTTGTTTCCTGCTTCTGGCTATTGTAAATAAAGGCTCAGTGAATATAGTTGATCAAGTGTCCTTGTGATAGGATGAAGTGTTTTGGGGGTATATGCTCGAGTGGTTTAACTGGATCTTTAGGTAGGTTGATTCTCAACTTTCTGAGGAACCACCATGTTGATTTCCATAGTGATTGTACATGTTTGCACTCCCAGAAGCAATGGAGGAGTGTTCCCCTTGCTCCACATCCTCTCCAGCTTGAGCTGTCACTTGGATTATTGATCATAGTCATTCTGATAGTTGTAAAATGAAATCTGAAAGTCATTTTAATTTGCACTTCCCTGATGGGTAAGGCTATTGAACATTTTTTAAAGTGTTTCTTTGCCAGTTGAGATTTCTCTATTAAGAAATCTCTGTTTAAATTTGTAACACATTTTTAATTGGGTTATTTGGTTTGTTGATGGCTAGTTTCTTGATTTCTTTATGTATTTTGCATGTTAGATGTGGAACGAAAATGTTTTCATTCTGTAGGTTGTCATTTTGTCCTTCTCATGATATGCTTTAACATACTGAAGAATTTTTGTTTCATAAATGTCTCATTTAATTGTTAATCTTAATGCATGAGTTATTGATGTTCTGTATGTTCTGTTTAGGAAGTTGTCTCTTGTGTTGATGCATTCAAGGTTATTCCCCACTTTCTCTTCTATCAAGTTCAGTGTGTCTGGTTTAATGTTGAGTTGAGGTCTTTGATCTTGAACTTGAACTTGATTTTTGTGCAGGGTAATAAATATGGATTGGTTTTCATTGTTGTACATGCAAGACATACAGTTAGTTCAGCACCTTTTGTTGAATATGTTATCTTTTTTCCACTGCATATTTCTACCTTCTTTATAAAAAATCATGTGTCTATAGGTGTGTGGACTTAGTGATGTCTGCAGTTTCAATTCAATTCCATTGATCAAAATGTCTGTTTTTATGCCAATACCATGCAGTTTTTATTTCTATATCACTGTAGTACAGCTTAAAATACTTCCAGAAGTTCTTTCATTGTTCAGGATTATTTTTAGATATCCTGAGTTTTTTGTTTTTCCATATGAAATTGAGTATTGTTCTTTCAAGGTCTATAAAGAATTGTGCTGGTGGTGGCAGCAGCAGTGGCACACACCTTTAATTCTAGCACACAGGAGGCAGAGGTAGCCAATTGCTGTGAGTTTGATGCCATCCTGGTCTACTATCATGTGTTTGTTTTTTTCTATCTTTTAGTTTATTTATATAATAGATTACATTAATTTTTTTTTAATTGTAATGTTGAACGATCCCATATCTCTGGGATGAAGATTACTTGATCATAGTGAACATATATATATATATATATATATATATATATATATATATGCTTTTGTATTGGGTTTTCAAGTATTTTCTTGAGTATTTTTGCATCTATGTTCACAAGGGAAATTGGCCTGAAATTCTCCTTCTTCATTAGGTCTTCATGTGCTTTGGGTATCAGTATGACTGTGGCCTCATAAAATGAATTTGGCAGTGCTCTTTCTGTTTCTGTTTTGTGGAATAATTTAGGAAGATTGGCATTAACTCGTCTCTGAAAGTCTGGTAGAATTCTACACTAAAACTGTCTGGCCATGGACTTTTTTGATTGGGAGACTTTTAATGACTGCCTCTATTTCCTTTGGTGTTATAGATTTATTTAAATTGTTTATCTCATCTTGACTTAACTTTGGTAAGTGGAATATATAGAGAGAAAATTGTCCATTTCTTTTAGATTTTTTATTTTGTGGAGTGCAGTGTTTTGAGGTATAGCCTAAAAATTTTCTGAATTTTCTCAGTGTCTATTGTTATGTTCCTCTTTTCCTTTCTGATATTGTTAATTTGAATGCTCTCTCTCTTTGCTTTTTCGTTAGTTTGGATAAGGGTTTGTCTATCTTGTTGATTTTCTCAAAGAACCAACTCTGTGATTCATTGATTCTTTACATTGTTCTTTGTTTCTATTATATTGCTTTTAATCCTCAGTTTGATTATTTCCTGCTGTTTACTCCTCTTGGGTGTGTCTGCTTTTTTTTTGTTCTAGAGCTTTCCGGTGATCTGTTAAGTCAATGGTGTGAGATTTCTCCAATTCTTTTATGTAGGCACTTAGCATGCCTTTCATAAGTTTCACATAAGTTTGAGTATATTGTGCATTTATTTTCAGTGAATTCTAGGAAGTCTTTAATTTCTCCCTTTAGTTCTGTCTTGACCCAGTGATTCAGTCTCTAGTTCCATAGGAAGAAACGTGCTCACTCACCCTTTGTAGTTTACATTTATTCTGTTGCCATCTAATTTTGGAATGAGAGTGTTTGCCTATAGTGTGGTGGGGGATTGCATCTTACTGTTTGATTTGACCAGTGTTTGTTCCCTTTTAGGAGTCTAGAGGACATTGCTAACTGTGAGGGACTTCCTTACACTAATTGTCTAACTCCATAAAGATTTGGGGTTTCTGAATGTTGCCTAGTTTGTTTTAATTTTGTGTCACCCACTGGGCTTTCCTCCCCTCTAGAATGTGCCCTTGTCTCATGCCAAAGCTCTGATGTCAGCTGTAGGATACTGTTTGTGGGCTGTTGTACTTCATTCGTAATGGCTTTTTCCTCTTGCTCTTTATTTTTTTCCCAGCATGGGTATCAGGGACTGTCTTTCATTCCTTGGTCTTCATATTTTCTGCCATTTCTTGGTAATCAGGCTGCTCCTGGCCCCACTGTCTTCTTCTCTTAACCCCCTTGCTGTATAATCTAGGCAATAACATAAGATATTCTATCAAAAACCTGAGACGTAGTCCTTGTCTGAGGCCTAGTATGTCACAGAAGAATATACATCAGGATTATACTATCTTAACTCTCTTACCCTAATTGTCTTCTCTAGTGGTTGAAGAGATGAAGGCAAAGTTTTGTATTCCCAAATACATGGCAGTTAGAGCCAGAATCAGTTCTGACCTCAGTTAAGTTTCTGTTACAGATGCGTTTAGTATACATACTTTTGTGTATTTTTCTTTTATTATGTGTTTGGTCTGCCAATATGTCTGTGCACTGTGGCCATGGCTTATGTCAATGGAGGCCAGAAGAGTGTGTCAGATCCCTTGGAAATGGAGTTACAGACTGTTGTGAGCCACCATGGGGGTATTGAAGATGAAATTTTGGACTGTGGAAGAACTGTGAGTGCTCTTAGCCGTGAAGCCCCATCTCTTGTATGTTCCCAACAACACAATGTGGTAATGACAGAAAACCATCTCACTGTACATATCTGTGTTTGATAAGACACTCAAGTAATAAGCTTTTCTTTTTGTATGGGAGAAATAAAAATAAATTATTTGAAATCTTTCCCCATAAATTTCTAAATTTTACATATTTGTAAAAGATATATATGTATATATATATGTATATATATATATATTTTTAAAAAAAGTAAAACAGTTTCATTCCACCAGATGTCACTGTTTGCATGTAGCAATGAAATTTTAGTGGTTAAAAAAATAAAACCCCAATCATATTTTGCAAATTTGTACAGTTGCACATATATTTTTCTATAGGCTCATAATTTTGAGACTCTATTCCTTGCTTTCAAAAAAGCATGCAAAATATTCATCTCCCTTTGCTGCATATCTTAAAGAAAAATTACACAAGGATAAACAAAGGTGTGTAGCTTAGCATCTAAAAAGTTGAGATTGGAAAATTTCTCCAGTCTTAGGCTTTTTTTTTTTTTTTAAACAACCTCTGTAAGTCACAGTTTTACAGATTGTGGAGTAAAACCCTGTAAATGGGTTGTGAAAATTACTTTAGTGATTAGCTATGAATGATTTGAAAATAGTATATAGAATAGCCTATTGCATATAAGTGGTACCTTGGCAAACTTTTGTAAGTGAATATTTGTAGTTTTCCTATGCACATATTCTGTGAATTACTTGAAAGTGACAGTGGGTTCCTGAGAGCTTTCCCTCAAATTTTGTAGCAAGGTACACATTCTAAAGAAAAGAGAGTGAGAAGCTGTTGTGATATAGAACTCTCCCCAGGGCCCTGCTAAGGCTGAGGAGGCTGCCAGAGAGAGGAACCTCCATGTTTCCTACAATGTGGTTCACAGTTGCTTATATATAACTTAGAGAAGAGTTCTCACAACTTAGATCACATGTCCTCTGAGCTCTGGCAGCGACTCACAGTAAGGAATATACACCCTGGTCTGATGATAGACTGGTGTGGACTTTGAAAAAGGTATAGCTTTTACTTTTAGAGAGAAGGGCTTGTTTTTGTCCCTTTAGCCTCTTCCTTGATATGAACAATATGGATTATAATTCCAGCCACTTAGTGTACATGTATGATTTAAAACACCCATTGCATATATAATTCCTAAGTAGTAGATATAAGAACTAATCAGTGTTGCCACTTGAAAAGGAAGGAACAGATTAAGGAAGGATGTCTATTACTCAAGTCTGTTTTGTGTTGGTCTAACAGAATGCTCAAGACTTGGCAATTTATTAAAAATCAACCAAGCAATTAGACTTATACTGGAGTTGTAGAAGTTCCAGAGTGGTTAGCTACATATATGGTTAGCGACTCATGCTTCTGTTATTCATGAGAAAAATAGAAATGAAGATGAATTAGTTTCCACTCATCAGAGCTCATTCATTCCTGTAAAAATGGCATTGATTCATTCAACAGAGCTGTAGCCTCATGACACAAATTCTTCTCATTCGTCCCTACTTCTCAACCTCGATAATTTAGGAACAAGATTCAATGCAAGTTTTGGTGAATACAAATCATACTCAAGTAACAACACTAACATAATAGCAAGTGGCCAATATAGGGTTAAAATACAGGCTAGAGCCTCATTAAAGTCTCAGTCTTCCCACAATGCCAGTGATACTTAGATATCCTTTTTTTTTTTTTAAAGATGTGTTTATTTATATATATGAGTGCTCTATTTACATGTATGCCTGCAAGAGGGCATCATATACCATTATAGATGGTTTTGCGAAACCATGTTGTTGTCGAGGATTGAACTCAGGACCTCTGAAAGAGCAGTCCTCATTCTTAACCGCTGATCTATCTCTCCAGCCTGTATTTAGATTTGTTGAACATACAGAACATTTGGTGTGCTTGTTTAGTATATTAATTCCCATTGGATCAGAATCTCCAGAGGAGGGGCAGAAGCTGTAGATTTGATAGTCACCTCAAGGTATCTTTATGACCAAGATGTTTTAGCAAAGCTAGTGGGAATCAGAGGTTTTCAAAGAGATCAGGATCAGCTGCAGGGATGGGGAAAATATATCCCCAGTTTCTTATCCATTAGGTTTACAGTGAGTGTCAATGATTTGCATTCTTATCAGGAATGTATAAGATGCTTGAGACAGTGAGGGAGTCCCCACATGGAACAAGTACAACATCCCATGTGGGTGTACGCACCTACCCCTGCCAGCAAGGAAGACATGACTCACCTACCCCTGCCAGCAAGGAAGACATGACTCTGGGAAGATCTTCTTCATGCAGTTTTAATCAGGATCCTTGAACATGTTCTTTTGACCCGTGGGACCCCGGGGGACCCCTGCACAGGCTTAAATCCCCTTGCGCTAACCAACCCCAGTGAGCTACATGGACCCTGCAGATAGGCTACTCTAATGCGGAAGCAGACAGGCTGAACAGACTTAACCATATAAGGGCTTGTTTACGCCAGAGAGTGCTCACCCTCGGGGAGGTGTAAGTCAGAAGCAGGCGCCATCTTTAAGGCGCAGCATTTTGCAGCTCTCTACATGTGGGGTTTGATTTTTCAAGAACCACCTTTTTCTGTGAGACTCTTTTCACTTAGCCAGAGTTCACCACTTATAACTACTACATTTAAGTCCTTGGGAAACAGATGATTAGTGTTGTCCTCTCCCCAGCCTCATGTTGTTTTCCTCTATGAGAAAAATAGGAGACAAGATGGAGTGTATTCTCTAATGAAAGAGCAGATGGAACACAGGAAGATTAAGGAGATGACAGGTAAGTTTTGCTGGAGTGGAGGGAGATTTGTAAAGGTCTTGGAAGAGTTGAAGTTTTTTGCTTTTGCTATTTTCATTTCTATAGTGCCTTATACTTAGTACCCAGTATCCAGTATCTACTTTACTTTTTCATATTATATGTGGATTGAGTGGAGGATTGAGGAAGTGTAGTACGGTTGGCAAGATAGTTGGACTCCATGGTGTGGAGGATTCTGGTTACAAGGTGCTATAGTTTAGGCCCCATTGTATATTAATCATAGGAGCATTTGGAGAGGAAGTTATTGACACAAACTCTGCCATGGATCTATAACATGAATTATACGAAGGAGAGTCTAGAGAAAAAGGACCAGAAAAAAATGATAGCACAGGACTCAGATTAGAGGAGCTGTGATGGACAGGAGAGACATTGGAGAAAATAAACAGAATGGGCAGCTACTGTTAGAAGTGAGGGCACAGTGGGAGGTCAGGAGGCTTTCAATCTGAACTTGTAAGATGGTGATGTTTCCCAAAGACGAGAACTATAGGAAGGTTGGATTCTTTTCTCTAGAAATAAGGCAACATGGAAAATGAAGAGAGGAATTTACAAATAATTGACTCATCCCGGATCTTGTGGAAACTGTTGTGGACCTTGGATGGTCCACAACACTAAGGGCATTCCACTAAGGGCATGTTTGCCAGTGCTGGCACTGTAGAATGTCAATGATTTCACATTCTTTTGACCAACTAATACATAATTGTGCTTTTGGAAACTGAAAGGCAGTAATTGTACATGATGGCTGCTACCCTATTTATGGCTTCTAGTTAAAGAAAGGAATAGCAGTGCTGTAAGGCAGCTATTATGGCACCCCCCCCTTGACCATTGTCACCTTCTTCCACTGTCTGAGATTAAAATCATTATTTTGATGTATTTAGACTCTAGGCCCATCATCTTAGTCTCTAGCCCTGAACTTTTCCAGACCTACCTGTTAAGACAGTGTCAGAAAACAGAAATACTTGTATGATGGGAAGAAAACTAAGTAAAAAGGAGGAATCAACATGTAGAGCCTAGAGGAAGCAAGACGCCGGCCCACTGCACTCTGATAAGATGACCACGTAAAAATACTTAAATAAGTAAAAATGAGTTAATCACTAAGACAGAGCTAGCTCATAAGCAATAATAGTAACTGGTCAACAAGATTGTATCAAATACAGAGTCTCTAAATGTTATTTGCAGTTCGCGTGGCGGCAGGACCTGGCGGCCGGTGGGGAGAAACAAAGAGTGGGTCAGGCGGCTGCAGGAAAAACATGCTCGTAACACTTGTAGTTATTTGAAGCAAAATGAAATTTTGGGATTGAGCATTTGCTGATTAGCAAAGGGCTTGAAATAAATGGGCATTCACCTGGGAAGACTTGCAGAAAACCCACACAGCGTCTGAACTGGCTGCTGAGGGAGCTTCTCTTCCTACCTCAGGAAAGCTGAGAACCAGTAGCCCTTGCTGGTTACAAAGCCCCTTAGTTAAGAGTTAGGAAATCAAATGTCTTTGACTGTCCCAGATTTTCATTCTTATTTGATATCCTCACTGGCCAAATAAAAAATGACAACTAACTAAAGCAGTTAACTTTGGAACACTACAGTGGGAGAACTCAGTGTGTCCTGACTGTGCTTGCCAACAGAAACCCCCAGAACCTTCTTCCTTCTAAATTGTGTGTGTGTGTGTGTGTGTGTGTGTGTGTGTGTGTGTGTGTGTGAACCTGCAGAGTGATCCTAAGTTACATCTAGAACACACTAGCTGCAGGTGTGTTTTTACTGTCCTCACCACCATGAGGAGGAGGAATCAGTGTCTGTGTATTCAGCTTGCTGGAAGTTGGTTATAATTTTTCTGTGAATCCAGATATTTGACTAGGTGAGTTAAGAGGTGGCTTTCCTCATGGAGAACTGGTAAGATGGGCTTTGAGAGTCCAGAGTATTGCAAAATAGCAAGGCAATTGGGTTTATGTATGTTTAGCCTTGACAGTTAGTGACTTGCAAAGCTATTTCATGTGCCTTTAGGGGAATGTTAGAAAATCAGTGTGTCAATCATGTGTGATTGACATTGCTGCAATCTGAATAAGCCTGATTTATGTTTATTTTATACTTATTACAGCATGTTTACAATAGAACATTAACTATTAAGAAGCCTTTGAAGTCATTTATTATTGATTCACTCTGCTTTCAAAGTAAAGTTTTATACTATATATGCATGTACACTATAAACATTCTATAAGGTTGTGTTGTCTATTGAGGAAAGATCTGTCAGTAAATATTTTGAGTTTTGGCAAGATGTAAGTACAAAAGGAAAAACTAGATGTTTGTTGACAGTTCTACTTAGGTTGGTGTTTTGGCCCTAGTCTAAGACATGATACTTGGTTAAGAATTTGAAGTGGGGAAGAAAGTTAAAGATAAGTTTAAAACTTATTGTTATTATTATTATTATTATTATTATTATTACATAGGGGTGTTGTGCCTACATGTATATCTATAAACCACATGTGTATCTGGTGATTCCAGAGACCAGAAGAGGTTTTTAGATTTACAGGAAGAGCTGCCATTTGGGTTCTGGGATTTGAACTCAGGTTCTGTGGTACTCTTAACCACTGAACCAGCTCTCTAGCCCCAAAATAAGGTTTTAATGCCTTTTTTGTTACATATTTATAAAGTGAACTTATTTTTCTCATGCAATAAATCAAAAGCATCACAAAGATTACAAATCAATTGTGTTTAGAACCATTTTTTTTTTTTAAATTTTGAACTGACTTCTCCATGATCTACTTAGTGCAGATATTAAGTGTCAGTACAGAGATAAGCAAATTGAGGGTGATCCTTTTGCTTTATCAATAACTTGAAAACACATTTGTTATTTTTGTCACATTGTAGAATACTGCATGGCATTCCTGTTACAAGGGAGAAACAAAAATATATCAGTATTCCTGTAGCACCACCAGAGGAACCCCCAGAATCGATGCAGACAAGTCAGTGCCAGGCACCCAATCTAAACCTGAAGCTCTCAGGAGAAGAAGTAAGAATTTCCTTTAATATTAGCTTTCTCTATCTGATGTGTTCTTAAAATTTTGGTTTGGATTTTTTGGCGAATTGTCTTTGTCATTTCTAGAGTTTATATATTATCCTTCTGTGGTCTTTGTTGGAGTTGAAGACAGATAGTAATGGTTATAGTTTTCCTTAGTTAGGATTAAAGATAACTTACATATAGGACTTCAGACTCATATAGGACTTCAGGCATATTTTCTTCAAATCTTGCTAAATGTTAATGGACTAAATGTTATTAACCGTGGTTATTATTTGATAACTGTTTTGTTATATATTTTGCTATGTTAAGGTTAAAACCCTTCTTTTCATTTTAGACAGAAAAGAGGAGATGATGGGAGATGTCATTCTGTACATATGTTTCTTGTATTGGTTAATGAATAAAGCACTGTTGGCCAATAGGAAAACAAGATATGCGGCACTAGGAGACAAGGAGGATTTGAGGAAGTAGTTGGGAGGAGTCAGCATGTAGAGACCAGAGACAACAGAGGTCTGGGCCCGCTCTCTGGTAAAATGAGACCATGTGGAAATACTTAGATTAATAGAAATGGGTTAATCATTAAGACAGAGCTAGCCGATAAGAAACTAGTAACTGACCAACAGTATTGTATCAAATACAGGGTCTCTGTGTGTTACTTGGGGGCTGGCATGGCGGTGGGACCGACTGGCAGGGAAAAACCTGCTTGTAATGACATCTCCCATCATTTGGGCATTCTTGAACATTTTTGAGGACTTCAATATTTACTAACGTGAACTGTGTCTTTAAACATTTACAACTTTAAAACTTAAATCACTCAATGTTAAATATGTATTAAAAGAATAAAACCACAGGTGTTAAATGTGATTCCATAAGTGTCTTTTGTATAAAAGTGTAGTCATTTTGTTTCTTGCACTATTGACTTGCTGTATTGTCCAGGTTAGGCTGGCTTCTACCTGTTGGTCCTTCTGCCTTGATCTCCTGGAGTGCTGGGATTACAGCCACACACCACCATGCTTCCTATAATTATGGTCTCCGACACTTAGATATAGCAAGGAAACTGGAGTTTGTTTCTTAATTTACTCACTTGGCAAACTACACTCTGCATCTTTTTTTTTCTTTTTTCTTTTTTTTTTTTGCATTTCACCCTGGATTCCTCTTTGCTTCCTAAAAGTTTAGCTTTGCCTGACGTTAAACATCAGCCTTTGTTCTTCAGAGTTCAAGTAAGTTTTAGCAAATACATAATATCATGGAGCTACATTCTGGTAGCATCCACAATAGTTTTATTTCTCTAAAACAAAGCCCTTCTTAGTTTATGACTTAATACTTTACTAGGTGTCTTTGTGATCCTAAGTAATATCTTTGTGTATTTATGTGTTCTAGTTCACTTACATTAATAAAACTTTTATCTGAATTTTTGAAATGATTATTTGCAATACTATGTTTGTTCCATTTGTGGATTACAATTGTCTCTGAAAGCTTTATAAATGTTTTTCATATAATGCTGTTTCTTTCCTAAGGAACACTTAAATTGGGCTTTAGTTCCCCATTTAATTTGCTCTGTGAATGATCTATATATATCTTCCCATGTATATATGCAAGAACTTGTTAAGAACACATAGCAAGAAGTGAAATTACTTCTATGGCTTGTGGCTGACTTTGCTTTTCTGAATCCTCAGTTATTTAATAAATCATAAATAATATATCACTACAATCTTGGGCTTTTAAGTTCAAGAGAACTTTGTTACTATTTGTCTTATTTTTGTTGTAATATTTTCAAAGGTATCTGCATATCCTGGAGCTTCAAAGATGTTTTGGAATCTTACTGCACCCAAATTCTCGATTCCAGAATCAACCATGAGGGAAACTTTATATTCAAAGTATGAGGTAGTGAATGAATTTTGTATATCACTACTTTTGCTGTTATTTAATAATAAGCTTCTGTAAATTGCTTCTTACATAAAATTTACAGGACAGTTTTATAGAACTTGTCAAACAATTGTTGCCATGGTCAGGATTGGTTGGATGGTAGTACAGAGATGAAATATATATGTAAATAATTGTCACTTGTATCATTATATATGTATATGAATGCATCATTATATTTAATTAAATTCTGGTATACATATAGAAGCTATAACTATGACTAATGTACTTCTTTAAATTATATAATTAATGCAAGTAGACAAGAGTAACCTGCTTTCTTTTGGGAAGAGTATTTTATTTGAGATTTCAAGTTATAAAGGCATGCAGGTTGTGTACAGACTCCTCATGGTATTTTCATGTACTTTTTTGGTACATAAAGACAATGAACATTTATTACCAAATTTTAGATCATATTTAAGAATCCCTGTTAAATTTGCTGGCAGGGATAGTAGTATTGTTGATATGTGCCTCACAATTAAGACTTTATATTTCCCCTAGAAAACCAGATGGAACATCTCTTACACTTTGGTGGAAAAGCAAACTTTCTTTCAAACCAGTCTAGAAGGGTAGGCAGAATGGTAGAAGAGAGCACATGGCCACATGTCCAGTTGGCACAGGCTCATTTGGGAATCCCTCCAGGTCCTGCTTATCACCAAGCACCTGCTGCATTTTCTCCTTGGGATGACACTAAAATGTTGTCTGCCAGATGTCCATGATGTCTCAGTTTTCCAAGCATGCCCTCATTTCACAGAACAAGATACTTAATTCTTTTTTTGAAGCTCTAGTAGCATTCTGAACTAAATCCATCTGTCTGTGGGATTTTGTAAGTTGAGTAATTTTAAGTCACTGCTTCATCTCAAAATATTTGTTGAGTATGCCAGGGCCATTGTACACATGAAGTTACAGTGTTTATGAATACATGCTCAAGACCCAAGCAAGATCAAATCAGCCAAAATATCAGCCTGGAGAGGGGCAGGGTTCATGAAGCCCCACCCTTCTACTTCAGGAGCTATAGACAACTAATGGAGTGAGTCAGTTTTCTTTAGAGATGTTTTACAAAAAAGGCTACATATACGCTGTAGTAGAAAGATCTTCACCTATGTCCATCAAGACAGCAAGCACTAAGTTGGATCCTGTAGCTTTTAAAAAACAAAACACAGCCATGTGGTGGTGGCTCACCCCTTTAGTCCCAGCACTTGAGGGCAAAGACAGGTGGCTCTCAGTGAGTTCTTAGGGCCCACCTGGTCTACAGGGTGAGTTTCAGGACACACTCCATACACAGAGAAACCCTGTCTCAAAAAACAAACAAACAAATGACAACCAAAACCAAAACCACACCAAATAGGGAGGGAAAAGTGTGTGTATGTGGGATAAGGATGAATGAAGTGAGGGAATGAGGAGTATATTTGATTAAAAGTCATCTATATTGGATGTATGAAATTTTCAAACAATAAAAGTAAAAAACATTAAGTAACAAAATAAACGAAAATTGAATAAAAGAGAAGTATATATCTGGGCAGCAGTTCTGCACACCCTAAGGCAGGGAGAAAGGGGTTAAAGTACTGAGCTAGTCAAAGGTGGCCTGCTGCCAACAGGAATGTTCCTGGGCTTTCTGAAAAACTATTAGCATGTTTAAATGTCAGGTAGGAAGCAGTACAGGTGTCAGTGGCCAGCATGACATGCTCTACTGACTGCTTTAACAACTTTGTTTTTCCTATAGGGTTTGGGATATGTGCCCAGTCACCTGCCGGACAAAATGGCAGTTATGATCAAGATGGCTGTCATCCCATTGAGTGGCTGCCTACATGAGTTACTTCTTTTGTTGATTTTGTTATCAGTTATCTTTGTTTACTTATTTAAAAAGCAAATGCTAGAGCTGATACAGATAGGAGGAATCTTTCTGAAAATTTGAAAGAACTTGTTATTTGGGCAGAACTGAACCATTTGGGATTTAAAAGTTTAAAAAATGATTGATATTGGTTTCTTTAAAGTATATTATTAATCCTTAATAACATACAGTATATATTTTACATTTTCTTGAAACTGACTGATATATTGGTTTATTAAATATTCCAATATTCATTAACTAAGTCGGTGGCATTATATGTAGTTACCATTGTTAACATTGAGCTGCCGTGAGCAGAGAATAGCTTCTGGAGTCAGAGTCTTGGGTTTAAATTCTTTTACATCCTAGATAACTCTATCTGTACTCCTGAAATCCATTGTTTTGTATATAGAGTAAGTTTTGAGAATTTAATGGGACATTATAATGTGTATAGCATGAAGCACCTTAGTTTGAGAAATATTTTGATAGTTTATGAGACCAGAATAAGAGATATGCTATCTTTTCTTTTTCAGTAAGCAACCATTATTTGTTACTGTTTTGACATAAAATATGGTGTGAAAACTCTTGCCTTTGTTTTGTTAAAAGTGTCTCTTTAAACATATAATACTTGGTCTTCACGTATACTTGTATGTGTTATGTGAGCATAGGACAAGCAGTTGCAAAAGTTCTTTTCCATATCAGGCAGTCTTTGAAGAATAGTATTGTCTGAGTGTCTGCTATGACTAGTAATTTTATTTTTTGCCTGTTACTACACTACAGCTGTTTTGTAAAAATATACTGTCCTGCCTAGTTTTATGTTAACTTGACACAAGCTAAATTAATCTGAGAGAAAGAAATCTCCATTGAGAAAATGCCCCCATAAGATCCAGCTATAGGCAAGCCTGCAGGGCATTTTCTTAATCTTAGTGATTGATTGGAGAGAGCTCAGCCCATTGTGGGTGGGACCAACTCTGGACTGGGCGGGGCCAACTCTGGAAAGCAGGTTAAGCAGGCCAGGAAGAGCAAGCCAGTAAGCAGCATTCCTCCATGGTGTTTGCCTCAGCTCCTGCCTCCAGGTTCCTGCCCTGCTTGAGTTCCAGTCTTTGATGATGAACAGACATGTGTAAGTGGAAGTGAAATAAACACTCTCTTCTGCAAGTTAATTTTGATTAGGTTGCTTCATCATGACAGCAGAAACCCTAAAACAGTGGTTCTCTGTTTTTTCCAATACTGTGACTCTTTAATACAGCTCCTCATGGTGTGGTGACCCGCAGCCACAAAATTATTTTTGTTGCTGTTTCATAACTGTAATTTTGCTACTGTTATGAATTGTAATGTAAACATCTGTATTTTATGATGGTCTTAGGAGACCACTATAAAAGGGTAATTCAACCCCCAAGGGGGTCATGACCACAGGTTGAGAACCACTGCTCTAAGAATGAACAGTGTGAAAGGATGAACACAATTCAATGCAGACTTCTAAATTGCCTTAGCTTTTAAAATTTTCAATGACAATAGCATACTACTTTTAAAAACTGATTTTCAAATTTCAGTATTTTTCAACCATAAAGTTAGAGCTTCATCAGATAAAGAAAAACATGGTTCAACTAATCACAAAACTGTCAGCTTGTCAATTTTAGCTTTTCCAGTTGTTTCTGAACACCAAAGTCACTGGCTATAAGATTAATGAACATAATTTGTATTACTTTTTCCTATACACACACACACACACACACACACACACACACACACACACACACACACACGCACACACACACGCAAACGCACACTGTAACTTAGTTGGGTGATGGAATTCAAAGCTTAAGTCATTTAAGAAAACTTTCACTCCAGTTAACATTTAGAGCACTTACTTGTGCTTGATGAAATCATTTGTTAACAGTAAGGCCTAGTTACTCATCTTGATAATAATTCTGGTGTTAGTATGTAAGATAGCTTTGTAGACCAGGCTGGCCTCAAACACACAGAGATCTGCCTACCTCTGCCTCCTGAGTGCTGTGTCACCAATGCCCAGCTGTAAGATATTTAGTATTACTCTATGAGATTTTAATGTCACCAATAATTCCTAAGAGTTAACATTACAGAAATCAAGTGCACATTCCCATTTGACTAAAGGCCAGACCTATATTGTGGATTTTGCAATAATAAGAACTCTCTGATTGGATTCTCATGAACTACTGGAAGTAATTCTTTTACTACAGGTCATTTGTTTATTTTGCTAACAATTTGTTCAGTGAAATAGCAGTGAGTATAACTGTTGAAAATATTTTATGACATTATTTAATATATTTAATCTTTTTTTAATCACAGAGTGTTCAGACAAGTAGAATTTTATCTGAGAAACTTTCTGAAAGTAAGGAAAGTGTGGTTATTTTAGATACCTACACCAGAAGAAGTTTTAAGGTATGTGTCTCTTTTACTCTGAATTTAAATTGTTTACTATATCTTCCTTTAGCTCAGAAATTGTTTCTAGGTTTTCTGGAAATCATTTCTTGGTGTCCTATTGCTCTTGAGGAATATTTTGGAGCAGCCAGCAGTGTCTGTGTAAACACACAAATTCCCATTGTGGTGTTCTTGGAATGTTCAGAAGATAGTATTCATTAATAAGTGGCAGGATAATTGTGTGTGTGTGTTTTTTCCCTAAAATTCTAAATTTTCCAATTCTTTTTTTTTTTTTTTTGCCTAGGACTTAGATGCTTAAGTGTGTGTGTGTGTGTGTGTGTGTGTGTGTGTGTGTGTGTGTGTGTGTGTGTGCCTTTTGGCTCAAAAGGGAAGCTGTTTATAGCCAAGGAGCACAGTGACTGTTGTACGAGGTGGTTGTAAGTGCTCTTTTGACTTCTGTGTCCTTGAAGAGTTTTCATGGCTACTCCTTAAGCCACAAACAGGACTGGAGAGAAGTTTATTTTAGTGGCTTATTAATGTCCTGAAATTTAAGGAGGATACCAGGACACAGTTTTCTTCTTATTAGAGTGTGAGACCCTGTGCCTCACTTTGGCGTCTTGGTCTGCTGGGCACCATGTAGCAGAGAGGTTCAGTGTCCTGGGATGAGTCGTACTCCCTTTCTAGTCAGCCGACTGTGTTTCTGTCCCTGTCCTTCATATTCACAGGAAGGACTTTGGGGGTGTAGTAGTGATGCCCAGTCAGCTTTCCTTACTTTTTTTTGGACATAATTTATTGGCTACTTGTCCTGCTGTGTGTTTGATGTTTTTATTCCTCCCTGGTCTGGAGTGTCTATACCACTGTGCCTATACCACTGTTAGAACAGTAGCTGTCTCTTAAAAATAACCATATGACCTAATTATGCACTTTCTGTGTTGGAAAGCCACTTTCATTTTCTTGATCGTGGCAGTGGCACCTCTCATACCTTCCTGTCATATGTCACCCATTGGAGGACACAGGTGTCTCACTGATGTCTGAGCAGACACAGCTGTGTCTCTGCTTACCACATAAAATGTATCCAGAGTGTTAGCCAAACCTCACACTGGTCTCAAGTATGTATTGTCTGTAGGCGTCTGCATCTGACATCCATGTACCCCACACTATGGCTCTGTTAGAATCCTTGTGAACTAAAATTGCTGGCAATCTGTCATTTCTCTGTGTTTGTTGGGGACTGCTCACATGGCCTGGGATGTTCTCAAGATCTTTGCAGTCTGTGGAAATCCTTTTCTCTCAGCACACAGCAGCTATGATGCATACCTACTCAGTAAGAAGTAGTTATTACCTACTCAGAGCTGACCTCTCCCTGTTCTCTTTGTCCTTGAATTGTATACTGTTCACAGTAATTGACACCGTTGTTTTGGATTATAGACACTGTCTAGGAACATCTAATATACTTGGTTTCTACTCTACTGTGACAGGACTTTCTTACTCTAAATGTGATAGCACCCATCTTGGTGACATTATAGAAAGTGGTGATGTTTATGTGCTACCCTGGCCTGAAATGAAAGGTTGAGGTTTTTTATTATTAAAAGAGATTTCATGACTTGCAAAAGATTGAGCAAGACAATTACCAATATGGAGTGTGGACAGGCTTTTGAGATTCCACTCACAGCTGAGGAGTAATGGGCAATTGATGACTGCTGTGGGAGGAGGGTCAGTTTTCTTCAGGGAAGTGTGACATCAGTAGACAGCCCTAATCAGACTCAGTGGATTTAAAAAATAGATCTCATGAAGTTGGGAAGGAAAAGTGGTAGATGGCATAGGGAAGAATTGTAGGGAAGGGGGTTGGGGGTGAATTAGATCAAACACATTATATTCATGTATAAAATTCTGAAACATTAAAGGATAAAAGGGGGATTGTTCAGGGGTAAGAGTCTTTCCTAGATCTAACCAATGTAGCCTCATGTGTCAGCGTGTAGTGAAACATTCACAAACCAGTGCCATTAAACCAGCAAGGAGGCTGTGCTCCAGAGTAACTTTGAATCAAGGGTTCTTGATTTTTGTTATCTCAAGTGTAAATTAAAAATTAGCATTTTCATTTCTATGAAAATGACTAAACGAAGTGACATGCCTCAAATCTTGCTCTTCTCTATTAAGGAAGTGACTTAGTAACTAAGAAAGTATATTTTAATTAGAATTTGTACTTTTCATCACTTTATAAGAATGATCACTACTCAACTGCTATATGACACTTTAGTTTGCTGAACAGTAACAATGGTTAATGTGTTTTTACTTGATTTTTTTACAGTCTTTAGTAATAAAAAAGGCTGCATCATATGAGAATATCTCCAGTATTTCCAGTCCACCATGTACACGGTTAAAGGTGTGTATATAAAAGTGCATATAACACTTTGGCTTTTATATTACAAATTATGTTTATATTTCTAGCAACAAAAATTATGTTATGCTCTTTTCCAAAGTCTTTCTTATCATTATACTTTGAGTTAATTGTAGTTTCGTGAGATAGGGAGCATAACAAATAATGCAGGGCCACTATCTGTATGGGTGTGAGTACATCTTAAACATACAAATCGCTTTTGTGAAATTCTTGCTTGTGGAATTTTGGCTTAAATTCATACATATGGACACACACACACACACACACACACACACACACCACATCAGTGAGATAGTCCAGAAGTTCAGTTGATAACTTGTAAAGACCTTAGTTCGACCCCCAGAATCAATGTAAATAAATGCTGAGTATGATCCAGCACTGGGGAGACAGGCGATAGGTAGAAAATGATAACACTAAAGAGTTTAAAAATTAAATTTCTTTTATTAGCAATGTTATTATAAATTTGTAATGATTAATATATAGCCACTAAAAGTCACTTACAATTATTACATTTGTATATTAATGCTAAAATTAGGTTGATTATCAGATAATAGAATGGATTTTTGTCATTTAAACTTACAAATATTGGATGGAAAGTTATTACAGAGTGTATGTTAATACTAGTGTAGTACAATGTTGTTAAAGTGTTTTTAAAAAGACTCACAAATTATTTCATAATATAAGGCATTTAAAAAATCTAATATGTTTAATATAAATAGTACTTTTAATTTACAGTGTTTATATGAAAACTAACAAAATTATTGGACTTTGCTTTAAGCCACTGTTAACTTTATAAACTGACTTTTGAATAAACTTAAGAACATTATCAGACATTTAAAGAATTCAAAATGGAAAGCCTCGAGTTATTCTATAAAATGAAAAGGGAAGGAACTCAACCAGATTTATTCTGTAAAGCCGTAATTACTCTGATGCCAAACCCCAGAAATGACCATCACCACTGCTATAATTCATTTTCATTTCTTTTTTCTTTTAAAGATTTTTTTATTTATTATTTATACAGTGTTCCGCCTACATGCCAGAAGAGGGTAACAGGTCTCATTACAGATGGTTGTAAGCCACCATGTGGTTGCTGGGAATTGAACTAAAGATCTTTGGAAGAGCAGCTAGTGCTCTTAACCTCTGAGCCTTCTCTCCAGCCCCCATACGTCATTTTGTTTGGTAAACTTAGACACAAAAATTCTCAATGATATTTGGCTTGTAAACTGTGTCATTAGCACATCAAGGAGATGGCTGGTGAGGTGGCTTGGCAGGTAAGAATTTTTACCACTAACCCCGATAACTCGGGTTTGATCCCTAACCCCCCCATGATGGAAAGAAGAAACCAACTCTCATAAATTGTCCTTTGATTATCAAACATATGTGATAGCATGCACATAGAAAATAAATCAATGTGAAGAATTAAAAGCCCATATACTATGATCAAGTGGGTTTCATTCTAGTGATGCAAATGTGTGGTTTGGCATGCAAACAAATAAATGTAATACAGCACATAAATAGAGTCAGGGATAGAAATCACCCAATCGTTTCAATAGATAACAGAAAAAGGATTCTTTATTTAAAAATTTTCCAAAGAAACTAGAAGCAAAAGGAACAACCCTCAATGCAATTATGTTATCTGTGGACAAACCTGTATTCAACATTACACTAACTAGGAACAAAAATGGAAAGATTTTTTTCTAAAATCAAGAATGATACATGTGTGTCCACTATTTGTACTTTTATCCAATACAGTGCCAGAAGTCTTAGTTAGCAATAAGAAAAGAAAAAGAAATGAAAGTGTTACAAATGGGGAAAATGACAAATTAATCCCCATCATTGTGATCCTTTACCTAAAAGAATATAAAATCCCCACTAGAAGACTTGTAGACCTAATAAGCCCAAAATAGTAGGACACACTATCAGCACACAAAAGTCATGATTGTTTATGCCATGGTTATGTTTATACCAATAGTGAGCATCCTAAAAAAAGAAAGAGGGAAGGAAAATAATACCATTTGTTATAGCTACAAAGGAAAAGAAAAGTAAAGAAAAAGCATGGCAATAGAATGGCAACAGGGAAACCGAAACATAGAAATAAATGCATTTTAGTTAGAGTTGCTATTGCTGAGACAAAGACAAAAATTAAAAGAACCTTGGGGAGGAAAGGGTTCATTTCATCTTGCATCTCTCAGGTCACACTCCTCTACTGGGGGAATTAGGGCAGAACCCGGAGGCAGGAGCTGAAGCAGAAGCCATGGGATAATGCTGTTTTCTATCTTGTTCCTCATGACATGTTGACACATTTTCTTATAGCGTCCAGGACCACCAGCCCAGGGGTGGTACTACCCACATTGAGCTGTCCCCCCATATTAATCACTGATCAAGAAAATACACCATAGGCCTGACTATAGACCAATCTGATGGAGGCACTTTCTCAATGAAGTTTCTCTCTTCCCACATATATCTAGGGTTGTGTTGAGTTGGTAAATGCCAACCAGCACAAAATCTAACAAAGGAAGTAGAAAATATTTATAATGAAATCCATAAAACACTGGATAAATAGTTTGAAGACACTAGAAGATAGAAATATCCCCTGTGTTCATGGTTAACAGAGCTAATATGAATACGGTCATGTTATCAAAGTTATCTATAAGTTCATTGCAATGAATATCAAAATTCCAATGAAATTCTTCAAAGAAGTGAAAAAAACCTCTGTGTAAAAACAAACAAACAAAAACTGATTAGCCAGATCAGTTCTGAGCACAAAAGGCAATGCTAGAAGTACCACAGTCCCTGCTTTAAGATGAAAGCATAGCCATGATAATGAAGATAGAAGGGAAATAGCACAAAATAGACACAAAGGTAGCATGATAAAGCAGAGAATTCATATGGCCACAGTGACAGTCATCAGGTTCTCAGTAGGTTCCAAAAGCATATGTTACAAAAACCAGCTTCTTCAACAAGTGGTCCTCGGGAAAACTGGATACTCACACACAGAAGGAAAAAAAATAGATCCTTATGTCTAAATAGCAATTCAGACTACATCATGTACCTTAATGTAAGACATGGAACTTTAAAATTACTGACAAAAAACATTCTAAGATATTGGCATGAACAACAACTCTCTGAATATGTCCCGGGTAGCTCAGGAAATAATAGCAAGAACTGAAAAGTGAGACTGCATGAAATTAAAAAGCTTCTGTTCAGGAAGAAAACTATTGGCAGAGTGGAGAGACAGCCTACAAAATGTGCAAATAATTTTTTTGCCTGATATTTATGTGATAGAAATTAATATTTAGAGTGTAGGAAGAACAACAACCACAAAAACAAACAGGAGAATCCAGTCATTAAGTGGACAAATGAAGTAAACAGTTTTCAATGTTTAAAGTCCAAATGGCTGATAAATACATGGGAAAATATCTAACATTTTTAGCCATCAGGTAAGGGCAAACCAAAGCTACATAGATGGTTTAACTCATCAGTCAGTATGGCCATTATCAAGAAAACAAATGACAAAAGCATTGGGGAGGGTATGGTCAAAAGGAATCCTTATACATACTATTAGTGGGATTGTAAATCAGTGTAGTTGTGTTGGAAAGTCAACAGAGGTTGGTCAGGAAACTAAAAATAGAGTTACCACAATAGCCAGCTTAACTGATGCCCTGTATATTCCCAAATATATCAAAGTCAGTATATAATAAGCCTATCTGCATACCCATGTTTACAGCAGATGTGTTATTATCATTCTAGATGCCATCAATAGATAAGTGAGTGGATGCAGAATGTGTGGAATATACACTATTAAGTAGTATTCAGCCATACAGAAGGGTGAAATGGTGTTCTTTGAGGTGAAGTGGAGGTAGGCTGGAGATTACCATTGTTACAGCAGGTTTTTCCTGCCAGGAGTCTGGAGTCTGCAAGCACACAAACAGAGCAGGCGGAATCCGGGCCTAGTGCAGCAACACAAAAGGCAGGGCTAATGCCGCAGGGCTCTGTGCAAATGCAATCTGAGGGAATGGGCAGAAGATGAGCAGTAGTCTCAGGGCCAAGATGGAGATAAAAGGAGTTCTAGGGCAGGGTGTATCCACCTGATTAGGCAAGAGACCTGCCCATTCTGGGAAGGTGGCGCCCCACGTTGGGCGCCAATCTGTAGCATGTATGTTTCTGCCAGCCCGCCAGCCCGCCAGTCTGGGCCCATAGTTGCACCAGCCCCAAATAACACTCTGAGACTCTGTATTTGATACAATCCTGTTGGCCAGTTACCATTATTGTTTATGGGCTGTCTTAATGATTAACCCATTTCTACTTATCTAAGTATTTTCACGTGGCTCATCTTATCTGGGAGCCAGGCTGGCGTCTTGCTTCCTCCATGCTCTACATCTTGACTCCTCCTTCTACTTCCTCTTTCCTCCTCCTAGTCTCCTAGCCCTGCCTATCTAGTTTTCTGTTGGCCACAGTGCTTTATTAACCAGTATGAGAAACATATGTACAGAATAACATCTCCCATCATTACCATATTATGTCAAACAGGTCATAGGAAGACAGATGGATATTGTATTTTCCTCTCGTATGTAGAACTGGATTTGTTAACAGATATGGAAATAGAAGTGAGGCTCTTTTGGAAGAGGAAGGACATCAGAGTGAACGAATAAGGAAAGGATGAGGATGAATGTGGCCAAAATATATTATGCACATGTATCAGATTGTCATGAAGAAACCTATTATTTTGTACAATTCATATGTACCAGTGACAATTTCAAGAATATTTTATTAATTTTTATTTAATAAAGCCTAACCATATTAATTGCAGTTGTGAATCTATTGATTTTAAGTGTAGAACAACTCGATTGATTATATATATTTCCACTTCTGTTTTTTTTTTAATTATTATTAAGAAATCAAAGTCTACTGTTGAGGTGTGGAAAGAAAGGACCCCACCACCATTTATAGTTAAGGATGACTTACACAGCAACCTGAAACAGCTGCTGTACCAGAAGAGGAAGGAGATGGAGCGCCAGCTTGCCAGACAAAGGGGCACACTTGAGCCCTCCATGAAAAGCAGCCTGGAAACTCTACAAGAGTCAGACAGTGTGAAATTCCTGTCTTTTTCTCTGGTTGATGCATCCAGAAAAGCTGGCGTTAGCTACATTGTATACCCTAGGAAAAAGAAGAAACTTTGGAAGAAAGGATTGAAATCCCACAAGCTTGCACTTGTATATGAACAGCTATCTAAGCCTCCAAAGAAATTAGAAAGGTTTGGTTCAATTTTTGTGGCTTGTAGGAAATTTTATAGTTCTGGGACTCAATTTTATAATTTAATTCAGTATAGTTACTGTAACTTCTCTATGGGGAGCATGCTAAAATATGTAGGTATTCCATAGTATGAATATGTGAATTATTTAATTTTCTTTGTAAAACTGAATCCATTTTATGTCTGAAAGAATCTCTCAGTGGAAAAAAAATGTAACAATACATTTGTTAAACTGGCTTGATGCACAGGTTCAATCCCTATTCTAAGTGAATACCATCCATTCCAAAATCAAAATAGATTGCTGATATTTAACGGTTTTCATATTTATATTTTTGTTGAAGTGTGTAATAAATATAGTAAGCTTAATTATTTTGTGGGTTGTGAGTCTTTCTTTAAGGCTCAACACACAAATGTAATTATGTTTTTACTTCAATTGGAGGTAATCATAGCTGGCATATTTTCAAAATGTGGAGGACCTGAATTGGAAAGAGCACCAGCTCTTGTTATGTTCATGTTTATGACTGTCTATGACACACATGCTTTTTATAACCAAGGCATCTTACAGAAGTTTCCAGAAAGCCTAGGGATGATTTCTCTTTAGAAATACTCAGGTGATAGTTTGTTAACCTCATGCCCACTTGGAAAGTAAAGACTTTCCCAGTAGAAATGTTTAATTCATTTTGTTGTTATTAAAGACATGCTGGCTTTTGGGTGGGGTTGGTGATTTATTATCTTGGGACTGTGGAACTTAAAACTTGGTGGGTGATAGCAGGGACAGTGGCCAGCTGTCCTGTGTTCTCCTGTGTGCTGGTCTGTACTTGTCCACTGTAGCTGGAAGACTTTAATGTGGTTTCAGACACATTTCTCTGAGTTGAAAAAATCCATTAGGGAGAATCAGACATTTGCTGTGCATTTTTGATTCATGTGTTGATTTCAAAGTATGAATCCCTGTCATCATAGTGAAAGACAAGACCCCATCATTTTGACTGCTCCCCACATGACGCCTGTCTATAGAAAGGATATAGGAGCATATTAGCCACTTTCTGGGAGATTTTGCAATGCTTAAAGACCTTTTGTCATTTTGAATACTAAGTTTCACCAATTGAAAAATTTATTTCAAAATTTATTATAAAAGAGTTCCAAATTAAAACACACACACACACACACACACACACACACACACACACACACACACACTGAAATTAACCAGACTCAAAGATAGTACCAGTCAGTTGATTTCTATACAGTTAAAATAGACATTGGGAACAGAAGCTGTGGGACTTCACACCGCTGTTTATACATTTGTTCCCAAATGTATTTCTGTGCACTCATCTACAACCTTAAACGAGAAATCTATGGTATAGTTAAAACTAGAAAATCAATTTTCTTTATGTCCTCTTTTATGACCCTGTCCATTGCCTGCATTCAGTCTTACCTCACCCCCTAATATTTAGCCTTTCTTGTTTTTTCTGCATGTTATTCTTAGGCACGTGTACATTTTAGTATATGCATTCACATATATATGAATGCTGTTGGGCTTTAAAGGAAAACAAAAATCACAACATTTGCAAGACAATGGGTAGATTTAGAATGTATAATTTTAAGTGAGGTTACACAATCTAAGGAAGAAAAAAAGCCATGCGTGTTCCCCCTCATATGTGGAATCTAGCCAGCTTTCACCATTTAGAGACATATATTTGCCTCTTTTAATGGCCCAGTTTAAAATTTGCATATGCTGTGACATTCACAGCAGGAAGTATAGCAGGGACTTATCTGTGCTGACAGTGAAGCATCTGTATCCTGGATAGTACTTCTGTACTTTTTATTTCCTTTGAAATCTTTCAAAAAGTTAGGGAGCAACTTGATGATAATTTTATTTCCATATTTAGGACATTTTTTCATTTTTGTGACTAAGAAATATAATTTTTTCATTTCCTCTTGCTGAACAACAGGCATTCTTGGCTGACTCCCTTAAAGATTTGAAGTAGATCACATGTGCTTTCACATATTATATCAAGTCAAATCTTGACTCTAGAAGGTTGTTCCTGCAGAAGGTCATTTGGACAAATTAAAGTCCCAACCTCATGCATTTCTTTTCAGTCCCCTTGAGTTACCTTCCCACTCAGCTAGGTTATGACAGAATGCCACATATCTGCAGTAATAGCAAGGCTTTGCTGCTCCATTAGATGGTATCTTCGGCTTCAAGCCCCAAGTCTCGGGACTGGCCAGTGAGAGACTAGAGGGAACGTTTGGTAGATGATGCCTTTGCTCATCTGGCATGGTTCAGCTTTTCCTTATATTGTTTCTCTGAGAACTGGAGGCAGTTCAGTTACAGGAACCAGGATATGTCAGCTATCTCTGCATCTGATTTCTAGCTGCCATGCACTAAGCCCTTGGTGGCTAGGCCATGCCACATTATTTCTTAGGCTGTCTCCTCTTCTGGAGACGAGCTTTATCTGCGGAAGTTACTTCCAGCTTAAAAATCTCACACGTCAGACCATGAAGTCAATTTTATCTTTATACAAATGGACAAATGGAATATAATGAAAAACACAGTTTAAGCAGCTGAAAATGTTCCTATTTCTTTCAACAGTGTCACATGTCATCTCAAGCTACTTAGGTGTATACATAGTCCACCATGAGAGCCTGACCTCCCTGCATGGCGGATGGAGCAGCAGGTTAATTTACTGTTTTGTTCGTTCAAATGAGAAATCAAGAACCACACTCCTGGCTACGAAAACATGGATCTAGACTTTAAGATCATGCCCTTTTCTTTCCTTTTAATTTGGGCTATTTAACTTCAATGATCCGAGACTATAGCTTTTCCTTGTAAAAGTTCACCCATTATCTGTGTTTGTTTTTTACATTCTTTTAGAAACCTGCTGAGCAGGTTCTGGTTCCTTGTTTCCTTTAAGATATTATAACTATTTTATCAGCTAATAAGATAATACATTCTCATTGTAAAAAAAAAAAAAAAACTAGAAAATACTGCAGTCCCATCACTAAATCACCGTTAACCTAGTTTTGATGTGTACATGGGAACACAGTCAAACATATCTGTGGGAATAGACTGAGCTTTATGCCTATGCATGTATGTTAAATGTTCACTTGCATGTTATATAGAGAGCATGGGACTATATATCCATCAAGCTCTGACACTGATTTGCTTCTGTGGTATAGGTAGTTGGTGGGGATGGGTTAAGAAGAGAGTTCTCTGAGGTTTACTTTATGTCTTCAACATTGTTTATGTTTTTCTACTGGGCATACATTTATGGTTAAATGTGACTTTTTAATTTTCTTTTTTAAAAAAGTCTTTTGGGGAAATCAGTGGAAAGCAGATATTCTCAAAAATATCTCCATTCACTGTGAGTATATTGCAGAGCATACCAGTGGGCTATGCACATGAAAACAAAACTGTGCTCTTTCCCCATTTCACAGTGCTGTAAATGAAATGCACATGCTTTTTACTTTCAGATATTTATTTTGTAAATGACTCTTAGAACTGATCTCTGCTTTAATGCTGGCAAGTACTGTAGATGGAAGTAAGAAGCCAGCAGGTAGGGAAGGGAATTATTATTCAGCAGTTCATTTCTTCAGAGTAAATTTATTGAGCACCTTCTGTATACCAGACACCATTCTGGATAGGAAGCTGTGGATGAAGACAGTGAGGAATGCTAACTAATCTCCTGCCCCCCATAGATTGACAGTGTCAAAGTTAACTGGTGATATTAAGAAAGTGGTAAGTATTATGAAGAGAGTAAGGCAAGGCAGTGGGAGCTTCTGTTTTAGACAGCAGGCTCAGATGCTTCAGTGACTTAGAACTGAATGGTTTGAAGGAATGGAACAAGCATTTAAAACTCTGAAGAAAAGGTAAAAGCAAGTGCAAATGCCCTGAGTTGGAGGATATGCTTATTGGTCTTTGGGCAGCACCCAGACCAGTGTCTGGAACACAAGAGATTGGTAAGAAAGTGAGGACTTGTTTGTGTTTGGGGGATAATACTAGATATTGTTCTATTGGCCATGGTAATTGATGAATGTGTAATTACTCACCAGAATGCCCAGAAGTCTAGGCACTGGACATGGCTTAATAGGCAAGAATGCTTGTATTAGCATAGGAACATGAGTTCAAATTTCCAGCACCCACAAACAAATGATGGGCATAGGTGCATGTGCCTATAACCCAGCACTGGTGGTGCAGAAAGGAAGGGACAGATTGGTTCTGGCAACTCACTAGTAGTTAGTTACCATAGCTGAATGGAGGGTCAGGTTCAGTGAGATACTGTGTGTTACTGATATTTCTTCCTGCCAGCCTGGACCCACAGCTGCATCAGCCCCAAAGGAACATGCAGACACTATATTAGTTATGAAATTGTTGACTAATGGCTTGGGTTTCTTATTGGGTAGCTCTGTCGTCATTATTAACCCATTTCTAACAATCTATGCATTGCCACAAGGCTGTGGCTTACCCAGTAATGCCCAGCATGGTGTTATTCCTCTGGCAGCATGGACACTCTGTCAGGTGGGCTCACTCTGCCTACTTTTCCAAGAATCCTCCTCTTCTCCTAGCTCCACCCATCTTCCTGCCTGGCCAATCAGTGTTTTATTCATCAACCAATAAGAGAAATATATACAGAATAACATCTCCCATCAACTGTGACTCAGGGTTAAAGTGGAGAGTGATAGTGGGTAACACCCCAGCATCATCCTTTGGCATGTCTATGTGCATCTATGGGCATTTGAACCTAATACTTATTCTTGTACATATATACACACACCATAAGCATACACATAAACTAAAAACAAAAGGGAAAATGTGTGTTTGTAAGTCATTGTGAACTAAGTCGAGAAGAGGATAGAGATGTTTGTAGACTATAATAAACATTTTGGATCTTTAAAGACAAAAGGAGACCTTGAGAGTGGAGGGTAGTACATTGAAATGATCAAATATATCTTCCAGAAGACTCACTATGGTAGTGGTATGAATTAAGACATTGTAGTGGAAGCATAGAGACCCATAAGAAAACTAGTGAATGATCCATGTGAGAAATGGCTGCTCAGTCTGAAGTGATGGCAACATAGGTGGTAAAAACAAGTGGCCATATTCTAGATAGATGTTGGGGGAATAGCCAACAATATTTGCTCAAAGATTATTTGTAAGATAGGAGAAAGAAACAAATTAAGGATGATCCCAAAAACTTTTACTGGAGCAATTGAAAATATTTAAATGCTTTTCCAGATGGTCAAGACTGTGCAAAGAGCAGGTAGACATGATGAGAGTCCTACAAAAGTCTAATAGGAATGTATGCATATCAGTTTAGCTCTTCACATCACAGTGGCATTGTAGGACTGAAAAGATAGGGGGTAGGCATCCTACCGATCCTGCTGTATACATGTAAGTTTCCCTTGATGCATGATGTCACAGCCATGGAAAAAGAAATACAGGTCAGCAGCTGCAAATCAGGTGCCAGAAAGTGTGTTCAGTAAATGTAGTTACCACATCTAGTCCTAAGGTGGCCATTGTAATCAACACCTGGTTAAATTTACACTCATGGTAAGTTATAGTAATTTTCTTCTAGACATTTGGTTTTAGCATTGACCAGACAGGAAATGGAGGTGTGGAGTGGTCACCTGTATTTGTCTTTGAAACTGGTGATAGTGCCATTGCTATGAATGCATTTGTTTCCGTGATCTGGTGGATTTTATTGTGTGCTGTCTTACTGCAGGATGGTGTGGGGCACCTTGAGAGACTTCTGCTTGGTCTTTATTACCAGTATGTCCTGGTCTCCACTGAATTCTGTCTGTCACTTACTGATGCAATGTTCCAAGATAATAAAATGAATACAGGGTGTGGCCTCCATAGGTGCATTATTAGACAGTCCAAATTAATAATACTCTTCCTATCACTTGATTAATTAATTCTTTAATTTTATTGATGGACTCAATGGCATTGGATACTGATAACTGTTGGGTTAGCATCTACTGACCACCAGAAGACCTGAGTATTTGTGTTTTGAAACTTTTTGGGGAAATTTGTAGGTGCATGTGTCACATGGTAGGTACTTTACTTGGGATCTGATCTGTGCTACATGGCAAGTGAGATTTTAGGCTGTTGACTCTTTTGGTCCTAATATCTGGGCAAGAGGATATGAATCTCAAACATATAGCTATTTAGTTTTATGCCCAGCAGACCTAGAAGTTTCTTGCTTATCTAAGTCAAACAACACCTTAGCAGGCTGCCCATCTGTCTTATCACCAAGAAACTGTAGCCATTTAGTTATTGCCCCAGGTCCTTGCAAAGTAAAATTCTCTTATTACCTTTATGTTCCTGTGATTAAATGTTGTAATTGTGTCTTTGGTGACTGTTATGAGCAGTTTCCTGCCAGCCTGGTTCCACAGCCTCATCAGTTCCAAAATAATACACAGAGACTCTATTAATTATAAAGCTGTTAGCCTGTTACTCGAGTTTCTTATTGGCTAGCTCTGTCTTAAAATATTAACCCATTTCTATCAATCTAAGTGTTTCCACGTGGTCTTATCTTACCAGACCTCTTCTCTCATGTCCTACATCTTGACTCCTCTCTACTACAACTCCCAGAATTCTTCTTGTCTCCTAATCCTGCCTACCTTGCTTTCTTATTGCCCAACAGGGCTTTATTCATTAACTAATAAGAGAAACATACTTACAGAATGACATCTCCCATCATCTCCTCTTTTCTGTCTAAATAAAAAGAAGGGCTTTTGCTTTAACATAGTAAAATATATAACAAAACAGTTATCAAATAAGAACTATAGTTAATAATATTTTGTTCATTAACATTATCAGGAATTAAAAAAATATTCTATCATCTATCCTATCTTTGTGAGTCTAAAGTCCTATAAGTAACTTATCTTTAGTCCTAACTAAGGAAAACTATAACCATAACTATCTGTCTTCAACTCCATGAAAGACCACAGAAGGATAATATATAAACTCTAGAATTGAACAGACAACTCGCTGACTGGTCAGTCACCTGAAGTTCTTCTGTAATGTTCCATCTTCAGCCTATAGGCCATAGTGTGTCTGGAAGACTCCTCAGCAAAGCAGGACATTTCAACCTATCCCACCTATATTGTCAGTTTGTCAGTCACTTTTTTCTGTATCCTGTAGAATGTCTGGCAGATTCTTCCATGAAGCAGGAACCCTGCAGCAATGTCCATCTTGTTTTAACAATTTTCTGTGGGTCCTGCATGTCCAATTTATACATCATAAACTCAAACAGTCCAGACAAGAGCCTTTTCTTGCCCAAATGGCTAGTCTTGCCATATTGGGAGTAAACTCCATAATGAGTTTCTTCAATGTCCATCTTTCTTTGTGACACAGTTGCCAGGAGCAGTTGTGCCTCACTGTTAATAAAAACCTTTAACCATTTTAAATGCCACATTCTGTAGGTCTTTGAAAGGTTTGAAGAATGCCTATCTAATTGAAATAACTCTCTCTCTCTCTCTCTCTCTCTCTCTCTCTCTCTCTCTCTCTCTATATATATATATATATATATATATATATATATATATCTAGAAAACCTAACCAACCTAACTGTAAGCTTTGACTGTCATAGGTAATTACCTACAATCTGTACTTAATTATACATTAGATTTTTATATGATCTATGCAAACACAATACCTAAACAAGAGAATTATACTTATCACAAAAATGATCTTAAATTTGTATCAATAAATGAAAATTCATTCCAAAACAAAGTATTCATTTCTATACCATAATCCCCCTTTTATCTTTAAAAAGAAATTGGTTGTGATCATTAACAATTTATAACCAACCCCATTTAGATGAAAACAAACATTTATAGACAATATTTGGGAATTTGGGTGTCATTCCCTCCAAACTGCTTCCTGCTGGTTGGGGATTCTGTAATACCATGGGAATCCTAAGATAATGCATACATTCTGGCTGTTGTTTGCAAGGCTGCTTTGTCCCAGATGTTTTGAATGTTGGATCACCTGGGACACTATTTCAGGGGGTCTTGCTTGATCAAACCATGTTAGTCTGGAAGGAATCCACAGCTTTTCTTTTTTTTGTTGGCAACAAAAATAGAAATTCTTTCCCACAGTAACCTGGCCTTAGACTTAAATTTTGAAGTTAAAGCATTTTTAAAATATATAAATTGGATTAATTCTACAGCATTTTTAAGCAGTTGTTACTATTTCCTCAGCAGTCAAACAATTCAAAGACAAAACATTAGCATACAGTATTCAGACCCTCTGTGTATTTTCCATCTTTAAATGGCAGCTTTTTCATTACTCTATTCATTTTTATTTTTATTTTTTCCTTTCTCTCTGTACTTTTGTCTGTATTGGAATTCACTCTGTATACCAGGTTTACCTTGAAATCACAGAGATATGATTGCCTCTGTCTTCTGAGTGCTGGGATTAAAGGCATGCACCACCATTGTCCAGTCACTTTTTTTCATTCTTTCTTTTTTAACCAAATATCCTTTTTATTTTTTCTCCCAACACACTGTAAAAACCTTTTAGGTTTTACTTTATCTAAATCTGTCTTTTACTTTATATCTCTACCTTTTTTTTCCAGCCACAAGTCTTGTATCTGCTATACAGCATTGCTAAAATTAAAGCGGTGGCTGTTTTGGAGGCTTTCCAATATGGCAGGGGTACATTTACTGTCAGCACTGAGAGCTGTGCTCACTGCCTTGGTTTATGCTGCTTAGCATGCTGCCAGCTTGGAGATGTGGTCACTGCTACCACCAGCTGTTGTACACACCATTCAGTTGTTAACAGGGCCTCTTAAAAGTGCCCTGCAGTTTTTTTCTGCTTATGCAGAGTCAGGAAACCTCCCTTAAAGGAGCAGCATGAGTCTCTGCTTGTCTCTAGCAAAACAGAGCCTGCCCGAGAAAAATGCTGCTGCCAAGAAGACTTGCTTGGCTCTGTTCTTTTGTTTCTAAAATCCCTTTTTAAGCTTTTATCAAATTTTTAGTGGAAGTTCTTAGTACCCACGTTGCAGGTGCCATTTTGTTATGAGCACTTTCCGCCAATACTGGTTCCAGGGCTTTATCTGTCCCGAAATAACACAGAGAGACTCTATTAGTTATAACGCTGTTGGAGAAAGGCTAGAGCTTCTTATTGGCTAGCTCTGACAGAAATATTAACTCATTTCTATCAATCTAAGTGTTTCCACATGGTCTTATGTTACTGGAGACAGGGTCTGGACCTCTTACTTCTCTCATGTCCTACATCTTGACTTCTACTACAGCTCTCAAATTTCTCCTTGTCTCCTAGTCCCACCTACCTTGCTTTTCTATTGGCCAACAGGGACTCATTCATTAACCAATAAGAGAAACCTATTTACAGAATGACATCTCCCATCAGGTGACTGCAATGACAAGGCAGTTTTAGCTGGGATTTGCTACTGCACAATTTTATTAATCCAGCTGTGACTATTGAACCAGATCAGTTCCTTCCTGATGCTCCATTCATTCACCTCTGTCTCAGCATCTATAGTGTTTCTATGTATGTCTCCATCTTTGCATTTTCTGTTTTCTATCCATGGGTTAGATCTCAATTAAGGATGCCACACTTTACAGATAAATTCTCAGTCTCTTGAGGCTTAGAGCTCACACTTCTGTGGTAGTGGTTCTTAGATTGTGTCCTTGAATCAGTGTGTCTATGGAAACTTGTCAGGGTGCACAAACCCTAATTTTCCACCCTACACTTTCTGAATTAGAGATTGTGAAGGCCCCCATGTCTGCATGTGAGCAGGCCTCTTAGGCCATACTTATGCATGGTAACTTCTAAGAGCTTTTGCTAGGCATTGCCAAGGTAGCTCAACAAAGGCTGAACTAACCAGGGTCAGCCGCCACTAATCCAAGGCCACATAGTAGAGGATGGATTTGAGTGGGTAAGGACCTTGGAGCTATGTCTTTGCAAGGGTGTTCAGCTCTCACAGCTCAGAGACTTTGGGAAGTGCACAGATTGTGTAATTCAATTGTAGGTATGAGGCAATGTGACAGTGTAGTCATTGAAAGCTATTTATGAAGGGGGAGATCACATCTCACAGATGAGGGATGTGACTTCTTTCAGCTGGTTTCTTCTGTTAGTTAAGGTAAGTGGAGTTTGGGGAAAAATCATTTTTCTCGGTGTCTGATTATTTCAGTTTTGAGTTTATTTCATAGCTTGGTGTACCTAAGAGGTTTGTACCCTTAAGAGGTACTGCCACTATTCTCTTCTTTTAAAGTGATTCACTCAGCCCTCATCAGAGAAGCTTCGTCCTAACTAACACTGAACTAACACTAAAACCTACATACAACTGGACAATGTGCAGGGAATAAGAGACTGTGGAGTGCTTAGTCTTAAATTGGATATCTATGTGAAAGAGGAGGCAGGACAATCATCAGAGGCAGAGATGATGGATGACCGCAAAGAAATACTTTCATATGAACACAGAGACTGTGATAGCACATACAAGACCTACATGGGTTCAGGGAAGATGGGGGTCCCAGCACCGAGAAAGGGGAGTGGACACAAAGTCCCACTATTAACCAGCTATTTGCAACTGATAGCTGCTGGGAAAAGGAAAATCAATTTTTTTTAAATGGAGTGTCACTGGGTATATCAATCATACCACAGGAGTAGCTGGCCAACACACAAAGAACTTAGTGATATTTTCTGTGGCCTTTTTGGTTTCATTTTGCTTTGTTTTTGTACTTTTTGTCTTACATTATTTCTGTTTGTTTTGTTTTTCTTTCTCTTTGTTGGGAGAGAGAGAAACAAAGAGAATGAACATGAAGTTGGGTGGCTAGGTGTAAAGGATCTGGGGAAGGAAAAACATGATAACATATATTTTATTAAAAAATTTACAAATAAAATACAAATCTCTAAAACAGTAAAGTGCCCAAGCAATTCTGTAGTTACTCTTTTCATCCTAGCAATTGATTCATGCCTAACCTTACATATGAGTCTCCTGCCTCATCTGAACACTCCATGCCATGTGTTACCTGGATCCTGGTTTTATGCAGTCCTTTCTGTCTATTTCCAGAGCTCCCCTCTAGTGCAAAATATTTAATAGTTAGAGTGCATTCTCAGATTAGGATAATTTGGGAGCATATGACAAAGGTGTGGGGTAAAGGGAAGCCACAATTAATGCAGTATCCAGGGGTACCCAATTTATTTTCTACACTAACTTTGAGAAGATAAACAGGGAGTAATTACTAGACCCCGGGAGAAAACGGTTGCATAGGAAAAGTTTCTTTGAAGTCCCAATCTTCAGTCAAAGGTCATATCCAGTAAGAGGCAACCTACCTCAGAGAACCGTAGAACATAGATACCTTGACTTTATTTTTTTATGTCCCTTCATTGAGGTTTCTTATAGAGAAAGCAAAGAACAAGGGGTTCTGTGGATGTAGTCTGTATTAGTTCCCCAGGCCAGAGAACAAGGTGAAGAAGGAGAGATATACAAAACACCTGGTACAGAAAGCCTTTCTAGGGTGGTACTTGATTAGAAATCTGAACACAGGAGTCAGGTAGTTAGTGGGATAAGACGTGCACTGCCTTGCAGGCTTCCTAAGGGGATTCAGCTGAAGAACAGAGAGAAAAAGACAGTGGTATCTCAGTGGTCTGTGCTGAAGCTTCTAATGTTATATCTTGAAGGTGGTGGTGAAAACCTTATGTTCTAAATACACACTTGTGAAAATAAGCACCCGAATGGCACATGGAAGATGTGTTAAACAAAGGACAAGAGTAGAAGCAGAAAGTTAAGTTACTGTATGGCTTTGGGTTCCTATTTCTGTGATGAAACACCATGACCAAAAGTAACTTGGGAAGGAAATTTGGCTTACTCGTCCACCTCATTGTTTGTCAATGAAAGAAGTCGGGACAGGAACTTTGACACCATGATTTTCTTACAACGTAAAATCAGTAAATAAAGATGATGGGTCTAAAACTTTTCCCCCAAACTTCCAGTAGAATGTCTTTATCCTGTCTCCCTTACCAGCCATATTGCCATAATATATCCAGTGCTACTGAATGAAAGCTGTACTGCCAATTTGAGAAAGAACCTACAGGTGTATCCTTGGAAAGCATCTGAATGATGATCAAGTTTCATAGTCTAGTGAAGAAATAAACTTGAAGTTCTCAATCCTCAATCTTGGTAGCCTTTAGAAGAATCATTTCCTTTATCATACCCCCCACCCCCACAGCTTACCTCCTAAATTATCCACTGTAGTCCACCTGGTAGAAGATGAGGTTGTCAATTAGATCAGAAAGGAGTACTGTTATTCCAGAAGTCTATGGAGGCTGCTGCATTAAAAATGCATTTCCTTTTAGTTTATAGAGAATTTTCATATTGTGTTGTAGTTCTAATGATTGAAAAAGTCAACTTGGATTACATAAGCAAGCAATTTTTGATAATAGAAAAAATAGTAATTTTTGTGTATGGTTGAGTTGAATTATCATATTTCTGTAATTAAAAATTAATTATTCTTTTTGAAACTAGATCAACATCTCATGGAATACTTCCTGGAGAGAAAAAATATTTCCTCAAAGTTCCATTATACGAACAACAAATAAGGTCTCCCAGTGTACCTGTGGTTTTAAATTTTGATCAATTTGCTCAAAGTAAAGGAGGAATACCGAAAAATACTGATTCTTTGACATGGGTTGTTGAGATATTTGCTAAAGACAAACCTCATAAAACACCTGCACCAGTTGTACATGTTCAAAAAGAGACCCCGGGGCCAGTGGCAGACCCCCCCAAACTAGAATTAAGTGATTATATAAAGTGTGATCTTCCACAAGAAGTCATTAAATATTATGAATCTGAAGTGGAGAAATTGACTCAAGAAATAAAAAATGAGAAGCGAATTCCTGTGTTTGCATATTGTAGGCGTGGAGCTATTTATAGGAAACTGGGAAAATTGCAAAGTGCTATGAATGACCTACAGGAAGTAAGTTTTAAAAAATAAAAATAGCATAATTCACCATTTATATTGCTTTTAATTATATAGTATTTTTTGTTGAGATGTTGAATAGCAAATGATTGTAGTCCAGTTTATGGGATTGTGAAATACAAGTATTGCCATTTTTGAATACTTATTTAAAACATTTTTTGAGTGGGGAGGTTTTGTGTTGTGTGTATGTAAAACCACTGGTATCCATGATGTTTGAGAAACTAATTTGATAGTGTTTTTTCTTTTTCCTTCAGAAAATCAACTTATCTGACTCTCTTTACACATGTGTTTTGCAGACCATATTTTTGGAGCCGTTGTTTCTAAATGCTTATTGGCACAGACATTTCATTTATCTTTTCCAAGACAAAATTAATGATGCTTTGGATGACTTGAACTTTATACATAAATATAATAAAAACAATGCAGGTGGGTTGCATATGGAGACAGTTGCATTACCCGTCTCTTTATCTCAGCTTTTGCCATTATTATAAATAAAAATAAACTGATAGGTAGAAGTCCTGTAAGAATGATGTGACTGCTTCAGCTCTGCATTGCTTTCAAATAACTCATCAAGTTTGTGTTTATTCTCTGGAGATCTGTTTCAGCACAATTCCTTTCAATTACCTCACAAGGAGAATACGGACCTGAAATTGTAGATGGGAGGTGATCTGTAAATCTTCTTGACCACAAGTTTTGCATGAGAGCTGTGGTAATGTGAAGGCCTCATAGTAGATGCAATCCATGCTTTTGCTATATGTGCTGCTTTCTAACTGCCTTGTTGTCTAGACAGAACTTTCTAGAAATGTGGAATTGTCATAGCCATTTTTGAATCTCTGGCACTCACAGATCCACATGATATAGCAGAAGATGGCTGAACATTTTCTGATCTGTGTTGGTGAATTTGTGTCATTCAAACCTAACCTTTTACTTCAATTATTAAGACTGAAGCATTTAAAACACATATAGAGGTGAGTGGTAATGTTACCCACTTCAGCGTAAGACTACCTGAAACTACAAATGTGTATTCAGACTTTGAGAACAAATTGGGTGTGGAACTTAAGAAAAACTGAGGTAGAGTATACTAGTGAAAGTCATTCTAGGACTGCGGTTTTGGGGGTGGGATTGCTGCTTTAAATTCTCACAGTTAAAGAAAAGATTGTAAAGTGGAGTTTTACCTTTCATTTTTAGAGGCCTACTTGTCAAAGGCAGAGATATTCAGGGAGAGGGACATCACACTGGCAATTCTGAATTACAGTCAGGCAATTAAGTGCAGGCCCAATGATGCTGACCTCTATTTCAAGAGGGGGGAGATGTATGAGATAACCAACTTAGTGCTGGCCATTGATGACTTTTCGAAAGTAAGTTTCATGATACCCCATGCTCCCATTTATAGAGTTTTGTATTGCAAATGTTCTTTTTAGATTTAATTGTTTTAAGAATGTTTGGCATGCACATATGCATGTGAACCGAGTGCATGTCTGGTGCCTGTAGAGGTCAAAAGACCATCAGGTCCCTGGAACTGGGGTTATCCATGGTGACAACATGGGTGCTAGGAACCAAACCCAGGTCTTCCACAAGAGCAACAAACAACTCACAACCACTGAGCTGTCTCTTCAGCTCCCTTGCTAAAGTTTTTTTTTTTTTAACAGTCATCCCATGTTTTGTATAATCAAAGTAATTATAAGTTAGAAACTAGCACTTCCATTGCTGATAATGCTGTTATCACCGATTTCGTGATTAAAAAACGTTGGCGAATGAATGGAAATCAAAGGATAGATGTGAATGAAATATTGAGGGAACACTAAAGAAGTTTCAACTTTTCTAGTTCTCTATTCTTGGACTCAGAAAAGTGGTTTTAGAGGCCTTTTAAAGATTGCCCTTTCTCTTATGTAATAGAAGAAATTGCTTTCTTCTTTTATTAAACTCTTGAATAGCTCATGCTCTCTTCACAGGACCTACCAGTTCTAGAAGAGACTGTGATCTCAGATTGATTCACTCTTTCATTTATTCCCAAGTATTTGTTGACTGAGGCACTGCATGATGAAGTAGAAATGTTTTTGGATTATAAAGATTCCAAAGAACAGTTACTTAAGGGAGGATATAAACACAGACATGATATATAAAATTACGATGGTGTCATGAAGGAAAGAAGGTTGGAAGAAAGTATGTGAATTTGTTAGTATGTATTAGGATACCTTCAAGGAAGCAAACTTTTGGTTGAATCATACCCTGAGGCCGTAGCAAGTCTTTCTGATATACTGACTTTTAATTACAAATCTTAGCCCTGAGCGCAATAGACAATTTAAAAGAAATTACTTAAATTATTTATTTGTGCATGTTCCCAATGGTTTAGCTTGACATATTCCTAGTTGTATTTTTTAAAATTCATGGCCTCTTTTTTCATTAATTGCTGTCACATGCATATGTGCATTCCAAATTAAAACTTGTTTAGTCTGTATAATGTTATTCATATGTATTTTGTGAGGGTTGCCACTTGATATTGGATAACCAATTGGTGGCTCTTCCCTAGAGATGAGGCCTCATGATCTTTCCCCTATCCACCTTACCATGTCTGTTATTGTTGTCCTGGTTCAGCTCATGTTCAGGGTGAGACTTAATGGGGGTAGCTTCTGATATTACTGGGAGACACAGGATTTTTTTTAAAATGTATTTTCTTATTTTTATTTTACATATTGATCCCAGTCCCCCCTCCCTCGCTCCCTCCCTCCCTCCTTCCCTCCCTCCTTTCCTCCCTTTTCCTCCTTTACTCCATCCTCTTCCCCTCTCTACCACCCTCTCATGTCCCCTGATCACCCTCCCCTCCCATTCCCCCCATTCCACATGTAGGGTGATGCCCTCCAGGAGGGGTCATCTAAATCTTTCAAGTCATTTGGAGTTGGGACTACGACTTCTCTCCTGTCTTTAGGTTAAGGGAGTATCCCTCCATGGGGGATGTGCCCGTAAAGTCCTTTTGTGTACCAGGAATACATCCTGGTTCCACTGTCAGAGGTTCCTTAGACTGCTCAGGCTTTTAGCTGAGACCCATGTTCAGAGGGTCTGAGTCAATCTGATGCTGGATTCCCAGCTATCAGTCTGGGAGCCCGTTAGCTCCTCCTTGTTCAGATCAGCAGTATCTATGTGTTTTTGCAGCATGGTCTTGTCCTCCCTCTCTGCATCTGGATTCCAGTTCAGCTCAGTGTTTAGTTGTGGGTGTTTGCTTTTGTTTCCAACAGATACTAGATGAGGGCTCCATGATGGTGGATAAGTTGGTTGTTGATCTCACTATCAGGGAAGGACATTTATGGCAGCCTTTCCACTGTTGCTCAAATATATATATATATATATATATATATTCCATAAAAGAGGGAGCCATTATAGGTTTGAAGAGAAAACTGAACCTAGAGAAATGTCCACAGACCTACAAGACTGACCCCAACTAACAATTTGAGACACAGGAATTTTTATCAATGAGAGTAATATTGATCAAAACTTTGGCTTTCTGTATTTACTGTTTGTCTTTCCTCATGTGTGATATTCCCTCTTAAGAATTTGATGATGGTACATTTCTTAATATATTCTTTAAACACAAATCTGAAAGTTTTAGCATCTTAAAGTGGGTGTCTCTTAGTAATTGGAAGTTGAATATACACACTTGTCTTAGTTTTTATCCTCATTGTATAATATGTTTGCATCCTCACTCTACTCTAGTGTATTTACTATGATCCCCAGAGAACAGATGCATTAATGAAACGTGCGATGTATTATTTTGAAAATGAAAACTGGACTGGAGCCATACATGATTTTACTGCTCTGTTAAAACTTGAGCCACAAAATTGTCAGGCAAGGTATGAATTATTTTAGATGTAAATTTCAAAATGACTTATTATTTAAATATATTTGCAGGAAAAATTGCTTGACATAATCTGATAGACATTTTAAAACAATGAGCTAATTTTCAGTGTCAAGTTATTTCTTTGCATTTCCAAGTGTCAACAAGTTTGTAAGTGTATAAAACATTGTTTATCATCCATGATTTTCTTCTTTACATTTCCTATTCATTTATTGCCTTTATACCTACTGAATACAGACATCTGTTCAAATATTTTTCTGTATATCTTATTGTAGCTAGTATTCTAAGCTTCTCTATTTTTTTGTTATTTAATTTTATTTCTTTCCTTTTAATGAAAACAGATTTTTCCCTCATATAATACATTCCTATTATAATTTTCCCTCCCTCTTTTCTTCCTAGTTCAGTCCCACTTCCCCTCCTACCCAGATCCACTCCTTTTTTGTTCCTTATTAGAAAACAAACCGATTTTGTAGTGAGATATTCACTCTGTTCTCACCTGGGGCACTGACCATGCCCATTGGTGGTGGGGACAGGGGAGATGTGACCTGGGAGAACTAGGTCTGGGGAAGCTCTCCCCCCCACCCCTGGTGTGCTCTTTTGCTTGCTGGACAGGGACAGAGAGCATCACCAGAAACCTTCTGGAGTTCATCTGTCTCTGTTGTAAGTTATTTCTCCCTGAATAAACATCTATTCAGCCTATCTGTTTTTCCTGATCCTTATTAATCCATGATAAGGTTTCTAAGGGATAACACATAGGAATAAGACAAAACACACAGAAACAAGCCCAAGAAAAGGCACAAAAATATACATATATACAAACACACATATGCCATACAATGTATATATATACATACATACATATATGTATATATTGTATTAGGTTTCCATAACACCCCTCAAGTGGCCCTTAATTTTAGCTGTCTTTCTAAATATCCCCTCCTTCATCACCCTATTCCAATTCCTTACCCACTCGATCCTTCCATCTATAACTATGTATTCTACTTCCCTTCCCTAGGGAGATCTGTCTGTCCTCCCCCAGTCTCTTACTCTCTACCTTACCTCTGTTGTTCTACAGATTGTAACTTGCTTATCATTGACTTAACAACTAATAACCATGTATAAAGTGGTTATATTTTCTTTTCTGAGTCTGGGTTACTTCATCCAGGATGATGTTTTTTTCTAGTTCTATTCCTTTATCTGAAAATTCCATGATACCATTTGTTTAACAGTGGAGTAATATTCAACTGTGCAAATGTACCATATTTTCTTATCTATTCATATGTAGAGGAACATCTAAGTTGTTTCCAATTTCTGGATCTTATGAATAGAGAAGCAGTGAACCCCAAATTTTATTGATCTTTCCAATGTTTTTCTCATATTACTCTTGTCTCTACATTATTTTAGATCTATTCAATTTGTATGTGCACTTTGTTTGAAATATAGTTATGTGTTATTAAATGTTGAGTATTAATTTTCAAATGTAATTTAATTTTAATTTTCAATAATATTTGTATACATTATAAAGTGAAATGAGGTGTTCATTCATTTTCAATAATTAAGTCAAACTAACATGCCTGTTACATTACATTCATCTTTCTTTATGGAGGTTGTCAATCCTCTCAGTGATTTTGAACTATACGACCCATAACTGTTAACTATAATCACCATGCTGTACAATAGATTCATGGATCTTATTTCTCCTCACCGATCCCTTGTACCCTTTGGTCAGCATGTTTCTTTGTCCATCCACTCTGCACTCCAGCCTGTGGTAGCCAGGACACTTACTCTCTGCTTCTACCAGTTTGTTACATTTAGGTTTTGCAAAGTCAAGTCATGTGATATTTGTCTTTTCCTGCTTGTTATATTTCCCTTAGCTTAATGTCTCCAGGTTAATTCCTGATGTGAAATTTGATAGAATTTAACTTTGTGAAGGCTAAATTGTGCACTCATCACTGTGTGTATTTGTATATGTATGTATCACAGAGTGGGTGGAAATAATTGCAATCCATGCATCTCAGAAAAGGCTGATATCCAAAACACACAAATAACACAAATGATTGAGTAGCAAGAAAATAATTTGACTTAAAAAAGGGCACAGGACCCAAGTACTTATTCCTCAAAGATTTAAATAGACATGAACAAGTTAAACTTCCTTGCTAATTAGAAAATTTCCAGCTAAAACCACATTGACAGGTCATGGTACACCTATGAGAAATGGCTGTTAATAAGGTGTAAAATGTTAGTGAGTGGGAAGGGAATGGATTAAATTTATAAATACATTGAGAGAGGGGGGATAGAGAGAGGGAGAGGGAGAGAATGTGCAGAGGTCAACGAACAAGAACAAATTGTGCAGTATGTTTGTCCTTCCGCCAAGTGGGTCCTAGGGATGTATTTCAGGCAGTCAGGCTTCATGGAAAATGCCATTACATGATGAACTATCTCATAAGACTAGGAGAATGAGTTTTAAATCCAATTTAACCTAGGATCTAATTCTCGTAATCTAAAGAACACATTTTTTGTGGTATAAATTAATAAGTTTAATCAGCTTCTTTAATTTTAGAAAAAGAATTTCTCTTTTGAGATCAGATTGATAATTTGCCCACAGATTAATGTAATTATTTGTAAATTTAATTTTATTGTCTTGTGTGTATTTTACATTTATGAGAATGTATGTCTGTATACAACATGCATACCTTGTGTCCTTAGAGGTCAGAAGAGGGCATCAGATCTCCTGCAACTGGGGTTCCAGATGGTTGTGAGTCACCGTGTGGGTACTGGGAATCAAACTTGGGTCCTTTGGAAGAGCACCTAATACTCTTAACTACTGACTCATCTCTCCATCCTCTCATAATTATTAATATTTCTTTTTTGGATTTTTGAGACAGGGTTTCTCTGTGTAGCTTTGGAGCCTATCCTAGCACCACTCTGTAGCCCAGGCTGGCCTCAAACTCACAAAGATCTGCCTGCCTCTGCCTCCCAAGAGTTGGTATTAAATGCACACGCCACCACTTACCTGGCTTCTCATAACTATTTTAAAGGTTACTTTAAAAGATTTTAGACTTGTGTTGGTGTGTATTATGATACAGGGACAGATTTTTTTTTTTCAGATGGGAACCAATGATCTATTTGCAGAATAATACTTTCATCATTTCTTTTTTATCAATTTATCCATTTGTCTATCATCTATCTCTCTATTTTCTATTTAAAATGGATCTGATGTAGTACATTGATTTATTTACATGACCCTTGTATTATTAGAAAACTCCACTTGATGATTGATGGGAGATGTCTTTCTGTAAATATGTTTCTCATATTGGTTAATGCATAAAGCACTGTTGGCCAATAGGAAAGCAAGATAGGCAGGACTAGGAGACAAGGAGGAGAGAGGAAGGAGTAGGGAGGAGTCAAGATGTAGAGACTTGAGAGAACAGAGGTCCAGACCCTCTCTCTGGTTAAGATGAGACCATGTGGAAATACTTAGATTAATAGAAATGGGTTAATATTTAAGACAGAGCTAGCCAATAAGAAACTAGTAACAGGCCAACAGCTTTATATCTAATACAGCATCTCTGTGTATTATTTGGGTCTGGCAAGGCAGTGAGACAAGGCCAGCAGGAAAAACATAATCCTAACGGGTGATCATGTATAATTATTTTAATATGTATTACATTCAGTTTTCTAATATTTTGTTGATGATTTCCACATATATTAATTAATATGTGTATGAAACTGGTCAGTGGATTTCTTGTGTTGTCTTTCATGGCTTTGATAGTGGGAAAATATTGGTAAATGACTGAGTAAGTGTTTTTTGAGGGGGTGAAGAAAGGATAGACTGATGCTTTAATATTTTGTTGCATTTATCTATGGTGCCTCTACTCTTAGCTATTTTTAAAATTGATAAATTAGTATCTTCACTTGTCAGTGGTCTATAAGGATCATTTATTACTTCTTGAGCCAATTTTGGTAGCTTGTGTATTTCTAGGAAGTTGTCAATTTTATTTAGGCTATTGTCATACTTACTGGGGTAACAGAATTATCTGCAACTGAACACTTTACCATCATCAGTTTACACTTCCACCAACAATGAGTAGAGTTCTTCTTACCCAGTATCCTTACCAGGAATGGTTGTAATTTGTATTCCTGGTAACAGTCATTCTAAGCAGGACTGAGATACACTCTCTAAGTATTATAGGAATATATATATATATACATATATATATATATATATACATGTGTGTGTGTTGTGTACATATTATATACACACATGCACAACAACAACAGTTAATGAAAGAAAGCTGTGACTTTTAAAGAGAACAAGGAAGGGAATATGAGGGGGTTGGAAGGGGGAAAATCATAATCATATTGTATACTCAAAAATGAGAGAAATAGATGAGGGATCCATGATGGTGAATAATTTAGTTGATGATCTCACTATTAGGGAAGGGCATTTGTGGTAGCCTTTCCACGGTTGCTCAAATTGTTAGTTGGAGTCAGTCTTGTAGGTCTCTAGACTTTTCTTTAGGTTCAGTTTTCTTTTCAAACCAATAATGGCTCCCTCTTTTATGTTCTCTCTCTCTCTCTCTCTCTCTCTCTCTCTCTCTCTCTCTCTCTCTCTCTCTCTCTCTCTCTTTTCTGTCTTTTATTTCTATCCTGACTCAATCTTCCTAGTTGCACATGCTTTCCTTTCCTCCCCTTTTCTTTCTCCTTGTAAGCAAACCCTCATAACTAAACACTGAGTCAAACTAGAATCCAAATGCAGAGAGAGAGAGGACAAGACCAGGTTGTAGAAACACACAAAGACAGCTGACCTGAACAAGGAGGAGCTAATTTCTGCCCCCCCCCGACTTATAGCTGGGAATCCAGCATGGGACTGACTCAGATGCCCTGAATATGGGTCTCAGCTAGAAGGGACCTCAGAAGCAGGATGTATTCCTGGTGTACAAAAGGACCTTGCAGACACATCCCCCATGGAGGGATACTCCCTTAACCTAGAGACAGGAGAGAAGTCCTAGTCCCTACTTCAAATGACTTGACATAATTACATGACCCCACCTGGATAGCATTACCTTACATGTGGGGAGTGGAAGGATGGGAGGGGAGGGTGGTCAGGGTGCATGTGAGGGGGTAAAGAGGGTAAGAGGGAGGGAGGGGAACTGGGATGGATATGTAAAATTTTTAAATTATATTATTAATAAAAAAGAGAGATATCGATGACAAAAAATAAAAGAAATAATAATGAAACAAAATAAATAAGAATATTTATTTACAATTTCTGTTGAGAATTTAGTTCTTTAGTCCATTTTTTGATTAGGTTGTTTCCTTTTAAGTTCTTTATATATTCTTTACACTAATACTGTATTAGATACATAGCCAGAAAAGATTTCCTCCTATTTGGCAGGCTGTTTCTTTAATCAATTAACTATTTCCTTTGCTGTACATAATTTTAAAATTTCATTAAATCCTATTTGTTGGTTGCCACCTTTATTTCCCAAGTGTATAAAAATATAATAACAAAGTCTTTATCTATGCCTGCATCTTATAATGTCTGCATATTTTTCTCTAGTAATTTTATATATTCAGGCCTTATGTGAGCATCTTTAATCCATTTGGAATTGATGTTTATGCAGCATAAGAGATATGGATCTAAGTTTACTCTTGACTTAGATATCCACCTTTTCCAGAACTAGTTGTTGTTGACATGGTTGTTCCCCTCTATTTCTTTCTATTTTATAATCCGAATTTGATCTCAGGACTTTTCTACTTTATCAAAATGAAGTAAGTCTCCGAGGCATGCTCTTTTAGTACTGGGGTAACAATATCTGAATCAGAGAAGTTTATGTTTGATATGTTATTGTTCTTCAAAAGTTGAATGGAACTAACCTCCAAATTTACTCGACTTCTGTCCAGTAGAGGTCTTTTGAAAGCAACAGGCATCTTGAGACACTTGAAGAAAGGATATTTCATCTTTAAGAAGTGACTCACTCATGTCCTAACAAATCAAAATTTTGTATTTATTCTTTGAGGTAGTCTCTCTTTGAAGCCCTGGCCTTGAAGACTAGAGATCCTCCTGCCCCTGCCCCCCAAGTGCTGGTATTTAAAGGCGTGTGCTACCCAGCTGCTTCTGAAAGTCATTATAGCATCAACCTTTTGAGTTGCTCTTGTCTCATGCCATCAGTCCACATAGATTCTCCAAACACGTGATTGCTGATGTGATTTTCATTCCTACTGAATCAGTATTTCAATCACTCCTGAGCTCATACCTGGGACATTATACTACCCCGTTCCTGTCTCTGGAGTCACAGGCTTTGACTATCACAAAATTAACAATCACTAGTCTCTAAAGCTTTTCTTAGTGGCCCCCATTTGCTAATGGGATAAAGACAAACACTTTAAAATAACAGATGTGTCTTTGTGATGAGACGCCTGTCTTATAATAACTTGGCCTAACCTTCATATTTTTTTCCACCTCAGTTCTTTTGTGCCAATATTGCTTCTTTCATGAAAAAGAAAACTCAGAATAGATCAATTCTTTTACAGGATTTTAAAAAGCTATTTCCCCTGTAAAAGAAATGAGATAAATTTAATAACCATTCAGCTATGTTAGAACCACAATTAGCATATTATTATTTACAAAATGTCCCATAAAATTTATGTTGTTTTGACAGCAACATCATGACTAAACTCCCTTGAACAGCAAAGAAAAAGAATCAGAAATTAGGTGGTAGGCTTAACAAAAAGAGAAAATATCTATTTTGCTGTACATATTAAAATATTCTTCTTTTTTTCTAGAACAACCCGAGGGAGAGCATATTTTAAAAAGAGCTTATATAAACAAGCAACCCAAGACTTTTCTGTTGCCATCCACTTAGATCCTAACAATTGGTTGGCACTGTACTACCGAGCCTGCTTATTCAGGAAGAATAGTCCTCACAGAGCACTGCAAGACTACAGTGTGTCAGGTACCCAGCTGCGCATGTGTGAGCGTCTGCTCTGAGGATCAGCTCAGTGTCCTGGAGGGGAATACTAATGCTTGTTCACTCACGCAGTGTGTAGATGAATGCCTAGTACTGTGGAAACTTACATATTTAAAAATTATTTGTTCTGTGTATGTGTGTTGTTCTCATGTGTACATGAGTGCACATATGCATAGAGGCCAGAGAACAACTTCAGGAGTTGATTACTTTTAAAACTTTTATTATTTTCTTCTCTCCCACTCCTCTTAAATTTAATTTAATTTTTTTTTTTGTGTGTGTGTGTCATGGTCCTTCACGGGCCTCACTAAATAGGCCAGGTTCTGTGGTCAGCAAACCTAGGGGTCCATTCTATTCTCCTCAGTGTCCCCAACACTGAGATGGCCATGCCAAGTTTACCCCATCTCACCCCATGATCTCTGGGGATAGGACATGTGTTCTTGTGTTTCAAGGCAAGCACTTTCCAAAGATATCATCCCTTCTCCCTAAATACCTCATACACGCCGAGAGGAACCTCATGTTTCATGTCTATTTCCAAGGGCTTTTGAGAAATAGGGCTGAAGATTACTGTTCACATCTCTTTTTGTCTTTGCATCTAATTTCTGCTCATAGCCAACCCCATCTCAGCTCCTCCTGTCCTTGCTCTGTCCTTTGCTTTCTCAGATTTGCCTTTTCTCAGGTCACCCTTGTTTCTCAGCTTAGCATCACAATGTGTCCTGTATATGAATGGGACTCTCACTCATTGCTTCATATTTGAAGAGTCAGTCCTGCAGGTTAATCTGGCTCCACTGATCTGGTTCACCCAGAGAATCCTTTCCTCTATTCTTCTCTAAAAGACTTACCCTTGTTTGCCCCCACCAGCCTCCCATTCTGGAAGCTGTCATAACAATTCAAAGTCCCTACTATTGAATTATTCAGAGCAGACCAGCTTGATTTTAGCCTAACCCTTTCCCATACATTATCCCAAAGATTTAAAGAATCCACCATTAAAATAAGACTCTATACTGATAATGTTTGACGTTTATGGGCCACTTCAATACTGTCTGAGCACTGTTGAAGGTACTATATATGGGAATACTCAGATAATGGTGTGAGGAATTTCTTATCATCATCCAAATTTTACTGATAAAAACAAAGTCCAGAGTAGTTAAATCTCTTGCATACTTTTTTTTCCTATAAGAACATTTATTTATTTGTTTGTTTATTCCAATACCACAGCAGAGCCTTTCCTAGCTGACCAATCATACTGTGAACTGAGAAGCAGGGGTGTCGTCAAGTTTTGACTATTTGTTTCATTAGCATTGCCATTGTTAACAAGGGCTATATTTTTTCAAGTCCAGTATGGAGAAGTAATTGTGTGTGTGTGTGTGTGTGTGTGTGTGTGTGTGTGTGTGTGTGTGTGTGTGTGTGTTTACCTCTCAATCCAGGATGGACTTGAGAAGCTTGGAAAATATACATTGAATCTTACAAAAGCCTCTATATTATCACTATCATGTTTTTGATAGGGACTTGCCAGGTGAATTCTAAGCTGGGTACTGCTGAGGGTCATTCACCTGCAGTGGAGGTTATTTTTGTCATAGGCCAAGTTGCCCACTTCAATTGGCATATGTAGTCAACCTGTTTATCATCATGTTCTTGCCTTAAATATCCTTTTTGAAACTGCCTGTCTCTGTAGATTAATAGACCTGACATCTGCCATATGCCTTATTCTGAACCAGTACATCCACACCTATTCTTTGGTCCTTAATGTCTTTGTGGTAATAATGAGCTACTGTTCATTATAATCAGCTGTTACATTTTAGACCAGCCCCCCCCATTGACTTATATCTTAGTCCCTGTCAGTGTACTGTGCCCTTTAGGACCTTAATTTCTTCATTTTAAAGTGAGTGCAGTGTCTGAGTCTACCCCCAGCTCTAAAGAATCTGTGAGCCATATTAGCCTCAGTATTAGTAGTTAGCATTTTGTGTGTGTGGGTGGTGGGGGTGGGGGTGTTCTTTGAGACAGGGTTTCTCTGTGTAGCCCTGGTTGTCCTGGAACTAACTTTGTAGACTAGGCTGGCCTTTAACTCATGGAAATCTGCCCGCCTCTGCCTCCCAAGTGCTGTGACTACAGGTATGTAGCACCACCATCCAGCAGTTAGCAATATTTTAGAGTGAGTATTATTTTCACTCGCTAAAGAGGCACATTCATCATAGATACATTGTTTTTGAAATGTTAAATAGGGGAAAACAATAGGAAGGGTATGGTCTAAAACATAACTCATGATTATTCATATATCTTCAGCTCTCATAAATGATGGCTATGAAAATCTTAATTGTTTTCTGCATCGGGGCATACTGTATGCACAACTAAAGTTTTGGATGCTGGCAATTTGTGATTTTGAAACTGTTATTTCTCTTGAAAGGTAAGTCTTTCTTTTCATACTTATACTATTATGTAAAATTGGGAAAAAATAAAAAGAAGCTTCCTCCTCACTATTGATAATGTTGTAGAAAGTTAGACTGTATTTATACACTAGAATTAGAATAACACTAAAATAAGCTTACTGGTCAAATAGAACTTTCTCATTTCAGTTGCTTTGCAAAATTTAGAGGTTGAAAAGATTTGAGAAGACTTTAATCATGAATATTATCTTAAAAAGTTACTAGAATGGGCATGAGGACATTTAGGCTACAGCTATTTTGAAGTTAAGTCGCTGGACAACTGTCATCAAGTTTTAAAATAATGACAATATATTTATTGTTTCTTTCATTGTTATGCACAATATCCAACTCAATGGAAGTAAAACCTTGTGTTTGGAACTCTTGACTTCATTTTGTTTAGTAAAGTAAAAGAAAATCCAATACTATTTAGCTAACAAGATAAGGAAGAGGCACAAATTGAAAGTTAGACAAGCCAAAAAAGTCAGCTTAAGATATATATTTTAATTGAATAATTCTCTTTCTATCCAATGAATCACTCACTGGAATGAAAGTTGTTACAGACAACTAAGGAAGGCCGAAAATGGGCGTTAACACCAACTAATTATCCAATACCAAGTAATCAACCTTGAAAATATACATAAACAAAACATTATATAGACTGAAGAGTTATTTTTCAGGAATATATATGATATGTATTCATATATGCAGATAATATACATGTATGTAGAAAATAACAATGAAGAAAGACACCATGACTTTGAAAGAGCAAGGAGGAGTATATGGGAGGGTTTGGAGAGAGGAAAGGGAAGTGAGAAATGATATAATTATATTATAACCTCAAAAATGAAAGAAACACATGAAAGTTTTTAGAGTTAAAAAAGCCATGCTCTTCCTGTGCTGCCTAGCAGACAGCTACGGAGTAAGAACTTTGAACTTGAGAAATAACAGACTTGTCCTCTGAGGACCACACTGGTTTTCTTTGGGGCTAGGGAGGCAGAGTGACATTTGGGATATAAAGTGAGCAAGTGAGTAGAAGGACCCTTGGCTATCTAGCAGTCAGGGCTGCCTTGGGTGTGAGGTCAGTATGCATTCTGTTATTTCCTTGTCTTGAGGAAGCACTGAACAGAGTAAGTTTAAGGTCATCCCTATACTAACAATAACTTGACTATAAGAGAGAAATCAGTATTTATTTGATATTGAAAAGCTAAAATTTTAAGAATATCTGATTGCAATTGACTCACATATTTCATTAGCTTTTTTATAATTGAAGAATAGTGGAATAAAATTTAAGTTTCTAAAAAATTTCCTTTTTTTATTTTAGAACTGCTACTTTGGCTTATATAAATATTGGCCTTATATATCTACTACACCTGGATAATTACACTGAAGCCTTTTGGCGATTTTCTGAGGCAATTAGAGTTGATCCTTTATATATTCAAAGCTATATTTGTAGAGCAGAAACCTATCATAAGGTATTTAAGACTTGAGGATCTTGAATTTAAAAAATATTTTAATTGTTTGGATATTTATCCAATGTAACTTATAATATATAAATGTAATCTTTTTTTTTCAGCTAACCATAGAGGTTTATGGATTTATAAGCAATAGCCGTTAAGCAGATACAGTTAACTATTATTGGTTACTTACAAAGCCTCTTCTTATGAGGTGTCCGTTTTCATTTTTAAAATATCTCTAGCACATGTTTTATACATTTATTACAAAACAACATACAGCTATTGTAGTTAAATATTTTTTTCCATCAAGAATAAATGATGGGAAGTTTCTGAAAGTCAGTAGCTTCAAAGATGCATGTAGTTTTATTTTGTGGGGGAAGCTACTGTTAATCTTTTAGAATTGTTGCTCTATGTATGTATGTTGAATGTACTGGTAAGTGTGTAGGTTCATAGAATTGGGTGTGTATGTAGAATGCTGCCTTAAGGTTTCAATTGTTGTGAAAAGACACCATGACTACAGCATTTTCAATTAACACATTTTCTTGGGTTTCAGAAAAGATTTTGAACTTTGACTTTTGAATATATTGGAAATGTAAGACAGTGAGGAACTTTGGAGTCAGACTGAATGCTTTTTGTATTATGACATGGGACCAGGTTTGTGGCACTGAGGATGGAATGTCATGGTTCAAATGTAAAATGTCTCCCATAAGCATATATGTTTGGACACTTGGTTCCCCTTTGGTGGTGCTGTTTTAGGAAATTGTATAATCTTAAGGAGGTGAAACCTCCCTATAGAAAGTGCATCACTACATGGTTCTTTGTGTTTTATATCCTACCCCCACTTCCTGTCAGGCCTCAGCTGCTTGACAGGAGAGGTATCCTAGCCTTAAGCTTTCATCACCAAGCAGCCTGCTGCTGGGTGTTCTCCATCACGAGTGACTCCACCATGAGTTAATGTTTTCAAACAAAATTCCTCTTAAGTATTATTAGATCACAGCACCATAGCTGGATAGTTGGTACAATCAGGTATGTCAATGTGAACATGCTACTAGTTCATTGATTGTGCAACTGGAACAAGGGTAGTTCAAGAAGTTCCACAGAAATTCTCAAATTTTTGTAAATCAATTCTGTCTCTTTGGATGTCCTCTTAATTCTACCCATTATTTTCTTCAAATAGTTTGTGCTATTTCAGTTCCCTTTATTGCCATGTATAAATGGTTTCTGGTATTCTTTCAGCAGGACCCTACCACCTATTTATGGCAGTTCTCTCTTGTTTGGGTTATTTTTTATGGATTTGTGTAGTGCTCCATTGGCAATGTCTTTAGTGGTGGTGGATTTTTGTCTTTGAATGTATGGGAATTTACATTATGGTGCTGTGACCATTAATAAGCATAGAGCTTTCCATGTGAGTCTCAAATGGACCTCTTCTTACACTGTTTTTATATTTTATTGATTCACATTCAGTGATTCATTTTGTTTCAAGTCTGTTTCTCCACCTTATTTTTAAAGAGGAATTTACTTTTACTTCTTACGTTACCTTTTGTATTCTAGTTTATTAAATATGTGAAATTTGGTGAAATAGGTGTTAGAAGGTTGAGGGAGAAAACTTGAAAAGTTATGTCAAAGAGAAACATACACATGAAGGGGTTACTTTTGGCTCTTTATTCATTATAAAACTCGAAGACAAATATAAGATTAGAACTCATGTCAATGCCACAGCTAGGATGCAACTGCCTACCTTTTGTCTCTGAAAAGTGGGCCAGCCTTCTGGCTCCACCTATTCTCAGGGCCACTCTCTTCCTTGATCCTCCAAGGACTAGTTCATTCTGGCCAAGCTGAATATGAACTCTGCTCTCAAGGCAAATGCCCTATATAATTGGATAATGGACCATGACAATAACAGAATTCCTGTAACATATGCATACTATAGTATATATCATAAATGAGTGTAAATTAATATGTGAATGGATATTTTAATTGTTCTTTAAAGTTAAAGATAAATAATTAAAAATAAAGATATTGAATAATAAGACTTCATTTTGATTTTGTGTATTATATTTACTTTTGTGAGTTAAGAAAGCTGTATACTTTTTGTATACACACACACACACACACACACACACACACACACACACACACACACACACCGTGTTTGCGCACATGTAGAAAGAACAACCAATGAAAAATAGGCCATGAATTTGATATATGTGAGAGTTTAGAGGATAGAAAGTAAAGGGAAAATGATATAATTATATTATAATCTCAAAAGATAAAAAAAGGAAAACAAGCAGAAAGGAAAATCAAGTATATTTGGATAAATTTCTACAAAAATTCTGCAAGAAATTGTGGGAGGGGATGAGCATCTAAAAGAAGGCGATTTCTTCAACTTGAATACACATTTTTGTTTATTGTTCAACAGCTTCACAAATTCAAGAGGGCAGTGTATGAATTATCTCGTGCTATTCACCTCCAGCCGGATGGAATCCAGTTATATATAATGAGGTATGAGCACAAAAATTGAATTCTTCTTGGGATAACTGGACATAGTAGCAAACTTCTGGGCTCCCACTATTTATATTTCCACTCTTCTTATCTTATATTTAATCTCCTAACAATGTCTACCTCTCAACATTTATTTATTATATTTTTGGTTGTGAGCCTAGCCTTTAATGGCTGATCCATCACTCCAGCCCTAAACATTTATTTCTTGCTTTGAGTTAAATGGTAAGATAACTGTATCATTCTCTTTGCTGTACTCTTACACTAAAGTATAGTTTCTGAGAGTGAGGTTCTAGATGACTTGCTATGTAGATAGCACATGTCTTGTCAGAATAAAGTAATCTTTTCAACATTGGTTCTGTTTGTATCCACAGTACTAAATAGAACCCTCTGCAAATTCAATGAAAAAAGTGACACTCAAAATTGTATTTCAGATTTAGTAGAATTTGCTATAGATACTTGTAAGATATCATTACAAAAAATATAGTATCTCTAGATTAATATGCCTGGGAAAATGCAATTGGACATATTTTCTGAAAAGATGTATTTTGTGTTCAGAAATTATATAAATAATTATTCCCTTTCTGTTATGTGACCTTTATTTTAGTGTCACATTTCCTAAATTGTTTCTTTCATCATAACTCTATGTTAATTTGTCTTCTTGGACTTTAAAAGACTGTTTAATTTTTCCAGGAATGATAGTACATTCCTTTAATCCCAGCAAAGACAGAGATGCAGAGAGAGAGAGAAAGAGAGAGAGAGAGAGAGAGAGAGAGAGAGAGGCAGAGAAGGGCAAAAGAGAGAAAAGAGAGGCAGAGAGACAGAAAGAGGTAGAGAGAGGCAGAGACAGACAGAGAGACAGGCAGAAAGAGAAGGGGCAGAGAGAGGCAGGATCTCTCAGAGCTCAAGGCCAGCTTAGTCTACATAGCAAGTTCCAAGACAGCCAGCACTACATAGAGAGTCCCTGTCTCAAAATACCAAAAGTCAAAACCAAACAAACAATTCTGTAATTTTAAGATTGATATTATGCATGCTTTATAAATGGGTGAAAGTTTTATAATTAAAAAATTAGGTAACATTATTAACTTTTCTTTCGAGTACTTATTTTGATGAATTAGTGCTTAACTTTGAACAGGACATTTACACCACATCCTCTAAGGCTCAGGGATTACCATGGAAGAGCTAGGTGGAAAGGCTTTGAGATCTGGAAGTTAGGAAGAGGGGCTGTGACATGCTATCTTCTGGGCATTGGACAGCCATTGCAGCCCCAGCCTCACAGCAGGTGTGCCTACCTGCAGTGATCCCACACAAGACTGGGCAGTCAACAGTCAGTCGTGATCTAGAGGGGTTCAAAGGGCCTGTTTTACCCTGCTGAACTAAATTGGCTACATGATGGATTCTGGGCGGGGGGAAGTAATTCATTTGTTTCAGTTGGGTACCCAACCAAGGAACCCATGTTTCAATGAGTTTTAAACTTATGGTGAGATGGAGGATGCAGGTTAAACTCAGTGAGTCTCAGAACAACAACAGCAAAGTAGAGAAAGATTGAGTGTGAGATGGGGACATTAGAAAGAAGGGAGATAAAATAGGGGTGGAGGGAGATGAGAAAAGTGTGGGGTCATGTTAATCAGAATGTACAGTATACATGCATGAAACTGTCAAAGAGTAAGTCCAATGAAAGTTTTTTAAGCCTACAGAATAAATACCCATTCTCTGCTTGGAATAAAAGCTGTCATTTCTTCTAGGGGACAGTACCTTCTTATGATGAAATGTTATGATCTTGCAAAGTTTACTATTTATCAAGTAGCAGAAATGAACAAAGGTAAATACAACTAATTAAACTAAAAATGTTTAAGAAATATTTCTCCATTTTTTTTTGCTATTTGTAATACTTATGCATTGTTATTGATAGCATAAAGAATTAACTTGAAAGACAAAGATTTTGAAACTTCACTCTACTTTTACATAATCAACTTGTAGACTTATTCATAGTTTGGACAATTTTGTGAAAGAGCACTCACTATATGGTATACCGTGCTTATGATTTTACCTTTTTTAGTTTTAATTATAGTAACTTTTTGCTTTATGGTAATAGAAAGTTTTGGTATGGTGTTGATTTGTCATTTTATGTTGCAAAAATAATATGGTACTGTGCAATTCCCTTAAAATGATTATATTCTAAACTTTTGCTACCCAGCAGGGGTCCTGATAAGCTTGCCTTTGCTTTCAGGTCTCATTGAGCTGACGCCAATACAACAAGCACTCATTTACTCATTTTGTGAAAACCATGACAAGGCTATTCAAGTCTTGGAAGCAGTCACAGTCAGTAGACCAGAGATTTCCACTTATGCACTCTTGGCAAAAGCCCAAATGAAGGCCAAGAAAATCAAGGTGAAAAATCTGATGATTGATGTTTATTAAACTTAGATGTGGGATTCACACAGTATACTTATGGATAACATTGAAATATTTTAACAAAATGAAATGATAGTGTTTATATTTAAACTATTCATTTATCCTAATAAGTGTATCTGAATTTATTACGCAGTATATTGGTTCCCCATGAACCAAGATATGGGATTTCCTTTTTAAAAGTTCTGTTAAATACTGTTGTGCCCATCCTGTTTCAGGAGATATTTCTGGGAGTAGATTGCTGGCCTGTGACACTGTACTATAATGCTATGCCAGGTTATTCTACCAGCTTTGTTGACTAGCTGATCAGGTTTTCTCATTGACAATCTCACTCTGAGCTGGAGAGTCAGGATGAGCATGATCCATTTTGTGTTGGTTTGTAACCTGTATTTTCTGTTCTGTCAGTTTCCTACACTTTTTACTGTTTTATGTATTTTAAAAATTGGTTCTCTGTAATCATCCTTGCCTGAGTGCTGTATATTATCACATCATTTGTGGCTTCTTCTACTGTGCCTTTTGGTGAGCAGACATCCTCAGTGTGTTTGGGTGTATCTAATTTAGTGTTACTTTCAGGTGATTAAATTATTTTTAAGATGTTCTTCCCATGCTAAGGTCATTAAACAATGATCCTATATTTTCTTAGAAAGCTTCATGTTGGACTTTTTCTATAAAAAGCTTTAAAAAGATAATTATTAAATTTTAAAATTCATTTTAACATACATAAAACATAAGATATATACAATTAGTAGGGCACAACGCAATATTTTTATTCAAAGATACACTTGTGTAATTTTAAATGAGGCTAAAAATTATATGTCTTCCAACACTTGCCATTTAATTAAAATTGCACCTCAGTTTTTGCCACTTTGTGACTTCTTTAGTTGATGACCCTTTTTTTTCCCTTATCACTAAAAATATCAAATCTTGGAAATTTTCTATGCCAATTATCTTCACATCCTCCCTTGACACTTGTTATGATCTGGTTTCTAGCTTCTTATGGCAGATATATTGCATGCCCAAAATACAAACTGTGCCTTTCTGTGACCATAGTGTAGGTGCAAGCTGTCACTGCTCTGACCAGTAGACCACAGTAGAGGTGATAGGATGTCATGCTAACCATAATTATGTTGCATTATGTAGTGTTTTTGAGCAGAAGATTAAGAAAGATTCTCCACCCCCTGCTAGCCTTGGCAAAGTAAATACTGCTAGTTAGTAACTGATGGTGGAGAGGGTCAAAGGCACAGAACTGCTATGGCCTATAGAACTCCAACTCTCTGCCATACAGTGATAGGGAAACAGAGAAATGTTTTTGGGAAAAGATAATATCCTGTCTGAGTCATTAGATGGCAATACTATGTAACTACTACTTCTGTGGCCTGTGGATCTTAGAACAGAAGACTTAGTTAATCTATGCACAGACACCTCACCATGGAAACAAGCTTTAAAGTCACTTTATTTTTCAGTGATAGAAAAAGAATACAAATTTTAGCATCTGAATCTATGTTGTTTCAGTAATAAACACCTAAAGTTGTGGCAGCATCTCTAAACTCATCAGTAAGATAGATGCTAGAAGGTATTTAAGGATATGACTTATAACATCTAACCAAATCAGAGGATTGTGGATGTTGATGGGTGGTGTTTTTCTTTCTTTATTTATATTTATATATATTTTTATTAATAATATAATGTAAAAGTTTCACATGTAGATCCCAGTTTCTTCTCCCTCTATCCCTTCCGCTTATCCTCCCTCCCTCCCTCTTACCCTCTTTCCCCTCTCACACGCACCCTGGCCACCCTCCACTCCCATCCACCAACCCCCATTCCACTTGTAGGGCTATGCTATCCAGGTTGGGTCATATAAATCTGTCAAGTCATTTGCAGTAGGGACTAGGACTTCTCTCCTGTCTCTAGGTTAAGGGGGTATCCCTCCATAGGGGATGTGTCTGCATGGTCCTTTTGTGCACCAGGAATACATCCTGGTTCTACTGTCTGAGGTCCCTTAGACTGCTTAGTCCTTCTAGCTGAGACCCATATTCAGGGGGTCTGAGTCAGTCCCATGCTGGATTGCCAGCTATCAGTCTGGGGTGGGCCCATTAGCTCTTCCTTGTTCAGGTCAGCTGTCTCTGGGTTTCTGCATCATGGTCTTGTCCTCTCTCTCTGCATCTGGATTCTAGTTCAACTCAGTGTTTAGTTATGGGTGTTTGTTTCTGTTTCCAACAGGTACTAGATGAGGGCTCCGTGATGGTGGATAAGTTAGTTGTTGATCTCAATATCAGGGAAAGGCATTTATGGTAGCCTTTCCACAGTTGCTCGAATTGTTAGTTGCAGTCAGTCTCTAGACATTTCTTTAGGTTCAGTTTTCTCTTTGAACCTATAATGACTCCCTCTTTTATGTTCTCTCTCTCTCTTTTCTGTTTTTTATTCCTACCCAGATTCAATCTACCTAGTCGCACGTGCTTTCCTCTCCTCCCCTTCTCTTTCTCCTAGTTCTCTCTCCATTCACTGTCCCCCCCACTTCCCATATGCTCTGGGGGACTTGTCCCTTCCCATTTTTGTGAGGGACCATATATGAATCTCTTAGAATACACCTTGTATCCTAGTTCCTCTCATAGTGTGAATTACAGGCTGTGATCCTTTGCTCTAGGTATAAAATCCATATATGAGCAAGTACATACCCTGTTCCTTTTTATGTGAACATCATTCAGGATGGTTCCTTCAAGTTCCATCCACTTACCTGTGAATTTCAAGATTCCATTTTTTTTTTTTTTGCAGAGTAGTATTCCATTGTGTAGATGTGCCACATCTTCTTTATCCATTCTTCAATTGAAGGGCATCTAGGTTGCTTCCAGGTTCTTGCTATTACAAATAATGCTGTTATGAACATACTTGAGCACATGTCTTTGTTGCATGGATGTGGGTCATTTGGGTATATACCTAAGAGCGGAATTGCTGGGTCCTGTGGTAAACTAATTCCCATTTTCCCACGGAGCTGCCATGCTGATCACCAAAATGGCTGTATGAGCTTACACTCCCACCAGCAGTGAAGGAGTGTTCCCCTTTCTCTACATCCTCTCCAGCATAAGTTGTCATTGGTGTTTCTAATTTTAGCCATTCTGGCAGGAGTAAGATGGTATCTCAAAGTTGTTTTGATTTGCATTTCCCTGATAGCTAAGGATGTTGAGCAGTTTCTTAAGTGTCTTTCAGCCTCTTTGATTTCCTCTATTGAGAATTCTTTCTTCAATTCTGTACCCCACTTTTTAATAGGGTTATCTGGTGTGTTTTTTTTTACTAGATTCTTGAGTTCTTTGCATATTTTGGATATTAGCCCTTTGTCAGATGTAGGAGTGGTAAATTTTTTTTCCCAGTCTGTGGACTGCCATTTGGTATTGTTGACTGTGTCCTTTGTCTTACAGAAGCTTCTATGTTTGAGGAAGTCCCACTTATTGATTGTTGATCTCAGTGTCTGTGCTACTGGAGTTATGTTCAGGAAGCAGTCTCCTATAACAATTTGTTCAAGGGTACCTCCTACTTTCTCTTCTAAGAGGTTCAGTGTGGCTGGATTTATGTTGAAGTCTTTGATCCATTTGGACTTGAGTTTTGTGCATGGCGATAGACATGGGTCTATCTGCAGTCTTCTACACATCATCATCCAATTGTGCTAGCACCATTTGTTGAAGATGCTTTCCTCCTCCCATTGTATTCTTTTAGCTGTTTGTCGAAAATCAGATGTTCATAGGTGTGTGGGTTAATATCAGCATTTTCAATTCCATTCCATTGTCTACCTGTCTATTTTTGTGCCAATACCAGGCTGTTTTCAGAACTATAGCTCTGTAGTAGAGCTTAAAGTCAGGGATGGTGATGCCTCCTTAAGTTCTTTTATTGTACAGGGTTGTTTTGGCTATCCTGAGTCTTTTGTTTTTCCATACAAAGTTGATTTTTATCTTTTCAAGGTCAGTGAAGAATTGCGCTGGGATTTTAATGGGGATTGCATTGAATCTGTAGATTGCTTTTGGCAAGATTGCCATTTTTACTATATTTATCCTTCCTATCAAAGAGCATGGGAGATCTTTTCATTTTCTGGTATCTTCTTTAATTTCTTTTTTTAAAGCCCCAAAGTTCTTATATAGGTCTTTCACATGTTTGGTAAGCGTCACCCCAAGATACTTTATGTTGTTTGTGACTATTGTAAAGGGTGCTGTTTCTCTGATTTCTTTCTCAGCCTCTTTGTTGTCTAAATGAAGTAGGGCTACTGATTTTTTGAGTTTATCTTGTATCCTGCTAGTTTTCTGAAGGTGTTTATCAGCTGTAGGAGTTCTCTGGTAGAGTTTATTGGGTCGCTTATGTAAACTATCATATCATCTGCAAATAGAGACAGTTTGATTTCTTCCTTTCCAATTTGGATTACCTTGATCTCATTTGTTGTCTCATAACTTTAGCTATAACTTCAAGTACAATATTGAAGAGATATGGAGAGAGAGGACAGACTTGTCTTGTTCCTGATTTTAGAGGAATCGCCTTAAGCTTCTCTCCATTCAGTTTGATGTTGGCTGTTGGTTTACTATAATGTTGCCTTTATTATGTTTAGGTATGTTCCTGTAATCCCTGATCTCACCAAGATGTTTATCAGGAAAGGGTGTTGAATTTTGTCAAAGGCTATTTCAACATCCAGTGAGATGATCATGTGGTTTTTCTTTTTCAGTTTGCTGATATGGTGGATCACGTTGATAGATTTTCATATGTTAAACCATCCCTGCAACTCAGGGATGAATCTTACTTGGTCATGGTGGATGATTTCTCTGATGTATTCCTGGATTCGGCTTGCCAGTATTTTATTGAGTATTTTTGCATCAATGTTCATCAGGGATATTCGTCTGTAGTTTTCTTTCTTAGTTGTATCTTTGTGAGGCTTGGGTACCAAGGTGATTGTGGCCTCATAGAAAGAGTTTGGTAATGTGCCTTCTGTTTCTATTGTGTGGAACAATTTGAGGAGTATTGGAATTATTGAGGAGTATTGGAGTATTGAATTTCTGGTAGAATTCTGCACTGAAGCCATCTGGCCCTAAGCTTTTTCTTGGTTTGAAAGCTTTCGATTACTGCTTCTATTATCATTGGGGGTTCTAGGTCTATTTAAGTTGTTGTCTGTTCTTGATTTAATTTTGGTAAGTGATAGTTATCCAGAAATTTTCCATTTCCTTTGGATTTTCAAATTTTGAGGAGTACAGGTTTTTAAAGTATGACCTTAATGTTGTCTGGGTTTCCTCTGTGTTCGTTGTTATGCCCCCTTTTTGTTTCTGATTTTTTTTTAATTTGCATGTTCTCTCTCAGCTTTTTTGTTAATTTGGATAAGGGTTTGTCTATCTTGTTGATTTTATCGAAAAACCAACTCTTTGTTGCATTGATTTTTGTATTGTTTTCCTGGTTTTATTTTATTGATTTCAGCCCTCAAATTGATTATTTCCTGTGTCTACTCCTCCAGGGTGAGTTTGCTTATTTTTGTTCTAAGGCTTTCAGTTGTGCTGTTAATTCTCTAATGTGACTATCCTCTGTTTTCTTCAAATGGGCACTCAGTGCAATGAACTTCCCTTGTAACACTGTCTTCAAGGTATTCCATAAGTTCGGATATGTCGTGTCCTGATTCTTGTTGAATTTTAGGAATTCCTTAATTTCTTTCTTTATTACTTCTTTGACCCAGGTGTGGTGCAATTGCAGATTGTTCAGTTTCCGTGAGTTTGTAGGGTTTCTGTAATTTGTGTTGTTGTTGAATTCCAATTTTAAAGCATGGTGGTCTGGTAAGATCAGGAGACTGTTCCAATTCTTTTGTATCTGTTGAGGTTTGTTATGCCACCTAGTATGTGGTTGATTTTAGAGAAGGTTCCATGTGGAGCAGAGAAGAAATTATATTCTTTTGTGTTTGGATGGAATGTTCTATAGATGTCTGTTAAACCCAGTTGAAACATAACTTCTGTTAGTTCTTTTGTTTCTTTGTTGGGTTTCTGATTGGTGATCCTGTCTAGAGGTGAGAGTGGTGTGTTGAAGTCTCCTACTATATGTGTGTGAGGTTTTATGTGAGTTTGAGTTTTAATAGTGTTTCTTTTACGAATGTGGGTGCCTTTGTGTTTGGGGCTTAGATATTCAGAATGGAGAATTTGTGTTGATAGATTTCTCCTGCGATGAATACAAATGACCGTCTTCATCTCTTTTGATTAATTTTGGTTTGAAGTCTAAATTGTTAGATATTAGGATAGCCACAACTGCTTTCTTCTGAGGGCCATTTGATTGGAAGATCCTTTCTCAGCTTTTTACCCTGAGGTTATGTCTATTTTCGAAGCATAGATGTGTTTCTTGTATGCAACAGAAGGATGAATTCTGTGTTCATATCCATTCTTTTTATAGGTGAGTTAAGACCATTAATGTTGAGGGATAGTAAGGAACATTGATTGTTAATGCTTGTTTGTTTTAGATTTGGTTTTGGTAGTGGTATTGTGAATATGTTATTCTTGCTTTACCCTTTGTTTCTGGTGAAGTAGGATTATCTGTTGCCTATTCCTTTGTGAGTGTAGTTAACTTCCTTGGGTTGGAGTTTTCCTTCCAAAACTTTCTCTGTAGGGCTGGATTTGTAGATACGTATTGTGAAAATCTGGCTTTGTCATTAAATATCTTGTTTTCCCCATCTATAATGATTGAGAGTTTTGCTGGGTGTAGTAGTCTGTGCTGACGTCTGTGGACTCTTAGATGTAGATGTAGAACATCTTAGATGTAGAACATCTATCCAGGACCTTCTGACCTTGAGGGTTTCCATGGAGAAGTCAGGCATAATTTTGATAGGTCTGCCTTCATATGCTACCTGTCTTTTTTCCTTCACTGCTCTTAATATTCTTTCTTTATTCTGTATGATAGGTGTTTTGATTATTATATGTCAATTATTATATTTTATATTATATTATAATTATTTTATATTTATTTTATATTATAATTATATTATAATATAATATATAATAATAATAATAATAATAATAATAATAATAATAATAATAATAATTATATTTTTGGTCCAGTCTATTTGGTGTTCGGTATGCTTCTTGTACTTTCATGGGCAGGTCCTTCTTCAGATTGGGAAAGTTTTCCTCAATGATTTTGTTGAATATGTTTTCAGCCCCTTTGAGCTGGCCTTCCTCACCCTCCTCTATGCCTATTATTCTTAAGTTTGGCCTTTTCACAGTGTCCCACATTTCCTGGATGTTTTGTGTTAAGGATTTGTTGGATTTATGATTTTCTGTGGTCGATGAATCTATTTCCTCTAGTTTCCTCAGCACCTGAGATTCTCTCTTCCATCCTTTAAATTCTGTTGGTTATGCTTGCATCTGTAGTTCCTGATCGTTTGCCCAGTTTTTCTATTTTCAGCATTCCTTTGGTTTATGTTTTCTTTATTGTCTCCATTTCACTTTTCAAGTCTTGATCCATTTCCTTCACCGGTTTAATTGTTTTTTCTTGGTGTTTTATAATTTCTTCAAGAAATTTATTCATTTCTTCCAATTTTTGTGTGCTTTTTCTTCCATTTCTTTAAGGGATTTTCTCACATCTTCTTTGAGGGCCTCTATCATTTTTATGATGATAATTTTTAGGTCATTCTCTTCAGATTCATTTGCTTTGGTATGTTCTGGTCTAGTTGGTGTAGATTCCCTAGATTCTGGTGGTGTTATGCTTGTCTTTCTGATGTTAGGTGTTTTCTTGTATTGCTGTCTTCCCATAGCTTCTTCCAGTAGGTGTTGGTGGGGTCTCTCCCTCTCTCTATGGGCTTAGGTGGGTCATAGTTTTGATGTATGTAGCTTTGGAGGCTCCAATCTCTTTAGGAGGTCTCTCTGCAGGCAGAGTCCCGGTGGTGGGGGTCAAAGATCAGGCTCAAGCAGAGGACAGCTGTGGCCTATTTGGCAGAGGCCAGCCAGCAGGATGTTTCTTCAGGGATAGTTGGGTCTAGCTCTAGCCAAGGCCTCTAGCCAATGCCTGGCGATGGATGGAGTACAAAGACTGTGCTGATACTCATGATGTTTCTGCACCAATCGATGGCTGTTGTTCTTTAGTGAACCCAGAAGGAGTCAAAGTAGAGAAGGACTCTCATTTAAAAATGAGTGGGTGTGGCTTTGTCCAATGGAGGAATGCCTGTAGAATATGTGAAAAGTCTTCGGAGTTCTCAAGAAAACAACTTCTCTGGAAACCAATGTGGAAGTATTGAGATATATAGGTAGATACAGATAGACAGAAACAGTGTTAGCTATAGAGACAGAGATATGATAGAGACAGATATAGTGAGATAGTGATAGAGACAGAAACATGATAGAGACAGAAAGATATAGAAATAGAGATAAAGACAGAGATGACAGAGATAGAGACAGAGATAAAGATAGTGAGAGACAGATGGAGAGATAGAGCTAGAAATAGAGACAGAGATAGAGACAGAGATAGAAATTGAGCTAGGTGGAGAGAAATAGAGAGACACATAGAGATGGAGATAAAAGGAAGAGTCTGTGTGTTCCCCTGAGCTTTGGGCTTAGGGAAATGTAGGGAGTCCTCTAGGGCTGTAAATTGAGCAAAGTTACCAAGAAGTCAGTGCTCTTAATCATGGAGGGAAGCAGATGGATTCCTCTAGGAACAAAAATGAGCTGGAAAGCTATTTCTCCCAATCAAGTGTCCAGGAGGCATTCAACTGGTATCATGTGTGCCTTTTTGTAGGAGCCAAACAGTTTCCAAGTAAGTCATAGAATTTCTTGACCTGTGAACTTTCAGACTATTCACCCAATCAGAGGTGCTGTTGTCTTAGCTCCATTGTCTCAATATCTCTCAAGTTCATTTTCCTTCTTTATCTCATGGTCATTATCTTGGTTTGGAGCAGCAGTGTTAAAGTCTTCCAGGCTTTTATCCACAACACCCATGATACTGTTTTCAGGATACCAATATGGCTTCCTTGTAAACCTCCAATCCAAGATCCCCCTGAGAAAACTTGGTAAAGTGGCTAAGAAGGGGAAGATGGGCAAAGAAGAGAAAGCGAAGTTGTGCTTGTTTTTATTGAAGTTGGGTGGAAAATTGGAATGGGCTCAGGGAGACAGTGGCGAGTTAGAGGTCCCAAGCAGTGAGAAAACGGGGTAGAGGGAGATGGGGTCAAGCGTCAAGCTCTGACAATAAGGACGTACCCAACAATAGGAGTAGAATGGATGAACATGGTTGTGATATTGGTATACTGAATAGTATAAAGGAATGAAACAGAGAAGGTAATTTCAGTTTTCTAGTGGAAAGTCGTGTGCTGAGGATGGAAGGTTGGATGTTGAGGTGGCTTGTGAGCCTGGAGGAGATGCTAAAGAGGAGCATGAAGACAGCACATGTTCAAGTCAAATCCAATGGTTGCCTTAACAATTTACTATAGTTTAGAAAGCAGAATGACATAAAATGTGTTTAAACTTGATATCCATGTTAAAGTCACATGATGATCTGTTAATTGGTAAACGACATCTGTAAAATTAAACTTCTTTATCATTAATAGGCTTCAACTATTTTTATGAAGTTTATGTGGTTAACTTTTGGTGAAACTTGCTTTCTGGATCTAGTTGAATCACACTAAGAGTAAAACAGACAAAAAAGGCGTTTATTAAAATTATATCAGGTATCATAACTACTTCTACTACCTACTAACTTTCCAGGATGTCATTCAGGGTAATACCTAGGTAATTATTAATAAATGGACCACAAGTTTAAGTCTGATGTTAGAATTTAGAAGTTGTAGCTATAAAAACCCATATGTGCAAGCCTGCTTGAGACCTGGTGTATAGGATGGTTCCTGGGTGGAGCTTGCTAGGTTCCTCCTCTGGGACAGGATCTTCCATTTGTATACTGACATTTGTGACATTCTCAGATCTGTGTGCAGTTGCATGATATGAGAGCCAAGCTGGTAAGGGCTCTGAGTTCTCTTTAACATTTAAGATTGTGTGTTTAAGCAAACATATTCCCTTCACCTTTTTGTTCTTATTCCCATAGGAATCTGTGAGAATATTTAAGAAGGCTTTGGAAATGTATTCGAGGTCTGACAAAGGACCAAGTGCCACTAATGTTTCAGCAGAGTGTCTGTATAACCTGGGTCTTTGTTACATGGAGGAAGGCAATTTACAAATGGTATATGTGTGCTTAGAAGCAGAGATTATTATTTGTGACTTTCCAAACTTGCTTACAGCAGTACTGTTTCTAAGGACTACCTACAATAATGCAAGACGTCAACTGACCAAGACTGCTTTTAAAGCTTGGCTTATAACAGGCAGTCGGCATCCTGAACTATTTTAAATTAAATATCATTTTATTTGATACTAATTTTTAATAGTATTTTAAAGCTAATATGTATCCTCACCAAAATAACAAATCCAAGTACAGGAAAATATTGTAGCAAAATAATAACATCATACCAACTTGATTTGTTAAACTGTAAGTAGTTAAATTGAATGTTAAGTAGTTGAATTGAGTGTTTTAATATGCTGCAGACTAAATCGATAATGTTCAGAACACTCTTTGACTCTCCTTATTGATATATGAAGGATTCAAATCAGATTTCAATTGGTTAGCATGACTAGATAATTGTGGCACTCTTTTATCCTGAAACTGAACAACTATGTCTGTGCTGTAGTTCTTGAATCATAAAGGAGAAATCAATGCCACTGTCTGTGGTTTCTTTGAATTAATGAAATCCAAAGAATAATGATTGAAATTAAACCCCAAAGTACTGTTATCTAACAACATGGAATATGTGGGTGTTAATCTGGTTGTAATGAGACCTTTAATTATAAGTCTGACTTATTTCTGAAGATTATACTTGCTTGTTCCACAAGGGTCTTTGTGAGAATGCATTTTAAATACCCCTCTCCCCAAAAGAACCCTCTAGTGAAGCTTTTCAATAACAGTTCCACACCTTGTTAATCTTCTGAATTCATGCATCCTGTCACTAAGTGGTATGTGTTTCAATATATTCTTCCAGGCTTTTGATTCTTTTACAAAGGCTGTGAAAGCAAATCCTGAATTTGCAGAAGCCTTTTATCACCGGGGACTTTGTAAAGTAAAACTCAACAAAGATAACTCAATTCTGGATTTTAATCGGGCAATTACCCTCAATCCCATACATTACCAGGTATTTAAATAAAAGACACCAGTGATTTAAAGAATATGTTAGTTATGATGAAATTATTAAAGAGTTTATATGTAATTTGATATTAAAAGGCAGTTCTCCCCCTCCCTCCTTCTCCTCTTCCTCTTGTGCCACTTCTTTTCTTCATTTTTCTTGTTTGTTTATTTGTTTATTTTGAGACAGTATGTTATGGAGCATAGAATGGCCTTGAACTCACTATGTACCAGAGAGTAACCTTGAACTCGTGGCACTTCTATCTTTGCCTCTCAAGATTAGAGCTGTGCATTTTTGTCATATCTTACAGCAATTAACTATATTTTATCAATCCAATTTTTTGTATTTCTCTTTGAAATAAAATAAAAGTATTACTTTTAACATAGATGCTATATTTGCAAATTTTTTTATTTCTCTTTGGAACAAAAGTATTACTTTTAACATAGATGCTATATTTGTAGAAATATTTTGAAAATTGTGATATATGTAAATATTTCAAATGTATTAATTTATCTGTTAGTAATTTTAATTTGTATGCTTTAAATTTTACCCTTGCTTTTATATAAATGGACTTTTCCTTCTAATACATATAAGGGACAACAAATAATTTAGTAGATGAAATTTGACTGGGTCTTGATCTTAATTGTGTCTTAAATTTGAGCTGACTAAATACCATATAATTTTACAAAATTATTAGTAATCTTCCTAGATAAATAGCATCTGTGGAGTTATGTAGGACAATGTCTTTTTTTTTTCCACATGAAAATCATACTAAAGGAAATGGGGTGAGGAATTATAATGTACACAACTTGGTTTATGGTAGTTTAGGGGAAAAATGGGGAAAGCAAACACAGTAAGCTACACAATAATGATTACTGAATCCAAGCAGTAGCCATAAGTAGGATCACTGCAAAATTATTTTAATTAGCTGTATGTTTAATTGTTTTTTTTAGTGAAAAGAAATGGGAATAACTGATGACTTTACTACAACATGTATCTCTGCTTTTCTCCTTCTCTGAAAAGGCATATTTAAGCCGAGTAGCCTATTATGGTTTAAAGGGCAGATACTCCAAAGCAATTCTGAATTGTAATGAAGCCATCAGACTTTATCCTGAGAGTGTTCGTGCCTACATCTGCAGGGGAGTTCTGAAATACTACAACAGAGTAAGCCATTCCTGCCAATTTTACAAAGACTCTGGAGTTGAAGCTTCTCTGCTTGTTAACTGGGCACTTGCTTCCTACATTTCCTCAGATGTATGACTTGAGATTGTTCTATTTATATAATTGTGATGTTCACTGTTTTTTTGAACTTAATCTTTGACTATATATGATGCATAATATTCTACCATAATTTATATTTATGTGATTGTTGAACATTTGGAATGTTCATTTATTTCACTATTCATTTTAAATAGTTCATATATATGTAATGAGAACAAAATTTCCTAACTAGAAACTCCTGGGCAAAAGATTGTTATATCTGATGCTGTGTGGAATGATTTCTTCTCCTTGATTATATTTTTGACTTTTCTTTATTACTATTTCATATGGAATACTTTGCTTTAGTGTCTTAAAGTGCATTATATATTAGTTTCACAAAAATTACTATGTTCAGAAATGATGACATAAGGTATCATAGGAGAATGGAAGGGGACAAGAGAATGAGTGTGGTTAGAAAATGTTGTGGCTGTATGACAAAGTAGCACGAGTGGTAGGAGTAAGTCAGCCCTTCAGTGTTCACAGAGGACTATAGATTGTTTACCTTTTATAGTCAGTATATCATTTTCTCCAAGCTATATAGCAACATTGGTGTAATATTTGCTTAGATTAATTTTTGAGATTTTATTTTTATGAGTGTTTCCTGCATGAATGTTTGTGCACCACGTGTGTGCAGTGCCTGTTGAGACCACATGAGGGTGCTGGATCTCCTGGAACTGGAGTTAGAGACAGTTGTGAGTTGTAGATGTTGGAAATTGAACCTGGGTTCTTTGAAATAGGAGCCTAGTGCTCTTAACTGTTGAGCCATCTCTCTCTAGCCCATAATTGCTTAAATTTAATTTTATTTGTAGGTGAAAGAACTGTAAGAATCCCTACCAAGGTCTTCTTGGTGAATTATGTGAAAGATTAGTTCATGATATTAATTTTAGAGTCTTAAAGGAATGCTTCAAATACTGATAGGATCACAAATTTATTTTATGATTAAACCTTGTCTGTGATGATATATCCTTCTTACTCTTTCTTTCTCCTTATAGAGTTACAAGTTAGCTATTACAGATTTAACTACAGCTGTCAACATGGACAAGAACAGTTACACAGCATTTTATAACAGAGCATTGTGTTACACCAAGATAAAGGAACTTGAGATGGTAAATAACCATTTTAGTAAGTGAGAGATTTAAAGCATTCAAGAAGTAACATATATTCAGTGGCTTCTTGGCTTGGACAAGCAATCAATAAACAATATTTCAAAATCAACATGTTAAAGCATTTATAAACATATGTAAAGCACGTGTATTTCCTTCTTATTTCTGCTATAATCTTGGAAAATAATTCCTATTGAAATACAAGCATACAGGACCTGTGACAATGGAACCAGGTTGTATTCCTCGTGCATGAAAGGACTTTGGGAACACATTCCCTACAGAGGGATGGATACTCCCTTACATAGAGAGAGGAGGGAGGGCCTAGGTCCTACTCCAGATGACTTGACAGATTTTTGTTGATCCCTCCTGGAAGGCATCACCCTTTCTATGGAGTGGTCTAGGGGCATAGAATGGGAGGGGGCGTTGGGAGGATGGGAGGGAGATGGAACTGGGATCAATATGTAAAATAAGATAAAATAATAGTAATTAAAATGAAATACAAGCATGAAAGTTGAGAAACCACACAGAACCATTTCAAAATAATATTGATTTCTTTCCTCGTGCTAAATTATCTTATGCTGTCGATTCATTTTATAATGCCTGCACAAATATTTAAATGCCTATATAAATTAGGATACATTATATAAGTATCATTTGAGTAAATGTTTTACTGATATACCATTGTATGTAGTTTTATAGAATTGATCACTAGAAATACTGTTTTATAACTTGGACCAAAGATAGAGCATTTCAAGGAGGTATTTGTTGTAGAATACAGAGACTATTCATGCAGTGAAGAATATAGAGTCATGTGTTCCACATGCAGGGACTTGTGCATGTGTTTTACAGGTTGCTGCAGCAACTGTATCTCTGTCAGACTCATTTTTATTTCCCAATCTGTCCCCTATTGCCTCATACTTTGTCAATTTGGTTGATTTCAATGAGAATTATCTAAGTTTGATGCCTCATCTGCAAGATCTTTGTGTTCTCTTCCTTGTGTCTACCTGTCTCTTCTTCCTCCCTTCTGCCCCTTTCATAGCCGCAGAGCATCCTTTTAGTAGATGTTCTGTTCCCACTGCTCTAGGTAGACACTGCTCTAGGTCCCCGTCTGTAAAACTCAGCTAAGGCTGCTTACAGCTTCTAGAGATGTGAAGGTCACAGGGAAGACAAAGGTTGAGAAAGAACCTGTTCAGTAGAAGAATGCAACATTCCTGACTGCTAGCCCAGCAAGTTTGCCTTCCTCTAGAAATGCAGACAAATTAATAATTAATTTTTAACAAGGCAATTGTTAAAGGAGCTAACTAAAGGATTATTTAGCAGGGACCTATGGAGCAGGTGTCTTGGAGGACTTTCCTTACACCCCCATTCCTGCCCGAAGGTAAGCACAGGCCAAACACAATGGGCTGGCTAAGAAAGAACCTCCACATGTTGTCTCAGTCATGTGCAAAAGCTAATTCTTGGTTAATAAAGAACATGAAGCCAATCTGAATAAATGAGACCAAAATAGGGTTTAAAAATATTGGTGATTGTCAAGGTGCCTGGGCCCCAGAGCATTTCATCTGCTCATTTTACAGACAAGGACATGAAAGTAGGGAGAGGCCACAGAACTTATCCAAGTCACACAGGGAGTTAGAAATCAGTGCTGGCATTCACATATTTATTTCTGCGTTCACAATTCTTAGGTAGCTTTACAAAGCAGTCTGACTCTGGATTGGCTAGTATGTCATTTCAAAGTGTCACCACCTCCCCTTCTGCCTGCTTTCACCCACTATTCAGCATTCCTTCTATCACTGGGCTGACATGCTTAGGCATTCTTTATGGATAGAGTTTCATAAAATCTAAGTATGAATTTTTTCTTTGATATTTTAATAACTCAAAAGTAGTCACCATTGGTCATTAACAAGCACAAATACTTAAACAATAGCAAAATGAAAATATGTATTATTGAAGCACAAAGCTGAAGAAATTACTTGGTGAAACCTCAATATTTTTCTTGAATATCAATGAGATTTAACCAAGTAAAATGTCCAAATACAGGTCTTTTTTTTTAAATCAAATTTCCTGTTTTGTATCCACTCTGAAAAGTTATTAAGAATATTTTCAGACATAAGTAGACATTGGAATCTGTTTTAAAATCTCTGAATCAACTAGCTTGTCAGATTGATCATGAAGTTAGACAGGAAGAAGACAGCTTACATGCCTGTTTTCTTTCCTCAGTGCCTGCAGGGAGGAGGCCTTTATGCGTGCCATGGTTCTATCACAGTGGATTTCCAATCTTCAGTTTCCTCCATCCAGAAGGTGTTCACATAGCCTTAGAACAGCATGTTGAATTTTGACTCTACTATTCTATAATAATGAAAACAGTAGCCATCACGTCTTATTTATGGCTTACTGCATGACAAGAACCAAGCTAAACACTTTATCAGTATATAGTCAAGGCATTTCTGCTTTAGGCAGAAATTGAGGGATGGTGGGCACCATTGGGATTTCTAGGTTCTCATGTACTCAAACAAGGTTTTGGGTGTAGCATGTATGTTTTCCGCCAGCCTGCCCGCGGCTACTCTGGCGCGCCAGCCCCAATAACACGCTGAGACTCTGTATATGATACAATCCTGTCGGCCAGTTACCATTATTGTTTATGGGCTAGCTCTGTCTTAATTATTAACCCATTTCTACTTATCTAAGTATTTCCACGTGGTCATTTTATCAGGGAGCCACAGCCGGTGTCTTCCTTCCTCCAGGTCTACATCTTGACTCCTCCTAACTACTTCCTCTTTCCTCCTCCTAGTCTCCTAGCCCTGCCTATCTTGCTTTCTCATTGGACACAGTGCTTTATTAATTAACCAGTATGAGGAACATATTTACAGAATAACATCTCCCATCATTTGGGAAGCCACACATGTAGGTAATAGAAGGAAAAGAATGGGTTTATTAAGGGGATAAAGGCACTTCTAAGACTGGTAGTGGGTCAAAGCTAGAGAAATGTCAAATTTTCCATATGGCCTTAAGCAGTATGTTGAAGAAGTTGTACGATGCATTCTTTTGTTTCCCCCAAATGATCTTCTGGGTTGGCCTTGGGAATATGTCATAAGGGATTTGTAGACCAGTTTCACTCTTTATTTACTTTTGTTATCATTATTGTAAATTGTATGAGTGTTTTGCTTGCATGTATGTCTATGTACCATGTGCATTCAGTGCCCACAGAGGCCAGAAGGGTTAGATCTCTTGAGATTAGAGTTATGGTTATGAATGGTCATGTGTGGGTGTAGGGAATCAAACCAGGGTTCTCTGGTAGAAGCCCTCAGTGCTTTAAGTACCAAGACATCTCTTTGGACATCTAACAAACTAGTTGATTCAGAAATTCTAAAACAGATTTCAGTGGTATCTTTAATATGCAAATTTTTACCTCACACTCCTGCCATATTTGTAAGTAGACTCTAAAATGTATTAAAACTTTAACATTTCTGTTTTGAGGAAACAGACTTCAAGTTAAGTAACTTTTCTTAAACTCAACATCTAGTAATGGCAACTGATGATACAAAACCAGAGAAGGCTATGGCTCTTGCCCTCTAAGCCAAAACTTTTAGATTGGACAAACTGGAAAATGTCTGTAAGTTCAGAATGTAGAAATGTGAGGCATTAGGATCATGAATTCAAGGCCAGTGTGTCTCCAAAGCAAGTTCTGACTAGGTAGAGTTGAGTGGCATGACACTATATATCTCAAGGGTCAATAAAACAAAAGAAAAACCAAAACCAGAAAGCCTCTTCAGTCTTCACACCCACCCTGATTGTTTATGAACTCTCACTTAGAATCCTTTCTCATGTTCAGCTGCTTAATGGATCTCTAGGGCATCTACAGACTCTAAAAATAAATTGTAAGTCAGACAAGGAGTAATGAACAGTCCAGGTGCTTCTTCAAATATTTCTAAGTGTTTTGTAGGCCTAACAATGTTTATATTTATATCACAGTATACATGTAAGATCTCTAATTGTACAGTATCTTTAGATACATGCATGTGCCAGGAAATAGGAGAGAAGGGGAAATGAGCAAGCAGAAAGTTAAATTCCATTTATTTACCTTTTTTTTTAGTTGTACAATAATTGACCTTTCTTTTATCAACCACATGGCTCTTTTGAACAAAATATCCACCAAAAATAATTTAGAAGAATTTACTCCTTGGCACTTAGCACAGAAGAGACACCAGTGAAGCTTTGCCTCTTCAGCCAATGGAAAAAATTAAGCAGAAGTGATTCCTTCTTGGTGGATTTATTCTTTGAGCTCAGGTGGCTTTCTTTAAAAAAACAATGAGTAAACTCATCAATAAAGTTTGAACGTTCCTACTTCCCTCTTCACTCTTATTGTGATCTCTTTTCATTGTGGTTAGTTCATTTGATACATTTGTGATTTATTCATTTGATTAAAATCTACAAAATGAAATGTCTGTTATGTGAAAGCAGGATGCATGTCACTAAGTTTACAGTGGTGAAAAGATTAAACACTTGCCTTCTGCAGCTTAGGCTTTAGCAGGAAGGCAATACAATTCTAAAAAAGAATTTAAATTTCAAACAGTAACCTCCATGTTGTTTTCAAGTGAATGTGTTATTTAGTATCTAGTGTGTGTGTGTATTGTGGGGGGCGGTGTTGAGTCCCTTCCAAACTATGCAATGTATATGTTTATACATGGGTAGCAAATGGTTGGCATGTGAATGACAGGCACAGTGAGTACTTATTTAAAAGCAGCACTAGCCATAGTCATATAGCTAAAGTTTATGCTCAAGTTGAGCATAAACTCATGTCACATTCCCCAATTTATTTTGAGATCCCACTCTGAGTAGAAGCATATTTGTCTCAGGATAGTGTCATAAGCAAGGCTCCAAAGAGTTGCACCATGGCTCTAAGTGACTTTTTTATTTTTAGGCTTTAAGAGATTATGGAATTGTGCTGCTCCTTGATGCAGGAGAAAGAATAACATTAAATACCTTTATTAACCGTGGACTCATCTACACTGAACGAAAGCAATATGGCTTTGCACTAGAGGTGAGCTTCCTGTGATGTGGGTAAATGTACTACTTGATCACACTTCCTCAGAAAACTAGTATTTAGTGCTATAGACTAGCAGTGTTAATGAATGACAGTGTTAGCAAGAATGGTATTGTTGAAATGTCTGGGAGCACTAACAGAATTTTTATAAAGCCTAAGCACTTTCACCTTCATTTTAATTACAGCTGGATGGTTAATGTGTTATTATTATTTTACTTAATGCTATTATCTCCCAAAGGAAGTACTTGAAAAATTCAACAGTTTGGCAAAATTAATTGTACATATTTTTCTCTGTTTTGCAATGTTCTTTCTCACTCATAGTTTTCCTTTTCCTGTTGAAATTTGTCAAAATAAATCAAACAGGGCAGGGCATAGCTGTATAGAATGGCTACTGAGGACAGCCTCGTAAGCCTTTAAGAATAGACATTCAGGACTGGATTTTATGGAAGCATATTGGAAATCATTTTCAATTTAATTCTTTATAAAATAAATGTAGTTCATAACTCTCATTTTAACATTAATTACGACTTGTCAGTAATTTTTGGAATTAAAACTTAGAAACAAGGCAAAGATGGAATATCCATTTGTAGTTAAGTGACAGTCATTTTATGTATTTGTTACAGCCACATAAAATGAAATATTTCCTTGCTACATTCCACCTTTGACAGTTGTACATACTTATAATTTAAGCTTAGAGGTAAGACCATAAATATTTAAAAGAGGTTAAATAAGACCATTGAGTAAGTACTGAGGCAGGATCTGAATGCAGATCCCACTACATTATAAATATCTTTTCTTAGACAAGGCAGTTTTAATGTTTGTGAGTCAAGAGAGAATTACTTTTGACTCTTCTCCTACCACACATGTAGTCCACTAGCAAGTCTAGTTCATTCTGTCACTGAAATGAATTTTGAACTATGTCAGTTCTAATTGCTGTTTTCTTCTCAATCAGGAAGTCCTAGGCTAGATTTGAACTCAGATCTCAGAATAGAATTTTCTGTCTCCTAGCCTACTGAAGTAGTTTACCCCTGACAATGCTGTTAATACATTTACCCTTGTACTTGCATTCTCCACAAAGTAGCCAAACAGATCACTTTAAAACATAAAGCAGATGAAGTTATTCCTCTGCGCCAAACCTGCCATAACCCATCCCAACAGAAAAAACCTGGATTCCCGACTATTAAAACCAAGGTCCTACTCGAAGTGACTGACGCTCCCTTCCTCCCTCCCTCACACCCACTTACCCTCTTTCCCCCCTCACATGCACCCTGACCACCCTCCCCTCCCATCCTCCACCCCCATTCCACATGTAGGGCTATGCTATCCAGGTGGGGTCATGTAAATTTGTCAAGTCATTTGAAGTAGGGACTAGGACTTCTCTCCTGTCTCTACGTTAAGGGGGTATCCCTCCATGGGGGATGTGTCCCCAAGGTCCTTTTGTGCATCAGAAATACATCCTGGTTCTACTGTCTGAGGTCCATTAGACTGCTCTGTCCTAGCTGAGACCCATATTCAGGGTGTCTGAGTCAATCTGATGCTGGATTCCCAGCTATCAGTCTGGGGGCCCATTAGCTCCTCCTTGTTCAGATCAGCTGTCTTTGTGTGTTTCTGCAACCTGGTCTTGTCTAAGCCCTTCTTTAGTCCAAGTTTCTGATTGAATATAATCTTTCAATCAAAAATAAACTGAAATATTAAAAGTCCTAAAAATAAATTTGAAAATGTGATAAACACACACCGAAGAAACCAGCAGAAAACAATAAGATATTATACTCATATCCTATGACATCAATAGTTATATCAAATAGAAATGGTCAAAAGGCACCAAATAAAAAATAATCTGAATATTAGATGAGAATTTTGAAAAAAAAATCTAGTATATTCTGAGTACAAGAAACACAGTTCAAATATAATGATGGAGAAGATATATAAAGCATACAAAAGCAAAATCATGATCCTTCCTTTGTGTAAAGGATACACGTCATTAAAAATTAAATACAAACGTTTATGGTGCAGATGGAGAAGAAATGATAAAGGTTATAACAGTGTGTGATAAGAAAAGACCAAGACAACGTCATAAAGCCTATCCATGGAAAAAAGATGTGTGGAAGGATTGATGAACCAAAACCTTAGGTAGCATGAGAACTGGAGCACATAGATAGATAGTGCACAGCTATTTGACGTTCCCAAGACCAGCTTGATCAGGAAGCATCTAGTCTGGAATGCCTGAGGGGCTAGTGGCACATTATGTTGCAATGGGAACATTTACCTGTGCCTTTTCCTTCTTACAAATCTACCAGTCGAGACAGAGGAATTAAAAAACAGATATATTAGAAGGTTAAAGTTAGTATAGACATGATATTTAGGTATCACACAGTGCTGTTCAAGGGTTTTATGCCTTAAATTTAAATATATGTAAGCAGACATGGATAAAGTATTTTTGAGGGATGAAAAGTTGGTATCCCCCAAACATATTGTCCTTGGTGCTTAAGGATGATGGAAGAAGGGGAAGTGTGTGGAGTGATGGCATCAGAGGGCTAAACTCTTCTGTGTAATGAGTGAATAGTTGTAAATAAGTTATACTGCTCATGTTATTTAGGAGTCTGAAGCCAAACCCCAGAGTAACATATAAAGTTAATTGCCCTTATGGGGTGGGACTAGGAGCAAACGAGAAGTAGAACAGAGGATCACTGTTTAGCATCCTGTAGTTTTATAAGATGCCACCTATAATACGATGGATTACTTTAGTAAAAATAAAAGTAATACTATAAATGCATCTTTGGATCTCTTTACAAATTATAAAATAAAGCTGGTCATATTTAAAGAAGTAGTAAGTTGACAGAATTTGAGGCTCTGGAGAGAGCATTGGTTCCAATTTCAGGTACATTAGTAGTGACAGGAGCTAGAAAGATATGGCCATCTGTAGTTTCCAGAGAACAGGAGTTGATGGAGAAGCATGGTAAATTAGGGCAGCAAGCTTCCACAGGAAATTGGTTAGAATTCTCAGACACACAATGACCATACCTAGTAGACTGCTTAGATTACATTTAAGGAGATAGCAGATTTCTGATTTCCACCCAGATCCTTCCATTTAGTCTGAAAAAAAAAATGTCCTATGAAGCTTTAAGAGTAGGATCCCTACTTTGAGATTGGTCAGTGATGATGCCATTTCCTCTTACAGGGACCCTAGGTTTTCAGTTTGACCCTACTTTCCAATCTTTTACCCCTATTCATAGCAGAAAAATCCATGCTACTTCTTGAGACAAGCAGACTCTCTAACAACAACCAGGGGAAGCTTGTGAGGAGAAAAGGGGAGGGAAAAAATTGGTTGAGGCAGTGCGTCTCTAGTTGGGCAATGCATTTTCAGCCTAGAAGGTATTGGTTACTTTTAAGAAGCAAGTTTAAAGGGATTTCATTTTGCCACTCCAGGAGAGGATACCATCTCCCTATGGTTCAGACTAACTAAGTGAAGTAATGGGCAGAAATACCTATGGAGAGTCCCATTGATGCCATTTTCTTGGGAAGAATATGGCAGTTTTTATTTTGAAGAGGTTCTGGATGGTGAGTTTGGAAGGCTTTCCTCCTCATCATATCAATCAGTAATCATGAAACTGATATTTGTTATGTAGGTATCATTTGACTATAGATTCAAATTTGTTACTGTTCTTATTTTCTTTCATGCTGAATATATTTCTGTAAGACTTTGAGGTGGTTTCAAGCTCCAGACAACATTTTCCACATTCTGGTCCATTTTGGTAGACTCTCACATAGCAGACTCAACACTTTTGGTCTCCTTAAATAGCCTTTCCCCAGGGCCTCTCAAATTCATTCCTGCCTACTCCCCAGATTTCACACCCTAGGGGTAGAGTTTCCATTTCTCCACTTCAGGAACACTTCTGGATCCTTGAACAGAACCAAACACCTCCTAGATTCGGCAAGTAGGTTCAGAGTTAGCAAGCCTATGTGCAGTGCTTTGTTACCAAATGGTCCAAAAGTAATGTAATTCTAAAGGTTCTTTCGGGGGAATTTCCTTTTGTATCTGAGATGGGAAGTTTCCAGTGCTATAAACAATAAAAGGAAGTAAATGAGGTACTTTATTACATACCACAGAGCAGCACCACAGGAAAAGTTTCTGTTCTAAAGGTAGATGCAAATAACCCAGACTCGGAATGTCAATAATGATTGGCATTCCTTGCTTCATCCATTCTCATAAGATGAAATCCTCCGAAGAAGAAAGTGAAGCTTTAGCAAGATGTCTATTTTAATGCTTTATGTGATGTATTCTTATGTGGAATCATAGTTAGAAGAAAGTTTTAAGAAAATCCATGACAAGGTTAACGAGATCTTACAAAATTGTTTCAGGATTTTAAACAAGCTGCACTGATAAGCGAGACTAGTGTGAAACTTTGTCAAGCTACTGCCATGTGCCACCACAGGTATGGAGCGCCATTGTTTTCAAGGGGAAAACAAGCAAGATCAATAAGCAGACATAACCACTTATAACCCCATACAGAAGATGGAAGGGAATGGGAAGGATGGAAGGAAGTGTGGCTGTGATAGATTACAAAAATTGGGAGTAGGCATATAAGGAATCCTACCATAGATCCAAGGACCCTGACAGGAAAACCCTTGTGCCTTCTAAGAAACCGACTTGAACCAAATCAGCAACTAAATATTTATATCATGCATTGAAGATATCCATTTGATTTAAGCCTATACAAAAATGTTGATTAAATGTATGCATAGCTTGAAGTCTCTAGGCATAAAATAATTTGTTCAGAAAGTTCATTTCCTGGAAAAAAATGTGATTTAAAAATATTTTCAAGAAAAATTTGCTCCAATAAGAGGTACTTTTATATATCTAAGACTACTGAAAACAATTCAAGAAAATGTCCACAAAATATATTAAAATGTCTTTCTGAGATTTTTATAGAAACACACTATAGACAAGAACAATTAGAAATAACAACAGTAACCCACAACCTTCAGAACATTTGTACAGATTTTAATATGGACACAATGTTATTGTTTAATAATAGTTTATACCATTACTTTTGGTAAGGGAAATAATACCAGTTCCTTTTGAGTAGCAAAGTGGGATGATTTGTAAATTATAGAGGCATGTCTGTTCAAATACTCAGTTTAAACGACTAGAATAGAGTTCGAATTATTGGGAAACTGACATTCTAATTTTCCTTTTTAGGAGGCAGATATATAGCTACATTCCCCCATGAAAAGTAAAGCCCTTTATTGTAATAAAAAAGTAATACAGTAGTTGCAAATTCTACAGATGCCTTAGGGTTAAAACCTAGCATCAGGCCTTTCATTATACACAGTCATACCTTTGTCTATTTTGATGCATCGATCTTTGTGCAATCCGTCTCTTTAAGCACTTGTTATTCTTAAGAAGGAATGGAATGGTGACTGATGTGTTGACTTTGGTGGACGTGTGTAGGCCAAAATGTCTGAGATCACTGCATCTGTCAACATTTGAAACATCCCATAACTTCACTCAGCCTCATTTCTGTTTAACAGCTATTAGAATCGGTCAGTGTCTCCTCACGTCTTTATGAAGTGTGATCTTGGGGTACAACAGCAAAGGCTCCTTAATGCTGCTCTGCAGCTCCAAATAACCCACTCCCAGCAGCTCTCTCGAATCTCCATTGTTCTCTAATAAAAGTGGAATTTAAATCAACAGCAGAGCCCTGACAGAGTTTTAATTCTGTGTGCATTGAATTTTCTCAGTTTTACTGAACTTTAACAAGAAAGAATATTTAGTGATTATAAATTCTCTAGAAAAATTATTTTGCCAACACACAAACACTGCGGAAGAATGGCTTCCCACAATTGAAGTAACTTTTGACATCTTTTTTTGTAGGAAAAACACTTTTTTTTAACTTGGGAAGTTTTATACAAATAAACCTTTAAATTTCAGGGCTTTGATCTTTGAACTTAAGGGAATTGAAGAGTTTCCAGCATCCTTTGTATATTTCTAGCTCTCACTCTTGTAGTTGCCAGGAAACAACATTCCTTAGACTGAATATCCTACTTATTGCCCAATGTAATCACCAAAAGTGTTGTGGCAATGTGAACTTTCAGATCTCAATGAGAAAGCCATCATTGTACTTTAAAAATAATATCTACCCCTTGGCTGTCACAAACTCTTGCTAGCAGAACACATTTATCATGGTATTTTGATATTTGCATAAGCTATTTTCAAGTCTTTAACTCTGCAAGTCACATACTTTGGTATTTGGAGGTATTTGTGATTTATTTGTACAATTCAGAAGGACATTTGTGTCACATCTGTGATTACTGTAAATGCAGTGGGCCTGTGTCAGTGACTGAGAGCAAACACTGTAAACTCGAGCTCCTAGTGAGAGCAGTCACATGAGTTGAAGATCCATGTAAAAGCATTTATTTCAGAAAAATACTTTTAATGTACAATGTATATGCGGCAGGTGATGCTTAATGACTTATAGGTCAATGAAGACTTTTCCCTGAAGTTCTGTCAGATCTTCCCACTGGATAACTGCCTTGTTAGGGTTTACTCCAGTTGATAGGATGCAGTGGCAGCCCTGTCTCCAGGAAAACGAAAGTGCGCTTTCTACAGCTCAAGCTTAGCTGATTCATTTTCTCCTTTGTCTATTGGTGTAGGAGGCGGGGGAGATCCTGTCTTCAGTTCTGCCAACTGATCTGGCTGTGGCTTTCAGTCAGGGATAATTTTAAGGTGCTTGTCAGGTGATGTTAGGAAGTCTGCTTCTTCCTTTTAGGTTGTTTACTCAGCAGGATGGACTAAGTGCGCCCCAGCACTGGTAACTGATAGATAAAACCACCCTTTATAGTGTATAACTTGCACTGCGGAGTAAAGGGCTTTGATTCACTTTCTGATTTGCTGCTGCATCGTTTGCAATTCGTTAGGCTACCCAAAAGAAAAAGAAAAGATTGTTGTTTTTACACCCTGTAGCAGGTTTTTTTATTTATTTTTTTTAAATTCCCTTATGGGTGAAAAGAGAATGTTCAATAATTTATAGTGAATATATGACAGTTGCCTGAAAATACAAAACACTTAGACCATGTAGGTACATGCTGTAAGTAAATATTTCTCTACCCACTGGTGAAAATACTGAATTCAAGAAAACCTATCAACAAATACACTTTACACAGAATACCTATGCCATCGTTATTCTTGATGAGTAGGGCTAGTCCATATGTGGAATTGCCAATGTAATCCACCAAGATGGTACCTGGAGAGGCACTGTGATCCCACATTCAAATGAACTGGCACATCTTAAATAATTGCAGTTACTGAGAAAGCAGTGTGGACCCTGTAAACTACAGAGAGATGGTCTTGTGATTTCTGAGCAACTACTCACAGAATGAACTCAGAACTCATGAAGACCATTGTTAACCATTGCATGTCTGATACATCAGAGGCCACATGTCCATACTACTTCAGTGCTGATCCTCGTGTGATAGTCTAGGTGGCACGCAGTGCATATCTTTGGGTGGTGTTTGACCAGAAGCAAAAGCAAAAGCAACAATAACAACAAAACATGGGCACAGAATCATGAGGGCTTCCAACCCCCAAGATTTATTATTTTTATTTATATGTATGTATGTGTTCTCAAGGAATCCAGAGGACATCTTATCCCTAGAACTATAGTTATGAATGTTTGTGAGATGTCTGATATGGGTGGCTGGCAACCCATGCTGCATCTTCTGCAATAACAACAAGCATTCTCAACCACAGCACCTTTCCAGCCCTCAATTATTTTTGTTGCTATTATGGACAAGTATTGGAAGAAATACTTGATACCTTCAGTTAAATAGGATGTCCCTAAAAAAGAAAAGAAATACTAAATATGTAAAAATTTATTTTTAATGTATGCTGTGAGTCATTCAATTATGGGATAAATTTCATAGGAGGCATTATTAGACAAGTTTGTTTGTATGTGAGAATCGTGAAGTATACTTATATAAACTAATGTAGTTATGGCATCTCTAGTGTGGATTATCATTGTATATATGCTCCTCTGTAGACTGAAGCATTATTAGATTGATTGACTCTGTAATTTAAATAACATATGTCATCAATATCAGTGCATATTTTCCTGTGTTGGTAACTTAACATTGTTAAAACAAAGTTTAGGACTGCCTTTTAGATATCTATATTTCTGAAAAACAAAATTCTAGAATAACATTCTACATTGTGCTGTGAAAGTGAGTTTTAATTTTTTTATCTTTATTTGTCCATTTTGTGTAAACATGCACATATGTGGATGTTATATAGCTATTTCCTTCTACTATGTGGGTTACCGGGATCAAACTTAGGTTATCAGACTTGGTGGCAAGAGACCTTGTGGTTCTTGAAAATGATTTTTACTTCCCTTCTTCTCCTTCCCCAAACCTCCAGCAATGCTTCTAGACTTCCATAGACCATATAAACTCATGTGCTTCTTATAATAGACAATAAAAGTAAAAGACAGTCTATAATTTTTAATACAAATCTTTTTGTATATGCATAAGTCATATGCAGAAAAACAGTGAATAGGGTGCTATTCAGTTCACCAGAATGCATCACATTTCCTTTCTTTTTTTCTTTTCAGGATTAAGGAATTTGAAGGAGCTGTTGATTTCTTTACTAGGGCTATTAAAATTAACTCGTGCTTTCTGGATGCTTATATTGGACGGGGGAATTCTTACATGGAGTATGGACAGGACGAAGCTCTGAAACAAGCGCAGAAGGACTTCCTGAAAGCGCTGCATATTGATCCATCATCTTTAAAAGCCAGAGTTAGTCTAGGCTATAATTTGCAGGTAACATATAACAAACAGCATTTTCAGCACTGAGAGCATTGTTTGGACAGAAAAAAGATATTTGTCTTTTTACTGGTGATGTGGACAGATGCTACTTCTCAGGCTATGAACATTTAGTTTTCCTTTACTGTAGTATGGAGGGTAGGAGTGGGGATCAAGGACTCATTTAACACAGAGAATTTGCTTAGATGAGCCTGAGCTCAGCTAAGCCTGATAGATAATGCTGGAAGAGATGGGATTGGTTGATATCATGACCAATGTCCAGGATTGTGTTAGAGAGAAAAGATTGACTTCCTAGAATTAAACCTACTTCTAAACAAATTATGAACAATCCACAGCCCACTTAAAGAATGGATTGGATGACTGCACAAGAACTAGAGCTGACTGGCAGCCAATGCAATATGCTCACACCATTCGTAGTCTGAACCCCTTATAATATGCATGAGGAGTGGATCTCTTCCCCCAGAGACAGCCTTTTATAAGAAATGAAGTTTCTTTTGCATAGTTAAGCTCTTAATTTAGAGAGTTACTGTTAAGTGCACGAGTACTTATTTGATTGTAATTGTAATAAATGCAACAAATAAAACAAACAAACAATAATCCCCAAAGAGTTTTTGGTACAAAGAAACCCAACTAAGGGTTAGGATATATATATATATATATATATATATATATAATGTACATATATATATATAATTTATATTTATATTTATGTTGAGGCATGTGAAAGACTAGTAGTGTAGTAGGGGAGGGACTCGGGCTAGGATTTAGTCTTGAGATTAAGGGAACAACTAAGGACATATTGTAAGAAGAGGCTGAATAGAATGTGATGGAGAAAGGGAGATTTGTGATGACACTAGACAATTAAATGAGACCTGTAATAAAAGCTTTAAAGTATAGTTAAAATGGGAATATCTCTAATCAGAGATGTGCCATCAAATTTGTAATTTGTGAAAATCCCACTGGGTATATAACCAGAAATAGGGATTGGAAAGCACATCAGTATGTAGGAATGTAGGGAAGGGCCAATAGAGGACAGTTAGGGCTATCCACGTGGTGTCCATGGAAAGGAGGGACAGCCTGTTCTACAAGTACATGCAGATTCTTTACTGTTCTCCTAGGACTGGGGCTATCACAGTGAGCATAGCAGATGTCAGAACAACTGATAAGATAAATCATATTGTGAGATGGTTTGCAGTTCAATATTCTGATAGTGCAACCTCAGTTTGCGTACTTTTGTTTATTAGGTGAATTTGTGAAGGCTTGCAGATTTCCAAATATTTGACTCAGAGAGGTTGCTCATTATGAATCGGGCTCTGGTCCTCTTTGTAGTTATATTCCCGTATAGCTTTATGTGAGAGTCACTGGGCTCAGGTTGGTTAGAGTTTGCCAGACTCTTAGACTCTGGCAGGTTGAGTATTTGAGCCCATGAGAGAAAGAACAGAAGCTGGACCTTAGTGAATTAATTAACTCCCTGTCTTCCTGTGGGGAAGTGTTTAGTTGCCAGCTGGCCTGCTCTAGGAAACACCCTGACATCCTTCTATTAATGGTGCCTGTCTCCTGACCTTTTTCCTCTTTTTTTTTTCAGTTGGCTCTAAGGTTGTTATAAACAGATTCTTGGTAGATTTACATACAACTATCTTCAGTGGAGTGTATAAAGTGTTTCTAAAATTTCAGACACTGGAACAATTAATTTGCACTGTGACTCCATTAAATTATGGAGCACATACCGATTTTGCTTTGTGTGTTGTGTATATATTATAGATATCTGAAATAATCTATCTATAAACCTACCTACCTGTTTGTCTACAGATAGACAGACACACACACACACACACACACACACACACACACACACACAGTATGCACACACACTTAGTTCAGACAAGGCCTCAACTATGTAGACCCAGCTGTCTTCAAACCCACAGCGATGTGCCTACCTCTGCCTCCTAAGTGTGTGCCACAACTTTCAGCTATTTGTAGATTTCAGTGTGTTTTGACATATGGCTGTCACATAGTAGCTATGACTTTAAGTTGTCTAAGATTAGTATAGTAGATAAATATGAACTTAAATGTATTTGAACATAATTTGATCATAAATACTTACAATTAGGTCATTGAAGATATTCATTTTGTAGCCTGCTTTTTTATTTAAAATACTTTACCTTTAGTACCATATACTATATACATTACCAAAGATTTTTTTGAGTGAGAATCAGAAACATTTGTCATGTTACAGACTTGCTTAATGAAACTGAACAACTATTTTAGGCCCAAGGAAAATTCCAGAAAGCTTGGAATCATTTTACTATTGCCATAGAGGTTGATCAAAAAAACTACCTAGCCTATGAAGGACGAGCTGTGGTTTGTCTTCAAATGAATAATACTTTTGCTGCAATGCAGGATATTAATATTGCCATAAAGGTAAAAACGTCTATATTGATGATACTATTATATATATTCACAACATCAATGAATAAGTCTAAGTAAGTTGTTCTCTGTTACCTATTGTAAGTGATATATAGAAATAATGTTTTGTTTTCCCAGAGTTATGCCTAGGGTGAAGAGTTATTATGGTTTATTTATTTTGTAATATAAATGCATTTAAAATTCATTTTAGCAAATGCACCTTGTATGTTTCATAGGACCTTAATAGTATTTCTTAATACAAGATGAATTGAAAATGGAACAGTGATGTCTCAAGTTTGAAGCAATTAGAGAACACAATAGATGTTTGGCTTCTTTCTATAGTGAAGGAACAGCCTTCTTATGATTTGAATTGTCTTCCAGATTTTGTGCTTAGTTTCTATAATTTTGGAATATTATAGAAGTATTATAAAGGGTAAAAAGGAAAGAACTTAAAGGTAATTGTTTCTACATAAGACAGTGAAGCATTTTAACTGTTCAATTTAATGTCTTTTCTCATTTAACAGATAGACAGGTAAATGTCCCCTATGTCTATTCCTTGGAAAGGACTTGAGTAAAACTCTAAAATTATTTGTTTTATGGCAGGCATTCAATAAAGCATTGACATGAAACCAATATCATACCGAGCCCTTTCTGAAAATATTTGCTCTAATTGGGTTTTACCTACACTGTAACAGCACTTGTTCCCACAAGTGGATTTCATAACATTCATTTCACAGACACGGAATTGGAGATTAATACTATTCTCAGATGCCAAATCCTCCTATGATTATGTTGCAGATCAAAACTACAGCAGAATTCTTAACAAATCGTGGCGTGATTCACGAGTTTATGGGTAAACAACAAAATGCAATGATAGACTATGAAGCAGCAATTTCTCTGGACCGCAAGTACTCGCTGGCTTACTTTAATGCAGGAAATATCTACTTTCACCACCGGCAGTTTTCTCAGGCAATGCACATTTTTCTTAACTTTTTTTTTGACATTAAATACTCCTTTGTTATATACAGTTTTAAAGTGCAGCATTTATATCTTAGGTTAATAAATAATGTAGTGTTTGGTAAAGATGGTTATAATTTTCAATTCTTACAGTTGTGTAAATTTATGCTTCTCAGTGTTCTTGACCATTCAGCACTGGTTCAGAAAACACTGATTTTAATTTTCTAACATTTGGACATTCTCTTTATCTATCCAGTTTCCAGGCTGGAATTCTCTTTCCTTTATCACACTTAGACTTCCCTGAAGACCCTCTTTATGCCAGGATGATTTAGCTAACTCATGTTAGGGTGTGTTTTCTAATTATCTGTTATATGAGCAGAGGATACAAGGAGACACAATTTTTTATATATTTATTATTTTTCTTATTTTACATATGGGTCCCAGTTTCCTCTCCCTCCCTCCCTCCCTCCCTCCCTCCTCCCTCCCTCCCATGCTCCCCAAACCCCTGCCATCGATCCTCCCCCCACCCAACTCCACAGAGGTTGATGTCTTCCAGGAGGGATTATCAAAATCTATCAAGTCATTTGGAGTAGGGACTAGGCCCTCCCTACTGCCTCTAGGCTAAGGGAGTATCCCTCCATTGGGAATGGGCTCCCAAAGTCCTTTCACGCACAGGGGATACATCCTGGTTACACTGTCAGAGGTCCCTTAGACTGTCCAGTCCTTCTAACTGAGACCCATGTTCAGGGGGTCTGAGTTGGTCCAATGCTGGTTTCCCAGATATCAGTCTGTGAGTCCATGAGCTTCACCTTGTTCAGCTGTCTCTGTGGGTTCTGTAGCCTGGTCTTGCCACCATTTTCTTTCTTTCTTCCTTCCTTTCTTTCTTCCTTCCTTTCTTTCTTTCTTTTTTCTTTTTTTTAATTATTTTTTCTTATTTTATATATCAATACCGGTTCCCCATTTCTCCCTCCCTCCCATGCCCTCCCTGACTCCCCTTCCATTCCACCCCACCCCTCCCCCCTACTCCACAGGGAGGGTGATGTCTTCCAGGAGGGATCAACAAAATTTGTCAAGTCATTTGGATTAGGGACTAGGCCCTCCCTCCTGCCTCTAGGTTAAGGGAGTATCCCTCCATGGGGAATGTGTTCCCAAGGTCCTTTTGTGCATCAGGGATACATCCTGGATCCACTGCCAGAGGTTTCTTAGACTGCCCAAGCCTTCTAACTGAGACCCTTATTCAGGGGGTCTGAGTCTGTTCAGTGCTGGTTTCCCAGCTATCAGTCTGGGGATACATGAACTCCCTCTTGTTCAGGTCAGCTGTCTCTTTGGGTTTCGGTAGCCTGGTCTTGTCCCCATTTTCTTTTCACTCCTCCCTTTCTGCATCTGGATTCCAGGAGTTCTGCTCAGTATTTAGCTGTGGGTGGGTGTCTGCTTTTGTTTCCAACAGCTACTAGATGAAGTCTCTATGATGGCAGATATATTAGTCATCAATCTCATTATCAGGGCATTTAAGGTTGCCTTTCCACTGTTGCTCAGATTGTTAGTTGGGGTCATCCTTGTAGGTCTCTGAACATTTCTTTAGAGTCAGTTATCTCTTCAAACCTATAATTGCTCCCTCTATTATTCTCTCTCTCTCTCTCTCTCTCTCTCTCTCTCTCTCTCTCTCTCTCTCTCTCTCTCTCTCTCTCTCTCTCTCTCTCTCTCTCTGCTCCCATCTATTAGTCCCCTGACTCAATCTTCATAGTCCTACATGCTCAAGGAGACACATTTTAGTTCTTCTTTTGATCGACCACTTAATCTCTTGCCCTTCATCTTATTCTACCTGAAATAAAAACTTGTTAGAATTTTACATGAGATAATTTACAGTACTTGAAATGGAATGTACTTAGAGGATCAAACCTCTTGTTTTTTTTTTCAATCCTTGTCTTTTTAGCTGTAGTCACTGTTGTGCTTTCTGAAACTTACCTTGTTCTTTACCATTTTGAGTTGAGTTAAATTACTTATCACTTATTAATTTATATCATGATAATATAATAATTTGTTAGTGCTTCATCTATTTTCTGAGTATTGTTTTGACAGAATCCCATATATTTTTGGTCTTTATTTTTAAAAACGGAGTAAGATACAAATAATGTGAAATCTAAAATCTTAACCATTTTTAAATTCATGGTAAAAACATGCCATAATGCTCTCTAGAATTTTGTGCCTGCAATTTAAATTTCCTCTCTTGCTTGGGAGCATCAGCTGGGAATTTAATCAGTTGGAAGAATTTTATATTTTCTATGCTTTGTGTGTACATTAAATATATTTTACTCTGTGCTGTGTTCCCTTTTGAGTACTTCAGTTTTCTGATTTATATTGAGGTTTGTAGTTTTGCTCTAGTGACTGTATAACTACCATTATGGCCCTTAGTTATTATTTACATACTTCCTCTAGCATGAACAAAAATTACCATCGGATCTCCTTCTCATTAACACAGTAGCACAAATCTATACTCTTCAACTTTGTCTGTTTTTGCTTTTGTTTTTTGAGACAGTCTTTCTGCATAGCCCAGACTAGTGTCTAATGTGTGATCTTCCTGATTCTTCCTCCAGAGAAAATAATCCTGGAATTAAAGCTGTGTGTGACCATGCTGCCTAATCTTTAAAAGTGGGGAAGCCCCTTTCCCTCAAACCCACTCCAGCTTCCTCCATTTCACTACCGATCTTCACAGAAGTATCTTTTAACCAACGTCTATAGTAGTTGTCTTTCGGTTTCTAGCTCAGATTCTTCATTCAAAGCTTCTCCAGTTCATGCTCTGCCCCCTCTTCTACTCCAGCTTGTTCTTGTTAGCATTCCAAGTGACTCCTCCAACCTCCTTTTCTGGACCCTTCAGGAACATTTGATACAGGGCACTTACTGCTCCACAAAACATTCTGTTCTCTCGTTCTTGTTACGAACCTATCCTGATGTTCAATTCTAATTATTGATCCTTACAATTTGCTAATTTCTGCAATGAATCTGACTGTCTCAGTAAGGATGAATTGCAAGGACAGTAATCAAGTAACAAGATGTAGTTGTCTAAGACATGGATGGGTTGTCATTGCTCAGATGCTAATCTGCTGTTGTTTTTCCAGGTGTATAAGTCAGTGTCAGTTACGTTAAACTTCTGGTCATTTTCTGACTGGGTTCTAGAAATCAATTTTCCAGTGTTAGTTAAAGAGGCTGAGCCCGGTGGTAGAGGCTTATAATGCTAGACACTGGAAAGAATGAGGCAGGAGGATTTCAAAGCTACCTTTAACACCTTAGTGGAAACCTGTCTCAAAAACAGTTGGAGATACAGGTCAGTGATAGAGGGATTGTTTAGTGAGTGTGAAGCTCCATGTTCAATTCTCATTGACACAAAAAGTAAATAATTCATAAGACTGGAAAAAAATAAAATTCCCAAGGCAAAATTCTGTTTCTGTAGATGATTACATTCTCCAGGATGGAGCACTTTACTTTTTAAACTTATTTTTAATAATTCAGTGACTGTCATATATAAAACTACTGATTCAATTCTAACATGTAATTCAGAATATATATATTTGGGGACTGGAGAAATGATGGCTCAGTACTTAAGAACACCTACTGTTCTTGCAGAGGACCAAGGTTCACATCTGTAGCTCCAGTTCTAGGGATTTGTTGTCCTGATCTTTGTAGGTACAATGTATACACATGGTACATATACATACTGGCACTCACATAAAATAAGAATAAGTCTCAAGAAAATGTGTACAGTATGGCTCTATTCGCCCAACATTGTATAAATATTACCTTGTGAAATATTTAACCTAAAACTTTTTCCTGTCTTGGTGTGATAGATTCTTTGGTGTTAGTTCAGAGTCTAGCAAGTGTTAACCATAGCTTCTCAACTGTGCTGCCATGTCTGGGCCTCTCTGTGCCCTTTCCTCTTCCTCCTTATTTCTGAAGGAAGATCTTACCACAGGAGGAAGGGTGCCTTATAAGAAAAAAATAATCGCCATAGAATTAAAACACAAATGAAACCCAAGTTAGTAACTGCTTTAAAAACACATCTGGATGGGACCTTTGGTATAAATGATTAGCTGCAGATGACTTTGGGACAATAATTTAATCCTCTTCATGATTGACTAGTCCATCAATTATAGATTTGAGGGCATCAAATTGGTTGTTTGAGGCTTAAGGGTTTTCATTGCTTTAGCTTCTATTTGTTTCATCCTGCTCTACTTCAAGTGATCTCAATAAATTAATAGGTTTTTGATTTTTCTAAGTAATAAACTTTGGAAGCTATAGCACAAAGCTATGATGTAGGAGTTGAAGTGATGTCTCAGTGGCTATGAAGAACACCGACTGATCTTCCAGACAACCTGGGTTTGAGTCCCAGCACATACACGGAGACTCACAATCATCTGTAATTTTTAGTTTCAGGGACTCTGATGTCCTCTTTTGACCTCTGAGGGCAATGTGTATATGTAATGCATAAGCATGCATGAAGGCAAAAAATGCTCTAAGAGGTCAGAAAAAGACCAGAGAGGGTTAAGGTGAAGGGTGAAAGGTCTGAGTCAACATTTCCTTGGACTCTAAAATCCTTGAGCCCCCAAATCCACTGACCCTTGAGCTCAAAAATCCCACGAATCCCTGAACTCAAAATCCCACTGATTCCCAAGTTCTGACTCTTAAAAATACCTGGTCTTGATTTGAAATTCCACCAATTCCCACCCTGGAAACTCTATATAAGACTGTCTCTGCTCAGGTCCATGCTAATTTTCTCCTGAGCAGAGGCACCCACCCTCATGGGTCTCTCCCAATAAATCTCTTGTGTGAGGTTTGTTGTGTGGTGTTCCTTGGTTCCCAACAGCCAGGATACCTTTTCCTTCAGAGTTTTCCCAAAACCTTCATTGGGAAAACTTTCCCCCTCAAAGCTTCAACATTTCCACTGGGGAGTCTTTCCCTTCAGAGCTGAAACGCTTCCATTTTGGGAAGCCTTTTTCTTCAGAGCTGTAACACTTACACAAGGAGAGAGAAATTTGAGAATAGAAAGATGAAGAGAGTCTGCCATGGAAATGCTATGGAGGAAATAATTAGAAAATGTCCACAAGGCTTAAGGACATCTTCCACCTTAGTGAGAACATGCCTCATAAAAAGGGTAAAATCTAGACAGCAAAGAGACTGAGATGCATGTAGCCTGAGAGATCAAACTGGGTGTGTTGTTGATTTTCCCTTATAGATAGAATTTAAATAAGAAGTCAGATGTTCATGCCTCTGGGAGTTACAAATGAACATGACTAGAAAGGTGTCCAATCAACATGTTGTGGTTAAAGGTCCAGCTTTCTTAACCCTGTTTGATGTATAACAGTTCTCTTAAAAACAAATGAAAAAAATGAATTACCAAAAGATGATTATGTGATCAGATGCCACAGTTGTGTCAAGAGGCAATAGAAACTACTTGTTTATTCTAAAGGTTGATACTTACCTCATGCAGGCTTGTAGTAGTTGATTCTTGGACTAGGACCTGAGACCCTAGTTCCTTTGAAAACCAAATCACAAATAAAATAAAAGCATTGACAGATTTAATTGAACAAAAAATAGAATAGATCTGCAAGTGAGTGACTCCATTAGAAAACCAAGAAGACAGTTTCACCAAGGAAAAGGAGAAATCTGAGATTTCTTTCTTTTTTTTTTTTTTTTAAGAGGAAAAAAGGCACATTAATCTTTGGCTCTTAGAGCACTTTTGATCTCTTATAACCAAACTGTAGTCATCTTCACTTTGATGCCCACTTCTTCCAAGTCTGTTAGTCAACACTGAATAATTTAGTCTTTGATTTTATCAGCAAGTTGGTTCTTAGTATAATGAAGTTTGTATTCTTTTTGGTGCAGTTTAGACTCTTTTGAAAAACACATCTTTATCTTCATTTCTAAGTGTTTTTATATGTGAGCTATTAATCACCTAAGTTGTATTTTATTTTCTGTCTGGTCTTCTTCTCTAATTTATTTCTTTTTTGTTGCTGATGTTCTATTTGGGGATATGAGATTTGGAGTTGTGGGAAGTGAGAACATTTCACTTCAGCAAGTATTTTACCATTGGCATTACCTGGAATTATTTACACCTGGAATTGTGTTTTAGACCCTAAATGTCTCCTTGTCATGAGCTGAAAGCTTGATCTCCAGATTCTGATGCTATTGGGAGGTGATAAAATATTTAAGATATGATGTCTGCTCTATGTCAACGGGGTGGCAGTGTGGGTGTAGGAGGACACTGAAGGAGGTACCTGACCCCTGATGCCTCTTTTCTTTTGCCTTCCAAGATTCCATGAGATGAGCAGCCTCTTGCTTCATGCCCCCATCATGATCTACTCTGTGGGCACAAACCCAGCAATGGGACCAGGGAACAGAGTTTGAAAGCTCAAAAACAGCCAGCCCCAAATAAATACTTTTCCAATTTTGACTCTCTTAAATGTTATATTTGCAGAAAATAGACTAGAATGGCTAAAAAACAAAATAAGCAAACAACAAGAACAACAAAACAGGGCAACTTTTAGTTCTTAGTTACAAACACTTCTATATTTGGGATGAAATACCATCACTGTTCTCTTATAAATCCGTTGGGCTTAATATTAAGTTAAAAATGAAAGAGCTTCAGATTTCTCGATATCTGTTAATTAAAATTCATTTGAAAATTCATTATTCTTACATTTTATAGGCCAGTGACTACTTTTCAAAGGCTTTGGAATTTAATCCAGAAAATGAGTATGCTCTCATGAATCGAGCTGTTACAAACACAATATTAAAGAAATATGAAGAAGCAGAAAAAGATTTTTTGTGTGCAATGGAACACTGTCCCAACTGGGCTGCATTGTATTTAAACAGAGCAAGTTTCTATATCTGCTTAAAGAAGTATGAGCTAGCTGAGGAAGACCTTGGTGTAGGTAGGTGTGTTTTGTAATTGAGAAAATGGTAGCAATTACTTTACCTCTTTCAGATTCCAAAAGAACACCATCAAGCCTTTTTGTTTATGTGGAATCGATGCGTGTGTGCTACTACCTTATTTATGTGACTAATACACATTCCTTTGTGTAATGCCTCACTTTAATACATGGTAAGATGAGTTAGAACTATTGGGAAGCCACACACAAACAATGCCAGTTTTCCAGAGGAAGGCATTACACTGTGGTTTCCTGCATTAGTCTTCTCAGAAACATCTGGTGTTCCTATTTGAATTTCATTGTTTCATTTGAAGAAAAACACTTAAAATGTGAACTATGGGAGATTTTTATCAATACATCTAGACATATTGTTTCCTTTTGCAGCCCTGACTTTGAAGCCCAATGAAGCTATAGTGTATAATCTCAGAGCACAAGTTCGTGGCAAAATAGGACTGATAGAGGAAGCTATGAATGACTATAACCAAGCCCTTGACCTTGAAGAGTGTCTCTCGGCCACATGATTGCATAGACGCTTGTGGTTTCTGTACTAGGTTATGTATATCTTCTTCCTGAAATTGAAATATATTTGTTGTTTTGAAATGCCACTATTGTTATTGTATTTATTACACTTAAGTAGTTATTCTTTATAACCACTTAATGTATTTTAAGAAACTGTCTATATTGTGCATTAACTACAAAACTTTTACATGATTTCAGGCAAGAATGGGATGTTATGAAGCCTTGTTTATATCAGTGAAGTAAAAAAAAAATGGCTTTCTAGTTCACCTAGTACCTTGATAGATGAATTTCTTCATAGGATACAAGGTCTTTGAAAGGAATATTAATCCATAAATTATTTTCTGAAATAGTTGAATGATAAAAAAGTTATCATCAAGTTTTCTAAATGCCTATTTAAACATGTTCAACAGTTTCCAGCTCGAAGAGAATAAGTATTAGATTATGGATATAAAAGATTGATGTCTAGCCACCTCTCCTCTCCCCTTTAAACACTGTACTACTAGCCTGGATTCTTCCTGATCTCTGTGCTCTCCCAACACATAAACATGTTTCTTTTTTATGTGCTGCTTGACTTCCAGAATGACAGCTGCAAGGATTTTGACCATTCCTTTTCCTTGAGAAAATGCATTCTTTCCCTCATTCAGTTCTCACAAACATACAAGTAAATATGTATAAAATCTGTGCACAGTTGTAATTGATGCTTCATAGCACTCTGTGAATAAAATTGAAGCTTTTGATTATTTTTTTTTTCAGAAAAGGTCTTACTAGGTAGACTAGGTTGGCCTTGAACTCACAGTCTTTCTGCTCCCATCCCCCAAAGTGCTAGCATTCCAGGTGTGGGCCATAATGCCTGCTTAAAAATTCTTCATGAGGAATCTTTGGACAAAGCAGAATTCTTTCTAATTACTAAGATTTGCCTCACTCGGTTGATTTTTCTTCTTCTAATACATCACCAACACTACACTTTAGAGGACTGCTTTCATGACGATAAGGCATAGTTGTCCCCTTGACTTCCTTTACTTTTAACTTGATAGCCAATATGTCACAATAGAAAGTTGTTTGTACTTTGTAAGCTACAATGAGGACATATCATGTCATTGAGGGATAGTTTTCTCCAGGCACAATATGTGGATCCAAGTGAGAATCATTTCATCCTAGTGAGTTATTTCAGCTGATTAATCAAAAACATTTAGCTTCTTTTTAAAATAATTTTCTTGTCCTCACTAGTCTCCAGATTCTTTCATTTCTGACTTAGCCACAGGTGAGAGTCAAACTGACCTCCTTTACCCACATATTTCCTTCTGTGGCGTATATATGTCCATTTCTGCCCTGGGGTCCCTTGCTGAAGTGGAAATGTCAGTTGCTGAGGATTGTCTTAGTGTCCACTGTGTGCCCTGCAGATGTGCAAGCATACATGCCCCTGCCAGATGAACTTTTGAAGATGACATAAAGGAAGTGACTTTTGGATAAAGTCATCTCATCCACTTCTTGGTGCATTTCAGTATCCTGAAACACTGGCTTTATGTAGACTCTTGATAGATGGGCGGGAAGATTGTGACCTCAGTCAAGTTTATTAGAGTTGTCAGATTCATTACACACCTCACATTGGTGTTTCTGTCTTCCCTTCCTCCCTCTTAAAACAGTCTTGCTTTTCTGGGATTGAGTTTTCTGAAGGCAACCTTAATGGCCATAGCTTATAGTCATGGCCACCCTTCCCACATTTTTTGGCACCTACAACTGCCACAGCAGCACCATACATATTTTAGCTATGTGTACTTTACTCTCCCAGTGGAGCCTGTTTTCCCATACCTTCCCATGTTTGAACACCAATTTTCTTGTATAAGCACTCTTTTTATAATAGCCTGAATCCATTTTTGTAATTATAATTGCTAACCAACAAGATGTCCTGAGATTTTATAAAAATGTGTCAGTAATTCAGATGCTTATTTTTCTAATGGTTACAGTGTATTTTCTGCAGTGAAGTATTTTATAGTTTGGCGATAAATAGAGGAGAATTACAACTTGAATAAAGAAAGTATAATAATTATGACTTTTAGTTTTTAAGTCAAGTATAGGATTCCATGGCCACACCTATTCCCTCTATTTTCTCAGCAGCCATATTATTGGGTATTATTAAATGAGGAAACTGAGCTTCAAGAAGATTGTTGTGTACATTGCTAGTAAGGAATGGGTTGGATGTCATGGTAGTTACTCTTGCCTGTTGTCTTGCTGGGATTTAGAAACACATAAGAGAAAAATGTCTGAGTCTGTCTGCCAGGGATTTCTGGGAAGTTTATTTGAATTGGGAAAAGCCACCTCAAGTGTGCTTAGAATTGTCCCTGGGATGTGACCTCAGACCGAATAAGAAGGGACAGCAAGTAGAACACTACTGCTGTTCATCTCTCTCTGCTTCCTAACTGCAGATGCAATGTGGTTTGCCTCACGTTCCCACCCCATACCTTCCCAGCCCTCAAACTGTGAGTTGGCATAAATCCTTTTTGCTTTAAGTTGAGTTTGTTAGATGTTTTTGTTACTACAATGAAAATTGAGTGCTGAGGAGTGAGGCTATTGTTGTGACAAATCTGAGCATGTAATTCTTACGCAGGAGGAATGTGGAAGAGTTTTTAGATGAATGTTAGAGACAGCCTAAAGCATTATAAGCAGGGCATCATGGTCTATTCTCTAAACATCAGAATACCAACAGAAATGAGGACATTAGAGAGCCAGCTCATGAGATTCCAGAGAAGAACAAGAACTCTGTCAGAAGCTATATATCACACTGACTTGGATTCCTTTCTCCAACATGGTTGCCCAGAGAGGTGGTTCCCTGGGTTGAGCCTGGAAACTAGAACAAGGCCACTGAAAGTGTGTTCCAAAGGAACCAAGTTGGCAGTGGATCTTGGCAGTAACAGCCTCATGGTGTTTTTTGTTTTTGATTTTTGTTTTTTTTTTTGTTGTTGTTGCTTGTTTGATTGTTTTTTGATAAGAAAACAAAATGGAAGAGTTATGGAGTCACACAGGCATGCAGCCTTCTAGAGGGCTGCCAAGGCCAGCAATGCATGGCTGCTTTAGATTCTCTGTAAAGAGTTCCTTATAATCCATCATGTGAAACTGACCAGGATCATGGTATGTCAATGAAGGAAGACTGTGGACAAGGAGTAGACTTTAGTCCTACCCCCCCCCAAACTGGTTATATGTACTTCAGGTGGTAGCCTGTTGGGATAGGACTGCCCAAGTTTATGATAACTGAGATGAGTTCATTGTGAATTCTCATACATAGAGCTGCAGGATTTGATGATGTCTGCCCTGCTAAGTCTTTGTCTGGCTTTGCTGTGAATTTTCCTTGCCATGTCCCATTTCTCCCTTTTAGAATTGGAATGTTAACTCTGTGCTATTTTATATTGGAAGTATGTGACTTGTTTACAAGATATCCTTCCTTAATAAGGAGAGTGGCTTGCATCTATTGGTATATGTTCCATGATGGTGCTTGTTTACTGGCTATCCTTCCCTATAAGGGAGGGTGGCTTGCATCTATTGGTATATGTTCCATGATGGTGCTATCTAGTCTTTTGAAATCTTTTTCACACCTGTATACCTATATATACCTATATATTCTTGGGTGATGACTGTCTTTCTAACTGAACTGGAAACTACATGAAGATGAAGATTATGTCTGTTTGTTCATCACTGTTCATTGTTATCATAGTTCTTGGCCTGTAGGTGTTTAATGTATTTTCTTCAATATAAAAATGTCTACATACTCATACAGGGCATTATAACTAAACATACCATAGATAAATGGGCATTGCTTGTTTCCACGTTAAAGAGAACATACTGTGATTATCTAGGCAAGTCTAGACACTAGAAAGGTAAGAATGGGGAGTGTGTGCATTCATAGTCTTTTTTTTTATTTGACATTCCCACTGAGAAGCAGATGATAGTGATACATAATTGTTCTATGTGGTTATGTTGGGTAAAATATATCTCGCAATAACATCCTATTTTATGAAAAAGTACATACATGCAGAACATTATACATTTTATTTTCATAGAATGTCTTGAGTTATTGTCATATGCCAACCTTTCACAGTGAGTACTAGTGAGGAATTGTGGATACAGAGTTCACAAAATCATAAAGGAGGTTTCAGTAATTTCCATTTGAATTTTTATTAAAAATTTTAACCTTAATATTTCTGCAGCATATGATTTATTTAAGTTTTGATGAGAAAGGGTCTTTCCTGGAAAGTCTTGGAACACATTTTGTAGCTCAGGCTGGCCTCAAATAAGAGGCTAAGAAGACAGGTAATGAACATAGAAGAGACTATGGGAAGAAATACGAAGCCATAGTAATATAAACGCAGATTCTTTTTGTTTTCTTTGAAGAGCAAATTCATTTTATTGACTGATGAAAAACTAAAGTTATAAAATATTTGGTCAGAGAACAATAATCAAGTTCTTCTGGTATTTTATATTTTCTTTTAACTTTAATCCAAAAGAACAGAAAATTATAAACTATGAGTGTGCTAGATGCTTTTAGTTCCTTCAACAAAAACTGCACAGTGCAGCAGTTGCATAGCATTAAACATATATATATATATATACATATATATATATATGCAAAATTCTGAAAGTACTGTGTGCTGACCTCAAAGACTACTGTAATCACCTAGAGTTCCCCCTCTCTTTCCTGCCACCCTGTAAGGAAAAACAGAACACATTACTGAAATCTCACTACCTCAGGATATTTTAAGTCTAGGAGCACCAGAAAGCTAAGTAATTTACTCAGCTGCTTTCCAACATAATATTTTTATTGGTTATTTGGGAATTTCACATAATGTACCCTGATCACACCTACTTCCCAGTCTTCCCAGGCCCATCCCCCTCCAACCTTGTGCCCCTCACTACCAAAAAAAAATCCGATTTGTGCTAACTCATATACTCACTGGAGCATGGTCACACTCTCAGTGGCCATCCCCTTAAAGAAACTGAGTCCTCTTCCCCACCACCACCAGAAGCCATTGATTATGGAGAACTACACTTCAGCATCCTTATCACTCTTTTAAAGAGTTCTCTTCAATGGCTTCCTGTTGAAGCTGTTTGTTTTTATTGGGGTGGGGTCAGGATGGAAAAGCTGTCACAGAAGCCTTCTGTGTCTCTCATTCTCAGCTATGAGTCTGGAGCCATTGATACTACTTCAGACAAAGCTTCCTTGGCCTTTATAGTCAGTGGCAGTATAGATCATAGACTTCTACATGGCTGCTGGCATCAGTATTTTCTACAGACCTAAGCATGATCTCCAGTGGTAGTACAGACAAGGAACATCAACAAGTCCTCTGCTACAGCTCAGGCCTCAGATACTATCATAGACCCTGGCAGTAGCATGGCTCGTGACCATCAAAATACCATGGCTTCAGGAGACTGCAGAGGCTACAGACATCTTCATGACCTTTGGTGATAACACAAACCATGGATGTCAACATGACCTCTAGTAGGAGAATAGACCATAGACAATCACATGGTTTCCAGTGCAGGACAGACCAGGAACCTTAACATGGTTTCTAGTGGCAGCACAGACCACAAACATCATCATGGTCCTTGGCTACAGCACAGACCATAGACATCAAAATGGCCTTCTGTGGCAACATGGACCATCAACATAGATTCAGGTGGCAACACAGACCACAAATAGCAACATGGCTTTCAGAGGCATCATGACCCAGAGGTCCAACAAGGAGGTCACTTCAAGAAAATGAACCATTCTTCATCTCAGAGCCAAGGATGAATGAGTGACTGTGTAGCACATTTTAGGGTAAAGTCTGTCCAAGGACTTGGCTGCTACAAAGCACCCTGCCTACCCTACTTGGCAAAAACATGTTTTTCTGTCTACCACAGCCTATTCTCACACATCATTTCTCTCCTTTTTGTACTAGTTCTGCCTAAGCACAGCTCTGTTTCTTCATTTTTACTACCTCTTCATTGCATATTTCCTCATCGTAATGGCATTGTAAACTGTAGTCAATCGTGCTATATCTATATCTCCTATCTATCTATCTATCTATCTATCTATCTATCTATCTATCTATTTATCTATCATCTATCTATTATCATATCTATCTATCATCACCTATCTATCATCTCTATATCTATCATCATCATCTACCTATCTATCAATCTATCTATCTATCTATCTATCTACCTATCTACCTTCCTATTTATCTGTACTTTTTTGGCTCAAACAGCTTTAAATACAAATAACCATTGCAACACAGCTTTACATACAAAAAGCTTTACATACAAACATCCATTGCACCACAGCTTTACATACAATTACCCATTGCAACCTGGTCTGGCTCCAGGCTTCTGGTTTTTGAAGCACTATAAACACTGGACCATTACTGAGACTGTCTCCTGTATCCTGCTATTGCCCAGAGTCAGAGTGACCTTGTGTCTAGGCAGGGCATGGGAAGGGGCAACAAAGTATGATTCCTGTGAGCTTCAGTCCATTACACACCTCCCTGCCCAAGATGCAGGCAGTCCCAAGACTCATTGGACTTGACTGTTGTGATTGCAACCTGTGCACAGTGTCATGTCTCTGAAGCTCCCCTTCAACCAGTAGCTCTTTGCTGTGGGAAAGATCTTAGTTCAAGGACCAGCCCTACTCAGTAATGCCATGTTGTTTATTCAGTGCAACAGTGATGCCATATTGCTCTCATGCCTTTCACTGTCATGTTTCTAGTCTTGCTACTGTCTCCCATGCAAGGCTCTGCTCTGTCATCTTTCCTTCCAGTTTTGTGAGTTCATTTTTTTTATAATTTATTTTTTTATCTTTTATTTATATATCGATCCCAGTTTGCTATCCCGCACTCCCTCCCTCCCCCTCTCCCTCTCTCCTTCTCTCTCTCCCAAACTCTCATCCCCTCCCCCCCACTCCACATGTAGGGTGATGCCATCCAGGAGGAGTCATCTAAATCTGTCAAGTCATTTGCAGTAGGGACTAGGCCTTCACTCCTGTTTCTAGGTTAAGGGAGTATCCCTCCATGGGGGAATATGCCCCCAAAGTCCTTTTGTGCACCAGGAATACATCTTAGTTCCACTGTCCAAGGTCCCTTAGACTGCTCAGGCCTTCTAGCTGAGACCCATGCTCAGGGAGTCTGAGTCAGTCCCATGCTAGATTCCCAGCTATCAGTCTGGGGGATGTCAGCTGTCTCTACGTGTTTCTGCACCTTCCCTCTCTACATCTGGATTCCAGTTCAGCTTAGTGTTTAGTTTCTGTTTCCATCAGCTACTAGATGAGGGCTCCGTGATGGTGGATTAGTTAGTCGTCATTCTCATTATCAGGGAAGGGCATTTATGGTAGCCTTTCCACTGTTGCTCAAATTGTTAGTTGGGGCCAGTCTTGTAGGTCTCTGGACACTTCTCTGGGCTCAGTTTTCTCTTCAAACCTATAATGGCTCCCTCTTTCATGCTCTCTCTCTCTCTCCCTCCCTCCCCCCCTCTCTCTCTCTCTCTCTCTCTCTCTCTCTCTCTCTCTTTCTCTCTCTCTCTCCCTCCTCACCTATTTCTCCCCTGACTCAATCTTCCTAGTCCCATGTGCTTTCCTCTCCCCCACTTCTCTTTCTCCTAGTTCCCTCTCCACTCACTGTCCCCCCACTCCCCATATGCTCTGGAGATCTTGACCCTTTCCTCTTCTGTGAGGGACCTTATATGAATCTCTTAGAATCCTCCTTGTATCCTAGTTTTTCTGGCAGTGTGAATTGTAGGCTGGTGATCCTTTGCTATATGTCTAAAATTCATATATGAGCGAGCACATTCCATCTTCTTCTTTTTGTGATTGGGTTACCTCATTCAGGATGGACTCTTCAAGTTCTATCCACTTGCCTTCGGATTTCAAGATTCTATTGTTTTTTCCACAGAGTAGTATTGCATTGTGTAAATGTTTTACATCATCTTTATTCATCCTTCAGTTGAGAGGCATTATTTGTAATAGCAAGAACCTGTGAGTTCAATTTTTAAAAGCATGTTCACATAGGGCCTGTCTTTTATTTAGTTTTTCCTGGGATACTGTGGGCTCTACATACTCCTTATCTGTCCCTCTCCCTTTGGAGCTTCCATGGGTCTCTCAGTCTTCTTGGAGCTGTACTTCAGTTCTGTGGCAGGTTGCTCTGGGCAGTGCCATAAACACAATTTCACCAAGAACAAAAAAAAAAAAAAAAAAAAAACCACCAAAAAAACTACAACATGAGGACCATAATTAATGCCTATTTCAATAATAACTTTAAACATCAATGGCCACAATTTTCCAATCAAAAGACACAGGGTGACTGACTGGTTCAAGAAACAAAATTCATCTCTCTGTTTTCTATGAGAAACACATCTTAGTTTTAAAGATAGGAACTACCTTAGAGTACAAAAAGGAAAGAAGTACTCTAATCAAATGGGAACAGGAATCAAGCAGGTGTCCCTATCTTAATATCTAACAAAATAGACATTAAACTAAAACTAACCCAAATGACAATGAAGGACACTGCATTCTAATCAATGGAACACTTAACCAAGAAGACATTATTCTCCTAAAAATATACACACCAAACTATAGGATTTAAATACATCAATCAATAGGATCAATATAAATCCAATAACAGTAGATAATTTCAGTATTTTACTTTCTACAATATCTGAATAAAAAACAGGGACATCAGAATTAGTTTATATACTAAGTGAACATAACAAATATATAAAATTTTCCACTCCAACACCAAAGAATACACTTTGTACACAGCAGCACAAGAAGCCTTTCTAAAACAGACCACATCTTAGGAAACAAAACAATTCTTTACCTATCCAAAAGATTGAAATAACTCCTTTTATCTTATTGGACCATAATGCAATAAAGCTTAAAATTAGTAGCAGAAGTTCTAATAAACACATGTGATTATGTGTGTTTATTAGAAATTAAACAACTCATTACTGAACGATGAATAGGTCAAAGAAGAAATTAAGAAAAATGTTTTTAAAATCGTGGAAATAAATAAAATGGAAACAACACAACAAAACCTTTGGGACACATTGAAAGCAATTCTATGATGGAAATTTATAGCTTTAAGTGTCTATATTAGAAAATCAGAAAGATTAGGGAGACAGAGGCAGGCAGTTCTTTGTGAGTTTGAGGCCAGCCTGGTCTACAGAGTGAGTTCCAGGACAGGGAGAAACCCTGTCTTGAAAAGCTAAAAAGAAAAGAATAAAAAAGAGCAAAAGAAGTTGGAGGAATAAAGAACAAAGCAGATCTAAACCCAGTCAATGGCAAGAAATAAAAATCAGAGCAGAAATCAATGAAATAGAAATGAAGAAAACAATATGATGAATTAACAAATCTATGAAGAAAGAGAGACCACAAATGACCAGAATTGGAAATGAACAGGAAAGCATTAAAACAGACACCAAAAAAATGCAGAGTCTTATAAGGGAATATTTTAAAAAACATATAGTGTATTAATCTGGAAATCCTAAAAGAGATTAACTTCTAGATCCAGCCAAACAACTAAAATTACCAAGAAAAAAAACCAACCTAATCAGAACCATAAAAATGAGATTAAAATAGTCACAAAAGCCTTACAGAAAAAAAAGTTCTGGATCATATGGCTTCATAGCAGAATTTTATGATATTCAAAGATCTGCAGGCAATCCTTCTTAAACTATTCAAAACACAAAACAGAAGGAACAGTCTCATATTTATTCTACAAGGCCACTATCACTGTAATACCAAAAACAAAGATATAGCAAATAAAACTATAGGCCAATATCTCCAATTAACATAGATTTTAAAAGCATCCAATAAAATACTTCCAAGCAGAATATAGACAAATATTAAAAAGATAATATACTGTGACCAAGTTGGCAGATAAGGATACACAAATCAATAAAAGTAATAAGCCACATACATGGACTTAAAGACAAAATAATATGGCCATCTCTATTGACGCAGAAGGAGCCTTTGATAAAAGCCAACATGATTAAAGTTATATCAAATGAAGCACTAGTGGGAATGTAGCTCAACAGAACAAAAGCTGTGTATGGGAACCCCACACCCAACACCATCCTAGATGGAGAAAAGCTTAAAGCAATCACACTGAAGTCTGAAATGAAAAGGAATGTTTACTATCCAAGCTCCTTTTCAATAGTGTACTTGAAATACTCACTGGAACAATAAAGTAAGAGAGGAGATGAAAGGGATACAGGTCGGGAAAGAAACAGTCCAATTATTCCTATTTGCAGATGATATGATAGTGTACATTACAGAAAACTTCTAGAAATGATAAAATTCAACAACATGACAGGATACAAAATTAACTTGCACAACTCAATAGCTTTTCTACACACCAGCTTCAAACATACAGAGTAGAACATGAACATGCTTTCTTTCATAATAGCTTCATTTAAAACATCTGTGAACAAACCTAAGTAGTAAAGGACCTCTACAATGAAAACTTTAAATTCTGAAGAAAGAGAAAGGTATTAGAAAATGGAAAGACATAACATACTCATGGATTGGTAGAATTAAGATTGAGAAAGTGACCATTTTTCCAAAAGTTGTTTACATATTTAATTCAATACCAATAAAAATCTTCATCTAATTCTTTGCAGAAATAGGAAAAAACCCACAATGACAACAACAACAAAAACTACCCTAAAATTCACATGGAACCACAAAAGACCTGGACAACTAAAATAATCCTGACCAAAAAGATCAGTGTTGGAGGGATTCCAGAACTTAAGATATATTAAGGAGTTATAATAATAAAAACAATGTGATATTTTTACAAAATGGAACAAAATTGAGGATCCAAACATGAGTATATATAACTTCAACCACTTAATATTTGACCAAGATGTTAATGACATAACCTGGAGAAAATGGTGCTTGATAAACTAGATGCCTACTTGCAGAAGAATAAATTTTACATGTATTTATCATTTTATACAAAAATTCCAAATGGATCAAAGACCTAAATGTGAAACCTGGAACTCAGGAACTGATGGAAGAAAACAGGAAATGCCTTCTATGCTATAGATGTAAGAACTTTCTGAATTGGACTCCATTTGTACAAGAATTAAGGTCAACAACTGACAAGTAGATCTCCATAAAATTAAAGGGCTTCTGGACGGCAAAATTACAAATTGGGAGACAATATCTGCCAACTATACATGCTTCTTCATTAAAGTTACTATTGCTGTTACAAAGCACCATAACTAAGACACTTGGGGAGGGAAGAGTTTATTTTGCTTTTTCTTCCATTCATTATTGTAGGAAATCAGATAGTGGAGGAACCTGGAAGGAGGAGCTGATGCAGAGGCATGCTCACTTGCTTTTTTATCCCACCACCAGCACCCAGGAGTGGCTTAACCCACAATGGACTGAGTTCTTCCACTTCAATCATCAACTAAGAAAATTCCCTGGTTTTCCTGCAGCCTGATCTTACAGAGGTGTTTTCTCATTTGAGGCTTCCTCCACTCTGATGGCTCCAGCTTGTGCCAAGTTGACATAAAACTAGCCAATGCAACATTTGACAGAGGATGAATATCCAGACTATATTAAGAACTCTACAAGAACAAAAGAGAGCTAAAACAAAAAGGAAATGATCCATTTGAAAAATGAGACTGGGATCTGAACATAAAAGAAAGGAAATGGCTAGTAAATAACTGAGAGAAATGTTCATCCATTGCTAGTAATTAGAGTAATGCAAATCTAAACAACTTTGCTATTTCATTTTACCCCAGTCAGAATGGCAAAGATCAACAAAACAACCAGCAACTAATGCAGGAGGCAATGCTAGGGAAAAGGGGCTCTCATTTACTGGATTACAAACTGGTGCAGTCACTATAGAAACCAGTGTGGAGAATTCTAAAAAAAGCTAAAAATAAATGTACCATATGACCCAGCTATAGAACTCCTTGGAATATGCCCAAAGCACTCAACATCCTATTCCATAGATACCTGTCCAGCCATGCTCATTGCTATTCTAGTTACAATTGCTAAGAAATGGAAACATCCTAAATGTTCTGCAACTGAGGAGTGGATAATGAAAATGTGGTACATATGCACTAGGTATAAAAAAAAATGTCATAAACTTTGGATGGAACTAAAAAAAGGTCATGTTGAGAGAGGTAACTCAGACCCTAGAAAGACAAACATTGCATGTTCTCTCTCGTTGGAGGCTCCTAGCTCCAAATATTCAGATGTGAGTTCATATCCTGGAGGAATACAGAAACCAGGAAAGCTAAAATAAACCATTGCTGGAGTAGAGGGATTGGAGAGCAACAGAAAGTGGACTAGGAGGATACTAGTGGTCTTATCAAGGGAAATAAAATGGGGGCTCTTTCAGAAGAGTGAGGGAGTTAAATACAGTAAAAGGAAGAAGTAGGGTAAAAGAAAATATCAGGGTAAAAGTGATACGTTGGGGGAAATGGAAAAAGGGTCAGTCTTTAGGTAGGAGAAAGGAAGTAAATACAGAAGGAGAGGCTAAAACACTAAATATTTCTGAAAAAATCAAGCTAAAAACATTAAATCTATATGTAATTATGTGTATAAATGTAGCTTAAATGAACTTTTCTCATCTGAATTGACAATTGTCTCTCGAAGAGACAAAACACCCAATAGAAGCCCCCTTTTGAGTTGTTGGTTGTGGAAGTCCAAAAGACTCCCAATACGGCCTTTTGTTAATTGCCCTTGGTTGACCCTAGAGATGATGGAAGGTAAGTCCCTATTGATGAAGACAACATGTGCTTCAGAAACAGGACCCAAAGGTCCAGGAGCTGGAACTGACCCGAATCCCTCCTTATGTGAGTGATAGCTTTCATGCTATCAGAAGGCATTATGCAAACTTCCAAAAGAGGGAAGCATCCAATAGTCCTACCCAGCTATGACACCCGTGAACCACACCAACAACTAGCATGGCTTGATGACCCTAAGGGTGCAGAAGTGGCATGCATACCTTGGTGGTAACCAGCAGATCTCCAATTAGACTTTAAACCCTCTTAAGGGTGAAACCACACCTGGTACTAGAAACCTAACCAAATATCTGGTGCTAGTGAATTTCTGTATCTTGCAGGGAAGTCTATAGCCACTAGTTTACTAATCCAACACAGTCCCTGACAATACTCTAAACTTTTGTCTTTATACCCACAGAAAAGTGGGTATAAAGTGGGTATAAAGACTTCTATTTTCAACAGATGTAGAACATTACAGAATACCACAACCAATCAAATGCAGTGTTGTAAACATTGTGAAGAGGTGTTATGGGGGAAGAAACATGGTGACAAAAGGTCAGAAAATTTGAGTGAGATTGTGTCTTCTGAGAAAGTCAGAAGCTACACCAATAGAGTCTCACCAATACGAGTGCCTACACATAAAGTGAACAATGATGACATCAAGAGACGGGGCAAAGGGAACTGGGAAAACCTATGAGATCTCAAACCCACGCAAATAACTATAGGCAACTAACGAATGCTGAGGGTGAGAGAAATAGTCTTTTCCTAAGAAGAGCACACCAATTGGTTATCCAATACCAATGGTCAGCCCTGAAAGCACACATATGAGTAGCATTACAAAGACTGAGCAGGTTATATTTATATATGCATATATAATCATACATGAATGCATACATATACATACATATGTATATATATGCATGTAACAACAATTAGGAAAAAGGCTATGAATTGGAAAGAAAGCAAATAGGCTGTATGGAAAGGTTTAGAGGGAATAAAGAGAAAAGAGACATGATGTGCTATATTATAATCCCAAAAAATAAAACTGTGAATGAAAAGAAATTCACATTGCATTTTTCCCTGGGTAATTATTGTGGACTCTGAGCTATAGCAAACAGGGCAAGGGTCTCAAAGGACCCACTCATTCAGATAAATCCTGCCAGGTGTGTTCCATTCTTTACACCCTGATCATCTCTTAGGAACACCTACCTATAGTGCATGTGTGTTTATACAGAATTTCCTGAAATACAGCTAAAGTGATCATAGCCACTAACATGGCTATGGAAAATCTTCTGGTTAAAATTGTGGGTCAACTGAAGTCTTTCAGCTTTCCTAGAAACACAGTGTAATGAATACATTTGCAGTAGGAGGGGTTATTAACTTGCATGAACTCGTGTGATGTTTTTACCATATTTTGGAACTTTCACTTCTCTGGAAATATAAAGACCACTAAAGCCACTGCTTAAAACATAAAACTGAAAATGTCTCAAAATACCTATCAGCTTTATGACAAAAATTCTAGTAGAAAGCAGAATCTTGGGAGGCTGGTGGCTTATGCTGAAGGTACTCATGGTTGTATAACCATGACTTAGAATTACTTAAAAGCAATAAAATTTATTTGGAAGAAGTACCACTTATATATTGAATATAGGTATATTTCTTAAATCTTAATTCAAACGAACAATAGGTTAGACAAATCTATATAGTGCTGCTGTGTATCTTGTCATGTGGACACTTTGAAGTATACATTTTATTTATATGGTCCTAAGGTCTTTGGAAAAGAGCCCTAATAGTTTCACACGAATAGTTCCTTTTAGTTGTAAAATTCTTATAGATTACATAACTCTGTAAGTTAACTTACCTTGAATCATATTGTGAGAAATTGAAAATAACTGGAAACAAACTCTTGGCTCTGACTTACAAATTTCTGTTTGTTTTGTTGTTTTGTCTTTTGTTTTGTTTTTAAGGGATCTTGGTATAAATCATGATATTCTTAATTTTTATAATTTATTTTATTAATTAAATTGGATGAGGCAGCCAAATAGGAGGAAAAGAATCCTGAAAGTAGGCAAAAGAGTTAGAAATACACTCTCTGTCACTGTTAGGAGTCCCTCAAAAACACCAAGCTAACATCTATAGCATATATACAGACAACTTCATGCAAACCCATTCAGACCCCATGCTTGCTGCTTCAGTCTCTATGAGCCCATGTGAGTCCTGCTTAGCTGATTTGTGAGCCATGTTTTTCTCCATACCATCTGATTCCTACAGTCTTTTCTTCCCCTCTTCCATGGGGGTTCTTTAATCTCTGAGGGGAGGGACCCAGTAGGAACCTCCATTTTAGACTCTCTATCCACATAATATCTGGCTGTGGGTCTCTGCACCTGTTCACATCAGCTACCAGAGAAAGTCTCTTTGACAATAACTGGAAAGAGCACTGATCTATGAGTATAGCAGAATATAGTTAGGAATCATTTCATCATCATCCTCATCCTCATCATCATCACCTCATCATTATTGTCATTATTGTCTGTAATGTTAGGTTCTACCCTAGGTCTCTGAATTTATTGGTCTGGGAAACCACCATTTAATACTTACTTTACAAGCTGGAGATGAAATTCTCTTTTGATTTCAAAAATCAAGGTTATATTTTTAGTTATCTTAAATTGTTTTATCCCATGAAAATGAAAGATGCAATCGTTCCCTTAAAAACATGGTAAGTCGTTTATTTGATTAGTTGTAGAGACCTATTTAGGAAATGTGCAGGTTCCCCAGAAATATACTACATTTCAACACTTTTCTGAGTGTTACTTTCCCTGAATAATGTATGAACTGTGTCATAGCTCTGCAGGGAATTCTCATATCCACAGAATGCCAGCCTCTTTAACATTGCATCTACCATTTTCAATTCTTAAGCCCTTTGCTTACTATTTTTGATCTTTGATGGTAAGCAGACAATATAGGGAGAAGTGTAAGAATTGAAAATCCTTGGTAGTCAAGGAAATCATTTAACATACTGGAAGTCTTCTGGTAGTATTGTTGGGAAAATATGATTTTTCTTAGAGACTATTTTCTTTATAGTTCTGAAACAGTGATTCCTTTACTAGCAGGAGAATAAGTGAGTGGCCGAGAGCCCATTTTACTTCAATGGTAGAGAATTGGTGCAGGAGTGTGGGGAGGGGACAGGAGAAAGAAAAACAATTGGAAAGCAATTTTAAGCAGGATATTAAAAGATACTGCTATGTCATGTAACAAAACTTTAAAAATTCACATGAATTTTTATAAATTTGTGGGGTGAAATCTAAGACTTTCGGGATTGTGTTAGTGAGTCTTTTGAGTCTTGTGAAGAGAATATTAACATGAGCAAATAGAAAAGATTTAGTTTAGATTATTGTTTCAGAGGTTTCAATACAAAATTCTCTGGGTCCATTGTGTTGGGCCTGAGGTAAAGCAAAACACCGGAGTGACAGAGAAGACCAAACACTTCATCGGGGGTGAGGGTGGGGTGGGAGGGGGTGGGACAGGAGTTAGGCAAGATGTAACCCTTACAAACACGTTTCAGTGACCAGATTCCTCCCACTGGGTCTCACTCCCAGGAAAGTTTCCACCACATTCCAGTGCCATCGAAGTATGAATCCATCAATGGATTAACTCACTGATGAAGGTAGAGTCTTCATGGTCCAATTACTTCCCAAGTTCTCCAAAGCCCCACCTCTGAATAATGTACTAAGTGAAGCTGAATTAAAATATAGTGAAGTAATTTCTTTGTCAGAGGTCTGTCAGTAAGCTTAAATTTTCAGACAGGAGAGTACAGTAATTGTTGAAAAGATGGATCCCATCAAAGAGAAACCTGGTGCTGTGCACTGGGACAATGGGAAAGGTGCCTTTGGGGCAAGGTCCCACCCAAAAAAATGGCTCTGACTTGTATGGGTGTAAATTCATGTGAAAGGTGAAAGCTTGAACTGCGATTGTCCCTAAGAAAGCTCCTGCTCCTCAGTACAGTAAGTTGCTTCTGAGAGTGTTTCTGATGCAGTCAAGGGGGATAGGCTTGATTCCTACCTGGCAGGGTAATTTACCAGTGTCATCCACACAGTGTTGGTTCAGTAGGCATAAAAGAGGCAAGATTGAAGAGGGTCACAGAGTCTTTTTCCCTTAATTTCAGAGAGAAACTGAGTCCAGGCAATACGTGACAGGGTGGTAGTTCCAGTGAGAAGGCTCTGAGAGGCTGTTGTCTGAATCTGTGAAGGTAAAGTATAGGGTACAATGGAGGCCCCAGGATACTGGAGAATGTTAGAAAGGTTAGGGCCAATGTCTGCCAAGAAAAGCTGTGGACAAAGAGTGGAGCATTTCTGTGCCAACTAATCTTGGTTGTCAATTTGACTATAACTAAATCAACTAAAACCCTGGGTCCATCTATGAAGGATTTTTCTTTATTGGATCATTTGAGGTCAGAAGACCCACCACAAATCAAGTCACACTTTCTGGTGGCATCCTACATAAAAAAGGATATGAGAAAAAGAAGTCTTTGTTTTGCCGCCTTACCCTCACTCTCACAGGCAAGTTCTAGCCTGCTGCTATGACATTCTTTCACTGGTATAAGAACCTACTTCTTGTAGGCCAGGCTGGTCTTGAACTCACAGACATCCACCTGCCTCTGCCTCCCTAGTGCTGGGATTAAAGGTGTGAGCCACCAGCACCCACTACAGAAACACATAGAGACAGCTGACCTGAACAAGGAGGAGCTAATGGGCTCCCAGACTGATAGATGGGAATCCAGCATGGGACTGACTCAGACCCCCTTAACATGGGTCTCAGCTAGAAGGCCTGGGTAGTCTAAAAATCCTTGGACAGTATAACCAGAATGTATCTCTGGTGCACAAAAGGACTTTGGGGGCACATCACCCATGGAGGGATACTCCCTTAACCTAGAGACAGGAGAGAAGGCCTACTCCCTACTGCAAATGACTTGACAGATTTAGATGACCACTCCTGGAAGGCATCACCCTACATGTGGAAGTGGGGGAGAAGGAAGAGGAGGGTGGTCAGGGAGCATGGGAGGGTAGAAGAGAGGGAAAGATGAGCAGAGAGGGAGAGGGAGGAAACTGGGATCGATATGTAAAATAAAAATAAAAAATAAAAAAAAGGAAAAAAAAAGACAGAAAAAAATCCTACTTCATTAGGATACAAGTGTTTATGGAAGACCAGTGGAGACATCATATTCTTGGACCTTCTGTCAGGAGACTCCCATTGCTCAACTAATCAGTCTATGGCTTTAAGCCACTTCAATACATTCCTTTTAAAATATAGATTCATTCTATCAATCTAGCACAGTGGTTATCCATCTTCCTAATGCTTTGACCCTTTAATACATTTCCTCATGTTGTAGTGACCTCAATCATAAAATTATTTCATTACTACTTTATAACTATGATTTTGCTACTGTTATGAATTGCAATGTAAATATCTAATTTGCAACCCAAATTGAGTCATGATCCATAGGTTGAGGACTATTGCTCTAGAAAGCCTTGACTAATACATTGCCAAAGAGGGAGGAGCTGTGTTTTTATAGGTGGGTTTTGGGTGTGATGAGACTATCCAAACCATTTAAAGCCCGGTTAAATTCATTATCATCTCCATATCCTAAATACACTGCCACACAATTTAGTATTTTCTCTCGTATATTTTGGCCTTGCTTTGTTCTGATTATTCTTTGCTATGCTCTAATTCTTTCCTTTTAGAATAAGAGTATTTAGTCTGTGTTAATATATTTTGTAAGCATTTAGTTTGGTTTTATTTTATAGTAGCTCACAGATAAAAAAGACTTGTTTTTTAAAATGTTGGAACTATTAATGGCTATAGAAAATTATGTTGTTGAACTGAATACATGTTTACATGGCCATGAGCCTTTGGGGTGACAGGGTGGAAGATTCTGGCTTAAAAGTGATGTGTGTGAGTGTCAAGTTGAGAAAGAATTGAACTGTGAGGTTACTCTTGTCAGCTTGACAGAACCTAGGACCCCATTTTGAATCCTAGACTGTGTAAGGGAAGAAAAGGTCCTAAGCAGCCCCAGCCTTCATTGCTTCCTGACTGTGGGTGTCATGTGACCCGACTGTGGGTGTCATGTGACCTGACTGTGGGTGTCATGTGACCCGACTGTGGGTGTCATGTGACAAGCTGCTTCCTTGACTTCAACACCAGGATGGACTGTACTCTTGGGCTGTGAGCCAGAGTCAACCCTTTCTCCAGAGTGTTTACAAGAACAGGTAAGAAACTAGGACAGGAACCAAGACTTAGGCACTTGAGCCTTTTATGACAAGGAAGTTCTTCATATTCAACCAGAATAAATTTTTCCTTTTTGAGTGACAAGTAAGGGAAGTGCAGATCTGGGAAAAGATCTAAGTACAAAATTTGAAATGCCATTTTTACTGAATGTGCATAGCTTGTGAATTTGAAACCATGGACCATAACATTTGAAACATTCTATATTGAGGGCCATCTGCAGATACATCATAGTTCATTTATCAAAGCACATTCAGTGATACACATGATTTTATTTAAAATTTAAGCTCTATCTCCATGCCTGCAGTGACCCATTATATCTGTGTAAAATACATAAAATTAGAAGGAAACTTGTTTGCTGAATGACAAGGATTATATCTCTTAAATTACTGAAGTTACTCCTTGAAGTTGTTCTGATTAATATGCCCATTCTGTAGATAAAACTGAAGCAGAAAGATGCTGGACAATTTTCTCAAATCATATATGTAGGGTAAGGACACCAGGACCTGTGGTTTTTATCAGAATTCTGAAAAGAAGCAATGAGGAGAGAGGCACCCAGGTCTTGCTAAGTTATCTTCAGGTGGGTATGGCATCTGCAACCTGAAAAGGCTATCTCTTGGCAACCCCAGAAACTACAGGGTCCTATGCTTCAGGAATCTAACATTTTATACTATGTTTGAAATAACGTGGGTGAGGGGACAATGAAATCTTGTTAAGTGAGGAAAGAAGAGGAGAGTCTAGACCACCACTTTAAAGCCCTGTAATTAGTCTCACAATGGAGGAGAGTCCTGAAGTGGGAACTTTGTTCTCTGAGGCTAAGTTACACTGAAACGAAGCCTTTCTGGGAGTTCACAGGAAAAAGGAGAGACTCTCTGAGAGAAATGGCTAACACTCACCTTGTGCTCCAAACAGGACAAGGCTTTAAGAGTAATTTCTGCCATTAAGCTCTCGTGTGACCCACAAGCAATAAGAGGCAGTCTTTTTAAAACGGCAAAGGCTTATCGAGTTCTTGAGCATCAAGCAGGAAAGAACTCAAGCAATTTCTTTACACTTGTAATGTCAAGAGGAGTCACACTCGGAGACCTCTGTTATAAAAGCAGAGTTGTTTATGGCTATTGAAAAATCCGTGTGGAACTGTCCATCAAACTTTATGAAATGTGTAAGTTACTTAGTTATCAGCTCTCTGGATCTAGTTTTCTTTCTAGGGCATTCAGAATCAAACCCTTTGCTTCCCAGAGGGTTTCATATTGATAATCACAAGACTGTTTTATCTCCCCCCACCTTTCCTATTTAATTTTAGTGGACTCTCTTCCAATTTTTTTTTTTCTCCTTGCAAACAGAAAAGTCTCCTGAGACTGCAGTTCAGTATATCTCAAAATAGAAGTCTATGATCTGTGTCAGAGAAGCTTGAATGTAGCGTATTAAGAATACACATTTCCAGGTGTGGTGGCATACACTTTTAATCCCACATGCAGGAGGCAGAGGCAGGTGGATCTCTATGAGTTAAAAACCTGGTCTATAAGGTGAGTTCTAGACTAGTCATGGCTACCTAGTGAGACCTTGTCTCAAACAGAAACAAACAAAGACAACAAAAGGCTCCAACATATTGCAGGCCTTATTTTAACTGTTATAAAGCCAGATTCTGGCTGGAAACACAAAAATATACATTACAATAACGAGCCAAGGAAATACCAATCCAAATTGAAGTGGCAAAGATCTTGTCCTCTGGTTTTCAAGTTTGTACACATATGCTTTTGGTTCTGGCAGAGTTTCTGATGCAGTGGGGACTCCTGGAGACTTAAATGTTGCTTCCCTCTCCAGTTCCTCATTCTACAACCTCTCTCAGATATAATCTAACATTTGAATCTTGAAATAAGACAATTTAGAATGAAAAATGTTAATTATTGGCATGTAATGACAAAAATACAACAACAACAACACTGAACCCTCCTCCAGGCCCTCCTGGACAAAGGTGGACACCTCCATTAGGAGGTCATCCTTGACTCTCTAGCCTCCAGACTCCAGCTTTTCATTTCTTCAAGGACAGTTTTCTTTCCATGGGCACTTTGTGTTTGGTGTTTGGGAGAAGAGGCTCATCTTTCCTATCACGCCATATCTAATTCCTCAGCTATAAGACTTGTGCCCTTTGAGTTCTGTATGCACAAGAGTACACACGTAAGGTAGGTAGGCATTCTTTCAATGGCTGCCAGATTTTGGTCATTGAGAACTCTGGCAGGTAAAGGATTCATGCAATCTCTTTACAGTAGACTGCTAAGGTCTCCCATCCACCACTTGAAAGATCCACCTTTGGAGCCCACATAAGACCTTATTAGGCCCTCTGTGACAGTTGCATAGCTTGGTTTGTTTGGATCGGGACCAGGATCTATCCCTGGCAAGTAAACTGGCTTTTGGAGCCCATTCCCTATGATGGGATGTCATGTTCAACCTTGATGGAGGGGTAAGGGGCTTGATCCTGATTAAACTTGATGTGCCAGGCTTTGCTGACTTCCCATGGGAGGCCTTTCCCTTTCTAAGGAGTGACTGAGGGTGGGTTGCAGGGGAAGTGGGAGGGGGGAGGGGGAGGGAGAGAGAACTATGGTTGTTATGTAAAATGAATAAAAAATTTAAAAACAAAAAGATCCCTCTTCACAGTAATAACGCCATGGGCTCTTCTGTCACTTAGCTGAAGAGACAGGTAGTATTTGGGGTGAGCCTTGTTACATGAATTATCAAAATGTAAAGAAAACATATTACTGAGTCAATGACTGTTGCTGATTTCAAAGGTATACTTTTCTGCTCTGTTTGTACAGTGTTTTTGGGCTAGCGGTTGCACTGGAGCCTAAACCCCAAGACTGAGAGGAGAAATCCAGGCTCTTGGGCTCCAGCATGAGTCTCTGAGTGGGACTCTGAAGATGCCCTTCCAGTTCAGAGCAGTATTGCTCTACTGAGATTTCTGTTATCTAAAACACAGGACTTAGAAATGGTGATGATTCAGCACTGGATTATTTTTCCTTTTTGTCTAAAAAACTTTTTTATAAGATAGTCTCTCAATAACTGAGAATGTAGCTAGGGGGAAAAGTTCTAGCCACCATCAAAGGCTCTTATTAAAGGAATATCATGTCCTGTTAGACACTATTAGAGAAATACAATTAATCTCAGTATTACCATAAAGCCAGATACCACTGATGTGGTAAGCATTTAGTAAGACATAATTAAATGAATGAACCATAGACATTGCATCAATGCAAGATTAGTAGACATTTTAAAAGTTATTATTCATTCACTATAATCCATATACTTTTGACTTTGGAAATTTCAAACCAATATACTTTAGCTGTTTGGCAACAAAGATTTGTTATATAGTAGCCTGGATGAGTTATATGAAGATTTTTAATACTGAGTACTTCGTTCTGTCTCAAATTACAGTAAGAAGAGGCAATATTCTTTGATATGGAATATTAGTTATGCTGTGTAGCACCAAATAATGACAACTTCTCTGGGTGTTTTATTCATAGCAGAACTCATTTGTAAATGGATACAGCATCAAAGGCATAATTAATAGTTTAAATAAATCGTCAAAACTAAGGGAAAGTGTTTATATTCTTTGTATTAAAATGTTTGCCCATAATTTAGGGTTCAGCCTGTGTCATTACTATACAAACATAAAAGCATTCATTTAAGCTTATTCAAGATTACTGTACTTAAAATATTGATCCTTCTTGCTCTCCTGTGAATGGATTATGCAATATTTAATGTGGGAGGCTTACATGGGATATGAACTTTCCTAGTTAATAATATCTCTTTTTACGACAGTAGGGATCTGTGTAAGATGCACATTAGAAAGGTCAGAGGGGCTGCTGTGGAAATGTGTTCTGTAAGGAGAAGAGAGTATTTGCCAGGCTGTTCAAGGAGTTTGGGAACTTTATCTGTCTTTTTTTTTTTTTCTTTTATCACTTCTGTGGGAGGTCTTATGTGACCCAATTCAGGAAAAGAAAAACATTAAAAAGCTATTTAGGATATGGATGGCATAACTGGCTGCAAACATGCTACTCTCCAAAGCCTGAAATGCTTAAAACAAATGAATATGGCCATCAATTATCTGGATATCTTCCTTGCAGTTTACATAATGTTTCCAGATTCGCAAGAACTGTCCCTGTACTGTTGAAGATGTTACTTTCAAATGTTGTAGTTACTAATTGTATTGTTTTCCTGTTAAACTTTTAAAACATAGAGTTAATTATTTATGATGATCTTATTTTCCTGATGTTTTCTCTGGGACTATGGAACTGAAATCAACTAATTGAGGCTATCATTTCAGAATACAATGAGAAGATGATGTTCATTAGAAGAAGATGTAAAACCACCTACATATTCTGTAGTTGGGATATTTAAACATTTTAAAGTGATAAGCACTTTTTACAGTCACTTGGCGTAGCAGTGAAAACTTTTGTAAACATCACTGTGCCCTGAAATATTTAACTTGCTTTCACAAACATAAAAAACTAGAACTCCTGGAATTAGGAATACACAGCCCACAGCAGGCAACTTTTCCTGTTTATTGAAATTAGTATTTGAAAACAATTCAAGCCTTTAGAAAGAAATACATTTCAACTGTGGACTGTATTTCAGTGACCCACATCGCTGAGAGTCGGGGTACAGGAGGAGGTTTCATGTTGTACAACGGTGGTATTAAGCAAATATTCAGGTTAGTTTTGTATTAGTTTTTTATGTTCAGGATAATAAACTAATCCCACGATACCAATTATTGAATCTAAGTAAATTAAAAGTAAAATAGGGTTGGATTTTAGTGATGAAATAGTTCAAAAGACCAAGCCCTTTTTTTTTTTTTAAAGTGCATATCAGGACCAGGTTTAGAATTGCATGTCTGGAAAAACTATTCTTAATCTGCTTTTCTCTCTCTTTCCTTTTATTTTTGCACGTATTTATTTTGGCCAGCTGGCGAGACAGATCTTTTTCAGGGGTTCAGCCTTCTAGTCTGAGTTTGGTTCTCCAAAACCAATCTTGGATCAAATTCCTGTCTTACTTGCTCTGGTGTCTGAAGGGTGTTGATGTCACAGGGACACGGTGACCCAGTTGCCTGTCCTAAATGGGTTGAAGCTTGCCAAGTGAAGGGCTTAGCCAGGCGGCCAGGGGAAGGAAGGAGGAGCGAAATCCTCAGGTACCATGTCTGGCCTTCGCATTTCCCATGCAGGCTGTGTCATATGGGAGGTCTCCTGAGGAAATGATTCTGACTTCCCTGCCTGGTTTTCACCATGTCTCTATATTAGCTGTGCTCAAAACTGGTCTGCAAAGCTTGGGGCTGGAAAGTTACCTAATATCGGGAAATACCTTTGATTTTGGAAAGCTGGTAAAATGTTGTTCTTTTTTAGTTGCAGTTTGTGGTAACTGTTTATTTTAATTTATTAATACATTTAGAGACAGGATCTCATGCAGCCCAGGCTGGTCTCAAACTTACTATGTACTTTACACTGTCCTTGAACTGGTAACTTCTGCCACTGCCACATAAGAACAGGGATTATTTGTTTGCAACACCACCCCTGGATACACTAGGCTTTTACACTTTTGAAATATCTGGACCTTGAACATCAGAGTTGGCCTGAGAGATGGCCTTTCTCAGGGAGCCTTAGAATTCAGAACCAGGCATCACTTGAAAAGATTAAGTGAGATACTTGAGGCACTAATTCTTGCTTGGGTAGAACAGACTGAATGAGAAATACTGACTATACTATGCCATCAGCTGCAACTTAAGTAGACAAACCACATTCCCATAACATTTTATGTGAGGTTTACATCCAATGTAATAAACAGAGACATTTACAATGGAGACCTCTGAAGATTTACGTCTTCCTTCATGATCACCTATAACTGAGTGACTACTTTTACCCCTTTCTATGGAGATGGTATAGAAGAAGACACAATTACTGACATCAGAACGTGGTTTTCCAGACCCCTATCCATTAGCTGTGTGACCTCACTTAGCTTCTCTGAATCTATTTTCTAATTTTCAGGAAAAGCCTTCATGCTCCTTCTAGCCTTGAGATCTATGGATTTGATGGAAATGATATTACCTGCTCAGTCTACCTGACTGCCTTGTTAGGGGAGTTAAAGGAGATCATATTTATGAAACTACTCTATAAACCCTCTGCAGAAGATTAAGGAACGTGATACTGTTAATTCCCTCTGAAGAATCGGAATAGCTTGCGATTTACTTTTAATCTTCCAGACTGTGTATATGTCTTTTGTATTTAGATCTTTACTAATGCTCTCCACAAAGCAAAACAAAGAACAGACTAATCCTTCCTTACTGGATGTTACCCCAAGTGTCACCCTAAAACAGCATGTGGGGAAGGATTTATTATTATCATTATATTAGAAAACAGTGGAGAAGTTAATTCCAGGTATTCAGGGTTCATGGGTTCAAGACTCCCCCCTTCAACATTCCTTTCAAAGTTCTGAGAATCCATTTTATTCTAGAAAATGCTTAAATGGCTCTAAAACTCACTCAGCATTTGGTGATGGTGTGGGGTACAGAGTGGGCATGAGGGGATGAGAAAGTGCTATTCAGAGGAAACCACTGTCAGGGAACTGAAGAAATAAGGGACAGTGAGTAGGGACTTCAGAACAGAACACTCAATGCCTAAAGAAAGGGACAAAATGGTATTCTCTGTACTTGCTTGTTATCTGGCACATGGCACTGTGTTAAATCTACATAGTTATGATAAAGAAAAAATAGTTTTGCATTTTCCAAACTCAAAGAATAAACCAGAAATTAAAATGTTCTTAATGTTGATCTAACACTACATATCCACATACCTATATCCTATAATAGACAGCTCTTTGTCTATCTATCTGTCTGTCTGTCTATCTATCTATCTATCTATCTATCTATCTACCTACCTACCTACCATCATCTGCTTATTGACTGTCTTATATCTACAAATCACCTGTATGACTATGAGTAGCATGAAAAGGAGAATATTCTTTGTATATACTAAACTCTTTAATTCTTCATAATCATTAACCATCTTTCCAGCAAAGCTACATGTTTCTTGACAGCAAGAACAATGTCTTCGGATCTTTTCATATTCCTCACCGTACTTAACATTAATGAAAGCAGTCCTTGGATCATCATAGACAGTTGATAACTTACAGTAAAGTCCAGGTGAATGATAAGACAGAAAGGTAAAGCACTGGGAGCAGAAGTGAGTTTAAGGCTTATGATTAAAGTTGAAGGTTTATCAACATCTATCCAGCTGCTGGAGAAACTTGTTAAAATATTACAAGGTGGTACCAAATGCCTGGGGAAGAGTGTCCCAATAGCCTACTTTTTGCACATTGCTCTATATTCTAGATCAAGTCATGTGACCATTCTGTCTGGAGGGGCCACTGAAAAGAGCTTAGAAAAAAAGCTAGAGCTGGGGAGTGGGTCAGATCCAATGAAAGGGACCAGCAGTGTTTATAACGGTGCTGAAATTTAATCTTAGTGGTGACCTTTCATTTGACATTTTAGGTAATGCTATGGATGTGTGCAGCTATTTGTTCTTAACATAGTTTTCATCTTTTGGGGGCACTAATCTGCTTAAATTCAATGTCAATAAAAGAATAAAGTAAATTTTTGGTTTTAAAAACTTCCCTTTTGAAAAAAAGTTCATTCACAATAGCAACAAAGTGCAATGCATATGAATTAGCTTAAGAATTGTTCATGACTATGAAAAGTACAAAACTTTATGATGAGGAAGAAGGTGTAGTAAAGTCACATCCTAAAATGAGAAGAGTTCATAGCATAAGCATGCTATTTCTTCCAATTAACATGTGAAGTTAAAAAATTCTATTGAAAAGCTCAATGTTTTAAAGATTTTTAAAACTTGACAATAATTTTTTAAAATTTATTTAGAAGAAAATGAATTGATCAGATTGGGGGAAGGTTAAAGAGCTGGAACACATGAAGGGTGGGATTATGGAGTAGTGTAGAGGAAACAGTGGGGAAGTTAATGTCTGGATGTTCTGGGGTGCAGCTACATACTACCTATGGTCAAAGGTGTGTTAAGTTTATAACCGAACACTTGTATTCATGAGGATGTGTTCTTAACAGAGATAGGCAAGAGTGTCTGTCAATAATACATCCCCCTATTTAGTGAGCTGTTCTGAGGCAACAAGTGCAGTCACTAGAACTACATGTATCAATCATATAAACTTTACAGACATAATGGTAGACAACAACAATAAAAACTGGATGCAGAAGATAACCAATACCAGGGACAGTGACAATGCATGTATTTGTAACCTGGGTGCAGAGGATGACAAATACCAGGGACAGTGACAGGGCAGCAGTCATTCTTTTTATTGAGGAGTAACCAGGGACATATACAAAGGCAGCAACTGTTTTGCTGAGACAAAAAGCCATAAGCTAGGTGATAGATCTACGGGTGCTTATTTTACTATTCTATGTGCTTTTATATATGGTTGAATATTTTCACAATATATTGAAAAACGTTAAACAAAAATGTATGAGACAAACGACCAAATAAAATAAGTCACCAAAGAGCACAGTGCCCGCCAAGAAATACACTCCTGATAAAAGACAAAACAGAAAGCCTAGACCAGATTCATTTTGCCTATAAAAATGGGTATGTAATTAAGTGGGGGAAGTAGCGTAAAGGGATGGGAGTTTTGCTAAGTGGTGTTGGGACAACTGGATAGTTACTTGCAGACATACTGGGGAAAACCACTCCTCTATCACCTCAATACAAAATAACTTCCAAAGAGACCAACGCTATCTAAGTGCCAAAGTTTGGCCAATTTCATAATTTTGGTGGTGTTTTATTTTTTAACTTTGACACTAAATCCAGAATTGTGCAAGCAGAAAGGTAAACTTTGACTAAATTTAATTTCTCTACTTCAATACACTACAGTAATGGAAACATCAACAGATATGTGTATTTTGCAGGGCTAGAAAGCACTTGGGAGATAATTGCTAGCCTGGGCTACATGAGACCTGTCTCAAATATATATATAAAATGCAACCTATATGTATTTTCTAAAAGTGAAAAATTTCATATGTTTAATTTTCATGTACAAGGGAAAATAATTCAAATGAGGAAAAAGTCACAAATTAACATTTATGTTAAATGTTCAATATAAATGATTAAGAGCAAGTTAAAGAAAATAAGATATATCTTCATTATTAAATATAAACTAATGATATTTGGTTTTTTAAAAAATAACCACCTTCATTTGCTAGAGGAAGGATACCAAATTGTCTTATTTTTTTTGAAAATTTGTCAATATTCATCAAAAATTTTAAAATATGCCCATCCTTTAGCTGAGGAACTGGCCTTCTCTAATTTTTTTTTTCCTAAGGAAATAATTGAAAATTTAAGCAAATATTAAATAGCAGCATCAAAACTTTTAAAATTGAAAGATTGAAATCAATCTAAATGCACAAAAGGATATAAATGGAAAGAATTGTGGTATATTTATATGGAGTTGTTATTTCTGCATTAAAACATATTGTCTTTGAATTGTATGGTCAATGTATTTATTTTTCTTCACTTTGCAAGTGTACATTTTTCCTAAAATATTTTGCTAAATTTGAGATGTGTGTTTTAAATTTTTAAACACAGAAAATAATATTACATTTTATTTTAAGTCCTTTTTATACTTCTAAATTCTGAAATTAAAGAAAATGCTTTAGTGACATAGAATTGTTTTTCTACCATTAGAAATGATGAAATTCCAGTGTAATAGCTATGTCATGGAGTCATGATATTGTTCTCACTTCACAGTCTCAGTGTGTAAGATATACAGTATTGCCTTTGTCATATGTTTTGCACTTTAAAACAAAACTCACAATGGCTGCATGTTATTGTTACTACTATTACATGATTAACAAGGAAAACACCTTTATAGGAACAGGTTTAACAATTTTTTAGAGAAGCTGCTATGCACTAATGGCTTTTAAAAATACTTGAGTGAAGTGAGAGCCAATGACTAATGTTGTGGGTTAGTCCAAAAGAGGATTCTGGGAGATAGGAGGAATTATATTTGGAACTGAAAACTAGATGATCCTGGGTGGGGCTGGAGAGACGCCTCTGCACTGGCTGCTCTTTCTGAGAAACCAAGTTCAGTTCCCAGCACAGAACCTCACAATCATCTGTAACTCTAGTCCCAAAATATCCCGTGTCCTTTTCTACACCTCTGTGGACACTGCATGCATGTGGCACCCAGACACACATCAGGCAAGCACTCACACATGTAAAATGGAAAACAGCAATCTAGATAACCTTGAGTTGTCACGTACAATTAGGAGGGGTCACTATAATGCTAAATCGTGACTGGCACTGTAGAAACATTGTCTTGGCTACTAAGTTAGGCTAACCCCTTTAAAGTGGCCTTTAGTGTTTAGTGAAGGAGTATTTCATGAATTACTTTTCTTTATGACCTCATCACCGTAAACATCAGGATTGTGGGACTGGGATTCTTAGCCCTTCATTTCACCACTGTCCCACTTTCAGATCGCATCTCATTCAGTATCCTACACATTTCTGTCAGACGCTACCATAGTCTTTCTCTGAAAATTGTATTTATTTATTTATTTACTTACTTAGCTGTGTGTGTGTGTGTGTGTGTGTGTGTGTAGAGGTGGTGATGTGGAGTGTGTGGAGGTCAAAGGACAGTTTACAGTAATTTTTTACTATTTGGTGCCCAAGGATTGAACTCCAGTTGTTAGCATATCCTCGGTTATTAGCAAAACCATCTCATCGAGCCTCATCATTTTAAAAGAATGTGCCCAGCCTTTCCTTGCCCCACACCATCCTCATAGTGATTTTATCAGCTTCGAACTTTTAAAATTCTCTCAGCAAAGAGATCTCCTTTTTCCTGTGTGACTAGTGTAGACTTTATCTGCAATAATATATACCAACATTTATTTTAACCTACATTACAGACACTTGTCCACTTAGTGATTAGGGTAAAATAAGAGCTATGCTCAATTTAACAAATAATTTGGTTGTTAATTATAATTAACATGGTTAATTTTAATCATACATCATTCACATAATAACTTAATAAATGAATAATAAAATACTTTATTTTGTACTTAGCACACTACATATAAATATAAACATTGACTGAATTAATGAATAATACATAAATGGATAAATGAGTAGTGAATAAACACTCAAGACCATTGTCACCAAATTACTGAGTTCATCTACTTCTCTGTGTTTCTGAGTTTCACCAGTCTGAGGTAACAGAAGACGGTGTGTTAACAGTGTAACATATACTGTTGGCTCCTATCTCTGTCATTGATCTGGTGATTCTGACACTCAGAAAATTCTGAAGCTCCCTGGATGCCAAGTTATGGTACTTAGAAAGTCCCTACTGGTTATTATGACATTGTATGGCATTTGTTACTCCCCAGCTCTGCCATTGGTGATGACTCTGATGCTAAGCAAAGGTCCTTGGGTGCCCATGGGTTCCTCTTGCTCCTGTGGTCTCCTATATTGCTATTGTGATGGGCTTGGTTCCTCCAGTGAGAACAGAAGGCTCCTGGAGGTTGAAACTGACAGAGGTAAAGGATTGGATGTGATAGTCCACCTTCTGAATTCTTTCTCCCATCTTTTTAGTCTCTCTGGATGGTATGAGATCTTTGTATTCAGAACGTAGAATCTCAAAATTAGAGAGTGGTCAAAGACAACCATTTGACTAATTCCATCATGATTTTAGAAGTAAATGGCAAACATTTTCATTTACAAACCTTCAAGGATGGAGGGAGCCCACCATGCAGCCAGTGTTCCAGTGGCGGAAAAAGTCAGGGTTCACACACTTGGTGTTTGCAGGCATTTGTTGTTCTTCCTTGCTGGCTTGGAGCCACTCCTTGGCACCTTTAGAAACTTTGGCTTCAGGGCAGCCAGTATCCCTCTGAGCCAGAGAAATACTGTCGAGGGGCAGAGGTCTGCCCGAGGGGCCCTGTGGGATGGAGGGACAGTGGAAGGGGAAATCATCTTCGCGACTAACCAGGTTAGCATGGAAAGAGCATGCTTTCCTCCACAGTGAGAAGGGATGCCTTCGTGTTCTGCACTTCATTTCCTTTGAGCTTCTGCCCTCCCTCCTAATTCTGGCAAGTGCATAAGTTTGGCAAGAAGGCTGGCAAGCATTTCACAAGGCAGTAAAGGTTAAAATATAGTGGAGGTTGTTTAGCGCAGAACTGTAAATATTTGTTGGAAGGTTTGCAGAGCTGCTTCTTTTGATACCTCTAATCCACCGAGACAGAAATAACTTCAAAGTCATGCCTAGGCTGACTTGGTCCTCAACCAACGGAAAAGATCAGCTACTGCTGAAGTGTTCTCACTCATAGCCAGGCGGCTTGCCTTAGCAGGCGTTCTGGAGAATGAGTCATAGTTTAATTGTCTTTAGGCACTTGCACATCTGCTCGGGAAGGTCTGCAGGGCAGAAGCCGAGCTGCATGAATAACTGTGAAGGAGACTCGAGTTTACACCGTTCCATGCTGTCAGCAGCGGAACGAAAAGTGAGGTTGTGCCTGTTCAAAAGGATGGGCTCAGCCAGCTGGGCTGCCTCTGCAGAACTGGGAGACTTCCCTGGCTGGGCTGCTTGGGGCAGAGGGAGAGAAAGGCTTTGGGCTTTGCTACTGGTTTTAAAGTAGAGATTTCCAAATTGTCCCAGAGCCCTCGGCAGCCGAAGTTTTTCCAGCAGAAGAAAGGAAAGGGACCTGGAATTTATTTTAAAATTGAAGGTGGGTTTAAGGGATTTTGATAGTAACTAAAAGGTTTTAAACTTATTGAACAATTAACACTAAACCCAGTTCCTTAATTTTCTGCTATCTTCAAAGTATACCTTTTTATTTCACTTATTCCAAAAATTTTAGTAAAGACACAGCAAGTTACTAGAATTCATATTACCATGTAGACAGAGAATGGATTTTGAGGATTTCATTATGTCACACTAATAAACATGATATAAAGGGAACAGAATTTTGTAAACTTTCCTTAGTGTTAACAACTTTAGCATCTTAACATTATTGCTATTGTCACTGCTATTTCTTTAACAGAGACTCCATTCATTAAATGGGTTGGTAGTTACAAATGCCAATTCTGCTCTATTAAATGCCATGTCACAATTAAAATTCTTTCATCAGACAATCTGATTTAGTAGTTGAAGGAGCTGTAGGAGCTGGGAGATCTCTGTCTGAGGTTGTGTTTTCTCTATCAACGACTCTTGGATTTTAGGTTAGGTTGTAAAGACTGACCATTTCCCTCCAGCTACCATTAGCCAGCATGTCCTACCATGAATTTTCATGGGGGAGGGAGAAAGAAGGCAAAGGAAGAAAAGAAACACCAAAAAAGAAATGCACATTTTATTTGAAAAATTCCAAAAATGTTTAAAAGCAGAAGAATCTTGAATAAAAATGTTTAAATGGGATTATTGATAGGGAATTTGACTATTGGTTTATTTATTTCATTGTGAAAAGTGAATAATGAAGCATATCAGTATTATTATGAGTGCTAAAATGATTATAACATCCAGCACCTATGTCCTCAATGACAGCCATTCTTCTACTATCATGAATTGCTCATACAATGCTGTGAAGACTCTATGACATATATTTAAAAATTAATTCTATAATCCACAATAATTCAGCTATCCAGTGATTTAGTCATAAAGCATTTGTTTGGAATACAAGTTTCAGATTCTAGAATTATGGAGATTATATGCTGGTGAATGACTTAGGGAAAGAAGGAAAGAAGCAATTGCATCAATGTCTTTAGCTAGAAAGACTGGGTTCTTTTCTCTAGGAGATACATCCACTGAAAAAACTGTTTGGGAGGACAATATGTTACTTTATTATAAATAACCATTATAGTGTAAGGAACCATATGGAAGCATAGTAATAGAGAACAAAATTATTCTTATTAATCATTATTATTTTATTATTACCTCACAGGTTTTAAGTGGTAATGGGGCTCAGATGGGCAGTTCTTTCTTCTTAAGATATCAAAGTAGGTTCAGCCAGTTGGTAGCTGAGGCTAGCGAAATCTAACAGAACTTACTCACATGGTTAGCATTTGATGCTTGTTGTTGGTTAGGAGCACAGGTGGGAATGTCAACCAGATCACCACGTCTTGAGTTTCTTATGACAAGGTGACTCCTCTAAGAATGTTCTCTCTCAGAAACCAAGATTTTTCAGACCCGCAGTCTTGGAAATTTTACAGCAGTGAAAAATTGTACCACTTAATAACAAGGCAGATGAGATTGAAAGGGAAGTGACTATCAAGAGCGTGGATTCTAAGAGCTAGTTCACCCTGGAGGGAAGGGAGATTTGTTTGATCTTTGCAGACAAGTTACCACAGAACTCCTGCAAATACCTGGGATAATGGCTGTGGAGAGAGAGTGAGTGATTGATCCAGGGTTTAGATGTGGAAGGCATGTCACATTTGAAATGGAAGGAAGACCATTTTGAAGAGGAGTAACTCTTAGAGTTAGAGGATGAAAGAACTGAGCCAGCAGCAGTTCTTATAGAGAAGATGAAGAAGGTCTGAAGTCAGGGCCAGCAATGCATTGGTGCATTTACTCATGGAAAGCAATTTCAGCTTTAAATGTGTCAGAGATCCTGAGAAGAAATGGAGCTAAGAAATGTCTTTTTTAGTTCATTAAAAGGAAAGTCAGTGAGTCCAAGTATAATAGAATCAGGATGTGCTGGGAGTTTGGAGACCAAGAACATCATTTAGCATGTTTGAAAGGACTTCACAACTGAGATGATGTATCCTGATAATAATGATATAGTCTGGTCTTTGAGGGATATAGCAGAGGGCTTGTAGGGAGCTGTGATACTGCAGTCACCATTACAAGATAAGATGGCGCTGACATCCGGCCCCGCAGTCAGTAAACAAGTTCTGGAGCACATGTGCCGATTGCGAGAACACGCCAAGTCTCTGCCCAGCCCAGGGGTCACATAGGGTGATGAGTGAGCAGCCAACCAGAGGGTGATACACCACCTCGTACCATCCTGGTGCGGCTAGGGCTTATAAATACAGCACCACTCTGGGGCTTGGGGTCTTCCTCCTTTCATCGCTTGGATTCAATAAAGCTTGCTGCAGAAGGATCCTGTTGTCCGTGTGCGTTCTTGCTGGCGAGACGACTGTGCGGCTGCGACAAGGGCTGTGTGCTTTGACTGGTGAAACAAAATAATCTGTGTCCTTGCCACTGGACTGCAATGTACATACATCTAGCTTTGATACAGACCTCTGAAAATCTTCTACATGTCCTTATCCACGTTTTCCATGTTTCTCGTCTTTGGAGTAATCCCAAAAGCCATACTAATGACAGTAGAGGCCTATGTTGGAAGGTCATGAATCTCTTAGTCAGTACTTGGAAGAGAAAATGCTTATTCTGGTTATTAATTGAACAAGAAATTCTCTCCCTCTTCCTTTCCCTCTCCCTCTCCCTCTCTCCTTCTCCTTATCCCCCCTTTCTCTTTTCTCCAGTGGTTGAGACTGTGTCTCCCTAAGTCTGGGCTAGTTTAGAACTCATTATGTGATCTAGGATGATCTTGAACTTTTACCCCTTTGTCTTCTCTTTTCTTAACCTCTTAAATGTGGAGATTATAGGCATTTACCACCATACCCAGCTAGGAAATAAGCTTCTCTTGCATTAATCTATGATATTTTGTGTTATCTGTTAAAGAAATTATGATTACCTAGGAGTGAAAGACATTTTAAAAGCAAGATGCAGGGTGATGAGTCAAAGGGGAAGAACTGGAAAAAGGAATAATTGAGAAAAGGTTGAAAACTTAAAGGCAGCCTGATTATGAAGGTACTGAGTTCTAAGAAGTTCTTGAGTTTCTATATTTTTACATTTGAAAATTACTTCATATTCATTCTTTTCTTCTTATAACAATTTTATGAGAAAGATGCCCATCACATTTTACAGATGATGAAATTCATATTCAAAACAAGGCATGAGAATAAGGTCACAAAAGTTACTTAAACATTGCATACAGGCATGGCTATGTATTCTGGTTGATGGATGCTTTGAACTACACTCTCCATAATAATTAATACTTGACTCGTATGGGAAAATGAAAGTCATATATTGTAAAATCAAATCCATACATTCAAGGAAAGAAATATTATTTTGCTAACAGCTTATAGTATATATTAGCAAACAGTGGATCTTATTACTGAGAAACCTTAAGGAGCTTGATTAAGATGATGACCATATAAGGTGAAACAAAAAAAGTAATTAATAGTATTCCTATTCAACTGTAGCCCCCAAAAATCACAATAATGGCAAGACACTCTGAAAGGTACAATGATGGCACATATATCTGGAGGTAACCAATAGTCACTTAATTGAACTTAAGGACTTAAGGAGGGAGTTCATTGCCTAATACTGTAAATTAAAGTATCTATGGCTGATGAGGCCATGGAACTTAGAGGAGAACCTACTACTGTTAGTTTCCTAAACCAGTATGATATTTAAACTGCATTTAAAATACTTAGCTTTATAGCCACAGGGAAGTGTAACTCTCATTCACTGCCGGAGAAGCTTCTTTTTGCAACAGACTAAGATCATTACAGAAAACACACTGGTCAAAGCACAGAGAAAACTGACCATAGGGCATTCACTTCCAGCGATACATTTACAAGACAAGTCCTACACTTAAGGCTCAGGAAACATTGAGGAAGAGGGGATGGGAAGATTGTAAGAGCTAAAGACATCTGCTTTACAGTTGCAGAGAGAGAGAGAGAGAGAGAGAGAGAGAGAGAGAGAGAGAGAGAGAGAGAGAGAGAGAGAGAGAGAGAGAGAGAGAAGCCAAAACCAAATGAATACAGTGTGTGTTGGAGGGTGGGTTCTGGGAGGAGTTAAAGGGAAGACTAGGACTGGGGCTGGATATGATTAGGACATGTATGAAATTCTCTAAGAATTAAAAAGAAAATATGTTTTAATTTTGTGTGTGTGTGTGTGTGTGTGTGTGTGTGTGTGTGTGTGTGTGTGTGTGAAGATGCCGAGTGCAGGGTGTGGGGGAAGAGAGGTGTGGGCAAACAGAAGGAAAGGCCAAAGCAAAGTCATGTGAAAGAGAGCATTGCATATACTGGGGCCTACCTGGCCCAAGAAAGAAGGAAGGGGAAGATCTGAGATTACTTAGTGTCAGGACTCCAGAGCACACCCTCAGCATGGTTGGCAAAATAGTAAGGAAGGTCTCAGAAGAGTTCATTTGAAGGGGAACTTCAACTTTCCTTGGAAAAGGATGTATGTGCCTGTGAAGATGATAGAAGACGTGTGCACACTCCTTTCCCAGAGCCACTACCTAGACATTCATGAAGGGCACAAGCTGGACCCAGGGAACAGTATGACAGGCTGCTGGACTGGGTCTCTGGGGTGCTAATGGACCATCTGGGTTCCAAACTTATAAGTCAGATGCTTCTTTTTGGCACCTGGCACATCTTGTAAATTTGGGAGCCTGGGTATAGAGAGTACAAAGGCCAAGAAGACTTTTTGGGAATGATGTCTCCTCAGAAAAATCCAGGACAGAGAGCATATGGCGAGCATTCAGGGTAAACAGGCAAAGACCTCTCTCATTGCTGGTTGAGACCCTCCCATGGCTAGTGGAAGAAGACCGTCTACAGAAATCCTGGTTTAAATGGCATGCAAAGCCTGAACCATTGCTATTGACTAGTTACTTGTCTACGCAGACTGGCGATCCCCGGGAAATTGTTTAGTTCCTTGGGACCCACACTGAGGATACAAATGTACTTTGACGAGGAGACACCTTCCATACACGGGTTAGGATCATTTAAGAATTGAGATGTGAACAACAAAAACGCACTTATTCATACAAATGAAACTTAATCCTAACCCCTTTAAGCTTCTTATTGTGCCTTGCTACTTGATGGGACTTGGACTGGCAGGTCTTTAGTGTTTAAGAGGTTATATTTTCAGAAAATATGGATTTTTTTTCTTAACTTGAATGTTTCAAAATGCTTTTATGGCATCCGAAGAAAGCCACTTGATTAAAGTGTTTGTAGTTTAGGTTAGATCCTTTCTTCTTTCCAAAGAATTTAGAGTTCTGGCACAAGCTAAAAGGGTTAAACTACACCTGCGCCCTTTCATTGTGTTGTGAATATTGTGAGTGATGGCCAAAATATGAGTCTGCATGTGAAGATTTGGTAATTTCTTACTCCCTCTTGCACGCTTTGCCCCACCCCATATATCTCATGATATAAATGCCTTACTCATTTATCAAGTATTGTGTGGTGATGAAGCAAATTGGTGGTTTTGACAGCCCTCCATTAGTGCAGAGGGAGCAAACTTGTAGCGACCGAACTTGTGCTCATTAATCTGCTCATTGTTCCACTTGCTCTCACCGAAGCCACTAACTGGGGGCCTCTCAGTAATGGAAGGCTGGCTATTTAAATACACAGAGACCATCCACACCCAAGCTGAGAGGAGGACATCCTATGCCAGGTATTATTACTTGTTTCTGCACAGAGTGTCCTTACTCCAGGCTCTTGCTTCTCTCCTACTTGTACCCTCTTCAAATAAATAGCTCTGGGGGTGGAGCCCACCTGTGCCTTTAGCCCTCACCCCAGCAGGCCTGAATACTTGATAGATTGTTCCATTAAAACAAGTCTGTTTACTTATAAAAACAGGGAGAGAGGAGAAGAGAGGGAGAAGGAGGAGAGAGGAGGGTGGGAGAGAAGAGAAGAGAAGGGGGAAGGAGAGAGGGGGGGGGAGAGTGATTTTGAGACTCATTGTGCTGGACCCAAGAACTTTCCCTACTCTTGCAAGTGTTCCCTAGTCTAGCCTGGAGGACAGAGGTTTGCAGATCATCTCTACCATGTTTTTGCCAAGCTTTGGCATTGGTAGTGCTGGTGACTCCCTTCTCTGTCCCATGGGAGCCAAGTGCTGTTTTGAGGTAGAAGCAAAGCAAATTGAAATGCTGGGCACCATTTCAATTCAGCAATCCCATCATGATTTTAATCATTACACATTTGTCTTATTCTTTATGGAATATGCTTTAAGGCAAAGTTAGCACATTAATTCATTTCCCAATTTTATATTTATTAAGGGCCTATGATGTGTCAGGCTCTGTACCAGGCAGCAAAGTTCATATATATATATATATATATATATATATATATATATATATATATATATATGTGTGTGTGTGTGTGTGTGTGTGTGTGTGTGTGTGTGTGTGTGTGTGTGTGTGTTTGTGTGTGTGTGTGTGTGTGTGTGTGTGTGTTTTAAAAAAAAGCCAGAATCACAGCTTCTTTGAAAGTTATTTTCTGGTGGAAAAAGACAGAAAAACTTGTTAGGCAAAAGCAAGGCTGTTAACATATAAAATTACAGTTTCACATATTTCATAATTCTACTTTGAAATAGTGAACAATGGCATGCCATCTACAGCTTAAATCGCAGAGGCAATTTCATGTGTGGGTAACTTCCACATTGTCTCACCTTACTTCAACAGACTTTTTCTTATCCTATTTCAAGGACAGAGCCTGAGGTGCAGAATGGGTTGTGTAAGTCTGGTGTCACAGACTCCCTCCCCCTTAAGTGTCCTGACAAAGCAATTAGGAGAGCAAAACCTCAAACCTCAGACCCAACAGACCATGTGGGTATGGAATAACATTGGTAAAGATGTAAGCATCAAGGTTAACGACTTAAGTTCTTTTTAGTTTTATTTTTAATTATTTAACTAATTTATTTGTTTTACATCCCAACCACAATGACTGAAGTTCTTATAGAGGAAGAATCAGACACCCAACTCCCTTACTAGACTTTGCCTCTTAAGGTTGACAAAGACTTAAGAAATCTTGGGAGTAGCTTGTGACTAGCAGGGTAGCACCGATAACACCTTCCCCTATTGTGAACTGTGGTGAAGTGGCATCTCAACAAGTTTCAGGCTGTATATTTCCATTTTTAGAAAATGCAAGGGAAGGAGTTCTAGACCTAGACCAATGGTCCAGACTCATACTTTCTCCTCATATGAAATTATTTTTAAAAAATTAACAAGGAAGCAGAATATGGTCCATACTATTGACTGATTCATGGGGGAAAAAAGTTTGCTCACAGTCAGATTCCAATTGTAGACATTGGTTCCAAGAGAGTTAAAATAAATAGATAAGTTTGTGAGAACTATAGAAAATTATTAGAAACTAGAAAACTCAGAAATGACCACAGGAAAGAAATACTTAAAGAACAACAAAGGCATTAAAGTAACAAAAAAACTAAACGTTCAGAAATGTTCAAATTGGGAAGAAAGCATACTGAATATTGTCTTAACAAAAACAGGAGTGGGGAAATAAGAAATAAGAAGCAAGACATGAAGAAGGTGAGAAAAGTATTTGAAAATGACAAAAAGACAACCAATCAAAGAGGAGCCAATTTATATTATAGGAACTCCAAAGACGAAAACCAAATAAACAGAGAACAGCAAAAGTTAAATATATAACTCTGGAAAACTGGTTCAAAAAGCCAAACTAAGACAAATTTTATTAAACTTAATAATCCTATGGGCATTCAAATTAAAAGATAAGTCGCATGTTAGAAAAATGAAAATCTCATTATCATTTTTTCCAAAAGCAATGTGATAGCCAAAAACTAATGGTCTAACATAATTAAAATACTCCAGGAAATAAAACAAACACATCCTAACTCTCTTTTAAATATGAGAAGTTTGGACATGCTGTCATAGCCAGGCCAAAGCTTAGGAGGCATCAATCTTGTGTCTTCAGGAGAGATTCCTGGAAGAATGTGACATGAGGGGCCTGGATATCAAATAAGCATCATGGAACCACATTCAGGGTTTTGGGGATGGAGCATGGTGTACCAGGGACCTGTTCCACTGACAGAAGAAGACAGATCAAGTGTAAAAAAGATGGCTCCAGGAAACATGGTGCCAAATATAAAATGCAAAACCAAGGACTAGTCTGGAAAATGCCTCCATGTAGAAAGTTGCTTTGCTAGAGACATTTTACAGAGTATTTGGAGGCTGAGAAAAATTGCACCAGTTATTGAAAGCCAGCTAGGAAATGGAAGGTTATATACACTTTTTTATAAAATTACTTTTATTTTGGGGGATCATTATTTCCCCCTTGGCTTTCCTCTCTCAGAACTCTTCCACAAGCCCCTCCTCTTTTTCAAATTCATAGCCTCTCTTTTTAGTCTGCTACCTGTATGTGTTCAGAGCTATTTTGTTTCAGATAACTAGTTGGTGTGCTTTGCTCTGGGGAAGACTATTTCTCTCATTCAGAATTCCTTAGTTGTCTGTAGTTCTTTGTGTAGGGTTGAGTTGCTTGTGGTCTTTTCCCAGTTCACTTTGCATGTCTATTTTGTGTCTTCTTGTTCAACTCATGTTTAGGCAGTTATGTTGGTGACACTATAGGTGTAGTTTCTGATACTACTAGAAGACACAGTGTCACAGCAAACTCTTTGATCCTCCGGCTCTAGGAGTCTTTCTGACCCCTCTTCCTTAGTGTTTCCTGAGCCTTAGACGGGAGTGTTTTGTAGCTAGGTACTAGGCTCCACACACTGAATTTTCATCAGTTGTGGTTTTCTGTAGTATTCTCCATCTGTTACAAAGAGAAGTTTTCCTTGTTGGAGGATGCAGACTAAACTTATCTGTGAGTATAAGGAAGAAGACATGTTTAGAGTGTAGTCAGGGATTACACTGATTTAATGAAGTGGCAAAAACACAATTATTGTTTCCAGCACAAGCAGGGAGTTGTATGGGGACTTAAATATTATCATAGTGATATTACTTATGTATAACTTGATCTATTGATGATTAATATTTACATAGATAAATTATGTTTGGGGAGTCATGAAGGAGAAGAGATAGTATAATTGAACTAATAGTTCATGGTATAAAAACTTGATAGCTAGTGAATCAAGAGGTAAATTTGTTATGGTTTGCATTTGAATGGTCTGCCATTGGCTCATGTTAAACACTTGATCTTCAGCTGTTTGGTAGGTTGTGAAACATTTGAGGTGGATTCTCTGTAAGAACTGGGTTACACCCCCTCACACTCCCTCCTTCCCTTGTTCTTCTGGACTGTGGACAGAGTGTGATGGCTACCTCAAGTTCCTACCACCATGCCCTCCCCCACTGGGATGGGCTGTATTATCTTTTCTTAAACCGAGCCCAAGAAACCCTCTCCTCTTAAATTGTAGCTTGTCAGCAATGAGACAATAAATAACCAACACAAAGGTTGGGTATACTCTATACCCTGGTGAATATGACTGCAAAGCAGAAACAGCCAGTCTTCAGAAGCAAAGCTCCTTGGGGAGAGGAGGATAAAGGTTGGATGAGGGGCGATGCTTTGGTTATGAGCCTTTAAGTCATATCTGACTTTTAACTGTTTTGCAGATAAGCTTTGGTAGCACTTCTTAAAATCTTGAGAAACGCAAAGCCTCCATTGAGTTACAAGCCAGCCCAGTTACAGTGCCAGCCACATGGGGGTCCACACCTCCTTGGTGATCATCGACCTCTATGGGCATTCCATTTTCCTTTGATTGTTCACACTTTTTTTATGGACATAAAATCTTCCAGTTCCTTCCACGTCTGATCAAGAACCACTGACTCACTAACTAACAGGATGGAAGTTCGGGAACACCCAAGATCACTTTTTGTTTTTTCCAGAAAATCTAGGCTGACCAGCGTTGTTGTCTGCTCTTGGTTTCAGTGTCTGGACAGACTCTTCTGTCCCGGTGATGTTTTTTCTATTGATACAAAGGGCCCCAGAAGTTCATGCTGGTCCTTGTAAACATCTCCTTGAGCTCCTGTATCCACCCCCACCCCTCACCCCTTGGTTTTGAGGGCTGCTTGGTTGAGTTCTGCATGTGGGCACCAGTACAATTTACCTTGCCCTCTGCTGCCCTCTGCTGGCCCAGGCTGGTCTTTTCTGTTCGCCCTTCCTGCCCTGGCACCACTGGCCATGAAAAGATAAGGACACAACTCTTCTAAGAAAAATCTTTGTTTCCCTGCACGAGTGCACCTATAGACTTGAGATATTCCACATTGACCTGCCCCATCTTTTAGAAGTAGGGAATCTTGCCCCTCCCCCAGTTTATGGAGTGAGAAACTACATATTTTAACTAGATCCCCGGTGATTCATATGCTCTTTAAAGTTGTAAGCACAGACTCAACCAAAGGTTAGGAAGAATCAATGTCCATTTCATCCACTCAGTCATTTCCATGGCTACTCTAGTTGCATTTTAGTCCTGCTTGTTAGTCACCGTGAGTTGTGTGCCAGATATTTTCTACAAGAGAAACAACCTGCTCAAATCACAGAGAACCAGAACTAGCATACATGGAATCTTAAAAGAACAATCCCCCCACCCCCATACATACCTCCATCCCTGGGCAATGAAAGTGTGGAATGGGACTGGAGAGATGGCTTCCGGTTAAGAGCACTCTATAAAATCCTCACTGATTTTTACGTGTCTATTTGTGCCTGCATAAGCACAATTGGTTAGCTCAGTGGGGGTTTCTGGAGTGAACTCACTCAATGGCAGGTCACAAAGACCCAAGCAACTGGTTGAGTGTCTATAGTCTCTTTTAGAACTTTATTTTCTTCCTTTTTTACTGTCCATTCTCCTTTTGTTATTTTTAAAACAATAGTTTTTTTACATACCAATCCCAGTTCCCCCTCCCTCCTCTTCTTCTGCCCCACCTCTTCCTTTCCCACCCCCCACCTACTTCTCATAAGGGATAAGGCCTTCCTTGCGAGGTCAACAAAATCTGCGATATCAAATTGAGGCAGGACCTCCTCCCCCATCAAGGCCGAGCAAGTTATCCCACAGAGAACAGATTCCAAAAAGCCAGTTCATGGCCCTGGGATAGGTTCTGGTGCCACTGCCAGCCACCCCTCAACAGATTTAGTCACATACCTGTCACCCACATTCAGCACATTCAGAGGATCTTGTTTTAATTTGGTCCCATGCAGGCTCTCCAGCTGTCATTCCATAGTCCATAAGCTCCCACTGGCTCCTGTCTGCTGTCTCTGTGGTTTTCTCCATCATGCTCTTAACCTCCCTTTTTCATATGATCCCTCCTCCCTCTTTTCACCTGAAACTTCAGGAACTCAGCCCAGTGCTTGGCTGTGGGTTACTACATCTGCTTCCATCAGTTACTAGATGTAGATTTCATGATGACAATTAGGGTAGTCACTAATCTGATTAAAGGGAGAGGCCCATTCAGACACCCTCTCCACTATTTCTAGGAGTGTTAGCTGGGGCTGTCCTTGTGGATTCCTGAGAATTTCTCTAGCACTAGATTTCTCCCTAACTCCATAATGGCTCCCTCTGTCAAGATATCTCTTTCATTGCTCTTTCTTCTCATCCCTCTTGCAACTTGGTTTTCTTGATCCTTCGTGTTCCCATCCCCCACCCCCTTCTTTCTATCATATCTCCCAGTTTACCCAGGAAATCTTAAGCATTTTCTCTTTCTGGGACCCTCCATGTATGTCCCTCTTAGGGTCTCCCTTTTGACTTAGCTTCTTTGGGGTACCCTGGTTATCCTTTATTTATCTTTCGGCTCAAGACTAAATCATTTTTCAAAAGAACAAAACAAAATAACCACAAGAAAATCAAGTACTGCTTCTTAGGGAGCCATCTTTTGGTTGCAAATGTCTTGATAGCCCACAGGTCTTCCTTGAATCCTACCCCTTCCACCAACAAAAATAGGAGTAAGTGGAAAGCCACATTCTGAGGAACTGGAAGCATTTATCAGGAGAACTTAGAGAAGGGTTTGGTACTCAGCAGGGTATTTCAAATAGAACAGGGCCATCTCCCCGAAGGCCAGTATCTGAGTGATCTTGCATGTTTACCTGTTAGAAAAGATAATACAGTAAAATATGTGGCTTTCTGTAAATATTCTGGCTGCTTTGTCCCATGAGATTTCTTTTTGTGTAGTTGTGTGTGTCTTTCTATATGTCTGTGTATAAAAAAGAAATGTGTTTCTGTTATGACAAGTGGTGGTAGTAAGCCAGGCTGCCTTTGGGTTTTATGTGAACCGTAACTTCTTTACAGAAAGGTGCTTATTTGTTGGGGAAGGGAGTTTGCAGAATGAATAATATTGAGTAACCTTGAAAAGACTGGGGACAATGAAGACATCTATATTGAGTGTGTTTAAAAATCCTCTTTCTGACCCCCACATAGCAAAAAACCAAAACGCCTCCCCCCCAAAACCAAAACCAAACCAAACCAAAACAAAACAAAAAATGAAACAAAACAAAACACTTGGAGAGCCATAGTCACAACCTCATCAAAAGCCAGAACTGAAAAAGTCCTTCAGAATTTATAGTCTGTCTCTTAATTCCTTCTTGCCATGGTTGAGTTTAGGAAATCAGAGTTCACTCATGGTTGAGTTTAGGAAATCAGAGTTCACCAGTGAGGGGGGAAGCTGAGTGTGGAGGAGAGATTTACTTAGAATGAATGGTGTAGATTGGAAGAAACTGAGTGATTTAATTATACTAAAATGCAGCCAAAGAATTGAACTAATGTTTGGGGAGAATAAAGAATTGTAGATTTTTTGGACATCCTATTCTGATTATGTAACCTATGAAATTTGTGTATCCACATTCACTGAATGGAGCCAGAGCAGCCTTCTTTGCACCAAAGCTCCCTAAAAGAATATTTATATGAGGGAGTTAAAAATGTTCTGGTGAGTTTTCCAAAATAGGATCATCTCTAAAGGTACCTAATATTTACCTTCAGAAATGTCAAGGCTTGATGGTTTACATTAGCTGCTCCCTTCGGTGGGGGGGGGGGAGAAACAAAAGTTCTTCATCTGGCATTGGCAAATTTTGTAATACCCAAATCTGATACTTATTTGAGGTATATGCAGTGTTTAATATTGGGTAACTGTGGGAGCATGTCTGGAAATGTGGGATAGTCTTTGAATTATAGGTGAATGTGCATGTTATGAACATGTGAGTGCTATATGTGTATGTATTCCCTTACTTTGGATGGAGAAGGAAAAGCCTTAAAACCAACTAGTTCAGGTGGTATTCTACATTAATGTTTCTAGATGGCCCATTAAAAAGCCTATAAACCCACGGGAAATTGGTCATATTGACATTGCAGTAAGTGTGTAGATTTTGAATCATGATAGGGTAGGACGGTGTAGGAAGTTTTTTTTGGCTTTATCCTTTGGAACTGTGGACAGAATAGGGTCTCATGCCAAACCACATGAGGGAAGAGGCGTTCCATGGGAAGACCTGCTTTTTATTTATTGCTTTTGACGTTCAGAAAGCAACCAGTGAAACTAGTTCTAGACTTGGCTGACAACATTCATGTCTTTTGGAAAAATCTGTGCCAGTTTAACTTCCTAAAGAAAATAGACTAACAAATAGGAAATAATTATTGATGCAGAAACACTATTTTATTTTTATTTGTTTAGAAACACTACTTATTTCATTTTGTTAAATGAAAAGAACTTTCCACAAACTACTTTTTCCCCCTCCCATCAGCTGTATTTCTAATCTATTTGGTATGTTAGATCTGTAGAATTTCCTCATTCTTAGGAGGCAACAGCTAGTTCTTGATTTGTTGCCAGTGGCAACCACGAGAGAAAGTATGGAAGAGTAAAAAGAAATTGGAAGATGGCTTTAAAGAAGTTTAATAATTACCAGTTCACATGCTCAATCTAAAAGTAAGTCTGCTTGAAATTGTTCTAGAAACACCATTTTCCCTTGCTTTCTATCCAACACCCTGACCAAGGTAACTTATAAAGCATTTAATTGGGGGTTTGCCGACAGCGTTGGAGGGTTAGAGTCCATGACCTTCATTTCATCATGATGGGGAACATGGCAGCTGATAGACAGGAATGATTGCTGGAGCAGTAGCTGAGAGTTTACAATGATGCAGAGAGAGAGAGAGAGAGAGAGAGAGAGAGAGAGAGAGAGAGAGAGAGAGAGAGAGAGAGAGAGAGAGAGAGAGGAAGGGAGGAGGAAGAGGTTAACCAGGAGTAGCATGGGTGGGCTTTTTAAAATCCTCAAACCCAGCCACAATAACACATCTCCTCCAACAAGTCCAAACCTCTTAGACTCCCCACCCCCAAACTGTTTGGCTAATTTTGGAACAAGCATTCAAATATATGAACTTATGGGGGAAATTCTCATTCAAACCACCACATTATGCATACATTGTTTACACCTTTGTCATTGTCTCACAGTTCTTTGAAGCCCTGTTCTGAGCTGTTTTATTTTTCAGTCCTTTTTCTGTACAGTTTTGAAATTTAAAAATATTATTTTATGTGTCTGGTGTTTTGCCTACGTATGTCTGTGCACCATGTGTGTGCATGGTACCTGTGAAAGCCAAAAGAGTATCAGATCTCCCTGAAAATGGAGTTACAGAGCAAGCCATTATTTGGGTATTGGGAATGGAACCAAGGTCTTTTGAAAGAATGTCAATGTTCTTAACTATAGAGAGCCATCTTTAAGGCCCTAAGATTTTGATTTTGAATCCTGAAGCTGACAGGTTCGTTCCCTGTTGTATTCATCTATGATGAAGAGATACCTCATTTCCCATCTCTGTTACAGTCATTTTCTTACAGGGATTTCATCTCTTGCCTTTCCTTCTTATCTGCTCATAATTTGGTCTTTCTATTTGCACTATTCATCTTCTCTTGCATAGTAAACCTTTTCTGTGAAAACTCTTAACAATGAACTATTTTTTAATTTTGATATGATAGTCCACCACACCTGCTGTCTTTGACACTTCTCTCTTAAAACTCTTGTCGACTCCTCTAGTATGCCTTATAAGTTCTTATTGAAAGTGGACATGATGTGCAAGGGGAATCTAGGTTTAAAAAATAAAAAAGCTTTTAGAAATACAATGGTAGGGCTTGGAGGAAGTTAGAATGACCAACGAAGTCTCAATCTTTTGGGAAACCTGCTCTCTTGGATGGTAAACTTCAGGGTTCTTCTCATGTTACCCTACTATACCTTTTTAAGAACTGGATACTTTGGAATTATTTTTCTAATGAAGTATCTGTTGGTATTTAGGCATTTGTACTGGCCTGCCTTTGGAGTTCTCACAGAATACACCTTCAGCTGCTGCCACCAAGAGCATCACCTGTGCCTGTTCACTGTGTTCCTTTTATAAAAGCCCCCCACCTCCCATCCCACTCTCTCTCTTTCTATTTCTCTCTCTCTTTCTCTTTCCTTTTCCATTAATAAAAAAACCCTCCAATTGAACTCTGTCACATGGCATCTTTCTCCCATATGCTGCTTTTTAAAATTGCAACAATATCCTTTAAATTTATTTTTTATCTATTTGTGGTGTAAATTTCATATATGAGTATAATATTTACATCATTTCCCATCTGTCTCCTTCCTCCAATTCCTCCTGGGCCTCCCAAATCTTTCTAGAATTCATGCTTTTTTGTTTTTACAATATTACTGCTATATACTTGATATATATATACATATATATACATATACATACATACATCTTAACCTGCTGAGATCATTTAGTATTATTCAAATGTATTTAAGACTGACCTCTTGGGGGCATGAGGGAGTAGGAAGATTGATTCAGGGAAAGAACAGAGAACAAGAAAAGAGATACCATAATAGAGGGAGCCATTATAGGTTTAAAGAGAAATTCAGCACTAGGGAAATGTCCAGAGATCTACAAGGATGACCCCAACTAATAATCTTAGCAATAGAGGAGAGGCTGCCTTAAATGACCTTCCCTCATAATGAGATTGATGACGACCTTACATGCCATCCTAGAGCCTTTATCCAGTAGCTGATGGAAGCAGAAGCAGACACCCACAGCTAAACACTGAGCCAAACTCCTGGAATCCAGTTGCAGAGAGAGAAGAGTGATAAGCAAAGGAGTCAAGACCAGGGTAGAGAAACCCACAGAGGCAGCTGACCTGAACAAAGGGGAGCTCAGGGACCCCAGTCTGATAGCTGGGAAAACAGCATAGGACCAATCCAGTCCCCTTGAATGTGGTGTTGGTTAGGAGGAGTGGGCAGTCTATGGAGGCTCTTGGAGTGAATCAGTATTTATCCCTACTATATGAATGGACTTTGGGAGCCCACTCCACATAAAGGGATACTCTCTAAGCCTAGACACACGGGGGAGGGCCTGGGCCCTGCTCCAAATGATATGACAGACTTTGAAGATCCCCCATGGAAGGCCTCACCCTCCCTGGGGAGCAGAAAGGGGATGGATGGGGATTGGGAGGGCAGCTGGGGAGGAGGGGAGGGTGAGGGAACTGGGATTGACATGTAAAATAGGCTTGTTTAAAATTTAAATAAAAATAATCATAAAGAAGAAAAGGGGAATATGATATGGAAATGAATACTTTAAATAATAATAATAATAATAATAATAATAATAATAATAATAATAATAATAATAATAAAAGCCTGACCTATTGGCTAACCCATCAACAGCTTGTCCATGGAGAAGACTGATTTTCCCTTTCTCAAAAGCCGTTAATTACTGTGTATCTTCTTCTGGGGGCAAACCTTGTGAGATTTTCTCCATCCACATTGGTGTATCAATTGGTATTGTCATTTTAAAAGTCTTGTTTAGGCAACCATATTGTTGAGATTTCCAGGGTACAGCTTCTCTATCACATGTAGAAGAAGCTCACAGCAGAAATTCTATCTTGCCCCCCCCCCGGATCTTACTCTGTCTGTCCTTCTGAAATGTTCCTTAAGCCTTCCATGTAGAAGTTGTAGATGTTAATTGGAAACTAACCCCCAATGCCACTGTCAATTGTTCTCTATATTTTAACCTTTTGTGAGTTTCTGTAATGATACCCATCTTTTGCCCCCCCCCCAAAATGATTCATGAGATTGGTGTGAGAATTACACTAATTTGTGGTTGTCAGGATAAGACTTAGAATGCAGTTAGAAATTGTACTGGTTCCATGAAGTGGTAGTAGTAGGGTCTCTTCTAGAACCCACGTTCATCAATGATGGGCCTTGGCTTATAGTACCAGGAATGAATCCCTCCTTTTGAGTGAGCCTTTAGCCAAATTAGTCTGCCATTGGTTACTCCCAGGATGTAAATGCCACTATTACTCCTTTGGGGGTATCTTGGCATTCTAGCCATTGTTGTTCTTCGGCATTGCAGCTGGGTAGGACTATTGATTGCTTTGCTTCCTTGGCAGCTTGCCAAGGTACTGGTACTATGAAATCTAGTCCTCATAGAGGAGGTTTTAAGGCCAATTACACCTTGATTCCTCTAAGTCTTCTATCCAAAATGTGTCGTGTTTTCAGAAATACGGTGTTACCTTTAATTTGGGGGAGGCAATGGCAATAGCCTATAAATTGTTGTGGGGTCCAGTTATTTTCTCTTCCTGCTGAAGAACTTTAATATTCAGTGTGAGAATATGACACAGTCCCTGGAAGCAAAATTAGAGGGTATGCCTGTGTCTCCCTGGAGTTTCTGTCTATTGTACTTGTTAACGAGTACTGGATCAGTACTGGTTCTTGCTGGTAAGTTGTGATTTCCTATTTGTTCCCCAATGTTACAGCAGGTTGTTCCTACCCACCGGCTCCATCCCGCTTGCCACCAGTCTGGGCCCACAGCCACGCCAGCCCCAAATAACACTCAGAGACTCTGTATTTGATACAATCCTGTTGGCCAATTACCATTATTGTTTATGGGCTAGCTCTGTCTTAATTATTAACCCATTTCTACTTATCTAAGTATTTCCACGTGGTCGTCTTATCAGGGAGCCGTGGCAGGCGTCCTGCTTCTTCCCTGGGTTTCATCTCGACTCCCCCTCCCCACTTCCTCTTTCCTCCTTGTTTCCTAGTCTCCTAGCCCTGCCTATCTTGCTATCTCATTGGCCACAGGTCTTTATTAACCAGTATGAGAAACATATATACAGAATAACATCTCCCATCATCTCCTCTTTTCTGTCTAAAGTAAAAGAAGGGGTTTAACCTTAACATAGCAAAATATACCATTCAACAGTTATCAAATAAGAATCACAGTTAACAATATTTAGTCCATTAACATTTTGTAAGACTTAAAGAAAATATCATCTATCCTATCTTTGTGAGTCTAAAGTCCTATATGTAACTATCTTTAATCCTAACTAAGGAAAACTATAACCAAAACTATCTGTCTTCAATCCTTCAAAGACCACAGAAGGATAATATATAAACTCTAGAAATGACAGAGACAACTCATAGCCTGGTCAGTCACCCAAAGTTCTTCTGTAATGTTCCATCTTCAGCCTATAGGCCATAATGTGTCTGGCAGACTTTCAGCAAAGCAGGAAACTTTAAACTGTCCACCTGTATTGATAGTTTGTCAGTCATTTTTCTCTGTATCCTGTAGACTGTCTGGCAGGCAGCCTCTTCCATGAAGTAGGAATCCTGTAGCAATGTCCATCTTGCATCAGCAGTCACCTTTTTGTGGGTCCTGCATGTCCAGTTTCTACAACATAAAGTCAAACAGTACAGAAGAGCAGTACCTTGCCCAAATGGCTAGTCTTGTCATATTAGAAGCAAACTCCATAATGTGTTTCTTTGATGTCCATCTTCCTTTCTTCTGTAGATGGTGTTACCAGGAGCAGTTGTGCCTCATTTTCAAGAAAATCCCTAAACCATTTTAAATGCCATATTCTGTAGGTCTTTGAAAGGCTTGAAGAATGCCTATTCATCTCAAATACATGTCTGCATATCTAGAAATCCTAACTAACTTAATTCCAAGTTTTGACTATCATAGGTAACTCTCTAATCTGTACTAAATTATACATTACATTTTCCAATGAGCTATATAAACACAATACCTAAACAAGAGGAGAAATATACATATCACAAAATTGACCTTAAATTGTATCAATAAAAGAAAATCCATTCCAAAGCAAAGTATTCATATCTATACCATAATTCCCTTTTTACCCTTAAAAAGATTGCCTGTGGTTATAGCCATTTATAACCAAGCCCATTTAAATGAAAACAAACATCTATAAACAGTATTTGGGAATTTGGGCGTCGTTCTTTCCAAACTACTTCCTGCTGGTAGAGGGCGCTATCATGAGGGTCCAAAGAAGATGCAAAAATCTTGGCTGTAGACATTGCTTCAGGGGGTCTTGCTTGATCAAACCATATAAGTCTGGAAAAAATCCATAGCTTTTCATTTTCTGTGGAAACAAAAATAGAAATCCTTTTCCCCAGTAACTTGTCCTTAGGCTTAAATTTTTGAGTCAAAGCATTTTTAAAATATATAAATTGAATTAATCCAGCAGCATTTCTTTTATCAGTAGTAATTTTCTCAGCAATCAAATAATTTAAAGACAACAGAAGTGCGTGTAGTATCCAAAATTTCTCTGTGTTTTCCATCTTTACGTGGCTCTTTTATTACGCTATTTATTCTACTTCTATTTTTACATATTTTGAGACAGGACTTCTCTGTGTAACTTTTATCTGTCCTGGAATTCACTGCATACCAGGTTTACTTTGAAATCACAGAGATTTGTTTGCCTCTGTTTCCCGAGTGCTGGGATCAATGGCGTGCGTCATCACAACCATCCATTTTACTTTCTTTTTGCTTTTTAAACCATTCTATCCTGTTTCCTTTTCTCTCCCAAGCCAGCGTATTTTTTAAAACACAGTGTAAACCTTCATTGCAGCTCTGTACACACCAATGAATTGTTAGCAGAGCTCTTTAAAAGCAAGGCAGCTTTTTTGCCACTTATGCTAATTTTGGAAACCTCCCTTAAAGGAGCAGCGCAAATCTCTGTCTACAGCAAAACAAATCCAACCAAGAAAATGCTGCTATCAAGAAGTCTTACTAGTCTCTGTTTCCTTGTTTCTAAAAACTATTTTATAAGTTTTTGTTAAGTTTTAAGTGAAAGTTCTCAATCCCAGTTTTGACACCATTATGTTATGGCAGGTTGTTCCTGCCGGCCGCAGCGGGTCCTGCCGCCATGGTCCCACAACCACGTGTGCCCCAAATAACACTCAGAGACTCTGTATTTGATACAATCCTGTTGGCCAATTACCATTATTGTTTATGGGCTAGCTCTGTCTTAATTATTAACCCATTTCTACTTATCTAAGTATTTCCACGTGGTCGTCTTATCAGGGAGCCGCGGCAGGCATCCTGCTTCTTACCTGGGTTTCATCTCGACTCCCCCTCCCCACTTCCTCTTTCTTCCTTGTCTCCTAGTCTCCTAGCCCCGCCTATCTTGCTATCTCATTGGCCACAGAGCTTTATTAACCAGTATGAGAAACATATATACAGAATAACATCTCCCATCACCCCAATTTGGTGTCATTAGTTTGTCCTTCAATCTCATTTTATCCTTTTTGAGAAAAGTTTTGGACAACTTAGTTTGTTCAGCTTTTGTTAGAATACAACAAAGATGTCTAGCTGACAGAATAACAAAAAGTCCATTCTGAATGATACCTTCTGTAGGTGGTGGTGATATGCAGATATTTCTGTCTGTGTATTCATAGGAGTAATGCAGTCTCATGGACTGACATACTGCAGAGTCAGCAAAAGCTTACAGTGAAAAGACAATCTTTGTCTTTTATGTTATAATTTTAAAAAAAACAAATTAAAATGAGATGAGATGGTCTAATTTGCTTTATGGAAATTTCTCACCCACAGAGTAAGAGATATCTGGATATACAATCAGTGTACAATTACTTGTTGAATTTCCTATGGCCACTCAGCGATGTGCTGATGCTCTTTGTCTAGTCATCCCAACAAATTTGGAAGGTTATTTGGCAACATGACCTGATTGGGAATGGAATCACAAAATATAAGCCCAGTACTTTGATTTATAAACTTAAACTGTGTTTCATTTTTTACAGAAAGATGATTTACCACTTTTGCATTCTCAGTATCCTAACCATTCCCCTTTTGATATAATCATCAGTCATGCATGGCTACTGAGCACTTGATATGTCATCAGTCCAACTGAAATGTGGATTTCAAGGATTTAGTATATCAAAAGGATAATACATTTAATAATTTTATAAATATGAATTAAATATTCAAATGATACCAATTTAGAAATATTTGGTTAGATTATATAACCAAATGAAGTTTGCCTTTTTCATTTTACTTGTTATGTGTCTACTGGAAGTTTTAAAAATGACATTTATGTAACACTGTTTCTGCTTGACAGCATTGATCTGATCAAGAAGGTGAGAGAATTGACAACTTTACATAGTTCGTGTTCCCTAATCAACAAAATGACCTTATCAGCTAGTACCATGTTCTGAGAAAGTAACCCCTGCACTTGTCCATGAAGTTCACTCTATTGAGGAAGCACATGCTATTCAACTGTGCTTACTACAGGTCTGTCCCTTCATCTCAAGGTCAGTCAGATGTGTTGGCTTGCACACAAGAGTCTCACTTCCCTGGCTGCCTGTATGCCAGCCAGTTTTTCTACCATTGTGCTCCCTCTCAGGCCACGTCAATGTTACCTTGCTTCCTGGCAGATCCTCCTGAGACAGTGTGTATGGTGACCAGTGCCCTGTGAACTTTTAGAAATGGTGCCTGAAACTCTGTTCTGAGTGGCATCCTTCTAGTTAAATAGAAATGTCTTCCTCACACACTCATCATCTCTACTCAACTTCACATCCCAATGCTTCCTTGATGTGCCTACTTTGAACACATTCTTTAGGTACCAACCCAAATCCACTTAATAGTGAATGAAGCTGGAAAAGAAGAAAACAAAACAAACAAAAAACAAAAATGAAGGAAGAGTGATTTTACTTATCTTTTATCTTATTAGTTTTCTATGGAAAATCTGTATTTATTTTATAATTAAACAAAATGAAATCCTCATCCTATGTACTTGACTCATTTCTTCATACATTGTTTGTTCATTAATATAGTATCAGCCGAGCATAGGCTCTACAGTCAACCCAAGTAGTACACATTTCTTTTCCTCAACAAAGAACTCTTGTGAACCACGTAGGCAAATGGGCACACTGTGAGACTAAATGTCTAAATGTGAACACGTCTTTAGAAGTGTCCCTCTCCCTGGATGAACTTTAGAGAGGAAATAACATTTGCTCCAAGTTGCCCAGGAAATGCTAAAAAATGAGGTGTAATTTTGAATTTGAGAGAACTTATTTTTTAATTTTATATAATTTTAATTTAAATTTGAAACAAGCTTGTTTTACATATCAATCCCTGTTCTCGCACTTTCTGTCCTCCCTTGTTCCCGCCCCTCCCACTAACCCCTATCTTATCCCCTTTCTTGGGAGTCTTCAAAGTCTGGCATATCATTTGGAGCAGAGCCCAGGTGTACTGGGATATTCACTTTGTCTCCTTCTGTGGCACTGACCACGCCCATTGGGGGGTGGAGTCAGGAGCAGGTGATCATGGAACTAGGTCTGAGGAGCCAGGGAATGCTCTCTTGCTAGCAGGACAAGGAGAGGAGAGCATCAGGTGGAACCTGCTGGTGTTCATCTATCAAGGTTGTAAGTTGTTTCTCCCTGAATAAACATCTGTTCAGCCTATTTGTTTATCCTGATCCTTATTAAACTGCAATACCCAGGCCCTCCCCCATGTGTCTAGGCTGAGGGAGTATCCCTCTATGTGGAATGGGCTCCCAAGGTCCATTCGTATACTAGGGATAAATACTGATCCACTACCAGAGGCCCCATAGACTGCAGAGACCTCCCAACTAACACCAAGTGGTCTGGGTCGGTCCTATGCTGGTTTCCCAGCTATCAGACTGGAGTTCATGAGCTCCCCCTTGTTTAGGTCAGCAGTTTCTGTGGGTTTCTCCAGCCTGGTCTTGACCCTTTTGCTCATCACTCCTTCCTGTCTGCAACTGGATTCCAAGAGTCAAGGGGAAAGAATAGAGGAGAGCAAGAAAAAAAGAACTTATTTTTTAAAAAAGATATTTGGTTCATAATAAAAGTCAAATAATTAAGTAAGAATATGACATATGGGAGGATATGGGGCTGGGGTCAGGAAGGTGAAAAGTCATGGAACAGAATATGATTTTATAATACTGGTCTGATGAATTCCTCTCATTTCTCTCCCTTCTTTTCACAAATCATACTAAGGAACTCAAACTGAACTGATTTTAATGAACACACTGAATAAAGAGAATACAATATAAATACAACCTACCAGATTAGATGAAATGCAAATCAAAAAGGTAAGAATGGGTGACAGAGATGAGTTAAAGTCCCCTTTATGTTTCCCTGTGAAACATCAGGAATGGAGACTTCTATTAACAGATGGTTTGAGCCTGAGCTCTCTCTCTCATCCCCTACTTGTGTTTTTAATGTTTGGTCTCAGGCTTGTGGTACTAGTTTGAAGGTTGTGCATCCTCTAGGAAGTGGGGCCTGACTGGCATTTACCAACGTCAGGCCTTTATGGAGATCATGCCAATTTCTGGTTCTGGCCAGTTCTCTCTGCTTCTTCGTATAGATCACGTGAGAAGCTCCTCCATGTTTTCACACTAGTGACAGAGCCGTTCATTCTGCCATGCCTTCTCTGCTATGATAGATGGAAGCCGCCCTGAAACTATGAGTTAGAGTAAACCTCTCCTTCCCTTGTCAAATGCTCTGGGAGTGTCCTGAGAAAACTAACTAATAAATTTATTACTATTGATGAGGGAAGAACATCAGATCTGTAGAAGAAACTGAGCTTTTGTCAGAATCAAATTTAAAATAAATCTGTGAAATGTGCTAAACCATGTATAGAAAATTCCTTACCTGTACATAATTATTTTAATACTCTTCCATGCAATCAGAGAGAAAATGCCCCTTTAGACTTTCTTTTTTATTACTTATTTATTTGCGTGTATGTGTCTGTTTTTGCATGAGTTTGTGCATAGGCGTACTCCTGTGAGTGCACACAGAAACCGGAGAGGGTGTAAAGTGTCAACTATCTTCCTCTACCCTTTTCCATTGTCACCTTGGGGCTCATGTTTTCCTATCAAAGCTGGAAACCAGCAATCACTTTCCATGTTCCAGTTTCTTCCCCTCTCTAAGACTGGGTTATAGCCACATGTGAGATGCTCAGCTTCTTCCATGGGTGCTGGGATCTGAACTCTGTCCTCTTCTCTGGTCAGCCTTCTCTCCAGCCCACTGGTGCTTTTGATCTGTACCAGGTAATGCTATCTGCAGCCTTCCTGACTTGAGTGATTCCTAAGTGGGTCTCATACTCTGCCATTTCCATCATTATCCCTGCCCTACTTAGAGTTTTGTTCTTGCTAAACCTCATGTTGAAATTTAACTTTCATTGTGAAGATTCAAAGAATATTCATGCTTTGGGAATGAAGTCTTGGCTTTTTTGATTTCTGCCATGTGAAGAGCTGGCTCTCCCCACCCCCTCTTTGGAGGACACAATGTACCTGGTGCCAAGCCCACTGTGGTCTCAGCCTTAGACTTTCCAGCTTCCAGGATTTATAACCAATACATTTCTGTTCCTATAAATTGCTGCCTCAGGAATTCTGTTACAGCAGCACAAAATGAAAGAAGACAGTTTGCCAGTGCTGCAGCTGGCCCACAGCAAATACACTAGGTAGAAATCACGGGCCAGTGGGAGAATCTGGCATGCCAGGCAATCATAAAACAGATGCATGAAATATTTGTGTAAAGGTGTAGCCATTTAATAGTCTTGGTGTAGATCCAGGAGCTTTTCTTTATGATGAAGTTGTCATAAAGTGTTCATTTAAGTTTCCGCAATTCTAGGAATTTCCCAGTTTTATAGTTTTCCCAGTTTTAATAACAGAAGCTTTAGCATTGAAAGTAATCAGATTTTCACATTTTGATCTCATATAATTTAATCAAATTATGAAATTATTGTAACAATATTATCCTGTATAAATACATTTGAAGATAAATACATTAAATTTTTGGTCATCAAGTAACAAGAAAGAGGCAGGATTGTCCGAATTTGTTGGCTTTAAGCATTCAGCTAGCCGAGGAATATCCTTGGCATATCTTAAGATGGAGTATCTGTTAACCAGAATATGGATAATGGAAGTCAGATAGTGTGACTAAAAGACAACATAGACGAAGGAGTCATCTCTCTGAGAATTTGTCTTGTGCTTTGGGTTGATAAAAACCTGAGAATAAAACAAGGCAAGGTCTGGATGCACAAAATGTACTTTCTTAGATACTGTATCTTGACTTTCCATGAGGCATGAACATAGCTTGCTCCACACTGTGTTCTCTGACAAGATCTTTGGAAAAGAACAATCCTTAGGATCTTCAAGGAAATCTTCCTTGTTCAGAGGAAGCTTTGCAAATGATATCTGCAGTCAGATGATTTTGGAAGCTCCAGATGATGTAGTGATATTAAATCCACAGAACTTCTGGTTTGTACCACGAGCCACACTTACTGAGGCTGGCTAGCACCCATGACTAAATAGTAGTGTACAAATTAGAAAATATGGCAAACTGTTTTAGCACAAAGGGTTCAAGGATCACTGTTAAGAACACATAAAAATGTTCCCACATATAGATAAGAAAACAAACCTAACTGACAAAGGGGCAAAGTATATGAACTGATAATTCACTCAAAATGTTCTCAGAGAAATGAGATGAAGACAAGCTATTGGATTAGCAAAATCTGAGAAGAGGTACAATATACTGTGTAGGCATGGTTGTGAGTCAGTGCAGTTATAATACACCATTGCACTCTGTCAACTGATGTTTTTTTTTTTTTTTTTTTAAAGGAAAAGGTCACAAGAATGGGTCTTGAATAACTCTAAAATGCCAGCATTGCTTAATAGGCTGGAAATCTAAAAATAAAACACTAAATTTTTCTTCCAAAAAAACTTTCTTTTTAGCAGAAAAAGTTGAATAATAAGAAAATAGATTTGAGGTTGATAAAACCTAAGAATAAAGTGAAGCAAGACAAAGGGAAGGGTGGGATGCTGTTCTACATAACACAGTCATAGTCAGAGAGAGCTTTACACAAGGAACATATGATTATCTGCATTTGATGGAAGAATATAATTACATGAATATAAGGATCATCATGAATCATTGAAAAGAGCAAGCTGCACAAATATGTCTTAGGTATGATCCCTTCATATTAAAATGTGCCTGTGTTTACATATGTGAATATGTCTAATGTGGTATTTTAAATTCATGGAAAGGCACACACTTATGGGCCCACACCTCTTTTTTAAAGGTTTTATTTATTTTTTGTTTGCTTTTACATTCCAAAGTTTCTCTTCCTTCCATTCACCCCAGTCCCTCCCCCAACTTCCCATCTTCCCTCATTCCCAGTCCTATCCACTCCTCCTCCACTGTCTCTCTTCAGATACAGACAGGTGTCTCATAGATATCAGCCAGCCATGGACTATCAAATTGCTTTAAGACTAGTCAACGCTGAGTCACCATCTCCCTGATTTCTGACCCACTGCCAGTCCTCTGGCGGGAGCTCTGGGTCCCTGCCAGAGATCTGCCTATTCCGGCGGGACCATCCTGAGTCTCTGCCTGCCAGAACTTTGACCCCCATAGCCAGGCCTCTGCTGTAGGTGAGCCTGGGACCAGTTTGGGTTGAGCTCCAGACCCCTGCCAGAGACCTGCCTATTCATGCAGAACCGCCCTGAGTCTCCACCTGCCTGATCTTTGACCCCCAGCATCGGGCCTCTGACAGAGGCCCCTGCCGAAGACCCACCTATCCATGCAGGACCACCCTGAGTCTCCACCTGCCTAATCTCTGACCCCTTAAGAAAATCCCTTAAAGAAATGGAAGAAAAAACAAACAAAAAATTGGAAAAAATTGAGGAAAAGACCTCACACAAAATGCAAGAAATGACCAAATCTCTTAAAGTAAACAATCAAGAAAAACAATCAAACAGGGAAAGAAACAGTTCAAGACTTGAAAATTGAAATAAAGACAATAAAGAAAACATAAACTGAGGGAATGCTGAAAATAGGAAAACTGGGCAAATAATTGGGAACTACAGACATAAGCATAACCAACAGAATACAAGACATGGAAGAGAGAATCTCAGGTGCTGAAGATAAAATAGAGGAAATAGATTCATCAACCAAAGAAAATCATAGGTCCAACAAATCCTTAACACACACATCCAGGAAATTTGGGACACCATAAAAAGGCCAAACCTAAGAATAATAGGCATAGAAGAAGGCGAAGAAGTCCAGTTCAAAGGTGCAAAAAAATTATTTCACAAAATCATTGAAGAAAACTTTCCCAATCTGAAAAAGGACCTGCCCATGAAAGTACAAGAAGCATACTGAATACCAAATAGACTAGACCAAAGAAAAAAGACCCCTTCAACACATAATAATTAAAACTCCTAACATGCAGAATAAAGAAAGAATATTAAGAGCTGTAGAGAGCCGCCAAGTACCACGCCTTAAAGTGGTGCTGGCTTCTGCCTTACACTTTCCCATTGGTGAGGGCTCTCTGGCATAAACAAGCCCTTATTTGGTTAAGTCTGTTCAGCCTATCTGTTTTTGTGTTAGAGTAGCCTAGCTGTAGGTTCCATGTAGTTCACTGGGGTTGGTTAGCTCAAGGGTATTTAAGCCTGTGTAGGGGTCCCTCGGCTCTCTTGCGGGTCAGAGGAAACATATTTTAAGGATCCTGATTAAAACTGCATGAAGAAGATCTTCCCAGAGACGCGTCTTCCTTGCTGGCAGGGGTAGGTGCATACAGATGGTGGCCTGTATGGGGAACCTCTCCATGGGAGAACGGCTCAGAACTTCCTGCAATCAGGGCAGAAGACTGGTAAGTCCCAGGTAAGTTGGGACCAAGTTAAGGCCCTCGGTAAAGAGGCGATAAGGTCTCCAGTAAGAAGCTATAAAGTCCCAGGTAAGTTGGGATAAAATTAAAGACTGTGGAAGTAGGCGGCAATAAAGTCTCAGGCATTGAACAAGCATTGTGACAAACCGAAAATTTTAAGAAAATTTTAACAAAAAAAATTTTAAGATGGGTACTTCTCAGTCTCATCCAATTTTTCTGGCTCTTTGGGAGCTACTTTTGTCAAAGAAACTTAAAATAAAGAAAAGCACAATAAAAAGATTCCTGAGCGAATGCGATGCCATTGCACCTTGGTTCACAGTTTTGGGAGACATCAAGGTAACATGCTGGGCTGAGGAAGAATTACAAGCCCTCATAAAAGGAGTTCAAAAACAATCCCCTAAGGAACAGAAGGGGAAGGGAGAGGAGAAATGGCGGTGTGGGGAGGGGAGTGACCCTCCTGAAATAATGCCTTCGGAGCCATCTCCTGATCAGAATGAGGAAGGGTAGGGCCCAGGTACAGGGCATTCCTTTTGCCCTGAGGTCTGGAAAGACTTACGAAATGACTTAAGTCTTAAACAAGTAAATCAGATTGCCATAAAAGCATAAAAATCATTACCTAATAAGGGAGAGGTAAATGGTAACCACACTAAGATACTACAAGACCAAATGGAACCATTTTCAGATTTTATGGCCTGTTTGGTAGAGGCTACAGGAAAAGATTTTGACATTACAGCAGCCATAGTTACAGCTATCTCTTTTGCAGTTGTGGATTCAGTCACAGTTGCTGTGGCTATGAGCACATTGGTACAGACAGTCTCTAAGTTAAATGAGTTGTCCAAAAATGTGGCTACCACTTTGGATGCTCAATCCACAATTGGTGCTCAACTAAAAGGAGGTTTAATGATTGTAAACCAAAAAATTAATCTGGTGCAGGAGCAAATAAATACCTTATGGCAGCTGGCCCAATTGGGATGTAAAATGAAATATCCAGGTTTATATGTTACCAGCATTCAGTACTGCTAATTTGTCGCGACAGTTGTCTAGGTATCTTTTAGAAAATTGGTCTGCTGACTCTGATGACCTGATGACACAGCTGCGAGTGACCATCATTGCAATGAATTCAACACTTGTGGATGCAGGATTGGCTGCTGGATTGTCATCGTGGGTGGGAATGAGAGCCATGGCTGTTCTCTTGTTGCTTATCTCCTTCGTGGGCCTGTGGTACCTTTGCAAAATGAGGTTTGCTCAAAAGTGGTATGCAGCTATGGTTGTCCAGGCATTTACAGCCACTGGGGCAGGACAGTCTCCCCAAGCATGGCTCACAGTCATGAACAAGTATTGATCCTTCACTTTCAGGTCGTATGGCTTAACACTGCACTCCAAGTTAGCTCTGAAAGTAAACAACTCCAAGAAGGACAAGTCTGGTTACATGTGGGTTGGTGTCCGAGGCCCCACCTCTAGGAAAAAGATGCGGGACAGGTGTGGCATTGACTTGGCTGACTACCAGGATTCAGGGTCATTACAATGTCCACTGCTTTACTGAAGACCAGACCACTACCCTTGCCTGTTGCATTATTAAAACAAAAAGAGGGAACTGTAGAGAGCCGCGTAGTGCCACACCTTAATGGCGCTGGCTTCCACCTTACACCTTCCATTGGTGAGGGCTCTCTGGCGTAAACAAGCCCTTATTTGGTTAAGTCTGTTCAGCCTGTCTGCTTCCACATTAGAGTAGCCTATCTGCAGGGTCCATGTAGTTCACTGGGGTTGTTTAACTCAAGGGTATTTAAGCCTGTGCAGGGGTCCCCGGCTCTCTCACGGGTCAGAGGAAGCATGTTTCAAGGATCCTGATTAAAACTGCAGGAAGAAGATCTTCCTGGAGTCGTGTCTTCCTTGCTGGCAGGGGTAGGCGCATACAAAGAGCAGTGAAGGAAAAAGGACAAGTAACACATAAAGGCAGACTTATCAAAATTACACCTGACTTCTCCATGGAAACTCTCAAGCGCAGAAGTTTCTACAAATATTAAGGGTTCTCAGATGTCAGCCCAGGTTATTCAGCAAAACTCTCAATCACTGTAGATGGAGAAAACAAGATATTTAATGACAAAGCCAGATTTTAGCAATACATATCTACAAATCCAGACTTACAGAAAGTTCTTGAAGGAAAATTCCAACCCAAGGAAGTTTACTATGTTCACAAACACATAGGCAATAGATAATCTCACATCACCACAATCCAAGGGTAAAGAAGGGCAAATATATTCACAATAACCACTGCTAACACAAATATAAAAGAAACAAGCATTAACAAGCAATGGTCCTTACATTCCCTCAACATTAGTGGTCTTAACTAGCCTATAAAAAGACACAGATTACAGAACAGATGTGAAGACAGAATTCATCCTTCTGCTGCATACAAGAAACACATCTAAGCTTCAAAGACAGACATTACCTCAGGGTAAGGGTTGGGAAAATATCTTCCAATTAAATAGACCCAAGAAGCAAGCAGGTGTGGCTATCCTAATATCTAACAAGTTAGACTTCAAACAAAATCCATCAAAAGAGATGAAGATGATCATTTCATATTCATCACAGGAGAAATCCATCAGTACAAAGTCTCAAACCTGAACATCTATGCCCCAAATACAAAGGCACCCACATTTGTAAAAGAAACACTACTAAAACTCAAAGCTCACATAAAACCTTACACACTTATAGTAGGAGACTTCAAAACCCCACTCTCACTGCTAGACAGTACCACCAGACAGAAACTTAACAAAGAAATAAAAGAACTAACAGAAGTTATGTCTCAATTGGGTTTAACAGACATCTATAGAACATTCCATTGAAACACAAACGAATATACCTTTTTCTCTGCTCCACATGGAACCTTCTCTAAAATCAACCACATACTTTGTGACACAACAAACCTCAACACATATAAAATATTGGAATAGTCTCCTGTATCTTATCAGACAACCATGCTTTAAATTTGGAATTCAACAGTAATACAAATCACAGAAACCCTACAAACTCATGGACACTGAACAATGCACAGTTGCAACATACCTGGGTCAAAGAAAAAATAAAGAAAGAAATTAAGGACTTCCTAAAATTCAAAGAGAATGAGGACATGACATACCCGAACTTACGGAACACCTTGAAAGCAGTGCTATGAGGGTAGTTCATTGCACTAAGTGCCCATATGAAGAAAACAGAGGACAGTCACATTTGAGAATCAACAGCACAACTGAAAACCTTAGAACAAAAATAAGCAAACTCACTCCAGAGGAATAGGCACCAGGAAGTAATGAATTTAAGGGCTGAAATCAATACAGTAGAAACCCAGAAAACAATACAAAAAATATCAATGCTACAAAGAGTTGGTTTTTCAAGAAAATCAACAAGATAGACAAACCTTTTTCCAAACAAACCAAAAATCAGAGAGAGAGAGAACATGTAAATTAACAAAATAAGAAATGAAAAATCAGATATAACAGTCATTGAGGAAATCCAGACAATATTCAGGTCATACTTTGAAAACCTGTGCTCAGGTTTTCTGAATTTGAAAGTTCTAAGGAAAGAGACAAATTTTTGGACAACTATCACTTACAAAATTTAAAACAAGAACAGATAAACAACTTAAATCGACCTATAACCCCTAATGAAATAGAAACAGTCATCAAAAGCCTCCCAACCAAAAAAAAAGCCCAGGGACAGATGGCTTCAGTGAAGAATTCTACCAGAAATCCAAGGAAGAGCTAATACCAATATTCCTCAAATTGTTCCACACAATAGAAACAGAAGGTTTATTACCAAACTCTTTTTACGAGGCCATAATCACTTTGGTACCCAAGTCACACAAAGACACAACTAAGAAAGAAAATGACAGACCAATATCCCTCATGAACATTGATGCAAAAATACTCAATAAAATACTGGCAAACTGAATCCAAGAATACATCAGAGAAATCATCCACCATGAAGAAGTTGACTTCATTCCTGGGTTGCAGGCATGGTTTAACATATGAAAATCTATCAATGTGATCCACCATATCAACAAACTGAAAAAGAAAAACCACATGATCATCTCACTAGATGCTGAAATAGCCTTTGGAAAAATTCAACACCCTTTCATGATAAGGGTCTTAGAGAGATCAGGGATTACAGGAACATACCTAAACATAATAAAAGCAATATATAGTAAACCAACAGACAACATCACACTGAATGGGGAGAAGCTTAAGGTGATTCCTCTAAAATCAGGAACTAGACAAGGCTGCCCTCTCTCTCCATATCTCTTCAATATTGTATTTGAAGTTCTAGCTAAAGCAATAAGACAACAAAAGGAGATCGAGGGTATACAAATTGGAAAGGAAGACATCAAAATTTCACTATTCACAGATGATATGATACTTTACATAAGTGACTCCCAATAAGCTCTACCAGGGAACTCCTACAGCTGATAAACATCTTCAGCAAACTAGCAGAATATAAGATAAACTTAAAAAAATCAGTAGCCCTACTATATACAGATGACAAAGGGGCTGAGAAAGAAATCAGAAAAACATCATCTTTTACAATAGCCACAAACAACATAAAGTATCTTGGAATAATGCTTACCAAACAAGTAAAAGACCAATATAGCAAGAACTTTGTGTCTTTAAAGAAAGAAATTAAGGAAGATTCCAGAAAAATGGAAAGATCTCCCATGCTCTTGGATAGGAAGGATAAATATAGTAAAAAAGGCAATCTTGCCAAAAGCAATCTACAGATTCAATGCAATCTCCATTAAAAATCCCAGCACAATTCTTCACTGACCTTGAAAGGATAATAATCAACTTTATATGGAAAAACAAAAGATCCAGGATAGCCAAAACAGCCCTGTACAATAAAAGAGGCATCATTATCCCCAACTTTAAGCTGTACCACAGAGCTATAGTCCTGAAAACAGCCAGGCATTGGCACAAAAATAGACAGGTAGACCAATGGAATCGAATCGAAAATCCTGACATTAACCCACACTCTTACAAACACTTGATTTTTGATAAAACAGATAAAAGTATACAATAGGAGGAGGAAAGCATCTTAAACAAATGGTGCTGGAACAACTGGATGATGATGTGTAGAAGACTGCTGATCAACCCACTTCTATCACCATGCACAAAACTCAAGTCTAAATGGATCAAAGACCTCAGCATAAATCTAGCCACATTGAACCTCTTAGAGGTTCCCTTGGGAGGCACCCTTGAACAAATTGGTATAGGAGACTGCTTCAAGAACATAACTCCAATAGCACAGACATTGAGATCAACAATTAATAAATGGGACCTCCTCAAACTGAGAAGCTTCTGAAAGGCAAAGGACACAGTCAACAATACCAAATGGCAGCTGACAGACTGGGAAAAGATCTTCACCAATCCTACATCTGACAGAGGGTTGATCTCCAAAATATACAAAGAACTCAATAAACTAGTCAACAAAACACCAAATAATCCTATTAAAAAATGGGGTACACAACTGAATAGAGAATTCTCAGTAGAGGAAATTAAAAGGCTGAAAGACACTTAAGAAAGACACTTATTTATCAGGGAAATGCAAATCAAAACAACTCTGAGATACTATCTTACTCCTGCCAGAAAGGCTAAAATTGGAAACACCAATGACAACTTATGCTGGAGAGGATGTGGGGAAAGGGGAACATTCCTACACTGCTGGTGGGAGTGCATACTTGTACAGCCATTTTGGAGATCAGTATGGCTGCTCCTCAGGAAAATGGGAATTAGTTTATCACAGGACCCATCAATCCCCCTGTTAGGCATATATGCAAATGACCCACATCCATGCAACAAAGACATCTGTTCAACTATGTTCGTAGCAGCATTATTTGTAATAACAAGAACCTGGAAGCAACCTAGATGCCCCTGAAGAATGGATAAAGAAGATGTGGCACATCTACCCAATGAAATACTACTCTGCAGAAAAAAAAAAACAATGGAATCTTGAAATTCATAGGCAAATGGTCGGAACTTAAAGAAACCATCCCAAATGAGGTAACCCAGTCACAAAAAGGGGAACATGTACTCACTCATATATGGATTTTAGACCTAGAGCAAAGGATCACCAGCCTATAATTCCCACTGCCAGAGAAACTAGGATACAAGGAGGTTTCTAAGAGATTCATATAAGGTCTATCACCTTATATGTGGGTGTAGGAAGATTGAGTGAGGGGAGAAATACCAGAGAGAAAGAGAGAGAGGGAGAGGGAGAGAGATCATAAAAGATGGGGCCATTATTGGGTTGAAGGGAAAACTGACTCTAAAGAAATGTCCAGAGACCTATACAAGACTGACCCCAACTAATAACTTGAGCAACAGTGGACAGGCTACTACAAATGTCATTCCCTGATAATGAGTTTGATGACTAACTTATCCACCATCATAGAGCCCTCATCTAGTAGCTGATGGAAACAGAAGCAGATACCTTCATCTAAACACTGAACTGAACTGGAATCCAGATGCAAAGATGGAGGACAAGACCAGGCTACAGAAACTCACAGAAACAGCTGATCTGAGAAAGGAGGAACTACTGGGTCCCCAGACTGATATCTGGGAATCCAGCATTGGACAGAATCAGACCCCCTGAACATGGGTCTCAGTTAGTCAGCCTGGGCAGTCTAAGGGATCCCTGACAGTGGAACCAGGATGTATCCCTGTTGCACAAAAGGACTTTGGGAGCTCATCCCCTATGGAGGTAACTCCCTTAACCTAGAAGTAGGAGGAAAAGCCTAGTCCTTACTCCAAATTACTTGACAGATTTAGATGACCTCCTCCTAGGAGGCATCACCCTACATGTCAAGTGGGAGGAGATGGGAGGGGAGGGTGGTGGTCGGGGCATGGGAGTGTGGGAGAGAGGGAAAGAGGAAAGGAAGAAGGGAAAGGGAACTGGGATGTAAAAAAAAAAAAAAAAAAAGCCTAGCCACCTGTTTTTGTATTAAGGCTGGATGGGGGCATGCGGACATACTTCTTAATGCCAGCTCTCTCTTCAGTGATTGCACAGACAGTGGTATGAAGAAGATGAAATGCGATATTTTCTAGGTACATGTTTTTGATTTTGTTTTGTTTTACAAAAATCAAGTTAATAAAATACTGGAAGGTCATTCTACTTCTTACCTTTGTGTCAGTAACCAAAAAATCTCACAGAAGCATCTTGAGATTGATTTTGGATCATGGTTTGAGAAGATTTCAGTTCCTTTTGACCAGGATGGTGTGGTGGTCAGCTGAGTTCACAGCAGCAGGGCTGAGTCGTGGGTGCTGTTCAAATCACAGTCGACTAGGTAACAGAGTGAGCAGGAGAATCTGCAAAATGCCCCCTCTAACATCGACTTCCTCCAGCTGGGCCCTGATGGGAGATGCTATTCTGTAAATATGTTTCTCATACTGGTTAATAAATAAAGCACTGTTGGGCCAATAGGAAACTAGATAGGCGGGGCTAGGAGGCTAGGAGGAGGAAAGAGGAAGTAGTAAGGAGGAGTCAGCATGGAGAGCTTGGAGAAAGAAGATGCCGGCAGCAGCTCTCTGATGACCACGTGGAAATACTTAGATAAGTAGAAATGGGTTAATAATTAAGACAGAGCTAGCCCATAAACAATAATGGTGACTGGCCAACAGGATTGTATCAAATACAGAGTCTCTGAGTATTATTTGGGGCCAGTGCACCAGACCAGCAGCGGGCGGGCTGGCGGGATGGCGGAAAACATGCACGCTACAGGGCCCCACCTCCTAAAGATTCTACAGTCTCTCAGAATAGCACCCCCAGCTGGGGATCAAAGCTTCAAACTCCCGAGAGGCATTAGGAATAAAACATCAAATATAATTATGTCCAGCATAAAATAAATAAATGTTTAATAAAAAATAAGAGATGCTGATAGTGGTCAGGCATGTCAAAATTAAAATTAAGTATTTGGGGACTGTGCATATGAAATAAAAATTATCATTGGGTTCATGAGAGAGAGAGAGAGAGAGAGAGAGAGAGAGAGAGAGAGAGAGAGAGAGAGAGAGAGAGTAGAAAAATACAGTTTGGTGGAGTTCATATCCAGGTACTCCTTGCTACTAGTGAGGCTCTAGGCCACTTAACTACTCTATGTAGTTGCACATCTGATAGCATTGTGGATAATAAATGTGTAGATTCATATATAATTATGCAGTTGACTGTTTCATACATGTTGCTATGTTAAAGATGCTCAGTTTCATTGCAGTCAGGGGTGTCTGTGGCTTCACATAAGGTGGGCAGTCTACCAATAGAAGTGGAGCATCTTGACTTGCTCTTCAGTGTCTTGGTAATTCATGAACAACTGTAAAGTTAGAAAATAGATGTTTAGTAAATTAAAGTAAAAACAATTGACTGGTGCACTGAGTAAAGGGCAGGACTTAAGTGAGAGACATAGTAATACTCAGATTCCACACCCATTGCTTAATAGCTGTCACTTTTGTTAGTAGAAAAATAAATTGGTCTCCAGACACCTTTAGGGGAATTATTTACACTCATATGCAGAGAGAAGTAAGACAGTGGATTGACCTTCTTTGCTATAATGACACTTGACTTTATAAGCAGCACTTCCGGTCTCAGGAACTGAAGAGATTTTCCTAGGTTTCTAGGAAACACAAGTTTACACTTCTCATGTGACCAATTAACTTCAAAATAAATTACTACATTTGTTATTGCCTTAAAACATTTGTGGTGAACTACTACTCTAATATTTTTAAGTTTCCATAAAGCAATTTCCCAGCTCTAACCATTGTACAAAGCAGGAGTGGGTGACATTTAATTTTGTCTAGCACAAATGTGAAGTAATCTGCCCAAACTTTTGTTGAGGGGATAGAAAACATAATTTCCCCATGTTCTTCTGGATATCCTGTCTTTTATTTGTTCAATAAAGTTTCTTTCTTCCCCTCAATAATAATGTTGCCCAAGGCTGTGTTCTGGAAGTACTCTCCAAAGGCCTCCATGTTGTGGGTTGGCTGTCATGCTCTGGCATTGTAGAAATGGAGGGACTCTTTAATTTATAGATTGCATGCCTTTTGAGAGGACACAGGACTCCTGACCCTTCTTGTCTTACACTTTTTTGCAAACATACCATCTCTAATACACATTTTTGTCATAACATATTGTTGCCTCAAGACAAGGACAAGTTGCAATGAACTGAAAACTTGAACCCAAATGAATCATTTATTTTTTTAAAAAACTTTCCCAAATACACTGTCAAAAATGGAATGCCAAGTAACACACCAAGTATGTTCAAGTATGGAATGAACTTTCTGTAGATTGTTGACTTTTTCAGGGTTACCATGTTTTGAGAACCTTGGGACAAAGATGGGTACTTTCACAGGATACCTAGTTCTGCTTCAGCAGATCCCCTCATGGAGTATGTAGATGGTCACATGTCACTTACAAAGTCATCCTCAGCAGGATTTCTGTCATCCATTAGTATATCCTTTCTTTCTATTAATTTCCTTTTTCTTTCCATTCAGTTCTTGTTTCCATTCTTTACCACTGTCTACTCTATCTCTTTATTATTTTCCATTTTATTGCCATGTAACATGACCACCAACACTGCATTTGGAATTTTATGTTTATCTTAAGATGACTGGGCACCCATAAAGCAACTATGTCTGCAGGTTCAATCTAAGGTGAAAAAAAATTGTCACACCCAAATTGTGACAAGCTTGCTCAGACTTCTTCCATATGAAATTGTATCGAGCATGACTTAAAAGTACTTCTTAGTGTCTTTTAGAAATAACATCTTTGGAGTAAGAGTTATAATTTATTAGGAGAAATTATATTTAATAATATTTAAGTACTCTCATAATAAAGGGACAAAATGATGTTTATCTCCATCTCTGAGTATTTATGAATTTAGCAGAAATGTAAGAGCAGTGTTTTGGAAGGTGGTGGTGTCTCAGGGCCCAGGGAGTGTACCTTGGGGCTTCTGGGAGGATGACTGTAGTGACACATACTCACATTATGTTTTATATACTTGCAAAGGGGGCTCAGGGACTAGTCCATTGAAGTGAGAACAAAAGAGCAGTGGCTTTAATGGAACTCATTTATTGTCCTTATCAAGGTTGCATCTTTGTTTGTTGACTCAAAATATTAGTGAGGATATAGGGAAATAAACTTGCTCTCTAATTAGATGGCATTTGAGGCTTATTGCCTCAGCCATAAATAATCTTTGAGGTGTTACTAATTCAACCAAATCTCCAATGCCTGGTTTGGGGAGCCTGCTGATAATATTATTCAGTGAACAAGGGTTGGGAAGGTGGGGATGATTAACAAGATTTGTTTTGCTTTTAAGCTAATGATAACACTTGAGGGCAATATTATCATTAGCTTGTGAGGAAAACAAATTTTGCTCACAACGATAGGGACTCCTAACATTGAGATGGGTCATATAGGAGCAAACTATTAGCTTAGTCACTAGATTTGGTTCATTACATGCTCAGTTATACAAGGAAGACAAATATTACTCACTCTCTGTATTGGGGTTAGTATTCTGGCCTAACGTTAGACTAATGTACACATTTCTATTCAGTTCTGAAGCCACACATCACTTCAATATGGTAACTCTGGTATTCTGTTTTTTGTTTTGTTTTCAATTTCAGGAGCCCCATATGGTCTCTCTCCAGGAAACACAAATAGGAAAGAAGCAAAAGTAATATCCATGTCATGTCACTGACTCTGTAGCATCAATTACACAAGCTATGAAGTCTTGTTATTCTTTATGTGTCCATACTATACCTACATTGGTTTTCTTAGCCTGCATGCAGTGAAATTGGAAATCGTCACCCCAAAAACTCTTGTGGACCACACACACACACACACACACACACACACACACACACACACACACACACACACATTCACAGATACATTAACATTGTTTAATTGTTTAGAATCAAAGCACTATAAAGGCATACTCATGGGACTCCTATCACCTTTTCTCACTTTCTTCATTTCTCTGCTTTTATTAATCTGCTACTTCCTTATCCTTCCAGAGCATCTTTGTGTGATATGTAATTATATGTATTTCCTTACTGTGTATGTCATTGGCACTTATTTTCCCACAGTGAAACTGATTTTCTTAGGATAAAATAATCAAATGGACTATGATGATCCCTGTACCTGCATTTCTTCATAAGTACACTGAAACCTAATGCCAATGGTAAACTGGTAAAATAAATCAAAGCTTACCCAATTACAAATTGCCAATTGCCTTGTAACTAGAGATGGTCTATTTGAATCAAACAAATACTTTACTTTTGTTGCTTCTGCACTTCATAAAAGCCACCCCCTCATGCCATTTCAATGGCGAGCCGAACTGCTTGCCATCTGGTGCAAGTTCTAATGTGCTGAAATTGTCACTTAGCAGGTTGATTCCTACCACTGGAATTAACAGGAACTGAAGAAGGTGAAAACAATTGGCAGTTGTGCAAAGGCAGAAGGATGCTGTGCAGACCCAAGACTCCACTCATACTTCCCTCTGGTGAAACAGGCAGGCTCACCCCTGGCAAGTGACAGAGCATGGCAGTCAGTACTGTAGGGTCCATTGAATCAGAGCCCATCTAGGAGATCAGTTTTGGGGCAGCTGCTGATCCAAAACACCCTTAGGAAGGCTGTAGAAGCCAGAACTACATCCTGCTTTCTTCCTAATATGAAACTTAAAGCAGGGTTTGAAGAAGCTGTGGATCTGTTGGCAATGAAACCGTCTTTGTTTCTGTTCTTGTTGCTGTGATAAAATACTCTGAACAAAAATTACACAAAGGTTAAAGGGTTTAATTTGACTTGTCGTTTAAGCTCATCATGGTGGAGAATTCAAGGCAGCAGGAACCTTAAACAGCTGGTCACATGACACCCACAGCCAGAGAGCAGAGAGCAATAAATGTTGCTTCTCAGTTCACTTTCTCCACCTATACACCTCAGGATTTCAGACAGGGCATGGGGCTGCCCATGGTGGCTGGGTCTTGCCATCCTAGTTAATGCAGGTAAGGTAATCCCCAACAAGCATGCCCAGAGACTTGTCTCCTACATTATTCTAAATTTTATCAAGTCGAAAATTAACACAGGGCTTGGTCCTTAATTTAAAAAAAAAGACTCGTAGCTTATATGGGATAACTCCAAAATGTGTGTCTCTACTTTGTAAAATGATCCTGAGAAACATTTTATATAATAGTTTTAGAAAAGTTGTCAATAGAAGCATCTGCCACATTATGTACTACATAATAGAAAGACATAATTTGCATCTTGAGGAGAAACATGGATCTTTAAAAATTATTCCAAAAGGGCCACTTAGCTGTTGGATGCACAAACAGCAGCATCAAATTTTAGAAAGTGGATATCCTTCCTGAGCAGAACACCCGAGGTTACTCTCTGGTTTCCATATGTGCACCCACAGTCACAGGTACACTTACATGCACGTGCACGTGCACGTGCACACGCACACGCACACGCACACGCACACGCACACACACACACACACACACACAGAGAGAGAGAGAGAGAGAGAGAGAGAGAGAGAGAGAGAGAGAGAGAGAGAGAGAGAGAGAGAGAGAAAGGGGTTTGTCTCAACCTCTAGTTTTGTCTTCTAGGATTCTGCTTTTCAAAGTCCTGTCTGTTGGCCAGTGCTGAGAACCTTATGAATTCTTTGTACAGAATTTGAGAATAGATGTCTAAAAATTGTAGAAATTTGCCAGTGTCATGATGTTCAAGCATGATAAGGGAACTTACATTGTTGAGGAGGTCTAGACAAATTCTGGAATCAGAGTGTGTATGGCTCATTTCACACACAAAGAGATGAACTAAGCATGCCAAATGGAAAAAAGCCATGCATTTTAAAGTTTGTTGGTAAACTCAAATCTAGAATGGTATAACATCTAAACTCCATTACTTACCTTCAAACAACTGGAACAGAAATTTTAACTGTGTTATTTATGAATTGTTACTGATAAGCACAGAGGGATAAAGATCTTTGTTTGGTTTGGATGTGGATAAAGATGAAAAAGGGCTCAAGACAAATTGCAAAAAGCTGAGGTTGGATATTTCTTGTTCACGTAAACGACTTATTTCTCTACTATTGTTTGAAGGAAACAGAAACTCTTAATCATCTACTATCTACCATCTACTATCACCTGTAAATTTTTTTCTACTCAACTTGACTCAGGCAAACTCATAGGAGGAAACAAGGTCCTTTGTTTGCCCAAACACTTAAATATTGATATCTGTGTTAGCCACACTGGTAGGTGGCTAAGGAACCACTGGGAAGTTTAAACAGATTATTTATAGGCTACTTCATGTGGTGTCCATTATTTGTAAAATTTTTGTTTGAATAACAGGATAACTACAAGAGGCAAATATATTACACAGTCATTATTTTCATCAAAATATTTTAACTCTTTTTTAATTTTCTTATTGTACAATTATTAAATTTTACTTTATGTGTATTGAACCTAATAACCAATTTGGGTTTGAGTTTTTTATCTTTGCTTTATTTCAATTTTCTGGAAATTCTGATTTGAATATGGCTTTCACCTTCTGAAATGATGCTGGAGTTTGAGGCACATTGTGAGGTTCATGAAGAGTGGCTAACTCTTATTTGACTAAGGTGTTGAGACCATCAGAATGTGGCACAATTGAATACTGGAGGCTTTGTAAGAAGAAAGATCAGAATACACACACACACACACACACACACACACACACACACACACACACCTCATGCATACAACACATACAAAAACACATACCACATGCTCACACCACATGTAACAGATACAACAGACATACACAACACAAGCACACAACAATACAACAGACACAACACACACGCCACATGTACACAACAGATACAACACACACACGTGCACACACACATACACACACACACACAATGCATTCATACACATAAACATGCTTCCCATCTTTCATTGTGTCACCTAAAAAGTCTTCCAGCAAGAAGGACATCATGAGGTGGAGTCCCTCAGCTTTGTATCAGAATTGTGAGCCAAAATCAACCTCTTTTTTGTGATGTTAGGTTAGTCACAACAGAAAATAGATGAAGATATATTTTACCCAAGAAATATTCATCTGCACATGTTTAAAAAGTTTTAATCTATAGAGAGCTTACCCAGTTTTTCTCTCTTGCATGTAGTCTAATGGAGACTGGTGGTAAACCGACTCACACATACAAGCCAGCATATGAACACCTCATATGATATGTGCTGACCTTGAATTATGGAGAAAGCACATTGCCTGCCCCCCTCATTAAGTCGCATTCAGAGAGACGCTGGAAGGGTGTGTGTGATGAAACAAAATCCTTAGATGGAAAGACTCTATAGTGACATCATAATCATAGGTGTTGGTAGAGGAGTATAGATAAGGGTTTCAGCTTATTGCATAAGGTCAAAAGAGAAAGTAAACAGATGTGACCAAGTCAGGAAAAGCATGAAATATTAAAGAAGGGGAGAAATGAAAGGGAGTATGAGGGATTAATAGAGTAAACAAAATTAGTAAAATACAAGCTACAGTTGGACTGTTCATGTTCCTTCTAAACTTCATTCTAGAACTTATATCCAGGTGCATGGCTATGGAGTGATGGGTGTTTTATGAGCTGCTTAGGCCATGAGGACTCTATCTTCTGAACAGGGCTAACAGCTCTAGGAAAGGGGAGATAGGTCTAGCCCCTTTGCTCTTCTGTCTGTCCCAGCCTGTGAGCACACAATGCATAAGGTGCCATAGACAATGACAGGGCCCTCAGCAGACACAGTCAATCTGGCAGGTAGTGCTTTAATAACAAGCATCTGGACTTGTGAGAAACAAACCTCTATTGTTTATGAGTTGCCCACTTCATTGTATTTTGTGATAATGACAGTAAGTGGACCAGGATTTTATTTCTCTTTTTTGGTAACCAAATGGCAAAAACTTTAGCATGTGTTGAAGAGGCACCATACCCTCTTTACGCTCTTTACGGGAAATTCACACACTGGTAGGTGGCTAAGGAACCACTGGGAAGTTTGAGTAGATGCTGATTGTCATGTAGACTAGACTTTCTATAACTGATGCTAACCCCTCTGATGAGAAAAGTTGTCTAGCTGTGGCTTTAGAAGATTATGCACAGTTGAGTTCATGCCAAATGTGAATGAGAAGGGATCTCTGTCATTTGGAACCCTGCCTGGGAACATCATTTTTCTTGAGGTAGGGGAAATAGTGATAGAAGGAGAAGTAATGGCCTCAGGCTGTGCCTTGCTGAGGACAGAAGGGACCCTGCAGTGCCAGTGGATGGTGTGCAGCTTCTTGGGAACACTTCTGACTGATGTTCTCTTTATGATCCATGAAGGGATCTGTCCCAGCAGGCCCATTTGAAGCAGGCTGCTTGGGAAGCATCAGCACTTTCCATGCACATTAGTTCTCTTCCTCTGGAGGGCAGGAAAAGGCAATTGAGGCTCATATACCCTGATTATACTCCTCCTCAAATCCCTCCATTTCCAACAGTGATTCAATTTGCTTTGCCTGTCAGTGTTCAGGTCACATGTCCGAGAATGATCACTGAGCTCTCTCCTTGTCCCCCATGATGCTTCCAGCTTCCATGTATCTTGGGGGATATTACAATGCAGACAAGAATGGGACTTGAAAATTTTGGTACCATCTTTTAACTACTATATAATAAGAATGTAGGGTAAGCCAAGCAAGATGATGGACTATGATGTGTAGGAGACCATTTCCCTTGGATGCAAAGAAACACACAGAATTGTTGCTGAAAACAAATCAGCTTGGTTTTTATTTTTTTGTTTTGTTTTGTTTTTACAAATCTGCTTGTTTTAAGTCCACCTTACATAATGGATATTTAATCTATGGTATTAAGTTAATGTCATTTAGAAAAGTGAATTATAGCCACAAACCATAACAAAGATATAACTTAAAGTTATTGTGTGGATTGATCTATAAGTAATAACTTACCAGAGAGAGAGAGAGGTTTGGGACCTCTTACTCTTCTTGGTCATGCATTTTGACTACTCTATACTACATCTCCCAGAATCCTCCTTGTTTCCTAGTTGCACTTTTCTTGCTTTCCTATTAGCCAACAGGGCTTTATTCATTAACCAATAAGAAAAACATATTTACAGAATGACATTTCCCATCACATAAGTCTTCTGCTTCCTGCTCTAGCTGCTACATATGCCACTTGCTGCCACACCTTTCCACCATGATGGACTCTGACTCTCTGAAGCTATAAGCCCAAATAAACTGTGGCTTCTACAAGAGCATGGTCATGAAGTTTTATTTGAACAGCAGGAAAAAAAGCATGGGGAATGTGCTTTGTTGGCCTCTGGAGACAGTTGAGCAGGCCCATCAGCAGACTGAAGGGACCTTTTGACACTTTGACCCATCACATGCTTTTCAAGTCGCCAAGAACAGCATTATACCTGTTCATTGCTTACATGTGACCTTAGGCAGACTATTTTCTTTGTTTTGTTGGTGTACATGTATTATCATTCTGGAACATGAAAAAGCCAATTTTTAGATGAAAATTCCACTCTCATAAGGAAAATAATACTTAAAGAAACACTTCAGGTTTTTCCTGGAAAAAAGCAGGGGACATGGACATGGAAAGTCCCGAACTGATGGATGCTGGCTGTGCTGGAACTTAGTAATTTTTTCAGGGTCTGTAGGTTCTGCCCACTCTTTCTGCTACCTTTAAGCCTCTCACACTTTTTTCCCCGCTGTGGTATGTGGTACATATAAGTTTTGTATTATTATTTTTTATTTTACATGTTGATCTCAGTTCCCCTTCCCTCCCTCCCTCCCTCCCTTCCTCCCTTTTACACTCTCTCACCCTCACATGCACGCTGACCATCCTTGCCTCCCATTCCCCCACCCCCATTCCACATGTAGGGCTATGCCATCCGGGTGGGGTCATGTAAATCTGTCAAGTCATTTGAAGTAGGGACTAGGACTTCTCTCCTGACTCGAGATTAAGGGAGTATCCCTCCATGGGGGATATATCTGCAAGGTCATTTTGTGCACCAGGAATACATCCTGGTTCTACTGTCTGAGGTCCCTTAGACTGCTCAGCCCTTCTAGGTGAGACCTATATTCAGGGGGTCTGAGTCGTCCCATGCTGGATCCCCAGCTATCAGTCTGGGGGGGGGGCTTATAAGCTCCTCCTTGTTCAGGTCAGCTGTCTCTGTGTGTTTCTGCAACCTGGTCTTGTCCTCTTTCTCTCTCTCTGCATCTGGATTCTAGTTCGACTCAGTGTTTAGATATGGGTGTTTGCTTCTGTTTCCAACAGGTACTAGATGAGGGCTCCATGATGGTGGATAAGTTAGTTGTTGATCTCATTATCATGGAAGGGCATTTATGGTAGCCTTTCCATGGTTGCTCAAATTGTTAGTTGGAGTCAGTCTTGTAGGTGTCTAGACCTTGCTTTAGGTTCAGTTTTCTCTTCAAACCAATAATGACTCCCTCTTTTATGTTCTCTCTCTGTCTCTGTCTGTCTCTGTCAGTCTCTCTCTCTCTCTCTCTCTCTCTCTCTCTCTCTCTCTCTCTCTCCTTTCTCCTGTCTTCTATTCCTACCCTGATTCAATCTTCCTAGTCGCACATGCTTTCCTCTCCTCCTGTTTTCTTTCTCCTAGTTCTCTCTCCATTCACTGTACCCCCATTTCCCATGTGCTCTGGGGGACTTGTCCCTTCCTCCTTCTGTGAGGGACCTTATATGAATCTCTTAGAATACACCTTGTATTCTAGTTCCTCTGGTGGTATGAATTATAGGCTGGTGATCCTTTGCTCTAAGTCTAAAATCCATATATGAGCCAGTACATACCATGTTCCTCTTTTTGTGACTGGGTTACCTCATTCGGGATGGTTTCTTCAAGTTCCATCCACTTGCCTGTGAATTTCAAGATTCCATTATTTTTTCCTGCAGAATAATATTCCATTGTGTGGATGTGCCACATCTTCTTTATCCATTCTTCAGTTGAGGGGCATCTAGGTTGCTTCCAGGTTCTTGCTATTACAAATAATGCTGCTATGAACATAGTTGAGCACATATCTTTGTTGCATGGATGTGGATCATTTGGGTATATGCCTAAGAGGGGAATTGCTGGGTCCTGTGGTAAACTCATTCCCATTTTCCTGAAGAACCGCCATACTGATCTCCAAAATGGATGTACGAGTTTGCACTCCCACCAGCAGTGAAGGAGTGTTCCCCTTTCTCCACATCCTCTCCAGTATAAGTTGTCATTGGTGTTTCTAATTTTAGCCATTCTGGCAGGAGTAAGATGGTATCTCAGTATTGTTTTGATTTGCATTTCCCTGATAGCTAAGGATGTTGAGCACTTTCTTAAGTGTCTTTCAGCCTTTTTGATTTCCTCTATTGAGAATTCTCTCTTCAGTTCCGTACCCCATTTTTAAATAGGACTATTTGGTGTTTTGTTGACTAGTTTCTTGAGTTCTTTGTATATTTTGGAGATCAGCCCTTTGTCAGATGTAGGATTGGTAAAAATCTTTTCCCAGTCTGTCAGCTGCCATTTGGTATTGTTGACTGTGTCCTTTGCCTTACAGAAGCTTCTAAGTTTGAGGAGGCCCCGCTTAGTAATTGTTGATCTCAGTGTCTGTGCTACTGGAGTTATGTTCAGGAAGCCCTGTCACACTCTTTACAGTACTCTCAGTAGGGTTCCTGTTCCAGGGTTCTTAGTTCATCCATCACATCCTCAATTCCCAAGCCAAATTGGCTGCAAAATAGTATATTGCCATTAGGTGTCACTGTCTGACATAAAATGTCCTCAATGACACTGGCAACATTTCAATATATTTTAAAAAGCATCCATTTCACAGTACAGGATAAGACATTAAGTCTGAAAATAATTTTGAATGTATTTATTCCTGAAAATAAGTAAACATATAGAATATGTTTAGAGAAGTCTTCAGTTATAATTTAAAGGAGGCAATATTTCTAAGTTTATTTAACTTGGAGGATAAATTGCAAAAGAAAATCTCAACCCTTCAGTCTCTGGTTTCCTTGACTTATTTCCGACTTACATTCTCTAAATTACATTTGCATAAGTCTTTACTACTCCACACTCTATTCACATTGTGCTACTTGCTATTCATGGGATATTCATATGTGTCATGTACTGTTCGTTCATTAGGAATGTTCTTGCATCAGCCTCTGGATTCACCTTGTCAAAATCCACTTGCTGCCTTAGAAAAGCTCAAGACTCAGTCCTCTGGGAAAGATTCCTTGAGCATCTCAGATAGAAGCCTTGAGCATCTCAGATAGACAGTACCGCTGTCTCTGTCCACCATTGCATTGTGCTCTCATTAATGGTGTTTTGTAAACATTAGCTTAAATATTTATTCCTGTTTTTTCATAAAAGTAAGAAATGTGATAAAAATAACCAAAGGCCTAAGCACTAGTGATTATAGTAAAGAAAACAATGAATCACATGAAAATGGATAAGGGATGATTTCATTCTAGTTGATTTTTGAAGGATTGCCAGTTTGGAAGATACTGATAATTAAAAGTAATGACAAATGGCAGCATATCAATATGTGATGAAATGTATCCTACACAATGATGTGGGGATCCAATCAGTACAATTGATTTCCTGGCCATAATAATTGATGGCATGATAAAGAAAACAGCTCATCAATGCCTTCACAGTTCTACTTAGTTCATCTTGATTTTCAGCTATGCTCTTGTGTACAGTAAGCATACAGTTAAGAATACAATATGCTCTGTCTTATATTCAGTTCAGGAAATGTTTCTTCTTTCTGCTGCATTGATGACTAAAACTATGAGAGACAGAATGCTTAAGGGCTGTCTTAATTTCATTTTCTATTGTTATGATAAAATGCCCCAAGAAAAACAGCTCAGAGCAGTAAAGTTCAACATGGCTCTGAATTCCAAGTTATAGTCCCTTGTTGCAGGGAGGTTAAGGGATGCAGGAAGTGGAAGCAACTGGTTGCATTGTATCCATAGTCAGAAGAAGTGAATGAAGCAATGCATACATACTTGGACTATGTTCCTACTATTTTTTTTTTTAAACAGCGGAGTCACCAAAGCATGGAAATGGTGCTATCCACAGTGGCCTGACTCCTCCTGCCTCAGTTAAGAGAGGTGCACACAAGTGGAACAAACCTAGACAATCCTTCAATAAGATTCTCTTCCCCCATGAGTCTAGATTGTGACAGATTTTGACAACTAAAGCTCTCACCACAAGGGAGCATGAGGGAAGGTCTATCAAGGTAGAAATGAAGGAGATTGGATTTGGACTCAGGTTTAGCTGCTACTCAGTCTATCAGATATGTGAAGATCACGTTCATTTCGTTGGCTGTCATTTGTCCTTGTGATCATTATTGGTAAACTGTCTGCCACTCTTATTGCTTGTAAAAATGTAGCTATTTCATGTCACAATTTTCAGGGCAATCCAGCTGAAAGCTTGATAATATGTCCTAGCAAGAAAAGCTTCTACAAACCACAGCAAACCAACTGCTGTATTACCACCTACCCATTCATTGAGATTTGCCTCTAACTCCTTCAGCACTGAACAAACCGGTTGCAGTTTTAATTTTCAAAGTTATAAGAAATCATTTATAGAATTGGAATAGCTGTATATTTTATTGGACAAGATTATTCAAGGAAATTTATTAATTATTCATTCCTTTGGTATTGCTTTAACCTTGTATGGCTAACGGGCTTCTTAGCTCTCTTCCTAAATCTCATCTAACCCCCACTCAGAAGCATAAAGCACACAGAGAGATTTCTGTTGTGACCAACTCTTGACTCCTAGTCGCTAGTTCCTTGTCTAGCTTCTCAGTTTCTTATGAAAGTGCACAGACCATCAGAGGCCCCGTATCTTCAAAACTTTGCAACTGATACTCTGATTTGGTACCATCTGGGATTTGGAATTGCCTCTGCTATGTGGATCTATGTGTCCTCAGCAAAGAATTGGTGGAAAAGGTACTGTCTCATCCACCTTTTTTTTGTTTTCTTTGGACTCTACAGAAACTTCTTGTTGATGTGGTTAAAATTATTCCTTTGCTCCCAATCAGAACTCAGAGAAATATCAATTTGGCTAAACCACAGACTGAAGCCCTTTTAATGTCCATTTTTGATTGTCAACAAGCTAGACAGTCAGTAATGGTAATCCTCTTTGGAGGGGCATAGACCTATCAAGATATCCCACAATTTCTGCACTTGTGAGGAGGGTTTGTGGTGAAATTAGGGAAGGGCTTTCCATGAGTCAGATTGTGAGGGCAGAACTGGATTGGGGAGGGACACTGCTACTTCCGATTCTATTCCTAAAAAAGCTTCAGAGGATTTCTCAGGAGGTTTCAAGTATCTTTTGTGTCTTCCAAGGGCAGGAGACAGGTAACCGTGCCTACCAGGGAGAGCTAAAACAAGACAGTTGAGTATTGTTTGTGAATGATGAGTGTAAAAACAAAGAGAGAAGTATGAATATAAAGCATAACACTATGTATGTTAATATTCATAAATATAGGTTCTGTAGTCTCTTTTGTTTTCAGAGATGAGAGAGCCAATGGCTGTGCAGTAGCAGTGAATATAGCCAGGACCCAGGTTTGACTTCAAAATACCATTTTTCAATAAGAAGAAATAAATATGAGAATAAATACTTGGCTCTATGTCTAATGCAGGAAAAATGAAAAAAAATCATAGAGCATCTTAAAAAGATTCTCTCTCACACACACAAAGACAGGAGAATAATTTCCAAAAGGCAACACTATGATACTGAAAAATGAAATATGTGATAATGATATATTCATAGAATTGAATAAATATGATGATTCCATACATATATAAAGAGTAAATAAATGAAGATCATTATTATATAAATTTAGAAACAGTTATAGGCAGTGGTGGTATAGACCTTTAATCCCAACACCTGGGAGGCAGAAACAGGCAGAATTCTATGAGTTTGAAGCTATCCTGGTCTCCCAAGTGAATTCCAGAACAGCCAGTATTGTTACACAGAGAAATCCTATCTCAAAAAAAAAAACAAACAAAATAAATGTGTGAAAAGAAATTGTGGAAACACCTGTTAGATAAACACAAATATGGCAATTGTTGCTGCCAGGAATCATTCCCCAGTGTTACAATTACTAAGGAAAGGTTTGAAGAAAAAAACACAAAAAAGAACAAAAGGAAAATATATGATGGAAATCAGGACAATTGTATTGCTTCAAAGTATCTTTAAAGCAGATATTAGTCACAGTGTAGAAAATGCTAAATGTATGGAAGATTATCTGAGCATCTTCAATGGTTTAATTGTTCCTCTGGTTGATGGGTATATAAACATATACACAAGGTTAGGATTTGTCAAAATGCACACAGAAGAATTATAAAAATTTATCTAGTTATATTTCAACGTAGAAGTTTATGTTAAGCAAGAAAAAGGAAACCACCAAAATGAGTGATAATATGATTTGTATCTTTTTAGCACATCACAAGCATTTTTGCTTCACACACACACACACACATACACACACACACACACACACACACACACACACACACACACACACACACACACACACACACAGAGAGAGAGAGAGCGAGGGAAAGAGAGAGAGAGAGAGAGGGAGATATATATATATATATATATATATATATATATATATAGAGAGAGAGAGAGATAGAGAGAGAGAGATGGAAACAGAAAGAGACAGAGACAGACAGACTGTCTAGTTGCTCGTTGAAAGAACTATATGCCAAGCCTGGTGGCATACTATAGAGTTTCAGGGAGGAAAATCTCACAAGTTTGAGGCCAGCATAGGAAACAGAATGAGACCATCTCATAATAGTAATAGTAATAATAATAATAATAAAAAAAAGTATATGTGGGTTAGTGCTGCTTGCCACAAATATGACGTTAACCCTAGGTCTGTAGACACTACCACATAAACCATATGAACACTGAGAGAGACTGGGCACAACCACAGTCAGTCAAATGTTTGTGAAAAACCTGCCTCCAGAGCTGGAGGTATGTTGTGGAGGAACAGTGGGAGGGCAGCCCTTTCTATTTGTCCATTACTAAACTTGGTTAAAATTTCTCCTCATTTGAATATGTGCAAGCAAGAGAGAAAGCACTGACCAAGAACCTTTTTAAAAATATTGCAGTAACCCAAGTGATAGGAGCAAACGTCTGTCAACAATATGAGTGAAGAGTCAGCATAGTAAAAGAAGATCATCTAAGATGTACCTGCTTTGAGTTTTTAAAAGCCAAAACAAACAAACCAATGGACAAACAGACAAATGGATACCTGCGGATTTAAAAGAGGAATTGATCCAAATTGAACAAGAACAGCTAATGTTAAGAAAAGAAACTATGGAAATTAAAACTCTAATTCAGAATTAAAGTCCACAGTGAAATATTAACATAGAATGGTTTGTATAAAGAAAAAAAGGAAAATTATAAGAAAGAAAGCAATGGACTTGGGATAGAATATGAAACTATGAAAATTTGGCACCCTTAAGAGTGAGATGAAGAGTAGAAACTGTAATTAAGTGCACATAAAGGGGTTCTGTACCTGAAATAAAAATACACAAAATTATAGATCAAGGAAAATGTTCCTCACAAAATGGATAAAGAGAGGGTTGTTAAGATTATACTATTGAAATTTTGAATTTTTACTACCAAAATACTTTAACGTTCCAAGGTTTACTTGTATGGGCACACACACACACACACACACACACACACACACACACACACACACACACACACACACACACACACACTTCAACCATAGGGAAACCGCTGAAGGCAGATGCATGCAGAGTGGATCACAAGTGAGTTCTGAATTGGTGTTCAGTGGAACATAAGAAGGAAGACGAAAAATGGCATGAAAACTAAGCCAGTGATGCTTAGAAAAAAGAATCAGTTCAAATACAATTTTGAGAAAAGCTGATGATGATCATTAAAACTGAATCTTCAACTCATCAAATAACATGCACAGACAGAAAGGGTCTCATTAGACTTATGTGTAAATGAGACTGAAAGCCAGCTGAGCAAAATGCTGCCAGAGAATACCTTTTGTTCACTGAAGCTAGAGTACATTGTAATATTCTTCCTTCTGTTTGTGTATTTTTATAAACAGGAAAGAGACATTAAAATGCAAATCAATCAAAGTAAAAGCAGGTAATGTTTTCTATCCATAGAGAGAAAACAGAAGAGCCAGACTACGGCTGAATTAGTCAGCTAGGCTTGTTTTCCTACTGTTTCTAAGGATACATATGGACATCAAATAGGAATAAAGCAAGAAAATCTCCTAACTTGTTGCAAAGTTCTAATACCATTGACAACATATCAAGTTTCTCTCTTGTTTATGAAGGCATAACATCTTTGTAGGGCCATTAGAACTGCTTCATGTAATGCTTGTGGATGTATCATTCCCTGCTTTCATAAAGCCAGGCCTATTATCTTAAGGAGGGCACCTCTGGTGATCAGTCTTCTGACTATTGGATTGTGAGGGTAATGTATAAGAGATTCAGGGAAAGATAGATTGTATCAGCCAGAGGTTTAACTCTGATCTTAAATTTTATATTTTGAGCTGAGTGGTACCTCAATATGTTGTAAAAATGATTTTTATCTAGAACACTTAGAACTAAGTGGCTAAGAATGAAAACAAACACATCACAAGTCTTTTTTTATTTTTAATTTTTTAAATTTTACACATCGATCCCAGTTCCCTCTCCCTCCCTTTCTCCCTCCTTCCCTCCCTTTCTCCCTCCATCCCTCTTACCCTCTCTCCCCCCTCACATGCACCCTGACCAACCTTCCCCTCCCATCCCTCCACCCCATTCCACAATTAGGGCTATGGCATCCAGGTGGGGTCATGTAAATCTGTCAAGTCATTTGAAGTAGGGACTAGGACTTCTCTCCTGTCTTTAGGTTAAGGGAGTATCTCTCCATGGGGGATGTGTCCCCAAGGTCCTTTTGTGCATCAGGAATACATCCTGGTTCCACTGTCTGAGGTCCCTTAGACTGCTCAGTTCTTCTAGCTGATACCCATATTCAGGGGGTTTGAGTCAGTCCCATGCTGAATTCCCAGCTATCAGTCTGGGGGGGGCACCATTAGCTCCTCCTTTTTCAGGTCAGCTGTCTCTGTGTGTTTCTGCAACCTGGTCTTGTCCTCTCTTTCTGCATCTGGATTCTAGTTCGACTCAGTGTTTAGTTATGGCACACCAAATGTCTTAATTGCACAATTTTAAATAATTGTCTTCTTTGTGTCTGATCCATAAGCCCACATTGCCAGTTGTTTAGATTTTTTCATACAGTAGACAAAGAAGATGAGAAAATCTAAGTCTGTGAAAGGCAGAAAAGTGTAGGGTTCACTGCAATTCCTAGATAAGAGCTCTATCAGAAGCCTTACCACCTGTATGTTGGTTTTTGTCTTTTTCTGTAGAGTTTGCAACATAAGGAAAAGACAACAATTCTTAACAACACCAAGAAAGCAAATACCAATGATTTTTTTCTTACTTAGAGGAAGATAGAGTATAATTGTACCCTCTTTACAAAGATCTCTATTCTGATTTCATTGTATCTTTAGAGTTGAAGTATTATTTTACTTTTAATATCCCATGCTGTGAAGTATCGAAACCTAAAAAAAACCCAAATATGTATGTTAATGAAATGATAAACAATGGATTGGGTATAATGGGACACTAATGTTAGACTGATATTTGGTATGACTCTTTTCTGTCTCAGGGTGAAACAAGACATACAGGATAGTTGGATTGATCTAGAAGTACAGCAATATGTTATTAGGAGTCATTTTATTGTTATTCATTTTAGTAGAAATGTATTTGGTTTTCTTCTAGGCCCATTATCTAGTCTCAGCTTCTTGGCAACTTTACCAATGTCAGGTATGGGTTACATTTCAAGGCCTTAAATCTAACAATTTTTTAAAAAGTGGTTAGTTACTCTATAACATTTACGCCACTATTGCATCAGCATATCTTGCAGGCAGATCTGTCTTAAGTCATAGGATTTGTGTCTGGGAGATATTATTATTTAATGATTGCCAGGAAAAGGAAAGTACATTTTCTCCAATGAAATGTCACTGTATATCAACTACACTCCATGGAAGACTCCATACCCATGTGTAGCTGTTTTTGTTTTTTGCCTTTTTAAATTTTTATTTATTAACTTTATTTATGTTTTGGAGGCCTGCCACCCAGCTCCCAAATAAACACGTGGAGACTTATTCTTACTTATGAATGCCTGACCTTAGATTGGCTTGGTTCTAGTCAGCTTTTCTAAAAAATTGTTCCATTTCTCTTTAACTACATTTTGACTCTGGGCTTTTTTCCTTTGTTTATTCTATGTATCTTTCTTCTTTCTTTCCTTTTTAATCCATGACTGGCTGAGTGGCTAGACCCTGGCATCATTTTCTCATTTTCTCCTCCTCCCTCTTTTAAATCTAGCTTTCTTCTCTTATTCATTCTCTATGTCTGACAGTTTTGCCTACTCCACTCCTGACTAGCTATTGGCCATCCAGGTCTTTATTAGACAAATCAGGTGTATTAGACAGACAAAGAACACAGCTTCACAGAGTTAGATTTACATCATTAAACAAATATTCCATAGCACAAACAGATATAACTCATCTTAAACTAATATTGCACAACACCCAGGAGTAGTTGGCTAATGAAAGATGGACTCTATTTTGTTTTTGTATTTTGTTTCATTTTGATATGTTTTGCATTTTTGTTTGTTTTGATGAGATAAAGAGTGTGTGGGGGGAGAGAGGCAAAAAGGATCAGGAAAAAGTAGAGGAGAAAGAATGGGATCAAAATATAGTGTATAAAAAAGTTTAAATAAAAGAGGCAAAAAACTGTAAATGTTACTTCACTTGTTAAACATGGTTTATCTCACTAGCTTTATGAGCAGTTTTCTACTATAAGCCCCAACCCATATCCTATTTCATGTTGGCACACATCATCATAGGCCAACAAAAGCCTGAGGGCTTGGATGGAAGAATATGATGTTATATATGCTGAAGATGTCTAAAGACCATGGCTTCTTTTTACTTCTGCTTTAGACTCTCAAGCTATTTAACTTTGCTGAACTGATGGATAACTGTACCTAAGAGTGATCTTGCCTTCAAGGAAATTCTTGAAAATAGAACTGGTGGAGAATTCCTTCATTGTGGGCTGGTTAAAATATTGGGGGCCTCATTATAGGTCATTTGTGGTGAGAATCAGCAATCAGAGACTTGGAGGAGAGATTGGCTCAAAGAGGGGTTTGCCCACTGCATTTCCCCTAGAGTGGGAAAAGTCTCAGTGCTAAATTTGTACAGATAAAGCAGATGCTCTAGTCTATTGAAAGGCCAATTATAGCTGAATACAAGAAGGAGTAAGAGCTGAGGATAAGACAAACATGAACTCTGAAGAGTTATCGATGGTGACAACATAATGGCAGCTCTGTAAAGGTCTGGTAAATTAGCAGAAAACAGGTAGCTTAATCACATATGCACATGAGATCTGGAGCACCCAAGAAGAATCAAGCATAGCACAAATGAGACTTTGTGTAATTAAAAAAAATCATTATTTCTAACTAATGAATTCAGTGGTTAATTTGGAGAGGAAGTCCCCATTTGAGGCAGAAACATGGCAGAAATTGCAAGAGATGAAAATCACCGGGGAGGAGGTATGGTTAGCTTCATAGGATTTGCTGCATTATTTGTTCCAGAAAGAGTTCCAGAAAGAGAGAGAGGAGCTGCACAGAAGGGGGTTTGGGTGTGGGAGGACAATGATTAGTTAATAGCAGAAAATGCTTCTAACTAAAACAACAACTTCTATTGCATAGAAAAACTGGAAGACATAAAACTGAATTTGTATCATGAGTAAAGATTTCCTTTCTTCCCAAGTGTTGGGATTAGGGACTTGTATCATCAAGCCCTGCTCATGATTCTATCTTTGTAAAGTAAACCCATATCTTCTAGTCACTGTTTTGATTTTGCTTTCCCACTGTCAGACTCTAAAATTATATTTAATTAAACAGTATTTTTTACACTTAAAACTCTCTATCTGAGTTCCCAAAGGGCCCCTGAAAAATTTACAAGGAACTGTATTTTATCTTATGAAGAGGAATGTTTAAAAATGTGTTTCGTAGGCTCTATATTTCACTATTAACACTGCTGTAAGGAGTGTGTGGGAAGAATTGTCAAATCAAAAGACATGCTTAATTTTTCCTTGTTAAGTTTAAAAATGTAAAATTCCATTAATATAAATATTTCAGGAACTACATATTTTACAGGGAAGCCCTTGAGACCAGTCATTGCTCTCATTAGTTTCACCAGCAGAGAAAACATTGATCACACAATTTAAAAATTGTCATTCAGTGTACCCATATACACCAATAATTCATGTAGGTATTATTTTCTTCTATCCTGCTGCCATTGGCCACTGTAATGAACTGACTGTACTCATTGTATCATTATTAAAAAAGTTTATAGCTTACTTTTAATGCTTGCCTGAAGGTTCTTTTATATGCCATAGATAGAGCATATTTAATTTTTTAATATTCTTCTCTCCTAGATTAAATTCCGACTGTATTTCCCCTCCCTCCACAACACTAAGTTCCAACTCCATCTCCCTTTTCTTCTCTGTTTTTCTTCAGAAAAAAGCAGACCTCCCAGAGATATCAGCAGAACATGGCATAAAAAGTTACAATAAGACTCGGCACACCTCATATCAAGGCTGTACAAGGCAACCCAGTAGGAGGAAAACAATCCCAAGAGCAGGTAAAAGAGTTAAAGATACTTCCCCACTCACACTGTTAGTAGTCCCTACTTAGCCATAACATATATGCAGAGGATCTATATGTAGGCTCTGTGAATGTTGATTCAGTCGCTGTGAGCCCCTGTGAGCTCTGCTTAACTTATTCTGTGGGCAATGTTCTTGTGGTGTCGTCCACCCCGCTGTCTTCTACAATCCTTTTTCTCTCTTCTGCAGGGTTCCCCGAGAGTTCCACCTAATGTTTTTGTGAGGTTCTCTGTATGTGCTCCCATCAGTTGCTGGATGATACCTCTCTGATGACAATTGGGCTACGCAGTGATCCATGAGTTTAGCAGAATATCATTAGTAATCATTTGATTGATGTTTCTTCCCTTGCCAGTTGTGTTTGGTTTTATCTGAGGTATCTGGGCTATACAGCCATTGGTTTCCAGCCATCCAGGCAGTGTCAGGCATGGGATTCAAGTGGGACAGTCATTGGTTGGCCACTCCCACAAGTTCTGTATCACCATTACCGCAGCAGGCAGGACACATTTGTAGGCTAAAGGTTTAGTGACTGGGTTGATGTCCCTGTCCAATCACGAGAAGAATTTGTCTAGTTGCCTAGTTATAGTAGATGGCCAGTTTAGGCTCTGTATCCCTCATTACTTAGAGTCATATTTGAAACAAAGGATAACTTCAGAGTCTCACGAGATGGGGTGTATACTTTAAATTATTGATATGCCAAAGAACAGACACTTGAAGCCAAGGGAGTTGGCTCAGTGAATAAAGTGTTTATTGTGCAAACATGAGGATCTGAGTTTGAATTCATATCATCCACATAAAAACTTATGCATGATACATATCTCTGTGACCTACACTGGAGAGATAAAAACAGTAGAATGCCTGGTGCTTGTTGGTCAGTCCGCCTTGCTCAGTTATTGAGTTCTAGGTTCAGTAAGAGACTTTGTCTCAAAAACAAATAAATAAATAAAAAATATGGGGAAATCCTTCTTTGAAGGAAGTCAGGACTGGAAATGAGGCAAGACTGGGACCTGGAGGCGGAAGCTATTGCAGAGGTCACAGAAGAGTGCTGCTTACTGGCTCACTCCTCCTGGTTTTCTCAGCCTGCATCCCAGAACCATCATCCCAGGAAGGGTACTACTCACCATGGGCTGGGCCCTCCTCCATCTTCACTAGTTAAGAAATGCCTTACAGCTGGGTCTTATGGAGGCATTTTCTCAATTGAAGCTCCCTCTTTTCAGATAACTCTAGCTTGTGTCAAGTAAGACTAGCCAGCACAATCCTAGAAACAGGTACATTTGACAGCAGAAAGCAGATTCTGTTGCTCAAGATGTAATGGGGTAGGAATGAATGATAGCTATGTGTCACTTAATAATGGGGGTAAATTCTTTTGTTGCTGTTGTCTTTTTTTATTCTTTTTTATTTAAATTTGCAATGAGCTTGTTTTAATTTCAATCCCAGTTCCCTTCTCCTCCCCTCCTCCCTTGATCTCTCACAACTCTCATGCCATCCCCTTTCTGCTCCCGAGGGAGGGTGAGGCCTTTCACAGGGGAGTCTTAAAGTCTATCATATCATCTGGAGCAGAGCCTAGAAACATGGGGGAGGGCCTAGACCCTGCTCCAGAGCCACTGAAGATAAATACTGATCCACTACAGAGGCCCCATAGACTGCTCAGTCCTCTTAACTAACACCCATGTTCAGGAGGTCTGGGTGGGTCCTATGTTGGTTTCCCAGCTATCAGACTAGAGTCCCTGAGATCCCCCTTGTTCAGGTCAGCTGTTTCCATGGGTTTCTCCTTTTTCATCACTCCTCCATCTCTTCAACTAGATTCCAGGAGCTTGGCTCAGTGTTTAACTGTGGGTGTCTGCTTCTGCTTCTGCTTCCATCAACTACTGGATGGAGGCTGTAGGCATATAATCAATTTCATTAATCGGGGAAGGGCATTTAAGGTAGCCTTTCCACTATTGCTTAGATTGTTTGTTGGGGTCATCCTTGTAGATCTCTGGACATTTCCCTAGTGCCAGATTTCTCTTTATACCTATAATGGCTCCATCTATTGTGGTATCTTTTTTCTTGCTCTCTTCTGTTCTTTCCTTAAATCAATTTTCCTGCCTCCACATGCTCTCCTCTCCCTTTTTCTCCCCTTCTATTTCTCCTAGCTCCCTTTCCCTTCCCCAATGGGGGTAAATTCTGAGAGAGATGTTGTTAGGCAATTGTATCATGAATGAGTACCAGAATTACGTAAACAAACTTAGATTACTATGAAGCAATCGAATCTTATGACCACTACTTTGTATGCAATTTACCATTGCCCAAAATATTATGAGGAGGATTATGAGGATACAACACTAAGGAAACTGATAGGTGAAATTGAATAATAGCTATTAATTTGAAATGCAATTGATGTCAGGAAGTGCTCTCTTAAGCTATCTGTCACTAGCACTAAATTTAATAGACTTAGAAAAACTCATTGAGGATATTTTAATGGTATTGGATTCTCATTGACACTTTGGATTTCAGAAATAATTCTATAGAGTGTTCTTTTCTATACAGAAGTGAAACATCTGCATACATTCAATAAAAACCTGTCCTTTTCACTAGAATATAACTGGAGAAGCTCTATACCTGGAGTGTCATATGTGAGAATAAGTCTCATTTAGTCAAGCTATGACATGCCCACTGCTAGAAAGCAAGGTTTGTTCTGTGATGAGGTTTTGTTGTTTGCTATTTATTTAGTCTCTGAAAATCACTTGCTAAAAGACTAACAAACAAACAAACAAACAAAAAATAAACCACTCAAGAAACTAAAATAAAACTGGAAGCAAGAAAACAAAAGGAAAGTAAATCAGCTTGACAAGTCCAATTAAAACACAACTGAAGCAAATCAAGGCAACCCAAGACCATTCCAGTCCACTCGCCTTACCACCATCATGGTGAAGTATTTGGGGAAATCAGCTTCCCTGTTTGTACTCAAAAGCCTCATTATTCCTAGTGTAAAGATTTAAATAGGCCTTCAACTTAGGCAACTTCAGGCTTTATGTGTAGGGCTTGGCCATCCTCACCTTGAATTTTTCAAGAACTACTGTTTCTCTAATCCTAATTACACATTCACAGACACCCAGGATTGCTGCTGATGTCCTAACTATGTATTGTTTCATCTCTTGACTCTGCAGAACCACAGCACTATCTTAGTAACATTTCCCTCTCTTTATGTTTAGTGTAACAGAAGCCTTTCAGATGTTAAATGTTTTCAACCAGCAACCTTACTATCATAGAATAAGTTAGTCTATGGTCTGGATTGGTAGTCTTTATTTCCTATAATTTCCATTTAAAAATTATATGCATGCACACATGTACACACACAATTTTATTTCTATTCTACTTTTTAAAAAATTTAAAACATGTAATTGCCTTATAAAGAAATGAATGGGTTGAAATAGCAAGTAATACAATTCTTTGAAGTACTCCTTTGTTAATGATCTACCCGGTAATACATCTTTGACTAGTGATTAATTCAATATTTTATATTAACGTGCATGCATTTAACTACTATTTAAGACAGTCAATATTGTGTCCATCTTGATGCCTGCATAGTTACCACAGACTGAAAGTTAATTGGTATTGTATGCTATTTGATGAATGAATGGTTAATAAATTGAACTAGAGAATAAAATGGTTATTCATTCCCACTGAAAGTTTTAGAAGGGTGTGGCAACTGGACTTTTCTGAGAATATGTTAAGATTATCATGTACATCATGAAGATATGGAAAGGCAGGGCAAATAATTTGCAGAATTTCCATGGATTAAGCATGTGATTCTATTTTTGTATTAACATGAAGATTACATCATGTTTTGTTCTCTATTTTGGAACACCAGAATATGCCTGGGCCTCACAGGAATCTTCAATTGTTCGTAGCTATTTATACCTTGGAGACCCATAGAGAATGATGAATGGCCACCCCTTTTCTTAGTGAATGAAAATTATCAGTTGCAACAAGGATGGTAAGGGCTCCAGATAGATGAATTTTGATTTAGAAACCCAAACTAGGCATATTGTAAAACACTTTATTACTTTGATGTGTTCATTAAAATAATCTTACTTGGCTGACTTTGTTGTTAACATGGTTTGTAATATTCCAGGAAACTTTCTCAGGGGGATAAAGTTGGAAGCAACTTTGTAGTTTTACTAACTTTCGCACAGCCCATTGATTTGAAAACCAGACTGTTCCATTGACTTTCATCAGGAAAAATATTCCTCTTCAGGATAATAACATCAAATAAGTCTGTATTTTTCAAGATTTATCTTGAAACCCTTGTTTTACTGCACTACTTATATGAAACTATCAAGTAGAAACATTGGCTTAGTGTCATTGGCAATAAAGTCTTTCCTTCCACCTCTGCAGGACAGCTAAGGCCAATATCAATAGTCTGTAATGTTTGGGGAACCTCTTGGACTATCCCTACCAACAGCTTAAACAGGTTTCTAGTCTTGGGGTTTCTGCTATACAGTCTTTGCCTCTTTCAGCGAATAGTGTCAGCTCAGATGTGAAAATTTTATTTAAACTACATATGTGTATTTATATATAGACTTAAGTGTATTATAGGTTTTTTTTAAAAGATACATCATTTATAGTGTGATTCCTTGGGACTTTTCCAAACACCTTTACCATTCCTTCATTCTCCTCTCTCTTTCTTCTGTATTTATCTCCTACCCCCTCCACGACATATTTATAAATATGTATGTAACACATATAGATGTACACATCTAACAATAATTAATGAAAAAAAGAGGCTGTGAACTTGAAAGAGAGCAAGAAGGGGTATACAGAAGGGTCCTGAGGGAGGAAAGGGAAGGGGTTAGTTGCATTATTAAAATTCCAAATTAAAGAAGTAATAGAAAAATTTAACCTATCTTTAGTTCCTATTGATCATAAACCAGCAACAAAACTTGGAAGGCCACATTCACCACTGTACCTCCCATACCACACTGCCTGGATCAAGATGCTGAGAATAAATAACTGTCAGTGATCACTCATAGATATATCATCTGTATCAATTAGCCTCTTCCAAGGTTCAGGGCTCATCACAGAAAGAGGGGCCACTACAAGAGCCAGAAGATGGTGAAAGTGTTGTGAAACGCTATCTTCTGGCCATGGCAAGGTCAATGCACACATCAGCTTAAGGCAGCTGTGGTCTGCACAAGATCAAGCCAGTTATGACATCAGAAATTCCAGTACAGATGGAGGATAGGCTTCAGAGACCCAGCCAGCCCCTAGCTGAGTAGCCATTGGTAGTTGATGGATGCTAAGGAACGAGACGTTACTTTTCTTTGGGGATGTGGCCACTGGTAAGTTGTTCATGCTCTACTAGATAGACCAACACTTAGTCTTACTTGCTCAGCACCATCTGAACTTAGGGGTTATTAATAATAATAGTAATAACAACAATAATATTAATAAAATGAATGTGAAGCTGGGAGGGAAACAGTTTGGTGTATCATGGGAGTTGAGGGGAGGTGGTAGCAGGTGGCCAAGGTTTAAATATATTGTATACATGTATGAAATTTTCAAACAATAGATAAAATTACTTTTCAAACTTGCTGAGGCCAGACCCTCTCAAATCACCTGAATGGTTTGCCTTTGCTGTCCTTCATCTGAGACACTGCTACAACTCGTTCAAGGCCTTTTCTTCCCTTACTCTAGTGAGCAAAACACTCTATTTTGCCTTTTTGAGAAGTTGTTTTGGTAGCATTTTGACGAAGTCAGCATGTGGCATTGAAGACAAATGAGATTTCGATACTGGGACTAGACTAAAAGTTACTTAAATGGAGAAGTTTACTTTCTGAAAGGAAACCTTAGGCTGCTTAACCCCATGCCAAAATGTTGCAGTCCACTTGTGGGAACTCACGCCAGCTTATGGCCAACTGCTAAATTATTAGGTATTTTGCAAGCTGGCTGTCACACCACTGGTAGCTTGAAATTAGCCACAGTGGGAGCACTTGCTGCATAGAAATGGGTAAATATTGCAAATGAGGGATTTTCATTTGAAGAGTTGGTATTCAGCATTCCACTAGCATTGTGCTGGATTAATTCCATAGAAGATCTTCAAGGGATTCCTTGTTCATATTAAGAAATAAGATTGAAAAAAATCTCTCATTTTAAAATAACTGAAACCATTGTGATTCCATTAATATTACAGATAAATTCATATCTTTCCAGTAAAAAAAAAAAGGTTGTCCTGAGTGTCCTGGCAGTAAAGCTCAGTTTAGCATATGTTCCCAGTATGCAAGAGGCTTTAGGTTCCATCACCAATGTCTCACTGAAAAGTAGGTATGCTGGCAGTTTTCAGTAGGAGAACTTGATAAATAGTGTATCGCTGCTTGATGACACTCCCACAATTTCTTTAACACTATTATTTGTACTAGTGGTAAATGTTTAAATGTCATGACCTGAATTCTGCAAGTAAGAGCATCAATAAATAAATAAATAAATTCACAAATGGAAAGTAGATATTCATCTGCCCAGTCCTACCATAGCAGGCATCTTCCAAAATCAGTCAAGATCCATAGGTCATTTGTGTAGCTTCCTGACCTGTCTCGTGGGTGTCTGAATTATGGGATACATTTCTTTTCACAGCTCTATTTTGCAGAATAAGAGGAGGGAGAGAAAATATAACAGGTTGGAACTTAAAAAAATTAGTAATAATTTTAAAAGCAAATAAAGATGTAAATAAAGAAAATGGAGACTTGGTGACCCAGTGTATGTAATTCTTAATATGAAAACAATAGCCCACCATTCCTCCCCTTTCTCTTACATCCTCTTCGTTTGGAAGTGCAGGAAGGTTGGAGTCGGAATTGGTTAGCTGATTTTTCCGTGATGAATGCTGAATGGTAAGTACATGGATGGATATTCTTGAACTATTTTTGCCTTTCTCTGGCACAGGAACATTAAAGGTGCCACCAATGGCCAAGCAACATATAACTTGGTCTGTTTGTTTTATTTTTTCTTTTCTGTGGGATAGTGAATTATTACTATGAGATTAACATTCAACCCTAGGGGGATTTGATTGATAAAGGCCTTAAAATCCAAACATAGTTATTGTTTCCATAACTCTTGAATTTGGCAGTAGAATAAAGCAGCTTATCTCTCACAGTGTAAGTTTGAATAAGAATGCCTCTGAGATCCAGGAAGAGATGTGAATCTGTTGTTCTGCCCTCCTGGCTTTGACTTTAGAGTTCTAATTGAGAAGGATGAAGATACATAAGAAAACAAGAACATTTATAGAATTTTATAAAAATGAAGAATGTGAGAAGACCTTGAATATATTTACCTTGGGGTGAATAATACCAGCATCTTTGGCTGGGGATGAGGGTTGAGACAGGGTCTCTCTGTGTAGCCCTGGCTGTTCTCCAACTCACTCTGTAGACCAAGCTGGTACTGAACTCAGAGACCCACCAGCCTTTGCCTCCAGAGTGCAGGTATTAAAGGTGCATTCCATTGCACCTTAAACTTAAAATGTAACAGGGCTCAAGTCACATCCTCAACATCTTGATGTTAGTAACAGAGTAAGAACCACTTAGAACAAAGGAGTTTCATGTTAGATATTACAGACTGGAAATCCCTTGGAGTTTGGGTAATAGTGACTGATGTGATGTTATGTTTGTGTACATGTGTTTCAATACTTTGCTCTTTTCCTCTTCCAGCCTCTTATTACTATCACTTTCTTGTTTTCAGGTTCATTGCATTCTTTCTAAAGTTCACTGAAGTACCCCACACAAAAAGAAAGAAGTCTTAAAAATCATTAAAATTACCTCATTTCCCCTTGAATTGTTGAGAGATGGTTTGTGAGCAGTTTAACCACCCATGTTAAGAGTCAAATATGAATTTCCATGAATAGAAATGCAGAAACCTATCTGTGTCATAAATAAAAGTAAGATTTCTTCACAACAGAGTTTCAGCACAACAGTGTCGCCAATAGGTGACAGTCACCATGCATTGATCGTTCACTCTGGGAAGACCAGGTCCCCTGACCTGAGTTATTGCTCCCTATCCTGAGGTCCTAGAAAGCACTAAGCTGTATTTTTCCTGTGAGTAAACCCAGCCTGGAAATTGCTTTTGGAATTAAGCACATTACCTCTTTCTGTTCACCAAGTGTCATTCAGTAGTTCTTCCTTAAGTGTTCCTTAGTGGCTGGAAAGAATGAAGTTGAGAACTCCAGTGTCTTATTACAAAAATGAAAATTCCACATTGCAAACATTTCAGGGAAACATTTCTAATTTTAGATTTGATCATTTATTCTTCAAGCATGTGCTGAACATTTATTACAGGAACGACATTTTATTTTGGGGTACTAGTAGGTGTCTGTGGGTGGCAATGATCACAACAATGGGGTTTAGGATGTGTTGAGTGGGTAGACACAGTGGTCTTAGCAGTGGTGTGGAGTGTGTTGGGCATGGTGATGACAGGGTTGGGACTACAGAAGCTTCCTGCAGACAGAAATGACTGAGAACCACAAAATGAGGAAGGAGTGTGCTCTTTTATTTTTTTGTCTTATGGTGTCTTTAGTTTACAATTCCAGGTTAGGTAATGTGAGAACAGTTCAGCAAGGTTCTTCAAGTTCTACCTCTGTCTGGTTTGGCTCTCATGATATATAATATCAATTTTATGCATACAGTGCCACATCTGCATGCACATCTGTAACCAATACCATAGGATAATGATTTTCGGCCTCATGTCAGCGTTTGATTCAAAGTAATACCTTTCCCATCGCCTTTGCTCTAGCAAGAAGTGTGCCATGCATCATCAGACTGCCTGGTAACATTGACACTTTTATATATCCCTGAGAAATAATTTCTGTAGCTGAAAGGCCAGAAAGTTTGTAGAGCAGGATTTTGGAGAAATAAGCAAAATAAAGACAACCTGTTAAATTCTCCAGTGTTGATGCACATAACAAAAACTGTCGTTCTGGAGACTAAGGTCACTCAGGTGAGAAAAATGATGTACAAGGCTGTCACATTAATCTCAGCTGTGCCCTATAACTTTTAATCTGCTTCAGATCTGCAGGGATTCAAAATGCCTGGCCAACAGGAGTGGACATTCAGGATAATGCTCAAGAGAGTTTCACAAGAAATGTAAACCTTTTTATATCTTTGTTGCTATGGAAGCTAAGAAACTATGAGGTTATCCTTTTTTAAAAAAGGTTATTTAATTTTAAAAATACTTAGCTGACACTTTAAAACCTAAAAAAAAAATAGGTATGAACGAACAGATAAATATATGTAATGTAGGATGTTAAAAACTTTTAAATGAACATACATATTCATAAATACATAACTATAAATAAGAACATCATTTTCATTTGTGCTTGTGTCTCTGAACATGGGTGTGCATACCTCACCATAGTGTCGGGTCAGAACACATCTTGAAGGCATCTGCTCTCTCCATCCTCCATGTGAGTCTTCAGAATGGAATTAAGATCATCAAGTTTGGTATAAACCTTGGTGCCATTAGATTCTGAGCCATCTCAGTGACATCTGTACGATGTTTAAGTCATGTTAAACATAGGTATCTTCTCAAGCACTCTAGTTTCTTTGTGGCAAAAACTTTTAAAATCCTTCTAATTTTTGGAAATTGACAGTGTGTTATTATTATCTGTAGGACACGAGATCACTGCTTTTAAATACTTTATTTATTCTTTAAAAATTCCATGTACATGCATCATATTTTGGTTATAGTCATTTCCAACTCCCCCAGGATCTTCCCTCCACATAACCTGCCAGATTCATTCCCTTCTGTTTTCAAAAGAGCTCATCAAGTCCAATTAGTGCTGCCTATATACCCAAGGATATGAGACATCCACTAGAGCATGGGCAACTGACCAAAGGCCACACCCCTAAATAAAAATAATTATAAATAATTCTTCAGCCAAGAGCAGGACCTTGTGAGTACCTCCCCTCACCCATGCTAACACCTAAGCATGCTGAACTCTACTTAACCCCCTACCCTCAATCACTATAGTCATCTGAGCAGTTGCTTCTCTCTAGTGTTTAATACAATATATATATATATATATATATATATATATATATATATATATATATATATAATCAGTTTCAAGAAAGTGGCAGTAACCTTGGGGTGAACCTTATGCCCATATGAGCCTAGGCCTTGCACACAAGCTGCACAATACATGATACTGGTCTTGTTTGTGGAACACTAAAGTCACAGACATCAGTAGCATCAGGATAAGTATGTATGTGGAGCAATTTTCTTTGGTAAACAAAGAAAGTAAAAAGACTAGAGCCATAACTTATCTTATAAAAGACAGTCAAAATCGGCAGGCTCCCAAACTAAGGAAATGGGCTATCCAACAGACAGAGATTTGTGTGTGCCATCAAAGCTCACATATGCCTACTAGAATCACAGGGATACAGAACCAAATGTCTGATTAGTGCCATCGACCCTGCCTTCTAGTTGCCAGTTGTGAACTAATGTCAACCCAGAACAACTTTACAGGATCAGGGAAGAAAATAAAATTGTATTGTCTTTTCTGTTTGGCCCATGTTTTGCTCAATGACTCTGGATAGAAAGGAACTGAGTAGGAGAAGAATCCATTAACATAAACAAGTAAAGATGGGCTTTTCCGATTTAAGAGGCACAACAAGTCACAAAATTAAGGAGCAGGAACACCAGGTTGAATGTGTGATTCCATCACAGCACACTTTAAAAAATCTAGTTGCCTCATTGTTATCACAGAAAATACTATATGAGTCAGCAACATGAAGGAGTGGTTCTAAAATAGCAAATCTGCTACTAATCTATACAAATGAAGGCATAATGTCCAGGACAAGGATAGTGATAAAGAGATTCAGCTAAGAACTCTTTAGATCACACCTGTAGTATTGTATTTGGTACTTTTACAAATGATACAAACAAATGAGTCTTTGGTTATTGGACCCAAGTCAAAAGAGGCTAAGGATTCTTAACTATGTAATTCAGACAACAGTGGAAAAAATAAAATTATTTTGTTTACAGAAAGAAAAGTTGGTGAATGAAAAAAGAAGGAGAAATAAGAGAGCCTGAATATTTGAAGAACTCTTATGCAGAAGAGAAATAGATTAACTAATTAAACTAAGGTATGAAACTGGAGCCAGCAGTGATTTTCAGGGAAGGCAGATTTCAGCTCAATGTAAGAGGAGCTCTGAATTGTGTTTGCTTTGAAAAGAGAAAATTAGCTGCATCAGAAATTAACAGAAGTCCCTGTTGTAGGGCCTGACTATGGATAGATTACTGGTTAGACAAGAAATTAATTTTATACAGAAGTCAAGACACATATGTGCAGGACTTTGAAAGGAGGAACTTGCCAAACACAGCACTCCCTATGCTTTTCCCTTCACTTCTGAAGTCATGGGATTCATCTCACACTTTAATTCATAATAATATGCCTAGAAAAATATTCTCTTGACTTATCTATGAAATTAATACTTGCTTTTACATGGAGGCATCATACACAAATTTGAATTTTGATAGTTAAAACAAAAACAACCTAAATGGAACTGGGTTATTTCAATCTGAAATACTCTATCTGAAACTCATCTTATCTCCTCATTTTTCTGAAGATTCTTTTAAGAATTTGTGTATTTTTTCTGGTGACACTGGGTCTTCTAGTAATATCAAAAGCCATGAATGTGAAGTCTCATCAACACTACTGTTCAAATATGAGCTGAGAAAGGAGGACATCAATGAAGATGCCAGAATAGCTGGAGAAAAGCCCATGAGGCCTCAACCCTACACAAAGAAGTAAAAACAACCAAGAAAAACTCAGAGTGCAAGAGGTGGCTTTCCCCAGGAAGAACACACCAATTTGTTGTCCAGTGCAAATGGTTGTCCCTGAATAAATACATACAAGTACCATTACATGAACTCAACATGTCATATTTAAGAATGCATTTCTATATACAAATAGTAAAAGCTACCAAATAGCTTTTGGTATTTGATAAAGAGACCATGAATATGAAGGAGACTGGGGGCAGGAGGAACTATATAAGAGAGTTTGGAGGGAAGAAAGTGGCAGGAGAAGTGTTGTAATTAAATTACAATATAAAAATGTTCAGAGATCTACAAGGATGACCCCAACTAACAATCTAAGCAATAGTGGAAAGGCTACCTTAAATGCCCGTCCTCGATTAATAAGATTGATGACTAACTTATATGCCATCTTAGAGCCTTCATCTAGTAGCTGATAGAAGCAGAAGCAGACACCTGCAGCTAAACACTGAGCCAAACTCCTGGAATCCAGTTGCAGAGAGGGAGGAGTGATGAACAAAGAGGTCAAGACAAGGCTAGAGAAACCCATAGAAACTGCTGACCTCAGCAAGGTGGAGCTCATGAACCTTAGCTGGGATACCAGCATAGAACCGACTCAGATTCCTTAAATGTGGTGTTAGTTGGGAGGACTGGCTAGTCTATGGGGCCTCTGGTAATAGATCAGTATTTATCCCTGGTATACAAATAGAATTTGGGAGCCCATTAGACAAAAGAGGAGAGCCAAGGCCCTGCTCCAAATGATATGACAGACTTTGAAAGCTCCTCATGGAAGGACTCACCCTTTCTGTGGAACAGAAAGAGGATGGGATGGGGGTTGTTGGGGGGAATAGGGGAAGATGCAAGGGTGCAGAAACTGTGATCAATATGTAAGAGAAGCTTGTTTCAAATTTAAATAAAAATTATCAAAAAATAAGTTTTAAAAATGAGTATTTTCTGGACTGTAAATGAATTGTCAAAGGTTATAGAAGTTAGTATTCAGACATATCGAGATAGACTAAGATAATCTCTGCTTTTAAAAAATATTTTTCTTATTTTACATATGGATCTCAGTTCCCTCTCTCTCCCTCCCTCCCTCCTTTTCTCCCTCCCTCCATCACCCCCCACTCCCCAGGGAGGGTGAGGCCTTCTAGGAAGGATCAACAAAATCTGTCAAGTCATACAGAGTAGGTACTAGGCCCTCCCTCCTGTCTCTAGGCTAAGGGAGTGACTCTCCATGGGGAATGTGCTCCCAAAGTCCTTTCCTGCACCAGGGATACATCCTGGTTCCACTGTCAGTGGTCTACCTCTGACAGCTAAACTTCATTTTCTACCAGTGGTTAAATGTAGTAAGTGCTGTCTGTGTGGAAAGCAGAATGTCAAGTGGCTTCACCTGTTCGGTATAGATTTTTTTCAGCAGCCTAGTGAAGTCCTTAGTCGCAGGGGAGATAATGCATTCTGCAAAGACTGAGGCTGCACCTGTTGTGTTAATTACATTTACCAGCCAGGCCTAACAGAATGCCTGGCATGTTAGGTGCAAATGAAGCGTTTGTTGGATTACTGGACAAAAGCCTGAAGGGATGAAAACATGGGTTCTCAAAAGGAACAAGTTACCACGTGAGGCTGTCAGGGAGGATGTAGACTCTGCCTCAGATCCATTGGAAGCCCTACCTCCAGTGCCCACCCCCCAGGTACTATGTATCAATATTTAGAGTGAAGCTGGTAATCTGCATTTTTACACTGAAAAGATATTGTCTAGCTCGTGCTGAGCAAATCTGAGATAAAATAAAATATTTTGTAGTCTTTTATTCTCTCGATTAATTTTATTTATAATTTGTTCACAGTTGCTTCTACTATTCTTACTATAGCTCACACACATTAGCATGTCTTTTTCTCTGACTGTAAAAATAATACTTGGAAGAGATGAAGTAATGTTGCAGGCTTGTGTCTGACTTCTGACTACTAGATGAAAAATAAGCAATCAAGTAAATCACCTAGTGGAGATAATGCTTCCCCTTTAAATTACTTTTCATTTTTCCGAGTTAACTGATATTTTTTAGTACTCTGCTCCCCATTGCTTTGTGTTCATCCCATGTATCCAGCACTTAGTAAGCTATTGATAATGTGTCACTACCAATCTATGCTCACTGTGGAAAACTTGAAAAACACAAAAATAGATAAAACAATAATGCATTTATGATTCTGAAAAATTGCCATCTTGTAACTTAGTGTGTAACATTTCCTTCCTTGTGTATATTTTTAAGGGGTTGGGATAGTTCTGAATGTACAATTTTGTGTGTCCTTTTTGTTTTTATCTCAGCAAGCCATTACTAATTTGATTAAGATATAAAAGCTGAAAAAAAAATGTCAGTGGTATCCTGTCCACAGACTATTTTTGGTGCTGTTCCTAGACCCCAAGTGGGCCCTTCCTTATCTTTTAAATTAGTTTTGTAGTCAAGAAACACTGAAGTTGAAATGCTTCTCCTACGTCTGGACGGCAGCCGTCATCTGCTCTAATTGAAGAACAAATGCCCTGCCTTACTCTGTGCTTTTGCCAGGCCTGTGCTAATCAGGATGCTCAGTCTTTGAGCTTTCAGATAATTAGTGATGGGCATTTTGCTCTCCTTGTTCAATAGCCTTTCCTTTTTCTTCCCAGTGACTCCTTATTAGCAACCAAAGAGAAAGTGCAACAGAGAAGCTGGGAATGTGTTCACATACATTGTCATATTGGGGAATAACTCAAGAACCTGGGGGTTCTTTCTTTTAAAAGTATGTATTTTTGAAGCTCCAGACCTGGGGAATACCTAACTTAGAAGACATGTGTTCTTCTAGAGATGAGACAAGATTTCCATTTATCGGGGGCACTCTGGGATTCAATAGGCCAAGAGTGGGAAATGCCAGGTAGTAATTTTCTTCCTGGCTGGTTGTATTTCTTATTGCTAATAGAGCAGGATTCTGTTACTATCAGGGACTGTGTGGCTAGATGCAATTCTGCTTTGGGTCCCCATTTTGTCTAAAGATGGCTTTTTTCTATCAAAATGATACCTGCTACTCCCAGAAAAGTGGACAATGGGGATCCAAGGCTGTCACTCAATTCTCAGAGAATAGATATTTTGAATGGTAACTGTTCTAGTATAAGAAAAAAAAAGGCAAATATTAGTAGGAGCTAGGAATTAGTCTTTTTGTAATAGGTGCTCCTTTCCATACCTAAAAGCTCTTTGTTTATTCTAAAGAGTAAGTGAGTGGTTTCTGGTTTGAATTCTTAGAGTATCTCTCTCTCTCTCTTTCTCTCTCTCTTTCTCTCTCTGTATATATATATATATATATATATATGTGTGTGTGTGTGTGTGTGTGTGTGTGTGTGTGTGTGTGTGTGTATCCTTTGTAGAGCTATGACTTAATTTCAACAATTGAATTCTAGAATCATAAGAATTTTCCATTGATAGAATCAAACTGAGTAGTTATGATATGTACTTTCTTAGCTTTGCATTTTGTAATGCTAGCTTCTTGTAGTCTCTCACAATCAAGGCATCATTCTGGGGGATACCTGCTTCTTGGATTTGCTTTTTTTGTTACATATTTCTTAGGTTGGAATTTTTAGTTCATTTCATTATGTGCCATGAAGGATACTGGAAGGTTGAGAAAATAGATCCTTCGAGACCAAATTTCCACATATTTGAGCTTACTTAAAGCAAGGAAGCACAAATGCTTTGAGGCAACTTTTCAGGTTGGAAATTGTGAATAAACCAATGTTTATTCTTGTCAAGGTTTCACAGAGCCCAGGCTGGTCACAAACTCACTATATAGCCCAGGCTGGCCTTGAAATTCTGATCTTCATATCTCTACTTCCCACATTTTGGGACTAGAGCCATGCACCATGTACCATTAGGCCCAGCTTTATTTATTTTTAGCAAAAAAAAAAAAAATACTAATATGTTCTTAGTTAATGAGTCAAAATGACTCCTTTGGAAATACATTTTTAAGGTTGAATTTTATCTTGGAAAGAATGTATATGAAAAAGCATGAATTATTCAATTATTTCTCTGGGTACAGTAACTATGTGTGTATGTATGTACATACGTATGAATGTGTAAGTGTATGTATATACTTACTCTACAAGAACATGCTGTCCTCCACTCATTGACTCTTTGGGTAACTGTCAATTTGCTTAAAAAATAGGAAAAATAAATTTAAGTGGACAAGAGAGAAAAGTTTTTTTTTATATCACCTCAAACAATGGCAAATAGTGCTGGAACAGCTGTCAAATGCACCTGATTTTCATTCCAGCAACAGCAGCAGCATTGAAAATTCCAAGGTGTGATGAATTATTACCCACCATCTGCTTTACAAAATGCTAATTCTTTTTGCACCAAAATTACTATCCAGCAAATGGACTTTTAGGAAAGCAACAAGTCATCACTCACAAGAGGCCATAGAAAAATCCTGACCCGGAAATTATTAGCACAAATGATTTGCCAGAAACAGACTGGAATCTTATTTAAAACCAGAGAAAATGGTAAATTGGATAATAAGAAGCAAAACAAGCAGTCAGCTATAGGGACAAGGAAGAACATGTCTCCAGAGCACAAACCAGAGTGTGTTTTTCTCATTGCTGCAGCCTTTTGCAGCAATGAACACTCATTTCTATAAAACTTTTCACGTAGTATTTGCCTAGGAGAGCTGAGCCTGGTCTCCAGAGTTCTAAAAGGGATTTGTCCTGACCTGTTCTTTCCCCTCTGTTGCAGCTGGAGCTCTGCGTAGAAGGCATACACTTGTCCTTTTCAAAACCTCTCTGAACTCGATATTGCTGTTCTATTATTAATATACAACAAATATAAGAAGAAATGAAATGGAAAGTTGCAAAGGGCCTGCATTATAATAATTCTTTCCTGGAAATCAGACTAGGTTTCAGGAAAACTTTTGGTTTGAAAAAGTTTCAGTTAAATAACTGAAGATTATATACAGGCAAACAATGGCCCTCAGGTACAACTTCCAAAGAAAGCCCTGACAAATAGACCTCTACCTATCAGCCTATGCCTGCCTCTGTGGCTATTCCAAGTGTGAGGCTATAAATCAGGCAGTTCACCAAATGACCTTAAGTTATATTTTACTCATTTAAAACAAGAGGCTGTGGGTTTAGTTTATGCCTTTTAATTTCCTCAAATGTGACAATTCTCAGAAGATGTCTACGGGTGTTAACAAACCAAGAAGTAAGTTCCATGGGACAATGACACTTCCAATCTTCCCTTCTTCCCTCCTTCTCTCCTTCCATTATTCCCCTTTCCTTCCCTTCCCTTCCCTTCCCTTCCCTTCCCTTCCCTTCCCTTCCCTTCCCTTCCCTTCCCTTCCCTTCCCTTCCCTTCCCTTCCCTTCCCTTCCCTTCCCTTCCCTTCCCTTCCCTTTCCCTCCCTTCCTTCTTCCTTCCTTCCTTCCTTCCTTCCTTCCTTCCTTCCTTCCTTCCTTCCTCCCTCCCTCCCTCCCTCCCTCCCTCCATCCCTCCCTTCTTCCTTCCTTTCTTGTATTTTATTGTTTCTCTGTGGATTTCACACCATGTATCCTAATCCCACTCATCTCTACATACCTTCTTGCTTCCACCATCTGCCCTTGCAACCCTCCCCAAAAAGTTTTTTTTTTAAAGCAAAAACAAAAAACAAAACAAAATCTCACGTTTGAAGTTGTAATGTGGCCTATTGAGTCACACAGTATACCCTTTAGTCCATACATTTTTACTTGTGTTTATTGCAAAAGGTCATTGGTCTGATTTGAGACCTCTGGCTTCTGCCACACTATTGATACCGGGTCCTCATTGGCACTCCTCTTGGATATCATATTGTTGTCATGAAGATCCTGTAGCTTTGGATCTATAGGTCCAGCTACTTTGTACATTCCAGCAGTTCATAGATGGGGTGGATGTTGGTGTGGGCTACCTAGTAGTCCTGGTTTTGGACCTGGGTGGTAGCTAGGTTTGTCAGCTAGGTTTCCCTCATCATCACCAGCCAGGTGAGCTCTTCAGCACTATCCCAGCTAGCTCACCCAATGCACCAGACAGCAAGGAGCAGGGTCATTTCTCCTGCTTTTGCATCCTGAGTCTGTTTCACCTGGGCCCCTGCCAACAGAGTCAGCTCTGTTGTGCTTCCCAGGTGAGGTACCATGCCTACTTTCCCATGTGCTGCAGCTGATGAGGAGTAGGACCAGCTCTCCTGCTCTCCTGGTCTTGGAGCTAGCTCTCTCACCTGCTGCAGGTGGCAAGTGGGGAGGGAGAGCATTTTCCCCTCACCCACACTACCACATGGCAGATGACGGAGCAGAATCTGTTCTACTGCTGTTATGTTCCCCTGGATAGCTCACCTGTGCCCTTGCCAACAGGGTTAGCTCTGTACCTGGGTAAAGTACAAGGCCTGCTCTCCTGAGTGCTGACAGTGGGGAAAGTGGGGAACATTGTCAATTCTCTTATGACCTCAGGGTCAGCTCTCCCACCCATCAAAGGTAGCAAGGGACAGGGAGGGGGGAGGCCATCTCTCCCTCTCCCACTCCACACTGATCTGGGCATTTTGCAATGCCAACTAGAGCTGTGATGACATCCAGGTCTGGGTGTTGCCAAGGACCATGTCTGAGCCTGTGGTTCTATCATAGCCTGAGTCTATTGTGGAATTTTGTACACTGTGTAAGGTGTGTTGTGATTGGTGCAATAAAAAGTCAAATGGTCAATAGCTAGGCAGGAGTGATAGGTGGACCTTCAAGGAAGAGAGAAAGGAAGATAAAGAGAAACCCAGGAGTCTAGGGGATGCCAGAAGAGACAGAGAGAAATCAGGAAGTACAGCATGAAACAGATTTGACACCATATGATAGAACATAGATTAGAAAATATGGGTTAATTATATCATAAGAGCTAATTGGTAAAGAACTTAAGCTAAGGCCAAGCTTTCATAATTAATAATGTATTTGTGTTGTTATTTGTGAGCTGATGGCCCAAAGGAAAATACGATTACATATAATATCCAGTGTGGAGGCTGAAATTTCCAAACATAGGGCCTAAAAAGCTAAGAAAAGTCTGCAGAGAGAACCAGATGTGGTTTCCTAGTCTTGCCCTCTCTTAGGCAGGCTGGTGCTTGGTAGAATACATAGATGTGGCTCCCAGACATTGCCTGCAGGCTGGAGCCAGCCACTAGCACCATGCCTTAGGATGAACTACATGGCAGCTGACATGACATTTAAGATTTATTTCAAGTAGACAGAGAATTCTGCAGACACTTCATAAAGCCAGATCCAGACACAGAAAACTCTGAAAAGATATAGTATGTTTAAAATTTGGCTAGATGATGCATAAAGAAAAGAAAATGGTTATAGAAAGTCATAGAAAAACTAGTTCTAAAATAATAAACTCTTTGAAGAGAGAGTAAAGTAATATTGAAAAGAATAAGCCATGTAAAGATAGGAAATACACAAGGTATCTAAAATGCACAATTGACTTTGAATTTTTTAAATGCTGATATTAAAAAAACAATAGCTGCCCAGAGACATTGGGGTCTGCTAAATTAAATGGAAATTGCTAAATTAAATCAACCTACATATTTTAAGAATATCTTAACTTCAAAATGGAAGTTAGAAAATATGTTGCATTAGGAGAGAGGCTATGCCTTTGTTTCCACAGGAAACAAAAAGTTATGGTTCTCTTCAAAACTGATGAAGATCAGGTTTGACTGGGGGATACCTCCTGAATATCTTGACAACAGACATGGAAACAAAACAAGAAAGACGACAAGATAGATGATATGTGCTGATTCCTCTACTATAGAAACAGATCTAAGACTGGATTAAACTTGATAAGTCCTTATGACTTATTATCTGCCATCCTTTCATATGGCATGAATAGATATTTGGGTTTGGTTATTTAGTCCAAACAGATGAAGTTGACTGATTCCTTTTACCTGCTCAAAAAAGAAAACAGGAAAAAAATCATCTTTGTCTGACTTGTGCACACTGCACATTCCATAATTGCATTAATGTATATATAGATCAAAAGGGGGAAATGTTGCAGAACAATTTGTACACTATCTGAAGATGTGTTGTGGTGATTGGTGTAATAAAAAGCTGAAGAACAATAGCTAGGCAGGAGAGATAGGTGGGACTTCAGGGCAGAGAGAAAGGAAAAGGTGGAAGAATCTGGGCCCACAAGGGATGCCAGGAGATAAGAAGAAGAAACAGAAGGTACAAGATGGAAGAAAAGTAACACATGTGATAGAACATAGATTTTAAGATATGGGTTAATTACATTGTAAGAGCTACTTGGGGGAAAGCCTAAGTTAAGAATAAGCTTTCATAATTAGTAAGTTTCTGTATCTTTTTTTTTTTTTGTGAGTTGGGGCTCAAAGAAAGATCCAGCTACATGAGTTCATGGCCCATGTTGCCACCAAAGGCCACACCAGGATCTGGGCTTTCACCTGTGGCCTTCTTGATGCCCAAGGGCTGTGCTGCTACCAAGCCCATACAGATCTGAGTGGCATCGTAGGGGCCAGAATTGTGACAGGAGTCATGTATCGGTCCGTGGCCTTGCTGCATCCAGGGTCTGTGATGATGTCCAAGGATATTGTTGTCATGGAAGGCTGGGCAGATGTCTGGGATCTGGGCCACCACTTGGAGCCATGTGAGGCTTCGAGAGTCATTCTGCTATTGACTACATTCTTATCTGAGTGATCTGTACCGTAATCCGGGGCCATGGTGACATCAGGGTTCAGGCTGTTACTAAGGAGCCTGTCTAAGTCCATGATCTAACCACAGTTGGGGGTCTGTATTGATATCCATGGCCCATAGTGCTACTAAAGGCCACATGAACATCAGGGGCCTGGATCACTACCTAGGGCCAGGTTAGTGCCTGAGAGTTGAACCTCTGCCAGGGCTATGCAGATCTGAATAGCCTGATCTGCCACCTGGGGGCATGGTGTAGTCCAGGCCTGGGCTGCTGCCAGGGGCCATGTCTGGGTCTGTGGCCCTGCCGCAGCCTTGGTCTGTGTTGATGTCTGTAGCTCCCTTTACCATTGAAAGCAGGGAGGATAGAGCTGCAAGCAGTTGGCCTGGCCCCAGCACTGGCTCTGCCTCTCACCAATTGTAATAATCCAGAGAGGGGCCCTGAATATCCCCAGGGCAGCAGAGTAGAGCCATCCTGGCTGTCAGGGCTGCCCTAAGGACACGAGAGTGGGAGAGCTAGCCTCACAGTCTATCACATGTTGGTGTGGGTGATCTGTCAAACATGTATTCCATGTCTCTCTGATAAACCTCTCCGAGTTGTACACACAAGTGCTCAGGGGTAGCCCAAGAGTCCTATCTTAAAATTTCTGCAATTTGCAGAAACTCCCCTCACCATTGGATAGGACAAAAGATATTAGTGAAGATTCCAATTGCCTTGGTGTAGGTCATGTACTTTCTGTTTAACAACAGTTTTAGCTAGAGCATGGGCTGCTTTAGCTATTGCTGTGAGAGACACCTAGTAACAGCTGTGTGGCTTTTCTGTCCTTAGCCTGGAGAGTGGTAAAGGTTCATCTCCATTGCAATACTTGAGGACAGAAGAAACTTATGCCATAAAGGAGGATTGCCTTCCCCAGATGCACCAGACACAAGATATCTAGATATGCACTACACTAGATACACTTAAGTTTAAAATTTTATGTATATGAATGTTTCTCTGCATGTATGGATCTGCATGTCTGGTTCCTGGGGAAGCCAGACAAGGGTATTTTATCATTTCAGACTTGTTATAAATAGGTATGAGCCAACATTTTAGTGTTGGGAATTGAACCCTAATCCTCTGAAACAGCAGGCAGTGCTCTTAACCACTGAGCCATTTCTTCAGCCCTTAATACACATTTTAAAATTTCATTGTGATTTTGGAACCTCTGCTTCCTGAAGGCAGGCTTTGGGGCTGCATTATTTCCTTTATGTCTCAGCGTGGTGCTACCTGTTTTAAGAACTGCATCTCATTTAAAACTCTATAATTTCCCAATGTGATTGAATATATTCTTTTGAAAAATTTTCAGTATGTCTACAGCATTTCTTTGTTTGTAGTCTCCTTTTTCATTATTTTACTTCAACTGTACAAATTCCTGTATTTTGCCAACTTTATCTCCATTTTTTTAGAGGTGCAGATTTGTCTTTGATCTGTGTGACTCAATAAGAAGAAAATATGCTATGGACCTTGCTAATTTGTTACTAGCATTTCCTAGGAAAACTGTATCAACGCATTCAGACTTCATCCAAAGACTAAAGGCTCTGCATTAATTTACACAGTTTAGGGACTGGTGTCTAAGGTCTCTGTTCCCAAGATACAAAATCAGTTGGATCATCACATTCTGTTCATAGTGCTACTAACCCAAATAAGCACACATTAGTGTTTGGCACACACTAGTTATTTAATATATATCAGCAACAAATCCTTTTGTTATCACTTCATTGCAGTCATTAAACTCTTAAGTTATAATCTAAAAGATATTAATTATAAATCAATGATTTTGAACTAACAGTAATCTTATATTTAGTTTTCATTTATTTTAATGTATTTTGAAAAATACTAGGTGTCTGTAATGTTGAGCTCCTTTGCTTTATAAGTGTTTAGTATTTGTGTTCCTTTATGTGGATCCCTCCCTCCTTTAGCTCTCTCTCTCTCTCTCTCTCTCTCTCTCTCTCTCTCTCTCTCTCTCTCTCTCTCTCTCTCTTGACTTTCCTAATATTATTTTTTCTAGTGGAAGGAAGCATATTTTTAATTCCTCACTGGCAAACCTCACACAGAACATATTCCATACTGTGTGGCATCATAGTTTCCTGTGAAGAGTGCTGAACTTGAGCATAGGAGCCCTTCTATACAAGTACATTTTACTTAATATCATTTGGCCTTCTAAAGTACTATAAACAGCAAGTAAGAGAGACTTGATTTCTGCACAGTAGGCAGAAGGCAGACAAGCCTGGAAGTCAATGGCCCAGACTTCACTTCATGAACTACTAATAAAACAAGCAATGGTCACCCAGAGTGACTGTTGGCACAGAGCTGTGGAAAATATATAGTGACAGTTGCATGTGCCTCTCTAAAAAGTTTGTACTTATGAAAGAAATTCTTCCTGACCTTGTTGTAGAGGCAATCCCTTCATGACCAGGGTAGTGTCTGACATGCCTATGGGCCTATTTGATTCTAAGTGTAAACAGCTGTTTCCTTCCTACCTCATAGCCTGGAGATAGTAAAGACTCATCTCATTGTTAGTACCCAAAGACTGAATTTGGGACAAATGATGTGTCTGAGATCATTGATTCTTTTTTTCCCATCAAAAGGGTAAACAGTGGTGAATTATATAAAATCCAGAGGGAGAGAAGTTCTGCATGATTAAAAAGGGTAGTTGAATGAGAAACCAGACTTAGGTCTGTTTGAAGCCCAAGTTTGGATTCCATGAGCTAAGGAATCAGGGTGAACGATCTGGAGCCAGAGTATGAAGACTGTAGGCCTGGCACTGCTGGTCCTTAGCCGTGTGACCTTGGGTCAGTCACTTTACCGTGGTGTCTTTCCTAAGATGTAAATGAAGATAATAGTACTTTGGCTTATAAGGCTGAAACGAGTTTATAATATTGCCTTGCATGAATTGTTTAATAAAATATCAGATGAGAGGCTGAGAGACTGCTCCCTGATTAAGATTACTGGTTGCTCTTGCAGAGCATCTGGGTTTAATGACCACACCCACATGATGACCCATAACTGTGTATAACTTGAGTTTCAGGGGATCCAGTGTCCTCTTCCAGCCTCTGATGACACCAGGTTCGCACACATATAAACAGGCAAAACACTGCTATATATTTTATAGATAAATATAAAAATTAGTGGAAATAATATTAATAATGTTACCCAGTCTTTCTTTAGGTGGCAAATCTACAGTTAAGCATTAGGACCCTGGGCCCAGAAAAGGGAAGGCATGAACACAGAATCTGCAGGTATTTGGGAAGAGTGCTGTCCAGCCTCTCTGGTGCCTCATGGTAATCTTCCTGCTATTATGTTTGGATCTCTCTGGGTTCACTGTGGGCCATTATTTAAGAAGAGCCAGAATGCACTAAAATTCTGTCTGGACAATAGTCACTCTAAACAGTGTGTCTGTCCACAGGAAATTATAAAAATTCATAGAAAATTTTATCTTAAGACTGTAACTGATTCAGTGAAGGAAAAATCACAGCAGTACTGTACATTTGCTAACTTCTGGGAGATTCTTATTTCATAAGACAAATATATAATGCTGAACATGTTAATCCATCATGATTTTTATTTTGTAGTATACTTAATAAATTATGGATTTATGTACATTGAAGATCATGAAATGTAACATGTCTTAATTAATGTTTTTTTCCTTAAATGATGGTTGGATAAATATAAATTGAGAATTATTTTTTTCCTTTTTCCAAAAGGAGATTCTCTTAAGAAATTTTTTTAATTGGTTCTACTTGGGATCCAAATTCTTTTAAATATTACCATCAAATTGTGACAAATTCCCCATAACAATAGAAACATCTTTTCTCATTACTTAAGAGTCAAAGAACTTGACCTTAAACAACAAATTATGGGTACTTGGGAGATGGCTTGGCAGTTAAAAGCACTTGTTGCTCTTGAAGAGGATCCGGGATCAATTCCCAGCACCCACATGGTAGCTCACAAACATCTGTAAATCTCTGTAAGTCCAGTTTTAGGGGATTAGCCACCCTCTTCTATCCTCTATGGGCACCTGACATGCAAGTGACATACAGGCATACAACAGCCAGAAAAAAAAACCAAACCCCAAAACAAACAAACACAAAACAAAGCAAACAAAAGCAAGCAAACAAACACAAAACAAAAAAGCAAAACAAAACAAAAAACAACAAAACCCATGTACTTAAAACAAGAGTGACAAATCCCACAAAATATACAGTAAATTGTGTTGTTTTGGCTCCTTGTACAACCATTCTTAAAACCTAGCTCTGGAAAATGCCCAGGTGTGTTTCAAGTCAAGAGCCTGGAACACAAGCCAACTGGAGGGGTGAGCTGTCTTCAGTAAGGTAGAACAATAGGTTGTCTTCACTTTTTGCTTGAACAAATTAGTTGTGGTTATAATTTTAGCTTGATGGCAAATGAGAAAGCATGTAGTGGTATTACTTTGTTTTAGTGTTTCTTGTTGGTGGCTGTTGTGGGATATTTTGTTTCTTGCATTTGAAAAATATTTTAAGATATGTGTAGATAATTTCTACTCCTCAAAGACATGAAACATAATCTTTATAGTTAGAAAAAGAATGTTGAAGAGAACCATGGTCAGCTGTTGCTTACTTAAAGTATTTATAAAATTCCTTAGGGTCTGAGATTTAATATATTGCGAATGACCTTGTATTTAGCAAACTTAAAGCTCTAGCTTGTCATTTTCAGCTGCACATATATAATACTATAATGTATATTCTACTGTAAGCAGCACCTGTTCATAGTGTTTATTCTGTTACAATGTGACAAATGTTTGTACTCATAGTCATTATCAAAATAATCACACTGTGGATGTATACATCATAGCTATGCCCAAATTTGCTCATACCATTTTAAAAGAATTATTCCTAAAAGTAAATTTCAGAATTCACTTATACTTTGTCTTCTCTGGTCAATCTTGGATGTGATAATTTTCTAGATTTTCTAGGGATGTCCTTCATCAATTTTATTTTCTCTTATTTTCTCTTGAGAAATGAATTCAAGGCTGTGTGCATGCTGCCTATACCAGCCCTGACTTTGAAATATTTGAGGAGCACTGGTCAAGCATACTGTGTAGACTGTTCTTCAACTAATATTTTCCTGATAATTGGGTGAGGGTATATTTGTGAGGTAGACCACTGCTGTAAAGTGAGACATCACACTGTTTCAAGGGCACAGGCTGTCAACATGCCTTTTCATTGTTGATATTGACCTTGATCATCTTACCCTCTTTTCCTAATGTACTGTTTGGAAAGAAAGCACTATGCACAATCATATTTGAGGATTGGAGAATTAGGATCCCCTCCCTTGTGAGCAGAATTCTTCTGAAGCAGGTATTTGTAGACTTGCCTCAACTTACTTATTCAATGTCATTATATTGTTGAGTCTGCAAAGCCATGAACATAAAATATTACTCTGTTTTCTTAGATTTTCATACTGTTTTACAGTTCATGCATATAGGAACTATAGTTATTTGGTTAAAATTGTAACTATATACTTTATTTCAGGGGAGACTATTATAAATAATAATGAACTTCAAATTCGAATTATTCATTGAGTTTGTGGTACTGCCACACTAGTTTCATAAGTTATTTTGTCACATTTTAAAAAATTTTCTATACACAAAACCATGGCAAACTATGAATAGAGACAGCTGTTTGTTATTAATTTGTATATTATAAATTTTCTTGGTTAAGTTAATACTCTGGAACAACTTCAAATTAGAATGATAAAGTAAAGCCCAGATAATATTCAGGCATGGGGAAAGGTGATAAAAATGATACAGGAGAGAAGTCCTAGTCCCTACCTCAAATGACTTGACAGATAAACATGACCCAACCTGGATAGCATAGCCCTACAAGGGGAATGGGGGTTGGGGGGTGGATGGGGAGGGTGGCCAGGGTGGCCAGGGTGCATGTCACAGGGGAAAGAGGGTAAGATGGAGGGAGGAAGGGAGAGGAAACTGGGATCGACATGTAAAAATTTTAAATTATATTATTAATAAAAAAGAACTATGTAAAAGTGGGGTTTTTAAATATAAGTGCTCTTCAATAAGTTAAGGAAGTAATAGCTTTACAATCTTTGTCTGGGGGTTCCTCCTCCCTTGCTTCCCTGTTTTCTTGTGCTTCTTCCTTCTTCTATTTGGATGTGCAATGCTCTGGACAGCATTTGTTGAAAGGATTGCCTTTTCTCTACATTATGGATCTGCCAAAAATTCTAGTTAATTTGTTTTTTATAATTCATAGGAGTTGGGATTTTGTTAAATGGTTTTTCTATGTTAGCTGGCATCATCACATAATTTACTTTTGCAGTTTATTGATGTGGTGTGTTGAAATGATTGATTGTCAAAGTGTTAAGCTAGCCTTGCCTACTTGGAATAAACCCCAGTTGGTCATAGTGTATAATTCCTTTCATGAACTGCCAGATTAGATAATACTTTGTTAAAGATTTTCACATCTATATTCATGAGAGATATTGGCATGAAGTTTGCATTCTTGAATTATCTTCATCTGCCTTTGATATTAGGGTTATGCTTGATTCACAGAATAAGTTTTTATATTTTTGCTTTCATTTTCCTGAGCCTATGAATGTCATGGACAAGTCTTGTTCTGGTATTTTGTCCCTTCTGAGTTGCTTTTTTTCTTGTCATATGAACACTATAATTTCTCTAAAAGCTGTTCATGGTGCATTGGATAGCAGAAAGTTTTCTATTGTGTGTACACTGATATAGATTGGAATTGGACTGTTTGCTCTAGACATGTGACCTCTGGACCTTTAATATTGTTTTCTCTTTGGTGCTGCCCAAAGTGCTACTCCTCAGAAGGACCTTGTGTCTTGCAGCTTTTATCTATAATTATTTTTCTTTTATTGAAAATATATTTGTTTTTATAAAATATATCCTGATTATAGTTTCTCCTCCCTTTACTCCTCAAAGTTCCTCATTACCTCTCCTCCAATCTGAATCCACCCTCTTTTGTCTCTCATTAGAAGACAAACATGCATCTAAAAGAAAATAATGAAATAAATACCATATAAAAAGACAAAACAAAAATAAAAGCATCAGAATAGGACAAAACAAACAGAAGGAAAAGATCCCAAGAAAAGGCACAAGAGACGTGTATAGATGAATAGATCCACTTATTCTAACACTCAGAAATTGCATTAAAACAAACAAACCCTTAAGCCATAATATACATGCAAAGTATCTGTAGGGTGAAAGGAAAGAAAAAATAAATTTAGAAAAGAAAGAGAAAAAGCCCTGGCATGGGTGTCTACTTCTGCTTTCTTCAGTTACTGTTGCAGAGAGGGAGGAGTGATGAGTAAAGGGGTCAAGACCAGGCTGGAGAAACTGCTGACCTGAACAAGGAAGAGCTCATGGACTCCAGTCTGATAGCTGGGAAACCAGAATAGGACCGACCCAGATCCCTGAATGTGGGTGGTAGGATGACTAGGCAGTATGTGGGACCTCTGGTAACAGATCAGTATTTATTCCTAGTATACAAATGGACTTTGGGAGCCCATTTCATATAGATGGATACTCCTTCAGCCTAGACACATGGGGGAGGACCTAGGCCCTGCTCTAAGTGATATGACAGACTTTGAAGACTCCCCATGGAAGTCTGCTCCTTGGTGAGCAGAAAGGGGATGGGATAGGAGTTGGTGGGGGAAACAAGGACAGACAGGAGGGTGCAGGAACTGGGATTGATATGTAAAACAAGCTTGTTTCAAATTTAAATAAAAAAATTCTTAAAAAAAAAAAGCCCTGGCATGACATTATGAGTCAAGAAACTACCAAAGATGCCATTGAGTTAGTTCTCTGTTGTTCACCTACTACTAAGAATGCTGCCTATCCATAAGAGTAAGTAGTTTCTCCAATGTTTAGGGATGGGGCACATGTCCACTTTTTTTCCAGCTCCAAGATCCCATCTGGTGCAGACCCATGCAGGATCTGTGCATGCTGCTTCAGTCTATGTGAGTTCATATGTACATCTATCTATTTTGTTGATTTAGAAGGCCATGTTTCCTAGGTGTTCTTCATCCACTGTGGATCTTATACTCTTTTTTCCTCCTCTTCTGAAGGATTCCCTGAGTTCCAGGGAGAGGGATTTGATGGAGACATACATTTCAGGACTAAGAGTTCCAAAGTCTCTTAATCTCCGCATATTGTCTGGCTGTATCTCTTTGTATTTGTTACCATTGCTGATTGGTGGCTGAGCAAGGCACTTAAGTACCAGTATAGCAGAATATCATTAGAAGTCTTTTTTGCTGCTACATTCCTTTAGTAGAACAGTTGTATTTGGCTTTATCCTAAGTCCCTGGGCTATCTAGTTTCTGGTTCTTAGTTACCTAAACAATGTTAGGTGTGAATTCTTCTTATGGAATGGGCCTTAAATTAAATAATATATTACTTGTTTTCTCTCATAAGCCTTATGCCACCATTGCAATAACATATCTTGCAGGCAGGATACCTTTGTGGATCTAAGGGCTTGAAGGTAGCATGCACTACCTTCCAGTGCCCCTAATTCATAAAGGTAAATCTCTATGTCAGCACCAGCTCCACTTCAGTTGTAAGTGAGTTGTGTGGGTCTTCAGCAATAGAACCTTTGCTGTCAGTTTGTAGAGAGCTATCTATAGTCTTGGCAACAGTCTGGGTTGTGTGTGGGTTTCTCTCAGATTCCTTTGGCCAACAACACAATTAGATGTGACTCATTTACAGTACTAGAAGCTTAATTTGGTGACAAGAGAATTCCAGCTGGGCATTAGTTTCCACCATTTTTGGCAATTTCATTTAGATTGCCTTCATACATATGTATGTATGTATAATCTATGTATTAGGTTTCCATATGACTCTTTAAAAGGTCCTTAATGTTAGTTGTCATTCCCAGTGTTTCCTCCTTTGTTTCAGTCTTTTCTCTACCTCCTTGTTTGATACTACTATTTCAGACCCCACGCTCATCCATCAATAACTTTCAGGTTCACAGACATACTGTCCCTAACCCTAACCCTATCCCTAACCCTAACCCTAACCCTAACCCTAACCCTAACCCTAACCCTAACCCTAACCCTAACCCTAACCCTAACCCTAACCTTAACCCTACCCTAACCCTAACCCTTGTCCCAGTCACCAATTTCTAACAATGAGTCCCAATTTCTACATGTTTTACAATCTTCACATTCAGTACCACCAGCTGAGGGCTTTGGGGGGATTTTACATTCAAACTGAAACATTCATTTGTGACAATACAGATCAAACCCCAGAACATTGTGCTAACCCAGGTACAGGAAAGCACACAAAGACAAATAAGGCATGATTTTACTGACACATGGAATTTAGGACAGCTGATCTTACAAAAATTGTGAAGGTTTACTGGAGAGTAGAGAGAGTTGTGTGTGTTTAGGGGGAGTGGGATTGAGGAAACATTAGTCAATAGTACTAAGTCACAGTTAAATAGAAGGATGCCTAGTGTGATATGATATAGTAGTGTGAGTGTGAGTATTAATTGTATATGCCTAGCTCAGAAAGTCAGAAGAAATTATTTTGAATATTTTCAATAAATATGGTGAAAACAATATTCTTCAGTGATAAGTGTTAAAGGAGGTAAATTTGTTTATTTTACTATAAATATATGTATTAAAACCACATGATAATCCATTGCTATGTGTATTTTCATTTTATATATTATTTTAAATAGATTTAATATAGAAATAAAGATGGTATAATTAGAAGAAAAACAGCACAAGTGGAAGTGATTTGTAGACTATAGACAGCGTTCTTGCTGCACAAGTCTCATGACATCTTGAGAGAGTCAGTGGCTCCTTCCCTGGGTCCTAGATAAAATTCTAACTATGGCCCAATGTCAGAAATAGGGAGAGAGATGGCAGCAGGTTGGCTTTTCTTTATGCAATAAGCATAAAGGGCCAGTGATGAGTGTGACAAGATGAATGTACATCAAAGGCATCTGAGAGCCTCATCAGTGAATCATTCTGGACTGTAGCTAGGTAGCAGAGAGTTGGCACTGGGCAGGATTGTAGAAGACAGCTGTTGATCAGAATAGGGCCAGAGAGAATACAAGCACAGCAGTAAATATGCCATAGACACCTGTTTTCTTGGGTTCTGAGCAGGGGCCAGAACAGTCATGGTTTAACAGGCTCTGAAAAATTTGAGCAGTCCTGAGTCTGAAAGGCTCTGGCTCATAGTCTTTGGTTTTATATTAGTTCCTCCATCCAAACTATGGTAGAGCAAGAACAGTGCTCTACTTTCTACTATATTCCAGTAAGTCCTCCATGCATCTTTATTTTAGAGAACATTGTTTCTAACTTTTCCATTAGAAAATGAGTATTATGATGGATTGCCCTTTCCCATTGGAGTTAATTGGCCATGGGCAATAATAATAAACACTATGTCCAGTAGAAAGAAAAGCAGAGAGATATTCACAAATTGTTGTGGGCAGGCAGAGCCTATGGCTCATTTGAGTAGCTGTGCTACTTGAGGCAATGTCTTGGCCAGCACTATTCCCAGATGCAGTCTGCACATTCACCCTACCATTCATCATTCCACTCTCTTACTCTGGAAGTAGATTTTGAGTGTATGTGATATTTCACATATAACATGTGGACAGGATGATAAATTTAAAGATAACCAGTCCATCTTCCAGTCAATGTGGATAATGTATCACTTTCTTTCTATAAAACTTGAACATGATAATGTATTACTTTCTTTCTATAAAACCTGAAGTTAATCTTAATCATCAGCTTCTACAGAAATAGTGAGTAAGTAGCAAAATGTCTCCCTAGGACCATACACTTCATTTTACATACACTTTCATGAGGAAATTTAATCACTTTGGGTGAGTGTTTGTGGGAGCCCCTCAAGTTGAGACTGTACCAGGAAAGCATAAGCCCAAGCAAGACTCATGGCAGTGGTAATAAGTTCCATGTACTCATGATAGTGATGGCCAACATTCTAGCCAAGACTTTCTGGATATCTTAGCTGATTTATAATTATTTTTCTTCTCATTTGAAATATTGGGAGAGCTGAGGAAATCCTGAGTGAATGTGTATTGTTGACACAGGCAGAGCCATGTCAAAGACACCGATGCTTCTGAAACTTGAGAAGAGACAAAGCCTTCCTCCTGGTTAGGCCCAGAGAAAATGGCAAACCTTCCTCTGGTCCAAATACCAGTTTTTACCAACTATTTGCAAAACTAACAACTACAGTTGTTCCTGAATGTTTATAGCATGACACTGCTGATCTACAGAATCTCCTACTGAGACCAGTTAGTACTTTTCTCATGCTGCCCTGGGTGATAATTATATACAAAGGCATAACAGTGCTGAGGTTCTAGGCTCTGCTAGTTGATACCACTCCATCAAAAATTTCATGGCTCACAAGATCCCAGCTTTTCCATACCTGTGTCTGTCCTTTTATCATTCCCTTGCCATCCAGTAAGGTTTTCAGGACTGAACTGTGCAGGATGTGGTACTCTTAAAGTTTTTAAACTGTAGAATAGCATAAACAGTACTGAAGAGTGGGAAGTAATTGATAATGGAGACAAATTTACCAAAAGTTATTTTTGTTGTTATTATGTATTTCTACGGCAGCATTCTATCTCCAGAGAGCTGGAAGACATGTTGGTTAAACTGACCCAGGGTCTTGTCTAATGTCACAAGATCAGTTAATAGAAAACATTAGAACACACAATTTCTCTTCTGAGCTGTTGCCTCTACTGCATGCTTAGCCCACACTTCAGACTTTTCCCTAGATTTAAATTGAAAACTCTAAGTAGGCTTAGTAGAAAGTTTTCTTTATTTCTAATTAAAGTTTTGTTTGCTGAAGTTGTAGAGAAGCAAGTAGAGGATTATTGACTTTTTTACTAAAATGAATATGTTGAGTATATACCTTTCATAACACATAAATTTTAAAAGCAAAAAAGAAAGCATTTTCATCATACTAAATACATATAATAGGCATTTTTGGTGACTCTCAGATGTTAAAACTGCTTTCAGAAGGATCTCTATATAGGCAAAGCTTTGCTTTTCCATGATGTCTGGCAATAGTGTTGTTACTCAGATAGAATTAAAAGCCACAGGAGTTAAGAAATGAAATGGTGACAGACTCATAATTTTAGAGGCCAAATGACACCACAGTGAATTCTCAGAGTTTTGGCTTCAAAAGACCCTGGAGACTGCTTTTATTGCATATTTTATGGATCCATCTGTCTTGTTACCAGATCTAGTATACATTCAAAACTTTAAATAAAAATTTTCTATGTGCCAATGAACCAACACTGTGCTTACTGTAGTGGCGTGGAAACTCACAGGGTTCACAGTAGCAGGAAGGGTCTGGCCCAGTGCTGAAGACCAGGACAATTGTGGTATGATTGTGTTAGGTAAGCATCTTATGTTAGATGTGTTTTCTTATTGCAGCCAAGAACAGCCTAAGCTGCAAATCATCTTGATTGACATATAATTTTTAGAGATCTTCTTTTGGATTTGCTATGTTAATATTATTGAAGGTTATTTTATTTAAATTGAGAAACTGTACATTTCTCCCTGTTAATCCATATTTGGTGCCTGAAATGAACGAGACATAGGCAGTGCTTGGGGGAAAGCACTGCTGTATCTAAGCAAAAATAAATAAATAAATAAATAAATAAAACCCCAAAAACCAAGTTTAAGTTCTAAAGTGGCCTCAATATATTGCCAATCCAGAAGTTTGCAGTGCAGTTGCAAGGATATTTTAATATACAGAGCTCAGTATAAGAAAAACATCCAATACAGTCCATCATTATCGACCCGGTCTGCCTCCTTTAAATCTGATTTATAAAACTAATCAGTAATAACTTAGATGTATTCAGAGGGAAATACCTCTGAAGTCACTTTTGTGCAATTGTGGAAGATGCCAGAACCTTCAAGAGAATGAATATAGGCAATTTTGGCAGGTACATAAGAGTAGAGGAACTTGGAGCTTTAAAAGCTACCAGCAATAATTTTCCAGGTTTAGGAAACTTTACTTAGAATAGTAGAAATGGGTTAATCATTAAGACATAGCTAGCCAATAAACAATGATTATAAGTGGCCAACAGCATTGTATCAAATACAGAGTCTCTGCGTGTTATTGGGGGCTGGCGTGGCAGTGGGACCAGACCGGCCGCTGGCAGGAAAAACCTACACGTAACATAATGGTGTCAGAAGTGGGACTGAGAACTTTCACTAAAAATTTAACAAAAGCTTAAAAAATAGGTTTTAGAAACAAAAGAACAGAGACAAGCATGGCTTCTTGGTAGCAGCATTTTTCTGGGTTGGACTCTGTTTTGTGAAAGACAAGTAAATATTTTCATGGCTCCTTTAAGGGAGGTTTCCTGACTGCTGAGCTTTTAAAAAGGGAAAAAAACTGCACAGAGCTCTGCTAACAATTCATTGATGTGTATGAGAGCTGCGATGACGGTTTACAGTGTGTTTTAAAATATACGTAGGCTTGGGAGAGAAAGAGAAAAGAAATAAAATGGTTTTAAAAAGACAGAATGTGGCTGGGTGTGATGGCACATGCCTTTAACCCCAGCACTTGGGAGGCAGAGACAAACAGATCTCTGTGACTTCAAAAGAAACCTGATATACAAAGTAAATTCCAGGACAGATAAAAGTTACACAGAGAAACCCTGTCTCAAAATATGTAAAAATAAAAGTAGAAGAAGTAGAGTAATAATAAAGCCTCATAAAGATGGAAAGCACAGAGAAATTTTGGATGCTATATGCGATTCTGCTGTCTTTAAATTGTTTGACTGCTGAGAAAATAACAACAACTGTTAAAATAAATGCTGCTGGATTAATTCAATTTATATATTTTAAAAATGCTTTGACTCCAAAATTTAAGTCTAAGGACAAGTTACTAGGGAAAAGGAGTTCTATTTTTGTTTCCACAGAAAATAAAAAGCTGTGGATTCCTTCCATACTAATGTGGTTTGATCATGCCAGACCCCCTGAAACAGCGTTCCAGGTGATCCAACATTCAAAACAGCTGGGACACACCAATATTTCTTTGTCGTCTTAGGATTCTCCATAACAATGCCCCCTACCAGCAGGAAGCAGTTTGGAAAGAACGATGTCCAAATTCCCAAATATTGTTTATAAATGTTTGTTTTCATTTAAGTGGGTTTGGATATAAATGGTTAATAACCACAAGCAATCTTTTTAAAGGTAAAAAGGGAATTATGGTATAGATATGAATGCTTTGTTTTGGAATGGATTTTCATTTATTGATACAAATTTAAGGTCAATTTTGTGATATGTATATTTATCCTCTTGTTTAGGTATTGTGTTTATATAACTCATTGAAAAATGTAATGTATAATTCAGTACAGATTATAGAGAGTTGCCTATGATAGTGAAAACTTAGTTAGGATTTCTAGATATATTTGAGATGAATATATCTCAAACATTCTTCAAACCTTTCAAAGACCTGCAGAATCTGGCATTTAAAATGGTTTAGAGTTTTTCTTGACAGAGAGGCACAACTGCTTCTGGTAACACCATCTGCATCAGAAAGGAAGATGGCCATCGAAGAAACACATTATGGAGTTTACTTCTAATATGGCAAGACTAGCCATTTGAGCAAGGTACTTCTCTTGTCTAGACTGTTTGACTTTATGCTGTAGAAACTGGACATGCAGGACCCACACAAAGGTGACTGCTGAAACAGGATGGATGATACTACAGGTTTCCTGCTTTATGAAAAAGTCTGCCAGACACACTATGGCCTATGGGCTGAAGATGGAACATTACAGAAGAACTTCAGGTGACTGACCAGGCAATGAGTTTCTCTGTCAATTCTAGAGTTTATATATTATCCTTCTGTGGTCTTTGAAGGAGCTGAAGACAGGTAGTTATGGTTATAGTTTTCCTTAGTTAGGAGTAAAGATAAGTTACATATAGGACTTTAGACTCACAAATATAGGATAGATGATATTTTCTTTAAGTCTTACTAAATGTTAATGGACTAAATATTGTTAACTGTGATTCTTATTTGATAACTGTTGTGTGATATATTTTGCTATGTTAAGGTTAAAACCCTTCTTTTATTTTAGACAGAAAAGAGGAGATGATAGGAGATGTTATTCTGTAAATATGTTTTTCATACTGGTTAATGAATGAAGCACTGTGAGCCAATGGGAAAGCATAATAGGCAGGGCTAGGAGTCAAGGAGGAAAGAGGAAGTAGTAAGGAGGAGTCAAGATGGAGAGCCTAGAGAGGTAGAACGCCAGCACTGCTCTGGCAAGTAAGATGAGTCACGTGGAAATACTTAGAATAGGAGAAATGGGTTAATCATTAAGACAGAGCTAGCTGATAAGCTATGATAATAAGTGGCCAACAGCATTGTATCAAATACAGTGTCTCTGTGTGTTATTGGGAGCTGGTGTGGTAGCGGGACCAGACTGGCAGGCGGCGGGAAAAACCTGCTGGTAACACTATTCTTTAAATCTGATTTATAAAACTAATCAGTCATAACTTAGATGTATTCAGAGGGAAACACCTCTGAAGTCACTTTTATACAATTGTGGGAGATGCCAGAACCTCCAAGAGAATGAATATAGGCCATTTTGGCAGGTACATAAATAAAAGTAGAGGAATTTAGAGCTTTAAAAGCTACCAGCAATAATTTTCCAGGTTTAGTACACTTAAGTTTTTGAGAAGGTGGCAAATGTTGCAGGTTAAATTTAAATGTGTGGTTCTCAGGAGGTGTTTGGGAGAGACAACGATGGTGACATTTGTGGAGAGAAAAACAGCAGAGACAACACCTGGGCATAAGGGACAAGATCTTCTTGGAAAATTAGCCAGGTAATTCAGAAATTTGTGTATTTGAGAATCAGTGATTCATTCGTGTTAAGGATGTATTGCCTCTGAGGTTTGGCCGAGCATGTGGACCATGGGAACCTAAAACCTATGCCATTGAGGACGCACCCCATCTGTTGCTAGCCAGTGGTTTTACATCCTATACTGTAAAAGTCTAGACTCCCAAGCCATGCATGCTAGTTCATCTTGATCCATTCTACATAATTATAGCTTAGAAAACACACCCACGTTTTGTCCTCGTTTAATAATGGTATTCTTTGAAAATCACACTACACAAACACATTTAGTGTATTTATTTTAGAAGTTATTTTATATTTTTATTTTACGTGTTTTGTTTACATGTATAGCTTTGCACCACATTTGTGTCTGGTGCTCCTGGAGATCAGAAGAGAGCATTGGATCCCCTGAAACTGGAGTTACAGATGATTATGAGTGCTGGGAATGAAACCCGGGTCATTTGCAAGAGCAACAAGTGCTTTTAAGAACTGAGCCAATTCCCTGGCCCCACATTTGGCTTAAAAGTAAGAGCCAGAAGATCCAGGATTTTGCTGTGAGATAGTCACCTGTTGATAGCAGAAGCTTTGCGCATAAAGGCTCACCAACATGACAGCCCAAACATAAGTTGAATAGGAATGACAATAATAGACATGTCAAACTGCATGTGGAAAAGTTCACAAGAATTAGATCCTACATAAGAACTACAGGCAACTGAGTAAAGCTGGGAGCAGGAGATGTGGTCTTCCCCAGGGAAGGGCACACTAATTAGTTGTTCAGTGCCAAATGGTCAGTCTTGAAGACATAGATAGAAGTAACGTTATATGGACCCAACAGGTTATATTTAGAAACGTGTGTGTGTGTGTGTGCATATTGATGAAATAACAGTTGATGAAAAAAGAGACCGTGAGTTTTAGAGACCGTGAGTTTGAAGGAGAGTGGAGAAGAATATATGAAAGGGATTGGAGTGAGGAAAGGGATGGGAGAAATGTAATAAAAATACAATCTCAAAAGCAAACAAAAGTAAGCAGAACAATATGTGAATTACTTTAAAACTTTTTGAGTAGAATTCACATTACATTAAGAATTTTATTTTTCAGATAATATAACCAATAAAATTTCACTAAAATTTAATATTGTATGGATGACTTCCCTTTCATAAAATGTATCAAGTCCCCAAACATCTCATTAGATATCAAATATTCTTAGTTGTTGGGTTGTTTATGAACTGCAACCAAAGGCCAACTTTGTACCACAAAATCCTCAAATATATTAGCTTGTATTACAAGTCACTCTCACAAGTCACACATTTTCAATAAAATATAGAACATGCTTTTGATCAATAATGTACTGACAGAGACCTAAATGCAGCCTGTACTTGTAAGTTGCAAAATATATTGACCAAAAAAAAAGGAAAAAAAAGAAAGAAAGAAAAAAGGTGTTAGATGGATGCTGCACTGTTCTCCTACCACCCCAGATTCCAAAGGTGGCTAATTCATCTGTTTCCCCACTGAGGCAGACTTCCTGTCCATTGTTCATGCTTTTCTCCCCAGCCAAATCAACTTCTCAACATAAAAAGGCACCAGTGAGCTACTAGCAGAAAGGCAGTCAAAAAGATCAGCTTACCCCCACCTCACATAGTCTCCTCTCTTCCTTCCTCCATCAAAAATTCAGAAACAATGGCCTTTAGGACCCTGTAACTCAGATTAAAGTATAATGTCCTGGTTAGTTAAGAAGCTATCACAAATTAAATTGAATAAGCACACAGGTCTTTCCTTTTAAAAATGAAGAAACTCATTTGTTCACATTCAACAGATAGTTTATATGCATTCATTGTTTAAACCACAGTGATTTAAACCCATATATTTAAATAAATCAAAACACTGGGAAATCATAAGTTTGTATTTCTCTTTGATGCTCCACTTAAAATAAATGAACAAATGGAACACAGTAAATTATTTTATGAAATAACTTTGTCCCAATCCTGCCACATTTTATGCATAGCTAAACTGTGTATTGTCTGTCATCCTATAATTTTATATTTTTCAGATGGTGATGTTTAATAAAATATCTCATTCTAGGAAGTGTCTAATACCTAAGAACATAGACAAGTTAAATAGGTATAAAATCACTACCCCAATGCAAACATTTTAAAAAATCCTTTGATAGTTTTGCTTATTCAGTGGATTTATGCATCTTCATGAGGGCATACCTTTTCTTTTATTGCGCCACAATATAGAGTTCATTTTGGGTATTCAATCTGCATCTTGATTTTTTTTTAAACATGGCAATATTTTACAAGCATTTAATTTTAAATTAGAGAGTGGGATTTAATTATGCATTCAAACTATATTTCTACTTGTCTTAGTCTGGGTCGTCTAAGGAGCTGAAGCCAAGAAAGGATTAAACCTACAAGATTTTATTAGAAGTGCCTGTGTAAGAGAAAATAGGAAGGGAGCCAGGCCTGGCTACCACAGCAGCCATTGCCATTTAAATATGGCCAAGACAGACTCATGCTTAGACTCTCCTCTACTGGGTCCTTAGCTGGGAGCAAGTCCTGAGAGGTGTGCATTCCAGTTGAGATAATGTAGATTCTAAAATTCAGTGGATTTTAGAAACCAGGAATACCTGGGTATTTCTCCCATAGTTCAATGTTTTCTGCTGTAAGGCTAAATGATAGCTCATATAACAGAAATTGTCTTTACCAACTCTTGTGCAGCCGTGATTATTTTCTTAAGTGTCACAGATGAACATTTTTGGATCATGGATAAAATATATTTCTGCAAACATTATGGAATATCCAATACTTCTAAATAGTTATACCAAAAGTTAAAATAACACCTATGATATATTTACTTTAATATGATCAGTTCCAAGAAGGGTATAAATCATGCTTGTGGGCATCTTTAGGTATTTCAAAATTTATATTCAGTTTGTATTTGACAGCAATCTATAGAATAAGTATGTAGCACATTCTTAAACCTTCATCCTCTCCATTTACTTTATATTCAGAAGAATTATATTATGCTTGAAGGTAATATTATTATTAATATTAAAAATTCTTTCTTTCAAATATATATTTTTATTTTAGTAGCTAGTATAAAATTAGAAACAACAGTGTTCCCATCATAAATCAACCAACTTCAAGAGCAAGTCTTCTTTGTGCAAAAGAGTAAATGAGATTCTGATTTTCATGCTATGGGCCCTTTAGCACCTCTTTTAGTCTTTTGAAATTGATTTAAGTCATAGGTTTCAACAAAACTAAAGTGGAAGTGTCTTTGTTAGAACCTACATTTAAGCAACACAATTAGACAGTTTAATGTGATAGATCAAACTTATACAAATACACACTTAGTTGAAAATCCAGGCTTTTTAAAATATAAACATATACGACTCCAGACTTGGAGCCAGTCTACAGTAAAGATCACAATATGGCTACATGCTTTGGACAATTCTCTTGACCAGAAGGATTTTTTTAAAACTTCATAGGTCCTTTTTACTACTCTAAGACTCCCCACTCTGAAGAGATAATTTTAAAATAATTTAAGAACATGGTCAGGCATCAGAGATCCTCAAGCATGGCAATCATTTTTGGCCTTTCTCAAGGATGAGGCTGTCAAGAGCCTCAAGAACCCGTCTGGCTTTTGGGTATGAAGGAAACTGGTTAGTCTTGGGGTAGGGTAGGATGTGGGTCTTTTTTATCCTAAACTGCCTAGACAATTTTTACCTCCTGTTACCTTCCTTTCTCTGAAGTGGCATCCTTATTAACGATATAGAATTGGGATGATGACTAATCCAACCTTTTTAAATTGAATGGACATGCCAGGCATGGTTTCAGGGAACCTCTCCAGTGGGCCTATTGAAAAGACCCCAAAGGGAGTCAGTGATTTTATTTGTATAACTGCTAGATATAGGGAGAAAGGAAAGTCTGTGACTGCTACCTGGAAAGGCAGTTGAGGAAGAAGTAAAGGCAAGAATCATTAGCCTCATCAGTCCTAGAGTACCTGGAGAAGTCAACAACAAAAAATATCCAAGTCAAAGTTCATGAGATAATTTTATGGGCTTAGGAGAGTACCTTCCATTGAGCTCTTGCTAGGTCTTCTTTTGTCTTCTAACCTGCACTCAGGAGTGACTAACCCAGGGTCTTCCTTTCAGTCTCATTGATAGCTGTTGATAGGACCCTCTCAGCCTACTTCTTGAGAAGGAGTGAGAATAAATTCAACCATAATTTGATTTTTGGGTTGTAGCAATAGTGGCACTGTCTCTCTTGGCTTTTGGAAAGAGTTGTAATGGTGAAGTGAGACAAGGTCACAATATCATATTCTGGGTTAAGTTTTCATTATCAAGAAGAAACTTACCACAAAGAAATAATTATGTAAATAACATCTTAAGTCTGATATCTGCGAGTGTGACTCCTTGGACTGTTAAGAATCTCCAATCATTTTAATGTTTTGTTATACTTTTCCATTCAGTGTTGGAGACCAAAATTAGGTCCCCCTTTACCCTTAAAGCTAGTTGAGGATATGATCCTCAGAAACCACTTGAGTCTAGCAGGGACTTGTGGCTTCCCTAGCCCTCTTTTAACAGCTGTTTCATGTTTATGAGGATAAGCCAAAGGCTTTGCTTGGAAGCAAGGAGGAAATCTTTCCTCTGTGGTGACCATCTTCTTTGTAGTCTGGGTAAGGATTAGAATCTACCCAAGGGCTCTCCAAGACCTGCCTGATCAAGAGAACAGGTAACTCTCCATTATCACAGGACATTTAAAGAAATGCCCCATAGTTCCCTGGGGCCAAGTTGAGCTCAGAGGGCAAAGGACAGCATATTGTTTCACTTAATCTCTTTAAACACATTAGTATAGTCTTCCAAGTGTGGTTAGTGAACACCCAGGTCAATTGCTGAAGTCATCTACTTTTAACTGCAGTGTAATATTTAGTCAAAGCTTGGGCAAAACCCAAACACATTTAAATAAATTTTGATTTGTAATTATAAAGAGCAGATCAATAGCTCCCTTGACTTAAATAGATGTTGTATTGAATTTTGACCATAGACATCTTAAGGTCTCATGTTTTTTATATACCTTAGTAACTTACTCAGACCTTTATAACTTGCATAAACTTTCCATCTTTCTTATCCAGAAATATTTAGCCATCTTAATCTTCATACACTAATCCTTCTTTACTGAAAGATTTTCAATTAAATGTCATATTTTCTTCTCTTTACTATTTTATTATTATTAATACCATGAAGCATAGTTACATTAACAAACAAGTTGACCATCTGCCACAAGAATTTTCTCTTGTGATGGGGAGAGATAAAGCAATCTGTATTCTCTGCACTTCATTTTCCTAATATATATATAATGGGACAAATACTTTTCTAGTGAGACATGGAATTTTTGTGATAACCAAAATCATGTAATATGAATATATCATGTAACATGCCAAGAAATATAATGGTCTTCTTACATATGCCCAATTTGGATGAGAGCCATCTGAAAAGTTAGATGAGTGTGCCTTTTAGTATTTGATTTTATATTAGCAGCAGCATCGCAAGGGAAAAGAGCTATCTTCACTGAAATAGAATTTTCTCTAAAATTGATTTGAAGCCAAGGAAAGTTGGAACAGATTTAATTATGCCACAGTGCTTGTGAGTGGACCACCAAGAGTTCTGCCTTCTACTCATCAATGACATTCCCTGTTGGATATGAAAGTGGCTTTTTCAGTTTCAGTTGTTGGTTGACACCAGCATTTAAATGAGGGTCAGTTTCTATGTCTCCCATCTTTTGGCAGCATTTTTCACAGGAAATGTATATATGTGTATATATATATATATATATATATATATATATATATATATATATTCCATCATAATGTAATTCTCTGTCCCATATTGATGATAAAATTGTAACTCTAAGTTGAAAATATATTTTGATCTCTCTCCTGTAGAAAGTAAAACTTCACAATGTGAAGATGTTAACAGTGAATAGGTGACAAATACACAATAATTCCATATATCCTTGGAAATAAGTCCTTTATCATAAAGAACATTTTTAAAATTTATCTAGCACTGAGCTTTACATCTTTGAGGGAAATGAGTATCACACAGGATACATACATTCAAAGTGCTGGTCTATAACACAGTAAAGTAGGGTAAGGCTGGGGGGGGGGGCAGGTGGGTGTGTGCCAAGTGGTTTGTACCCTGTAAAAGGATCATAGAATTTTTCTGTGAAATATTAACTACCTACAACACCATTTAGTCTGATAAAGGCCAACCCTGTGAATATTTAACTTGCACTATATTTGTTTTCCTGATAGTGGGTCCCTTTCATATATGAAATACAGACTATTGCTTATTATTAATTAGACCTCAGTTGATCTTTAGCATTCAATAGTTTCCAAAATGATACATGTAATTTACATGGTAATGCACATTCAAAATTGGAGAATGCCAGGATTTAAATTACAGGCTTGGAAAATTCTTGTTATGCCATCTAGTTTAGCCATTCAACTATCTATTGCAGATCTTTCTCATGCAGGGTGCAGGTGGGCATTCAGTGAAATGTATGAAGTGTTTTATCCTCTTATGCACTCAGGCTCCAATTTCGGGGGAAGATGAAATGACACCATAAGAGAAGAAGGCAGAGCTGGTTGACAGACACTGGAGATCTTTCAAGTTCATAGCAGAGGGAGAGCAGTGTGTCCGGTGGCCACACAGAGGAAAAACAGTTGGAATAGCTGTGTAAATAGTGTAGGAGTAGGTAGACAGGCTGAATAACCAAGCCACAGGAGGAAACCAGACAACACCTGCTGGCAAGAATATGGAATCAATCAGCAGGTTTGTAGGTTAGCCTGTTTCCAGCTGCCCCTGGCCATCCCTGACTGGCATGAAGTCAGAAGTTCTGATTGCCTTTTCAGAAATGCTGATGGCTGAGGCAGGTAGCTATCTCTTGGGGAGATAGATAGCATCTTTGAACTAGTGCCTTGTAAAAGGTCTATGTGATAAGAACAGGGACTTATCATTTGTGACTCTCCTCAAAGCACCCAGAGTTTTAATCAAACACACTGCTCTCTGTTCCCAGTTGCTTGAGTTTATGAGCTAATGTTGAGTACAGATGGAGAAAGATAAACTAGAAAGGAGATCTGGTGCTAATATACAACATGCTATCTTGACATACTTAAAAGTTAAGACGTTATTCATGAAATTGTTAGGAAAACACAGGTAGGCTTGGCCTTTGAATCAAGGAAATAGCATAATTGGAGCTCCATGAATGTGAGTACAATAGAGATATGGTGAGAAACGCTTTTTAATCATGAAGATTCTAGGGTCAATCTCTCTCTTTCCTAGTCTTCTTAGCTCTGACCTCCCTAACTTTGAGCTCCAGTAGTCTCATCTATACAGTTAGGATAAAAAAGTATTACTAGCTGGCAACTCTATTGGGAGCATTACATGAGATGAGGCCTGTCATGTGCTTGGCCAAGTGCATGACACAGAAAGATTCTGTTTAGTACACATGTGCTGTTATTTCATCTTGAGTTGGCTGGCAGTTTAAAGGAAGGTGACAGAGGCCAAAAGACCATAAAGGAGTCTGTTGTGTGATGTTTTACTCTTTTAGCTTTTTGAGGGGTCCATCCCCCAAATAAATCACACATGGAGTCTCATAATTACTTATGAATGCCCAGCCTTAGCTTGGCTTGTTGCTAGTCAGCTTTCTTAAATTATCTCATCTACCTAGATTATATAAGGCAGGTACTCAAGCAAGCACCTGCCTAGCTCCATCATTTTTTTTATATATATATAATCTAGGTGCATGATGATTTTGTTTGCCAGCTCATGGCAAAAAAAAATTACAAAGACAAAAAACTTTTAAATGCACAGGGTCAGTTCAAATCATTCTAGGATTTCCAAGTGTCATCATCACCACTTGTCCTGAGACATGTTAGTTTTCTTTTCTATAATATGTGCATAAATACATGTTATGTTCAAATATATGTATACGTGTATATATACAGTTTCAGGTAACTCACACAATTCTCTGCATGTTATCTCTCATAAGCAGATCCTAACTTTTAATGTTTCTATGTATGCAGATGTAGGTATGAAGAGGATACAGGCTATGACATTAGATACGAGACCAAAACAGTGTGTGTGAGGGGGGAGGGGAGTTAAGTGTTGAGGAAGTGAGGAGAGGACAAAGGACAAGTGTGACATGAAAGCAGAAAGAAAGACACCAGGGATCATAGGGCACCAGGGGTGTAGGGTGGGGGGAAAGAGAGAGAAAAAGAATCAATACAAATTTTGTCAGTTAATGCCATAATGAAACTCATCATGACAGCACACATCATATTAATAAATAAATGAAAGATTTGAATGAAAAAATTATCCCATCTATTTTTTGTCTGTGGGCTTTTACCTTTTCTTACATTTGTAAATCTTACTTTCACTCTTACTCCATGGCTGGATGGGTGGCTGCTTAGCTGGCCCCTGATGTCCTCCTCCACTTATTCTCTCATCACTTCCTTCTTCCTTGTTTCTCCTGTTTATACTCTGCCTACCAGCTCTCCTATCCTTGCTTCTGCCTCACTGTTGGGTGTTCTGCTTCTTATTAGACCATCAGGTGTTTTAGGCAGGCAAGGAATCACAGCTTCACTGAGTTAAACAAATGCAGCATAAACAAAAGTCCACACCTTAAAATAATATTCTACCAAAGAGCCCATGAATACAGTATTTGAAGAGGGATAGTGCTATGATATGCAAGGGCTACGGTCAAAATAATTATGAAATGTAAGAAAGAAAAAAAATAGGTGCAAAGTTTAACCTGGTAGGCACAAAAGCAACAGAATTTTGTAGAGGGTGAAGATGGAGACATGATATCTATAAATGTCCATAGGAATTGCTTGCTCTGTTGGCAATCAGATTTTTCTGATGTCTTATTAATAGACTATGAGACATCTTATACCTGGACTGCCTTTACTTCTGAGGCCTTAGCCATTGTTTGTCAGGATGTGCATCAATACCTCTGCTCCTCTGTGCCACAGATAGGATCACTGAGGTTTCCAGGCTGCTTTCAGAGTTTCCAGTGCTTCAGCTTGAGTTTGGCATGGTGCTAAGTTGTTGAGTAATTAAGCCTTCGGGCAGGTTTTATTTTCTGGTCTCACCGCTCCAATATCTTTATGTTTTCTTCTGGACCATCACTTAAAACTGACTGTTTCCATGGGAATGCTTATCTTATATCTTGGCCTTGAATGAAATAAAAGTAAGAGTAGAGGAGAAAAGTACAGAATAATCCAGATGGTAATTTGTCTTAGATATTTTAAGGGCCTGATGCCTGTGAAGCATTCATGCTCAGATGACCTAGAATGAGCTGGAACAGAAATGAAATGGTATTAAACAGGAACTTAATAAATAATTGTGCTCTAGTGGTTGAGATTGCCAGTAAATTACACAAATGAAATACCTGAAATACATCAGGAAAAGATGTTCCCTCAAAGATTGCTCATAATGTAAGATGTTTGGAAACACTAATGACATGCATTTAAAAGTCACATTTAGACCAGACCAGAGAAAAGAGGATGATGTCAATGGAAACTGGTAGACAGGATTTTTGTTTTAAAAGAAAGCCTGATTTTTCTTACTGACATGTAAATTCTTTTAGGAAGAATGAGTTTCATTTTCATGATAGCTGAGGAGTCTCACACATAATAATAAGAAATATGTTTAATAATTAATATCACTTCTTACCTTCTGCTGTGAGGATAAAGAACATGAGGTGTTGAAATTAAGGGATGAAGAATAATGTAACAATTACTCCACACATAGTCTTTAATGTTCTCTGACTAAGTATATGTTTGCTACAAAGCAGATACATACTACAAAGATGTAAGCCATGCCATGTTCCTTCTTGAAAAGTGCATACAGCTAACAATGGTTAATTAGTGCATGTGGCTAAAAGAAAAGTGAATAGTCTTGAATGAGATGGAGGGACATAGGTTGAAAACCCCAAATATATAGCACATCTTTCACCTGTTTCTCTTTGCTTACATTGATCATTAAAATTCTCTTTTCCTGCCTTATCAGTGCCTCAAGTTGGAGGAAGTTGTCACATCAGCCATCATTAATTTCCACGAATAATTGCATTTTAAATGTCTCTTCCATTTCCCTTCCTTGTAGGTTGTGGTAGCACAGGGTAATTAAACTTTTAGTTCACCCACATTGTGACATAGTCTCAACCTATAGGCAGTCAATACTTTATTAACTGTGTTAGAATTTGTTGGTTTTTCCTCTTTTTCAAAAGATACCTAAATTTCTTAGAAGATTTATACTGTCCTTTGGAATTATAACGAGATGTACCCTGAGGTGCCAAATGATGTTCATATTAAGCTTCTGCAGAGGGATAAGTCAAGCTTTCGCTTTCAGTTTGGGCTCTTTTCCTTTAGTACACTATAGCTAGTCCTGCAAGACAATTCAGACCAACTTGCTTTACACTCTTCTAGAGTTAAGAAAAAAGGTGGCTTTGTTGTTGGAAATAGGTAAGATGGATTTCCTTATTTCTTTTATTTAAATATTTTCCATTTTAGGTACCAACCTCAATTCCCCTCCCTCCTACTTAGCCCCCTTTCCACGCCTCCCATCCATTCCTCAGAGGGGCTAAGGCTTCCCTTGGGGAGTCAACAAAGCCATTCATATGAAGTTGAGGCAGGACCAACTCTGTATCAAGGCTGAGCAAGGTATCCCATCACACCACAGACTCTGGACTGACAGCTGGGGAACCTGCATAAGACCAAACTAGGCCCTCTGAATGTGGGTGAGAGTTATGTTGCAGGTGGCAGGGGACTGGCAGTGGGCCAGGACTTATCTAGGGTGCATGAATTGGCTTTTTTTATTTCCTTATTACTAATAATATCAGTCCATTAAAAAAGTTGAGAAGATTATTGTTTTGGATATATTTATTACTTTAAGAATAATTCCCAATCAAAACCATACATTTTCTTCCAGTGTTCGACACCACTTGGATGGTACTCAATGCCCTGCTATATCCAGGGTATCTTTTTTTTTCTTTTCTTCTCTCTCTCTCTCTCTCTCTCTCTCTCTCTCTCTCTCTCTCTCTCTCTCTCTCTCTCTTACATTGTCTACTGTTGTACTAAGTCAATTACCAAGTTGTCTTTTCTCATTTATACAAAGACATTAAACCAGTGTCCTGCCCTGTGCAGAGACAATAAGAAATCTCTGACAGTTTTCTACTTAATTACATGCTTCGTTGGATACTTCTTGATTGAAAATATTTTCTTATAATCTCTTTTGTTTTATGCTCATGATTTCCCCACATAACACAGGGATGATAAAGAAAGATGAGTCTGAACATAATGGCTTTAGTGGGGAGTATCCCTACCTGGCATGTCATTGAAACACAGAGTACACTTGCCCTTTACTGTCAGGCCAGGATGTGGATCCAGGTTGCCCTCCATAGGTCACTGAATGTTTAATGTTCCATGAGACATACCTTAGTGCTTGGGTTAGAGTTTCTCTAGAAATTGTTCTTTGGCAGCCAAACACCTGTTTTAACTGGCCTTTTCTGATGATTGGGGAATGCAAAATGACTGTGACATTTTTATTTAGAATTTTTTTTTCAATTTTCTGACCTCTTGGTCTTGGATCACTAATTAGTGAGTTCTAACAGAGTGCTGGCATGCCAGGAAGCTCTCAAATAATAGTCTTTGAAAAGGAATAACAGAAAATCTCTGCCTAATCAGTAATTCAGTTTACAGGATCCAGAAAATACCAAGCTATAACTGAACAAAGAGATGCTTAAGATGGAAGGTCTTTTTGAATTTCTGTTCTCATATGTCTGAGCTCTTGACTTTTTATTTGCCTTTAACCTGTAGCCATTTGACAACCACAGAGTGACAGATGTGGGCAAGGAGGAGCCCCATCTCATGAGAAGGTTCTGTCTGTTGGGTTCTACCTTTATTCCTTCTCCTACAAATTGCTCTCACAAGAAGAACATCTGAGTGTATTCCAAATCATTATTTGCTTAACCTGTTAAGCCTGCTAAAACAAAATCCCTCAAAGAAGAAATAATAACCGAGCACTTGTTCATTGCCTGCTGATTTATCAGTGCCCACCTCTACAGTGCTGCCTTTGCAAAAGCCTCAGGGTTGGGAAGAACCCTACACAATTAGCCCACTCAAACATCTTATTTTACAGATATGAAAAATGAGGTACCAGAGTGAAATGACTTCTCTCAATGACTTCCCTTGCTGGAACTGGCATCAGAGCACAGCCTTAGTTCAGAGTTCCCAGTACCCTGCTCATAGGTCTTTTCTGGTAACTTTTGAAAGAAAAGGTTTGCCCACGGGAACAAAGGCTGGAGACAATGCTGAGATTAATACTGCAATAAGTATTCTGGGAAGTGGGTTGGCAGAACAGAGTGTGCTTAATTCCATTTGTACCTTCTAGGTACCTGACATTGTTTCAAGTACTTTGAGCTCAAAATTATGTGCTTGTCTTTTCAATACTGAACTATTTATTTTTCTTTACCTTTTAATTTTTCCACTCACTGGGATATACAAAGCTTACTAAAAGTACTTATGCAACAAAAAAGATAAATCAAGTGTTCCACTTTTGCACCTGTTCACACAAATGACTGTACTACACTTCACTGAGTCCCTGGGCCCTGAGTGATCTGGGCACTATGCAGAAGTGGTGGGTGAAGTCATGGGAAGAATTAGGCTCAACAATGGTAGTCAGTGGATGAAGGAAATTATCCTTAAAACTCAGGCAGGATTTGAGTTTGCTAATGAGTGAGGGCATCTCTGACTCTTTCACCTGTTCTTGGAACCCTTTTTCTCCCAGTAGGTTGTATTATCTGCTTTAATATGAGGGTTTATGCCTCCTCTTACTGCAACTTGATATGCTATGCTTGTTTGATGTCCCTGTCCAGCCTGATCCATTCTGAAGGAAAAGGGGGAGTGGATCTGAGGCAGAGGGCAGGTGTATTGGGGGACCTGCAAGAAACTGGGGGAGGGGAAGCTGACATCAGGTGTACTGTATGAAAGAAGAGTATTAAAAAAAAGAAATAAAGACAAAAAAGAAATGGTTATGAGAGTACAACACTATAGGAAATGTATTCTGATGTCTTAGATGGACTGGAACAAGTGGAAACTGTAAGTAGAGGATTCCAGAACACCAATGATAGGAAATAATATCTGGCATCCCTATGGAGAGTGGAATAAATCTGTGAAGGACAACACAGGGACTATACTGAGACTGACTTCATGAAGGTCAGGGAAAGCATAGCTTTCAGAATTCAAGCAGAGAAGACTGGCATCAGTGATGAGTCTTATAAACATGAGATTAAAATATAGCAGCACTTGGTGAAATGTTGACTCTCAAGGATGATGGCAGAGGAAAGTAATTTGTAGTCATAGGCTTCAGACTACCCTCGGCTTATTTGTCATTATTCCTGACAGATTTGAAAATGTTTCTTGATGGTTATACTCCCATTTATCTGTCCCTAGAATTTATGCAAATATCAAGTGCTTATTAAGATAACCCAAAGAATGTTATTACTGTGAAAATGCATGGAGTGGTTAGCTGAGCAAAATATAAGGCTTAGGAATTCTTTGTTTAAAGAGATGGTAGGAATCGCATATAGAAGTATCTTCAATATTGATGAAAATAGTCAATCTTGAATCATGTTAGGCCCTATGAGAAAAAACAATTATGACCAGATGGAAGTGAGAATTGAGGTTGGTTGAGGTCTATGAGAATGGCTAATTCAGGAAGGAAGGGTAGAAGGTTTGACTATACACTGTCAAAACTCACAACAGTGTTGTTTAAAATAAGAGCATATATATATATATATATATATATATATATATATATATATATATATTTATATATCTTACATGACATGTTTTCTTTATCTTGTCATAAGCCAGCAATAGTTATCTCCAAGAGGCCAAGAGGAGAAATGAAGAGGGCAAGATGTAGATGTCCCTTTTTGTCCTCATGTAGATACATTGACCTTGAAGCATTAGTACTCAGGAGAGGATTCTGAGTAATAGAAAGGAGGAAAAAACTAAAACCCAAGAAAATTAGACAGAGTTACGAACAAACAAACACCCGCCCCCCATAAACCCTCTGAGCTGAAGCAATGTGGATTTGAATATAAGGGACAAAATTTCTCTTTTTTATTAGTAATATATTAGAGCAAGGCCAACAAAGAGTACGAGAGAGTAGATTATGAGAAAATGCGATTGGAATGTTGGGGAGATCAAATTATCTTTTCATTACTGCATTTTAAAAAAGATGGGCATTTCAGAGGCTAAAATACATTCTGTTTTTCTGGGGACTCATGTTGTTAAAAGCCCATTATAACTTCCTTCTTCATATTAATGTACTTGCTAGGGCTGGTGAATCATGGCTGAGGACTTTGCAGAACAAATCAAAAAGCATTTAATGAAGATTAGAGCTGAATTGTGCAAAAGGGTAGAAGAGCAATGGCCTTGCACTGTAACAACATCCTTCAAAACCATAACACTTGATTGACCTGGAGCCCAGACCCAGTCCCTGTGGCTGCAGGATGAGTTGGCCATAAGCAAGCATTTGATTGGATGGGGAGAGATGAGGCTGGATTATGTAGCCCTTGTTTGTAAGACCTTTTTCAGAAGCTTGGACTCTCAGAAGGAAATGAGACCCATTCTCTGTTTATGTGGATGTAGTGTGGTGATTGAATTAGCACAGACTTTGATGAAAGGCAGACAGGCAATGCAGGGAAGAAAGCCAAGACTTAGACCATGGACAGGAAGAATAATATCAAGTTTCTCAATCCCGTGTACAAATTGAGCAGTGCTACTGCTCCATCCATACTACTGTGCAACCAAATACCAGGAGTCTTCATCTTGCAAATCAGAAACTCTCTCAGCTAATTGAGTCATAAATCCTCACTCTATCCATCAAGTACCATTCTGCTTCCTGTCTCTAAATTCTTTCAGTACTTCTTATAGGTGGAATCAAGCATTTGATTGGTGTATTTCAGTTAGCATAGTATCCATAGGGCTCATCCAGGTAGAGAGTGTCAGAACTAAAAATGTCCTGTGTGCATGCCATCTTTCCTCATATATCGATGGACAGTTGGCTTATGCTCACCTTTGGATTATTGTGAATAATAGTGTTTTAATCATGGGTCTACAAATACATTTCTAGCTTTTTGCTTTTAATTCTGAGATGTGGAATTACTGTATCACATGGTAACTGTGTCTGTTGCTCTCAGAGAAACCAGCATACTATTTTCTATACTGGCCACACCACTTTACATCACCACCAACAGTGAACAATAGTTTCCAGTGTTCACACCTTCATTACTATCACTTGTTATTTTCTGGCTTTCATTTTTTCCCCTTTGTTTTAAATACCAGCTAGCTGAAGTAGATGTCAGACAGTATATTATTTTGTAGTTATGGGTTATGTTTTGATGGAATTTCAGGTACTGGAAATGATATGAGTAAGAATTGAGGAAATTTTATTTTTAAATGTTTAATTAGCATAAAATTATTGGGTTTCATTATGGCATCTTTGAACATAGCCAGGAGAGGATGAACCATTTCTTTTTGGAGGGTGTGGCACCTAGAAGATTTCCCATGTTCCAGTGGATAGCTCCATACCCATGCATATATTGGACTTAATGAATTATTCAAACAAGGAAAACAGCAGGTAATTATGAAGGAGGTATGATGTGGGATAAGGAAGGAACTGGATGAGGGAGATGGGGAGAGACATAATCACGTTTCACTGTATGCATGTATGCATTTCTCAAAAGTAATGAGAAAATATTAGAAGAATAAAGGTGTTTCTTTTATTTCATTTATTTATGTAGAAAAAAAGAAGCATCACCAACAGAAACTGAACATCTCTACAAATAAGGCATGAATTTCCTATGAAGCACAAAATCCAAACAACAAGTGGATAAAGTCATAGAAACCATGCTGCTTAGCAACCTTTGAAAGAGTGGGTCAGCAGCAAACCAGCCAACTCTATGCAGGGAAGCTTCAGACTGTCCTGAGAATCCTGGAAGAGGATTTGGCAGGTGCCACTGCTCTGTAGGGAGCCCCAGTAAGGCTGTGGTGAGTAGGAATTCACAGACCAAAGTAACATTGGGGGTAAAGACCATCTGTGAGGACCAATTTCTTGAAGTATTATATAAAACAAATGGACAGAAATTCTAGGAGCACAAGTCAGAGAAAGTCTAGCTGGAAATAGAGAAATGAGGATTCTCGACCTTTAAGGCCTTTAAGTGGTTACAGCACAGGCATTTAATCCTGGCACCAGGGAGGCAGAGGCAGGAGGATCTCTGAGTTCGAGGCCAGCCTGGTCTACAGAGTGAATTCCAGGACAGCCAGGGCTACACAGAGAAACGCTGTCTCGAAAAACTAAAGAAAAGAAGAGAAAAGAAAAGAAAAGAAAAGAAAAGAAAAGAAAAAACCTGAAAAGACAAAGAAGTCTCTAGACAGGAAAACAGATGTGACAGAATTTTGATTGTAGCTCAAGGAGATTCATGTAGTCAAGGAGACTTCTTGACTAGAGGACGGCAGATTAAATTTATGTTGCTTTAAGGCACTAACATTGTGGGTTTACTATGGCAACCATAGAAAACATAATGTTAATTTAGGGCTCACATTGGATATTGATGTTCAAAATCTATTCTATCTCCATTAGTGAAGTGAATATCAAAATATTGACCCAATACACTGTGGTCTACAGACTTACTTTACATAATAAAAGACTTTACCAAATCATCTTCATTATCGGCACACGATCTAGCCGTACACGGTCCATTTTATTCTGCTGTATTTTATTAAAAATCAATTGAAATCATGGCCCATTACATAAATTGATTTTATCACCCATAAGTAATTTTCCAAATGGAATTTGAAAAAAATATTCTAATGTTTCTTGACTGGCAAACTATACCACACAGTTAAACTTTTCATTTCATATACTCTCTTGAGCTCAGTGGACAGCTGTGATTAGACCTGGGCAATCAAATGCCCTTGTATTAAAAACCTTGTTTTGATAGTGTTTCTACATCTATTTATGGAAATCAGACAAACTGGGGGTTGGGATCTGATTTCTAGAATTTAAGCATAGCTAAGACTGAGCTCTTGAAGGCAGATATGAGAAACATCTCATAATTGCCCCACTTCTTTTTATTATTTGAAACAAGCATATTTTACAGGTCAATTTCAGTCCCACACTCTTCCTTCCTCTCTTTTCTCCACTTCACCAACCCTCACCCCATCCACTTTCTGCTCCCCAGGGAGGGTGATGCCTTCCATGTGTAGTCTTCAAAGTCTTGTAGTGGATCAGTATTTATCCCTAGTATATGAATGGACTTTGGGAGCCCGTTCCACAGATAGGGATACTCCCTCAGCCTAGACACAGGGAGAAGGCCTAGGCTCTGCTCCAAATGATATGACAGACTTTGAAGATGCCCCATTTCTTTATAGGAAGCATGTGCCCAGGCCCAGGCAGAGAAGCTTGGAAGGGACACTATTCCAGTCATTTCTCAAAGCCAAAGAGTTTGTCTGGAGTTACCTGGGTCTCCTTTTCAGTTCTCCTTTCCTCTGAAACTGGTGCCTATCTTCTGCAAATCAACCCTACATCAACAGTACTAAAATCCTAAAATCAACCAAAGGGAGCCAAAGGAAGAAGTGGAATCATGTGAGGCTTGCATTGTCAGATCTTGGTGGCACAGATGTTCTGTCTGTAGCATCTTAGGTCACTTGCATCGACTTTTATCCAATTTGATCATCTCCATCGTTCACTGTATGGTGACTGAATAAATACCTTTCATCTTTAGGAAATTCAGAGCATCTTTCTGTTCCTCATACAGTGATTTCCCCCCCTTTTTTTTCTTTGCTTTTCCAGAGGTCAGAGGGGAAAATAAGTGAGAAATGGTTTCTTTGAGTCCAGCGCATCCAATTGACAGTGATTATGCAATGCAATGATAAAATGCGTATCTGCTTTTCAGCTTTAGTCTCGTTTTAGCTTTAAATGATCTCTAGTAGTCCCAAAGCTGATTGCTTTGTGTGTTTATTTGTTGTATGATCTTTCTATATGGACTTGCTGGATGTAGTTGTATTTATCCTTTATATTCTTTGAAATCTTACCCAAGGGGGACAAATTCTACAAATAGGTGAATTAACCTTGGTGGCCTAACATTAATGTCTTTAAGCAGATAGCTTTGAAGACTAAATATTTGAAATATTAATATGTTAACAGTGTCTAGCATTCAGTAAGTCAATAAATAATAAATAAATAAAAATAATTGCTACTACACTGACAGAAGTAACAAATTTTCCCATCCTCAATATTCAATAGCCAAATGGTAAGACATGGGAACAACTACACTCCCAGAAAAAATTTTAAATCTGTTTTTGTTCTTAGAAGATATGTCAAAAAAACCCCCAGCATCTGTTAACTACTAATCTCCCATGTAGTTAAAACAAGAGAATGTGCAGAGCCTTGGGGTTTAAGCCTGAGGTCACATACTCTTGCCAACTCTTTTGCTTAATCCACATATTTTCCTTCAGGCTAAATCATCAGCCTTAAGGCTATTAGAAAGCCATAGAATTGAAATGTAGAAACAAATATTTAAGAATTTCTTCAATAGAATACTATATGGTAAATTCTGACCAATACTTCCCTGACATCCCTGAGAACATCTGAGTGAAATGACATCCACTAACCTTTTCCTACCCTACTAAGAACAATTGTAACAGCAATAACAGAAGCCAATGTTCATTTTGTGTTGGAGACTATGCTATGTGCTTTAAACATGGTGTGTTATGAAGACTGTACAGCTGCTTTTATGAGATTGGTACAGCCCTTATAGTTGGTGAAATTAAGGAGATAGAGCAACTGACTAGAAGTCTCATAAACACATAGTGGATTGGAGTTGAGGCCACCTGGTTCCAGAGTTCCTAGTAATATCAGTATGTCCAGTTTTCTTATGTCTATGCTGCCCAACACACATAAAGCAAGTGATCTTCTACTTTGGCATCTTGGCTGAGTAATATAAGACACATAAAATGAAAAATACATGGAGAGTCAGGATTATGTATATTATTGTATTTTCTTTGAATTTGTTGGCTGCAGAGAGACATTTGATTCTGGGTGCTGCTAAGCTAAAACATATTTAAAGGTATTTTAACTTCAAAATTTTAGTCTAAGGATATGTTGCTTTGGAAAAGAGATTCTGCTTTTATTGCCAGAGATGATGGGAACCTATGGATTCCTTCCAGACTATTTTTTGATCAAGAAAGACTACCCTAAAGCAATGGCCCAGGTGATCCAATATTCAAAACATCTGAGATGATGCAGCTTCATAGACTACTACAACTAGGATTTGGCCATGGTTCTGGGTTTCCTCAGGATCCCTATGAAATTGATTCTGTCCCCAAACAGCAGGAAAGAATTTGGAGAGAACTATGTCCTAATTCCCAAATATTCTTTATGTGTTTGTTTTCATGTAAACAGAGTTGATTAAAAATGGTTTGTGACACATCCCATCTCTTTCTAAAGGAAAAAAAGGAATATGATATAAAAATGAATACTTTGAAATGGTATGGATTTTGGTTTATTGATACAAATTTAAGGTCAATTTTGTTATATGTAAATTTTTACTCTTGTTTATTGTGTTTATACAGCTCCTTTAAAATGTAATGAATAATTAAAATGCAGATTAATAGATAGTCATCTATAATAGTCAAAACTTATAGTCATGTTAGTTAGGTTTTCTAGATATACAGAGATATATTTCAGATGGATAGGTATTCTTCAAAACCCTTCAAAGACCTACAGAATATGATATTTAAAATGGTTTGTTAACTTAAGTCTTTTCATGACAATAAGATACATTTCCTGGCAGCACCAATTACATCAGAGAGGAAAATGGACATCAAAGAAACTCATTATGGAGTTTGCCTTCAACATTGTAGGAATAGCCATTTGGACAAGAAGCAGTATATTGTCAAACTGGACAAGCAGGTTACACAGGAAAGTAACTGCTAAACTTGCCAAGGGACAGGTTGGTCCTTCAAGGTTCCCACTTTATTAAAAAGTCTGTCAGACACCCTGGGCCTGTAGGCTAAAGATAGATGCCCTAACATTACAGAGGAATTTTGGCTGACTGTCCAGACATCAAGATGTCTTTGTCAATTCTAGAGTTTTTATTATATCCTTCTGGGGTCTTTGTAGAAGTTGAAGACAGATAATTGTTGTTTTGCTTATTTATAATAAAAGATAAATTAGATATAAAACTTTAGACTCACAAAGATAGTATACATGATAGAATATTTTCTTTAAATTTTTCCAAATGTAAATGGACTGAATATTGTAACTATAAGTCTTGCTTGATAACTGTTTTGTTACATGTAAATTTACTATGTTAAATTTAAAACCTTCCTTTTTATTTAGATGGAAGAGGGAAGACGATGGGGGATGTCCTCTGTATATTGTGACTATGTGTTTCTCTTATTGGTTGATTAATAAAGCTGTTGTGGTCAATAGACAGGCAGATTTTAGCTAGGCAGGAATTTCTAACAAAGAAACAGTGAATAAAAGACAGAGTAGATTCCAGGTACCCTTCGGGGACCCTAGGGCATTAACTATGTAAGCCACAACCACATAAAGATACAAAGATTTAATAGTAATGGATTAATAATTAAGAGAGAGCTAGCCAGTAAGTAGCCTAAGCCACGTGCCAAACAATTATAAATATATATTAAGACTTTGAGTGGTTTTTTTCTTAAGTGGCTGTGGGACCCAATGGACAGAGGAAAACTGGTCCAGTGGGAACAAGATAGATGGAGAAAATCTTTTGCAGTGCCAACCTAATAAAAATGGTTCTTCTGGCATTCCTAATTGTACTTGTGGAGGAGACCTACTTTTTATATTCTGGCCAAATTTCTCTGATTTCAATTTCCCTCTGAAAACAAAGATAAGTAATATCTGACATTTATTGATGTCCTGTCTCCCTTGCTAAAACATCTTACACCCAAGGACAAGAAGTTTTGCCCTCCTCTTTTTCCATAGTATTAGAGGGGCATTAGGTAAGTGTTTGTTGAATGTACTAATTGAATCATTATAGTTCTGTATTTTCATCTTTGTTCATTTCTTAAGGTAACAATGTACCACAAGCAGCATGACTTATATGACAGGAATGTATTGCCTTCCTGTTCTTGAGGCTACACCAATATAATGTTATCTTAATTAATTAGAGGTCTGTAATGGTCTTCTTTTAAAGTCTCATCACATTCTGATGTATTGGTAGTGAGCATGCCAATATATTATTTTGGTGGGACAATATTCAAGCCCTAGCATACACAAACAAATAAAATATAGATGCTGCTATTGAAGGGATCACTTTGTTCTAAAACATTTTCCTTATGATAATTCATAAATTTTATTGACTTATTTTGTGCAATTAAAATATTTTATTTTTTAACCTGCATTTATTTTTGTTTATAAATAATTTCTTTTTTTGAGATTATAATTTCATAATTTTCTCCCTTCTCTTCCTTCCCTTCAAACTTTCACATTTACACCCACCTTGCTCTCTTTCAAATTCATGGTTTCTTTTTCCTTTAATTGCTGGTAAGGGGAAAGCTGAGAGATGGCAACCGCAGGGTATATGCAACAAAGGAACAGTGAGAGCTGGAGGAAGAGAAGAGCATCCCATTTTATTATCCAATACCAGATGATCAACCCCGCAAACACACAGACAAGCAGCTTAATACAGAGTGAGCAGGTTTTATTTAGATAAATGTATATATGTACATTTATATGTAGATACAATTCATATATGCATGTAATAACAACAAAGAGGCCATCAATTTGAAAGAGAAAAATGGGAGGTGTATGGGAGGATTTGAAGGGAGGAAAGAAAAGGGGATTGATGTAATTATATTAAAATCTCAAGTTCTAATAGATATGCAGTGGTATTTTTATTGGTTTTTCACTTGTGTGACAACATATGATTTACCACACATTTCTTAGTTGCTACTTTGTTGCCTAGTTGCTACCTGCCTATGCTTTTTGGTGCGATGTCTGTTAAGACTCATGGTCCATTTTAAAATCAGGTTTCTTTTTGTACTGTTGCTATCATCTATGGGTCTTTATCAGGTTTGTTTTCTCTGCCAGTTAAAGAATTAAATGGCAAGAAAATCTCAAGCTTGACAGATAGCAGCAGAGAAACCGGAACACAGTAGAGTGGAACACACAACATCTGTAGTTGAAGAGGGGCTTTTTTGGGGAGTGAGGGGAGTGTTCCACAGCCAGCAGGGACAGAGAAAAAGACCCTCAACGAAGCAAAATGTTTTTTCTCTGGAGTTGGGGTTTCCTAAGTCTCTGAAGGCCCCTGCTCCCTAATTTGGGGTTGGTCAGTTTGAAGAAAGGCAGGATGGCTGACCGATCTGTAACTATTATATAAATACATCCTGATCTGGCCTTGAACTTGTTGAGCCATCTAGCAGCAGGAGGCCCTACTGGCTGGAGAAAAGGCCCACAAGGCCTTTGTTTTTAGCTGTCAGGCTTTTGTTCCAGGACAGGAGGATGAGGAAGAAGCTTGCCATCTTGGAAGTTCACCACCTCTATTACCCAGTCCTTTATTACCCCTTTCCGTAACTTCTGGATCCTCATCATCACATTGAGTAACTGACTCTAACATACTGATTTCTTTAGGACACTGTCATTAAAACCAGAGCAACACTGTTTTCAGATGGCATGCTTGTTTTCTACAAAATCCATTTGGAAAACTCTGACAAACTAAAATGCCCTGGCAGAGAATTAGGAAGCTCATCTTAGATAAGTATTTGACACAACTCCTCATTTTCTGTATTTATTGTACACTCATAGTCTACCTACCTGACTCAAGTGGTACATTGCTCATTGGTTTAAGTGCAAAGTTAGAACCTTTTACAGATTTTTAACACTTTAACCAACTTGCTCTCATTAGTATGTTTTTTTTTTTTTTTTTAGCAGCATTCAATAGTTTATGTGGACTATGGAGGATGCTAGAGATGAATGAACAATTATCAGGAAAGTCACAACTCAAGGGCAACCAATCAGCAGGGGATTCTGTGTCAGTCCTGTGCTGGTTCCACACAGAATTCTAATCTGCCACCATTTTTACGTACTTCATTGGAAGTAGTGTTGTATTGGTGGATTAACCAGCTACTTAGGCACTGGGAGGAAGCTGTACAAAGTATTATGGACCATGGGTGCTATGAACATAATGTGCATTTAAGTTGTTAATTCTTTCTCTGTTTTAGAATAAAAGGAGATATACAAGTGGTAGGCTGCCAGAAAAAAAGTATATACATACTGTTTTGATCAGGCTTTGTCATGTTAAAAATAAATATGCTCATGAAGTGAGTGCTTTCCATTTCTTTTCCTTAACAAAGGAGAAATGACAGCTAATTTGAGTTGATATAATTTTAGAAATAACCCTGGTTACTAAAATGGATGTACTTTGTGCTCATCAAGAGAAAGCTTTATGTCAACACTTGCTTTTTTCTCAATAGCTGATCTCTTGGTTGCACTCAAAAAGGGGAGAGTCAGATTGTGGTTGTAAGCAAGAAATTTCAGCCTGGGGCTACCTGTTTTAGTGAAGATACATGAGGATACAGAGTTCTGATAAATGCACGAGCATGTACTTCAATGAGAAAATGTGAGGACTGTGTGGAAAAAAGGTCCAGAGAAGTGAGCAGAATTTTTGTTAGTCCATTCCTAAGGTATACATTGAATCTAAATAATAGAGCATATGCACAAATTCCAGTTGAAAAAATAGAGAAAGAAATCCAAGATTCTTTTCACTAAGGCTGGGTCTATGATCAGCACCATGCTTGAACTTTGGGAATAACCAAAATATGTAAATATGTTTGATGAGAGAGAAATGATGTTTAGACTCATTACATGTTTGGGAAATGTAGAAGATAGAGCATTTTAGAAGAAGAGGAAGCACTTTCCTCTAAATATCCATTATAATATAAACTACTTGGGTTTGAGAACTCCAAGTGATATGTATAGTTATCAGAAATAGATCTCCTGGAATTTAGGTGCTCATAAGATAGAGAACATATCTTACTCAAAAATCCATAAAATATCTATTCATTTTCCAATATACATAGCAGTTTGCTTACAAAATCAGAATAGTAACAAATAATGTGTAATATTAATTGTAGCTAAAATGTAAGTGGTTTATGTATGGGTCATAATTCCTTTCAGTGAGATGAAAATACAAAATACTGCTTGATTTTTTGATGTTGGTCAATAACTTTTGAGCAGTACTTATCGATTACTCATTATTGACCTGGCACTTTGAGAATCATTTACTTACTTAATTTTGGCTGCTCACTCAATAAATTCTAATCAATCACAATGTACATATCAAAGATTAAGTATACTTAGTTACTTTGTACTTCTGAAGGTAAAATTATATAGATTTTGACACATAAATTTACTTATACAACTAAAGCCAAACAATATTTTGCATTGCTTGTCATAACCTTAGTCTATATTACTGTCATTGCTCAAATCTATTTTTTTCATGATTATATAGAGTATGGTTGAGTTAGTACAAGAGAATCTCTGTGGATTGTTACAGTAACCACATGTTTATACTCTCAGTCTATTTGTCTGCTTCATTTATCTTCTCATCTCCTTGGATCTGAAGAATTTCTAATGTATATTTTTACTCTGTTGGGGATACAAGAGGGCCTGGGAATGGAACTGAGAGTGATATTCCTGCTACTTTAGTCTGTTGGCAGAAACTTTCAGACATGGATCCAGAGTGGAGGCAAAGGATTTGGGCCAATAATACAATGTACATAATGTCTTCATACTTTTTAAAAGTTTCATTTATGGCATTGTGGGTTGCAAAGAAAGCACAGTCTTCTGAGGAAAAGAAATCACCATGCTACCCACTACCCTAGTAATAAACACACACCCCTTTTTTTCTGTTCCTCACACTTCCCTAAGGTTTGTGCCTGACTTTTGTAGTAGTTCTATGAACAACTACACTCATTTATAGCCAAAGAAGCACACTGATACAGATGCTGAGTGCTTTCCAGGAACTCAGGACTCTGGATGAGGTCAAGTTGAACACTAATCATGACACCTGTGTTGGGGCATGTGGCCACATCAGACTTCCTGTCTATGTACTAGTATATCTCTTAAGTCGGAAGAGGGAAACCTGTAAGTGTATGGCTACAATGGGAGGCTTTGCTAGTTACTCCTCAACTCAGTGGCTTGATCAGTCAATCATTGTTCCTTTACATGTATCTTTCTCAAACTGGAGTGAGAATTCTCTCTTTTTCTTTCCCTTCTTGTGCTTGTAGTATTTACTCAGCAAATCTTTTCTTTTAGCATACCAATAGAATTTGACATAAGCATTTTGGCAAAAGAACTTATGTTCTCTTTACATCTATTAAGTTAATAAACAAACTAGTCTTAATCACAGCACTCTACAGTTTGCTCTCTGGAACATACTGAATTTCCTTTTTGGAGACAGGAATGACTTGGCCCAAAAGAGCAAGAACCTGAGCCAGGGAAGAATAAAAATGAAAGTAAATTCCTAAGCCACCTGTTTTTACTTAGAAGCTAGGAAAGAAAACAATATGAGAAATTATTCTAAGAGTCTACAAGGCTTCAAAGAAATATATTATAGCAAATTCATTTGCATAGTTTTGATGACACTGCAATTTTACTGCGTCTAGGAGTTAAAAAGTTCGACGGGCTCAGAACCCCTGAACGTGGGTCTCAGTTAGAAGGCCTGGGCAGTCTAAGGGATCTCTGATAGTGGAACAAGGATGTATCCCTGGTGCATAAAAGGACTTTAGGAGCACATTTCCCATGGAGGGAGGGATACTTCCTTAGCCTAGAGGCAGGAGGGAGGGCCTAGACCCTACCTCAAATGACTTGACAGATTTTGATGATCCTTCCTGGAAGATATCACCCTCTCTGTGGAGTGGAGGGGGCTATGGGAAGGGAGGGGCCATTGGGAGGCATAAGAGGGAAGGAGGGAGAGGGATTGGGATCAATATGTAAAATAAGGAAAGTAATAAATATACCAAGGGGGAAAAAAGAATAAAAAATACTACCTCAACTATTACACTAAATTATTTTCCTCCTACTATTTGCATAAAAGCATCTTTGTATATTTTAAGTATAACTTTCTACCATATTATTGTTATTTTTAGCCATTTAAGAATTAGTTACTTGTTCAGGAGTTGGGAAAACACATTCTAATTTGTTCATTAGTGGGCAAGTTGCCCAGCATGCACTGTTCTTGCCAGGTGCTGAGCTGACTGCTAGGACTACTGAGTAAACAATGCTCAGAGATTTTTGTTTCCTGTCAGCAGTTTTTGGCTTCCTTTGGAAATCTGACTTTGACATTCTAGAGTGTATAACATAGGCCAAAAAAGGAATGGTGTCCAAGAGCTGTTCTTTTCATGCTTTTCCCAAAGAATTCAGCTATGCTATTCACAAGAAATATTTTAAAAATTCACATCCTGTGTTATACATTGAGGGAGTACTTCCTGTCTGATATTTTTCATATCTCAGGTTTAAATGCAATCGTATTAATTTAATTACATAGTGTTTTGCTACAGCACGGAAACTGTGCCCACTCATTTGTCAATGACTCCCAGTCTAAGCTGAGGTTCTAGAACATAAAAGGAGCAGGACAGAAGTTGAAAGGCTGGGCACAGCCACGCTCTCCCTTCTCTCTGATTTGTTTTGGAAGAACATTCATTAATTTTAATTAAAACTATCTATTGACCTCCTGTTATAAGCTGTGTACTGTGTGGGCTATTCAGGATACAATGGAACAAACTTTGATTTCTGACCAGACCACCTGATGCTTTTGCAGGAAAGTCAGGTGTAGTGGGAGAGAGTGCACAATGCACAAACAAACTTGCAAACAATATGACTTCAAACTGTGGCCTGTGTTAAAGAGAAAGTGAGGAGCAAGGAAGAATTAGAGTGTGTTTCTGCCTCTGCCTCGGTACCTCCCTGTCAGGGTGAGTCCACCTCTTCATATTTAGAAAGGGAATGACCAGAAAGGTTGCTTTAAAAACTAATGGATGAAGCAACAGTGTATGCCTGGGAGGTTTCCCTGGGACATTGAAGTTCTGCTCTCTAGCTCTCAGACAGAACCTTGGCTTTCTTGCAAGGGTGTAATGCATTCTGAGTCACTGTGCAGCTGACAAAAAGCCTTTCTCTAATTTCAATGACTTATGGTGCAGAGACAATGCCTGCTGTGGAAATTTTCCTGAAGGTTCAATTATGGAATAAAAAATTATTCTCAGAACATGTTCTGATTGTAGTTTTAAATACTATTTGTATGTGTTCCGTCATCAGCAAGCATTGCAGATACTCCTGTACTGATCATATCATGACTGGATTAACATGGCTAGTGATTTTCTCTCTAGGAGTTTTAGTACAATAGGTTTAGGTTAATTAGCATGATGCTGGACACAGAGAAGTATCTAAAAATATTTTAATGTTGTGTGCTATGCTATGACCTCTGAAGACCTTCACTGGGCCTTAGTAGCCCAGACATGATGCTATGTCATGATGCTGCAAGTTGAATTCTTCACTTTCATCCTTCTCCTTCCTGAAATAGGGTCTTATGATATAGCATTGGCTGGCATGTAACTCCCTCCCTCCCTCCCTCCCTCCCTTCCTCCCTACTTCTTTTCCCTCCCTCCCTCTCTCCTTCCCTTCCCCCACTCTATGCTTCACTTTTTCTCTCCTATCTTCTTGCCATTTTTTATTGCCTTCCCTCATTTCTTCTTTCAAAACTATGGCTCACCTGTCTTCTGCTCTCTCTGGGGATGAGCAAGGCTGCTGGTGATAAGATATTTTCTGGCCAATTGGACTTAGCAACGTACTCAGACTCTGTTGCTATACCAACATAGTGATGTTCTCACTGACTCTCCATAGAGGAGTCAGCAGTGAGTGAGTCTCAGGAGCTGAGCTGTTTGACATCTGTGCTTTGACCAGAAGCCAGAGTCTCAGCTTAAAACAGTTTCCACCAACCTGGGCCTGGATTCAGGAAAACTTCAATTTTTTTCTTTGACAAATTTTTGAAATCTTTAAGCATGCCTAAGGCTGGCTTCTGACATTTAAAAATCCTTTTTATTTTCAGTCCTTGAATGAGTTATCAAATAGTAAAATGATTTCCAATGATATCTTCAGTGAAGTCTTCTTGGCCCTTTGCTGACCACACATCTAGTATAGGAAATTACAAAGATATATTTGTTAGTAGATTCTCAAACTTCAGTGAACACATAATAGCCTGGTGACAACGGTTTCAAACAAGTTTGTGAGGAGTGAGGTCCAAGGTTCTGCATTTCTGACAAGCTAATGTCAATGCTAACGTTCTAAGGGAACACTTGGACGAACAAAGGGCTGTTACATTTGCATACCCTGCCTCAGAAGGACTCTGGGGTGTAGACTCCTATTTTTCCATGATGTTTACTTTTCCAGATCCAATCTGAAAATGTGTCCCTAGCAGATGCTTTGTAGAATACCCGGGAAAGCTCTGTGAATTAGCTTTAAAGATACACACTGAATATAAATGGACATCATGACAGTATGTCTACAAGTAAAACCTTCCTCCAAGCTGATGTTGATCACCTGGTCTTTCGAATACAGTGAAAACATAGAGAAACTTAAAATAAACACACTGCAGCAGTGGAAGAGGCCACTTAATTAGTGAGATCCCTGAAGCTAAGACAAGGAGCCAAGTCCTGCACCTGTCAAAGGCACCATCCAAACCCCATCAGCCCATTGACTCCCTGTAGCCTCACTTTGTACCATCAGGAAGTACAACAGGCAGCAATGGCTCCTTTTCATCATAGCTTGAGGGATATGCAAGACTTTTAACTGAAATTGGGTTGTGTCAAACATGGAAAGGCTTACACACAGGAGTTTTCATTAGAATCATTTTGCATTCAGATGGATCCATACAAATATGTAAAAACTTGGCTTTGAATACATGACAAATATTTCAGTTTCCTACCTTGTAGCAATGCAAATTCTCTCTTAAATTTTCTTGAGAATACTGTGGCTTGATTACCTTCATTTTGTGGATAGATAAATAGAGATTATAAGCAATGCAATTTTTGCACCTAACCAATTTGTTAGACAAATTTTGCAGATGTTTTAAACCCTTGTGATTTTATTTTTAAAACTTCAGTTACTTGTTGACAGGTATGCCTGTTCTTCATTTCTTTTGAAAAAGGTAGAAAGAGAAAGGTGTGCCTAATGGTCTAGTCTTGCATTTATGAATATCTAGCACCAGCTTGCACTGTGTCCTTGAAAGAAGTGTAATAAGCACTCCATGTTTTGAAGTTCGGGTCCCTTTCATTTATATTTATTACCTCCTGGCTCCAGCAACATTTGAGTTTGAAACCCCTCTGTACACTGTCATCATTAAGAGTCTTTATATCACTAGAGGTCATCACCCTTCACTGGGATTTTATGGAGCTTTCACAAGATTAGAAGTTGTTGAGCTGGGTACCACAGGGCCTGAGTACTAAAGACAAATGGCCCAACACTAGAGATTTATTTCCACTGCCATTGCAAGCAGAACTCCTTGTGGAGTTTTTGAAGTAAGATATTTACTATATGTACCATGAAGGAGCATGGGTGAATGCTTCATGGTCAATGGGCAGGCTCCCACATTGCTGGAGTACTCAGCGCACTCCAACAAAATTGTGATTCTGAATGCATCTTAGTTTTTGCTAAAATTCTTGTAATAAAATGTAGGATGAATTTTGAGGATACACACACACACACACACACACACACACACAAACACACATATATATTTACATATATATATATACATACATATGTATATATATATATATGGAGCTTCATTGTTTTTCAGGAGTTTAAATTTTAAAATAGGTCATTTTCTTAAGGAGATATTGAATGATTATTCATGATGATCTGTCTCATCAAGAAAGAATGCTAGAACTTCTCTCTCTCTCTCTCTCTCTCTCTGTGTGTGTGTGTGCGTGTGTGTGTGTGTGTGTGTGTGTGTGTGTGTGTGTAAGGTCTAAGGATTTGGGTTTATCTGGTCTGGGTAAGCAGGAAGGGATGAAAATGTAGATAAGGCAGGTGGACATAGCTTCAATTAGCCTGAAACACTAGTTGACATAGACGCTGTCAGCATCTGAGCAATCCTATGTGGCTAGGAGCTCATCACTATGCCAGAAGCATTTCAGGGTCCTTGGCCACTAAGAAAGTAGCATCTGCTATAAATCTCCATGTCCTCTCACTTCTACACTCCCTCTGAAAAGTGTCTCCTGCTCTCTCCACTCAGCAACAGTTTAACAGAATGATTTTTTTGAACTACCTATTTCCAAGAAGTGTTAAGACTCTGACCTGTCCATTCAAATTCAGTGGCAGCAGGAGAGACAGGAGTATTTTGGTACCAACAACAGAGGCAGCGGAAGTATCTCCAGTTGGCAGACAGTGGCAAAGAAACTGAAAATGAGAAATAAGAGAACTGACTGATTCTTGGGGCAAGGTGGATAAGGAGATGGGGCACAGTGGTTAAGGAAGAAGAAGCAAGCAAGAAATGAGGGCAGGCAGAGTGGGGAGAGCCAGTTGATGAGGATTGTGAAATGTGACTGTGAAAGGGATAGACGCAAAATAGAAAATCTCACTGTGATTCTTCTTGAGACAGCTTCTGTGTTAAGTACTATAATATTTTATTTCTATTCTCATTTTTTTTAAACAGAGGGAAAAGGAGAAGCCCATCAAGATTAATATAGAGTCAGGGTTAAGCACAAGCAGACTGATTCTACTGCCCACACTCAAAACACCCAGAGACACTTTAGTTGATGCTTCTGATGTAGGGGACACTAGATGATAAGACTTGCTTTCTGCTTATAGATCAAGCAGGAGTCTGAATTGCACCATTGCCCACACATGCACAATGTGCTACTTTCCTTTTGTGATGTATTTTTCTCTATGTCCTTATGTCCTCGCCATTGGGCAGAGCTGTCATCTTTATCTGTCCCTTGCTGCTCTGTTGATTTTTCCAAGTATTTAGAAGATCAGTATATTTTCTCTCTGTCACAGAATCAGTGATCTTGGCCTCCTGTGCTTATATTGTTGACCATCCTGTTAGTTCTTGCCATTGCTATGAGCTGTCAGTGACCAAGTCATGGCTGTGAACTCAACAGCTACTTGGACTCTTAATGACCACATTTTTCCTTTTTCATATCTTATTATAGTAGGGTCCTTTGGTCAGAGCCAAAGAGAATTCATTCATTTATTTTCTTTCCAGTGACTGATAGCATTAGAGATTATCAATCCTGGTTTTCATATCCATTGGTGCTGCTTAAAGGATGCCTTCCAATAGATGAAGTGGTGGAGGAGAAGGACTATGCACAACACTGAGAGGGGAGGTAATGACCTCCTCTTTCCCCATCTTTCCACTCACTGTAGGACAAGTTGGAAAGTAACATGATGGCTGAGTGCCTCATGTTCTCCATTTCCTAGGACCTGCTCTGAAATCCCTTTTCTCCTACTCATATTTCTTTTTCTGAGGATTCTCAATTGATTCTTGCTTGGAACATCACTGTTCCTAACAATGTTTAATTGTCTTTTTGTATGTATCAAAGGACTGCCTCTGGATAGAGAGGAGACAGCCATGATCTGTAGGCAAATAGCAGTTTATAAAGGGAAAGCTGGTGTTAGGATGAAGTGTTTAATTTTAATTGGGCATGTTAATTATGGTAGCCAAAAGGGAGCTTTTGAGTGGTGGACTTCAATACTTTGATATCTGGCCTTTGGTGCTCAGCCTCAGGGAAAGGAAGCGGCCAAATAATAGAAAAGACCTTGGTGGCTAGCTTTAGGAATGGAATGTAACAGACTTTAGCAAGGAAGAAAGAATGGGGGAATGACAAGGTCTGCCAGAGCTAAGTTTGCCATGCTTGGGCTTGCTAGAACCCCTTCACACTTCTCAGTGTTTGATTTATTTTTAATGATAAAAGAAAAAGAAAAAAAGGAAGACTTTAGTTTTGAAGACCAAATGTTGTCTTTTTGAGAGTTGAATTTTATGTTCTTCTGACAAAAATTCTTACTACCAAATTTCTCATTCTAGGACTTCCCTCGTTTTATTTATTTATTCTTCCCTTATACAGTACATTCCAACCACAGCCTGTCTTCCCTCCACTCCTCCCAGAAGCTCTGTTGATCTTAACTACCAGTGTATTCTCTAAAATAGCTTCTTATTGGACTCTATAATTATTTTTAATTCAATGAAATGGCTGGAAGAGGATATTCTGCTGCTTCTTAGACTCGCCAACTACATGTTTTAAAAGGAATACTCATGTCTACATTTTCTCTATGTGTATTTTTGATTGATTCAATAAATACTTAAAATCTACAGAGAAATAGAGTACATGGGGTAGTGCTGAGCCTGGACAGTCCTGGCCTTGGAGTTGCTCTCAGTCCATTATAAAAGTATGATAGCCGACTCGACAGCAGCATTCTGCTGTGCTTTTGTGTGGTGATAAGATCCATTAGAAATAACCAGGAGACTCGGGGCATGGCAATGTCTTTCCAGACAGAAAGGTTAACATCTGTAAGCCTGAGAATTTTAAAAGTTACATGGGCTCATGTGAGTTACCTGTAGACCAAAATGCCTATCTTGGACAAAACAAACAATTGCTGGAAAAGACAAAGTGGGGAATAATGAGAAGTAATGACTAAAGAAGTGGATTTCTTACTTACATCTACCAAAGGACTCTAAACAAAATCTAAAATGCCATTAGCCATTGGGTTTTTATTTTACACCTAGAATTGGAATCTACCACAACATGTGAGCAGTGTGTGAAGAAGTCTCATTTATTTGAAATTATAATGACCAAGGTAAGTGAATGACAAAGAAGAGCTACAGTACTTACAACCCTCTTGTTGAAATCAGTGAGAATTTCAATCATATTCTAAATAAGCAAGCTGTCTGGGCTTTTCTCTGGGGACCTATCACCCAGGTTCAATAGCGGTCTGTGTTCTGTCATCTTCATTTTGTCTCTTCCTCTTCCTACATCACTATTTATTGCCTCAGATATCATTGCTACATTTCCACAAGCCTTGGGAATGTCTGATTTATAAGCATTGAAAGGCACCAACATTGAATGCATTGACTCATGAGTGGGCCTTTGCTTGAGAGGTTAAATGGAATTCATCCAAACGCAATAATGGACTGGGTAGACATCTAGAAGAGGAAACTGGGCAGTGAGGAGTAATAGTAAAGAAGGAATAGTGGAAAATGGAGGGCCTGGTAAGTAAACCATGTGTGTTTTCATATTTTCTATTCATATTTCATCCTTGCTGAAAACTTTAGAACTCAGGGCTCCTTTAAGTTACATAGTAAGGATGAAGCTTACTCATGTGTGAAGGGCATTGTATCTTCCTAAGCTAGGTACTCTTTCTTTATGTCAATTTTGGGTATAATTTAGATTTACCCTTTTGAAGCCAGCAGTCCTATCAGTTCCAGGACCCTGTCTAGTGCAGACTTGTGTAGGCTGTGTGCACACTGCTGTAGTTTTTCTTAGCAATTACGTAGAAGTGAATTATTAGGTAAAAGGATAAGAAGTATGTTTAACCTTTAAAGATATTTTCAGTTATCCAAATTGACTGTGATGTTTTGTAGCCTTTTGGGAGAGTTCTACCATGTAGCCTAGGTTGGTCTTAAACTTGTGACTTCCAAGTCTTAGCCTCTTGAGTTCTCAGATCGTAGTTGTGTGTTATAATTCCCAGAAACCATTTTCTGCTTATACCACAGCTCTAGCTGTTGTGGCCAATCTTGTGTTTTAGTCACTCTACTGCATGTGTAATGTTATCTCACCAGCATTTGATTTTTGCCTCCACATAATTAAGAATGTTGAACACCTTTGCAGTGGTTTAGTAGTTATTTGAAGTCTTCTTTTATGAAGTACCCATTCACGTCTTTGTTTCAATTACTTGTTCTCTTTTTATAATTGAGTTACAGAATTTCTTTATATACTCTATATGCAAGCTTTTGGCAGATATATATGTTTTATAACCACTTTATTGCAGGGTGTAGGACAATTTTAATTCATTTTCCTATTTTTCTAATAAGATATTTTTATGGTCAGAAGTATTCATTTTTGAAGTTCAATATTTCATATTTTAAACATTTTTATTTATTTATGTATCCTGATATAAGATGCTTTGTTGAATCAATCATGTTTCAAGATTCTGAGACTGCAGGTTAGGTTTAACTTTCAAGTTGATACCCCCTAACAAGGTAGTGTCAATTGAGGGATTTCCCAGATCAGATTGGCCAGTGAGCATGTCTGTGGATGCTTGTTCATTATTAATTGATGTGGGATGTAGGAGGGCCCAGCCCACCATGGGCAGCACCCATGGGAAGGTGGTCTTAGGCTGTACAAGAGAGTTACTTAAGCATGACCCAGTAATTAAGCTTGCTAGCACATGTCATTCCTTCATAGATTTTCTTCTAGTTCCTGCTTGAGCTCCTGCTCTATGTGCCTTCAACGATGGACCGAAACCTGAAAGTATAAACCAAATAAATCTCTTGTTTCCTTAAGTTGTTTCTGGCCAGAGTGTATATCTCAGCAACTTAAAGGAAACTAGAAGACTGAATGCACTGTTCTATTTTCTGTTCTTTTGTTTTGGTTTGTTTTTTAATCATATGGTTTTAGGTTTTGTGCTTAGGGTTTAGGTTTCATTTTGAATTAATTTTTGTGTTGTGTGAAGCAAGACAAACTTTTTGAGGTCATTCTGGACATTTGGCTTCAGGGGTCTGTGGGACCTGCGGGAAGAGGAATTACAATTATAAACTTTGATGTAGGACAGACAGTTAGCCTTTATATTCTCAGCAGTTGTTGACTGTATACCAACAAGACACAGAGCTGAAGCAAAGGAAGAGTCCACCAATGGCTAAAGTGGAGGCCGTGGAGTCACTACAATTTAGAGGGCCAGCAACAAAACCAAAACAATATCTAAGAATGTGGGAATGGTGCAAGAGAGAATTTCACAAAGAAGCAACATGCTCCTGATGTCAAATGTTTAAACCATGTGAAGGGATGTTCCTGTCATTTGAAACAGGACTACTTTTGGTACAGTGACAAATACAACTCAAAGCACCCTTAGCTAAGGAGAGAAATCATAACCCAAAGAACACACTGTAAGCAAATATTGGGGCTAATTCAGTAACAACTGAATTAGGACTGGGAATCTCCTGGACTGTGTGTTTTTCAGTTTTCCCTCCTGCTTTTGACCTTAGCATATCAATGAGGGACAATGCCATAGACATTTCTTACCTAAAATCACATAGCTTTCCAAAAAGAGAGTAATTACTCATCACTCACACTTTTCCTTTTAACCCATTTTTAGAAAACATAGGAAACACTATGAGAATCATAACTTAGGTTAAAAATCATTTTCTAGCATAGTTCCACTGTGTAGATACACACTAGTAAGAAACAACACATTTATACTAAAGGATAACAATTCAGTTAAAAACAAAGCATGGAATCCTGGATATGCATGCCTGGGTTCATATTCCTACCCATCCACATCCACAGGCTTTGGACTATACTTGTTAAAATCAGACTATAATGCAATGCTAGATGTAAAAACAGACAGAACTGGCTTGTAGAGTGGATGGGAGGTGGAGAAGGAGTGCAAGGATCGAATGCAATTCTAAAAGCTGTTTATGGAGGAGATGGGAAGGTAATGTGGTAGTTATTACCAGATAATTACAATTTCTAAAGACCTGAAGGGAAAGGTGTTTAGTTCAGAAAGGTATGTTTAGTATTAGAGTATAAAGTCAATAAAAAGAGGAGGTTAATAGTAGAGAATATTGCAGATGTGAAGAAGAAAGGATATGAGGATTTAAGGGAAAGGAAACAATTAGAGTTCTGTCTAGAACTGGTTTCAAGTTAAGTTCAAACTGAAAGAGAAAAGAAGGTTCCAGCTAAGGATGGAAGCAGGCAGAGGCAAATCAGCAGCAAGGGCAAGCTTCTTTTCTTAATTTAATTTTTATTTAAATTAAAAAACAATCTTATTTTACATACCAATCCCAGTTCCCTCCCTTCCCTTCCTCTCATTCCCCCCACAAACCCCTCATTCCACCCCCATCCACTCCTCAGGGTGGATGAGGCCTCCAATGAGGAATTATCAAAGTCTGTCATATCATTTGGAGGAGTGTTTAGGCCCTCTCCCATGTATCTAGGCTGAGAGAATATCCTTCCATAGGGAATGGGCTCCTAAAGCCCATTTGTGCACTAGGGATAAATACTGGTTCCAGAGGTCCCATGGACTGCCCAGGCCTCCCAACTGACACCCATGTTAGGGGATCTGGTTCAGTCATATGCTGGTTCCCAGCCATCAGACTGGAGTCTGTGAGCTCTCACTTGCTCGGGTCAGCTATTTCTGAGGTTTCCCCCAGCTTGGTCTTGACCCCTTTGCTTATCACTCCTCCCTCTCTACAACTGGATTCCAGGAGTTCAGGTCAGTGTTTAGCCGTGGATCTCTGATCCTGTTTCTATCAGTTAATGGATGAAAGCTCTAGAATATAAGGTAGTGATCATTTTCATTATAGAGGAACAGCATTTCAGGTAGTGTCTCCACTGTTGCTTAGATTCTTAGTTGGGATTATCTTTGTGAATTCTCAGAGATTTCCCTAGTGCCAGATTTCTCTTTAAATCTATAATGGCTCCCTCTATTAATGTATCTCTTTCCTTGCTCTCCTTCTCTGTTCTTACCCCAAATTGACCTTCATGTTCTTCTTCACCCTCTCCTCACCTCCTCTTTCTCCTACCTCCTTCCGCTGTCCCCTGTGCTCACAATTTACTCAGGAGATCTGTCCCCTTTCTTTTCTGGGTCGAGTGTCCGTGTATGTTTTTCTCAGTGTCCTCCTTGTTTCCTCGCTCTCTGGGGTTGTGGATTATATATCTAATATCCATATATTTGTGAGTACATACTATGTTTTTCTTTCTGAATCTGGGTTACCTCACTCAGGATGTCTTCTAGTTCCATCCATTTGCCTGGGAATTTCAAGATGTCTTTGTTTTTTTCACTAATACTCCATTGTGTAAATATACCACATTTTCTTTATCCACATTCATTCTTCAGTTGAGGGGCATCTAGTTCACTTCCAGGTTCTGGCTATTATAAATAGTACTGCTATGAACACAGTTGAACAGATGTCCTTGTGGTATGAATGTGCATCCTTTGTGTATCCTTGAACACATTGACACAGAAGACCACTTCCTGGGGCAAGCTTCTTGAATGTAGGGTCTGGCCTATGGGTCTTTGGACTGTCACCATGCAACACAGATCTTCATATGATAGCCTGGGTCAATGAAAGAAGAAGAAAACTAGAACAAAGATGAGAAGAAAGAAGTTAAAATAATAGAGCTGATGACTGCTTGTGTTGTTATATTGGTACATACTAGAGATGACTATTACAGGCTGAGAAAATTACATGTAATGTTGAAAGAAGGTGGAGCCTTCCTCAGTGTTTGAAGAAAAATGCCTTCTGGGATAGCAGGTAGGGCATTTTAGCTTCTGGATCCTTTGCACCTGAACTCTTTGAAATTTAAGCAGAGATACTTAAAGTCAGATCCTGGGTCAAGGTTTTTAGAAAAGATATTGGATGTCCACTCTTAATTTATACCTCTGTCCCTCCTTTCTCTGTATCTCCTATATTTTATAACCTGCTGCACTTCCTGTCATCTAGCAGCAGGCTTTTTACCAAAAGCTTTAGAAAATGATGAAGACCAAACATCAGTGAGTTAGAGATGTGTTGTTCTACATTTCTCTTCTCTGGGGTGACAAAAATACAGGAGGAAAATGAGATAAAATCCAGGCTGAACTTGACTTAAGAAACTTGATTGAGGGGCACAAATGGAGTCCACTCACTTCAGAGCTTGCAAATGGCCTTTAATGGCCCCCTGTTAGAGAAAGCAGATGGAGCAAAATGTGTGGGCCATGCTGGATACTTACAGTTATTCATCTAAAAGCATTGTGAAAAGCAGAAAAATTTCAAAAATATTAGTTTCAATATCAAGAATTATGTGTAGATGTTCCAGGTACTGTAAATTCTCGTTTTATATAAAAGAAAGAATGAAAACGATTATTAAAATTTTAAAAGCTGTTTTAAATGTGTTTCTATTGACATCATTTTACAAAAGCTCAAATCCTTAGAACCCATTTATATATATATATATACATATATATATATATATATGTAACATCCTTTACATGCTGTGTAACTTCATGTTCAAAAGGTGCTTGATTCTTTCTTTATTCCTATTAGGAAATCAAATTCTAGAAATGTTTATGAAGCACCAGAGATCATATATACCTACTGTGTGAGGGTTTTCCTCATCTTTACTTTATTATTATTTATTTGTTTGCTTCCATACATTTGTTTCTGTAGCTTCCTGGTCTTGCACATCTTATAGAAACTTTTTTAATTTGAGACAGACCTGCTATGTATCCCAAACTGGATTTCAACTTGAGACTCTTCTGCTTCAGCCTGCTGAGTGCTAGGAGTAAAGATGCACCCCTCTTTGTCTAGTGAGAAATTTGCAGAGTGGTTGATAATTTTAATGTGGTTTTGTTCCCTCTCTAGAGTGACAGAGGACAGAAAATATGTCATTGTATGGATTACCTTCTAAAGCACATCTTTGCACAGCAAATAGCCTTAAAAGATATGGCATTTCACTGTAAGGAAAAGGGAAGACTTCCCAGGACAGAAAAATAAAAATACCATATTTAGAACAAAGGTTGAAGAGGTTTTTAGCATTTCCTTTAAAAGATGAGACTGCCTAACTTCCTCACCAATGGCCAGCTCACTGTTTGTCCTGCATTTATCTGTGTTCCCAAGTGTGATCTGCGTACAACTATGGAAGAAAGGCACACGGTATTGGTATGAACTGAGGCCCATACTACCTTTTTTAAAACAGATGATCAAGTCCTATGCTTTGATCCTGGAATCTCATGTCCTCTGCCAACATCACTGATGTGGGTCTGGTCAATTTGTTAACTTTCAGAGTGAACAAATGTCTCAGACTTTGCAGTTTTTTAACAGTTTCCCCAATATCTGGCATGTTGTCATACATTGTAGGGAAAGTACCTTGATATCTTAATTATTTTTAATAATGCTGTGATGCGACACCATGACCAATGAACATAAAGATTAAAGAATTAATTGGGAGTGTACAGATTCAGAGGGTGAGTCAAGGACCATTATAGCAGGGAGTGTGGGGGCAGACAAAGCACTGAGGCAGATGCTGAGAACCTATATCCTAAGGGCAAGGAGGAGGCAGAGAGAATGATGTGACTGGGAATGACATGAGTATCTGAAACTTCAAAGTCCACTCCCTGGGATACATTCTTCCAGCAAGACCACACCCCCTAATCCTTCCCAAACAAATCCACCAACTGAGGACAAAGTATTCAAATATATGAGGTGTGGGGGTCATTCAAACCACTACACTTGAATTTTAGATTTTAGAACATTTGAAATCAAGTTTGATTTTATATTGGTTGTAGACTTAACAATTATATTTATATATTTTTCAGATACTGGTAGTATTATCTTAGTCAATTTCTTAATTTGTTGACATCTCAATTTTTATGCATAAAATGAGAAGAATAAAAGTATTTGTGTTGCAGGTTTGTGGTAGACACAAAGATGCAATGTCCAGACCCTATTTCTAGAAATGACATGGCTACAAAGTCTGGAGGGAGCAGAGACACTCACAGGAGCTTAGAACCCATATATATATATGTATATATGTGTATATATATATATATATATACGTACATATATATACATATATATACGTATATATATATGTACGTATATATATATACACACACACATATATATATATATATATATATATATATATATATATATATAAAACATCCTTTACATGCTGTGTAACTTCATGTTCAAAAGGTGCTTGATTCTTTCTTTATTCCTATTAGGAAATCAAATTCTAGAAATGTTTATGAAGCACCAGGGATCATATATACCTACTGTGTGAGGAGCTGCCTTGAGGAGCTGGTTCAACTTCAGAATCCCAGCCACTGGCCATGACCCCTTCTTCTCTGCTAAAAATGAGCATTGCATGTGTCTTGTTTATCAGGTCATCCATTTTGGCTCCAGGAAGCAATATTGTTGGGCAATATTTGCCTCAAAGCCTATTTATAAATTTAATGAGGTATTCAGAGACCTGCATTTCAATTTGATTTCTCCTGTGAAATTGTTCCTGTTTTTTTTCCCAGTTTTCCTTTAATCATGTAAGACTTGACCTACCCATAATAAGCACTTCCTTGGAGTTCTATTTGTACCAGGATTACTGTAGATAGCAAATGAGTTAGAGACATACAAGTCTCTCAAAGCAGGCCTTGTATGCAGGACACAAATTAAACACCAGCTCACTCTTATTATCATTAATATTAATATGATCAACTATATGGAACATGCTAGAAAAATTGTCCCTGCAACTCAGGGACCTCATGATTGTACTATCCTGAAGTGTTCCTGGGAATAAGTAAACAGAGTGATGAGGTTCCTCAAAACTGAATCATAACACAGTTGTTGAAATAAGTAAAGATAGCCCACCTGGAAAATGCACATTTGTAAAAAACATGGTCTGCTAATACTCAAACCCTGTTACCTGGAAATTTTATCACAAGAACAGCTGTGTCTGTAACAAAGAGGCAGACATGACTTCAAAGCAGGAAGAGATTTTGAACATAACAGCTTATGATGGCTCCAAGTTTTCCCTAGATAGTTACTTGTCAGAGACTGTCTCACTGAAGGTCCGCTTGAAGATGAAAGGGGATTATCAATCAGGTAACCTCTTTTAAGCAATCTGTTCATATTCACTATGTCACCATTTCTGAAATGAAACAGGGTTGTTGTCCACATATGGCTGTATCAATGGGGATAAAGGGAATCTACTCTTAGTGGCAATGATGCTGATTTCTCCTCTGCTAGTTTAAGCCATTTATTGCAACATATGTACTCATGTAGACAGTTCAATATCTTACTAATTTCATTGTGCTTTGGAATGCTTTGTCATGTGAGACTTCAAAAAAAAAAATAGTATGTGGCTTTGAAGGAGATGTTACCCTGAAGGGTCCCAGGTATCAGAGCTCCAGCACTGATGATGAGCTCTTGGTTTGGAAAATCTACTACAGCTGTGCTTTTGGTAATAGATGTAAACAGTCAGAACTAGACCTATCAACATTCTGCCTTTAAATTCATTTTTAAAGTTGCTGGAGTGAATTTAAAATGGAAGCGGACAAAGGAGACAGAAAGCCTTTGTGCTGATCACAATGCTCTTCCTCCTGACCACTTCCTGATAAAATTTTAAATAGAAAGTTATTAAATTTGATCTGATGTGCTAGGGTTAGTCATGTTATGTCCAGCCCTGAGGTGAAGTTCACTGGAAGGGAAGCCACATCTCTCTCTCTCTCTCTCTCTCTCTCTCTCTCTCTCTCTCTCTCTCTCTCTCTCTCTCTCTCTCTCTCTCTCCCTCTGTGTGTGTGTGTGTGTGTGTGTGTGTGTGTGTGTGTAGGAAGGGCAAAAATAGTGTTTAAGGTAATTTAGTCACACAATTTGCATCTGTCAAGCCCCAGCAATGCCCTGGCCCCAGCAACTCTGAGGGTGACATGTTGCTGTTGTTCTTTTGATGACTGGCTTTTCTGGCTTGTGGAGGTGGGCAACTGGCAGCATGCTTTTAGCCCTTCCAGATCCAGCTAATATCAAGGTCAGCACAGGTTATATATAGTAGATGGGGATTTCTTTGTGTGTATGTGTGAGAGGAGGGAAGCCATTGTCACAGTAGATGTTTCTAGTCTATACACAATACCAATTTATTGACTCAACATGGGGACTCAGCAAAAGCCTTTTCATGATTTTTCTGAGCAATCACTTGTCTGTCCCCAGCTGAAAGTGGTGAGAGCAGGATTCCTGAGGTGCCAGAACAGCATGGTGTTCTGCTTCAGGCTGTACAAATTGGCCCATTCTTTTTCCCTTTGTTATCAAGCTTCACTTCCTTCCCCAAACCTATTTCAAGGCTGTAGTTCAGGCTCCCAGGGAGACTTCTAATCCACAGTGGTAGTGCTAAGGAATACCTTTTCTTTTTAAACTCTATTTATTGATTATCCATCTGTCTGTCTGTTGACTCCCTCCTGAGGATTCACCTACTTGCTCTTGTAGCTCATGCCTAGATCACTGCTGAACTCTGATTTTGGGAGCAACAAGAGCACCAAATATTCTTAAGAAGGGCAAATTGCGGGGATTGATGGAGCTTTCTGATATTTTGTTTGTCTGTCTGTCTGTCCCTCACTCCACCCCTCCTTCCCTCCCTTCTTCCCTTCCTTCCTTCTTCCTTCCTTTTTCTCTGAGACACAAGTAGCCAAGGCTGACCCTGTTCATTTGAATAAACAGTTTTGGCCTTTATAGTCATTATAAAAAAGAAAGTAAGACATAAGCAAGGAAAGGAAGACTTCCTCCACATACATAAGAGTGCCTCAGAGTGATTTAATTAGAACATTAGTTTACACATGATATGCTTAGAATAAGTTTGCCATGGAAAAAACTCTACCATGCACAACGATAGCCAGAATCCAGAGAGTCTGATTAGATTTCAGTCAAGCTGAGTCTTGAACTCAGATTAATATGAACTGCCAGATCAGTAATTCTTCATAGGTTTATGGCTCCTTTGTTATTTTGGGACTCTCATCCAGGTGATAAGTGCTCGCTTCTGAAGACGAGGCGTTCAGTCATAAAATCAATAAATCTCAAGCACAAAGATATTTGATAAAAAAAAAAAAACTGAGTGCCTGAAAACCTGCTGAGAGAATCAAGGACAGGGAACTTTATTTTTTTTAAGTACCAGTAAAATGAGAAACAAAGGTCCTCTGGATAGTAATAATATCCCAATGAGCATTTTAGGAATAAAGGAAGCAGAAATGAGTTGCGTTAGCAGGGCCTGATTTTGAGGCCATTTGTAGAGGTGCAGGACATCTTAAATGTGAATTGTGCTGAATCCTGCCTAGTTGTACAACCTTTTGTCTTGCCATACATTGTATGAACACACGAGGCAAGGAAAGCTAAGCCCAATTCTCTGAAACATACAGGTAGATGATCTAATGCATCAACTTTTATTTATTGCAAGTGGCTGATAGCTAAAAGCTGATCAGAAACTTCACATTGTTTGTCTGTTCTGAACACAAACTCAGTGTACCACAAGGAGTATTGGAAAATAACAGAGGAGAACAGTTATGGCAAGCGTGTTGATATGGGCCTAACCTCTCCCATGGTAGATTTGCTCTGCCTTGCTCCAGCAAATGAACACAATGACAGAACTCCATAGTGTCACTGTTCTTACAAAAACAACAAGTGATAACCCTAATGTCGTGCATAGATGATTGATTATATAGGTCAGGAGTCAGCAGGTCCATAGGTGTATGGACCAAACCAAGCCTGAAACCTATCTCTCTTATGTTTCATATCTCTCATATGTAACTGATCAGTTACATATTGTCTATGGCTGAGAAAAGTGGTTGTGACAGAGACTTCATAATTCACAAAGCTTGAGACATGTATCATATGAGCTTTTAGAGTGCCAAAAAGTTGCCAACCCCTGACATAAATAGTGATATCTGCATTCAATGGAATATCACTGTCATTAAAGGAATCTAGAAGAAGTGCATATGATGACATGGAAAGATGTCTAATATCAAGGAAAGCTATTCAAAATAGTGGACGTGTAAATATTTGGTGAGTCTAGCTACCTAAAAACAAATAACTCTCTCTCTCTCTCTCTCTCTCTATATATATATATATATATGCATATATATACATATATACATACATATATATCTCTCTCTTTCTCTGTGTGTGTGTCTCTCTGTCTCTGTGTGTGTGTGTCTCTCTCTGTGTATATCTGTCTCTGTCTCTGTCTCTCTGTCTCTCTGTCTCTCTGTCTCTCTCTCTCTCTCTCTCTCTCTCACACACACACACACACACACACACACACACACACACATACACACACACACCAGACCTTTTCTGGTGAACATATGTACTTGGAAATTTTTCTAATAATTGTTTCTGATAAAATGAGGTGAAACTGAAGAGTAGAATGATGAAGGGAAAGGAAGAGAATATTTATTCCTTCTCTGTCATAGAAAAATGGCCATATCCAGAACTGTAAAATAACAAAACAAATATTCATAGAAGCATGAGAAACTTAAGAATAACATTACTTTCAGATTACTTAGTGTAATGTTTGATGTATATTAGCAATTATGACCTCTCATGTTTTAAGCTATCTGCAAATGTAAATCACAGCATTTGCTTTAAATGATAACAATTTCATCAGTGAAAAATTATGATGTTTTATCCTAATTAAATGTTTATATATTTCAGTGTATTTCTACTCTGGGGAATTCCAGATAATAGTGTGATTTAATATGTGATTTATGAAATACTGTGTTCAATTTCTTGGGAGTCTTGAACAGGTATGATTTGTGGCAAGTTATTTAAATATATCTTTCCAGATTTTCAGGATGGCTAAATGATGTAAGGTGACAGATTTACACATTTCTTAATTACAATGTGCAAAGTAGCAAGAAAAATCCATCTGCTTTACCAAATAAAAATATGATGTTCTGTAAGTTTCAGCTCCTCTTAAAGGCTCAGGAGCCATTGTGTAAGAGAGGGAAAGAAAGATGATAAGATCTAGAGGTCAGCGAAGGTGGAGTCAAAAATTATCTTCTGGATATGACAGGACTATTGCACTCATAAGTTCATGGCAGCTGTGTATAAGACCCACTGAAGATGAAGCCATTTAACATTCCAGAAAGAAAAGTGTTCAGGAGTCAATAATTATCAGTTATTTAAACTATATTAATTTGTGCACAGTTATAGAGGAATGAAAATTCAGGAATCACCCTTGTGGTAAGGTAGCATGAGCTCAACTGCAAGATGCTATAATGGGAAACCTTGGGTGTTTTAGACTCCCAGACTTCAAGGACCATAGAAAAGTCACATCACCTGTGGGGGAAAAAATCAGAAAATACTTGGCTGGGGTGGTGGGAACCAACTTAACAGTTAGTACATGTAACTTACAAATGAGAGGCTAGGAAAGAGAAGACAGGATATCCTAGAGCAAGCTAGCATGTGTCTATACATGTATATACTCACACGTATATACTCACAGTTCCATACACATACACACACAAAACTATATACATGCACACATGAATAGGATTAAAAGGAAAAACAAAATATAAAACATGGTTCTTAATGGAAATTAACATTAGGATCTCTTTCAGCACAAAAATTCATTTCTTTATTCTAGATAGAAGCTTTTTTTCTCATTTTCAAAATGGAATTCCACTTTCTTGGGGAATCAGTAGGGTTTTTTCCCCCACATTTTAAAAATGAATACAGTTATGGCAATTTTGACAATTTCGTATAACTTTGTGAAATAAATGACTACATGCTTCAGATATATCTAAAGGATAAACTTCTATAAAAGAAAATTTCAAAATGTAGAATCTACATTTGATTTGCAAGATGATTTTCTGAGGTAATGCAACCCTTTATATTTTGGTGATTATATACTTTATATTCATTTTTATCTGATGACTGACTACATTGATATTATTTCCTTTGATAACAAATAATGGTAGTATAATTATGAATCAACTTAAGTAAAACTACTAAATACCACAAGTGAAATGTAAACATGAAAAAAAAAAGTGATGGCAGTACATGTGTGACTACAGTTCAGGAAACAGTGCATTCAGGAGAAATAAATTAGACAAGGATTTTCATATTTCACCATACGGATATCAACTGGCATTGTTTAACCGCCGGTGCCTGTGAACATACTGTGATAAAATAAGACATATGGGGTCCTTTAGCAGCAAAGGAGGAGAAAAAAGAAAGAAGCAGATGCTTGATGTATTTAGGAAAGAAACCCCGCTGTAGCTGAAATGCTGGCCAATATAGTGTCCATTGCTCTGAGTCATCTAGACTGTAGGTTGGGTTGGATTCATGGAAAGAACAAAATGCCAAGGACTAAAGCATATACATGTTTTTTCAGTTGGTTCCAGGGCCTCTACTGATATCAACATGGTTTGATCTCAAGTTCATCATACACAATATTGCGATATTTGCATATATCCTAGGGACATTCCCTGTATGGTATGAATAATTTCTATAGTATTTGTAATATTTAGTATAGGGTAAACTTATGTAAACAGTTGTATTTAGGGAATAACATGCCACAAATATATTTGAACATGTTCAGTACAGACAAAATTACAAATACTTAAAAATAAGTGTCTCTGAGAAATGACTCAGTCTGTAATTTGTTTGCCACTTTAACATGAGGACCTGAGTTCAGTTCCCAGTCCCCTTTTTCAAGTCTATAGAGACAACGCATGTCTGCAGTCCCAGGACTGGGAAAGCAGATACATCAGAGTTCCTGGGGCTTGCTGCCACGCTGTTCTACCTGAATTCAGGAGCTCCATGCTCAGTGAGATACCTTGCCTCAAAACACAAGGTGGAGAGAGCTTGGGAAGATACCTGATACTGACCTCTGTATTTCACACATACTTGCATTCATGCACCCCACACAGGTGCACATCAAACATGTACACACCCAAAATACCAAAATACACTATTTTTAGTTGGTTCAGTCCACAGATGTGAATATGTACACCTGTAGAAAGGACTTGCAGCATTTTTTAAGAAGTTTTCATTAAAATATTTTGCTTTGGGGAAATGTTATTTCTGTGCTGAGCAACTCACTGCCCATCTGATCTGAGTCCCTCAGCCCTGACATCCCAGTGGGTCACCATCACTGAAGATGCTTAAATTAGGAAAGCATCAAAACAAAGAAAGTGCCCTAAAAATCCTTTTCTTTCATTTACATTCTAATGCTACTGTGTCTGCCTGCAAATCTGTTCATGACCTCAGGTGACAGAGAAGTACCATGCTTAGGCAGAGATGAAGTAAGAGAAGGCCCACCATGATTACCTGGCTTCCTTGTGACCTGGAAAGCAACAATATTGCAGCCACAGGTGAGGTCTCTTCTGCTTGCTATACAACTCCTTTTCCTGTTGAGCTGTGTATGGCAGAGGGTACTTCTTTAGAAGCTTGTATACCCCCACTCCCATCTTCTTCTCAAGCTTGAGATATATACAGATGCCTCCTATGCCTTTGTGCCCTCTTTTTAGGAGTGCACCAGCCAGCTCCAGAATTGAAAGTCAAGGATGCAAAGTGTTAAGCTCCTCTGTGTGACAGTTCCAGGCTCTACTCTTGAGTTAGAATATGCTTGGTGTCTAGCACCTACCTGTGTGCCTGCTGATTCTTCCTGTCCACACAGTTCCCATGGCCAAGACACTGCTTATGCAGCAGTTCACGGGAAAGATGGCGTATCACTTTCCATCATTTATTTTTTAAAAAAAAAATCCTTAAAGCCTGAAGTTTAACCTCAGCAGAAGAACTGGGGCTGTTCAGGCACACAAGGATCTTATTCCCCTAGATCATTATATGAAATATTACACTTTTAAGAAAAGAGCAAATAGAATTCTGCAAGGTAATCAAAGCAAAGCTGCTAATTTGGCCCTAAAGCACAGTATTTTTTTTTCATTAGAAAGAACATTAAGTTTAGATCAGTTATTCATCTAAATTAAGGAAACTGAGAAACATAGCAAGGCCAGAAAATCACCTTTGCTGATGGGGAGGAACCAGCCTATCTCGGCCACTTTCTTAATCATGCTTCTCGGTGTAAAACCTTGTTACTAGGATACCGTCATGTGGCAGCATCTTTACTAGAAATTGTGTGGGAGAAAAAAAGGTCAGAGGCTCATTTCCAATAACGGTTTGACAAGAGACATGGAGAAAAGGGCAGGAAAGAATTGAGGTGCGTGGTGTTTCCCTATATCAAGATTTTGAGATAATGGAATGTATGTGAATAGGAAACCTCCAAGAATACATTTTATTAATCTTGAGTCTCAAATAAACAGAGACTGTAAGAAAACCGAGGCAGAAAATCAGACAGACTCGATTTCAACAGACTAAGTCTGCTTTATTGGAACATTGAGGAGCCTCAACCTTCCCACACGATGAAGGTTGAACACTTTTAGAGGGCTGGGGAACATGTATATACATAGGCAGTTGTAACAGAAAGTTACTACAGTAACTACAGCTATTTTTGTGGTTGTCTGGGAGCCAGGTGGGTTGTTTCTGATACCAGGACATGTTGTTTCTGCAGATGGAACAGAACTGCCAGGCAGGAGACTAAGCCATTCTTTACAGCTCCAGGCTACTGCCCCCTACAGCCTGATTCAATTCCCCATGACCTGTGGTTATTACCCAACATATTCCAACACTGAAAGGGTAAAAATAAAAGGGGATGGGTGGTTTCAGGGAGGCTACTTCCTGCTGCCATGTGGAGGTCAGCACTCTCAATGCTGGAAGGAACATATTGAGACCTCTTTCAGGTGGGATAGAGGGTTATAGTTATTGACCATGAGAATTCAGTGACCCCACTGGATGCTCAAAGCTTGTACTCTTTGTTGGCAGAACTTGGTGAGATACCTGAAAAAGCAGGGACCAAAGAGTAAAGTTTGTGCAATTGTAGGGATAGCTAAGGGGCGATCTGTGGTCCCCAAGCAGTCAGCTATCCTTTCAGAAAGTATTGTTTGTCCTTCCTGAGTTAGTTCTAATTATTGTGTAGCATTTTCCCATCCTAGACCATATTGGTTTGCATAAAAGCAGTGTCCTTTCCCTGAGGGACTTTCCTTTTCAAGCAGTCACTATGTCTAGTCCCTAGCATCTCTCGAGGACCACTGCAGCCAGCGAATCCATCTGATTTTGTAGGGTGACTAATACTTCGCTGTACCAAGGTCATGGCTTCCTTCACCTGATTGAATTGGCTGTGTTGTGCTTATTAGAGTCCTGATGCTGTTCACTGGAGGCTGTTGTAGGGCTAGAGTCACGGAGAGGGCTGATGTGAAACCATTTTCATGAGTATAGGGGAAAGTCCAGGAGGTAAAATATTTAAGAGACAGCAAAACTGTGAGTATGAGGATAATAAGAAGAAGATGAGTGATCCAGGTGAGAAGCCAGAGAGGATCACTTAAAATTCACTCTTAGGAGAAGGCTTGCAGATAGATTTCTGCCTGGTTCCTGTATCTTTGGGCCCCTTCATATCAGTTAGGATTTGTTGGTGTGCAAGAAGGACCTTTCTCAGAGGAGAGACCAAAAATGTGTTGGTGTGGAAGCAGCAACCTCTGCGGAGGAGGGCACAAATACCATCCTTAGCAGTAATCAGATTTAGTCGTACAGTACTGTGGCACAAAGAATTGAGTTTTCCCTGAAGTGTGTGAAGCCAATCAAAAATTTCTTTAAGGTTTTGAAAGCTGATTCATTACTATATTGCTGTTTTAGTTCTGAGTCCTGAAAACAATGCCTGAGTGACAAAAAAGGGATGCATTAGATCATGTTGGATTCCCCCTTTCAAGGTCACCCGACCTGCTTTTCTGGGGTTTGGGTTGAAGACTTCTCTTTGAGCTGACAAAAAAGAACAATGCAGGAAGGGCAGCAGCTCCAGTGCCTCAGTGGAGGATTGACCCAGGGAGCCACAGTAAAACTCAACAGATGGCAAAGGTCCAGAACAAAAGGCAGGAGGTGATAACTACACAACCTTGTGGGGACATCAAGAGACAAAGTTAGCATAAATTTTGCTTAGTAAGGTTAAATATAACTGTATAACTGGCTGGATAACTGCAATCAGTTGTCATATCAGAGTTTGTCACATCAGAGTCCTGGAGAAGGAAAAATCACCTGGAAGCCTTGTAAAAAGAAGGCAGGTAAAGCCAGCATCTAATTGGGAATTTAAAAGAGAAATAGAATCTCATTGTATCATCTTTATAGGATTTTTAACAAAGTCTCCAAAGATACTACTTGGATATTCTGAATAATGACTCAAAACTGTGAGTATAGTGAAGAGTATCTGCCAAGCTCTTATAATCATAGAACATGGGTAGAGTATTGACCCTGACATTAGCTTCTGTTAGAAGAAAACCAGAGTAAAGGATTTGGCTGATTGAGCTAGCACACAGGTGTAAGGTGAGTTTTCTGGCCCAGCAGACCCTGCTGCCACTTCAGCCCTAAATAAATATGCAGATGCTATATTAATTATGAAATTGTTGGTCAGTGACTAGCGTTTCTTATTGGCTAGCTCTATCTTAAATATTAACTCATTTCTATCAATCTAAGTATTTCCACGTGGTCTTGGCTTACTGGGAATGCCAGACTTGTTAACTCTTTTGCCTGCTACATCTCTGCAGAGAAGAGATGCATGTTCTCTCTCTCTGCTTTTTTGTTAGTTTGGATAAAGGCTTGTCTATCTTGTTAATTTTCTTAAAGAACCATTTCTTTGTTACATTGATTATTTGTTTTGTTTTCTTTGTTTCTACTTTATTAATTTCAGCCTTCAATTTGATTATTTCCTGGCATCTATTCCTCTGGGGTAACTGCTTCTTTTTGTTCTAGAGCTTTCATTTGTGCTGTTAATTCTCTAATGAGATGACTGTTCTCCAGTTTCTTCATCTGGGCACTTAGTGATATGAACTTTCCTCTTAGTACTACTTTCAAAGTGTCCCATAAATTTGGATATGTTGTATCTTCATTTTCATTGAATTCTAGGAATGTTCAGTTTCATTGAATTTTAGGAATGTCAGTTCTATGAGTTAGTAGAGTTTCTGCAATTTGTGTTGTTAAATTCTAACTTTAAATCATGGTGATCTGATAAGATACAGGGGGTTATTCCATTTTTTTTTTTGTATCTGTTGAGGTTTGCTATGCTGTTGAACATGTGATTGATTTTAGAGAAGGTTCCATGTGGAGCTAAGAAGAAGGTATATTCTTTTGTGTTTAGATAGAATGTTCTATAGATGTCTGTTAAACCCAATTAGGTCATAACTTCTGTTAGTTTTTTTTTTTTTTTTTTTTGTTAAGTTTCTGTCTGGTAGTCCTGTCTAGTGTTGAGAATGGGGTGTTGAAGTCTCCCACAATAAGTGTGTGAGATTTGAGTTTTAGTAATGTTTCTTTTATGAATGTGGGTGCCTTTGTATTTGGGGCATAGATGTTCAGAGTTGAGAATTTATCCTGAAGGATTTTTCCTGTGATGAACATGAAATGAACTTCTTTGTCTCTTTTGATGTCTAATTTGTTATCTATTAGGGTAGCTACACCAGCTTGTTTCCTGTGTCCATTTGATTGGAAAATCTTTACTCTGAGAGATTCCTTCTCCTGGTGGGTTGAGGCTGAACTAGCAGAGCAAGTGGAAGTCAGGCCTGAGACAGGGACCCAAGCTCACCTCTTCCCTAGCAGGGGCAGGACTAGCACAGTGATGTCGCAGACTCTGGATTGCCTGATCCACTGGAGGAAGTTGACCTGTCTGCAGCTTCCTGGCCAAGAGAGCCTCATTTTTTTTTTTTTTTTAGTGAACAGGGTTTTAAAGAAATCTGATTTTGAATTCTATTTTACTTTAAATAAACTAAGTTTACTTTAAACTTGTTTGGAGTTACCAAGAATGGGGGGGAGAATTTATAGGGCTAGATATTTATAACTGCATTTAGTAATTTTAATTTTCATATACAAATATCTCTTGAATAAAAGTTTTAAAATACCATGAGCCATAGCAGTAAGAAACTCATCATTTGTTGTAAGACTTTTTGTTCAAGTGGAGATGTTAGGCAATATTTAGACCCTTTACTCTGTATACTAACAGATTTTTTATTGCCATATAGGTAGACATCCTTCAATTTTAAGTTTTATCCTTTACACACAGAAGACTTTGAGGTCTCTTATTTGCACACAGCCTGCTGGGAGGGGTGACTGGATCCTCAGGTGAGGGCTCTCCTTTTATGAAAGAGTATTAACATTGGACGAGCCCAGCTGTAATTGTTTTAAGCAGGCGCAGTTGGTGTTTTGAAGATGGCAAATGTCTAGCTTAGAAGATATTGTCCAATATCATCTTGAATCCAAACTACACATGCAGAGTGATGCACTAAATTGATATCACCTGTGTTCATCTTGTTGAACCATTATGCATCTTAACAAGACAACCTTTATAAACTTATGCAGCACGTACTTTTTTGTTCTCATAATCATCATTAAATTTATGTTTCCATCATCTAACAGAATTTAGATGAGTGAAATTTTTTAAAAGTTATGCTGGAGTTACTGTCAAGAAATTTTAGGGAAAGGGTCCCTTTTATCCTTTTACCATATGAGCATCCTGTCCGCTCATTTTATTATAGACTCCCTAAATTATAAGATAAACAGTAGTATCCTCTATTAGAAATAGTTTGCCTCTAAGCAGTTCTTAGACACATAATGTCTTTTCCCTTGGGTTGCTCTGTTGTTCTCCTTGTCCCTGTCACAGAGTAAGGTGGCTATCCTGACTGGGGACAGAGGTTTTGAAGGAAACGTTGAGACAAACATACTTAGATATGAAATAAACTCACCAAATCTCATCTCCAGAACTATCTTTTCATTTAAGAAAAACAACCTGTGGCAATTTTCTAATATTATCCATACCCAAAAGACATTTAAATCTATGTAAGATTTAACCCAGTTACATCTCCATAACTGCTGCTCTCTGTCTGTCTGTCTGTCTGTCTGTCTGTCTGTCTGTCTGTCTCTCTCTCTCTCTCTCTCTCTCTCTCTCTCTCTCTCTCTGTGTGTGTGTGTGTGTGTGTGTGTGTGTGTGTGTGTGTGCAGATGGAGGCAGATAACCTGAGAAGCCTAACAAGTAACTGAAAGAAGAAAGAGAAGCAAGAGTATGCAGACTTGGTGGGGAAGAAACAAAGGGAGACCAAAGGCATAAGTTGAAGAAGTCCTAAGAACAGAAAAACTAACATAGCCTATTTAAGGGAACTAGACTTGGAGAGCTAGTAGAAACAGTAGGCACTGGGACCCAGTGTAAATTTATTTCCAGTTATTTCCTACTTGTATTAAGTCTGAGTTCTAGGCCTGGTTGTAAATGTGAGCTGGATGGCAGGGACAAGAAGAGTTAAAATGAGCTGGGGGTTCTGGGGGTTGGGGAAGCTACATGGAGGAGAGGGTCACATATCCTTTGCTGTTTCGATTGAATAAGTTGTCTGGGTCTATAAAACTGTCAAAATTAAAACTTGTAAATTTCACCCAGTGATGGGCATTATCTGAGTGCTGTGGCTAGATTAGAGTGGATAACTGCATGCATTTTATGAGCTGGATCTTGAAGACAGTGCTTTTAGAGTCCATCTTTAAAATAGTCTATTCCACTGTCTGAGGCATCCCTCAGGTCTATAGAAAAGAAGAAAATAAACCCCAGTGTTAGTAGGGGCATTACCACACTTACAGGACTTTATGGAATCACAAAGTCAGTTAGAAATGGAGGTTTCAGGAACTTGAAAGACTTTGGGATCATCCAGAGACACTCCTGGAGCTGCTGGGGTCTTTTCAGGGCACCTGGGAGTCAGAACTAAATGGATGGTTACCTAGTCCTGCAAAATTTGAGTACATGGATGGCAGTACTCCATCAAATGGAGAAAGGCAAGATCAAAGACTCTGTGAAGTCTGGGGAAGTCATAGGAAGATAGATGAGGAGGACTCAGAAGAGAACAGAAGACAGACTCAAGCTGCATTTACACAGAGCACCAGTCAAGTCCCAAGAACTAGGATTCTGTCCTCTGGACTTGCACTACTCGCAAAGGCAGATGTCTCGAAGACCAGTGGTCTCAGGTTAAACTAGTAGGTGTTTAGCCTATATAGTATAGGGGTCCAAGAAAATGCTGAATGAAGACCCTAGGCTCAAATAGTATGTAAGAACAAAGAGGGTTCATTAATATTCTAACATGCAGAGGTAAAATACCTGTACAAAATGGCCATGACCCTGAAAGGAGAGTACAGGATCCTTTTAAGCACAGGTAGGGGAATTTTGGGAACAGTTAGGTCATCTCAAACATAATTGGTCAAGCAAGCAACAGTTATACTAGTATACCTTTAACCAGCTGAGGTTTACTTTTACCATTTTTGGACATACTTGAGCAAGTTTGGGCAAGTCTTAACATGACTCAGAAGGTGGCTACAAGACTTGTCCTTGAGTACTATGGGCCTGACTCAGGCTTTGTATGTACTCTCTCCCTTGTTCCTAAATATGGTGGTTATTGATAAATGTCTCTTTGTTGAGGAATATACCTATTTTGCCCCTCTCAGAGAACTGAAACCTAAATTCAGTTGTACAAATTGGAAAGTTTAAACCCTTCAATAGTAAGCTCAGAGAGTTTCCATACTCCCAAAAGAATGGTCCCTGGTAGGGCACAGGGGATATTTTTGCCTGGAGGTCTCTAAAGGTGTCCTGGGTTTTGAGATCAGTTGGGAGGAAAAAGAGGCAGAGAAGCAGACATACTTGAGACTGCTTTATGGGAATAGTGAAGGGTTCCATCCCTTCCATGTGATGAAAGTTGAACTCATTTAGAAAGTCCATACTGGAGCATATTGTTTATGCAGGTAGAGCTCAATGGTCAGGCTTGGGCTGAGCTATTCTTTATGGCTATAGGTTAGTGCCCAGTAAAGCCTGACTCAGTTCTTCATGACCTGAGGCTATTGCCCAACACTGACAAGGTATCATACTATAATTGAAATTAGAAGGGAGCCCAAAATGCATAAATATCAGGTAAAAAATAAAATCCCATCACTGGCCACTAATAGAAAATTTCTTTACTCTGGCTGAGTCCTATAATTCTACAACTAAAAGTCATACTTCCAACTTGAAAATGAGTTGCTGGAGGGCTTAAGAGTTGCAGAAAACTTCACTAGTTTCCCATGGCTGAGCAAAATACTTAGATGGTCATTACCCTTGTCTGCTATCACATCTTGTCTCTATTTAATGGGCACTTAAATGAGAAACACACACACACACACACACACACACACACACACACACACACACACACACACACACACATACACACACACACACACACACACACACACACACACACACACACACACAAGAGACTTATTTAAAGTTTACACTAAGGAAAAATTCTTTGAATTCAACAATCTCTTAACATTGTATTTGAGCAAAATAAACTAGTGCATTTGAGTAAAATCATACATAAACTAGTGCATTAATACATTTTACCAGATGTACTAAGTCAGTGGTATTAGTTACTGAAAGTGTCTTAGATACTGAAAATCAGAGGACTTCTAATAAGCTAATGAGACTTCACAGAAAGTGATGGAAAACTCTGAGGAAAAAGTTTAATTTGTTAGCATTACAATGTACTGAGGAACAAAGCAGACAATAATGTCCTACTGGACTTTAAGTCTCTGGGTTATCTCTCTGTACTCTTTCCTGCCTTCAGCACCACCACCTTGCCCTACAGAAAGAACATTTATATGTGATGTGAGCTATATGTCAGTAGAAGCATTGAGTTGTCTTGCGTCATTTCTCCTAACTTTTTCTTGCACATGGCCCTCCCCTATGGGAACACCATGCTCCAGGTGAGAGACAATCCCAGTGTGAGTAGATGCACTAAGCTGGCCCAAGGAGCCTTGCATAACCTAAAACAGCCCATATGTGGAAGCTAATGTGGCCATCATACCTGTAGCTAACATGCATTTCTCATGTACAGGAGAGATGCTGAGAGCAAATAGGCTTGTTTGTATAAGAGTAGAGTTGACTAGACAGTATATTATTTGTTCTTACTGGAGTCTTGACCAAACACCTTGCTGGTCTGTTGTCTCAGATGAGAGGCAATCAAAGTTCAGTATGGATCTGTGTAAAAGCTGTGGGGTTTTGCTGAGTCAGCTCAATACTTGTTCACTTGTTACTGCTATTCAGATTTGTATGCAGTTTTTGAGTTTGACAGGACAAAGTCAGGTTGCTGATCAGGTGCCAGAGGTGCTGAATTGTCAAAGTACCAGCAGAACTAGCTAGCAGGATCTGCATAATGGAATCCTAGATCCACTAATATCTACTTTCAGAAGGCACATTTTCTTAAAGCAAATATTCTTTTTTTTAATTAATTTATTTTTTACATTCAAATCCCAGTTCCCACTCATTCCTCCCACTCCTTTCATGGCCCATCTGCTCCTCAGAGATAGTAAGGCCTCCCCTAGGAAGTCTACTAAGTCTGTCCCATCATCTGGTTGAGGCAGGACTAAGTCATCTCTCCACCCCACACCCCTGTGTCTAGGCTGAACAAGGTATTTCTTTTTATAGAATGTGCTCCACTAAGTCATTAGTGTTAGATCTTGGACCCACTGCCAGTGGCCTCATATATTGTCCCAGTCACACCATTGCCACTTATAATAAGGGAGTCTAATTCAGTCCTATTCAGAAAAAAAAAAATGACATCATAAAATTCACAGACAAATGGACAGAACTAGAAACAAAATAAAACAAAACAAAAAAACCAAAACCAAAACAAACAAACAAACAAACAAAACCATTCTGAGTGAGGTAACCCAAAACCAGAAAGAAAAGAATAGTATGTACTTACTCATAAGTGGATACCAGACATAAAGTAAAAGATATCTAGCTTGAAATCCACAACCCCAGAGAAGCTAGAACCCCTTACCAGAAACAGAGGGAAGCAGATTCAGAAATCTACAACTAACCAATGGGCCAAGCTCCTAGAGTACAATTGAAGTGAGGGAAGAGCAACAAAATGATCAAGGAAGTCAAGACCATGATGGGGAAACACGCAGAATCTGCTGGCCTGAGGTAGTGAGAGATCACTGACTCAGGTCTGAAAAAGCAAATATTCTTATTTTAAGTTCTAATGAGTACATGTGAGTCAAGAGTACACTAAAGTAACATACAGGTCTTACATAATTCAGATTAATATGTGTGTGTTCCAAATATGTAGTTTGATCTCTGAAAGAGGATTGTGGCTGTAGGTTAAGTCTTATTACAGTAAAATAATTAAAACATATTTTTTTTCTTGTGGTTCTGAGTATCAACCAGAGAGCCTTGTGCATACTCTACTAAAGAGTACTATCACAAGCCCTAAAAAGGGGTTAGCAATAAAATATTTTATAATGTAATGTTCATAACTCAAAATATTTTTAAACTCTAGTAAAGACAATTTATCTTGAGAAACATTCAGTGAACTCTGATATGTCTCTGCCATGTTCAATGGAATTACTTATTACTTTTTTCCTCTTTCTGGAGGTGAGGGGAACTCAAGACACTGAAAAGTGACCAAAGATGAAGGCTTTTAATGAGCTAACAAAACTCCTTTCTAAGGCTAGCTACCCTATGGACTGTTAGGTCAGAATTGATCGAGGGCAATGTGAAAATAAAAGGAGAGGGGCCAGACATCTACAGAATGTCCTTTAATTAGAACGCCCAAGGGCAGAAGTCCCCTGGAGAGCAGAGGCCAGCACAAGGAGCTTCAGTGTGTGATAGTGCAGAGAAGGGCCTTTGGGGGCTGAAGAGTCCCTCTGCAGATTCGTTCCCCTACACTGTCTAAATTGTAAAGATCAACAGAGGTTCATATGTTGACCTCCTTAGAAGCTTCCAGGGTCCTAACTTTCTACAGAAGATGTGATCAGTGTTAACATTAGACCAGAGTTTCTCAGCTCATCTGAGGCTTTTGTGTTTTTGCCCCTTTATTGCAGACCCTGAGAGCATAAAAAGGTGAAGGAGGAACTGTTTCACCTGACTGCTTACTGTTCAGTAGGGACAGGGCTGTCCTCAATATTTAACGGGGTATAGGTCAGATTGGCTTCATGTAGCAGGAAGACAGTTTTGACTTGATTGGCTCTAGTGGATCTTGCAGTCGCCTTCAAACTGTCCTGGAGAATCCTTTAAAAACATTTCATTAGGCAGGGGTCTGTAATGAATAAGATGAGACCCAAGGTTAGGGAACACAGTAAGATACCAAGACAAAGTAGCTATTGTACTATTTTTAACTAATCTTTTGTTTCCAAACACTTGTGTAAGTCCCACTCCAGGTCTTGGAGTTTTGCTGCAGCCACAGGAATGACTCCTGATCTGTTGATGTAGAAGCAGCATTTCTTCTGGAGATAGTGACATAGTGTCCCTTTTCTGCCACTAGGAGATCTATGGCTTACTTATTTTGGAGAATTACAGTAAAAAGAGAATCTATTTGGTTTTGGAGAGTGTTTATGGTGGCTATTAGCTCAGCTAGGGAGTCAGAATGTACCTTAGATAGTTTTTGAAAATAGTAAGTGAAGGTAGATGCTACTTCTGTGCCTGTTCCTGAGGCAGATCAATGGGCAGGATTGGAGAAATCTCTTTAACTGTGAAAGTGTAGACTGAACAGAGGGTGTTTGAAACTGGTCACACACGAGGACTTGTATATCAGGGTGTTGGAAGACCAGGGAACAGATTTCCAACCAGCTGACTGGGAGACATATAGTAGCGAGTCAGAAAGAGAAAAGACTCCTGCAGAAGGATCAAGCATCCAGAAACTTTGTAGAAATCAGCATCTAGGTGACAATTTAAAAGAGAAATAGAATCCATTGGGTCACTTCTATAGGAGTGTCTAGCAATGTCCAAAGACCCACTTGGAAATCCTTGTCAGGTTCCCAAAGTAACTCATGGCTGCTCTCTGCTTTTCACACCCTCGTCCCCTGCCTTAAACTCGCCCAGCCTAGGGGCATCATTTCTCTTCCCCCCAGCTTCTCTTTCTCCCAATGCTGTCATGGTTTTTCTCTTTCACTGGTCCACTTGCCCCTCTCTCTTGTTCCTCTCTCTTCTCTTCCTTTTTTATTTTCCCCTTCTTTCTTCTCTCATGGCCCTGTACTTCCCCTCATGCCTACAATCAAATCCTTCTTGGAGCAGACATGTCCTCATTTTATTCAATTCTGGGTTTCCCAAACCTGTGAGTTTGGTGACAGAGAATCTGTAGCCTCCTTTTCACAGGGCACATGAGTGCTTAGGGTTCAGAAGGACACATTGCAGCTTCAAGAAGCACTTTTGCAGAAAGTGACAGTGTCCCATAGTTGATAAACACAACTTTTAGATTTGGCCTCAGTATTTAAGAAGACAGGCCTATTTCTCAGTGTGGATAGATGATATAGTGCTGAAGAAATCAAGCTGTCTTGGTGTGTGTGTGTGTGTGTGTGTGTGTGTGTGTGTATGTGTGTGCAAGAGAATCATTAGTAAGAAAAAGTTGTACAAATAACATTTCATATATTTAAGTATAATGTCTGAGTACTGAAGCCTTCTGAACTATTATTGAAATATACTGATCATTTTAATCTTGCTTCTACTTTTCCTCTAGGTACTAAAGGCCATATAGATGCCCAAAATTAATTTTTGGTTTTGTACTGTTAAGACCAATTGTGAATCTAATCCTCAAGGTTTGGGCTTGGGAGGAACCTCAGGTTCCTCTAGTTTTTGTTTGTTTGTTTTTTGCCAGTTGTCTACCTATGATAGGATAAACCAAATACTTGTTGGCCTGGCTGTGGCTCTTCCTGAGAGCACTAAGGAATTTTTTTTTTCTGTGTTCGTACTCCTCTTTGTAGATGACATACACACTGTTTAGATTTCAGTGAGTCAAGTCTCCATAACCTGCGTTAGGAACAGATGACACAACACTGAAAGATGGCCAGCAGTCCCTTAGGACCTCATTGACCTTGGAGGGAAAAGTGCAAAATAATCCCCATTTTAGTTCCAATGACTACTTTAGAATAAGCTTCAGATATGGATATTAAATATACTGAAGATCAGCTCCACCAGTGTTGCAGGCTACTGTATAATATTTCAATAATCAGATATTTCTAAATAAACTTTTATTAGATGTACATTTTAGATTGTTGATCTTTGACCTCAAAAACTTCAATACCATATACATATTTTCTAAGTCTCATTATGATCCTTAAATAACTTACTCAGACCTTTATAACTTGCAAGAACTTTCTGATGGGAGATGTTATTCTGTATATATGTTTCTCATACTGATTAATAAAGCTCCGTGGCCAATAGGAAACAAGATAGGCGGGGCTAGGAGACCAGGAGGAGGAAAGAGGAAGTAGTGGGGAGGAGTCAAGATGTAGACCAGGGAGGAAGGAAGACGCCAGCTGCGGCTCCCCGATAAGACGACCACGTGGAAATACTTAGATAAGTAGAAATGGGTTAATAATTAAGGCAGAGCTAGCCTATAAACAATAATGGTAACTGGCCAACAGGATTGTATCAAATACAGAGTCTCAGAGTGTTATTTGGGGCTGGTGCAGCTGTGGGCCCAGACTGGCGGCAGGTGGGATGGAGCCATCGGGAAGGAACCTGATGTAACATAATGGTGTCAGAACTGGGATTGAGAACTTTCACTTAAAACTTAACAAAAGCTTAAAAAATAGTTTTTAGAAACAAGGGAACAGAGACTAGCAAGACTTCTTGGTAGCAGCATTTTCTCGGTTGGATTTGTTTTGCTATAGACAGAGATTTGCGCAGCTCCTTTAAGGGAGGTTTCCAAAATTAGCATAAACTGCAAAAAACCACCTTGCTTTTAAAGAGCTCTGCTAACAATTCAATGGTGTGTACAGAGCTGCAATGAAGGTTTACACTGTGTTTTAAAAAATACGCTGGTTTGGGAGAGAAAAAGAAACAGGATACAATGGTTTAAAAAAGAAAAAAGGAAATAGAATGTATGGGTGTAATGGCGCACGCCATTAATCCCAGCACTCGGGAAACAGAGGCAAACAAATCTATGTGATTTCAAAGTAAACCTGGTATGGAATGAATTCCAGGACAGATAAAAGTTACACAGAGAAACCCTGTCTCAAAATATGTAAAAATAGAAGTAGAGTGGATCGTTGAAATAGAATAATAAAAAAGCCACGTAAACATGGAAAGCACAGAGAAATTTTGGATAATATATGCGCTTTTGTTGTCTTTAAATTATTTGATTGCTGAGAAAATAACTACTGATAAAAGAAATGCTGCTGGATTAATTCAATTTATGTATTTTAAAAATACTTTGACTCAAAAATTTAAGCCTAAGGACAAGTTACTAGGGAAAAAGATTTCTATTTTCATTTCCACAGAAAATGAAAAGCTATGGATTCTTTCCAGACTTGTGTGGTTTGATCAAGCAAGCCCCCTGAAGCAATGTCAATGGGACATTGCAACCTTACAGACCACTACAGCCAAGATTTCTGCATCTTCTTTGGATCCCCATGGCAGCGCCCCCTACCAGCAGGAGGTAGTTTGGAAAGAATGACGCCCAAATTCCCAAATATTGTTTATAGATGTTTGTTTTCATTTAAATAGGCTTGGTTATAAATGGCTATAACCACAAGCAATCTTTTTAAAGGTAAAAAGGGGATTATGGTATAGATATGAATACTTTACTTTGAAATGGATTTTCTTTTATTGATACAATTTAAGGTCAATTTTGTGATATGTATATTTCTCCTCTTGTGTTTATATAGCTCATTTAGAAATGTAATGTATAATTTAGTACAGATTAGAGAGTTACCTATGATAGTCAAGCTTGGAGTTAGTTAGGATTTCTAGATATGCAGAGATGTATTTGAGATGAATAGGCATTCTTCAAACCTTTCAAAGACCTACAGAATATGGCATTTAAAATGGTTAAGGGTATGAGGCACAACTGCTCCTGGTAACACCACCTGCATCAAAAGGAAGATGGACATTGAAGAAATTCGTTACGAAGTTTGCGTCTAATATGGCAAGACTGGCCATTTGGGCAAGGTACTGCTCTTCTGGACTGTTTGACTTTATGTTGTAGAAACTGGACATGCAGGACCCACATAAAAGTGACTGCTGATGCAAGATGGACATTGCTACAGGGTTCCTGCTTCATGGAAAAGGCAGCCAGACAGTCTACAGGACACAAAGAAAAATAACTGACAAACTGCCATTACAGGTGGACAGTTTAAAGTTTCCTGCCTTGTTGAGGAGTCTGGACACACACTATGGCCTATGGGCTGAAGATGGAACATTACAGAAGAACTTCGGGTGACTGACCAGGCAATGCATTGTCTCTGTCATTTCTAGAGTTTATATATTATCCTTCTGTGGTCTTTGAAGGAGTTGAAGACAGATAGTTATGGTTATAGTTTTCCTTAGTAAGGATTAAAGATAAGTTACATATAGGACTTTAGACTCACAAAGATAGGATAGATGATATTTTCTTAAAGTCTACAAAATGTTAATGGACTAAATATTGTTTACTGTTATTCTTATTTGATAACTGTTGTATGTTATATTTTGCTATGTTAAGATTAAACTCCTTTTATTTTAGACAGAAAAGAGGAGATGATGGGAGATGTTATCCTGTAAATATGTTTCTCATGCTTGTTAATAAAGCACCGTTGGGCCAATGAGATAGCAAGATAGGCGGGGCTAGGAGACAAGGTGGAAAGAGGAAGTTGGAAGGAGGAGTTGAGATGTAGACCTGAAAGAAAGAAGGAAGACGTCTGCTGCGGCTCCCTGATAAGACGACCACGTGGAAATACTTAGATAAGTAGAAATGGGTTAATAATTAAGGCAGAGCTAGCCCATTAACAATGATGGTAATTGGCCAATAGAATTGTATCAAATACAGAGTCTCAGAATGTTATTTGGGGCTCACATGGTGGCTGGACCATGGTGGCAGGACCCGCTGCAGCCAGCGGGAAGAACCTGCTGTAACAACTTTCTACTCTTCTTTCCCATTCTGGAAACATTTAACTATTTTAGTCTATACACACACACACACACACACACACACACACACTTTACTAAAACAATTTTTATTTTTAAATCCTTTTAACATTTTTCTTTATATTATTATGGTTATAGTTTTCATTAGTTAGGATTAAAGATAAGTTACATATAGGGCATTAGACTCACAAAGATAGGATAGATGATATTTTCTTTAAGTCTTACAAAATGTTAATGGACTAAATATTGTTAACTGTGATTCTTCTTTGATAACTGTTGTATGGTATATTTTGCTATGTTAAGGTTAAACCCCTTCTTTTATTTTAGACAGAAAAGAGGAGATGATGGGAGATGTTATTCTGTAAATATGTTCCTCATACTGGTTGATTAATAAAGCACTGTGTCCAACGAGAAAGCAAGATAGGCAGGGCTAGGAGACAAGGAGGAAAGAGGAAGTAGTTAGGAGGAGTCAAGATGTAGACCAGGGAGGAAGGAGGATGCCAGCTGTGGCTCCCAGATAAGATGAGCCACGTGGAAATACTTAGATAAGTAGAAATGGGTTAATAATTAAGACAGAGCTAGCCCATAAACAATAATGGTAACTGGCCAACAGGATTGTATCAAATACAGAGTCTCTGAATGTTATTTGGGGCTCACGGGGTGGCGGGACCATGGCTGCAGGACTGGGAGGCTGGCGGGGAGGAACAAAGGAAAAAAACCTGCCATAACATATCATGAGCCATAATAGCATGAAGGATGAATTTACTATTTTTTGTGAGAACTTTCTTCCTAGGAAACAGTGGAGCTAAGCAGCATCCCTTCTTCATTAGGCCTCTGTGACAAAACATAAGTTTGGCTGGATGGCCTGTTAATGTCCTATTTTTGTGAAGGAGTATTAACATTGAATGAATCATGCTGTGATTCTTTTAGGCTGTCACAGCTGAAAGTATGAAGACGATAGTGGCTTAACTTAGAAAATAGGACAGAGCCCTGTATTCTAAGAGACAGATGTTAGTTGTTGGGCTTTTCCCCCCCTATAGGTCTGGCTAAAATTAGGACCTTGAAATAATCCATTTATTCATTTATTTGCTTTTAAAGAGGCAATGGTGGTCAAAGTATCCTTTAAGACCTTCAATTGTTTATATATTTGTATATATCTATTCATTTATATGCAAAATACATCAGGAGTACATCATAAGTTATCCTTACCTAAAGGGAAGACATTTGTGCAATGGGAACAAACCAACCTGTCCTGGGATAAGAGCAATTATCCCTGACAGTTAATTATTCCCTCAAGTAACAGAGATCACACTGGTAGAACCAGAAATGAAGTAAGGATCAAGGGGATATCATCTTGACCAGAACTGTATGATAATGTCTGTCTTGTCTTCAAAAGCAGATTTAAAAGTTTTAAATTAAAAAAAAAACAAACAAACAAACAAACAAAAAACTCATGTTAACTGTACCAAGGAAAGATTCAGGACCATTAACTGTCTCTTTAATTATATCTTTTACCCATGGGGTCACATTTATTAAATGTATCTTTTGTCTTTTATTATTATTTTGTTTCTTAAATTCCAGTTTGCCTATGAAAAAAACTAAGTCTGGCCAAGTTAGCAACTTTAGTTTACATGAGCACTTGTAAGACTTATATGTAAATTTGCTACTAAATACCTGAAAAACAAAACAAAACTGTAGTCATATGTAGACAGTTTATATATACATAATCATACATAAGATGATTTTGAATGTTAGTGTTTGTTGGAATTATTTTATAATCCTCATTGTGAAAGGGAAACAACATAGAGATTTTAGGAAACATGCTGTCTTTTAAAAGACACTTTAGGTTAGTATGCACATAGGCAGTGATGGTACCTATGGCCTAAGCAGGTATGCCAAAAGTATCAAAACAAAGAAGGAATTGTTGTCATCTCAGGTGTCTTATTTAGTATTTTCTATTGTTGTGAACAATTTGGGGAGGAAAGGGTTTCACCTTACCATTCCCAGGTCACACTCCCTTGCTGGGAGATATCAGAAAAGGAACTCAAACATGCCAGGGACCTGGCTGCAGACTCTGACAGAGTCTCTTGAAGAGAGCTCTTACTGGCTTACTCCTCATGACTAGCTCAGCCTGATTTCTTTAGCACCTAGGAACAGCAGCCTAGGGGTGGCATTGCCCACAATGGGCTGGGCTATCCCACATCAATTGCCAGTTAAGAAAATGCTCTCCAGGTTTTCCTACAGCCTGATCTTATGGAGGCCTTTCCTTCTTTCAGATTATTGCTAGTGTCAAGTTGACATGAAACTAGCAATAGCTCTAAGAAGTAGAGTCCACAGGCAGCAGCTTGCTTAGCTCAAATCACAGCTTGAGGTCTCTTTCAAAGTTGCAGAAGAAACAAAGGAAGGAGAAAGAAACAAAGATACCTTTAAAAATTCAAAGATTTGTCTTTAGGTGGAGTGTAACTCCCCAAATATCCCTAAATAATTTTGCCAGCTCAGTTCCAGAATGGGGGAACGGTGCCAAGAGCTCCCTGCCACAAAATCAGGGGTGTGGGTGGAGGGTGGAAGTAGCTTTTACTTTTGTTTCCTTTTACAGTAGTTGTTTTCACTGAGACATCTTTTAATATGAGACAAATAATAGTAACTCATGCTAAAAATAGTTTAACCCTTAGCTGTCCTTAAGGGTGTGATGTGTTTATTTCTTCTGTTAGTTTGTTCAGGTCCCCCACCCCCACCCCGCCTGTCACAAAGGTGGGGGTAGGGGAACTGCTTAATCCAGGACAGGGTTCTGGAGGATATTCAAGGCAAACAGACTTGAGTCTGAAGGTTAGGGTCAAGTCCCAGGCAATTTGTCACCTTAATGTAACAATGGTGGCCTCATTGCTTTGATGAAGTTCTTCAACAAGATTAGCATTTGAGAATTCAGGGAATTCGGTTTAGAAGTTTGAACTGGTTAAACCTGGTACACAGAAATGGAAGAATAAAGGGAGGGATGGAAGGAGACAGAAAGGACACTTGAAATTAGGGAACATCAGACCATTTGCTGTTATATTCTATGAAGTTGTTTGTGTGAGTGAGACTTTGAAAGGAGGTTCTGACTTGTATGGGGTCCAGATATCTTATTACTTGTACCGACACTTTGAGCTATGTTTTAAGGCATGTCAAAGGTGTGTAGGAATTGATACCTTGAACCTCATTTTGGGCAAGGCAAGGGTGAGGTTTGTTTCTGGGAATAAGTCATCGCCTCCAACCAGAAAGTGGCCAGAAACAAAGGACCAGAATGCTGGAAAAGGAGTTCCCAATTCCAGCCACAGCACTGCCTCCCCCCAGGGTCTGGATGGAGGCTGTCAAGCTCAGGTTCCTGTAGAGTCAATCCAGATCGTACCTTCCTGTGCAGCTGTTGGATGTACTGGTGTGGAAAATGTCAAATGTTCTTCTCTGGATTTGTAGAGAGAGAAGAGGCAGATAAGAGAAATGACCCAAACTGATTTTATGTGGCATACCATTAAAAGCCTAGAACAGCACTTGCACTGCTCCAGTAAACGAAGATCACAAAACCAGAGATTTCAGCCTGGGACTGATGGCTGTTTAGACCTTTAATATGTACAGAAAGTGGTCTCACTCTCTGTGAGATAGGTATCAAAAAAAGTGAGGGAGATGAGTAAGGAGAGGGAGAGGAAAGGTCTCTTAAAGCAGAGGGCTGGGACCCCCACACTCCTGGGTTTCTGCACCAAATCAGGTTGGGATTGATGAAGACAATGTGAAAATAAAAGAGCGATGAGGGGCAGCAGTGTCTCTGAGGAAGTAGACACAATGTGCCAAGACACAGGAGTCTCCGAGTTTTATACTGCCGAGAAAGGAACTTTTGGGGATGAAGCTTCCATTTATAGATCAGTTCTCCTGCAGTCTGGAAGTTGTAAGTATCAATAGAGCTCCGCGTGTTGATCTTCTTTCTTACTATGAATTCCTAGGTGCTGATTTCCTATAGATGTCAACTTTCTTGCCCAGTGTTTTTCTTCTCACCTAAGACTTTCTGGTTATTAACCCTTTAGGTACTTGTTTTTCAGGGATAGGTATCAAATCCAGGAGCTGACATGTACAGGGAATGTATCAATAAACATCCAGCCAACTCTTAGTCCCCATGTGATTCACTGAAAGTGAGTTGTGTTTCACTTCCTCTTTATCACACCAACATTGTAATAAAGGTTATAAGAGGACAGGATTTTTCAAGATAGGGTTTCTTTGTGTAGTCCTAGCTGTCCTGAAACTTGTTCTATAGACTAGGCTGGCCTCAGACTCACAGAGATCCTCTTGCCTCTATCTCCTGGGTGCTGGAATTAAAGGCTTAAGGACACGTGCCACCATTGCCTAGCAACCTGAAAAGAGGTTATATTTTTAAAGCATTTAGTCCATTGTGGCACATTTTAGCACTAACCATTTCAAAATGTATTTCCTTACTATGTTAGTCATAATACAAATAATTAAGAATAGGTAATATAAACATAAGAATAAATAACATATGAACTTAAGCAACATTCAGTATCTTAAATTTTTTTTCAGCTTTGGTACTTGAAAATGGTTAAAACATGAGTGAAATGTCCTCAGTAGCTGGAATCATGACATTGTGGAAAAAGAAGGAAAAGGGAAGATCTGTTTTGAGAAAACTAAGGCATGTTTCTGTGAATACTCAGCAATTGATACCATGTAACTAATGTTTCAAAATGTCATTGCACTTTAGTCTTCAATGTACTATTTTGTTTTGCTGGGTAACTAACTATTCTTTTAAGGAAACTTTCCCAGCTGTTTTCTTTAATATACACAGTTTTTTTTCCACTGAAGCTGATGACATTTCCATAAACACGGAATGCTAAAAATAGGAATGCTAAAACATAGAATACACTAAAAGTTTTACCTTTGTGTTTTTGTCAACTTCAGGTCATTCCTCTGAGACTGAGTCAGGTTCATACACTGTATTATTTCTTCAAAAACATTTTCAAACATACAACAATAAATGTACGCCATTGGTAGGGATATTTGTTTATTCACACACAAACCTTCATTTGGAATGCCCTTCCTTCCTTCCTTCATTCATTCTTCCTCCCTCCCTCCCTCCCTCCCTCCCTCCCTCCCTCCCTCCCTCCCTCCCTCCCTCTCTCCCTCCCTCCCTCTCTCTTCCCCTCTTTCCCTCCCTCTCTTCTTTTCTTCCTTCTATTCATCCTTCCTTCCTTTCTCTTTTTAGACAATATATCACTCTGTACCTCAGGATTACATGTAGCCTAGTCTGTTCATGAACTCCTGGCAGTCCTGTTTCACTCTTTTGAGTGTTAGGGTTACAAGTGTGAACCAGTTCAAATGCGCTTTTGAAAAAGCCAAAATAATAGTCATTAAGTCAAACTAGTGTGTATAATTCTTTGTTTTCTTCTCTTTTCTCTGAATGTATCTATCATTCTTGAGTTTGCTGATTTCACATATTTTAAGTTGTATGCAAGTGTTCCTATCTTCTTGCCTCCTCTACTTGTACCCTTCCATGCCTCTTATTGCCCCTTTTACTTTCAGATCACATGTATTCTGTTATCACACACAGGAGAAGAGGGGTCCTTCCAGAAACCATAGGATATCAAGCAAAAAAACTGTTTCCAGGTGTAGGATACTTCTCCTTGAGTGTCTTAGAGATGACCAAAACAGTGCAAGCTATTGCCATTACATTTAGTTGCCCACTAAAACTTAATATTAAGTTCTTATTGCTGATGATATCATATACATTGGTCATAGGACATGGCAAAATCAAGCTGCTACTACAAACCTCCTCCTTGCTGGCTAGCTTTCAAATTAATAAGTTGTATGTTGCTGAAGAAAAAAAGCACCATTGATCTTACCCACCTGTGAGTTCCATGAGCAGATTAATTACTGCTTTAGGAAAATGTGTCCACAGGTGCTACAGTGATATGAATGTAATGGGGCTAACCATCTGCTTTTTGGTTGAATTTAAGGACTTTACCACAGGATGGGACTTGTGCTTTGTACTATAAACTTGGCCAAGAATTCATGGCTGAGGAGGTCATAAACAACGAGGAGAGAATCTACTACCATTATTTTGTTAAATCGACATATTATCAAACTCTATTCTGAAAACTTCTCAATGCTCATTTCAAAATATAAATCAAGCTAGCAAAAATTCCCACATGGACTGGGGAAGCACTCATGAGACCTCTCTCTATACTGGGAAGCTATTGGCTGTTGATTGCTGTTGGGATGAGTATAGTCAATTTTCTTTAAGGGTATGGCTCTTAATAGGTTTTCCATGACTCTAATACTGTAGTACACAGGCAGCAGTAGCTCGACTTACTGGGCCATTACAAGTGAATAAGAATATGGCATGAAGCTGTAGGCAGTGAGGTTTGGCATTCTGGGAAGAGTAAGAGGGGAAAGTAAAGATAAAAATCAAAATACATTTTTACATATGTATAAAATTCTCAAAGAATTTGTTATTTTTAAAGTTGTTATTTTTAAAATACCAGGATGAAAGCCTCTTTTTACTCCTTTCAGGGGGTCCCTTTTTGCTTGCCTGACTTCTACCCACACTCACTACCACATAAATGCACACAAAGAAAGGTTAGAAAGTAAGTTTCCTACCTGAGCAAGAACATTCTGTGTTTGTTTTCCAGAGACTGGTTTACCTCTCTCAATTAACTATTTTCCAGTTCCATTCATGCTCCAGCAAACTTCATAATTTCATTTTTCTTTGTGGCTGGAAAAATTCCATTGTGTACATTTATCATAGTTTCATTACCCATCTCATTGACTGATGAGCAACTCTGCTATTTCCATTTCCTAACTACTGTGGTTAGTGCAATAAACGCAGCTATACATGTCTCTCCATGGTAGGACAGCCTGTCCCTCTTGTAATCTTACTTATCATTCTCCAGTAAATCTCTGCATTGGTTAAAAATGTTCTCTATGGTTTACTGTCCATCAATGTTAGTCTAACTATGAACCAAGGACACAGAAGTGCTCATTTTACATCATTTTCTTGAGCTAGCATTGCAACCTTTTGAACCCCTTTTAAAAACACCATTGACCTGATTTTCCCCACAACACTAAAGATATGGGCCCTTAACATGAAGTCCAAGACCCTGTAAAGTGCACTTCCACATCTCTTAGTTCTGTCTCCTCTCTGATTTAGCCAAATTGATCCCAACATCCCCCCGACATACACACATACACACACACACACCATGCACTGTCCTGCACCTGGGCCTCTGCACACTCATTGTATTTAGGTGATCTTCATCCTCTCATTCTTCACCATACCTCATTTCCATTGTCTATTTTCCTACAAAACCTCAAGTTCTGTCAGACTTCCCTCTTCTTGGCTCTGGTTGGATAGTGCCTAGATTTTCCATTAGCAGCATTGGTTACAGTCACAATACAACAGTTATTTATATACGTTTGTCATAAATGGTCATTCTTACTTACTAAGCTTTGAACTTCCTAAAAATGTGGGATTATTCATTTGAACTTGACATTGTGTTTGGGGCATTTAATTAAAAGTTGGCAACACTGTAAATGCTTAGTGAATATTTGTTGTTGATTGGCTGATTGAATGAAGTATTACTCTGTCCCCTGAAAAATTAAATCAAACACATTGTCCTATTTTCTACTACCTTGCAGTCAGCAAGAACACAGGAGCAAGGGCATCATACACTGCACTTTAACTCTACCCAAACAGTCTGGGAAGACATCCTTGGTATCAAGACACCACCCAACGCCTCCAGCAATCAGTGGCATCCTGAGGCAATCCTTAGCTATTCCTAGTGACCTGCTATCACTGACCTCCAGGTCCTTAAAAACTCTGTCTTCTTCAAGCAAATGCCAGGGCTCTCTCTGGGGTGTTGTATCCAGCTGCAGACCACTCTAAACATTGCCAAGTTCCTTTTTACTTTAAATTTATTTCTAAGAATAATCAAGTTGTTGAACCACAAAGGAATGATATACACTTTATATTAAGATGGCAAGTGGCACTTTTATGTTAAAGAACAAGCAGTCTTGCCTTTAGTTTTTGACCTGCCATGCTAGAGGCATGAATTACAGGCAATCGTGTAATACCACATGTCAAATCTGACAGGGAGGGCAGTCTCTACATAAACATAATAAGAAATTATTCTTCAGACTCTTTTAGAATCTTCTGTTGTGGCGAACAGCACTACACATTGCCACTGTTTATTAGCTTGAATACTGCAGTGATAGGTGATGACACAAAGGATATTTTAAAACTCTTTATCTTTTTAAGCACCTCAATGAATCAAGTGTTTCTAACTCCATCCCTTTCTCTTTTGCCAGAAGTTGAAAATGACCCAAAAGATTGTTGTTTGAGTGAAGGGAGGATGTGACTCTGGGGTGCCATGCTGAGATACATTTATTTTAAAGGTCTTGCTAGTACAGCTTTGACAAGGGGAACAGATGTCAGAAGTTGATGGGACACACTCCATAGCACTGTTTCTCATGTTATGATGGGGCCAATATATTTTTTGCAGCACTGTCCCATGTCTCTCTACAGATTCAGATTTTACACATGTGATACACAACACAACACAACCCTAAGTAGTTGTCTTCCCTGTACTTAAGCATAGATTAAGCATGGCTTGATTTGATCCAAGCTCTTCTATTTAACTTTTAGAGTCTCAGAGTGAAAGGACAAATGCCCTGTTATCACCAGGGTTTCCTCTGATGAAAACAAATGACCTAAATAATATGATCTTGGGCACTTGTTTAGTCCCTGGCTTAATTTAAGAAAGAAATAACTGCAGACAGCGCTCATCTTTAGCCATGGATTTTCTACATCACTGAAGACTCATTTCTACTTCTTGAGGGCTATGGGATATCTTTCCTGTTTAGTGCCATGTGCTGGGTTCTCAGTGTACTGCCACTAAATAGGATAGAAGGAAGGTACCAGTAAATACCAGAGGGTACAGAAGAGAAGGCATGGCAACAGAACATCTGGGTTAGAGATACAACTGCTCTCATGGAGACTGTTAACTTTGCAGATTGTGTGATAAAATTCAGCCAGTCAGAACCTACACTGTCATGTGTTCCATAATAAATTCCTAGCATAGTGTTTGAGTTGGGGAGTCAGGGTTTCCCATAGGGGGAGCATTTAGGTTTCATCTGATTTAGTTTGATTTTTTTTTCTTTCTTTTTATTGCATTGTGGTAAAACTTTTGCAGAAGTTATTTCTTTATTTCTCTTAATTTCACCTACAGAATCACAAATTTTACAGTAGTATTTATTCACAACATTGTATAACCATCACTAACATGTAATTCCAGAATACTTTCATTATATCCCACAAAAATCTCAAACCCATTAAAGTCTTTCTATTCCTCCTCAACCCAAAGCCTTGGATAGGACAAACCTACTTTCTGTCTTTAAGAAACTCAGAATTATTTTTTGTCTTTATTTATTTGTATTTATATTTATATTACATATATTGTTTTTGTAATTATTTGTATCTATATTTATATATAATTAGCAAAAAATTATATATATTTAAAATATATAAGTGATAATATGTATAATTACTACAATAAAGTAAATTAAACAACCCACCATTCCACAGATTGTTTTTATGTGTGGTAATAATATTTAAGATACATTCACTTTGCAAATTTGGCACATAATAGAGTAATATAAATTATAACCCCTAGTTGTTAGGTGTATACATTTTTTCCAAAATTTAAAATTTATTTGTATTTTACATGTATGAGTCTTTTCCTACATCTATGTATGTGTTTCATGTGTGTGCAGGTGTTCTGGAGGCCAGAAGACAGCATTAGAGTCCATGGAACTGGAGTTAGGCTGTGAGTGGGTGTTGGGAATTGAACCTGGGTCCACTGGGAGAGCAGCCAGTGCTCTTAACTGCTTCTACATCTCTCTAGTCTTCAACTGATGTATCACATAATACAGATTGTAACCTTTCATTGACTCTCTACTTCCCTAGGCTCACCCCCTGGCAACCTTTGTTTTACTTCCTTCATTGACACAATGTTTGGATTTCAGTTAGGTGAGGCCATACATTGTCTTTCTGTATCTGGCTTACTTTATTAGTACAATTAATATCATCCATGTAGCAAGTGGCAAAATAATTTTGAAAGAAAAGAAGTATAGCTGATAAATAGTTAAAAATCAATCTGCATTAGGACTTCCTGCACAGTGATGCTTTTAGTTAGATGATGACAACACTGGTTACTACAGCTACCACTATCCCTCCATTACATGGTATTTCTGGTTTTAGTTTGTTTCGGGAGCTAACTTCCACAGTGGCTGAACTAATTTGCATTCTCACCGACAGTGTACTAGGTGTCCCTTCCTTGTCATCTTATGTTGTTTATTTTCTTCATTATAGCCTTTCTCACAAAGGTGACACTGAGTCACCATGTGGTTTTGATTTGTGTTTCCTGGACGACTAAGGATGTTGAACATTTGCAATGTGTTGACTGAGCAAATCTATCTGAACACTGTTCAATTCATTCGACAATTTATTGGTTGAAGGGTTTTTTTGTTTTGTTTTGTTTTTTGTTAGTTTGTTTTAGTTTGTTTGTTTTGGGTCCTTCTTTTAAAAAAAATTCTTTCTGTATTCCAGATTTTAATCCCTTGATGTATGAATAGCTGCCCATGATTTTCTAATGCTTTGTAGATTCTTTTCACTATAACAATTATTTTCTTTGCTGTATGCAAGTGTTTTAATTTGATACAATTCTGTTTGTACATTCTTGGAAGTATTTTCTAAGTTATTTAAGACCTAATCAGAAAGTTATTGACCATATCATATTTTAAAGTATTTTCTCTGTTTTTCTGTAGAAATTTCAAAGTTTAAAATCTTACATTAAGAGCTGACTGATTTTGGACAGTGTGTGTGTGTGTGTGTGTGTGTGTGTGTGTGTGTGTGTGTGTGTGTGTGCGCGCGCGCGCATGCACGCGCCCGTGCACACGTGCACAGGAATCAAAATAGGAAATCTAGTTTCCCTATTGTTTTTTTTTCAACCACTATTGTTTTCACAAGCACAATTTGTTATAGAGACTGTCTGACTGTCTTTTCTCTCAGGTATGTTTTTGGTATGATTTCTAGAATTGAAAAATTAGAGCAGTCTGGGTGTCCTCTGCTAACCTCCTGGTCTATGTGTATTGTGCCAACACTACTGGTTTTTTTTTTTTGTTAGAATGACTTTGAAGTCAGAGACTGTTTTACATAAAGCATTGTTCTTTTCACTCAGGATTGCATTGGGATTGACTTTTCTATTTATTTTAAGACTGCCATTAGAATTTTTATAGGGTTTGCTATGGATTGTTTTTAAGTGAGATGTAATATGAATGTTGTTTTGATTTGCATTTACTGAACAGCTATGGATGCTGAATGTATCTTATGTGTTTCAAACCACTGTGGTGGTTTGATGAGAATAGCCCCCATAGATTCATATATCAGAATGCTTAGTCCCCAGTTAGTGGAACTGTTTGGGAAGGATTAGAAGGTGTGGCTTTATTGAAGGAGATATGTCATATGAGGTCACAACATTTCTAGTTATCTCTACCTCCCTCCATCCCTCCCTCTCTCCTTTCTTTTCCTTCCTCTCTCTTCCCTGTGCTTATGGATGGGGTTGTAAACACTATTCCAGTGCCATGCTTCCCTGCTGCCATGCTCTCTGCTGTGATGGTCATGGATTTACCCTTTGAAACTGTAAGTTCCTTTTAACTGTGTAGTTTTTGTTTTTGTTTTTTGTTTTATTGTCCTATTAAGTTTCCTTGCTCATGGTAATTGAAAATAGCTAAGACAGCCACTTTCACAATATTAACTCTGTTGATCCAGGTGCATAGGAGGCATGTGTACGCTCTAATTATACAGGATCTTTATACGGAGCCTTGGCTGTCCTGGAACTTACTCTGAAGACCAGGATGGCCACAAACTCAGAGATCCACTTGCCTCTGCCTCCCAAGTGCTTTACAGGTGGTTGTGAGCTGCCTGGTATGGGTTCTCTCAGAACTAAATCTGAGTCTTCCTGAAGAGCAATAAGTATTTATTGCTGAACTATTTCTCCAGTCCCATGAAATGAGTTTTAAATGACAAAACCGATGTAATTCTCTGTCAACAATCAAGTGATGTCTGTATGAAAAATTATTAATTCTTTAAATTTCTTCCTTTTGTCTGTATTTTCTAAAATCTTTATTTGTAATGTAAAAATAAATGCTCATGTGTATGTATGAATGTGTACTTACATAATAGACATAATTTTTAAACCGGGTGTTTCATTAGAGAGACCTGTCATTTCAAAAGAACGTTATATTTTTATGATCTATATTTCTGGATGAAAAGTATGAGCCCATTACGGGGGATGGATAAAGAAGTGGATCATAACTAGTGGAATAGAGAATAGAGGGAAGTTTCATTTCTCAACAGTAGCTGGCACCTGAAAATAGATTTTATGCCCAAGTCTCTCAGTCCACCCAGTTACACATGACATGTTTGCATTTTCTTGACAAACCTTTGCACTTATGAATTCATGATAAGGGACATGAGTTCCTTGGCATTTTAATGACTGTCTGGAACTATGAGCTTTATGGTTGGACATGAAGGCCTTTGCCTATGTGCATTGTGGAGGTTCACTGCAGTGTGGGCATTGCCGGCTGTCTGGAGAAGTCTCCTCTCTATTTCTACTGTTTCCTTTCCAATGAGACTAAAACTGTTTCAGGTTTTAGATGACAGTGTTTCACCAGCTCTTCTCTGGCTCTGTAAAATAAGATGGGCATGTTTTCTAGTCCTTATCAAGTGATAATCTTTATCTTTTTACACAAGACAAAATACAAACCAACCAGGTGTAAGTGTGAGTTCCTTAAAAGAGGTTTTGTTGTCGTTGTTGTTATATTTTAATCACACTCACACACATTACACACACACACACACACACACACAATTGCACTCACTCACACACACACACACACACACACACACACACACACACACACACAGTTTGAGTAATAAAAGTTTGAAACTATCTTGCAATCATGGGGGAATAGAGGACAAAAACATCATCCTGGGAAAAAAGAGAGAATGATTGAAAAAACTGGGGTACTGTTGATACTGCTCTGTTCCTGAAATTCTTACCTTTTCATTTTGTGTGAGGTGGTGATTTTTTTGTATGTAGTCATTGTTTTGTTGGATTTTTACATGGCTGAAATTATCTTACTTAGCTCATACTACAATCAGACTTCAATGCGAGGTTTCTTTTCCCTCCTTTTGTAGAACACAATTCAGAAGAGTGATAACTGCACCACTGAAATAACTACACTGCTGATGCTACCCCACAGTGTGCACTGTTTCATTTCAAGGAGGGCACATTCTCTATAGACTCACTGCAAATGCTTCAAAATAACAATTGTTTGGAACCAATTTAAATGTCTATCTTTATAGAAATAGTCAAAAACTATTTTTAAAATTACATTTATTAGTGTGAGTGTATGTGTACCTGGTGTGTGTGTGTTTGTCTGTGTGTGTGTGTGTGTGTGTGTCTGTGTGTGTGTTGCATGTGTGAAAGGAAAAGTAAAAAATATTATTGTGGGGTATCCTAGTTAATCAATTTGTCATCTGTCAAACTCCAGGAATGCCCTGACCCTGGCAACCGTGAGGTGACTTGTTCCTGCTGTCTCTTTGATGACATACTTCTCTAGCAGTTGAGTAACATGCCTTTATCCGTGTAGCTCTAGTTAATATCACATGCATACATGCTACAGTGCATGTGTGGAGATCAGAGGTCAACTTGAGAGAATTTGTTTTATCACCCACCAAAAGGAGGGAACTCCAGTTGTCAGTTTCTATAGCTCATGCCTTTACCTAGTAAGCAATCTCATGTTGGCCTTGAATTGTGTGTGAGTATGTGTGTGTGTATAGACAGATAATGCATTTCAACACAACAACTAAAAACAATGAGGTGGAACTATATGCTGTTACTTGAAAATAACTTTAATTATGTATTTTGCAAAGAATAAAAAACAAGTAGTATACCTATTATGAACAATACATAATTTCATATTTCTTTGTATAAATATATGAATACACACATTCTTTAATTTATGAATGGAACAAATTGATGTTATTTTTGAGAACAGAATCAAGACTTGGAATGTAAAAGAGTATTTTAAGATTTTATAATGATTTTTAAATAATATATGAAGTTTTCCTGAATGAATTTACTTATGTACTACCTACATAATTTAAGAAAAGCAGAATTCAAGGTCATGTTAAATATTTATCATTGCTTTGAGCCCTGTGATGATCACGTTCTACCTAATGCATTAAACAAAAATATTGACATACAATTTGCTTTCTTATTTTAAGATTTTGGAACAGAAAATCATCTTCTCCTTCTTTCCTGCTCCTTCCTGGTCCTTGTTTTTCTTCCTCACACCAATTCCTTTTTCCTGCCAGGCTTACACCTCTGTTGTGTGAACTTTTCCAGTGAGTACAATCTAGAAATCACATATACTCTTTGACTTTAGACTTCTGTGTTTCCTGTGATCTAAGTTCTGACTCAGCCAGGAATGGATCTCTCTCTCTCTTTTTTTTTCTGGGACTCTTATGTAAGTATTCTGTTTAGAAAGGACATTTTGGCATCATACTGGACACAGAGCAGTTCAATGGCCAGACTTTTCCTATTGTAAAACAGAAGTTCTGATCCTGATGGGTAGCCTCCAAATGTCTTAGTGATTTTAACCTGCTCTTCACAACGGATTCTGTAAGATTCCACATCCAACTAAAATGTTCTCTTTTTGCTTTGGATAGTTGAGTTTACTAATGTTGCTTGCAGCCAAGAACTGGTGAATCGATTCTGAGATGAGCAATGATCACCAGGGACATCCCACGGGAACAACTGTGGACTGAGGATCCACAACCATGTCCAATTTGTGGCTTTTGCAACAGTGGGTCAGTTGTGGCTTTCCTCTGTTTAGTCACAGTAGTGATGCTAGCTAGATCCTCTGAATACCCCACCTGCTTTCATTCCTGATTGCATAAAGATTGAACAGAATACCTACAGACATAATGAATTGAGCTGTTTTTCAACCAGACTTTGAGTCTTTTATAAAAAATTGTATTTGTAGCTTGGTTCACAATGGTGAATTGCATCTCTATAGAATGATTGTCACTGAATTTCATCCCTGAAGGGAACTCACTGATTGTGAAGATCATGCTTTCATTTCATAGTGAAGCTACATGTAGTTAATTTTTTAAAAATACCAGATCACATAGCTGTTTAATGGAAGCATTGAGCTTTAAAATAAAGACCCATGGCTCCTTTTCCAAAGATTTTATAGTAGTAGAAAAGAATGAGGAATTTGAAAGGTCATTCTGCCATGAAAATAATGGTAAATAATATTGGTTTTTAGAATGTGGCTAAACAGTATTTTACCAAGATGTGTCTTACTGTTTACATTGCTAGATTTTGTAAAGTTTTGTTTTTCTTAATTAACAAAATAAGTGTATATATTTATGGCATATATTGTAATGTTTCAGTATACTTGCGTACTTAATAATGATTATCCAACATGGATAAAGCATTTCATATCACTAAAGTGTCAGGGAATTTTTCACCAATGTTTGCTTAGTCATTTTCTACTTTCAGGTCTATGTCTAAGGCTTTTTATCAGTTATGAATTGGTGCTTGTATAAAGCTGAGATAAAGGCTCATTTCTCCCCTTCTGCCCTGTAGATTTCCAGTTTTCGTAGCAACATTATTGAAGAGACTCTATTCATTGTATTTTCTTGGTATGCTTGCAAAAATCAACTGACTATTTATATGTGGTTTTATTTCTTGTCTCAGTTTTGGATTGACTAGGGCATCTATCTTTATGCCACTCTGAGGATGCTTTCTTAACTATAGATTTGTAATATATTTTGAATAGGGTATTGTAATTCATGTAGCTTTGTCCTTTTGTTCTGGCCATTTGAGATTATCTGTGATTCCCTACAAATTCTATTTTTATACAAATTAAACTGTAATTCTATGAATTAAACTGTAGTAGTGGTAGAAATTTCATCAATATAAATAGTTTCCAAAATTATATTTTTATGGTATCCATTTTCCAATCCATTATCACATGTTTACTTTTCAATTTACTGTGTCATCTTCAGTTTCTTTTCTCAATATTTTATGGGTTTTAGAATATAGATCTTTGACTTTCCTTGTTAAATTTACACCTAATAGTTTATTATGTTTTATTGTTATTATGAATAGATTTCTTTTTAAATTTCCTTTTCAGAGATTTTGTTAGTAGTCTATAGAAAGCTACTTACTGAAGAGCAAACTTATCAAATTTATTTACTATTCCAATTTTAGTGCACTATTTTCTCTATGTAAGATTGTGTATCCAGGAAACAACTTTATTTTATTTTTTATGAATAGGATTCTTCTTGTTTCTTTGTCTGATATCATTGCTGTGACTGGGACTTCCAGTGCTTTGTCAAATAGATGTGGTAAGAGAAGACATTTTTGTCTTATTCCTGATCTAATAGGAAAAGCCTTTATCTTCTCCCCACTGAGTTAAACATAGGTGTGGGCTTGTTAGTTGTGCCCCATATTTCTGCCACTGAACTTGTATGGAGGTTCATAGCACATAGTGTTTTTCTGGGTCCTTGGAGAATGTAGCTTTCTGGATGTGTTGTCCTTTTCCAGGAATAGCTGTCAAATCTGTTGTCTTCCTAATTCACAATATTTTTCCAATGTGTGTGTGTGTGTGTGTGTGTGTGTGTGTGTGTGTGTGTGTGTGTGTTTGCTTCTTAAAGAGATCCAAATGGTATGACAAACATTGAAGATTCCCCCATGGATGACCTCACCCTCCCTGGGAAGCAGATAGGGGATGGGATGGGGATTGGGAAGGGGACATGGAAGAGGGGAGGATGAGGGAACTGAGATTGACATGTAAAACAAGCTTGTTGCAAATTTAAATAAAAATATTATAAAAAATCAAAGAGATCATATTCTTTGAGAGTCTTTAGCAAATGAGTTTTGATATCTTGATTTTTAGTCAACAAATACACATTGAGCATATACAATCTGTGCTGATATTATGAGAGGATTTAGTGATGTGTATATGAGAGAAATATTTCTCTGCTTTCATGGAAATAAAATTATAGTTAAAGTAGTGGTGCATTTCAAAGTAGAAGATAATTAAAAATACACGATAAGGCATTTAAATCTATTATATTACAATACATTTAAAATATATTATATTACATTATAATACAACTAAAATCTATTATATCTTTAAGACCCCAAATTAAGAGGCTCTACTAAGACTCTATAAGTCCAAGAAATAATTATACTGATAAATAAGGCAAAACACAACAATAATAAAACTATCCCAAAATTATAAATTGCCATTTCATTTGTGTTTTTCTTAAGACAGATACCTGTTGGGGGGAAATCACTTCCTGGAGCCCTTATGGACACCCAAATGAGCAGATGCATGAGTCTTTTATATAAAATGGCATGCTATTGGCATATAACCTATATATAACTTCTTGCTTACTTTAGATCATTTTGAGATTTTATATCAGTAACAAGCTTAATGTGACTAGAATGGAAATACTTATTATATGTTGTTATCTAGTCAGTAATAATAAGTACAGAATTCATAACTTCTTGACAATATTATGTTTTTGATTTTTAATTTGTTAAATTCACAGATATGGAACTCCTGGATATAGACAGCATTTTTCTTAACCACATGTATTGAAAAAGGCCTGGAAGTAACTAGGAGGAGCTAGTTGCTAGTAAATGTGCCAAAAACTTTGGAAAAATTAGATGGGTAGATGGCAATTCATAGCATAAAATATGGAAAGCAGTAATAAGGCTGCTATACTACATGATCATCTTAGAAGTGATTTTAAAAGGCTATATGGATATTTTGGAATATATTCATCTAACAGATTTATTTTGAGTCTGTTATTTACTTACTTGTCAACTACTGTTTTACTTAAGATGTGCCAGAACAAAGAAATAATATATATATATATATATATATATATATATGTGTGTGTGTGTGTGTGTGTGTGTGTGTGTGTGTGTGTGTGTATGTATGTATGTAAGTATGTATGTAAGTTCTATTCCTTTAGTAAACCCTGACTAATGCAACCTACAGCCCTATTTCTGAAGATAATATTTATGTATGTTTTTGAAAACGAGAAGTTGAGCTCTTATATTACTGGAAGCTTCACTTTCTACTGACTCATGTTCATGGTACTGGAAGGTACTCTGCATGCTGTTGGAGGAGAAAGGTAATTATCAATATCATCTAGTCACAATCCCTGTGATTAATATTATAGTGATCTGTCTATAAGACATACTGGTGAAATACTGGTACAAATGCTATGAGAGTAACCTACCACTTTCTGATTGAAATTTTGGCCTAGTTCATGAGATGGAGCCCACACCTAATGCTGTTAAAGTGGCCAAGAACCTGAGACTAGATAGGTCATAGACCTAGGGGAAAATCTAATACTATCATTTTCCTAAGGAACATAGCAATAAAATGACTCCAAATGACATACTACCACACTCATAGATCAGTGTCTTACTCAACCCTCATCAGAAAAACTTTGAAATATATGAGAACCAACATAGACACCTATAACTGAACAATGTGCCAAGACACTTAGTTCTAAATGGAGCATCTTTATCAAACAGCCCCTTCACAATATTTAAAGGAAAGAAGGAGAAAGAACCTAAAGTTGGGTGAATAGAATAGTAGAGAGGATCTGGGAGGAACTGGAGAGAGGGAACATGATCAAAATATATTGCCTCCTTTTTTTTTCAGCATTTTTGAAAGAAATTGACATTCGAGTAAGCGCAGGTTCTCCATACAAAAGGGACTTGGTGAGAATTACCTACAAATAAGTAAAAATATATTTTTTTATTTATTTTGGGAGTGGTATTTGTGAGTGTGTACCTACTATGGCACACATGTGGATATCAGTGGTCAACAATTAGAAATTGGTTTTATGGTTCCACCATGGGTTCCAGAAACTGGACTCATGTCATCAGGCTTTCATGTAAAAGTGTTCTTATCTGCTGAGCCATTTTGATGGCCCTAAATAACCTTTTTAAAATTTCATTCACTTTTCTTTATATTTCCTTTTCTGAGCAAAAAGTAAAGAAAAAGAGAAGGAATATATTATTTAGGACTTAAAAAGAAAAAGTAATATATCTGTGAAAGTTTTGAGTGTATCTCTCTGCACAGGATCAATACCCTATTTGCAACAGTGCAGAATTTTGACACAATAGTTAATGAGTCATTCGACTAGCTGACAGAGTTTAGCAATCTCAGAGCTTTTCTGCTACTACCAGGGCTGCATAAAAGACCATAGAGTCCATAGTCAGAAATAATACTGATTCAAAATGTTGGGAGAGATTCGTGTATATGAATCTGTGGATCAGAGGTAGGAATTACAAGAAGAGGTACCAAGTTATGCTTACACACCAACTGAAGTTCAGATGGAGCTGAGAACTATCTCAATATTGCATCCTTTATCTTTTGCACACAGGATTTAACAACTAAATTGAATGGTGGTACTAAATCATAGCAGTAGTCTTAGGAGTTCCATTTATTACAAAACTAATGAGTCCTTGAGATTATATTTTAAACGTGTTCTTATGGCAGAAGGAACTGTACAGAATAAAGGGGTGTTGATAAATATTTAAAGGTACTGCTATTGAATTTGGTGCTCATAGCCTGTGCCCCAAGTCAATCTTACCCACCTATCTTCAACAAACCAATTAAAGGAGACAAATTAATGGTGGGAAACAGGAAAAGAAGATTAATTCAATGATCCCACATTGGAAGAAGTACAAAGAGATCCAGGGAACTCCATAAGTTTTTCTTCAGGAGTCAAATTGAGATTAATGTTCAAACACAGGGCCAAAGATATGCACATCTATGCATTCCTGGTCAAGATGTGGTCCTGTCCATCACTAAATCAACTGTTGTATGGGTTCAATAAGGTGGTGTGACTTGTTGGTAGAATTCTGTGAAATCTCTGAGAGAAGTTCTTCCCTAGATGGTGCCTATTTTTCTCTCCCAGCATAAATTCATGAGGCAGAATATAATGCCTTTGAAATCAATTACTTCAACAGTTTCATAGACTGGGAGAAGTGTCTCTCTTCAGAGTATCTTCATTCCTGTCAAGCCTGTTACAATACAGCAGTTTTCCCATGATAAAGCATTACAGAAATATGCTCAATTTTTAAATCATCATAAGTATACAATATATTAGGTGACATTGAAAGGATAAATTATACTTAGTAGCACATGACTTTTTACAATCTTGGCGGAGTCTTGCCTTAAATTAGTTAGCTTGCTTCTTACAAAAAGTTTAATTACCAAAAGCAGAAAGACAATGATTATATATCTGACTACTTATTTTCTAAATAACTAGAAAACTAAAACAAATGCATGAGAGTATTTTCAAACACTGAACAACAGACAGATAGGACTATAATTCACAAGATAAAGGAAATAAATGAAATGAAACCAAGTTTTCTTTCTGGAGGCATTTCTGCATCATATACACAAAAGATTTCAGTGAGTTGAAAAGAAATGTTGAGGAAGGTAGTGGTGCTAAAATTTGAAAGATTAAATTTCAAAAAAGTTTCACAAATTTGTATGATTATACATATGGTTTTATTAATAAGTATTAAACAATAAAAGGAGAAGTAAAAGAGGGATGAGAAGAATCTGAGGATGAGAAGGAGGAAGAAGAGAAGAAGGAGATGGATATAGTGTTTAATAAAGATCTTAAAAACAAATATATATATATATATATATATATATATATATATATGGAGAAATAACTTACAACAGAGACAGATGAACACCAGCAGGTTCCTGGTCCCAAGGATGCCTCTGGATGCCCTCTTTACCGGTCCAGCAAGCAAGCAAGAGAACACTCTGGGGGCTGTCCACAGACCTGGTTCCCCCAGGTCACATCCGCCAATGTCCCCATCCCAAATGGGTGTGGTCAGTGCCACAGGTGCCAACAAAGTGAATATCTCACTACAGATGAACTAAGAAATAAAGATTTCAGCTGAAGCAATTCCCATAGCTCATCCCAGCCTGAGAGATAGCCATGTTCCAACCCACCACAACAGAATCCTCCCTCAATACTCAGGTATACAAAGAAGAATTATATTGTAGAACTAGGTCTCACAACTTCAACATGACCACTCAGAATGACCACTTCAGTGGACAAATACAATAAACACATTGACCTCTGAGGATTAATACTAGTGCGTCAAAGTCCAATCACTGAGAACTCAGAATAAAAAGAAAGAAAACAAAACAAATAAACAAATCACAAAATAACTATAAGTACATTGTTATAACTTTCCTGTCAGAGAAGTAATGTACCCCACAGATATCTAAAATGGCATCTTCACATTTTCAAAATGAATTTTGTCTAATATTTTATGTCTAGCAGACAGAGCTTTTATGGGTAAAGAAAAGCAGCATCATGTTCCAACAAAGAGAAGCTGTAAGTGATTTGTCACCAACAGACTTGTTTGACATAAAAGGCAAAAGCAAAAAGATTTGTCAAACAGTATATGCCAAATGCTGATCATAGTGATGGACCCCAAATACCATATGCAGCCACATATTCAGAATAAAGGTAGAAGATTTTAGTAATACTAATCAGTAGATTACCTAGATGCTATTATGGGATTGAGGTTCTACATAGAGTGAGGTAGAAAAGTGATGTATGAAACTAAGACTATGGAAGGACTCAGTTGCTGTTAACGAGCAGGTCTAGCACCATGGAGGTGGAATATCTGTTTAAAATGGTGCTTGAAGAAATGACACACAACAGAGAGATCTTCACAGAGGTGCAATTTTAGTTTTGAAAGAAAAGTGACAATGTCTTCCCTTTTGCAATTATATGGCCCATGATATTCCTTGCAGGTTCATTGTTCTGGTTATGTTCCCTTGTGTGACTTCCGCTTTAGGTTCAAGGTCAATAGTCGGCCATCTTCCACTTTTGACTTCCATATGAGTATTATCCAAGGAGTGGTGAGCTTGACAGAGTGATATGAGGACAGAATTCCATGTCATTAGTTTAATTCACTACTATTAAAACTATTTTCGGAAGAGAAAATGCATGGGTGGCATCAACCCTTAACAGATTTAGTGGGGCAGTTGCAGTTTCAATTAGTCCTAAAGGGTACCACCCTAGCAAACCAGTGACTGGTCACTCAGATGTTGCATGCCTGTCAGGGGCATGCCTGTCATTCTGTTTAAATGGTTCAGAGTGACTTCTTTTCAAGCACAGGCCACTGTGACTTGTCACAGAAATTGATGAGCTGCTAACATTGGCCCAAACACAACACTGGTGTCATATGCATTTCTATTGTATTACTGACATTTTCTACTTTCACAGTGACTTTCCTCACCATGATTTCTGTATGTACACTTTTTTTTAAAACAGATAAACAACACATTGCAGCAGCATCCAATGATATGGTGAAATTAAAGCACAAGAAGAAGCCTAATTAGAGCTTAAGAGTGGATTTCAATCTATTCAGGTCAATTTGCTTTCCAAAACTTATGATACAAATGCCTTTAAAAGGACTTTTATTTTAAATCCACAAAGATGCTGCAAGTTGGAGAAAATGCCAGAGGTCCCCCCTTTTTAGTGTCCTGTAGGAACTTCCTTCTAACTGTAAACAGTATAAAATCTACCTTTACCTTAAGACATTGCTTACATTTAATGCTGCCAAGAATCCCTCTGTTATTCCTGCAGTTTTCAGTGTTCTCTGATGTGAACACCAATAATGTTCACATTTTACCACATAGTTAGCTATTCTTAGATCCATTCTGTATTGATTTTCAGCTAATTATCTGGTTTCAGACTTGCTTCCTGGAATATTAGTTTTGTATTCCAACTTGAAGCTGCTCTCCTTAAAACACAGCAGTATCTAATTCTAGTTGGTACATGATTGCAATTTGAAATGTATGTAACTTGCTGCTGTGAAATCAATGATGGTGATCTGGCATTAGAGCTAGCAGATAAGTAAAAAATTGTAAGTTCTTTGAAGGAAAAAAAAATGCCATGATACCATAGCACACGAAAACGTTTGACTTGTAAGCCTCCATTGGTTTTTGAGATGTTAGTTTCAAACAAATATTTATCTGTCATTCATGCTAGGAGGCCCTTGGACATGTAAGATATAAAAGATAATTCCTGATGTCAAAGACATTTTGCCTGCAGGAAAGACAGCAGATAAAGAGGGAATTTTTTAGAGTGTAATGTGGGTTAAGTGCAGGGTGCTATGGCAACAAAGAAGAAATATATAGGCCTGGTTTGGAGGTCAGGATATTCTTTAATAAGAAATAACAATTTGAGCTAGTTGAGATCTGAAGGATGACGTAGGAGTTAGAATCATTGTAACAAGGAAAGAGAATGTGCAAAATTTTAATTTAGACAATCATCTTTCTGTTTTAAAAAAAATTAAAAATAGTTTATTTAGGATTGGAACCCAGACTAAGATAAGAATGTGATGATCTGAAGGCAGTAGCAGGTCAATTGTGTTATGAATATGTAGAGAATAAATAAATATCTTAAGAAAGACAGCATCATGATTGTCTTTACAAATAACATTCTAGATGCAGTGTGAACAGACTGTTGAGGATTCGAGATCATAGATAGAACACTAAAAGCTACATTATTTGAACCTAACATTCTTGTATCTTTGAAGTGGGAATTCATTAAATCATTAGTGCCATTTCATGGGTTATCTGAAAGCTTTTATTTCATTTCTAGTTTTTTAAAACCTAGTATTGGAGTTTGTAAAAATGCAAATGAATTCAGTGAAAAAATATTAGAGTTGTGACAAAAAATGTAACTAATAATGAGCTGAGACATGGATATGAAGTCATCAATGTTTTTGGAAGTTAAATCACTAGGTCCTGATAATATGATATTTGGAAAAATAAATTGAACAAAAATATGATGCTGATTCTTATGTTTTCCCATAAGAACTTAAAAGTGTTGGGATAGTGGGAGCAGAGGAGTCTATAGAATTTATTTTGTTACATATGAAGATCCTGAGACCATACTGATTTTTGTTTGTTTGTTTTTGAGACAGGGTTTTGTAATATGGACCAGGCTGGTCTTGAACTCACTGTATAGTTCAGACTGCAGTTAGATCTAGAACTTGAGATCCTCCTGCTTCAGACTGCTGAGTCCTGTGGTTGTGGGCACACTCCACCACAGTCAGCTTACCACTAGTGAGTATATCACAGCTCTCTTTGTGAATAAACTTCTGAATGAAGAAATGGGCCCTTCTTAGATTTCATTTCCCAGTAGATACCTGAGTTGCAATGTCAACAGCTTCTATTTGAAGGTCATTCTATCCTTTGGTCCTATTCCTGTCATTTTAGAGTGTGATTCTAATATTGGAGCTTCCATGCCTGAAGAACCCCAAGAACTTTTCTCTTCCTTGTGTTCCATTTATGTTTCAGAAGTTCTTATAGAAACATCAGTGGGCACTCATCCCAGTTGTGTTCTAGAACTGTAAGACCCACAAGAGCATGGTCCCTCGCACTCCCACTCAGGAATGGCAGCCACCCACCCCAATCACTCATGAGATGATGTAAATGCATAAGGTCCTTTATATTCCAGTATACTGGGGCCATCAGCCATAAGCCATGCAGGGTAGAAGGCTGAGTGACCTCCGGTACAGAATTGAGACAGCTTTGATAGGGTTACAACAAAGCCCGCGCATCGTGAACCAATCACCTCGTAGCATCCAGTGCGGACCAATTAATTTAAACTATCCAGGCCCCGCACTTAGCCCAGGAAGCCTGCTTTGGCACAGGCTTCTAGGTGTGGCGACAAGGCTTTTTTTTTTGTGTTCATTCACTCACAGGCTGTCGTAAACATTAAAGTAGGTGACTGTTAGCTTGGGATTTAAGACTCCCAGCTTACTGGGGTCACTGAAGAATTAGGCTAAATTTTTTTTTATCCTAACATTTTTTACTATTTTTTGTTAATAGTTTTAATCTTAGAACTGGGAGGACTATAGGCGACTTTCTCTTTGCCCGGGAGGCTCTTATACCGTTGTCTAGGTACCATAATCTGGACCATACTTATTTGCTCCCAAGCAAAAGTAATGATTTTATTAATCATACAAGGTCCATCAGTAAACAGCAAGAGCAAAGTCATTGAGGGTCCCATCAGAGCAGGATGTGGGGTGGTCATCCAAGGGGACTTGTTGAACCATCTCTTAACCCAAAGGGCAGCAGAGGCCCCCTGCTGTAAAAATAATAGATCTAACCCCTTATAGTTGGATTGACCTTTCTCTGTAAACTGGATAGAGTCACCTGGTTGAGGAAGCAGGGCCCATATGATAAAGCTTGAGTTTAAGGGGATTTTTAGTCTTTTTGGCTTTTTGTTTAGGATTGGGGGGGTGGCCCTGGTTTGACATGGGAGGCATGGATCCAGGTGGGGATTTCTTTGACCTTCACTGTCGTAGGCGTGGTCAGGAGCACAAGATATGTTTTTACTGAGTCTCTAGGTTTCCTGCCCAGTGACGCCTTACATATACCGAATCTCCAACCTGGAAGTGATGTGGGATTTGCAGTCTCCTTCTGCCAAGTAAGCCTCGTGGAGCTGCTTCGATGCTCACTGTCTCACCCACTCGAGCGCCTTGAGCCTAGTGAACAAGAGCTGGGAGGACATCGCATCAGCACTATGTGTAGAGACAGTTTTCACCAGTGGAGGGGGCCCCCAAAAGTAATTTAGAGGGGGTCAGTCCAACCCATTTAGGGGTGTTTTTAACCCTGAAAAGCATGAAGGGTTTTAACCTTAACATAGTAAAATATATCATACAACAGTTATTAAATAAGAATCATAGTTAACAATATTTAGTCCATTACATTTTGTAAGACTTAAAATATTATTTATCCTATCTTTGTGAGTTTAAAGTTTTATATGTAACTTGTTTTTAATCTTAACTAAGGAAAACTATAACCATAACTATCTGTCTTTAACTCCTTTAAAGACCACAGAAGGATAATATATAAGCTCTAGAAATGACAGAGATAACTCACTGCCTGGTTAGTCACCCGAAGTTCTTTTGTAATATTTTATCTTCAGCCCATAGGCCATAGTGTGTTTGGCAGACTCCTCAGCAAAGAAGGAAACTTTAAACTGTCTACCTGTATTGGCAATTTGTCATTCACTTTTTTCTGTGACTTGTAGACTGTCTGGCAGGCTCTTCCATGAAGCAGGAATCCTGTAGCACTGTCCATCTTGTATCAGCAGTCACTTTTCTGTGGGCACTGCATGTCCAGTTTATACAGCATAAAGTCAAACCATCCAGAAGAGCAGTACCTTGCCCAAATGGCTAATCTTGTCATATTAGAAGCAACCTCAATTACGCGTTTTTTTGATGTTCATCTTTCTTTTTTGACGCAGGTGGTGTTACCAGGAGCAGTTGTGCCTCACTGTCAAGAAAAACCCTAAACCATTTTAAATGCCATATTCTGTAGGTCTTTGAAAGGTTTGAAGAATGCCTGTTCATCTCAGATACATTTCTGCATATCTAGAAATCTTAACTAACTTAACTCCAAGTTTTGACTATCAGAGGTAACTCTCTAATCTGTACTAAATTATACATTACATTTTTAATGACTTATAAAAAATACCTAAACAAGAGGAGAAATATACATATTATAAAATTGACCTTAAATTTGTATTAATAAATGACAATTTATTTTAAAACAAAGTATTTATATCTATATCATAATTTCCTTTTTACCTTTAAAAAGATTGCTTGTGGTCATTAACTATTTATAATCAAGTCCATTTAAATGAAAACAAACATTTATAAACAATATTTGGGAATTTGGGCATCATTTTTTTCAAACTACTTTTTGCTGGTAGGGGTGCTGTCATGAGGAATCCTAAGAAGACGCAGAAATCCTGGCTGTAGTCTATAAGGCTGCAATGTGCCATTGACGTTGTTTTAGGGGGTCTTGCTTGATCAAACCATGTTAGTCTGGAAGGAATCTACAGTTTTTTAATTTTGTGGAAACAAAAATAGAAATCCTTTTTCCCAGTAACTTGTCCTTAGGCTTAAATTTTGGAGTCAAAGCATTTTTAAAATATATAAATTGAATTAATCCAGCAGTATTTTTTTAACTGTTATTTCCTCAGCAGTTGAACAATTTAAAGATAACAGATTATTTTATTATTTTATTTTTATTTTTACATATTTTGAGACAAGGTTTTTCTGTGTAACTTTTATCTGTTCTGGAATTTACTTTGCATACCAGGATTCCTTTGAAATCACAGAGATCTGTTTGCCTTTGCCTCCGGAGTGCTGGGATTAAAGGCATGTGCCATCACACCCAGCCGAGAATGTGCACTTTTAAAATACAGATACCAGATCAGAACAGAGGTGCCAGCCTACATACACACATACACACATCAGAGCATGTCAGAGCACATGCAGACATGTACAGACACATAGGGGATCCCACCAATACCTCCAAGTCGGTTCTCGGGTGAGAGGGGTGGTCGCAGTTTCCCAGCCAATGCACCAAATGTAAGACCCATGAGAGCAAGAGCGTGGTCCCTTGCACTCCCACTCAGGAAGGGCGTCCCCCCAAATCACTCACGAGAAGCGGTCTTGATGCAAATGCATAAGGTCCTTTATATTCCAGTATACTGGGGCTGTCAGCCATATGCCATGCAGGGTAGAGGGCTGAGCCACCTCCGGTACAGAATTGAGACAGCTTTTATAGGGTTACAACAAAGCGTGAACCAATCACCTCGTAACATCCTGTGCAGACCAATTAATTCAAAGTATCCAACCCTGCTCTTAGCCCAGAAGTCTGCTTTTGTGCAGGCTTCTGGGTGTGGCGACAAGGCTCATTTCCTGTGTTCATTCACTCACAGGCTATCGTAAACATTAAAGTAGGTGACCGTCAGCTTGGGATTTAAGACTCCCAGTTTCCTGGGGTCACTGGAGAATTAGGCTAAATTTTTTCATCCTAACAGAACCTAAAGTTAAGAGAAATTACCCAGTCTTACTTTCCATCACACAAAAGATAAAGACTGATGTATTAGTTACTGTCTCATTGCTGTGACCAGATACTTCACAAAAAGCAGCTTAGGGAGAATAATTTATTTTTGCTCACAGTTTGAAGGCAAACTAAGTCATGCCAGGGAAAGCATGGTGGTAAGGGGTGAGGTAGATGTGTCAGGAGCTGAGGCAATGGTTCACATTGTACCTGTCTTCAGGAAGCAGACAAGGGAGGAACACCAGTGCTTAGATAATTTCCTCCTTTTGTCTCTGCTTGGGTAAAGACAACATCCAGGGTGGATCTTGTCTCCCTAGTTAAACCATTCTGTAACCATGTTAACAGGTATACTCAGTGGTATCTCTTAAGTGATTCTAAATCATATCAAGTTGACAGTAAAGTTTAACTCTCATAATCAATGCATATAATTATCTGCAGAAACAGTGGACAGATGAGAAAAGAGTAGAAAAGGTGACAATCCTGTCACCACTCTTTCTTATAAATTCCCCTGACCAGAGGCAGCATCAGACACTTGCTAATTTTCTTTCTGAGTACTGAGTTCAATACTATTATATCAATTACATCTCCACCAACCTTCAGTTTTAGAAGAGGGGAAGTTCAAAGCCAGACAAGTTTCTGGTAGTAGTAGTAGAAATCAAGTCTCTTGACTATTCACTACATTGGAAAGGCTATTGGAGCCAACTCCTGTCCCATGGTTTGGCCCTTTGGTCTTTAGCTTAGCATGTGGCTTATCTCTTCACTTTTTAGGCTCAGTAAAACATCCATCTAAAATAAGCTAAGTATTAGTCATTACCTTAGGCATTGTGCGTAGAATGGTTTGGCTTTCCTGAACTGTGGCTCTAAGGCATCAAGTGTTTACATCTAGAGTTTGCAGCTGAGAGTGTATTGAGCCCCTTATGACAGGCAGCCCTGCTAAGGGAGATCATAGAGTTCAACAACAGAATATGTTAGAAAAGGAAACACTTTCTGGTGTGTTGAAACATGCCCTTCAGCAAATCTGTTAAGTTCATTTTAACCCAGACCTTTTCTTCTTGAATGTAATAAAGCCTCTGAAACTATTGCACTCAGTGAGAGGGTCTCTCCTGTCATTTACAGTGGTGCAAAATTCACAGAGTAAGTGAGTTACTTTAGTTTTCAATAAAAATGTTAATATTTCCCTTAGATGTGAACAAAGGACAATGTCTTTCAGTAATGAGATGATCAAATCCGTGGGGACTAAGAGAGAGGGAAAAGAGTATGAGGGAGTCAGAGAGCTGGAGTAACAGTTGGGGGGGAGGCATGGAGCTAGAGTAATAGTGTGAGGGGGAGGGATAGCTATTCATTGCACTTGACAACAGCTCAAACAATGCAAAAATGGAAAAAGAAGACAGCAGATCACACAGTTCTCATTTCACAGTAACAAACAGTTTTATGCTAGAATGCTAGAGTTTTCTTTCAGGGAGAAAGAACTACGTGCATTTTTCTACTCTGATTCAGAGAATTGTATTTCATTCCATTTCATTTTTAAATTTTCTTTGTTTCCTCTTTCAATGATGATGAGTTAACCTTTAGAAAGCCATTTCCCTGCCATAAGGTTACAGGAAGTACAGGAAGCTTTAGAGGGAAGCACCACAGCTTGAACACATAAGGAGCCACTCATGCCTGTCAGTATTTTGTAATTTGGATTCCAAGATCCAAAAAGCCCACAGCCTGGACACCACAAAGAAGCTAATTAGGTAGCACAGACACTTGTCTGTACAGGACTCCGACTCAGCAGATTTTTCAACACCGTGTCATTAGTAATACCATTTTGCAGGCTGTCTCTCTAGTTTGGATGATGTCACAGGTTGGGTAATTACCTCATTTTACAGATGTGCAAATTGAGGCTCACGGGAGTTCAGTAACTAGCTCTAACAGGGAATAGCTAAGGTTTTATAAATTGGTAGTGTGGGGAGGAATTCATGGAATAAGTTCACACTAAACGACGTGTTTAGGTACCTCAGGGTCAGACAGGAATAGGCAAGCCAGAGCTGAGATTCCATGGGAAGAGTTAATTCATCTGAGTTCTACCCCATCACTGATTACATGTCTAAGGACTGCAGTCCTCCTTCTGTGGAATGGACCTTAGTAACCAAGTGTCGTAGAGCCTTGAAATATCCCACCTTTACATTTTGTTTAGTTTCCTAAAAACAACTGTATGTCTCTGTGTTTTTGCATGTGCTTGTGTGTGGGTACATGTGTGTACATATTGGAGTACACTCCTCAGTTGTTAGTCCTCACGAGCCTTCTGTGGTTTGATTGACTGATCTGGTACTTCACCAGAGGCTACCTGGTGGGTGAGCTTCCAGGGACTTAGATGTCTCCACCTCTTCTCTTTAGGTACTGTAGTTATCATGTGTCTACTGCACTAGGCTTTTTATGTGGGCTCTGGGGATCTCAAATCAGGCTCTCTCACTTGCAATGCAAGCACTCAATCCATGGAGCCATCTCCCCTGCCAAGTAGACTTCCTTCTAAAGCCAATTGTGAAAGTATTTTGTTCTCTATTCCCTTCTTATCTCTATTTGAAATGCCTTGTCTACTCCAGTTTCTGTGGTTTTCTAGGAATCGTATGTAACACTGAAATCACATTCATAAATTAATATGAGTTCTTTGCTGTCTTCTAACAATTTAATGCAGAAGATCAGGCAGTAAGCAAATTTAATTATTTACCTCCTCCATATTCTAAGCAGAAGTCTGAATTAGAGGTGTTCTAGGGTGGTAGCCATCCATGCACTGCAGAGCTCAGCTGAACTTAAGGGCTGTAATTGGAACCAAGTGAACTCACTAAAGAAAGGGGGTCTCTGAAGTAACTGTCAAGAAAATGAGGGAGCGATAAGGAGCATTAGTCCCCTGTAAACACTTATACCCCCTGATTTCACCTCCCTGTCTTGCTCTGAACATGTAGCTGCCTTATTTTTGACTATCAGGGTTTCAGAAAATATCATTAAAAACAACCTCAATGCTATGAAATTCCATGTTCTCTTATCTTTCTATGCCTTTGATGTTTGATTGTTATTTTAATAATATCTTACCACAACAAAGCAACACATATTTTGTAGAATATTATAAAATAAGTAGGCAAAAACCAAAATAAAAATATCACAATTTGACCATCAAAAATAACAAATATACAAATATACAAAAATAATAAATAGAATAAGTGCCCACTCTTTAGAAGTGTTCTATGGACTAAAACTACATATAAATAAATATAAAATGTTTCTTGCCATCTAAGACATGAGGTCTCTATTAATATCCCAGGTCAGCCTGTGTGCAGTCCTTATCTGGTGGCTTATTGCTAGGCCTGGTTGGCAGTGTGTTCTCAAATCCGAAGGCCAGATCTTCACTAAATTGTATTATAACTCATTTTGGGCCAGTATTTTTTTCCAGCAGGATATGTGTGACCTTATTGTCTTGATGATTTGGGTGTTTTCTTCACTGCAGTCTTTTGACAATAAAACAGAAAGGCATTGATTTCTAGAAGTCAGATGTATCTAAAAACAATCATAAAATGACTAGGCTTTGGGAAAGAACAGCTTGTGAAACGTCTTGTACTGGTGACACTGTTTTATCAGAAAATAGGCCACGGCTATCTCGTAGACCTCTGCATTCCTAGAAGTATCTTTTATGGGTAGAATTACAACTAACTCTCCCATTAAAAAGCACTGTCGAGTCTCACTTGGTTTGGCTCATTTATTTTAAAGGAGATTATTCTATTCTCACCTCACAAATTGTACCATAAAATTTGATTGCTATATAATAATTTGTACAGAATTTGTTGTTGTTTCTTCCCTGTTGTCTCTCCTGTTCCTATTCATTCTCCCTTTCTACCCCTTTCACTTTCCACCTTCCTCTTTAAGCATGCATATACACAAAAGCACATGTACACATGCATACATATTAATAGGCACATAAGTGATCAATGTTTCCTTGTTTATGTCATGAGCAAAGAGATATTGTGAGAATTAAAAGTATCACGTAAGTGCTGTGTGTAAGTGCCCAAATTGATTGAAAAGCTTTTTTATTCCTTGAAAGGTTTGAGCTTCTCAGAGTTTTAGATTTCCTGACTCAAGAAATACATTCAAGGAAATTTTAACTATATAGCAAAAAATGTGTTTGCGAGGCCAGTGGAAATTTGGGTCTGTCGAAACTTCCCAGGGGCAGAAAATGAAAGGTCAAGTACAATCCATCATACATAACAATATTCCCAATATTCAGTTTCATTTTTCTCTGTCCTCATAAAGATTCCAAATTGATCATGGCACACCCGTGACAATACAAGGATTAATGGCAGAGAGTGAAGGAAATGGATTGAAAGAATGCAAACTGGTTTTATAACCCAACTGCCCTTAGAAAATGAGGCTAATGAAATGCATTTCCCCCCTAATGGCTTCCATTGCAGGATACTATGCAGTTTTCCCTGAAAATGTGATAAATTCTTGCTTTACAAATCATCTTGATTTCCTCTTGTTGTCACTCTGTCTAATTCTGCTGAGTTACTGGCAGTACATCGCATCCTGTGACCAAGAGTTATTGCCACCAGTTTCACCAGATATCATATCTTTCTGATTATATGACTTTAAATCATATCTTCCACTAAGAATCAGTGACTTAATTTTCCTGCAGTGTAATTGATAAAGAAAAATCACCAAAAACTGATGTGCTGCTCAATGATTTTATAGCCTTGGCTGTGAAATGATTAGTAGAGAATCCGCAGAAATGATGCTCTGTAATTATGGATTTGTTAGTGGATGGGACGTAGGATGGTACAGCAGAAAAGAGTGATTTGTAAGATAATCATGGAGGTTTGGGCAATTTATGACTAGAATAACTCAGAATTTCTTTTCTGGTTATTTTACCAAAAGAATTACTGTGGCAAAGTCACAAACCTCTGCTACAGAGGATGAGCAACTGTGTAGCTGTAGAGAGAGCCTATTTGAATCAAGGGTCATAGTTTTCCCATGCATACACACACTGATTTGCATATCCATAGTCACACCCACTGTCAGAGAGTCCTAGCTAAAAAAAAAATTACTGATTTTCCTTGCATTATACTGTTGGGGAATAGGTCAAATTCCCATTTTAGTCCTCTTAATTGTCTGATTCTAAGCTTACAGCTAAAGGATTAGCTGTCAGGGAGTCCTTAAAAGTTTAGGGAGTTCTTCAGGATTTATTCTGGATTAGTGTCTTGAAGATTGGATACTATCTCCACCACTCAGTCCCATCCAGCTCAAAATATGGTTAGAAATAGAACAAGATTATGACTTCCCTAGAGGAGGAAAAAGTTAAGCCTCCCTTATGTGAACAAAATAGATTTATTGGACTTACAAATTTAGGACGATTCACAGCATAGATCTTGGTAATCTGGTTGTGTCAGAAAAGTGAAGGATACAAGCCAGTGTAGCATACTTAGCTATTAATTTATTTAGAGCACACATTAAGTAGAGGGCAAGTCATTTTGCCTTTATTATTGTTATTATTATTATTATTTTGAGAATGTTCAGATAAGTAATTTGAGTGGTTTCCCCCTAGAATGGAGATAATATAACTAGCTTTTCATAATGAGAAATAACCCTCAAGATGACTGGAGACTATTCCCTGTCCATGTGCACCAGAAAGTCTTGCTGGGAGGATTGTAGCTTTGTGTCATCTACAAAATTTACTCAAGAGTAATGTTTAATGTGAAGTAATTTTAAAAGCCCAGGGTTTGATCTACCATTAGCTGTGATTTAGAGCCTCATCCTGCCCCCACTAAATTTTAAAATACCAACTTCAAGATAATGTGGTACAGGTAAGTGGTGGAACCAGCCAGGTGGTGGTAGAGTGATCCCTGCACTCCGGAGGCAAAGAAAAGCAGATGTCTGAGTTTGAGGCCAGCCTGGTCTACAGAGTGAATTTTAGGACATCTAGGATTACACAGAGCAACCTTGTCATAAAAAACAACAACAAAAATGTTTTTAAAATTAAATTATAATTATATGATATAACCCTCATTCCTCATTCCTCCCTCCAACTCTTTCCATGTATAACACCTTGCTTTCATTCAAATTCATGACCTCTGTTACTTTCATTTTATGTGGTGGTGGTGGTGGTGGTGGTGGTGGTGTGTGTGTGTGTGTGTGTGTGTGTGTGTGTGTGTTTTCCTAAATATAAAAATACAACCCACTCAGTCTGTATAATGTTACTTATATGTGTATAATTTCAGGGCATTGGATAACCAACTGGGTTGTTCTTCCTTAGGGAAAATGATTTCTCCCACTCTCAGAATTCTTTGGTTGCTGTTCCTCTTTTCCCAGCACCATTCATTATTTATTTATTTTATTTTGCATTCTCTGTCAATTATTAGATGACTGTAATTACACATACTCATTTTTGGGTCTTCAATTTTGCTGTATTGTTCTACATATCCGATTCTATGCTAGCCACCTTACTGTTTGTATTACTATGGGTTGTAATTCTTTTCTGATCAGATAGAATTGAGAAAGTTATCTTAATTTTCCTATGTTTGTTGAGATTATATCCTAATATGTGGTCAACTTTTGAGAAAGTTCCACAGTTGCAGATAACAAAGTATATACTTTAGTTTTGGGGTGTAATAGTTTGTAAATTACCATCATATCAATTTGCCTAATGTTTTTACACTCCAAAATTTCTCTCTTTAGTTTTGTCTTAATGACCTGTCTGTTGGTGAGAGTGAGTACGGAAGAAACCTACTATTATTGTATTGGAGTCAACCTCAACTATGATTTGTGATTTTAGGTCTAATAGTGAATTTTGTTTTTCAATGAAATTGGGTACCCTTATGTTTGGTGTGTGAATGTTTAGGATTATGATAGCCTCTTTTTGGAATTTTTGCTTTAATGAGTATAAGGTATCCTTCTTTATCTATTTAGACTAGCTTTGGTTTGTCAGATATTAGAATAGTTATCTCTAATTACTTCTCAGCTCCATTTTCTTGAGATGTATCATTCCATTCCTTTATTCTAGTCCTGTCTCTACTATTTGTGGTAAGATGCGTTTCTTAGAGACAGCCAAAAGATGGATTTTATTTTCTAATCCAACATGTTGGTATCTTTTTATTGGTGAATTGAAGCAATGAATACTGAGAATTATTACTGAAAAATATTTATTACTTCCTATTATTGTGTCATGTTGCTGCTTTTTAGCCCTCTTTTAATTAACTTACTGAGATTGTGTATTTCTTTTAGGATCTTGGTTGTACTCATTCTTCTTTTTAAAGTATTTCTTCTAATATCTCCTATAACAGTGGTTTTCAACATTCCTATTTTTGTGACCCTGTAATACAGTTCCTCATGTTGTGGTGACTTCCAAACATAAAATTACTTTTGCTGCTATTTCATAACTGCAATTTTGTTATTGTTATGAATCATAATACAAATATCTGATATGCAAATGGTCTTAGGTGACTCCTGTAAATAGGTCATTTGACACCTAAGAAGGTTGTGACCCACACAGGTTGAGAACCATTGCCCTATGGAGTTGGCTTGAGGTATATAAATGTGTTAAATCTATTTTTATCATGAAACATTTTTTATTATAACTGAGAGTTTTCCATGCATAGTAGTTTGGGTTGCCATCTATGATCTTTTAGAGGTTATAGAAAATTCACCCAGGTCCATCTGGATTTCAAAGTTTTCACTGAAAAGTCAGGTGTTATGCTGATGGGTTTGCCTTTATAGCAATGTAGTCTTTATATCTTCAGCTTTAATATCATTTTTTTCTTATGTAATTTTCTTATTTTATTATGTGTCAAGTGGAATTTCTTTTCTGGTTCTATTTGGTGCTGAGTATGACCTGTACCTTGATAGACTCCTCTTTCCTTTGATTTAGGATAGTTTCTTATGTGGGCTTGCTGAAAAAATTTCCTATGCCTTTGACCCGAGTTTCATCTCCTATGACTATTATTTATAGGCTTTGTCTTTTTATAGTGCACCATAGTCACTGAATGTTCTTTCCTTAGGTTTTTTTAGATTTAACATATTTTTCTTTGACTTTGTATTCCATTTATTCTACCATGTTCTTGAGACCTGAAATTCTGTCTTTTATTTGATCCAATCTGTTGCTGAGGCCTCTGAGTTTTGCCCCTTTTTTCTTCTTCTTCTGTCTTAGTCATACTTCTATTGCTGTGAAGAGATACCATGAGCAAAGAAACTCTTTTTTAGGAAACTCTTAAATAGGAAAGGAAAGCATTTATTGGGGTCTTGGTTACAGTTTTAGGGGTATATATATATATGTATATAAATGTACAGTTTTAGGCATATATATGTATATGCATATCTGTATATATATTTACATACATATATAACATATATTTGTGTTTTGTTGTATGGATTTATATATGGCTTTTTAGTTACTTATAGGTATGTGAATATATATGAATGAATTTATATATCTATATCTGTCCTGCTGAATTTATTTAATGTTGCTTATATGTGTTTGTATTTAGGGCTGACTGCTTGGGTCAGATACTAAGAGAGATTGTCCTTAGAGATGACTGGTTGTGGTCATATATTATTTATGATTCAATAAAGTTTGCCTGAGGGTTCAGGATATAAACCAACCACAAGCTATAGAGATCAGGCAATGGTGATACAACACCTTTAATCCCAGGACTCAGGGTTAACAGATAGAGCTCTGCTAATTCAAGGCCACAATGACTACACAAAATTGATCCAAACCTAAAAGAAAAAGCTCACACAAAGGTTATCTCCTGGGATCACATGCCTTAATCCCAGCACTGGGGAGGTGGGGACAGGAGTGATATGGGTAGATGAAGAAAGCAAAACCTGGCAGGAGGAGACATGAACTGAGAGCTTTTGTCTCTGAGGATTCATGGAGACAAGCTTGCCATTTCAACTGTGTAAAGGTAAGATCTACTGGCTTGGCTGTTTTGCTCCTCTGATCTTCAACTTGAAGCATGAACCCCAATATCAGTCTCTTGAGTCTTTTTCATTCTACCACCATTAATTCTCCTTCTCTCTGCAGCCACTAATTCCCTATACCTCTTCATCTGAGGGTGTGGTCTCCTGAGATTTCCAGCACCTGTGTTATCAGTCAGTATAGCCACTTTTCAGCTTCTGTTCAGGTGACTACATTGTTGAGATGGCATGAGTGAAGCTTCTCTGACATACATAGAAGACATGATAAAGTTATAGTTTTGCTCATGTTAGTTGGCTTCAGATTGACTATGGCTCTGTTAGGCACCAGGACTCAGAATGCAGAGTACATTGTAACTGGAGTGTAAAACATGGCCAAGGAAAGAGTCATGGAATACTTCCTGTAAGGTGATACCCTGGTTTGGTGATACACTATGTGGGCCTGTGGGACTTAATAGCACATGGCCATATGATGGTTTTACAGAAAATTGATGCACCTCACAATCAGGAAAGGGAAAGAAGAATCAGAAAAGATCTGGTGGAACCCAGTGAAAGTTTCCAGGAGTCCTCTCCAAGCAGAGTTAAACAATTTCTTCAGAGTCCAATAATGACAATGTGCATAAGGGTTGTCCATCATAAAGCCCATGAGAAAATTGGTGTCAGGGTTTTTATTGGAAGATGCTTATGCATACATGCTCTTCTTAGCATGTACCCAAATTCTGGACTCCCAGAAATAAGCATGTACTCATCATCAGTCCTATTTTTTTTTTTGAAGTATGTTAGAATCAGCCATTCTTCTCAGGTACTGCCAGCAACTCTCCTGAATGAAGACCCAATCAGCTCTGTACACAGGCTTTTCCAAGTCACAAGGCCTCAGTTCTGTCATACCAACTCCTTCCTGCACTGACACACAAGCATGCTTACATTTTATTGCACAGGGCAGAGCATGTGGCCAGAGAAGATACCCAAGCTACATGAAGGTGTATTCCTCCTCTTGGATAGCAGTTTGTAAGTTTAGAGCAGTGGTTCTCAATCTCCCTAATGCTGTGACCCCTTAATACAGCTCCTTGTGTTATAATGTCCCCCAGCCATAAATCATTTTTGTTGCTACTTCATAAATGTAATTTTGTTACTGTTATGAATTATAATGTAAGTAACATGCGGATGGTCTTAGGCGACCCCTGTGAAAAGATCATTTGACTTTCTTCCCAATCTGTGGAGACCCACAGATTGAGAACCACCATTTTAGACTATAATACCAATAGTACCAATAGCTTTCTTTCAGTTTGTTAAACAAAAAATAAAAATAAGAAGGAATCAGTGTTTTCTACATTTGTACATGTATATTCACATATTTTCATGGTCTAGACTCACATTTTTTAGCATTTACTCATGTGTATGTGTGTATACATGTATGCAATGACATACATACAGAGGTCAGAGGACAACTACCCTGAGTCAATTCTTTCCTTCCACCTTGATGAGGTGGAGTCTCTCATGTTTTTGCTTGTGTTGCACACTCTGGGACAGCTACAGCTCACAATGTTTAAACAGAAACATACACACACACACACACACACACACACACACACGAGTCATGAAATGTAGAACAAGCATTAGGGACACTGGATATTGGTTAATACATGTTTTTCTTGTTGCTTGCTTTTGCAGATCAAATTGGTCTGTGGTTCCTTCTTGGAGACAAGCATTTTAGTTTTCTTTTGATGCTCTCTATGTTCTCTACGTAGTGTTGTAGTTCTTGAAATCCTGCTTGTGATTAGATCCCTGAAGAGCATTCCTGGCCCTCGATGTGTTTCCTTACCTCTTCTCCTTTTAATCCTCCAGCTGTATTCAGGCTCTGCCTGCCCAAGCCTCTTAGGTCATGTGCACTGTGATTTGCCCCGTGCTTTCCTTGATGTCCTCAGCTGTTTTGATACTTTATTTGATAATCTTTTCTTGTTTTTTTTGACCTTTTATTCATTAGCACAAATGACAAGTAGAGTATTCTTTGTTTGTTTTCTTTGGTAAAGGTTAAGTCAGAAAAATTAAAAAGGTAGTTAGTGTTAGGCACATATATTTACTTTTATGTTTTAGGCTTTCTAGCTATTTATAATTCTTTAAAAAAACCCTCATGATCCCTTTCCACTTACCCAATTTCTTTGAAGTTTATATCATTAAAAATAGAAATTAAAAATTTGAGAGTATAATACAGTTGTTTTAACTTCAACATCTCCATCTAATTTTGACTTTAAAAAATTTATTTTGGGTGTCATAATTAGAACAACTCCCCCTTTCATTTCCTTTCTCCAAACTTGTTTTTTTTTTTTTTTACAAACAGTGGTTTGAAAGAATATATAATATATGCATATTATATATATATGAACTATAACCTGCTCCGTCTGTATAATGCTATTAGTATGTATACCGAGAGTGGGAGAATCGTCTTCAGGGAAGAGCACACCAATTGGTTATCCAATACCAAGAGGAATGGTGTAAAGTTAGGACTTGGAAGGAATTGTATTTGGAATATAGTGTTAGAAGACAATATCTCCATTTTCATTGAATGGGGAATTTTATATGGATCTATTCTTTATGGTTAGATGTAAGAATGTTTTATTGCTATTTATAAAAGCCTGCATTAAAAGAATATAATATTGGTACTCCCAGAGTGTCATCTAGTTAGAAAACTAATTATATTAAAATGGCTGCAGAATTTCAATAATCTGCCAAAAAGACAAATCAAGATTACCATCTAAATGACTTATTTAAGTAAGGGATAATTTAGAGCTCTTGAGACCTTCTCTACACATATTTAAAATTCTGGTTTTGTCTTAGCTCCACTCCTTTCTTATTTCTTGCAGTTTCTGCAGATGACCACAACTAAATTCAGAAAAAAATAAAGGACTAAGAAGGAAACTCCCCTTCCCTTTCCTGTCAGGGCCACACACGGCACTGCTTTTGAACTTCTGAACTTATTAATGTCTGTTTCTTCTGTCTCAGTAGAGGAAGAATCTCTCTCTGATCACTCAGGGCTGGCTTCCTTCCTTATTAGTACTTCTTCCTTGCCACCTTGCCACCGTTTCTCTCTCTCTCTCTCTCTCTCTCTCTCTCTCTCTCTCTCTCTCTCTCTCTCTCTCTGTCACGTGTGTGTCCTCCCCTTCTCCCTACTCCTTCTTACATTCTTCCTTATTACTTCCTTCTTTGTCTCATTTCCTTTCCCTTTCTTTTATTCAATCTTTACATCTATTCACATTTTTCATGTTTTGATTTCTTATTTTTCAGTCAGCATACAAAGCAATAGGCATCACTAGCACATTTCCACACACAATTATCATCATGCTTTGTTCTCATTAGCTCCCGTTCTCTTTTACCCTTCTTAGTGTCCTCTGACATGTTTGGCTGGTTCCTTTCCTCTAGGCTAGTCTTCTGCTGCTTTCTTGTTTTATATATATTCATATATATAATATATATATGTACATATGTAATGTACATACACACATATATACATATATATATTGTGTATGTTTTCCATTTAAATAATAATTATGTCAACAGCAACTTGACACAGGCAGCTTCCAGCTTCTCTCCCTTGTAATGAAAAGCCTTTTGTAGATCATGATGTTTTGTACCCATGGCAAAGAAGACTGCCCTGAAGGTGGCTCTCTGGCTTCAGTCTCTGGGAAATTGCTAGGAAGACCCATCATTCTTATTTCTCATCCATGCAATGTTCATTGTGTGACTTTTAAGTTCTGTTGCTATTTTGTGTAGGTAAACACCACAGGCATTGCTTAAATGGCAAAGCGATGTTTCCATGACATCACCAATGAAATAATCAGATAGCGTGCATTGAGAGTGTTGCTGTTCCAGACACTGAGCTGAATGTTCATGCAGACTATGTCATTTTGTCCTACTGATAACCTCGTGAGACAGGACAGATTTTTCCCAGTCAAGAAAATAGAATTGGAAGCAGTACACATTAAGGCACTAGCTTGGGCATATACAAGAAATAGGAGGCATTTTTGATAGCGTTCTTGCTAACATTCCAGCACTATATATTTTCGGGGATAGTGGCATGTGTACCCAAGATGCCAGCCATCAGGTTTCTATCCTCTGCAAAGCTCCTGAGGCTGCCAAGATACCTCATTCTCTCCGCTGTCATCTGTACACCCTCTTATCACAGTGGTTCTCCATGTCGGCTCAGCATGATAATATTCCTGGTCTCCATCCTGGGCAGTTAAGTCAAACCTCAGTGTGAGTGTGGGCATATAAGCTTTGAACACTCACTTTGGGAATTTTCATGATCTGGTGTCAAGAGGTTTGCAGTTAATCTTTCTTCTGAGTGCCCGGCCTTTGTTCTGAAGTGTTCTCCTCAGAGTGGAGGGGACATTGCGTTCTAAATAATGGAACAGTTGATAAATCAGCTTTACTATGGACAATGGAACTGGGAATAATTCTTCAGGTTCTGTTTGATTCTTCTATTGAATGAAAAGTACAAGTATTCTTGACTGAATGAATCCTTATGGAATTGTGAGCTGATGGCAAGAGCTACATGATTTTCTCCGAACATTAGGGAAAAATGAGACATCTTTCTTCAAACTGTTTCAGGTCAAAAGTTCACTAAAATCTTCACAACATTTGGGGAATAAATGTTGCATTTCAGTTTCTCTTGTAATAAGAGAACATTGTTGTGTACAATGGATTTTAGTGAATATGAAGTTCTATGGAAAATATTGAATTTGCATGATATTATTAACACATTTCTTATTAATTCATTAATAATGAATTAATTCATTTTGGTTCATTTAAAAGTATTTGAAATCACCAAGCTATGGAATATACACATTGCAGCAGGGAAAAGGGTTTTGAGTAATTTCTTTGACAATATCAATATAACTCTCCTATTTTGAGAAACAAAATGCCGGAAGGAATTTTGAAATAAAGAAAATATTGCTTTTCCAAAAGTATCTCTCATTTTGCTAATATTAGAAATAATGTGGGGTTTCCATCTGAATACCTTTCATTTTATCCTTCCAGGTTGGGAATCTGTCATCAGGAATCACTGACTATTAGGCTTCATGTCTGGAACAAGTGTAGTGCTTCTAGTACTTATGACAATAATGGAAATCTCTTGGGAACAACTTACTTTGCTGATATACAGGAAGCAGACAAAACAATAATATTTTATTACACAGAAGAATAAAAGCCAGCAAATCAATCAGCCTAGAAATGAGAGATATGGAAAGCTGAGGGTACAGAGTCCTATAATAATCAAAAAAAAAAAAAAAACCCTGAGACAATCACTGACCATCTGGGAGCTATAGAATTTTATCAAAGGCTATCAGAATAAAAACCATTTGGGGATTTTTAAAAGGCTGCTTCTATTTTGTCAGGTAAAAATTATATATATATATATATATGTATATATATATATATATACATATATATATATATATATATATATACATCCATCCTTAGGTAAGATTCTTAACTTTGAAAATAGGTCTGAAATATGAGTCTTTCAAAAATTAAAGACTGTGAGACTCAGATAAAATTGAATTCCAGCCCCAGTTTCCCTCATAAAGAAATGTGTGAACTTGGGCCAATTATCTGGTCCTTCCAGGCCCTCTATTTCTTTGTTAAACTAGACAATCAGGGAAGACTTCTAACTCAATCACTGTATAGCATTAGGCTTTCCAATAGGAAAAATGAATGAGTTGGAATTGCAATATAGGAGTCCACACTTCTGCAGGGAAAAGAACCACACTGTAAGTCAACAGCTGTGCTCTACCCACTGCACAATGCTGTGCAAAACCCCTGTGGCCTGAGTGAGGTTTTCAGTCCCCCATTTCCTCAGTTGTAAATGATCTCAATTCAATGGTACTAATGGCAAAGAAATACAGTATGTGTCACTTTTTTTTTTTGAGATATCATACTCAAGGACCATACTCAAATAAAGAAAATTTCTGCCCACTGTTCTGTAGTTAGGTATCTCAGACCAAGGTCTGTCACAGTCCATTTGTGGGGAGGCCTTTCTTCCTGGCCTGCACATAGGAGCCGTCTCTCTGTGGCTTTACACTGTTATTAATGGAGAGAGGGTATACACTCTTCTACCTTGTTCTGCTTTATTTCATTAACCATATTGAAAACATAGCCTTTATTGTTAAACAATAAAGCTCTGATAACTCAACCAAACACTGAAACATGGAAAAGCCATTGGGGAACATAGAAACATTATCCATAAAATATGGAGAATGTGTTCTGGAGTGCTTTGGATTATTGTTCCGTGCTCATTTTCATGAAGCTCACCATCCACATCAGATTAGGTTCTACTCTTATGATCCCATGTAACTTTCACCACCACATCCTCACAGGGCTTACTCTAAATACTCACATCTGGTTTAGGGTTTGACCACATGAAGTTTGGGAGTACACAATCCAGACCACAGTACCAGACATGATATTTTCTTTATAACCATCTAATTTTCTATTAACATGAAGATAACAGTAGTAAATGTAGTCCAACGTATTGAGTGGATGCATCCAATGTTAATGGAACTACCCAGTGTTAGAGTATATGTGAATTATTTAGCCATAGCCAATAAAATGAGTTTTCACATCTGTAGCATGTATGTTTTCCACCAGCCCGCTAAAAGCCATAAACAAAACAAAATTTATGTTACTGAAGCACTTTAAAAAAAAATTTGGTTTTGATTTTTTGAGACAAGGTTTCTCTGTGTATCTCTGGCTGTCCTGGAACTCACTCTGTAGACCAGGCTGGCTTCCAACTCAAAGATCCCACTACCTCTGCCTCCTGAGTGCTGGGATTAAGGGCCTGGTCCACCACTGCCTGGCTACTGAAGCACTCTTACACTAGTACTAATTGGGGGAGGACAACAAACAGGGAATTTAATAATTATATAATAGGATGTTTTATATCCTATATTGGATATAAACCTATCTATAATATATTATACACTCATTTAAAATGTGGGGGAGTCTATACAAACTAACAAAACAAGATGTCTTAGACTGAAAGACCAAATACAAGTTACACAATAGTTTTTATCATATAATTACATTTTTGCAAATAGATGTTTTGGAGAAATTACATATGAACTCGTCTGTGCACCTCTTCTCTTAGAAGTGGAAACTCAGAGGTTTTAACTTATATTACATATTTTCTGATTTCTAATGTTATTTAAAGCATATAGTTGTTTTAAGAAAGCAGATGATTAAGAAAATACAAACTATTGTGAATATAGGCTTTGCCTGTTTTCTAGTTTATATTAGGAATACTTTTAAAATTATTAGTAGAGGAATAAATGTGCACATTGTAAACAATTGCAAAAATAAAAAGCAGAAGTTCATGAGTTGTACCAATTTCCTCTAAGGGCTCTTGGGACTTTATTCCATCAGTAATTTCTAGATTTTCTTAGAAACTGAGAAATGACATGTATGTTATTGATGATTCTTGACACTTCCCTTGTAGGCAGTATCCCCCAATCTTTGTTCTTCCCTGACCAACAAATATTCTTTATCAGTTATTTTTCTGTTGTGATAAAAACAAACAACAAAAACCTGGCTAACACTCCCCACCTCTCTCTCTCAGGGCCTTGCCTGGATTCTCCATGACTTCCATATCCACACCCTTTCTCTGACCCACAGGAAACATTTCAGGATAGGGAGCAGAAAGATTTCTGTGAGATTGTGTCACCTAGAGATATCTGAACTCACACTCATAAAGTCTAACCAACATGACTGTCTAACAAGGACAACAATATCAGACACATCTAAGTTGACAGAGGAAAGCCCATGAGACCTCAACCCCTAGCAAAGTACTCTAGGCAGCTAAGGAACACTGAGGGTGGGCAAAATAGTCTTTTCTAGGAAAGAGCCAACCAACTGCCTATCTAATACCAGAGGTAAGTTTCAAAACATACACACAAGTAACACAACCAAGTATGTTGTATTTAGTGACATATATGTACATACATATATGAATGTAACAACATGGATTTGAAAGACAAGAAGAGAAGGGTGTGGAGGGAGAAAAGGAAAGGGGAAAATGATGCAATTATATGATAAACTCAAAAAGAAAAGTGGATGAAATGCTGTAAATAAAACGACCTAAGGAAGAAAGATTTTATTTTGACCTATGGTCCCAAAATGATAGATTCTGTAATGGGTACAGCATTGCAACAGGAGTAGGAATAAGAGATCACATTTCACCTGGAAGGCAAAGCAGAGACTAGGAAGCCTGCTCCCAGTGACGTACTCCATGTGACAATGCTCCTCTTTTCTTAGGTTTCATGGCCTTCCCTAAACAATATTGATAGCTAGGGACCAAGTGTTTTAATAAATGAGCCTATGAGAGACATTTCTCATTCAAACCATTCACACCCTAATCCTTTTGACTTCATGTCTATTCCTACCTTGGTTTAATTAACATTCATACTTGATGTTTTATTAGAAATACTGTATAAATATTTTTAATAACTGAGCTGCACAGAATATTATATGTCCTACCTTACATAATTTTAAATTTCCAATGTTATAAACTAGCCTATTTGCTTTATTCTCTATATACAGGTATATAGTTTTCACTTCCCAAAACTTTTCTTAAGGGTTATAAAATTACATTTAATATGTTCAAACACAGAAAAGCATTCTATTTTGGTTGACATCATTTCTCTTAGATCAATATTCAGAAAAGCAATAAGTAGTTAAATGTGGAAGGCACTTCTTAAATATTAACACATTCTCCCTTGTCCATTCCTTTAATTTTTGTTTCATCTCCCTAGTTGAGCACCTAGATCCTTGACTTCACATTTCTTCAGAAAAACAAAACAAAACAAAACAAAACAAAATCAAAAAAACCAAAATCACATGACAGTAGAAATGAAACAGGGAGTTAGGAAGAGAGGCTTTTTCTATATTGAGTTTCAAAGCTTATTCAATGAGGGAGACAGGAAGAAACTAAGGGTAAATTAAAATGTTTTAAATAAAACCCTTAGAAAAATAGACCAATGTCCTCTAGTCTACTCTTTCTGCTATATTACATGTCAAGGAGTAATTAATAAAAAGACAAAAGCATGAGATGAATGGGACTGTGGTTGTTGCAAGGTCAGCATTGACTAATGTCTAATTGTTCCTGTGAACTCTTCAGAATCTCACACCTTAGTAACAGACTAACAACAGTTTCATCACATCTTTCTGAATATATAACCCTCAAAAGCAGCTGTACACCATCCACAGAGCTTTCAACATAACAGATGCGTCTGTGTCAACATGTCCCCATCAGTGATACAGAGTACTTGAGGACATCAGAGCAGGTTGAAATAATAAACCCTCAGCATTTACTTTCAATGGATAAAAACATAATGACCTGTATGACACAGGTCAATAGTGCAGCACAATTCAGAAGGCTACTCATTAGTGTGGAATCAATGAATTAAAGAGTAAGGGTGATAAAGGACTCACCTAGTGATTCAGAGGAAGGAACAAAAAGCTTAAATTCAGGAAGTCAGTGTATTTGAGTTGTCATTTGTAGAATAAAGCAACAATAATTCTCTACTCCTCTATACTCCTAGTGGCTGCTCAAGTGTGTGTGTGTGTGTGTGTGTGTGTGTATGAGTGTAACATGAAAAATAAAAGCCCCAGAGACAGATATTGGGGTTCATGCTTCAAGCTGAAGATCAGAGAAGAAAATCAGCGAAGTCAGTAGACATTACCTGCACACAGCTGAAATGGCAATCCTGTCTCCACAAATTCTCAGAGGCAAAAACTCTCAGTTCCTGTCTCGTCCTGCTTTTTATTCCTTTCTCCACCCAGCCATATCACTCCTGTCTCCACCTCCCTAGTTTTGGGATTAAAGGCATGTGATCCTAGGTGCTGAGATGGCTTTTGTGTGAGCTCTTTCTTCTATTACTGGATAAATTTCATGTAGTCAATGAGGACTTGAACTAACAGAGATCTGTCTACCTCTTAATCCTGAGTTCAGTATCACCACAGATCTATGGCTTCTGGGATTAAAGGTGTATATCACCACTGCCTGACCTCTATACTTGTAGCTGACTTTACATTCTGAATTCTTAGCCAAGCAAGCTTTAATAAATCATAAATAATACATCAACATATACATATACATACATACATATATATATGTATATATATATATATATATATATATAGGATTGATAAAAAGACAAGAGCATGAGATGAATGGGATTGCAGTGGCAGCAAGGTCAGCACTGACTAATGTTTAATTATCTATCCCTATAAACACTTTAGATCTCATACACACACACACATATATATGTATATATATATATATATATATATATATATATATATACTATTGTGTGTACATCACAGATATATATATATTATATTGTGTGATATATATAGACCCTATTTGGTGCACATAACAATTATGTATGCTATTGTGTGACTACTATGTTACAAAATAGTATAACTTTATATGAAGATTAAATATTTATTCTATTTATTAACTTCTCAGTTTAACAAATGAATATGGTATAGGAATCAAATTTAAACAAAAAAAATCACAATCTGTCTTTTTACAAGCAAGCCTGTTATTGAAATTGTAACATGAAGAAAATTATATCATTTCCCCTCCTAGTAACTATACCTGAGAAATGTCACTGAAATGTTACATATAATTCTAAATACTACTCTGCTGACATGCCACCTATCATCCATAAACACCAGTGAAGCCCCTGTGATGCCACAGACTGCTTATCACCCATAAAGCAAGCCATAAGAATTTGCCATCTGAGAGCATTAAATCTGACAATGACGGAGTGTTGATTTTAGTGCTAGGGAATTTCTATGAATCTAAACTTAAGCAATATCTGGATGACTCATGGAAAAGTGAACTATACATTTTTAAGAGTAATGATACCTATTGTGACTTCTTTCTCTGACAGTGAACAAGAAAAGGAAAGAAGGAAACAAACTTCCAAGAAGAGAATTTCATTTAGTGAATGAAATGATGATGAGAATAGAAAACCATTGTTTAGAATTTATAAATCATTGCAGAAATTGGTGATGAAATTAGAGGGTGGAAGTTTGAGGTAAAATCTAATTTTATAATTTCAAATAATCTCAAATAGCGAGCTAGAGCAGTTGGATGCTAAGATCTTATGTGAAAATTAAAATAATATCAAAATTTTAAAAACTCTAAATTATACACAAAATTTGTAAGTTAGATTTCCTCATTCAAATGTACTTTCTTTGGCTTTCTAGATTCTTCTCTTAAATGTATATTCTATCCATGTTAACTATCAATAGCTTTAACTTTATACAAATGCATTCAGTTTTGCTCACCAGTCCTTCCCAATTACCTTCTAGAGTTAGTAGTTGACTGCCAGCATTCACGAAATCTATTTTGACCACATACAATTTGAACATATATGTGTTAGCAATCTACCATGGTCCATGGCCATCTATGGGAAGTTAAGTATGCTGGAAAGATAACAAGTATACTTATGAAAGAATGAAATAGCACCATGTGTAATCATGTGGTGTCATGCATTACTATTAGTATATTAGTTACAAGAAACAACACAAAAACTGAAGCATGAATAAATAAGAGCTCCCAAGAAAAGCAGAGCTTGGACGACCAGTGATGTGGTAAGAAGCTGCATGAGAGCAAAGGAGATGGAGAGACATACAAAGTATACATGGTGCTATTTCATGTATACTTTGAGTTGGATAAGAAGACTAGGCCTATGTATATTTGTAGCAAATCACAGATAACTGTGAAGGTCAGGGTGAAAGACCAAAAAGTTAAATCACGTGGAAACATGACACTGTTATAAAGACCTTGTGTGGGTAAATGGATTTTCTGTAAACAGACAAGGAGAGTTTTGAGCCAAAACCAGATTCATTTTAAAAACGGACAGTGAAGGTTGAGATAGCTTTTCTGAAATGCAAATTGGTTTGGCTTTTCTTTTCTTTCTTTCTTTTTTTTTTCTTTTCTATTTTCCTTAATTCAACCTCTTCAGACCCAACATATCCAAGAGCTTTCCTTTTCCTCAAAGAATAAAGGCCACAGTGCTTATCAGGGCTCAGATTAGAGCAGCCTCTTCCACTGCATCCTACAGCTCCATCTGGACTCTGCTCCCTTCTTGTCCTCTTCTCTTGTGGACATTTGCTGTACATTTTCTTCCGACTGAATACAATTCTGCTAAACTTTTGTTGTTGTTGTTGTTAGTTTCTTCGGTGATGTCTTCTGCTATCTATGCTAACCTGATCATGACTTCTAGAGAAGATGCCTTTCTCACTCTCTGCTTTCCTCTTTATTTACTGAGGCATGATCTCTTCCTGAATCCAGAACTCACCACTTCTGGTTATTCAAGCAACTTAGCTTTCCCTGGGGATTCTCTGGCTCTGGACTAGGATGAGCAGAGAATTTTAGCATCTGAATTCAAGCTTGCAGTGAAAACCAGCTCCCCAGCCCTACTTACCTCAACGAATGGATTTACTCATTGTGCAAAGGACCTCAGCTTGTAAAACGTTCCATATTTGTTATTTACAAGGGTGGTTGTTTGACTTAATTATGAAGTTATATGATTATGCCTAGTTATACTATAGATTTCTGAGAACAAAGACTATATTTGAATTTCCCACCATATGCTCCATTTCCTGCATGAGCCTATATAGTTTTATTGTCAGAGTTAGCTAAACAAATAAATGAAATACCAAAAGCACAATAATTTTCATTTCCTAAGCTATCCTATCCCAATAACATGATCTTTTGGATCATCAGAAAAATGTCCTTTGTTCACATGGTCCTGACTTATAAAATTTGAAGTATTGGCTCTAACTGGTTTATTTAACTGATTGTTTTAAAAAATATAGACTTTTACTGATTTAGTAACAAAACAATACATTTTGTCCTTCTGAGTTTTGTTAAAAGTCAGTGTAGTTTCTAGATCATAGTTGAATTCTAACTAGAAGTTAGGGCGATAAGACCGGGATCTGAAAAGTAAGAAAGCAATTATAAGGAACAGAATTACTAGAGTTTAAATGGAACATGTTGATTAATTTATTAATATGAACATTCAGGGCACTTTATTTGGTACTGCATATTATTCAAAGCAGAATGTACTTTTTGTTTGTTTTGCTTTTTTTTTTTTTTACACTGGCTTGTACTCTAATTGCAGATCTAAATGTACCCAAAACTACCCATATTCATTACACGACAGAAAGAAGTGTTCTAAGTGAAAGTTAATGGAAGAGAAAAGACACATTTTTTTTTAACTGAAGGAGTCTGGCAAGACTACAGGAAATTTATTTGAGCCAAGAAGGAAAGGTGTTCTTTTGACTATTAGATATAAGTAAGGCAAAAATTTCGGCAAGAAACAAAATAAAACAAAACAAACAAACAAACAAAAAAACAAGTAAAAGTACAAAGAACAAAAAAGAAAGATTACCTTGATATGGAGGAAGTGGTCCCAAGCTGACTAGAGAAAACATGGGTATATTATGACTTCATGTGTTTGGGGTAGTTTGGGAAAGTTGGCTTGGAGTATGTGGCAGTTTGGATGTAATTGCCCCCCATAATCTCATAGGGAGTGGCACTAATAGGAGATGTGGCTTTGTTGGAGTATGTATAGCCTTCTTGGTTTCCTGTGCTCTGGATACTACCTAATGAGTCAGCTGACTTCCTGCTGCCAACAAGATGTAGCACTCTCAGCTCCAGCACCACCACATCTGCCTGCATGCTGCTTTATCCCCCATCATAATGATAATGGACTGAACTTCTGAAACTGTAAGCAAGCCACCCCAATTAAATGTTTTCTTTATAAGAGTTGCTGCGGTCATGATGTCTCTTCATAGCAACAAAAGCCGTAAGACACACTAATAAGCCTGTCCTGCTTGTATGTATCTGGTAAATATGCAGTAGTAACTAAAAGGACAAGTGTGTCTGTTCTAGTGGCAACATGAAGGTAGGTTGAGAGAGGTACTGTGAGCTGAGTGGCACAACCAGAAAACTCTACAAGACCCTAAGACATCAAAGTGGACCTGCCTGGCATGCTGCCAGAAAAGCAAGGAGCAGGCAACAGTTTGACAGACTTCTTTTTTTTTTTTTTTTTTTTTTTTTTATGGGAACTGAAGAAGAAAGTTCTGAGAAGTCTTGATGTTGTTATAACTGAAGTGTAATGAGCAAATATTTGTTTAAGAAAATAATGTTTAGACTGACACCATGATACAACAGTGAAATTACATGTATAAAGGTTCCTGGGCAAGAAATAAGTTGCACATTTTCAGAGTGGGTGGGGAGGGTGAGAATTATAAAAACAACAACCCAGTTTGAGTTAGCAGTAGACGGAAAATGATTTACATGGGATTAGAAAAATGTAAGGCAACCAGAGTGCAGACTTTTAAATCACGGAAAGGCACCGGTGTCAACTTTAGCAGAAACGAGATAATTTTATAAGCAGGAGTAATAATATTCTGTTTATATTAACAAGTACTGATCTGTTTCCAACATCAAACATAGATTTAAAAATGAAAATTACTTTGTAAGTAACTAAATATTAGTTTAAATGAAAGTCTTTGAGACTCTAAAGTCCAGGCTTTTAATATGTAACCCTGTGACATTGATCCTCACCTTGTAGAGCCTCAGCCTGGATTTATTTGCTCTCTTACCAGACATCAGTGGGCCATAGACCAAATCCTTCCTTGTCCTTTCTTGTCCACTTCCCCTTTTGTTAGACCATATCATAGTATCACAGTCACAGAGTTCAACATTTTCTTTTCCTTTCTTTTTCAAGACAGGGTTTCTCTGTAGTTTTGGAGCCTGTCAGCTGGTCCTGGGAACTAGCTCTATAGACCAGGTTAGCCTCAAACTCATAGAGATCCGCTTGCCTCTGTTTCTTGAGTACTGGGATTATAGGTGTGTGCCACCACCTCCCGATTTAGTTCATGGTTTTCATAAGAAAATGTAGTGGGTATTAATGCCAATTTTTCATTTCCCTTCCTTCTCTTCTCTCTTGAATATAACTTTCCATCATTGCTACATTGGCTCATAGTACATCAATGAAGTTAGTTTGCACTTTATCGCCATATATGAAGTGTCTGATAAAAGAATATGTGTCCATAATGCAAGTGCATGAGCTATTCCACCCCTCCCCAGAAATTTTGACTGTGCTTTATCTGAATAGGGTGTGAATGAGCATACTGGATGTTCCTGAAACAGGGGATACAATGACTGCACTTTATGAGCCCCTGGTTTGTGGTGAAAACCCTTACAGTCTATCCATCCTTGGACATACCTATCTCTTAAGATTATCAGCATTTAAAACCATCTGTTTTAAGCAACCCTAGAGTTTAATAGCCTGCATATTTTTGGCAGACTTCTCTTCACAGTGCAATATAACATGACAAACAGATAATCAATTTAGTATCTTTCTTTAGGAAAGAGACAAAATTTATATAAACAATTTTCCTACTGGTCAGTTTCAATGTGAGCTAAATATTTCATGCAGATTAATGGTAGAAGTATTTTTCTAGCTGGGTAGAATATAATATTGCCTTTATAATATTAATACTGGGTTATATATAAGGCTCAAATAATCATTGCCCAATAACTCTCTCAGAGGTAGTTTTATAATACAGGATGCACTTATAAAGAAGTAAATAATAAATGAAAGCTAATCAAACTTCTTTGCCACTAAACACATACAAAATAATTACTAGTGGTTATCCAAAAGGCAGTAACAATAGCCAGTAAGATAAGTCATGATTATAAATCATTATAAAAATCAACACACTAATTATATTTGGAATCATATTCTGATGAACATTTTTAATGTAGAAGCTATCATCCAGCTTGCTTCTTGTGGTGTGCCTCCAGTAAAAGTGGTTCATCTCACAAATGATGAATGACTTTCCTTTATACGTAGGCAGTTGTATGGTTGATATCATGCATAATCTGACCCTTTCACAGGTGAACCTTTGAAAAAATTTTGGATTTTAATCTTTTACATTTGTCTTAAATAGTTTGCATCTTTTATCTTATAAAACTAGGCTTCTTATATCCATTGAACAAGCCAAGTAAAGAATCAGAACATATATTTCTCTGTTCACTACCAGTTCTGAAGTTGAGTCAGCTCCTGTTGACCTCTTGAGAGATACAGTTTTATCCCTAACTCATGAGAATCTCAGCTACAGTAAGTGTATAATGACCTCAGGAGTACTTTCTAAAGGCCAGGTTTTAGTAATGAACTCTGTTGAGGGTTTAGGAATATTCTTTTATTTCATGAAGTAAGTGTTCATTAAACATCTAGTTAGTGTGAAACATTATTCTAGGTTTAGTAACAATACAGTAAACAAATTTAAAAAGGGAAAAAAACAGCTGCTGTTAGATCTTAATTTGTAAGGCACAAGGGATAAAATGTATAGAAAAGCAAAAACATGAGATAAATAGATTCATGCATAAAAGTTAGAAGAGTAATGGAATGGGCATGTTAAAAGTGTCAGAGATGACAGCACCAAGGGTAACAGCAGACCCATGAAGAAATGATTTTGAGGAATATGAGAAGCACTAAGTATTAAAAATGCCAAAAATAAATTGTACTCCATTGAAAGAGAAGCTGTGACCTCCCATCCCTTGATTCTAGAATGGCCATGATGGCTTGTTTCTCTGTCATAATGTGCAGAAGTGATGCTCTTGAATAAGAACAGACCAGAAAATGTCATGCAGCTTCTTCCCAGATGGGCTGAAACCTACTGGTTGCCATGTAAAAAATGACGATGTTAACAAAGAACCCCCCCCCAAAAAAAAAACCATTCAGAGAGAATATGTGTGGAGAAATAGAGACCATTTACACACTGCCATCTGTTCCAATTATTCTCTCCTAGCTGATAAACTCATGAGAGGAAGTCATCTTAGACAATCCATCCATATCAGATATCACTTGGAGAAACAAAAGCAGCAGGTCAGGCCCTCATATAGCTGATCCGGCTATTTCTTGTCATTCAGATGATCCAACATGAGCAAGGGTCATCAAGAGCATTGATGACTTTTTCTCACTGTGTTTCACATGCTTTTGAACCACAAAATCATAAGCATAATCAATTTTCTGCTAATTTATTCTGTGAGTGATTTGTTTTTGGCAAATGGGCATTGGAAGAAGGAGTACTTATTCCTGGTATATCCAGAACAGTCTATCGTCACTGCTCAGTCTGATCTGGACATCTGGGAAAACAAAGTTGTAACCAGGAAAATCCAGCTAACATTCAAAGAAGAAGGTAATGGTGGTCTGGATTAAAATAGTGACATGAAAGAAGGGAGAAATAAAATTTGGGATTTTTTTTAGTTAATAGCATTTTTTCAAAAATATAAATGATATCTTTATTTTAATTTTGAAAATTTACTATATCTTATATTTTTGCTAACCAGAAATGCTTGAATCAGGTAAATGGTCTACATAAATGAGAGCATATTTAATCTTTACTTGATAGGAATCTGATTTCCTGCTTGGTAAGTTGTTATAAGTAGGGAATAATTACATAAATTTGTACTGACTCATATAGCATAATTAGAAGTTTTATCATACCCTCTGTCTTTTCACAAAACTCATTTGCTTATATTTAACTTTTCTACAAATATTTATGAAGTGTCATTTATGGTGTATGTTGCTAGGTATTATGCAACCTTGAGCAAAAGCAGATGAAGTCCCTTTGGAGAGAACATAGACTTTTCTGTTTTGATGGTAGACACATCAAGAGAATTATACAACCATCCATGACTAATATAATTATAACCACCTTTGACTCAGAAGGGTCATCCTTAAGAAACTGAAGAATGAGCTGGAAACTGTGACTGACTAGTGACTATTGTAAATGGAAATGTACAAGTACTGCAGGCAGACAGAAAAGTGAGCACAAATTCTTTCTTGAGTCTTGAGCAGGACATACTAGTGTAACTCAAGGTCAACCTCTCCCACTAGGCAATCTGTTTTCTCTCCCAACTGAAGCAAGAATAATCTTCTTGAGGTCTAAATCTTCTATCTGCCTCTTGTTTCTAAAAATCACAGGGTGGCTGCTCCTCTGAAAGTACAGCACAGATGGTGATTCTATCACTGTTTCCAGAGGCATTAGAGGAGGATTAAAAAAAAAACACCCTAGATTTTTTGGTTCACTGTGTTTTTAAGATGTCTATATAGATGTGAAGGAATTAGCTGCATACTCAGAATCAAGTCTCTCTAGGAGTAAACAGGTGATTCATCTTCAGTAGATACATCAAACTTGTGGCACGTGTGACAGCAGCCAAGGAGAGATGATTAAAGAAGAGAAACAGGCCAAGGAAATCCATTTACAGAAGAAACCAAGAAACACTATCTGGAAACAAAAGTAAATAACAAAGAATATGGTACCATAAACACCAAAAGAAGAAGTGATACAAGCAAAATCTTGGCACTCACAGAAACATCACTTTTGATAACTTTTGATAACTTGGGAGAGTTTTGGAACACAACAAAAGCTATTTTTAAAGGGAAAGTTATTGTGAAAAATGCCAACTTTGAAGAAAAAAAGAAAGATCTCAAATCCATAACTAGCCTTAGATCTCACTGAGGAAGAAGAACAAAAAAGAAGGAAATAAATAGTAAAAATCACAACAACTCTGCCATACTTATAGATTGGTGCCTTGTCTAGTCATTTTAGAGAGGCTTCCTGTGGCAGCAGATGGGATCTGATACAGAGACCCACATCCAGACATTATGTAGGAAGTCTAAATTGAAGGTCTCCACCAGGTCCCTCCCCTCAGAGATTAGAGAACACTGTGGAAGAGGGGAAAGATTCTAGGAATCAGAGGGGATGGAGAACATCAGGAGAACATGGTCGAGTAAATCAACTAAGCAATGCTTACACAGGCTCACTGAGACTGAGCAGAAAGCATGGCACCTACATGGGTCTGCACCAGGTCCTCTACTTATGCGTAATGGATGCTAGCCTGGTGTTTTCGTGGGACTCCTAACAGTAGGGTAGGGTGGGTCTCTGACATTTTTGCCTGCTCTTGGTACTCTTTTTCTCATATTGAGTTGCCTTATTCAGCCTCAATATGAGGGTTTTTACTTTGGCTTACTGTATCTTGTTTTGTTGTTTGGCTTTTGTCTCTTTGGAGGCCTGCTATTATATGAAGGGAAACAGGGGCAGGTGGATCTGGGGAAGAGTGGTGGTGGGGAGAAGAGTGGAGTGGAAGGAGAGGAAATTGTAATTAGGATGTATTGTATGAAAGAAGAATCTACAAGGGGGAGTGAGAAACAACAAAAAAAAAAAAAAAAAAAAATAGAAAGGATGTTAGAAGCCCTCCCTAACTCCAAGGCGTTTCAATAAGTATAAAAAAATAGAGATAATATTTTTAAAGTAATGTTAAAAATAAAAGGTTGGAAACTATAATCTTAAGAAAAAACTCATATCAGCTACAGAGGAAATAGAACCTAATACAAAATAAAATATCAACATGAGTGAGATGTCTTTATTTTTTTAATTGAAAAAAATCACAAAATATTTCTCCTTTGCTAATTCCTCTCAGCTCCCTACTCACTCAACTTTTATGATTTCCCCCAAATAAAAACCAAAATTTACACAAACACAAAATGTAAATTAAAGTAAATAAACAAAACACCAAAAGACCAAAAAGAGAATGCACCAACAAAGCAGCATGAGACAAAAAGTCTACAAAAATACCAGTGAGTCCATTTGATATTACTCTCCAGTTACTCCTGGGCATAGGGCCTGCCTTTAGATGTGGTTAATATATCCAGTGACATTCCATCATAGCAAGCTTATTTTCATTTTGCCAGTGTGCAACAATTGTAGATAGTTTCTTGTAAGTGGGAACTCAAGTCAACTTTCCCATCTCAGAGCTGGGACTCCATCTGGTTTGAATCTGTTCAGACCCTGTACATGCTGCCACTTTTTGCAAATTCATATGTGTATTAGCTTTGTGTGTCTCGAAGACAGTGTTTCCATAGAGTCATCCATTATCCCTGGCTTATACGATCCACCTCCTCTTCAAATAGATACTTGAGTTTTAAGGAGAAGCCTTTGATGAATATATTCCATTTAGAATTGAGTATTTTTTGGAAGTATGAGAATTAACAAATTTTAGCTAGACTTTAAAAAGAGAGAAAGATAATACTTAGAAATGAAATTGGACATGAAAGGGGCACTATATCCAAACACAAAAAAGTGCAAATATTTCCCCTGATCTATCTAGTCTCAGGTTCTTGGCTAGTGTTGGGGGTGGCTACCATCTCATGGAGTATGCCCTAAATTAAGTCAGTTACTGGTTGGTTACTCCCTCAAGACCCTTATCATGACTTTTTTTCTCAGTCAATCTATATAAACCATCTTTATGGAGAGTGTCATGTTTACTTTACAAAGAGTTTTGAGAGTTATGATGTCTGAACTTTATTTAGCTTACTTGGTTCCTCAAGAAGATTTATGTATGTTTTACTGTAATGTGGGATAGAGTTAATTAGAGTTAATTATCACCAGGAAATTTTCACCAAATTATGCTATTTCCTATTTCCTAGGGAGGGAGTGAGGAAGAGAGAGAGAGAGAGAGAGAGAGAGAGAGAGAGAGAGAGAGAGAGAGAGAGAGAGAGAGAAATGTTATGTTATTGATTTGATGGGTAGGGAAGTGAGGAGTATCTAGGAGGAATTCAAGGAGGGGGAACCATAATCAGAATATATTATATGAAAGAAATCGCTTTCAATTAAAAAAAGACTGAAAAAATGCAACTATTTATAAAATGTGAAGAACACCAGTGAATTAGATAAGATTTGGATACATTCCTACAAGCAAAGAACCAAGAAAGAATGGATAATGAATGAACAGAACATCTTAACAGATCAATAATATAAGAAAAAAAATTGGTCAGTAATCAAAATTCCTTATTTTCTTCTAATTATGGTGCTGCTTTCTGCTCTTGCCAAAATACCTGCCTAAGACTAAATTGAAGAATTTAAATTAATAGCATTGGAATTTCAAGCCAGTCTATTATTGACTCTGTAGTATGGTTATTAATGGTTAAGCAGATTTATAATGAAAAGGAGCAAGGAAAAAATACAAAATGTACAGTTTAAGGAGAAAAGGAGATCCAGGAAGGGCAATAGCACTAAGTCCAGTTCTCAAGGAGATAAAATTAAAAAAAAAAAACCTCTAAGTCATGTAAAGGAATTAAAGAAAAACTGAAGTGGTGAAGGAAACCATTAAAAGCAAGAAGATAGTGACATTGTGTCTGAACAAGGGGCTCAAGTTCTAGCCCCAGAAAGCAGAAGAACTTGGTTCTGAATAGAGAGCCAAGGATAAAAGAAAGGGATTCTAGAATCTCCTTCTGCAGCTAAGGAAAGCTGCTAAGGCCAGGAGTGTGTCAGGGGTAGCCCTGCATGGAGGCCCAGAGAGGCCATTGCTTGAAGCTGTGAAGATAAAGCTAGGATTGTACTGGAGACTTCAAAATGTTGGAGATGCCAGAGTCATGAGGTACCTACCAAGGAGAGCTGCTTACAGGGAGAGAAGTGTGTTGCAATCAACAAAGCTGAAAGGAGTTGGGGATCTGAAGAACATTTTGACATCAGACATGGAGATGAGGAGCTTGATGGTTTTCAGTCTTGCTTTGGACCAGTATTTCCTCAGTAGGCTTCCTTTTCTCATTTTTGGAATGGAAGAAATGTATATTCTGTGCCATTGTATGCTGGAAGTATGTGATCTAGTTTTTCATTTTGATTTTTATAGATGTTACAGGTAAGCAATTGCTTTGGGTCTTATAACTTTGGACTTTTAAACAAGTGTTAAAAGACTTTTGAAATTGGAATAAATGCATTTTGCATTATTATATGGTTATAAGCCTATGGGGGCCAACAAGTAGAATTTGGTGGTGTGGATGAGAAAGGCTCTCATAGGCTCATAAATTTTAATAGTGGCTCACCAGGGAGTGACAATATATGAAAGGATTAGTAGGTGTGGCCTTGTTGGTGGAAGTGTGGACTTTGACATTTCAAAAAGCCTATTCCATGCCTAGATCCAAAGCAGATTGCAAGGCCTGCTGTCTGTGGTTGCAGATACAGAACTCTCAGCTACTTCTCCAGCACCATGCTTGTCCACATGCCTCCATGCTCACCACCATGATGATAATGGACTAATTTTCTGAAACTGTATGCAAGTCACAGTTAAGTGCTTTCCTTTATAAGAGTTGCCATGGCCATGCTGTCTTTTCATAGCAATAGAACACTGACTAAGACACTGTCCAAAGTCATTTCTCATGATTAAAACAGCAATACCTGTGAGCTTACAAGACAGCTATCAACAAAATCAACCCTTAGCAGATCTAACCAGGCTGCTTTATAGATAATCAGAAGTTTCTATTTTTTATAGCCAACATTAATTTGTGCATTCATTATACTCTAATTCCTTCCCTGAAATACTTTAGAAATAATTGCTTCCATGTATCATGACATTTAGTTAAATCCAGTTTGCGTTTTATTGAACTCTGTCATGCCTGGTCTCCTCAAATAGTCAATAAGCACCTTTTCCAGGTAGCTATTAAGGCTTAGGACTTTTGATTCAGATGTTGATACTTAAAATCCTCTTGATACACTTTATGTAGAACTCATTTAACATTAAGTTTTTAAATGAAGGACTGAGTTAATGAATGGATAATATGAACACAGATAAAATCTCATTTCAGTTTTCCTTTCTAGAGAATTGAAGAGAGGGGAATCAATTCTTGTTTAAACCAAATAAAATAATGTTTTCCTTTCATATGCCAACTCAAAGAAGAATTGAGTTGAAAGTAAAGGTGATTGAGTTGATGTAAATATTTGAGGGAAGGAAAGGCTTGCTGGTGTCTCTGAGACACTAGTAATTACAATTTCCAGCTAGATTTGGTGAATTATTCAGTAAAAATTGGATTTTTTTTGGTTTCAAACTTTATGGACTATTTTTCTTGCCCAAATGAAAGTTTATTTATCATTTCATATAATCTTTTTGTATATAAGTATTCAAATTTTTGTCTTCTGAATTGATAAAGTATTTACTATTTAATATAGTTTTACAAATATCAATTTGTATTAATTCATAGATGAATAATTAGTGTTTTATTTTGATCCACATTTACTTATTTGCTTTATTTTATATGAGATACATTCTTAACAATCACTAAACACTGAAAGAAATAAATGTAATAAGTTGATTTTTTAAACCAAGGACAATATGTTAACATTTTAGAGTCCCATGGGTTGAAATTCTCTACAAAAATTTAAAATATGAAGGGCAATATATATATATATACATATACATATGTATATATATATATATATTCTTTCATCTACCAATAAACCTATAACCATTCTATATCTCCTTCTACCTACCTACTTACACACACACACACACACACACACACACACACACGCACACACACACACACTTCCTATATCATATATGCATGAAGAGAATGTGAGTGATGCCTGAAATCCCAACAGCAGGCTGCATCCTGGAAACTAAAGTTCTAGTCCATGCATTCTTGGATGTAGATGCTGAAAACTCACACAATCTGTAAATAAGATTAATTATTCGTTAGGAAACACTAATATTTGCTTATAAAGTCTCTGTGTGATCAGATGGCAGATATTCATCATATAGAATATATTATGTTTTACTTAAAGGTGACTTATTAGAGCTATTAATCACATTTTCCCAATGTCATCTAGACTGTTTGGCCAAGAACACCATAGTCTAACTAAACTGATACAAGAAAATAACCATTGCAATGTCATTGCAATATCCATTAATCTATGCAAAAATCTTCCATAGAATGTTTCTTCCCATATCAATGACCTGTAAGACTGTTTATTGCAATTTAATAAGGATCAGGATAAACAATTAGGCCGAACAGAAGTTTATTAAGGGAGAAATAACTCACAACATAGGCAGATGTACTCAGCGGATCCTGAGCCTTCCAGCATCCACCACCAAAAATGGGGCGGCCCGACCCTCTCCCAGCCTTTTCTCCCCGCTCCCATCTGGCCCTGTCTCTGCCCCAATGGGCATGACCTAAGCCACAGGTGCAGACAAGGTGAATATCTCGCTACAACTGTTGGTTATTTACTTCAACTTTTTGGTCATATATTAGTGCTGACATTGTCATGTTGTTGTACAGCAATGCTACCAGCAGTTTTCCCTCTAGCCTGGTACCACAGCCATGTCAGTCCCAAATAACACACAGAGATGCTGTTTAGATATAAAGCTGTTGGCATGTTACTAGCTTTTCTTATTGGTTAGCCCTGTCTGAAATACTAACCCATTTCTATTAATCTAGGTGTTTCCACATGGTCTTACCTTACAGGAGAGAGTGTCCAGACCTTCTTCCCTAAAGCCTCTACATCTTGAATCTCTTACTATATCTCCCAGAATCCTCCTTGTCTCTTAGTCCCACCTATCTTGCTTTCCTATTGGCCAACAGGGCTTAATTCATTAACCAATAAGAGACACACATTTACAGAATGTCATCACAGCAAAATGTAGATAAGAACTATCTAAATCTTTGGGTTTTGAAAGACTGACTTGAAATCACTAGCAATTGTAATTCAGCTTGTTAACAATGAACACAGCCTAAAAGTAAAGAAAAGAAACCCCACTTCCTTCACAATCCAGGGTATCAAAGTGACCCATATCCATGAAATCTTGCTGTGCATGGCTATCTAGTGTCTGTTGGGAAAGCCCAATTTGATCTCTCTCAGAGCATAAATATTAGTAATCCATAGTCATCCATTTCATAATAATCACTGATATGTGATGGCTCCTTTTCACACTAATGAATGTCTTTCTAATCCTGCATTGTCTAAGTGTTAAGCCTGTGTTACCAGTCTGTTGATCCTTGCTTCTTATATATAGCTTTGAATCCTTTAATTTACTACTCTTATAAATCCAGTTTTTAAAAGGAACCACAGAATAAGAGAGAGTACTGTATGAATATGAACTCTGTGACTTTAATTCTCAGCTTACACCTATATGTAAGTTTTCAACACTATCTTGAAGATTTGCACTCTGTGTCTAGTGCTTTTACAGACCCTGCCCATCAGTTTTAAATATGTCATTCATTCAGTGATTCCTCTGACGTTGAATTTTATATTGGCCACTTAATATCTCAGTGGTTTTGTGAGATTCAATTTTTATCTTGTATTAAAATGTAGAAAAAAATTATAACTTCATAAGATTTTTAGATGATATGTTCTATAAACATATCTGTATCTTTGGCACCTGTTTGCGTTTGCTACATGCTAACCTTTATTACCCACTTATTTTGTTCTGAATCTCCTTGTGTGACTTGTTTGTTTGTTTGTTTTTGAGACAGGGTTTCTCTGTGTAGCTTTGTAGATCAGGCTGGCCTTGAACTCACAGCCTGGTCTTTGCCTCCCCAGGGCTGGTATTAAAGGTGTGCCTCATCACCACCTGGCTGCCTGTGTGACATTAGCTCGGTAACATTCTCTAAAGTTGTTAGGATCAAGGTAATGGAGAATGATAGGAGTGTGAAAATATATTTTTCCATTCCATTGTAAAAACCTCTGAGTTAATCCTGAATGATAATGACAGCTTCTGAATGGATCCCTAATCAAATTCTCTCACTTGGGCGTGTAGCAGCAGGTTGCTCTTGGGAGGTGCAGTGGGTCAACTTGAGAGGAAAATTAAATATGTAGGAATGTAAAAGCAAACTCTATAAAATGTAGTCATAGTAGAATCAGGCTTACTTGAGGGTAATTGTTTATACTTTTAAAACTTCAGTTACTAGAAATGTAATATCTTGAGGTCAATATTTAGTACACTATTCTTTAAGTAAAACTTAAAAGAGGATCAGCCTCTCCCAATCAGTTTTTCATGACACTTGCCATCATGAAATTGAAGTATTAAATGATGTTCTAGTCATCTAATTGGCTGAGAGTTGTGAAAGCCAGAGCAACAAATAGCATTAGTCTTTCAAAAATATGAGTGTTTATTGTAGAATAAAGCAATTAAATGGCTGATGTACTTGAGTATTCACACAATACTTCATATTATAAGTTTGGAAATGCTCCTTACTATATAACATTGCAGGTGATTTTTATTTTAAAACACAACATACTAGGAATGGTGATGCAGGTCTGTTTTGACCCAAAAACATAAGCTTTGTTCCAAATGAAATAACAGTTCATTTTGAACCCAGTATGAATGATTATTGCCCATTGTAATTGAATGTAATTGGCCCCCATAAGTTCATAGGGAGTGGCATTATTAGGAGGTGTAGCCTTGTTAGATAAGCTATGACCTTATTGGAGAAGTGTGTCACAGTGTAGGCAGGCTTTGAGATCTCATATATGCTCAAGCCAACCCCTGTGTCTCAGACCACTTCCTGTTGCATATAGGACTAAGATATAGCTTCTTGTCCACTCACAGTTACCTCTCCAGCACCATGTCTGCCTGCATGCCACCATGTCCCATCATAATGATAATGGACTTAAATTCTGAACACTAACTAAGCCACCCAATTAAATGTTTCCTCTATGAGAGTTGCTGTGGTCATGGTGTCTTTTCACAGTAACAGCAACTTTAACTAAGATATTACCTAAGAGTACAGTCACTGGTGGCCCACAGTGACATGCTGGACAATGGAGGAGATTATATGAACTTCTACAATCACAAAACTGTAATAGAGGTTCTAATTAGTCTTAAAAATAAAAACCCTCAGCCACATATGAGGGCAAATGCTGAAAGATCAGAGAGAGAAAATTGCAAACTATAGCCAACTCTTACCTTGTTAACTCCTCAGCTGAAAGACACTGAGTTTCTTTCTCTTCCCACCATATATTCCCCTCTTCACTCAGCCATATCACTTCCTGACTGCCAATACAGACCTCTAGTCCCCTATGGTTAACTAGTGGCTAGCTCTGCCTTCTGATTTTCAGGACAGCTTTATTCATTAGCATATAACAAGATATTACCACAAAGAACAAAAGAGTCACAATTCAATTCATTTACTATATATATTGGTAGGAACATCAACTTTATACCAGATTATAGCAAAGTGGATACATTTCTGCTATGAGCTTCAGATGTTAATCTGATGATGTTCTTTGCTTTTTAAATGGTGAAACTTAGTGTGTCTCTAAAACTTAACCTAATAATAACAAAAATGTTAAGTCAGACACAGAGGTTAGTGACAAATAGCTATTAAGGGGATTAGAACCATCTTCATTCTCAATCTGTAGCATTCCATCTCTCCAGTGCCATGAGGTTTTATTTACTCAGTCAGTCTGCCAGGTTTTCAACATGATTGCAGCTTTTTCAGTAAACTTCACAAAAGGCATCCATTAGTGACGACTCCTGTCACATGTGAATAAGCCTTCCCTACTCTCACATTCTGTCAGTGTGATCCCCTTTGCCAGCTGCCCTCTTCTGCTCTCCCTGTTGGACATGCAGTCCATTTTGTGTACACAATAGCCAAATGTTTTATGCCCCGTGGTGCTTAAAAGTCCCATTCTTAATATCTGGTCAAGGCAAGACCAAACAAGCAGGAATGACATCATAGGAGAAAGAAAGCCATTCATACCAAAACTCCAGAATCATACTAATGCCTGTAGCCACCACAATCAGGGGCTGAGTTGTTCTCCTTTTCTGTCCTCTGAATCTGAAATAGCACTTACAGGGGATATATATGAGACTTTATCCCTATAGTCAGAATAATCAAGAACAGTATCATTTAGGATTCCTTCTCAGAACTACTGTCTGTTCTTATTTGGTAAATATTATTAATGACTTAGGTTGAGACAAGAACACCAGACTTGTAAACAGGTGGAATCCTGTGTATTTTGACAATACAATCAAATCTTAGTTTTCCATGATCAGAAAGCCAAAAGAGGCTTCAGTAACCATCATTTTTGCAATATCACTTACATGCTTACCACCAGCAACAACAAATGAATGTTGTTTAGCATTTGTTCCTATCCAAAACCACTATATTATGATGTATCTTTAATAGTCACATAATTGAGGAATCATGGACACAGTCTGTTGGGTTTTAAGTTCCCTTTATTTTTATGACCAAGATTTTATATCAAACTTTTACAGGTGATTAACCACATAACCTTTGTGCTGAGAAGTGCTGGCCATTTTCCCTCAGCTACTTCAGATATGAAATATATTAACGCTGCTAAAAATCCTTGCATTCTCATGGTCTTTTTTTAATTTGTAATAACCATGTCTAGCTTATTAGTATTTTTATCTATTCTTGAAGCACAGTTTTCTTTAAAAAAGAGTTTTTCAGCTGTTTTACTCTCTCTGAATGAACATTCCCTTGATGTGCTTCATCACATCAAGGGAATGCTCATTCCCATTTTGTTTTTTTGTTTTTTTGTTTTTTTTTTTTTAAAAAGAAAAGGTGAACCCTTTCCTAAGGAATGCCTTTCTTCCCTATTAGCAAGTTCAAGTTTTAAAATTCCTAGCCCAGTATCTGTATTTACTATGAGGTCTTTTTGTCTCTAGCCTTTGGTCAATTTTGATAAACTTAAATTCAATAATGTCGCCACTGAAAATTGATTGCATTTATACACTCGGGTTAAAAAAATATACTAACCTCAAATTACTGGGTATCTAAAAGAGCAGTACTTGTTTCTCAGGAAACAGTCACTTGGGTATACTACAGGGGTTTCCAAAGCCTTCCAGGCCTAGTGTTACTATTAACATAATGGATTGGACTCTATCAATTTGCTCCTATAAACTGAAGTTCATGTGGCTGATAGCAAGATTATATCCCATGCTTCAGGATATTCATCTACATCTATAGGTCAATGGTGTGAAAGATAAGATATAGGACTCTCAGCTCCATCTCCAGCACCATGCCACCATACTCTCTGCCACGTTAATAGTGAACTAAATTTTTGAAACTGAAAGCTACCATCTCAGCTAAATGATTTCCCTTTAGAATAGTTGCTGTGGTCATGGTGTCTCTTCCCAGCAATAGAAACCCTAAGACAAATGGTTCTTTGCTTAGGTTATTCTGTGTCAGGAAACACAAGCAATCCAATTGACTGGCCATTATATTTAGTAGTTTGTCATCTTTTCTTGTTTCTAATACCAATAGCAACATACTAGTCAAAATAGTTGGACCAACTAGATCTTCTTTCCCCACCCTTAATAGGAAGTTCCATTGTTTTAATGTAGGTGTTTTGTTTTGTGTCATAGATGTATTTTAAAAAGTAGTTCCTTTTTGGCAGAGCTAAATTAAATTTCTCCAAAGTTAAGCTAGTGCCTACATAGAGCCTTCACACTTATGTTATTGCATCTTTGGTACAGGAGGCACTCTACATACTACCAAAGGAGAAACATAAACACCAACCAGCAACAAAGTATTTGATCTACAATGTTGTACTGTTTGTAGGATATATTACGGCAAAATGATAGCACAAAGTTTGTGGGAGTAGACAACCAATATCCAATTTGACTTAAGGGTCACTTCACAAGTTAGAACCCATACCTAAAACTGCTTGGGTGACCAAGAACTAGATATCCTGGGAATATGGGGTGAAATCAAATACTCTTATTCAAAAAATGGAAGCAAAAAAAGGTATTGATAAATGACTCCTAATGACATTCTGCTCTGCTAATAGACCAATGCCTGTTCTTCCATCATGAGAGAAGCTTCCATATGCAGCAGATCAGAAAAAATACAGAGACCCACAACCAGACATTAAGCAGAAAGTGAGAGATCTTGGGACACTCAGTTCTAACTGGGGTGTTTCCATCAAACCCCAACCTTTAGAGCTAAGGGAAACCAGTGGAAGAGGGAATGGAAAGAATATAAGAGACAGAGAGGATGAAGAAAATCAGAGCAAGGCCCTCTAAATCAACATAGTGTTTTTATGGAATTCTGAGTGTGTGAATAAGTGAATTTCAGATTCTTGTACATTCTCTTGGGCTCTTTTCCTTCTATTGGTGTGTTGGTCCAACTCTGTTATGATAGTTTTTATTTTCTCTCATTATATTTTATTTTGTTATATTTCATTATCCTCCCTTTAGAAGCCTGTTCTTTTCTAATGAGAAACAGAAGGAGAGTGAATCTGGATGTGAGGGGAAGTTTGGAAAACCTGGGAGGAGTAGAGGGAAGAGAAACTAATCAGGATATATTAAGTGAAAATAGAATCTGTTTTCAATAAGAGGGAAAAAAGTCAAATTATTCTGAATAATCAAATAATTTGTTTTTGATAAGTGTTCTTTTTTTAAATATTTTAAAACATGACCTCTTGGTCCAAATAAATATAAGGCATGGATGCACACACTGTCATAACAAAAACATGACTGATTAGAAGACAATGTTAGCACTCTCATTTACAGTTTCACCAAAATCATCCAGACCAGAATTACTATTTTTTAAAATGCACATTTATCTCTATCAAATTAATTTAATCTTTGACAAATTCATATGTGTATGTAGTGCATTTACATAATAATGGATAGAATTTAATGTAATTGGGTTTTTGTTTTGTTTTGTTTTTTACTCTTTGCTCTTTGTAGGCCTGTCACTTAGCCCCCAAATACATTCACAAATACTTATTCTAACTTTTGAATGCTAGGCCTAAATTTGTATAATTTCTAGCCAGCTTTTCTTAAATTATCCCAAACACCTTTTGCATCTGAGCTTTTACCTTTCTGTAATCTATATTTCTTTTTTTATTTCTTAATCCATGGCTGATAGTGTGGCTGAGTGGCTGACCTCTGACATCCTCCTTCCTCCCTTCTTCCCTCCTCCCTCTTCTTTATTTTTATGCCCTTTGTTCCACCTATTTCTGACTCCTCTCTACCTATTGGCTGTTCAGTTCTTTATTCGACCAATCAGGTGTTTTAGATAGGCAAAGTAACACAGTTTTACAGAGTTAAACAAGTGCAAAATGAAAGAATGCAACATGTTTGCATCATTAAACAAGTATTCCACAGCATAAAAGAAAGTGACAGATCTTTAACTAATATTCTACAACATATCTGCACATCTTTAGCTAATATCCACATAACAATTGAACATCATGTTAAAATAAAGATACAAAACAAATCCCAAATACCTTAGATAATGTTTAAAACAGCTGAGTATAAAAAGCATTTAAGAACTGTTATAAAAGAGTGAATTTGTAATCATAGCAGGTGGGTTAAGTTCAATTACTTGGGTCCGCATTTGTGAACCTAACCAAAGACGTCTTTTGCTTTTGTTTTTTGAAGTCATGTGCATGTGCCCTCAGAAGGAGTTAGCATATATTTGGGAAGAAAAATAAGGATCTAAGAGATATGTCCCTGAAGTTTTCCAATGGAGGGGGTAGCTAGAAGTATCTAGTGGGTTCCTTTGTTTGTCCTGGTGCTGAATGAATTCTTTGATATCTTTTATCAGAGGGAAATTTGTCCATTTTATACTTAAAATAATTTCATTCATTTCCTAAGAATTCACTGCGGATAAACTGCACAACAGGTCAGAAATTTTATAATTTCCAAAAGTCCCTTTAAGAGAAATGGCTCATCTAGTCTTTCATCCAGTTTTGTAGGATGGCTAGTCACAGTTTAATGAAGAGATGATACATGAGATGATAATGAGAGTGCCTTTGGCTAAAGAAGGCTAGAAGATTTTTAGTTGCTTCGATATTGATTTTTATAGTGCTATTGATTTGTCTAACTAATCCAGAGAACTGAGGACAATAGCAACAACAATACTGTCCTACTTTTACTTGTCCAGTAAATTTAGTTTAGGACCACTAGACAATTCAGCAGGAATGCTTCAAGTAAGGATAATCTGTTCTAGTAAGAGTTTTTCTACTATGAATAAACTTGGTTTTCAAATAAGGAAGGCCTCAACCCAAAGAGATAACACAAAAACTAGCACTAACACTTTTATATCTGAGTCAGAAGCATTCATATAAAACATAAGTGCCTAGACTTAAATGCTTCATTCGTGAGGGAAATGCAATATGGTCAGGATTACAAGTGATACTGAAGGAATCACTACGTGGCCTAGATATTTAACTTCTTGATGGCAGAGTTGCATTTTGGATGTATTATGACCATTCTTGGCTTGTTGTAATATGGAAATGCAATCTCTGAGGCATCATCATCTGAAAAGGAGCATAAAAGTAGGTCATTTGCATATTTACTTAGAAATTCATGAAAAAATATTAGATCTAGTAGGCTAGGTCTTAGAATCTGAGAAAATGCATGAGACTTTTGGTGTATCTCTGTGGATATCACAGTGTTGGCCTACATCTGTTGTTCACACAAAAACCAAATAAATGCTGGTTCTCTGATGCTACTGGATACAAAAAGATGCACTTGAAATGCACTTGAAAATCTGCTGTTGAAGAACATACTGTATTAAGTGTTGCAGGAGATTTGTTTGTGTTGCCCCTCTGAGACTACCCATGGAGTCAGACCTTAGTTGGGAGGGTGGAGTTCACATTCAGTTGGCTGGAGAGGACCATAGAGTTTTCTGCTGAACTCAGAGGAAGATAGAGGGTCACACAGGAGAAACAAGGAGGGGATAGGGAGTTGTGGGGGTCTTTTCAATTGGGGAAGGTGGAGAACAGAGTAGGTGATTATTTTTTGTCACTTTGTGGATCTATAAAGCTTTATTTTCCCTAATATTTAACTCCTGGATGTTCTTTTTTATTACCAGTAAAAGAAGTTGCAATGATTAAGGAGGTATTGAATTGTGTAGGAATACGTGGGATTAGGTACTGCTTTGTAGCAAGGAATAAATTGTCTCATTTATGGTTCACATCTCCACCTTTGTCCACTTGGCTTCTTTATGTAATATTTGCTAATGCATTGGTTAAAACAAAGGGTTACATAAGTCATTTTATAGGTATTCTTGTGTGATAAATTTGATTTATTTTTAATTTGCTTACTTTATGTGTTTGAGGCCACACACAGAGAGAGGCCTGAGGAGCTAGTTATATATTTCTACTGTATGAGTTCTAGGGGTCAAACTCTGGTTGCTTGGCTTAGCAACAGGTACTTTTTCTCCCATACTGAATCATCTCAGTAGCCTGATCAGTTTGAGTTCTGTCAAGGTGTCTTACATCAAAGGGCAATGGCTTGTTTTCTCTATAGTCATCACAAATAGAGTGACTAGTCTCATCTGCCTTGTATTCATTTAGGATTTACCTATACTTCTACTATTTGTGAGAGAAGGCCCTCAGTTTTCCCCTGGGGTCTTTTCTGAGTCCTTTATAAGAAGCATGTAAGAAAATCTTTCCTTACAAAGGCATTCAAGTCTACAATGTTACAACCCAGTAAACAAACAGGGCTATTGTGGATCATTAAAAAAGTAAGATTAAAAAAGTAAAATTCCTGTAGTTTCTTCTTACTAGAATTTTATGCTATTTGTATTAACATAGATTAGAAATGTCCAACTTCAACTCAGTGTTTAGTTATGGGTGCTTGCTTGTGTTTCCAACAAATACAAGACGAGGGTTCCATGATGGTGGATAAGTTAGTTGTTGATCTCATTATCAGGGGAGGGCATTTATGATAACCTTTCCACTGTTGCTCAAATTGTTAGTCATTCTTGTATGTCTCTAGACAATTCTTTAGGTTCAGTTTTCTCTTCAAACCAATAATGGCTCCCTCTTTTATGTTCTCTCTCTCTCTCTCTTCTGTCTTCTATTTCTACTCTGACTGAATCTTCCTAGTTGCATGTGCTTTCCTCTCCTCCCCTTCACTTTCTTCTAGCTCCCTCTCCATTCACTGCCCCAGATGCAGAGAGAGGACAAGACCAGGTTGCAGAAACACATAGAGACAACTGACCTGAACAAGGAGGAGCTAACAGGCCCCCAGACTGATAGCTGGGGATCCAGCATGGGACTGACTCAGACCCCCTTAACATGGGTCTCAGCTAGAAGGCCTGAGCTGTCTAAGGGACCTCAGACAGTGGAACCAGGATGTATTCCTGGTGCACAAAAGGACCTTGCGGACACATCCCCATAGAGGGATAATCCCTTAACCTAGAGACAGGAAAGAAGTCCTAGTCCCTACTTCAAATGACTTGTCAGATTTATATGACCCCACCTGGATGGCATAGCCATACATATGGAGTGGGGGGGGGACAGAAGGGGTGGGTGGTCAGGGTACATGTGAAGAGGGAGAAAGGGTAAAACGGAGGAAGGGAGGGAGGGAGGCAGGGAGAGGGAACTGGGATCGACATGTAATAAATAAATAAATAAATAATAAATAAATGAAATAAAAAATGTCCAACTTTTTAATTTTATCATTATTTTGAGGGTATTTAAACATGGTGTGATTGAAAACAGAATACATAGTTCATGTTTGTATTAATTCCTTAGTTTCTTCTTTTTTAATAATTATCTCTATTTCTGTTTAATTATTTGGAAATAGAAAAAGGAAAACTCTGTGGATTTCCTCAGGGCAGCCCTTTTGAATTTTTTTCAATATTTCTGTGAGAGCCCTGTTATTGCGTTGGGGAGTTTCTTCTAATTGCCTCAAAATAGCTAAGACTTTTATAATAGTTACAAATAACCTGGCCTCTCTGATGATGGGAGGAACATATGGCTGTTTTAGGAACTTCTTAAGCTCATGAATTTTGTAGGAGTATCTTTTCCTTAATACTTCTTGAAATTTGGTTCTCCAAGGTAATAATGACATCCATAGGAAATGAAGCTCATGCTTTCTTACTCTGTTGGACCAAAAAGTAGCCAATTTCTCTTATCTCCAGAGTTCTCACAGGGAAATCGTTGGTGATGTTGAAATATTTCTTTTTCAAATCTGCTAAAGAAGTCAGGGGTAGCTTCTCATGCTCTTCTGTTCCACCTGTAAGAGATGTATTTTGGTGCCATCGAGAATTCACAGGGATATTTTTGCATCCCAGCAGAGATAATTTGCTAATTTTCATCAGGTGGTCTTGACATTATTACCTATTTTGTCCTCAAAATATGTTTTACCAGCCTGACAAATGGAACAGTCTCTTTGTTTTTCTCCCTGAAACCAATAATTGAATTCTCTCTCTCTCTCTCTCTCTCTCTCTCTCTCTCTCTCTCTCTCTCTCTCTCTCTCTCTCTCTCTCTCTCTCTCTGTCTGTCTCTCTCTCTGCTCTGTCTCTCTCTCTCTCTGCGTGTGCGTGCATGTGTGTGTGTGTGTGTGTGTGTGTGTGTGTGTGTGTGTGTGTGTGTGTGTTACTTTTTAAGTCAGTAGGGTGATGTGAAACTCCTTAGCAAAACACAGAGGGTTCTAATAATAATTGGGAAATGCCAAAATAAGTCTTCAGCTTAGTTTCTGTCTAGTAAGAGTAAAGGACAGTGTTAGGATCTCTGCTCCCTAGGCTTATCTTAAAAGTTGCCATGACAACCATTTCCATACTGTACAGTCTTACTCCTTCTGAGGGTTTTTACACAAGAGTTATCACTGCAGGATGGTGCAGAAGGAAGATACTCATCTTGTTCCTAGTGGGGGAAGGAAGGCAGAGAAACATAGTTGAGAGCAAAGAGTTGAGGAGAGTTGGATTCCTTAGAACTCATTTTTGGTTCTGAAACTGCCAATAAATTTTTCTTATTAATTTCTTGTCCTTTAGAATCATTTCCATAATTCTGATACAGTTTTCAAAAATTAAATTGTAAGTTAGTTTTACTAACTTACAAATTAACAACTTTAAAATTTCTTCTTTCAGGTGATCTGAATTGTAGTTAAGGTAAACTCTTCTCCATTCTCATTTTATTGCGCAGTACTTACAATACAGTATGAGAAAAAAGAAATATCAAACTTTTCTTATTTCTCTAAATACTTATAGGTTGAATTACCATAGTTATAAAACATAAAACAAATAAGAGTGCCAAATATTTTTTTCCAATTAAACATATCCTTTCTGTCTGCTTTGTTTTTAATGTTGGTGGAAATGTCTTTTATCTGGAAAATTGTAACCTTTTACCATAGCTGGTAGATTTGTCTTGGGATCAGAATCATGGCTTGCTTAGTGGAGTAATGCTCTTAACTCTCACTCTGAAGTTGGTTCCTTCCGCATCTTGATTTTAACCTGCACAGTTCTAGAAATGCAAGGGAGTTTAAGGAACTCAGTGATCACCTCTTCTTTATGTGCCCAGCTAAGCCAATATCTTTCTCCAGATGTCCAAATCACATATATTGTTTGGATTCTTCTTGTAATGTCATTGTACAACCTGGGAACTTTCCCCAGACATATTTATCCTGTTGAATTGAAAGGAGCAGGTGCCTCTTATCTTTGGCATTTGTATGTTTCAAGGCTCATTAAATTTTAAACTAAATGGGGTAAGGATGAGATGCACTGGGAAGGAGACTAGATGTTGTAGGAGTGACAGAAAAAAAGGTGACTAAATGTCAGCAAGCAAGAGTTGTGATGTGTGCTCTCCTAATGCTCTTCTACAGCAGAGGACAGCCAACACAATGCCCAGCCAAACAAGAGATTTAGTGGATTTTCAACCAAACATGGGGCAATCATTCCTAGAAAGGACTCACCAATATGCATGGAAGGAAGCAATAGAAACAGTGTGTGTATGTGTAAAAAGTGTATGCTGTTGTCTGATACCAGTCTCAGTGTAGATTAAGTAAAATTAGATTAGCTTTCTGGTCCCTACATCAGGTCACCAATAAGATTCTTTTAGTATATAGCTCTTGCTCCAAAAGAGCACAGGTTCGCAATGAAAGAAGTTACATGAACTTTTGTACTCTCAGGACAGCAACAAAGGGCATTAATCAATTCATTTACCAAATATATTGGTGGGGAAATCAGAAAGGCAGGTTACACATAGTGGAGAAATCTCTGGTGTATATTTCAGATGCTATCCAATGACACATTTAGCTTTTGAATCTGCAAAGACTTGTAGTCTGTTAATATATCCCAAAAGTTATACCTAGTTGTAACAAAGATGTCGAGTCATACTCATATGTTACGGTAAAAATAGCTATTGAAGGGACTAAAGCCTAAGATAATGTTGGCTCTCAGTCTGAAGCATATCTTTGTTCAATCACTGCTTTCCTATCAGTTTCCTTTCTGCAAAATCTTTAATATAAAGTACATTTCCAGAGATCTTCCATTTTCAACTGAAGTATTGCATATTTGAGGCCAGCCTAAACTACACATAATGAGATCCTACCCTAAAAATAATAATACCTAAGTATATGCTTTGATAACAGTAGTAGAGATAATAAAAGCCATGTATGTGATAGTTCACTATCTATAACACATTATATATAGTTTTATAGCACATTCTTTATTCATAGGAAATGTATTTCATTAAACTATAAGCCCGCTGATGGTAGACTCCCACATCATTCATGTGATTTTTGATGGCTGGCATAAAGTGAAGACATAACATTTGAGGGACTGAACTTTTGTAAATGATTAGGAAAGTATGCTGCTGTCTGGTTTTAGCATTCTCTCTGTCCAAGACACTATACAAAATTTGTTTTGCTGAGGTACCTTGGAAATAGGCTCTTTCCCTATGCTTCTTGGACTGGGTTAATTTAGAACCTGAGAGCTTTCATTTCCTGGTGGACTTGGTGGTTTTCACTGGAAACTATTTTGAAGACTTGCTCATTGATTTTTGAGCCGAGGAGAGCTGAATATTTCCAAATCACAAAGCCGGCGATAGTATCTAGCTTGTTCCCAAAATACATGTCAGCTGGAATATAGTCTCATGATAATTTTGTTTCTAGGAAAGCATTTATAGACTAAATGTCCACTCTGTTAAAAAATAAAATCAACCAATATGATATTCCAGGGAGGAAAGAACAGGGGTATCATTAAATTATGAACCAGTTTTATATTTCAATCTTATATGAAGTAAAATACAAAGTTAGGAGCTATACTGTGCCAGATTATATGAAATCACATTTCTCAAATGTTAACACAGAGTATAATATACTACAGAGAACTCCAAAATCATTTTAGTCATTTTTGCTATTTTTAAAAAAAAATCTAACAAGCACGTCAGTTAAATGACAAATTGCTAGGATTTTAAAAGGACATATGCTTTAGTTTTATATTGCTTTGGAAATCTCCAGCATCAAAAATGATTTCTAAATATCATGAACTATAAAAAGGTAATTGAGTTTTCTCAATTACTAGTGTCAAACTCTAAGCAAAATTAAGACTTTCATGAAATGTGGTCACAAATACTTGTTGCTGGCAACATTTTCACCCATAAAGTTCAAAGAATGGCTTTCGTGCTGATCAATGTAAAAACATGTGAAGAATTTTAAGGATGTCCTAGAGCTAGTCTTATTATACAGACTTTAATAATGATAGTTATATGCAAACTAGAAGAGAAATCTACAAGAGTTCAGGACAGTATTTACCTTTGACTGATGCGTCATTATTTTTAGTTATAAACTCCATAGCAATTGCAACAAAATGGCTAATACAACCTTAAACTACTGGTACATCAGTTCTCAGAAAATAATCAATCTATGTATCTCCAAATATAGGTTTTTTTGTTGCAATTTGAAGATTAAAAACTGAAATGATTACAGATAATGGTTTTAAAATAAGAATTATCAGGTGTACGGCCAATAAAGTCCAGTGGTAAGACTAACAGAGAATAAATGGACTTACAGACATGGCTGATTTGGGGTTGATAGTGTTAAAAACCTGTTGTTGTTTAAACAAATCTCTAAATGCATGCTTATCTTATTTTTGTTCATCTGCCTTTAGTCTACAAGGTCTTAAAAGGCTGCAGTTGTTTACGCATGTGGTTACCCTCTGGCCTCTAACCATGTTCACATAAATGCTTATGTACCACACATGCACATACTCAAGTATGCATGCACACATACATGTAGGCTCAAGTGTGAAAGCATGTGCTCTGGCACACACGTGCACGAGCACACACACACACATTTGCATGCATGAAATATAAACATAACAGCAAAATGTATCAAACTCCTAGAAGAATCTTAATACTGAGTTTATTACATTTTCTTCTGTGTACCACCCAAAGTATAGGCAATGTGATGAAAGCTAAATTGGATTTAATAAAAGTTAAAAGTTGTTTATTAGAAGGCATGTTTAACAGAGTTAGAGAAAATAATTTCAAATCACGGATATGGAAATATTTAGGATATTTGAACAATATAACAGAACAACAAAAATGCAGCACAATTTATATGCTTCAATGTACAAGTTCCCACAGAAAATATACAGAATGACCAGACCAGTAAGCATGTGCAAAGATATTTAGCACCACTAACCACTATGCAAATTAAGACATTAATGAAATTTCGCTTTTTACTTATTAGAAGGGCAATTATTAACACGTGCCCACACAGGCCTGTACACACATACACACAAATAGTAAAGGATGGGAAGAATCTGGGGATCTTGGAATTATAGTGCAGTTTAGTACAGCTTACCTGGACTGTATTAGGACAGTTCCTCTGAACATTAAGCCCTGAACTGTTATAAGATCTGGTAACACCACTTATGTCCATCATAGTCCCCAAATAACTGAAGCAATCATCTGGCCAGATGTTTGTATCCTCATGTTCATACTAATAGTGACATTTACATTATCTAAAATATATAAATAATCTAAATATTGACAGATTTATAGGTAATCAAAATGTGATAGATGTATTACACTGGAACAGTATCCAACTCCCAAGAGGCATGCAGTTAGTTCTCACAAATGCTACCAGAAGCCAGAAAGAGAAACAGATAAATTTTACTCAGTTTACATGAAGTAGCTGGAGTAGTCAAATTATGGCGTAGAGTGTAGAATGGTGGAAATGATAAAAGACATTGTTCCATGAGAAAAAAATTTCAGTTTGGAATGATGGAGAATAAAATTGCAAACAGGTAGGATGATGGTTGTGAACAAAGTGAATACATTTAGTGACAAGTAAGTACACAATTAAAATGGTTTAGTAGAATGGTTTTTATGGTTTGTAGACTTTACCTCAACAAACAACCAATTGCTAAATGGGAAGAAATAAGAATTTTAGCTTGTACTGGGTTGTTGAATAAAAGGTTTCCATAATAGGAAGCCAAAAAGGAGGCCCTTTTTACATTCTGCTTTCACCAGAGAAGAAATAATGACTGATGATTTCACAGGCTTGCTTGGAAATACCAGAAGGGCTTCATTCCCTTGTGTACTCATTGTGTAGTATAATGTCCTGATATGACAAAGAGAGAGTGTGTGAGAGAGAAATAAAAGGAATTTATTTTTTTCTCTCTATTTTGGTTGCATGTAATTTTCAAGCACTTATGCACACCCATGAGAAAGGACTTTTGAACTTAAGGACTTTTATCTCCAGTCTTCTAGCACATTAAGGAAAACAAGCAAAGCTGGGGCTTTGTGAGGAATAAGAAATGATAGCTTTCTTTTTCCAGAAAGTTTGTTTTGAGGAAACAAGGGGGGTCCCTATGTAAAATTAAGGTGTGTATACAAGTCAGAACACAGCTGGAAATCTCAAAACCTCTGATGCAGACTCCCAGTGTCTGCCAAGTTCCAATTGCCTGAGTTACTGACCTGTGAACTCAGGGGTGACTCTGTCAAATAGAATGGAGTGTTTTACTGGTGTGCATTGTCTGATTACGTCTTACTAAAGCTTTGTGATGGTTCTACTTCTGCAAAGATGTAAATGCAGCTATAGAAAGGTCAGGCTATTAGCACAAATAGCTTCTCTTAGCACTTAGCATTGAACTAGAAGGCAACAAAAAGAGAAAAAAAAGAAAAAAAATGATAAAAGGCTTTGCCTGACCCTTTCCCCTGAAACTGAGCCACCATTGCTTCTAAAGGGCAGTCTTAAAATGAGTTTCCTCCTGCTCACAATAGCACTGTTGCTGAACTAGAGAGAAGGGAGAATAAATCATTGGAAAGGCAAGCTATTTTTTCCCTTTAGCAATAACTTTTATTTTAATTAAGTGTAAAATTTTATGTGGGTGTGCATTTGTTGTACTCTTTATTTCTCCTTGTTATTCCTAGTTCCCTTAATTAAATTATGTGATGACACATAATTTTGTCTTAAAAAAGACAAAAATGTCTCTCCCTTCTCAATGTGTGTGTGTGAGAGAGAGAGAGAGAGAGAGAGAGAGAGAGAGAGAGAGAGGGAGAGAGAGAGAGAGACAGAGAGAGAGAGAGAGAGAGAGAGAGACAGAGAGAGAGAGAGAGAGAGAGAGAGAGAGAGAGAGAGAGAGAGAGAGAGAGAGAGAGAGTTTGCTCTGTGTCAATCATGGTATATGATGAAAGAGCCTAGAATTACATATATCCTTTACAATTTTTTTTGAGGAGGAAAAACATTTTCTTTATAAATGTGCCCTAAAAACAGATTCTGATAGAGGAGATGCTACAATTTTAAGAGTACTCTTTTCATTAAAGGAAAGGAAGAAGGGGAAGGAAAGGAAAAAATGTCCACAACAGAAATCCTTGACTAAGAGATTTATAACAGTGTTTCGCAAATTTTCCAAATCAGAGAAAGCACTGACTGTTCTTCCAGAGGACCCAGGCTTTATTCCCAGCACCCACATGGGGCCTTAAAACTGCCCACCTCTCCAGTTCCAATGGATCTGACACCTTCTACTGGGCTCTGAGGGTACCTTTCATGTGTCTAATACACAGACATACATGGAGGTAAATGCCCACACACATATAAGAAAATAATTTAAGAAATGTTAAAAAAAATCTCTCTAAAGACATGACAAAGCTATCTTGCTCTTTCAGCCAAATCCTGGTTTTTCTACAGTTAGGAGAAGCAAATCTATCTGTCTTCCTGCAATGATAGCAAAGAGATCCATTGTGCTTCCTGATAAATGGAAACTTTCTTCATGCAGTTTCCAAATGGAGACAGATACCAAGTGTTTCCCAATAAGCCTAAGGGCATGTGGGACCTCTTGCTCAGACCATTTCGCTAAAACACGTTGAAAACTTCTGGAAACTTCTAAATAACTGATTTCCCTTAGATTAATTAGGACATTTGAAGTTCCTGGAAAGCAATGGTTCTAAACTTTGTTGAAGACTATTTACCACAAAGATATAGCTTTTTCTTTAGACTAATATTGTTGCTACCTTAGCCCCTATGACACCAAATCTTTAAAATTCTCTTTTCTCTGTTTCCTTAAATCTTGCTGTTTATCCCATTACATTTTAAAGCAACAACCATATCTACAATTACAGATTTAGAACAGGGATAGAAATAATATGCTGACCCAGAAAACTCCATCCCTAAGAAAAGGGGAAAAACAAATTTATTTCCCATATTTAAGAAGAGTGAAGGGCTGCATTTCAGTGTACACAAAGGAAACTGTGTTTTAAATTTGTTTAATCTCTGGCTGTTAAAATTCTTGTGATAAAAGAAATTGCATCCCAAGGTGTTTGCTTCTCTGGTTATAGAATATTTGCAAAATGTCAAATATATGTTCTTTTTTTAAGAGAGATTTTTATAAAGTAAATGGGTGTCTTGATCATTCTATTGCTATGAAGACACTATGACCAAGGCAACTCTTATAGTTTCAGAGGTTTAGTCCATCATCATCATGGCATTATCGCCATGGTGAGCAGCATGGCAGCACACAGGTGGGCTCTGAAGATGTACCTTAGACCTACATACTGATACATAGGCAAAGAGAGATACACTGGGATTGGCACAGACTGTTGAAAGCACTAAACCCAACCCCAGTCCCAGGGACACACTTCATATATATATATATATATATATATATATATATATGAACTGTGTCCATATATATATGTATATATATGTATTTATATATATACGTATATATATATGTATATATATATTCAATATTTTAGGAAAGGAATTCACCAGTATTACTCCTGTTACCATACTTTAGCTATTGTCGATCAAGCAGGCCAATAAGTAGAAGCAGGAGACTCAGCCAGCCACCTCTTGATATGGCTAGCCTAGCCTATCAGAGAAAATTTCTCTGTTAATATGGGATTTAACTGCTCTTTTGCTAAGACATTAAAAAGTTAAGTTCAGAATGTTATAAAAACTCAGCATGCTACTGTGTTATCCATATATGAAGGTTGATCTTTTTATTAGGCTATTTTGTGCATTGCTAGGCTATTAAAGATTTTTTCTTGTAGTATTCTTTCATTCTTTATTTTATATCTCAGTTTTAAAGACTTTAGTAGTGTGTGTGTCTATCTGTGTGTGTGTGTGTGTGTGCATGTGTGTGTGTGTGTGAGAGAGAGAGAGAGACAGAGAGAGAGAGAGAGAGAGAGAGACAGAGACAGAGAGAGAGAGAGAGTTTGTGTGTGCATGTGTGGTTTGCTATGTAGAAGTGCGTGGTATGAATGTGTATATGTATATGTGACTTTGTGTGGGCATTTGTGTCCTTGTATATGTATGTTTGCATATGTGCATGTCTGTGTGTTCTTATGTATATATGTGTATGTGCATATGTGTGTGTGCATTTAACTCTGATTTCCAAGATTATTGACTGGATAGTTGTTTCTTCCAGTTCCAATTGAAACTTACTAGCATGGTCAATATTTTACATAACACTAGAAATTCTCAAAGAATAAAATAAAAAATTAAATCTGATGTTATTAAACTTAAATCCACATATGTAATTATCTCACTGTGCCAGTGGTAGGCATATGCTTATTCCTTGGCTAGACTGGGGATAAAAGATTTAAGAAAGGCTGACAGATGACAGATGAAAAAATAGAAGTACTTGGAAATAAAGACTGAGTAATCCATACTATAAATAATAATACTCAGTGTTAAAAACATCAACTGCCAATTTACAATTTCATAGAAATATATTGACTTCTGCACATTTTCACTCTGTTACTTTCTCCCATTTCCCCCCTTTATCTGAAACCCTTCTACCTAAAGAACTCCTTCCTCTCCCTTCTACTTTGATCTCTCTCCTCTGTCTCTGTCTCTGTTTCTGTCTGTCTCTCTTTCTCTCTCTCCATACACCATCAGCGAGACATAGGGCCTCAAGAGCCTCATGCATGTTGGAATGGTGACATGCCCAGTTTTACAAAGTTCTTGTGAAAGTAAATACAGCGGCCTGAGTTCATGAGTTCAAAGACAGTGACCTCTATGTTCCTTCTGCCACCAGTCCGTGGCATCCTCCTGGACTTCATTACTTTTTATTAGCTTATAAAAAGACATAGGTTTCATTATGTTATTTTTCAGAAAAAGTTTGTGTTTCTCTCCCCCTACTTCTTTCTTTTTATCTCTCCCTGCTTCCTCACTTCTATCATCCTATTCACATACCTCTTTTTTCCTCAATGCCTCTTGTCCCCCTCTCATTGAACCCTGTCTAGTTTCACCACTTATACCCACTTTATTCATCCTTATTAAGTATACAGAGAGACACTAAAAGTTAGGTCACACATATGAGTGAGAATATGTGATGATTTTTGTCTTTGTGAGAATGGGTTTCCTCACTTAATATAATACTTTCTGATTTTACTCATTTTTCTATAAACTTCATAATTTCCTTTTCTTATCATCTGAATAAAACTTCATTGTGTGTATATGTCACTTCAGATTTACAGACTTGGCCAGTGTGTCTTGAGGCAGATCAGCAAAAGCAGAACCTTGGTGAGGCTCAGATTTGGAATTCATTTCCAGAGAAAGGATGATAAGTAAAGGGGTCAAGGCCCCTTCTGTGGGGAGAAACCCACAGAAAAAGCTGATCTGAACAAAGGGGGAGCTCATGGACTCCAGACTGATAGCTGTGTAACCAGCATGAGTCCCACCCAGACCCCCTGAATGTGGGTCTCAGGAGTCCTGGAATGTATATGGTGCCTCTGAATGTGATTTCAATTTTCTTAAGAGTATTTGTACTTAGTTGCATGGCACACTTCCTATTGTGAATAAATTAGAAAACACAGGTAAAATGAGTATATGGAGAAAGCTGAGGAGAAACGTGTTTTGCAGGGCAGCAAAATTATATGAGAAAAACTAAGATGGGAGGGGATAGAGGAGGAGAAGGGAGATGGAAGTGGTGACACGAGCCAATAAGAAAAAAAAATCAGAAAAATGAAGAGAGTTCTGGTGTGGCCAGGGCTCAAGTGGATGCTGGGGAGGGGGGGGGTGAATCTAGTGGGAGAGACATAGTTCAAAACTCAAGGTGGCTTATTTTCAGGGTCAGGAATGTTGGAGGTGATAAAGTGTGTGTGTGTGTGGTGGGGGGGGGAGTTCTGAGATCTTGATGTCTTCTTAAGCCCTCCAGCTTGTCCCAGAATCATGCTTCCAATATATCAATGAAGGAATTGAGAACTCCAATGTTCAGCCTTCTAGCTCTTACATACTCATTCCAAACTCCAGATACTGTCCACATTTCCTTGCTATGTCTGTGATAAAAACACTCAAACCAAAAGCAGCTTGAGGAGGGAAAGGTCGGTTTTAGCTTCTAGTTAATCACTGAGGGAAATTAGGTCAGGAACTCCAGAAGAAACAGGAGCAGTAACTATGGATGAGCACTAACTTGCTCTCTGGGTTGAGTGCTATTAGTTTTCTTACATAGGTCAAGGCACTCTCATGGTGCTGTCCACAGTGGGCTGGACCTTCTCACAGCAATCGTCCATCATGACAGTTCCTTACAGACAGGCCACCGGCCAATCTGATAGGGGAAATTCTTCAGTTGAGCTTCTCTCTACCAGGTAGCTCGGGGTCAGGTTTACAGTAAAACTAACCAGCACAGGGAGTATATATGGGAGTATAACTAATCACCTATCTTCCAAACAGAGCAAGTGTGTCAGTTATGACACAGTTATAATCTCTGCGGCTAAAGAAGTAGAAACCCGCATGGTGAGGCAATCAAAGTATAGTCTGAACCTTCCATTGCAAGGTTGGTACTACATGGATTAACTTTATTTCCTGATATAAGAACTAAACACAAGAGGCTATTAGATCTGGATTAAATGATCCCATAGTCTTTTTCAAACCATTATACTGGAAGCAAGGATTTTAGACTTGAACCTTGAGTCATCCAGTATGGAACATTCTCACCATGGCACAGAAAGGGCTTCACAAGCCTCCATTCCCTTTTACATTGAGGAAACTGGTTACTGCATCCCACCAGTACCTGGCGTTTCTTACCAACACAAAGAATTGGAGCTGTTGTGTTTTGTGTCAACCTTATTGTGTTTTTTTGTAACTCATATAAATATCAAATTGGAGAGCTCAGGTAGCTTAGCAATTAAGTCCTTTAAAGCTTTACCACCAGGCTAAAAAGGAAATGAATGTCAAGATATGCTGTCTGGGTAATAAATTTGATTAGGAAAAATGTTCCTGGGTGAGAACATTGGGAGAGGAAGTGACACTTTACTGTGGCTGGTGAAGCAAGGCTCAATGTGCATGCTTAATTGCACAGCAGGAGGCTCTTATCCACTGGCAGCAGTGCCCACCCCACCTCACCGACTGCCCTTATTTATTTTATGGCAAATCTTTGCAGCAGATGGAGGGGCAGTGTGAGCGGCAGGAATGAGGTGCAGTGGGTAGGCTGTCTGTCTTCAGTTCTTTGGGGGTGCTGAAGCTCTGAGGTGCTACCACTTCACCTTCATCTTTGCAGGCTGATCTGCTTGGATGAGTTAGTATTCAAATAGTTGGCACCTCCAGGCTTCTGTCTGAATTTCTGAGTCCAGCTACTGAAACCATCACAGAGGCACAAAAGCAGACAATCCATTTGGTGAATGGCCATGGTTCAAAGATTTCCAATTCCTTTGTGGAACATTGTCTAGACTTCTCAGCACTCTGGAATGCTTTCTCATCTCTCTTTCACTGAAGCTCATATCTGACTGATGATTTGATGGCTCATCCACCGACCTTCCAGTTCTTCTCTTATTCCTTTTATTTAAGCATTTCTCCTGAGATTCTTGCACCTCTGCAAATTGGGCTCTGCTTCTTAGAGAACTTAAGGTAGCAGATATCTTATTTTCCTCATTTATAAAATAGGAAATATTCCTTCATACCTTCATGGCAGAGGTGTCATAAAGATTAAATGATACGTAGGAGGAAAGTTGTCAACCCAGGCCAACGGCTATTGTATATCATGCAGGCTGAATTACAGCCTTGATATTGACTGGAATCCCTGTTTCCATTGGACATAATTGCTGATAGGGAGGGTCTAGGGTATGCTCAATTACCTATCACGTGGGCTTTGGGTTACCTAGAGCACAATCTAAACCTGACACATTTCTGAGAAATTCAAGGGTTTTTCAGGATGGTACAGAAATATTCAAGAAAGGTAAATCAGTTTATATTTTATGAAGCATAGAAGAGATTTAATTTTTTTGATCCTTTGAACATTTAGATTCTAGTAAACACATCACCTCTCCAAGTAATTTTCTTATTTGAGTACTATTTCCATTTGTCAAGTGACACACTGTGTTCCCTGTTAAAGGAATCAGTGAGCAAGTAGACAACAGCAGATGAGGGGCTTTCCCGTTCATGGACTGAGCCTGTGGCAGCATGGCCCATCTCTGGAGTGTTTGTTCTAAGAAGTAGTGAGGGATAGCCTCACACACAACCAGGAATGGGGGGGGGGTGGAAATCTTTTTTTTTTAATTAGATTTGTTCCAGACATTTAGGAGCCATATAAATTCCCATTTAATTAAGGACATATAATGTAACACAAAGATCTAAGCTGGCTGTAAAGCACAATTACACAATGGACACATACAAGGATTATATGTTTCTAGACAAACATGCATTTTCAAAAGGTTAACTGGCAAAAAGTAAATGGAATCAGATGATGGTGAATAAAAATGATCAAGTTGGATGTACCAGGAACATGTCAGTCATCTCTCAGTGAAGGAAGTGTTCACACACAAAATTCTACCTAAGTCTTTGGAGTAGTTACACTTTCATTTTTACTGGCCACTGGTAGTTTTGTTTGTATTAAATTAAGGCACAGCATAGATGGTATATGTCTCTACCCCAACTTCTCATCATCTCTGAGTACAGGTAAAAAGTCAAACCTTAGATCCTTCAGATTATTTTTGTTCTTATATCAGGTGGTTCTGTTTGTCATTCAATGGTTTTTATTTCCATGTTCAATGCTGCTCATTCTGTAGAAATCAAGGTCAGTCTTCACATATGCCTAGATTTCTAAACCTAAGGATTTCTTCACTGAAGCCAGCCCCATATATCTTTCTGCTCCAACCACTTTGCTTTTTTTTTTTTTTTTTTTTTTTTTATAGAAGATGACTGTCTTCTTTGCACATGAAATTTTATACTGTTGTTCCATTGAGCTGTTTTTCAAACTTTCTTGCCTTTTGACCTTGGGCATGTTATAGTCTCTTTGTCTGCATGTGTCTGCTCAGTAAGATTTTAATATAAATGCTCTGGCTCCCAGGTGGAGATCAGCCTTTTGCATAACTCTCCTAGAGCCATCTGGTAGGGTGGCTTAGCACTCAGTCTAAAAGTGTCAAAACTTGGAACCCCGTTGTGCATCTATTGAAAAGACTCACAGGTGCTAGTTCTTAATATTTATTTTAATTTGGTAGCTCCAAATAGAAAAGAAATACATTTTTTTCCCTGAAGGTAAGAGCTCAGGGCTATTGGTATGCGATGCAGAGACCTTACAGGAATCTTGGGGGATAATTTGGTCCAGCTTGCCAAGAAAGCAGCTAAGATGCAGGATAGATAGCCATGTTGGACTCAGAGCTGGCTGATGCCCCAGAGTGCACACAAATTCAGGGGGTACTTTCCTCTCAGAGAGTGTATATCATGCAGGCTACTCTTTTACAACATACAATCAGAGATTATTAGAACTTCCAAGTCTTCTTGACCAGCCTGCCCAGTTTAGATCTCAGTGACTTGCCTAAGATCTGATATGTACATGTACATGCAAAAGCATTCTTGAAATATACCATATGCTCAATAAGCTGAAGAAAAGACTAAATTCCAGGGCTTAATGATTTCTGATCAGCAATCAGAAATTTGGTATTTATTTTGGTAATAATATTATATCAATTTAAATTCAATTGATAGTTAATTTTTAATATTAAGCATAACATGCAATTTTTGGGAGTCTACTTGTATTATTTCCTCCTCTGTTTATGTATGGTCTTTCTCATAACAAAAACAAATGTTTACAAGCTACAAAGAAGTTAAATTCTGTCATGAAGATGATCATATTATTGCAAAGATCACTGCTCCCTAGAGAAGAAATATCCATTGCCACATTTTCATGATAAGAATTGTTCCCTCTTCACTTGAGAGATGTTATTTGCTCTACAGACATTTTTAGTTTTATAAGGCCTCATCCAATGTTATTCTTGATGTTGGTAGTATGGGAGTCCTATTCAGTACATTCTTTCCTGTGATAATGGGTTCAAACATGTTCTTCATTTTCAGGGTATCAAGTCTTATGTTTTGGTTTTTAATCCACTTGGAATTGGGTTTTGTGGGGGGGGGTGAGAGATAAGGATCTAGTTTCATTCTTTTACCTGTAATTATCCAGTTTGACCATCATCATTTCCTGAAAACCCTATCATTTTCCCAATGTGTATTGCTGGCTTCTTTGTTAAAAATCAGCTGGCTGTAGGAGTGTGGGTTTTTATGTGGTTCCTGAATTCTATTACATTGATCAGTGAGTCCATTTTATTGTAAATATCACATTTTTTTTAAATTACTGTAGCTCTGTACTCTACCTTGAAATCTAAGATGGTGATACCTACTACAGATTTTTGTTGTTGATGGTATTTTGGTTATCCTCAGTCTCTTGTATTTCCACATCAAATTTAAGATTTCTATGAAGAGCAGCATTAGAATTTTGACAAAGAGTACTTTGACCTTTAGGTTATTTTGGCAAGATGTCCATCTTCACAATGTTAATCCTACCCATGTATTAACACAGGAGGCATCCCAATATTCTAGTCTTATTCAATTCCTTTCTTTAGTATTTTAAAGTTTTCACTGTACAAGCCTTCCAATTTCCTAGACTTATTCCATGGCATTATTTTTAAGTAATTTTGAATGGCATTCCCTAGTTGATTTGTTTCCTCTGTGTGTTTACAATTTGTATATAGAAAGTTACTGATTTTTCTGTTTTACTTTTGTGTCTTCCTACTTTGCCGAATGCAATTATCCGCTGTAGGGATTTCCTGGTGGAATCTCTAGTATCTTTTTTTGGATAGAATCATATCATGTTCAAATAAAGATACTTACACTTTTTCTTTTTGTGCTCCTTTGTCTCTTTTGTTTGTCTTACTCTTTTAGCTAAGACTTGGACATAGTAGAAAGAGTGGGCATCCTTGTCTTGTTCCCACTTTTAGTGGAAATGCTTTGAGTTTTTCTCTGTCTAAAATGATGTTGGCTGTGTGATTCTTGTATATCCCCCCCTTATTTTTACTGTTGAGGTATGTATCTTCTGTCCCTATTCCTTCCAGGACTTTTATAGTGAGTAGATTTTGGTTATTGTCAAAGTTATTTTGCACCTAATGAGTTAATCATGTGCTTTCTGTCTTTTAGTCTGTTTATATAGGGAATTACATTTACTTATTTACTAAGTTGAATCATACCTGGCTTGGGGTGGGGTGGTGAGGTGCGGTGGGGCAGGGAATAATGTGTAGAGATGGTGAGGACAGAGCAGCCAGAAAATTTCTCACAAGAAAGCATACACATTTGTGGGTAAAGTAACAGCTTTTCCCCTCCACTCCAGAACAGAGGTGTTCCTTAATGAATGATTTCATTTGTATGTGGCTTGGAAAAGTTGGTAGGTATGTATTCTAAAGTGTAGGACAGCAGGCCCTTAAGCTTTCACCTTTAAAGGATAACAAGGGAGTGTTAGTATTTGTAGTTACAGCATTTGTAGTTAAGGCATTGGAGGTGTCAGCAGTGGCCTTGAAGGCAAAGCCATGATTTGTGGTGTCTTCTGCTACCTACACTATGACCACTCTCTGCAGTCCTGTGAGCCAAAGGTCACATGGACAATCTTCTCTGTTATAGATTGCATCCTGGAAAACAAATGAGAAAGTGACTTAAATTTTGAACTCTGCTTGTAAAGTCAAAATTGAAAAGCCAAAAAAGATATTGGTATTGTTTTGAACATTTTTTCAATGAATATTTAATAACTCAGAAAGCGCTGAGAAATATCAGATTTTGTACTCATGTGTTTTATCATTCAAGTGATTAAGATTGATCCTAAAACAAAATTATTCCTTGGCTCTGAAATTTCTCCTATACTATTCCATTTGATAGGTTGGGTTTGCAAGATTAGCAGAATTTCACTGTTTGTATTGTGGCTTACTTGTATGGCTTTGGAACTAGAAACATAGCAAGTTATTTCTTGTTATTTTACAAAGTTTCATCAAGTTGCAATGATGTATTCATGTGTGAATATGTTCAATGTTTTAACTAACCTTTATTAACACTCCACTTTGTAAAGGTACTGAGTTAGTTGGTTACACTGTTTGTTGTTGTTTTGGCCTTGTGGAGATATAAATTATTTTATAGGTGAAGAAAATGAGGTCATTGAGAGATGAAATGAGAAAACTGACATTCTATAGCTAGCTAACAGCAGGTCTAGTCTACAAAATCCGAAACATCACAACCAACCTGAATGCCACACTATTCTGTTTGTAAGGAAGGAAGAACCTGTCTTACATCCAATCATGTGATTCCCAAGAAATCCCTAAGTTCTAATTGTTTTTTAAAATTCTAATTTCTATTCCAAAACAAACACTCATATTCCACTGGTGTCTTGTCTTGACTCTGTAAAAGGAAAATATGGACATTTAGTTCTAGCCAAGATTCAATTTTTTTTGTTTTTATTACTCAGAATCAGAGGAGCTCTATTAGAAAAAATTAATATACCAAAGATTTAAACATCTAATACAAATCCTTTTCAACCTATCCTAAAACAAACCAATCAACAAACAAAAAAAATCTGAAGAAGGCATGCTCACATGTTTACCAAAGCATATTTCTGGAGATCAGAAGAAAACTTACAAAAATCTGTCTTCTCTTCCTACCATCTAGGTCTGGAAATCAAACACAGGACATCAGGCTTGCCAACCCACTAACTCAGCCAACTCTCTGTGCCTAAATGTTACCTTTTAAATCCCTCTTGTTCTAGAAGAGATTTGATTTTATGAAATGAGCAAATGAAGAGAAAAATAATCAACTCGCTTTAGGTTTTACTAAAGTACTCTATTAGATTCGTTTATATTTTTAGCACATAAATTTCTTATACAAGTATGTGATCTTAATTAAATTTAGATTAAAATATCAGTTAAGGAAATTTTATATTTTTGGTTGTGAACCTAACCTTTAATGGCAGAGCCATCTCTCCTGCCCAAAAGAAATTTTAAAGATAAGTATTTTCAATTGTAAGGATAAGTACTTTCAAATGTGATCTATCAGTCTGTACATTGTCATTTATGGAATTAAATTTGAGGTTTGGTATCTAATTGATTCAAAACATTACAAATTCTTGATTTATTTTATTATAATTTACCATAGTGTATATTTTCAGTTCCAAATGTGTTCTTCAGGACATGGTGTTAGCTTGAATATGTTATTTAGGTTTTTTTTGTAATAAAGTGCAAAAGCTGATGATTCAAAAAAATTGAAGAGGGAATACTTCTAATTTTGCTTTATGAGACTATCATCTTTATATCCAAACAAAACTAGAAATTATAAGAGAAGGAAATGTGCAGTCCAATATTCTTAAAAAACAAATTTAACATTACTTCATGATTTAAAAAAGCCCTCAAATTGAGTGTAGTAGAGGATGCCTTTAAATTTTAAGAGGAAGATGCATACAGATCTCTGTGTGTCCAACACCAGCCTAGTTTACATAGTGAGTTCAAGAATAACAAGAGCTACATAGTGAGACCCTGTCTTGAAAAACCAAAAGGGTGAGGAGAGCTTCACTAAATGCTGGAGAAATGGCACAATGGTTACAGGCAACGGATTCAATAGCCAGCACCCACATGCTCAATGACAACAAGCTATATCTTCAATTCCAGGGAAACCAGTGCCTTCTTCTGGCTTCTTGCAGCATTTGTTGAGGATTCTGTGTTTTCTTCTATGTAAATTTTTATCTCTATCAAAGATCCTGTTGCTACCGTGTGTGTGTACTCACATCTGGGTTTTCTATTCCATTATCTAATGTCTTATTTAAGACTAAAACTCTTTGCATTACTTTGAAAATAAAATGGGTGCTCACTTTTGCCATTTCTGTCCAGTCATGCTAGAGTTCTTAACAATAACATCAATCAGGAAGGAAACAAAAAGAGGCATCTGAAGTCCAGGGGAGAACTTAAGTGTATTTGCAGATAACACAGTGATCTATGATCTATCTATGAGCTCTCCATCCCTCCTTCCCCCTCCCTGTTTATCAACTCTCTCTCTCAAATCTCTCTCTCCTCTCTCTCTTTCTCCATCTCTCTCCAGAAAAATCCAAGACAATTCTAGACAAAAGAGTACTGCAGGTGTATCACCAAATCAGATCCCCAACAAATGCTGCAAGAAACTTGGATTTCAACATGCAGAAAATGTGGAACTTATCTCTTTCCTTGAAGAAACTATATTTCAGATGGGTCAAGGACTTTAATCTAAGCTCCAGTATCCTAAAACTGCTGGATGAAAATATAAGGTATATCATTCGACTTCTCAGCACAGCTAAAGACTTTGTGAAGAGGACTCTTGTAGCATAGGAAATAAGACCAACAATCAACAAATGTAACACAATGGAACTAAAATGTTTCTCTATAGCAAAGGATACACATGAATGAAGAGGCAGCACACACAATAAGAAGAAATCTTTGCAAGCTGTGCATATGATACAGATTAGTGTCTATAATACACAAAGAACTTAAGAAGAAAACAAAAACCTAAACATGAATAAAACAAATGGCCAAATTAAAAAATTAAGGGGGGTGTTAGGGAACTGAACAGAAAGTTCTCAAAAGAGGAAATACAAATGGCTAGAATACACTTTCAATTATATGGTGGATAGGTTTGGGATATTTAATGAATAACAAGTTAACTACACTTAATTATTATGGATTGTATGTTGAGAATTTGGGAAAACCCCATTCTTAAGTTTTCCCATCTCCCCCTAAGAAAAGGGTGTATCTGTTAATCACAAGGATTCTGAGACTCATTAGACAGTTACACCAGAAATGCTGCATTGTCAGAGAAATCAAGCTATAACTGAACTAGAAGGTTATTTCCTGTAACTAATATTGTGGTGGTTTGAAAAAGAATGCCCAAATAGGCTCAGATGTTGAATAATTAGTCTGCACTTGGTAGTGGTATTTGGGTAGGCTTACAAAGTGTGGCCTTGTGAAAGATAGTAAGTCCCTGGAAGGGGTTTTGGGGTTTCAAATGCAATGTACAATTCCCAGTTTGCTTTTTTCTGCTTCCTGCTCACAGTTGGAGATGTGTGGGCTCTCAGTTATGCTTGTCATTATATCTGCCACCTGCTTCCATGAGTCACCTACTATGATGGGTTCTTATCCCTCTGGAAACATATTCTTTCTTCTATAAGTTGCCTCAGTTGTGATTATAACTGTAAAATGTAACTAACACTAGTGTCCACAATGATTGCTGCCTTTTAGAGAAGAGTAATCAGCAATAACACCTAACTGCAGATCACATCTGCTACTGGATGGCAGGATATGCCCATTAATGCATTAGTGGCACAGATGTTGCAGGGGTAACCATCAGTTTCCTGGTTGACTTAGAAACCCATCCATTCTATGGGAGATAATGAATGACTAGAGCTATAAAACTAGTCAAAAACCATGACTAGTGAATCACAGACTCTTTAGGGGAATATACTAATGTTATTTTTCAAAATGGACATATAATTAAGCTGCTTTGTAAATATTTATGTTTATAATCATTGACTAGTACAGCTCTCAGCCTTGGTTAAAGTGAAGAAATCTTAGCTAGTCAAAGTTCTGAGAATAAACTATATTTGGGAATTGGCACTAGATGCTACATCTATGTAACATCTGTGCTACAATCTGTTCCATCAATCGGCTGAAGGCCTGAAGATTGAAAAAAGAGACAAGAAAGCAGGTCATTTTTTCAACTGGAATGCCAGAATGTGGTTTATCGAGGGGAAGGAGAGGGCTTTTATACTACTCACAGCACAGGGCAAAACAACCCAAGGTCAAGAGTACAAGTTTTCAAGCTTAGCTCCTCCCCAGCAGATGTGTGTTAGCAAAACAGGAATAGTACCAATAACAACTTTGAGGGGCAGGATGTTTCAGCCAACATCCTGAAGGTTTGCTCAAGGTGCCTCTGGGGTCCTACACATCTGTGTCACTTCCTCCAAGTCCTGTTGAATATCTATCACAGAAGAGGCAGTGGAAGGATTGTAGGAACTCCAGGATAGGGGAGAGTGACATGAGACGCTATCTCCTGTATATAATATGCCCATTGCAATCATGAACATAAGCATCTGTGGTTATCAACACAAGACCTGCATAAAAAAAGAAAGAAAAAGAAATTAAATATTTTAAGGAAGTGCATGAGGGTAGGAGGGGTACTAGTTGAGAAGAGAGGGATCAGTTGGAGTGAAAGGGGTTGGAAAAGGAAACTAAGAGAAGAATATGATCACAGTTCATTGTATTTCACTATGAAGTTGCAAAAAATTAAATTAAAATGCTATGCTTTACACTTAAACATGTATAAATAGAAATTTTACTATTGAAAAATAAATAAGTCAATTTCAGATAAAAATAACTATAAACTGAGGTAAAGCTTAGGCTTTTCTTCTGCTTATAATATATACTCTCTGAAAGACCAATGGGTTGATCTGTGTAGTCATAAGATCCTTTCTTTCACCTTACATTTTCCTGCAGAGAAGCAGCACATTCTATACCACTGCTATGTTTGCTAAGACATGGAAGAGCAAATGTCTCATGTTGTTAGCCTATTTTATGTCAGCTTGACATGAGCCAGAATCATTTGGGAAGAGAGATCCTCAATCAAGAAAATGTCCATAACAGACTGGTCTGTGGGCTAGCCTGCACCCAGTTCACTGTGAGTAGTGTCATTGCTAGGCATGGGATCCTGAGTGCTCTAAGAAAGTAGGCTTAGTGTAGTGTTGTGGGATATTTGGTCATACTGTGAACTCTGAGATTACATTAAATAAAATCAACCATAGGTACAGAGGTGAAGTAAGCAACCAGTTGAGTGGAAGTAACCATAGAGTGTGAGGTGAAGTCAGGAGATCAGAGAAAGGGAAGTACAGGAAGTAGAAGGGTGGGACATCCAGCTGGAGGACTTCTGTTTTTAGACAGAGAAGTGGAGGGTCTCTTTCTGAGATAAAGACTGATGAGGAAGGTCACTGGCTGCTTTCTCTGAGTCTTTGAAGTAGTAGGTTTTTACCCCAGCATCTGGCTCCTAAGTAAACAAAAGGATAGAGACTTAGGTCAGTTGAAGTAAAGGGATTTGAAGAGCTCCAGCCAGCAGCCACAGCAGCAGTAGTGGTGGCTGTGGTGAAAGTCAGAAGCTGAGGCAGTGGTAGGGTCAGGTGCAGTTGCTGACCAATAGATATACAAACAATGGGGATCAAGCCAGTGAGCAGCACTCCTCCAAGGTTGCTAAATCAGCCTCTGCACACTTCATGCTCCTCTGAGTGACTCTGACTTTTCTTCCGAAGGAATGTGATCAGGACATACAAGCTGAAGTAAACACTTTCCACCCCAATTTTAGTCATGATATTTTATCATAGTGAAAGAAACAGCTAAAATAGTCTAGTTAATTTTATTTTGTTTTTGTGACTGAGGAAATAATATATCGAGCATAAAGGAGGATAGGGACATAGAGAAGTAATCCTTTGCCATTTGATATTAAATGGGTGCCCTTAAAATTGCTTCACTGCTATCTGTTTTATATGTTTGTACATTTTCCATAGGATTGAGTTGAATTTTGTATTCATAGTCCAGTTGTGTAGCAAATGATTTAATGTCATAAAATATTTATCAATCCTACTAAAGCTTTTGTAATATGTGATCATGTGTTTCTGTGTGATGCATGGATATTTCCTTGTGTAACTTCTACAAACACCCCTACTACTGTCACTTATAGCTAGACAGGAGCCAGGCAGTGTAAGCCACACCATCTCACTGCCAAGAGGCACTAGAGTTCATTTAACCCAGTTCTTACATTATAAATGAAGGGGTGTTGATCTCACTGCAAAGGTGAAATGAAGTCCCCAAGGTCATAGATTAATTGGTCATCATTTCAGAGCTAAAATGTATTTGATCATATAAAGAAACAGACAATTTAAGTGTTATATTTTGTCATTCTTTAACTCTTTATGCTCATAAAATAACAATAATAATAGTATTAATAAGCAATAAAACTACCCAGTCTTGCTAAATTATCTTTCTTTGGAAGAATTGAATGTAATACATTTTCAAATGCTAGTGTTTTGGGAATATGTAAACAAATAAAATAATTATGTGACTTTTAGTTTTTCTTTAGTTTTTGTTATTATTATTATTTTTATTTTTAGAGCTCTAGCTACTTTGAAGCAAATGGTGCTCGTAGCAGTGTCTCCCTGGGTCTGATACTAGGTCAAACTCATTTAGTATTACATTAATTTTGAGGAGAAAAGTAGTTTGTAGCTTACGGATTATGACAGAGGGTTAAATCTAGTGTCCCAAATCGTAGGGTAGGATTACAATAAAATTCTCTTGTAATAATCATTCCCAAACATTATTTCTTCACAAATTGCTCCCCTGTCACACTAAATTTCCTTCTGTAATGATCACTTTTATTTCCGACTTTGATCTCCATTTTGAAGATTAAGATGCTAACTTCCAATGAAGGTTCTTTCATATCTTATTGAATACTAGGGGCTATCTTCTAACCAATTTGCAAAATGGTCTTAAATAGAAATTGTTTTAATGCTTAAAGCCACATTTAACTTTAAGGGGCAGAAAACTGTAGCTACTGTCAGAGCCCTTGTTCATTATTGGTTAATTTTGAAGCTGGATAGAATATAAAATGAAAAGTTAAATCCTAAAGCTAGTAAACTGTACTTATTTTGTTCTGAAATAAAAAAAAAACAAAAATAAAACAAAACAAACAAAAAACATGCTAGCTTAGCTCTCTGATAACCTGGAACAAACAAATTTAAAACCATGGCCACAACACTATGACAGCTTTGTTAAAAGGAATGACACGAATGACTGAAATTTAGCATTATGAAAGCTTTATTGGTGTTTGTGCTTTTGGACATTTGGTTGCTTTTCTGTCCCCATGCTGGGGCTACATCTGAGATCTGTAAAGGAGAGATTTAGGAACAGACTCTTTTCCTAGATCCCAGTCATTTGCAAAAGTTTACCAAGTTTAGGAAGTTGTACTCTGATTTAAAATTTTTGTTCCATTGTCAAGGGGATGTCTCTGACATATGGAAGGCAATTATAATCTACAGTGAACAGTTCCTTACAGCTTGACGTATGTTTTGGATTCCATGAACTATATATCCAAAGCAAGAGCTGTAACCCAAAGAAGAAACACCTCAAATACTCAGAATGAGGAGGAAGAAGAAACCTCTCCAGGTTGTATGCTGCCTTAAGGACTAGAAAAGCTTGACTTGATGAAAGTCTGAAAGTATATTTTGCCATGGTTTAGAGTAAAATAGATGTCCCATTTTTGTAATAGAGTGCCCAGAGCAAAGTAATTTTATGTATTGCTTAATACACTGAGAATGTGAGAGTCATAGTGTTTATTTGAGTCCATTAGACTTATTTTTATTTGCTTTTTAAATACCATGTTGCAAAATGGTCTCTAGTGTATTCTATATGATTTTAGAAAAGCTAGTATATGATTTTCTAAATTTGTACTACATTATAAAGTTCAAAGCATGTAAGAGTTTCATCCATCCTACACTACCCAAACAGTATATCCAAATTATACTTGGACTTAATATAATGTGATAAAACAAGAATTACAAACAGATGCTATTTCAAAGCTCTGATTTGAAATAATTTATCATTTTATATTAAAATTATGGTGCACAACTGTATTATTTATTTAGATAGTTATATGTGTCTAAGTACTTGCATAGATTATGAAATACTCTGTGCATGTGTACAACTCAAAATCTAATATAATACTTTAATTATAAAGATTCTAGCCAAGCATAGAGGTACATACCTATGATTTGACCTCTCAGAAGGCTGATGTTTGAAGCTAACATATTCAAAGGCACAATTATATAGTTAACCCTTGTCTCAACCAAATGATAAAAATTCCATTTTTGGTCTACTTTTGCTTTGAATTTTTATTTTCTTGACTTATGAACCTTATAAGAAATTGATTAATGTAAGATTATAGAGCTGAACAAAAACTCAAGACCTTCATCCAGTCCTCTAATTCACTGGTAATAATATGTGGACAGTTACAAGACCATCAACTCAGTGAAAATCTGCCACAGATAGCCCACTATGTCTGGTTTAGTGTCCACACTAAAGGACTCCAAGGTGCCAATCATTTGCCTGTATTTAAAGTTTTGTACTGAATTTAATAGCTTAATAGAATTATGACCCTCAAAACTGATACTCTCAAAGGAAAAGGAATGCTATTACACCAGTATTTGTACCAGGGATCTCCAACTCCTAGCTCACTTTCACTTACTCTGTCTTCACCTACACATTGTCCAGGAAATCATTTTCTGCTACCAGAGCACACTTTCCATCTCTCTTGCTGTATGCAGTCTCCTTTCACCCAATTACCCTCCAATTTCAGCTTCTCCCTCATCAACTGTCTCTTCTTTTCCAGGTCTGGGTCAATGTTTCTCATTTCTCCCCTTTGCCTTATTGCTTGTAGGTAGGTGTGGTAAATATTGATTTGAAAAATGTTGAGGTAGACAACGGGGTAATACTTGGAAAGCTAAAAGATCAAAACAATCCTCTCTAAAATGCCTTCTTTTGAAAATGCCCAATAAGATGCACAAGTGAGCCTACAATGCTGTGTGGTTAATCACTTGTTGAGAATAAGCAAACTGTGCCTTGTCCTAAGTACTGCCATTTTGACTTAAGATTTCATTGTGCCTGTCGGGTGACAAAAAGTTTTCCCAAGCCTTAGGGGAGCTAGCAACCTTCCAATAGCTAACCTACCTCCTCGTTAAACCATAGAAATAGTTGTTATGCATCTATAGTTCTCTAGAATCATATGGCTGTTCCTAACAACAGAAAGTACGAATGTATCTGATTGGTTTTACTGAAAACCTTGCATTGTATCTCGGTTTACAATGATGAAACATCCAAGGAAGACCCAAATCTCTAAATTGGTGAAAACTGTAGCTGTAACTTAGCAATAAATATTTGTGATTTTTGTGTTTAAATACTTGCTTCAACTGGCATTCTGGGTCACAGTTCATCTCCCGAGTCTGTTCTGCGCCCTGATTCATCAGCCCGCTCCCTTTCTCCATTCTTTTCTGCTGACCTGTATTAAATTTTACCTTGCAGTAACCTCTTGTGTCTGCTTGGGTTGATTGGGAGTATTGGACCACAATACGCTGAATCTCCTTCCATCTCCCCTGTCATTCCTCCAGGACATGGTTCACCCCACCCCACCCCATTCCACATGGCTTCTTTCCCAGATCCCACTGTAGTTTCCACTCCACATCAATGTAACAGACGCAAAGCCACAGTGTGAGCTAGGGCTTTATCCCATTGTGGAGTGCAGATGCTCCAGACATCTCAACATGGAATGAAGGACCCATTTTTATTGCATGTATTGCTACATGCAACAAGTTATTTCTATTGAGGTTGCCAATGTAACTATATGATGAGAAAGAAAAAAAAGTCCATCTCCTACTAGCATATACTCATCCATATATTTGCAATGAAAAAATATGAAGGGTTATTACCATGTATTCAGAAAAATTTTTTATTATTTTAAAAATTAATGTTATTTTAAATGTATAAGGGCATTACTATCTTTAGATAAGTGGCTACAGTATGTTAAAGCATAAAGAAAAGGAAGTGTTTCTGTGTGCAGACCTATATACACCAACATCATGTGAAACACTATCTACTTGGAAAAATTTCATCCCGAGCTTTATTCAATCAACTTTCAAATTTGCCAAATGTTAAAAAATCAACTACCTCTTCTGGTCTCCTTGGTCACCAGACACACATATACACATGCAAGCAAGTACTCATGCATATTAAGTTAAATGAATAAATTATTTCTAGACTAAAAAATGACTTGAATTATTCCAGAAAGCATATGTAACCTAGTTTTAAAAGTCTTAATTTTAAAAAGTTTATCATAAAATTAATGATTTCAAACCAATTGGTAAGAAACCCTATATTTTACTTCTATTAAAACCATTGCTTATACTATTATTGCAAAGGATGTGTAATACAACTTTATATTATTCCTATTAAAATGACTTTTCATTCATATATAGAACTCTAAAAGTTCCACTAAAAATATATTGCAGTGGATTTTGTTTTGGAAACTGTTCTCTGACATAATTGGGAATGTTTTATGTTACTGCAGACTCAAGGTTAGATGTGAGCAGCTTATGTAAATAAGGAAGGAAACACTTTTTTTTTTTTTTTTGGTTCATTAACCTAAGTGACATTAATACAACTTTCAGTTATTTGTGTCCTCAAATAGTGAGACAAGGTCTATGGAACACAACTTGTTTGGTGCAAAGGCTCCCGTAGAGGTGGTTTAGGGCAAGCACGGGTGGCTCCAATGTGGCTCAAAGAGTTTTCACTTGCTCTTCCTGCCTATGAAGAAGTGACCAGAGATATTTTGGGTGCCAATAACTATCAGACGAATTCTCAGCCACGTCTCTGTAAGGCATGAAAATGTGTGATCATATACAGTCAGGTATGTAGGGTGAAAGCTCGTGGAAGGAGTTGAGAAAAAGGTTTTTTAAGATTTCAGCTCTCTTTTACTTTCAATAATTTTTAGAGTTGGGCAGTGCAGATTTGCCTAGAACCAACGTATCAGGTCAATAAAGCAAGAGGGCTGCAAGTTCAAGGTATCAACCTGGACGCCAGGAGAAAACCCTGTCTCAAGAAATGACGTTAGGTGTAAAGACTCAAATTAAAAACTGTTTTGTGTCAAACTTCTTTTCTATCCTAATGATTGAGAAGGTTTGATGATGGAAAGTTGTGTCTACCTTCTGACTGAGGTGCTAAAGGAGGCCCATACTTAATAAATTCACATGTGAATAGTTATAACTACTTGTCAGGTAGTACATAAATTTCCTCTGTAGTTATGAATTAGTTTGCATTTAGAGCCTGAAAGTCTCTGCTAGAGGCTACCTTATGTGATTCTGCAGTCTGCGAAGCCTAATAACTGTACTAATTTCATTGCAATACATGCTATTAAAAAAAAAGGTTTTTAGTGGTTTTCTCAAGATAGGTCACAATACAAACTATTTAAAACATACTTGGGATGCTGGAGGGTGTGTCCCATGAGTATATACACGTATACATAGCAAATTTTACTGTCTTAGTTAGGGTTTCAATTGTAGCAAGGAAACACCATGGCAAAATAGCCATGGGAGGAAAGTTGGGGAGGAAAGAGTTTATTTGGCTTACAATTCCACATTACTGTTCTTCTTTAAAGGAAGTCAGGGTAGGAACTCAAACAGGGCAGGAACCTGCAGGCAAAAGCTGACACAGAGGCCATGGAGAAGTGCTGCTTAAATAGTTTGCTTCACATGGTTTGCTCAGTCTGCTTTCTTATAAAACACAGGGCCAGCAGCCCAGGGATAGCACCATCCACCATGTGCTGGGCCCCCCCTCACTAACTGAGACAATGCCTTACAGCTGTATCTCATGAAGTCATTGTCTCAAAGGAGACTGCTTCTTCTCTGATGAGTCTAGCTTGTGTCAAGTTAACAAAAACTAGCCAGTTACACTCGACAGTGGTAATCTCTGGCACATTAGTGGTTTTAGACCTAGAACAAAGTTAGGAACCTGGAAGCTCTCATAGTTATCTAAGAAAACGGGAACAAGTATTTGTGCTAAAATATTAAAGTTGTATAATAACAGTATGTATAAAATTGAAGAACTCCTAAGAGTAGTGGTTGATGATACCCTAGGAAAGCCACATAGAAGAGAAATTTAAATGAAAGTTCAACTGATGAGGAAGCATTTCCACATCGAATTTCAAATCACAGGAGGGCTATAGCACCAGGCATTGTGTTCAAAGAAGGGCAGTGTCTCCTCTATGTGGGTCAGGTTAGGTGAATACATAGGGCAGAAACCTTTCTAAGTTGTTACAATATATAAGCATCAGCATTATCTTTTGAAATACTGTTTTTTATTAGTAAACAAAGTAATGGGTTTCATTATGCATTTTTATACACACTTTATTTTTACAGATTTTCTTTCCCTAATCTCCTGTCAGGAGTACCATTCTCTATTAGAAGTTACTTGTCATTGGTTCACCTGGTTTTCTTTAATTATTATAATTACAAAATTCTTGTGGGTAAAACTGTAATAGATACAGTGTACAAAAGCCCTGCACAATTTCCTGTGCTCCAAAGATTTCCACTCAGATGAGAAGAGATGTTTAGTGTGCTACTCAACCAATCTGGGCAAAAATATGAACAGAATTGGAGTACAAGGAAACTAATAGCAAAGGGCTGGCCTGGAGCAATGCAGTATAGAAAAATACAACTGAACTCAACTCATGACCCTAAGAATCTCACAGCTTCTATATGCTGTACACAGTGTCAATTTGCATTCACCAGGCTCTTCTGAGTCATCAAGAAAAATTACATCATAGAATTTTATAATCAAGCTAGAACTCAGAGGTTGTCATGTCCCTTCTATCCCAAAATCATAGCCTCAAACTAAGACCCACTTCTCCTTTTTTGATGAAAGTGAATTGAATCAGTACTTGTGAGGCAGCACTCGTTTTATATAGCTCTGAAGGTGTGGAAGTCTCCATATGGTGCACTGAAATCCGCCTTCAGGATCGCTTCCTCCCACAGGGAGTTTCTGAGGAGATGGGATAAAAAAACTACTCTCTTCTGTTCATGCTGCTGGATTCTATTTGACATAAAAGGAAGGGGTAGAAAAATATATCTATAGACAGCTTCAGACTTTAAAATCTCAACTATATGAAGGAAGTTTCTAGCAGGCACCAAATCACTAGTTTTATTCCAGACTTGCTGCCAGCCTGCAGCATCCATAGTGGAGGTGTTCCGATACTTTTACAAATGTACTCACCCAGTGACATGTTCTCTCCTTGAGGATGTAAAGTAGGTGTCCTCAAATGACACACAGCAAGTTCTAGGCCCATCCTTCAGTTCATCTTCTGTGATTTGAGATATAAGCAAAAAAATATTGCAAAGTTCGTCCAATAACAGGACAGGAGGCCATCCACACCTGCACTGTTGTTCTGTGACTGGATTTGTTGGCTTGGATAGGTATGGCCCCATAGACTCATTTGAATGCTTGGCCTATAGGGAATAGCATTATTCAGAGGTGTGGCTGTGTTGAAGTAGTTGTGGCCTTGTTGGAGAAAGTATGTCACTATGGGGGTAGGCTTTGAGGTCTCATATATGCTCAAGCTGTGCCCAGTTTTGAACTATTAATTCCTGTTGCCTGCAGATCAAGATGTAGAACTCTCAGCTACTTATTCAGCACCATGTCTGCCTGCATGCTGCCATGCCTCCTACCATGATGACAATGGGTTAACCTCTGAAACTGTAAGCCAGCCTCAATTAAATGTTTTCCTTTATAAGAGTTGTGTTATCCAATCAAGCACCAGGCTGAGCTCCAGGAAAACAGTCGAAGGAGAATATACAAGCAAGGGAGGTCAGTATCATGATAGAGAAATCTACAGAGACAAATAAAACAAGCTCATGGAAACTCATGAACTCTAGACCAACAGCAGAGCCTCCATGTGACAAAACAAGGCCCTCCATGTATGGTAGACAGTTGTGAAGCTTGAACTAGCTGAGAGACCCCTGGCAGTAGGACTAGGAGCTACCCCTGGGGCATGAACTAATTTGTTGGAACCCATTCCCTATGGTAGGATGCCATCCTTAGTCTTTTTTATTTTGTATTTTTATTTTACATATCAATCCCAGTTTTCTCTCCCTCCTTCCCTCTTTCCCTCTCTCCACCCTCCCATGTCCTCACCACCACCCTCCCCTCTAGTCCCCCGACCACCACTACTCATGTAGGATGATGCCTTCCAGGAGAGATCATCTAAATCTGTCAGGTCATTTGGAGTAGGGACTAGGCCTTCCTTCCTGCCTCTAGGTTAAGGGAGTATCCCTCCATAGGGAATGTGCTCCCAAAGTTTTTTTGTGCACCAGGGATACATCCTAGTTTCACTGTATGAGGTCCCTTAGACTGCCCCGGCCTTCTAACCAAGACCCATGTTCAGGGGGTCTGAGTCAGTCCAATGCTGGATTCCCAGCTACCAGTCTGGGGGCCCATTAGCTCCTCCATGTTCAAATCAGCTGTCTTTGTGTGTTTCTGTACCTGGTCTTGTCCTCCCTCTCTGCATCTGGATTCCAGTTAGGCTCAGTGTTTAGTTGTGGCTGTCTGCTTCTGTTTCCATCCACTACTAGATGAGGGCTCTATGATGGTGCATAAGTTAGTCATCATACTCATTATCAGGGAAAGACATTTATGGTAACCTTTCCACTGTTGCTCAAATGTTAGTTGGGGTCACCCTTGTAGGTCTCTGGACATTTCTCTAGAGTCAGTTTTCTCTTCAAACCTATAATGTCTCCTTCTTTTATGCTCTCTCTCTCTCTCTCTCTCTCTCTCTCTCTCTCTCTTCTCCTCTCTTACTCTCTTTACTTTTGTCTATTCCTCCCCTGACTAAATATCATTAGCTATCAGGGAAATGCAAATCAAAACAACTCTGGGATACCATCTTACTCCTGCCAGAATGGCTAAAATTAGATACTCCAATGGCAACTTATGCTGGAGAGGATGTGGAGAAAGGGCAACACTCCTCCACTGCTGTTGAGTGTGCAAACTTGTACAGCCATCTTGGAGATCAGTCTACCACAGGACCTGGCAATCCCCCTCTTAGGCATATACCCAAATGATCCACATCTTTGCAACCAAGACATGTGCTCAACTATGTTCATAGCAGCATTATTTGTAATAGCAAGAACCTGAAAGCAACCTAGATCTCTCTCAACTGAAGAATGGTTAAAGAAGATGTGGCACATTTACACAATGGAATACTACTCCGCGGGGGGGGGCGGACAATGGAATCATGAAATTCACAGGCAAGTGTTTGGAACTTGAAGGGACTATTCTGAATGGGGTAACCCAGTTATAAAAAGAGGAACATCATATGTACTCACTCATATATTGATTTTAGACATAGAGCAAAGGATCCTCAGCCTATAATTCACACCGCCAGAGGAACTAGGATACATTGAGAATTCTAAGAGATTCATACAAGGTCCCTTACAGAAGGGGAAAGAGACAAGATCTCCTGAGCATATTGGGAGGGGAGGCAATGAGTGGAGAAGGAGCTAGGAGAAAGAGAAGGGGAGGAGAGGAAAGCACGTGGGCCATGTTCAGTCATAATGCAAGGTCCTGCTCCAACTTGTTGTGCCAGACTCTGTTGACTCCACATGTGATCTCTTACTGGTTGGGAGGAATTGATGGAGTGTGAGCTGCAAAGGGAGAGACAGGCAAGGGGGAGACAGGAGGAATAGGAGGGAGAACTGTGGTTGGAATGAAAAATGAAGTTTAACAAAAGGTAAATAAACAAGGGGGAAGTTGCTGTGGTCATGGTGTTTCTTCACAGTCAAAGAAATCCTAAGTAAGACAAGGGAGGAAGAATAAAATGTCTTAATTTCATTTTACAATGAAAGAACTAGAATAAACTCAACTACTTCCCATGTCTTTGTAAGCCTAACAAACCTGAAGTGCTTCTTATATTCATAAATGTGCAATCACAGAGACTCTAAGTTTATGAAGTGATTCTATGCCATTCTTTAAAATCTCTGGTTCTGTCTCTGTTAGAATTCCCTTTACTTTCCCTCCACTCCCCTCCACTCTTTCCCCTCTCCCCCATATCCTCCTCTTCTCCACCTCCCACCCTCATTATCTTGTTTCATCCCTCAGGCTCACCTCAAACTTGTGATTCTCCTGTCTCATCCTCCTGGTTGAGTAACTAGGATTAACAAAGCATGCCCCAGCTCCTGGATTTCTCTCCTTTCTGCAACTTGAAAGCACACCTACCTCTTCACAAACCATCAACTACTTTCAGGGTCAGTATAGTTCCTCAATGAACTAATATGTAAGTTTACATAGTATGCCATTCATTCAACTAGGATACAAAAGTAAGCACAAAAGTTATAGAATTTAAATCTTTGTTATCACACTGTTAAACAGTCAAATGCTGTAGACATGTAAGTGAGTGATTTTGAGAGAAGTGTTCTGTGTTGAGGAACTATACCGGGTGCTGTATGAACCCATACAAGGAGGAATTGATCTAGAAGAAGAAAAGGCTGAGGCAGAGGACTGGCCAATGTTAATGGCATTCAGGGTTGCATGCAGATGGAACACAAACAATGTGCTTCATAAGGTGCAGAGATGAGAAAGCAGGCTATGTTCAGAGTCTGAAAGAAATTGCTCATGATTGGAATGTAAAATAGGTGTGTGAAGAAGCAGCATAGATTAGCAGGAGGGAGCCCACAAAGAGTCCTTAGAGCAACATTAAAATGTCTGGGCTTTGAAATTGTAAGGGTATGACCTTATTAAATCAATTTAAGCAGGTGGTAGCAGGGATATGGCGTTGTAACACTGGATTATTTGAGATAAAAATATTTGAAGTATCAGATTGGGAGCTGGAAAATTAGTAAAAGTTTGGGATTGACTCGGAGAGAGATGGTAATCTTGGTAGAGAAGGAGGGAAGTAGTTGAGTTGGAGATACATTCAAGTAATACAGTCAGAGAATGTAATGCTTGATTGAAAGCTGAAGGTGGTACAGAAAAGGGAACTGAAATTACACAGCAGGCTTCTGATGTGAGACTCTGAAGGAACGGAGGAAGTGAAGTGGAGAAGATAAAAGAAAGCACACTAGACGGAATGTTACCAGTTCACTTTGCAGTACTCTAAATGTGAAATGACTTGGGTGCCCAAGAAAATGCACAGCCAGTAGCTTAGCATATAGGTGTCTATAGAAGATTAAAATTTTAAGTCTTGTGGTAAAGATATCATAGTTTTAGCTGCAGTTAACATTTGGGAACTATTTTAGATCACCAGGGATACTGTGTAGTGAAAAGAGATCTGGGTGTGAAACAAAAACAAGAGGACTTTGCATAGGAACTGAAGCTACACAAGACAGTGACGGGAAAAACAAAATAAAACAACAACAACAAAACACAGGATGTCACGGAGAACAAAGACAAAATACTTAAAAAAGTGACATTCTATAGAGTCTGTGTTTGCAATAAGAGACAAATACAGTAAAAATGGAAATTGATCTTTACTATATGCTTTAAGAGATGGGGAGGTGGAAGTCCAGATTAAAAGCAGGAGACTCCAATCCCAGGAAGGGTGTTGTAAGAAGGAGAGACTCAGGTATTGTGTGTTGCTTTAGAAGAGTATCTCCTACCAAATAATTTATAATGAACAGAAATTCATTTGTGACAGTTCTGGAAACATAAATCCAAAAGCCCACAGTCTGCTAAACCTAACCCTCACATTCAACAAGGCAGATTGAATGGTAAGTACCCTGGAGGATAGAAACATTACTTTTCATATTATATTAAATCAAAAAAGCAGGAAAAGAACATTCATTCCAGAAAACTCTTTTAAAAGGAGATAATCACTCCTGATTATATACTCCTCATGGACAAATATCTAGAGATCTAAAGTTCTTGGACTGGAGAGATGGCTTAGCCATTAAAGACTAGGCTCACAACCAGAAATGTAAGAGATTTATACTTCTCAACACCTTAATGCAGTTAGAACAAATAATAATAATAATAATAATTCAGCATGCAGTTTAGAGAACCCAAATATACAAACCATACCAGAGGGCTTTTCAATTTTACTTTAAATATGTTTGGGTGTATTTAAACCTTTTCACTACTGTATATTTATTATCTATAGGGTTGGTGTTTATGAGAAAATATCTTTTACATATAACATGTACTTTGGGTATCTTCACTCTGCTGCCATCCTTCCATTTTAGAACTACTACCTGTCCCATTCTTATAGTCTCCTCCTTTGTCCTAATCTCGCATCTGCTCTCACCATTATATGCATAATGTATCTACAGAGAATTGTAGTGCCTACAAATGAGAGAAAACATATGATATTTGTCTTTCTGCATTTGACTTATTTTTCTTAACTAGTGGCCTTCCACTGCATCTATTTTGTAGAAAATATTCTGAGCATATTTATATGCTTTAGGACATGACCAGGAAAAGAAGAAACTACAAATACAAGGGACAAAACAGAAACATTATAAATAGCCATGAGAAGAGAAAGAGGGGAGGAACAGAAAACACTGGCTGGGGAGCTGGATAATGGATTATTTCATCCTTGCTGAATATCAAAACTACTCATTCCTATGGGCTAATACTTCAAGGCATAAATCTTTGATCTCCTAGTGAATAGCACAAATGCAACCATTTCTATTCCACTTTACTATGAAGAAACCTGACCATAAAGTATCTAAGACCAACTGCTGGCTGTGATGCATTGTGGATCTGTATTGTGAGCATTAATTTGTAATTTTAAGAAAAATTAATTTAAAAAAGACAAAATAACCAAAATAACCATCTAAGAATAGCTATAGGCTGCTGGGAGATGATGGCACATGCCTTTAATCCCAGAACTCAGGAAGCAGCGGCAAGAGGATCTCTGTGCGTCTGAGGCCAGCCTTGTCTATAGAGTAAGTTCCAGAGCAGGCTCCAAATCTACACTGAGAAACCCTGTTAAAACAAAACAACAACAATAAAAATAACAATAGGCTTAGAATAAAAGCAAACATAAAAAGCACAAACCCCTATTTTTTGTAATAACATGGTCCCGAGAAGACAGAAAGTGTGACCACTAAAGCTTGTCACTCTAATGACTGAACCTGCTGCACATGTCTGAAACACACACACACACACACACACACACACACACACACACACACAGATGATTTAGTTGTAGCAATATAATACTAGTGGTTATTTATTTCATCTGCCTCTGTGCCAAATGGTTCTTTAGCTGCCAATGGCATGTGTTAATTAATTTCAATCCTTGAAATAAATAAATTCAAAAAATAAGGAACAATTATTTTGGTGATTTTTATATACTATGATCATATGACAAAAGAAGAATTACAAATATTTTCAGGAACAAAGGAGGCAGGAGACTCCATATCATAGCTGAGATGGTCTCCATAGCTCATGCTATCAAGCTTGTATTCCATACTCTTTCTTGTGCAGATGTCACTCTGTGCAGAGATTGCAAATTCCCTCCTGAATAACAAAGTCACAGCCCTGTCCCACCTTCTTTGAAAAGGATACATGACCATTTGTCCAGAGACTTTTTTTTAAGGCCCCTTTCATCTAAATGTCTGTATACAATGTTCCTAGTAATGGACAGAGTATTGTGTCATGTGAAAATGTATCTCTTCTCTTATTTCACCTCCACATTCTGTTTCCTGTACTCTTCCATGGGCTGGAATATATCCTCAGTTGTAAGAAAGTTCCAATGGACAAGTGCCACTCTTCATAGATAATAGAATACCGAAACAAGGACCAAGGTCTCCAAACAAATTCCTAGGTGCAATGAAACCATGCTTGATAGGTTAGGTAAAAGCCATGGTGATCTGTGGTAGTGAGTAAATTACTAGCCTGTACATTAATTAATACACATAATTAATAGTCCTTATGTTTTCTCCAAGTTTAACTTACTTTTATTAATATTTATTTAAATTAAAAATAATCTTATTTTACATACCAATGCCAGTTCCCTCCCCTTCCTGTCCTCCCATTCTCCCCAGCATCCCCCATCTATTCCTCATGGTAGGGAAGGTGAGCCCTACCATGGGGGATCATCAAAGTCTGTCACATCATTTGGGATAAGAATATCCACTTTTTAATAATTTATTGGTTGCAGATATTTTCTAAGAGAGGATGAATTAACATTCTAAGAGTTGTTATCCATTTAATATCTACTTAGCAATTACTACATAATTAATGACTATTTCATTATCATTTTATTCACCATAAATGTACCTTCAATGTAATTGTTCCAAGTTCAGATAATAATACAGTTGTTATCAATCAGCCTCTGAAGACTGGGCAACTCAAGAGGCAGATGCAATGAAGTGATAAATTTAGTTTAGTTTTTCATTCTTCAAGACTGATGGCTGGACTAGACCACAGTGGAAAAAAATCACTTGATTTTCAAGACACAATTATCTCACCTTGTCTTGACAGGCCAACTCCACTTCCTCAAGGATTAGAAGCCCATGAACAGTCAACCATGGTGGCAACTGCTACAATTTTTTTCCCAAGTACAAAAGAAACCCAAATAAATGCTGATATACTTTCTTGCATTTTGGAAATCTACTATAATGCTGCACACTTGTAATTCCAGGCTAAGATGGGAGGATCACTTGAGTCTAAGAGTTCAAATCCAGCTTGAACAACCTAGTGAGATTCTCATTTCAATTGCAAAGCAAACATATTAGCAATCATGAAATTCCATGGTAATTATTAGTTGACAATAAATTATCAATTATTTTATATTATTTAGCCTGATTTTTCAAAGCATATATTATTACAAGATGTCACACTTTGCACTATGTTGTGAATTTAATCTTTCTTTGATTTGTGTATTGACTTGTTCCTCTGAGAAATTGGTTAGGTTGCATTGAAAAGGAAGCAGTTATTTGTGTCATTTCTTTGTTATAATAAAATAATGTGCTTTATTTGGCAATAAAAGCTGCACAACAGCTGGCAGTGTAAATTCATTTTCAAATAGTCTTGGCAAGCAATTGAATTTAACCCCCATAACAACTTGAACAGACCTCAGATGGCTGCATGGGGCCACTGAAAAACTTTGATGCTCCAAAATACTCTTTCCAGGATTTGTATGTTGTGAGGATTTCATATTGTTTTACAGTGAAATAATGTAGAGAAAAACAATTTGGAGTTCAATAGCAGTAACTACACAAGGTTCTCAAATATCACAATCTAAAGACACTTCCCACTTAACAACATGACATAGGATGAAATGGTCAAATGGTCATATTACTAAAGAGGCCATCCAGGGAAAGGATCTAGCAAAGGAGACCATGTTGCTAATTTTCTCTAAGTAAAGGAGCTCTTTATACTATGTAGCAATATTCTCAGTATCTAAATCAGTAAGGCAGAGCTGTGCTCATGTGAGAAAAGCTACAGTTCTTTTAGACAAAGCAAATCCTTACTTTGCAGAGAATGACCTGTCTGCTTGAAGAGTCCTGGAAGTGGAACACAGCAGCTAGGAAAGCATGAAATTCCAAATCCAGTGATATAGACCTTGAAACCTAAACTTGACACTGCTTAGATTACAGTAAAAAGCAACAGATTCCTTAAGACATATCAATATTCTGTAACAATATTCAGTAATGGCTGAACACTGAACCAAAAAGAGAATAAATTAAGTCAATGGGGAATATTCTTCTGTATGTTTCTCTTATTGGTTAATGAATAAAACACAGACTGGTTGATTGGCCAGACAGGAAGTGATGTAGCTAGGCAGAAACTTACCATTAACTAACTATAGAGGTCTGGAAGTCAGTACAGACAGACAGGAAGTGATGTAGCTGGGCTGAATCAGGATATAAGCAGGGACAAATAGGAAATTACTCTCTGTGGAGCTGCTTAGCAGTCACCAAGTGAGAATACAAAGGAGTTAGAAGTCAGGACCCTTCTCTTGTAAGATAAGACCACGTGAAAATACTTAGTTTAATATAAATGGGTTCATAATTAAGACAGAGCTAGCCAATAAGAAACCCTAGTCTCCAGTCAACAGTTTTATAATTAGTGCAGCATCTGTTTATTATGTTACAATAAGTTAATGATTAAAGTAGCTTCTCTAAGTTTACCCATCAAAACAATTGTGACAGGGCACAGAGACAACTGCAATCCCAGCACATGGCTGAGGCAGAACAATGTAAGTGCAGGGTCACCTTGACCTACACTATGTAGCCACTATGTAGTGAGCCTCAGAAGTGCCTAGGTTGATAGCCAAGACCCCGAATCACACACTCCATCTTCCAGATCACTAGCATTGGTCCCAACCTGTAATTTTGGTAATATTAAAACCCACAAGAACAAGTAGAGACTCCACTTTGAATGTACAACTTCTTTTCTTCAAAAGAAAGCTATTGAAGCTATTAAAATTTGTTAAAAAACAAAGACAAACCATAAAGGCTTCTGGGAATAGTGAAGATTTCTCAGACCACTGGGAGAATGCAAGGTGCTTATTCATGTCAGGCAAAGGATCAGATTACAAGAAATTATTGATGTATTTCCAACTTTTTGTTTGTTTGTTATTGTTTGCTTTTTAAGTATATGCCTATTATAACAGAGAACCAAAGTTGCTGTAGTCACTGAGCCCAAATAGTCATTACAGGACAGAGAATGCTAAAAATTTGTTTGTAAAAAGCAAAGAAGGAAAGAAAAAACAGAAAGGAAAAGAGAAAAAAAATCAAACATGGCATTGACATTTAACTAAATTATTTAAATCTATGACTTGTAGCAATGATTTTAGAGTTAAAGATACTCTTACTAGAGAGTTGAAAGGGAATTACAAATAAATAATGTCTCCCAAGTTTTAAAGACATTTACTTTATGAGAAAAAGAAAAAGTGTGACTGCCCATAATAATTCAGGCAATTTCTAAAGTGCAGCCTCCTGCCAAAGTAACCAAAAGGGTCACATACAACACAAGCAAGACTGAAAGTTCACGCCCATGATATTCTAGGCAGTGTGCAGTATAAACACTTTTATAATTGTTACATTTAATCCTCAGAATGATCCTATGAGGCAGAAAATATTACTGCCATTTCCCTCGATTATGCCACAAAGCAAAAGTTAGTACATAGTGGCTGAACAGTAAAAATAGCTTCATATAATTTTATCTAAAAATTTTATACTGCAGAATTCTACACAATTACTCCTTTTAACAAGCCTGATGCAAAATGCAACTTACCATTGAATTTGCAACTATACTCATTGAGTTTAGTTTGATCTCTGGCTTCTACTTATTTTTATATCCACAAACCAGGACAGCTCAATCCTAGATGCACCCTTATGATTTTCATATGTTCATCTACAAAACCTAAGGATGTATTTTCTTCCATGGTATTATGAGCTCATAAGGCCAGTGCTCAGGTAGTCCCTACATAATCACAAGGGTCCTTCTAAGATCTGAGAAAAAAAATTAATAAACAAACCAAGAAAATCAACTTCACCCCTACACAACTCACTTAATGTAACATATCTTAGGTAACTCTTTAGCTCTAGATTTTATGACCTGAATAACTGTAAGATTTATTGATGGGAGATGTTATTCTGTATATATGTTTCTCATATTGGTTAATAAAGCCCTGTGGCCAATAGGAAACAAGATAGGTGTGGCTAGGAGACCAGGAGGAGGAAAGAGGAAGTAGTAGGGAGGAGTCGACATTTAGCCCAGGAAGGAAGGAGGACGCCAGCCGCGGCTCCCCAATAAGACGACCACGTGGAAATACTTAGATAAGTAGAAATGGGTTAATAATTAAGACAGAGCTAGCCCATAAACAGTAATGGTAACTGGCCAACAGGATTGTATCAAATACAGAGTCTCTGAGTGTTATTTGGGGCTGATGTGGCTGAGGGCACAGACTGGCGGGTTGGCGGAAACATACACGCTACAATTTATATTTGTGTAATTTAAACCCTGTTGTCCCAAAGAACTGGTAATCTTGGCTCTGGTTTTGAGCTTTGTATTTGATAAACTAGTCCTCATTTATTTACTTATTTTAACATAATATTTTTGTTGATTATTTGAAATTTGCTGATTATTGAAATCACATAATGCAATGTGATTACCCTTGTTTAACCAGTTCTCCCAAGTCTTCCACCTCCATCTTGTCTTCACATCCCACCCTCCCCAAAAGACAAAAACAGTTAGTTTGTGTTGTCTACATAGTCACTGGAGCATGGTCAAAACCCAGGTTTCTTTTTTTTGTCCCAATCTCTGAACCTGTCTTCTGTACTGTCTCAAGTCTTAGTCTTTCCAGGGTTTTTTTTTTGTTTTTTTTTTTTTTTTTGGTTTTGTTATGTCTTGAGACAGGGTCTTAATACAGAATCATGGCTACCTGAACTCAGAGAGTTCTGCCTGCCTCTCCATCCTGAGTGCTGGGATTAAAGGTGTGTGCCACCATGCACAGCCAGCAATTCATTTTGTGGAGATGAATTAAGAAATAAGAACTATTATACACAATGAACTCAAAGGCATCTTGAGAAAACATTATAATGTTTTGTCAGTGCTTTTACTTTCTTTTTTTATTTTTTTTGATCTTACAGGTCATATAGATGATATATGTAATGACTTCCAGTTCTGTATTTTTTTAATGGGATTCCTGTGTGTGCAAATATGTTGGTCTATTTGTGTTTCTTGTGCTTTTTCTTCAGCTCTTTGTTTTCTGTTTGTTTTGTCATATTCCAGGTTGCTTATGTTTTATCATATTTTATTTTGCTATTATTCTTTAGATGACTGTTTAATGTTTTCTAAGGCAAGACAAGAAGGGTATGGAATCCAATGGGAAGGGGGGTACAGAGGATGCTGGAGGAGTTGGGGTGAGAAGAAACCAAAATCAGAATATATTGTATGGAAAAAAGTTAATGTTCAATAAAAGAAAAGAGAAAAATGAAATAAAAATAATCAGAAAATGGGGGAATGCTTAGAATCATTATATGTCTTCCAGTGAACAAGTCAGAGGGTAGAAATCAATCACTATCCTATGCATTTTGTTGAAAATAATCTTGCTATCTTAAATAAAATGAACTTTGTCTTCTAAAATGTGTTGGGTTATTATCATCATCAGTTAGAGAAAAGCAATACTGAGAATAACCACAAGCAAGAAGCTAGTGCTGCAAAACTCAGGTTTGTTTAGTAGCCTTACCCCTTTAGAACTGTGTTTTATAAGCACTTTTCCACTGACAAAGGGCTGGACTCATTTTTTTTCCCAGAAATTTTCTAGGTCAGTTACTTGAATATAAATTACTTACATTTAAGTTATGTTGTTTCATACTTTGAACCTGTTTTTTTTTTTTTTTAACAAATGTAAAGTTATTATACCCAATGGCTGAGCTTAGCCTAGGTATATCTTCCTAGTTATAAAAAAAAATCTGTGTTCTTCTTGTTTACTGCCACACACACCTCCCAACCTGGCACTAATAGTCTCTTGTCTTTCATGGAAACAATAATCACACCCTTTTTCTTTACTGTTCTAAGGTAAGTCTTGTTTTGTGTTTATCTTAGGGCAAGAGAGACTATATGGAATTCTCTGTAATTTTTCTAGACTGTATTTGATGTCTAGCTTACATAGTTTTCAAGATGAGTGATTTATCTATAACTAAAACGCATTATAATTTCATCTTCTGACATGGCTGCATGTAGAGAGTGGTAGATACCCTCTTCCCAAGATGCATGTAAGGAGTTACAGATGCCCTCTGACCTGGCTCCATGTAAGTAATGGCGGATAGCATTTGAGGTCTATGTTGCTGTAGAAAAAAGAGGATTCCAAACTCAAAAGAAAAATGCAATTTACTAAGGTGCTGATAGACTGTAGTTCACAAGCTATCACATCTCCAAGCTCCTATTCTGTTCATAGCAGTCTAAAAAAGGAAACTGTCTTTCTACTAGCATCTTTATGTTATATCAAAGAATCCTGACTAGTCATACTGGTCTACGTGTGCTTATTCTTCTACCAGCTGCTTTGACAATGGTTGTCATGGTTGTTATGGTTGAAAGGGCCTAAATGAAATATCTATCCTTTGGCTAAAATGGATTATCAAAGTACTAAAACCAGTATGTGTTGCAATGGGTTTAGGAGAAGACTTATGTCCTAGAGCCCAAACAGTGCTTGACCAACAGTGGCATGCTATAAATATTTGGAGGACTGAATTAAATTGAACTCAACTACATTTTCACATTTGTGATTTGAAAATAATTTAGTGCAGTGTAGCAACCAAACTATGCATTTGGAGCAAACTGACATCTTGGCTCCACTTCAGTTTCCTTATTTATAGACTGGAAAAACAATAATGTCTGCTCTTTCTGGTGCTTTGTCTAAAGGAGTCAATACCAATATAGCATTTAATATAGACTATGCTACATAGTAATCACTTAAAATTATTTGTCTCATTATGAACATATATATATATATAATATATATTCACAGACATTTTGTTTCTATATATATAATAAAATTGCATGAATATGTATATTTCAATGAGAAACATACATTTCATTTGTAATCATTCAGAAGTAATACTTATTTTGTACTATCAGAATCTCTGCTAGAGTTACAAACCTGTGAGAAAGGCATTACCTTTGCACTCAAGTAGATAATGGAATGAACATTTACATTCTCTCTCTCTCTCTCATCTTCTCTCTCTCTCTCTCTCTCTCTCTCTCTCTCTCTCTCTCTCTCTCTCTCTCTCTCTCTCTCTCTCTCCCAGGACACTTTTGTTATACCTTTCAAAAATTGTAAAAAATTTTAAGAAAACTAGATTATGGTCCTAGCCCTTCATCCTGTGACTTCTCTGATTTTTCAGCAACACTCAGTGAAGTTATTTGCATGACCTGACCAAGTTCATACATTCATATGGAAAAAGCTCCAAAAATTAATGAAATGAACTATTTGTGTGGATTTTCCAATGCTATCTTAAGAGAACATAAAAGTCATTTATCTAATCTAAACTCCTAATAGAGTCTTTGCTCATCCAACCTTAGACATTAGCGCTTTTAAGCTGAATGTCTTCCTAGGTAATGGGAACTTTTCAGTTCAATTATAATGTTATAGGACCAGAATCATATGGCCATTCATCAAGTTGTCATTATGTAGCACATGGATGTTGATATATGCATATGTAAAAAGATACTCTAGTTTATACATTATAAAGCTAAAATCATGTTATGAACACACACACACACAGAGACAGAGAGAGAGAAGAGAGAGAGAAGAGAGAGAGAGAGAGAGAGAGAGAGAGAGAGAGAGAGAGAGAGAGAGAGAGAGGAGAGAAGTATAAACATTATTCCCCTTCAGCTAAACTACTGGAAGCTACAACTGTGAGGTAAAAAGAAAATGTATTGTTTTAGTTATTAAATTTTTGGAAATTGTTTCTACGGCAATAGAAATTTAATGTCCTAGATTGATATTTTTCATTCCTTCTGGGGAAAAAAAAAGTTGTAGCTATTTTCAAATATTAGCTTTGCTCTTACTCCCTTCTAAACAAGGAACTTTAATTAAATATATGTCAGGCTTTTTCATTTTATTCTCCATACCTAAAAAACTATTACCTTTCTGTTTCTCTTAACAATTCTCTGTTCTGTGTCTGTGTGATATTTTGTTAATGTGTTTCTTCTCATTTTTAATTTTGTGTCTTGAAGTTCTAAGGTGTTTTTGTTTCTGCTTTCTTGAGAGTTGCAATGTAGGATCGGAGACTACATTTTGATTAATTCATATATAACATCAGAGAATAACACTATTAGCTTTGGCTACACATACAATAAACACACAAACATGAGCACTGGATGCATGTACACACACACACACACACACACACACACGCACGCATGCACGCATGCACTCACACACACCAGGCACACAAGCACATACACATATAACCTAATTAATAAATGTTTACTACCTTAAAAGTCATCATTATCAGAATCATAGTTATGTTCCTGCTTAGCTGTGGTGGCTCTTCTCTCCTTGGTATGTCCTTCTCCTTCTAGCTTTTTGTAGTACACTGTTCCTGCTCCAGCCTTTGTGAGCTCAATAGTGAATAAGATTTATAGCACTTTATATATGTATAAAGAGAGAGAGATTATAAGAAATTATTTTTGATAAAAAGTTTCACAGTAAGAAACTCAACTGTAAACTATTTATTTATACAACTTTATATTGGTGTGACTGCTAAAAATAATATCTAATTTGGTGGCCAAAGTAAACTGTAGATATCTTATGAAGCCAACACTTATTTGAGGTTCATTATGGGAGAAGGACTCAATCTGTTTTTCAAGATAAAGCCCAGCAAGGAACAGCAGTAGAAAGGTCTGGATACCACCTTCCACTCACACATATTTGCTGATTAACTTTTAAAATTTGAGGCTACAACTGCCTTTTGTGTCTTGTAGAAGATTTTGCTTCTTTTCTGTTGACCAGTTTTATTGTTTTAGTGCTTACTTAATAATTAGAGCAAAGCTCATATTACTATGAGTGATATTTCATCCACATCTGTAAGGATGGGGCATACTAATTTAAGATTTCAAAAACAGATTTTATTCTGATTTCTCAAATTTATTCTAATAAGCTATTTTCATGTTAACTACAGCATTTCCTTATTAGCAGTAATTAATTGCTAGTTTCTTCTCCCTTTTGGTATGAAATAAACTAAATCAAACCAAACTCAGGCAGAATTCTGTTAAAGTGAATGAACTGGTGTGTGTGTGTGTGTGTGTGTGCACCTAGGGTGTCATTAAATAAATTATTGTCACTCTAAGTTTAGAAATGTCACATTGTTGACCTAAAAGCACTCCTAGACCTCTGAGACAACTTATTCCATCTACAAAGAAATAAGGCCAGTCTAACATAAAATAAGGGCAAATGTAAATTCACCCGAGAAAGACTAAATGCTGTCAGTGGTTTGAGCAGTAGGTTTAATTATTCAGGTTCTCATGAACACAGAACAACCAAAAGGAAGGTAGCTGAAAGCATGGGCTTGAGTAAAGACACCGTCACTGACCATTCATTTGTCTATATGAAATGCTGTTCTAGCTTTCTAATCATACCTTAGTGACCTTAAATGTTAATGTAACTTCAAAAAGTACCTGACCTCTTAGGGACCAATAATCTGATTCAGTAAGTTTAATTGAGTGAGAAGCTGAAATTTGTCTTTTCATAGCTACCCACACAAATTAACTGATATAATTCCAGATTAGTATTGATCAAGGTATAGCATACCAATTCCTTATCTCAAAGTCAATAAAGAATTTAAGTGGTAAATATTTTCATTACAAAATTGAATTTTATCAGCCTATTTTTAATAATTCATTTAATATTAAATTTCCTAAAGTGAAACTATATTTTGTAGCACAATAATAAAAAAGCACAAATGCAATTACTTGCCATATTAGAAAAGGGACCAAGAAGCAGTGGGCAAGATTGGAATTAAATGTATGAATTGTTTTCATTTACCACTGGATATTTGCCCACAAGCTGTTCAATTATTTGGTATCCTTTCTTTGGGCTTCCTCTTTATTTTTACCAACTATTATCTTTTTCCTTTACAGCTTGATTTAATGAACTCTCAGAAACACTAGTTAGCTTTCTAATGCAGCCCAGAGGAAACTGGCAGTATAACTATTACCACTTTCAAATTCTTTCTGGCTTTAACTTTCTTCATCTTTTTAATTTGGTACTTTCAAATGATATTTTAATTATGGATAAAATTAATCAATGGCAAATTATATTACCATTTTGTGCCAATTACTTGTCTAGTGATAAATAGAAAGAAGTCTGGCTCCTTGGTTCAGTTTTTTAAAACAAGAAAAAGAATTAACTGGTTATATCATCATTATCAAAAAGAATTATTTAAGTACTGTCTCATACCCTTAAGTTTCTTGAATCAACTATTTGAAAATGAAAATAGTATGAGTTTTATATAGCAAATTGTATTCCTAAGCAGTCAAACAATTGCATCTAGGTATGTGATTTTAAATATTTTTAAAATATCTGAAGATTTTAAAATGGCAAATAATTGTGCAACAAGAGTTAGAGACACACAGACACAATTGTTGCCTGCCAGGAAGTTATGTCAGAATGCTAAGTCATGATATTACACTTGTTTGGCTGAATCAGGTAATAAAAAAAATTCATTTATCTGGTCTGTGTTCACAGGAATATAATTTTGTGGGCTATAATATTACTGAAACTATAAAAAGAACGAGCATTTGCATTTTATTCTCCAAGAGGTAATTTTTAAATTTCTTATTCTAATTCTTCTATGTTGAGAATACTTAAAGAATCCCATTTCATTTTTAAAACATATTTCCATATGTGTAAGCATATGGGTTGCCAATTCTGTTTTAACTACTTTAAAGAAAAAGATAGTTTGAAAAACCAATAGAAAACCAGATTTTCAGTAGTGGTTTTAAATTTTGGTGCACAGTTCAGGAGTCATTCATTCATTCATTCATTCATTCTCTCATGCATTAAATATATTGAGAACTCAGTAGATATTAGGCACAAACAGGAAACAGATTTTTAACATCATTTGACTTGGATGAACTGGTATCAAGAAACAGAGCAGAAAACAGCCTTAGGCCATCTGTAACAGTAAAACTCGAAAGCATAGCTGGTGGTTACTGTTTTACTTGGAGAGAGTGGCACAGATTTCAGAAGACTTCCCCACCACACTTTGGGATTTTGTCAAAGAAAATATAGTGGAAGGAAACCCTACCTGCAACATTTCCAGAGGGAGAAATAGATGTACTTGGTAAAATTCTCAAGATTCTTTCTTGAGAAAGAATCGACTGGACTCTTGTTTCATACAAGGTGTTGACTCCAGTGGCTGCCTCTGTATGTGTCTGTCTCCTTGTAGATGCACATTCATCTGTTTGGTTATCCTGGATCATTTAGCAAGAATATTCTCTAGGTTGTGGTGTAGCAGAGGAGAAAGGAGTCCGGTCTCCTGTTGCTGCAAAAGTAGACTGAAAGCTGCTCATCGTCTTCTGGTATTCCCTTAGTCATCTCTAATTAAGTCAGACTGCTCTGTTTCCACACACACAGTTGAGAACAAACTTCCATGCCATTCTTCAGATTAGTGTTAGCCTTATTTACTTTAGTGAAAATTCCTGTAGGTTAAGAAGAAAACGTATTGCCTTTCTTGCATAGTTTCACAGAAATTTCTAAATCTCTCTGTCCTCAGTAAAGTGGAGAAGACGTAAGATACACACAGTATAGTAACTGAGTAACAGCTTGACTTAATTCGTTTTATTATTTTGATTTGTTTCATTTTTCTGGAAACACTAAAAAAGAATTAACCAATCTTTTTTCCCCAAGACAATGTCATATAGCAGGGATGTTTGATATAGACGTTTACAATTAGGTTCTGCAGATCATTCAGTGACAAGTGATGAAGAAATGCAGAGAAATGAGTAGGGATACACACACACACACACACACACACACACACACACACACACACACACACACACACACACACCACACACACACCACACACACACACACCCCCCACACACAAATACACACATACACCAGGTGGGCCAGGCACACTAAAGCAATCAAAAGGAAAAATCTCAAAGTAATAAGTGGCGGACCGAGAAAACATGGATATTGAGGTCAAGGTTAGCTTGCCCTTGTAGGCTGTAGTCAAGTGCAACAGAAGTTTTAGGAGAGCCTGAGACTGAGCACCTTTGTGCTGTGTTTGGGAGCTCTTTTGTTGTTAAGAAGAAAACAGGCTCTATTCTCAAGTTTCTTGATTTCAGAAAGATTAGGTGAACTTAAGATTTCTCCTGAACTTAGTAACTATAACAACACAAGTTTATAATAGTAGTCAGTATGTACTGAGAATCTACTCAATATTTTCCTGAACTAAGCCTCCCAAGAGAAAGACAATGCCCTGATTAGTAAATGAAGTGTGTGGATCAGAGACATCCAATGTTTGCAGGTTAGAAACAAACTATTTTAACTAGGTAAGTGCAAATGTAGAAAAAATTGTCAACAATGGATAATTGGCAGCATATGGGTTATTTTCATCGTTTAAAATTTGTTGACTAATTTTATACTAATATTTATTCATGGATATATCTCACATCAATCAGCAAAGTAGAGCTTGGAAAGAGGGACCTGTGTTAAAATATGGAGCAGTTCATCCCACCCAATTTCCTGCAAAGATTTCCCAAAAGCAGGGAGTAGAGTAGTATACACCTACCACATTTGACAACCAAAAATCATTTTTAACCATTTTGCTCTCTGGCAAAGTAATTTGCAAAGGTAATTATAAAATTAAACAAATATTAACAATAGTGGCCAGAAAAACAAACTACACATAGGAGAGCAGAAATAATTAACTAAATATGTCCATAAGAGAGAAAAATGATGGGTCAATAATATTTAATTATGGTAAAGTCTTTTATAAAGAAAATAAGTGCAAGGTATATGAAAAGTAAGTATCTTTTATTCTTTTAGAAAGTAAAATCTGTAGACCCTGTTAACATCTTTAAAATGGAATGACAGAACTGAACAAAAGTGAACGTGTTTATATGCTCAACTTTGCCATCATTGTGATATACTGCCTAGTTTTCATCAGTGGTATAAATGCAGCAATATCTTGTCCCCAGTACAGGATATGGAAACAGAGTCTGAAGCAAATGTGAATAATTCTGACACTATCAAACTTTCTCTTTTAAAAAGTTTAACATCTTATTTATTTACTATTTGGGATAGGGCAGGGCACATTTGGTTACTTTGGTGCAAGAATGTGGTTCAGATGATAATCTACTGGATCAACTAGAATTACTCCAAATTATGACTTCCATATGGAACACAGTTTTAGTAAATGGTAGGGAGTAATATTATGTTTGCTTGAAATTTACAGATATGCTAGTAAACTTAATTATTTTCATAATTGTTTTGACACAAACATTAAAAGCATGGTTTGATAAATTTATTTTCCTGATAATAATCATTGCTTTGCAGTTAAAAAATCAGGCCAACTTTTGGTTGTATTATTGTTTAAAAGTTCCCTGCACTCTTCAGTGCCTTTACTTGGTGTCTAACTTGGCAAATCACTGGAAAAGGAGGAAAGACATAGTATTTATTTAAAATTATTATTTTACTTGAACATAACTAATATATGCTCAATTACATTTCCCTCTTACCACATAAAAAAGCAAGATCTGTGAGAAGCATTGGACATGTTTATAGTGAAGGATAGGTAACATCGTCTAAAATTTTGTAGCAGATAACAAATTCCTCTTTTAAAGAAAACATCATACAGAAGCCAGACATTTCCCCTGAAGCTTCTATCAGTAAGCTGTGACATCTATAGCAGCAGATGGAAAATTATGCTTGCCATTACCCATAGAAGCAAAGGTAATAAAACTATACCCTGTGTTGAATATACTCCTCTGTTCTGTTGGTTTCGTTAAGTGAGAGAATTTTGGTGATAACATCTGAGGCCACTTGAACAATCTAGGCAGTAGACTCCAAAACCAGCAGGGCATAGCTGTCTGAGATTGTACAAGCATCCCTTAGTCATGATTACATTAAGTGTGTGGCAACTGATTGGGTTATACCACACTAACCAAAGATATTGCCATGGTTTATACTGAGACACGTGTGCCTCTGCCCACCCCCTCAACTACAAGTCCAAAATCATCCCCACTATATTGTAAACTAGAAACTAGCTTTTATTACAACTCATGGAAGAGAAAATCTCTACAAGTTTTTGTTCCCAGTGAGTTCATAGCTAATTCTTTTATCCATTTGCTTATTTTCAGTGATGGACATTTAAAAAAAAGTCTACCTTAAGTTCCTGGGATGTTTTCACTAATTCTAACTGATAAGACTCTGGCCAAGAGGTAACCAATCCCAACCATTTGTGTGTGTATGATTAAATAGAATCTGCCAATTTGGTTTTCTTTGGAATATTTTGTTGTAGGCTCGTGTGTTTTGTCTGCAGAAGATATGTTGATTACAAAAGCAAGGTGCTTAGGAACTATCGATAAAGGGTAATCATTTTGCCCCCCTCTGATGCTAGCCAGAGCCTCCACTATGCAAATCTGCATTCAGTATGCTGATTGTATCTATGATGGGACATAGAATGGCCAGTTTCCAAATTGCCTACAGAAGTCTTTTTCTCTGGGAGTATCTTTTGGAACTCAACATTTTAAAGAACCCACTTTAAGAAATTCTTCTCTCTTAACTGGGTCTCAAAAGAAATCCCAGGGAAATGTCAGTTTCTGTCCCTAATACCTCTTTGCTTCCCAGCATCATATTTTAAAATCCTCCACTTGAAAACTGGAGTGCCACATTTTCTTGCTATCACCAAAGGAAACAAGAAGACCTGATCTGTCCAGTAAATGGGGCAGTCTCTGGGATGTTACTGAGGTCCTATGGCATGAGGGGAAGAATATGAATATGAAGCAACATTCTAATGTCTTACTTATGCTTGTCACATCATAGATGTACTGTCAGTCTTTAGTTATTGGTTTGAGAAAATAAAACTCCTTTCAGTTGAATTTGCTTCAGAGTATAATCTTAGAACCTCATTAAATGCTATTTGCTCTATTCAGTTAATATGATAGTCTAGATCTCTGAAAGCATCCACTTTAGACAAATAGTGAAATGACTTGTTAATAAGTCACTCTTGCACATGAAGTAGAAATAATCAATGGGCGCATTAGCCAATAATTTTCATGGAAAGTGCTAGTGTTGATCAAAGAGATTTTAATTAATCAACAGTTTTAGACTCCCTGCTGTTTGGCTGTATTTCCTGAGGTTCATGTATCTAAATCTTAGTCCTCTGTTGAAATACTCTTGAAAGATAGACTTCCAGGAGGTGATTAAGTCTTGAGGTTCTACTCTCAGGAATGATTTAGAGGTTATCAAGGAAGCTGGTCAGCTGGGTTGCTCATTTACCAAAAGCTACATACTGTATGATCAGACATTAGATAGATAAATAGGATGCCTATATTCTTTTTGGTGGACATTCAACATATGTTTTGAAAGTACCCTGCAATTCCTGCTCACAATGTTTGTCTGAGTACTCTTTCTTTCTGGTTGATTTGTGATTTCATTATCTCACAATTTTACATTTACTGATTGGAGGTGACCAAAGTCCCAGCTATTTTTAAGAACTTGTCAATGAAAAGTCACTGCAGATTTAAATTTGCTTGACATGCATTCTCACTTACCTTTCCATGGGATTTCTCTTTATTTTATCACATTTAAAAATCTCACAAATGTGTGTTTCTCTGACTTGAAAGCATACTCCCAGTGAAACTGAAAGCTTTGTTATATAGAATAAAAAAGGAGATGGTAGAATTATGCATGAGGACAAAAAGGAATGTTTGTTCAGTGAGTCAGAAACAAATTGAGATAAACAGAGAACATGGAAAATAAGTCAGCATTTTTCACTGTGAATAAGATGCTGTGCATATTTCTGTCACTTTGAAAAATGGCTTTTAAAATTTGCTAATAGTGTTTCCAAATTGTTAAATTGATTACAACTTAGTAGGCAAATAATAATGATTTTCTCATTTGCAATGCTGACTTGAAGCAAGAAAAGGAAGAAAAGCTATGTAGAAAAGGTTCTGTAATATGAATGAATGGCCATGTAAAAATACAATGTGTCTACTTTTGTGTACACTGTCAAAAAAGAACTAGATTATAATTTCTCTGAATAAATATTAAAAGCATGTATCTACTTACTCAAATAAAATTGCTAAATGAAAATTTATGTGTAGTTATAAAATACATAATTTGTAGAGAAGATAATATTCTGTGGCTGAATAAGAGCAGAATCCTACCATATTTCATTAATTCTATCTTACAAATTTTCACATTGAGTATGACTGAAGTCAACTTCATGCTAAGTCTGAACACATTTGATGTGACATGAAATTAATTCTATAGCTGGAGTAATAAAAGATAAGAGACTAGGACATTAAATAGTCAAATAATGTAGACTTTTTTTTATCTCCATCAAGATTACTAGATCTTTCCTTCGAAATAGATCACTACAACTAGTCAGCGAAAGAAAGGTGATGCAAGTTTTATTCTCTGTGATTGTTATTTTCCTGGTGAAAGTGCTGGTCATCTCAAGACTCCCAATTCTGGGACTATTTGTCCCTGTTTACCTGACCTGCCAGAACATACTCATGGGCAGAGTTTCATCTTCAAGGCCCAACTTAGTGGTTCACATAGCACTCATCAGGACCATTTGGCTGCCTTCAGCCCTTGCTCCATTTGTCAATGCTTTTGGTGACCATGAAGATGAGCCTCACTAAATCTTTGCCAATGACTTTTACACTTGCTCTATTTATTCTAAACCATGTAACAACATTACTCTTTTAAGTTTCTTTTGCCTTTGAAGTCTTAAATGCTGTATTCTTCTGTTGTGACCTCATCTTTGCTTCTTTCATGTTCATATTAATGCAACATCCATTCTGTTGCCTCATTGACACTTACTGTCTTTTGAAAATTTCTTTTCATGAGAGTTAATTGGTTTTTCATATCACTTCTTGATGTGAAATGAAGTCAAGATTTCATCATGCATGACTTCAAATATTTGACTTGATAGCATATCCCAATTTATTATCCTTTGCTATTTCATCCAGCTATATTATAACCTTAGTTCAATTCAGCAGTCTACCTCTCTTCCAGGACAGAGTGGTGGCTACCAGTTTCAGAGGGGTGAATAGTCCTAAATGATGCTTTGTGTCTGATGAAGGTTAGAAGAGTGTTTTAAACCCTTTATTTCTCCTAACAATTTTATAACAAAACTTTTCATTTGGTTAAATGGGATTTATTTTTTCCATTATTTCCAATTTCACATATAAAATATATTCACCAGGAATCCACTAACAAATATAGCTGCCTTCTCATTTCTATGGATATACCCTGAAATATCACCAGCCAATCATAGTCAGTTCTGTGGTAGTCCATCAATCCTGAACATATGCAGACATTTCTTTTTGACATAATTCCTTAAACAATACTACATTAAGTATTGTTTGCATAGCATTTACATTATTTTAGCTATTATGAGTAACCTACAATGATTTGAAGTGTATAGGAGGATATGAGGAAATACTAATCCACTATGTACAAAGGCATTGGATGTCTGTATATTTTGGCATGGAAAGGGATTCCTGGAGCTGTCTTCTTGTCTAGTGCTTCCTTGCTGTGATAAAATCCCATGACCTTCAACAGATGGGGGAAGAAAGGTTTTATTCAGCTTACAACTCTCAGATCATCTTCCTTTGCTAGGGCAACTCAAACAGGGCAGGAAATAGGAGGCAGGAGCTGATACAGAGGCCATGGAGGAGTGCTGTTTACTGGCTTGTTTCTCATAGCTTGCTCAGCCTGCTTTCTTATAACACTCAAGACCAAGAGCCCAGGAGTGGCACCCACACACACACAATGTGCGGGGCCCTCCCACAACAATCACTCATTAAGAAAATGAACTACAGGCTGATCTTATGGAGGCATTTTCTCAGTTGTGGCAACTTCCTTTCAGATGACTCTAGCATGCATCATGTTGACATAAAACTGGCCAGCATACTACTCTATGTAGCTGAGTTGTTAATTAATATACCTGGTTAAGGAAATTATGCTTATTACCTTTTGCCTTGAAGCACTAGAGACCCTATTCTTTTACAACCTGTCAGTTCTTTCCTTGTTCTCAGCGACTCCCATTCAACTCCATATTTGATCACTTATGCCCCCCTGTGCTATTTTCTGAAACATTTCATAGGTGATAAAATATGTGGTAATTATTTGGGGTCAACAAACAGTAAGTTTGAGGAAATTAAATCTTCTCTGGAATCCATTACAGTATTAGGTCTCACTGTATGAGCAGAAACTCTCCTAGTCAGTCACTCATGAATTGTTTGTTGATTAAACCAAAACCTCAGAGCTTCAAAAGCAAGTGACTTAGAAATGCAAAAGTTAAGGTGTGGCATTATCAAAGTTTCTCATTGGCTGTCATGACCACTTCAGTTTTTTTCTTCTGGCCACATTTTTTTCCATGATATTATAAAACCAGTCACAGGGGCATTTTTATTTGTTACAATCTACATGGCAGCACACCATGCGGTATTTAAGAGATGACAAGGGAAGGAGGAGAAGATTGAAATCTTAATCATACTAAAGATCTAACACACACCAGGTGCAGCAGATACCCTCACCACTGTGTGCAGAAAAGAACTATTCCTTGCATTCATTTTCTTGCTGATACTACCAAATTGTTTGATGAGATATTTTGAGGATACAGTGCCAAAAGGATTGTAACCTGCAGAGAAGCATTTAAGGACCAAATTGTTTCAATTTGCCTGAGTTCAGATAGGCACAGGAAAGACATTAAAAATGTTTAAAGTCTACTGTCTGTTAAATTTGGGGATAAACCCTATATTACAGGGAATTTGCTAATCTTAATCTCTCTTGTTTCTTTTAATTGGGATACAATCTTTATTTGTTCTTCTATTTATTGCTTCAAAATATTCAGTTATTCAGCCCAGCAGTGGAGGCTCAAGCTTTTAATCTCAGCACTTTGGAGGTAGAGGCAAGTGAATCTTTCTGAGTTAGGGACTAGCCTGGTCTAAAGAGCAAGTTCCAGGACAGCTAGGGTTACACAGAGAAACCCTGTCCCAAAAAACAAAAAGTGTTTTTTTTTTTTCATGAGAAGTCATATGTGTTTTTCTTCTGGGGGGAGGTGCTTTCATTCTTAACTATTACTTTTTAGCTTGTGCTGAATCATTACCCAAAGCACAAAAGGAACTTTTTCAAGAATTCAGGCTGAAAAGTAGGATTTAAAGATAAAGCTGGAGGCAAAGTGGCTGCACCATTCCAGGCTGGAGCAAGTGGCATTCCTAATCCCCTCTGTTAGCAGCACATGGTTCTTTATCTGAATGACACTGTACATTTTGATTGATTTTTAAGTATTAATATTTACTTCTTAAACCATCTCCTTAGTCACATTCTTCAGTATTGTTTGTTTGAAGTAAACTAAATTATGAGGTCAAATTATAAAGCCAAAAATATTATAATTTATTGTAAAATCATAATTCTCCAAACATGGTTTACTCTAAATGATTGAACATGAGTAGTAGCCATGAGTGTTTATCATAATAACCTCAAAATTGTACTGTAATAAAGGCTGCTTCATTTACATTTATGATTATCTCTAGTATAGTGCCTACTCTCAATTCTGCACTCATATTATTATTTGACTCCTCTCTTATGATAGGTAATGGGCTAAGGGCCAATTGTAGGCAGAAACTTGGCCATTGTTTCTAGTTGGGCAAGAATGTGATGAGCAAGTGGATATGGGAGAAGAATATGACACAGCCATGAAGAAACGAGTGTCAGGGCAAAGAGGTAGTTAGAATAAGACCAGAATCTCAAAAGGCTCTTATAAACCAGCATAAGCACACTGTGTAAACCTTCTCAGCATACAAACAGTTGCAATAATGACTAATACTACTGTTCAGAATTTCTGTGGTAAAACACATCTGTGAGGCCCCAAGACTAATTCACACTCGTATACTTGCCTGCTTAAATACACCAATTTCCTCTAGAGCAGTGGTTCCCAACCTTCCTAATGCTGAGATTCTTTAATACAGTTCCTCATGTTAAGATGACCCTGACCATCAAATTATTTTCATTGCTACTTCATGACTATAATTTTGCTACTGTTATGAATCATAATGTGTATCTTGTATTTTTCCATGGTCTTAAGCAACTCCTGTGAAAGGGTCATTCAACCTCCAAAGGGGTCACAACACAGATGTTGAGAATTACTGCTCTCAATCATAAGTTCCTTTTAAGTAATCCCTAAGTCTTTGCATGTACATATATGCACTTAACCCTAAAGTCTGTCTCCATAGATTTCATTTGTATGATCCTTGGTTGTATAAATTTTCTATATGCCTAAGCATTTATTCTACATTTCATATTGTTCATATTGTCTTACTTCTATGACAGGATAAACTTATACATTTATGGACATGTACAAATCAGCTAAAAATATATAATAAAATACCAAAGTATAGAATAGTCTCTAACATCATTAGGGCCTACCTATCAGCCATTGATTTTATTTATCACTCTTTCTCTTTTCATGATCTTTATCCTCATTTCCATTGTCAGTAATAATCACATCATCAAACTCCCTTTATGCCATTGATACCTCTTGATTTTACTCTCTTGATTAAACCAGGATCCTGGTTATATTTATCTCATTGCTCACTCCATTTCTCTAAGTGTGTTAAAAAATAAATCACGTAATTAGACACATTAATTTATTAAATTTATAATCATCTTATTCAATGGGGCCCTTCACACCCTTGGGTACTTTACATTCTTCTAGCTCCAAGCTTTGTCGTTCCTATTCAGAAAAGAATTGCTGAGGTTATTATCTCACTATTTCCACACTCTCTTGAAACTCCTAAAAAGTACATCTCATCCCTATTGTCAGCTGAAGGCCACAGTAACAGCCAGAGGAAATTGAAGCGTTTAGGAAAGATTTTCCACAAACTCCCACTCACCCAACATCTGTAACCATTTATCCCTCCTCTTATTACTATGGATGAGCTGTTTGTTCTTCTTGTTAAAGCTTAAATTTTGTGCATTCTTATAGCATTTATTCAAAAAAAAGTGTTTTGTTAATTTTCCATTCTCCTTTTTTTGGCAAAGTCACTTTTATAAGCATGAAGATAAACTTATTTTTTTCCCATTTGTAAAAGAAATTCTGCCATCCTTTGTTCTATTTTTTAAAAGGAAGAAAGGGAAGGGTAGGAAGGAAGAGGGAGATTAGGAGGGAGGGAGAGAGAGGATGGAAGAAATGAAGAAGGAAGGAAAAAAGAGAGGGAGGGAGGAAGGAAGGACAGAAATGTCAGGAATATTAATGAAAACTTGATGTGTCCAGTTTAACTCCTTTCCTACTGGTTTAAAACACATCAATCATGTTTTGAATGTCTAACAACTTGCTGAAAATAAACTTGTTGAGATCACAGTTGACCTTCATGGTGGTAAATCCAAACAGATCTTTGTTGCCCAGTTCAAAAAACTGTCAGGAACACTTGCTAGAAATGAAGTTTTCATGTGGTTTCCAAGACTTCATTCTTTCTTGGGTTTCCCCTCTGTCCCTAGCTGTTCCTTTTATGTCTCCTTTGCAGGTTCCTCTTGATCCCCAAATCTGAACATTGCTCAGTTATGTTTCAAGGCTTTCAAAACCATTTATATGGAGATGACACCAAGATTTTATATCTAACCCCTACCTCTGCTCCAAACACTACTCTCTTAGGCCCCATGCTTATGCCCATTTTAGTTTGTCTAATAAACATCACAAAAATAATACATCACTATACAACATTTGATTTTTCTCTCTGACTATGCTCCAATCACAGTCTTTCCTCACTTATTCAAGGCACATTCTCATTTCTCATGCAAAAAAAAACATCAAAACCATCCAAACTCTCCTGCTCATACAATGCTACCAACCTGTCAAAAAATCCTGCCAGCTGTATGTCCAAAACCCATTCCAAATGTGTCTAGCTCCTCTCTTATCAGTCTTAGTTGTGTGCACAGATAACTAAAAGAATCACCTATCTGGTCTTTCTTCTCTGAATCTTGTCCTTCTTCAAACAATTTTCAACATAGCAACCAACACCATCTTTTTAACCTGACAAACCAATTGTCTCTTTAAAAGGCTTCCAATGGCTTCCCATTCTTCATAGTGAAAGCTGAAGCTCTTATATTGGCCTACAAGGTTCTACACAGATGGGTCAGTTATGACCCACCACTGGACTTCTGTGCTATCTGACACCTTCTTTCATGTCCCCTTCTTACAGATGACCTTTTTGCTCTGTCTGAGTAAAGATTATGGGCCTCATAATTGCTATATGGCCTATCCCTTAATCCCCCACTCCCACCCCCAGGAAATCGCATCAGGGTCTAGTGTGATTCTTTCATTATATGAATCACAATTTTCATATTTCCTATAGGTCTTTTTTTCCTATATCTCTTATATATCATTTATCTTATGAAAGTCTTATTTATTTTTGTCTATTGTCTTTTAAAATATAGGAACATAACAAATTGTAGCAAGAAAAAAATATTGAAGAGAATGGCAGACAATACCAATAATATTGAGAAATATATATTTAAACACTCAAAACAAAAGGAAAGAATGACATAGAAAATGTGGTGATATATTGTTTATGATTTAATAACGCTTGCCTAAGGATCAGAATGCAAAGCCAGCCATACTAGTTATCCATAGAAGCTAGGCAGTGGGAGCACACACCTTTAATCCCAGGACTCAGGAGACACAGGCAGATAGATCTCTGTGAGTTCAAGACCACTCTGGGCTACAAGAGAGTGAATCAATTGGAAAGTGTTCACACCTTTAATCCCAGCACTAGAGAATATATAAGGATTTCAGCATAGTCTCAGAGAGGAGTCCAGGATTTTGAGGCCTGGTGGAGAGCAGTGTAGTCTGGAGATTCAATGTGAGGTTCAATAGATTGCCCCTTTAGTCTGAGCATTGGTAGAGGTGAGAAGTCTCTAGTGGCTGGCTGCTTTGCTTCTCTAATCTTCAGCTTGAACCACAATATCTGTCTCTGGGTTTTTATTATCCATGCTATAGCGCTAGAGGAAAATCTCATGGCAGAGAATTGATCAGAGCTAGTAGAAGAAAATCCTTTTGTTTGGAAAATTACATGATTATTACCCAGTTTTGTCCCTCAATTCACAAGCTTTTACAAGTGGAGTGAATTACAAGGCCAGTGCCAGAGCTGGGGACAGATACTTAACTGTTCTCTACTCTTCATAACTAACTTAATGAATGCACTTTAAATGATATGTAGCTAATTTTCAGGTGTTCAATTAAGTGTCTGTAGACTGAACTAAGTTAATGTACAATGAGTGAAGGATAGTGATATAATAAGTTGCTAAAATATATAAATGATTAAGAATCTAGCAAATCTCAAAGTATAATTCTGCTTATAATACTTAATTTAACAACTTAACAAATAAAACTTAGTCATAAGTAGGAAAACATGGTGGATGATTTCTTCCTTATATTGTTACTCTAGGACTTGAAAAGAGATAGTTTGCCTTTATTGAATTTGTATTTCAAAGTTCAGTGTGCATAAAGGTATGATAAAAATTACCATGGTGTTGTATCGGAATGCACCCCATCTGCTACTACACACAGGTCTCTTGTGTGCTGCATCCAACCTCACAACACAACCAGATTACTCACATTCTGCTCTAAGGCATAACACTATCAATCTGTCTGACCCCCTTCTCAATGCACTCTCTCCTACCTGACAGATAAAGACTAAACACCACATTCTATCCCAACCAATTTTTAAACTTTAGGCCAAACACACCCTTCGGACATCCTCTCTTCTACCCCAACTTGCTCTGTGCATGTCACATTTACAACTAATAATAGAAGCCAACACATACTCAGATGTCATAGCAAAATGCCAACAAGATGAAAGATTAAGCCAGTATCTCCTCTTCAAAACTGCAGAAATGCTTGCCAATGGAAATTAGTAGACAAATACCAGAACACAGAAAAAAAATAACATAAATGTCATCAAAGAATTCAAGGAATTTAAAGAAAACACAAAGGGATATCTTAATTAAATTAAGGAGAAAGAGCTTAAGGAGAATAAACTGATGGGATATGTTATTCTGTAAATATGTTTCTCATACTGATTAATGAATAAAGCCCTGTTGGCCAATAGGAAAGCAAGATAGGCGGGGCTAGGAAACTAGGAGGAAGGAGGAAGTAGTAGGGAGGAGTCAGTAGAACAAGGCCTGCAGGAAAGTAAAGGAGTTTCCAGTAACTTAACCTGTGTCCGAACAAAACTTAGCTTTCAAAAAAGATATCAGAATAAACACACATAATCCTCAAAGCATCCAGCATAAAATAAAGTTGCTACATTTGTAAATCAGCAAATAATATATAAGATCCAAAGTCAAGGAAAATTTAATTAATAAAAACAAACAAGCAAATAAACCAGAGGTTTGATTTAATAGAAAAGAACTTTAAAAATTATAATAATATTCAAAGACACAAAACAGATTGATATAAAAGTATATGAGGAATATCATTACAAAAATGAGAACTGAACAATTCAATTTTTAAAATTTATAATCATTTGTTAAATAAAATTATTACAGAATTGACTTATTTGCTTATTGGAGGTTATCTATACTAGCAGAGTAGTGAGCTTAAAAACAAAGCAATAAAAATTATTCGGTCTGAAAAATATAGAGAAAAGGACTTAAAAAATAGGAACAGGGTCTTGGGGACTTGTACGAATAGTAACAAGATACTTGAATGATGTGTAATTGGAATTTTAGGAGGAAAAGAAAACTGGGAGAAGGAAAAGTGACAAATGAATGTAAGTTCCCAAAATTTGATGAAAATATCAATTTACAGGTCCAAAAGATTTAGGAAACTGAGATCAAAATAAGTGGATGATAACCAACCATAGCAAAAAGATATGTAAAACAGACAGAAAGGTCATGGATTAAATACAAATAAATAAATTGTACATATATCTAGTAATATATTTTATAGGTCCCACTATAGAAAAAATTTCTAGCCAAAAAAATTATAGGTAAAGAATGAAAAAAAAACTAACCAAGTTTTTATACAGAGTAAAAATACCCTTTAAAATGAAGGCAAAAGATGAGATTTACAGATAAATCCGCTTACAGGAAATCTTCAGCACCATGGGAAATGCTAAGTGGATTGAAAGAAGTACCTAACGTGACCAATAGGAAAATGTAAATGGGTATCTTCTTCCTCTTTGAAAACTATTTCAAAGTTTACTAGCTACTGAAATAAAAGTAAAATTTATCTTTACTATGTATGGAGACATGGTGAGAAATAGCATCAAAGCTGCTTTAGGAACTAGGGAGCAAAGGAAGTTGCCCACTGGTAAGATTATCACATATTATGAAGTGGGACAGTTGTACCATGTTAATAAATCAAGAATACATAGTCTGTGGTGAGTGGCTGAAAAGCAAAAGCACAGCAGGATTTACTAAATGGCTTACTCCAACAGCTGCCTTAGGATTGTGTGATCTGTACACACTGGCAGATCAATTTAGAGGGCCTCTGACAAGTGTCAAGTGCTTTAAGGAGCCTAACACGGGTGCTGACGGTAGAGGTTTTTATGAACTGGTTCATAGATTTCTTACCACAAACAGCTGCCATCTATACGTACATACATCCATACGTTTTATTATTTTATAATGTATAAATGTTTTGCCTGCTTGTTTAATGTGCACCATGTATGTGCAGTGCCCATGGAGACCAAAAGAGGGCATCAGAGTCCCCTAGAACCAGAGCTACAGAAAACTATGAGCTGCCAAGTGGCGCTGAGAGTCTAGTCCAGCAGTAGAGTTTCTAGCTGCTTGAATCTTCTTGCCAGCCAGTTTCCATTCCAGCCAAGAAATCACTTTTGTAATGATTTCTACAAATTTTTCGGCTTACTTCCTAAAAATTAAAAAAAAAAAAAGAAAAAAAAATACAGAAAAGAAGAAAAGGAAAGAAAAAGAAAAAGAAAGAAGTAAGTGTAGAATGGACCTTTTCTTTAGCTGAAAATCATGTTGACTCTAGTCATTATACCATGTTCCAAGGGCAGATGGCTCCTAATAGACTCTGTGCTGTAGATTAAATGATGCATTACAAGTTATTAGAGGAATTTATAGGTAATTGTTTGCTTCTATTTTTAAGGGTTTTTTTTTAATACTTTGACTATTCTTTGGTTATCTAGCATTATTTATATCACTTAGTGGTTTTTAATAACATCAATGTTCACCTTGTAAAATGCTGCACTTATGGATAAAAAGAAAATTAATGGTGATAAGATGGAAACAAAGAGAATAGATAGTGAGAGTAATCAGAATGCACTTTATAAACAAATAAAAATGTCAAAGAACAATTTTTTAAAGTATATAAGCACAGGAAAAGAAGGTAATATGGAAAACAGATTGTCCAACCCCAAGTGGTTACTCGATGCTATCTGTAAGAGCCTCTGAAATATTGGGCCCAATTCAAGCCTGGGACTTGAAACATTAAAGGAAGTTCTGACCTATCAATTTAATTCTAGTCATTTAGCCACATTCCTTTTTGTTTTTATTTCTGGCTCTTTAATTTTTCCATGCATAAAAATGAGAAAGATGAGTAATAAGAATAAGCATACTATTCAAATAAATACACAACAAATCTATCTTTGAGAACTAAAATGTCTTTACTGTGTTGAGATAAATCAGATACCTGTTGAACCATGAAATTTCATTTTCTCTGAGCCACTTCATTCATTTTCTCTAACTCCCCTCCCCACATAAAAACACACTGGTTCATGCAACAATCCATCACTCTGGAGAACCCTACCCTTCTTGGACCCAATACATCCTTTAATGCATTTTTTCACCTAGTTAAATAGCAGAAATCCCCAAAAATAGTATATTTCTAGAGACTTTACTACAAACAAACTGAAAACTTTTTGTTCATTTTAAGAAGATATCGTTGTTCTTTTGCTGCAGCTATTGCCTAAGAAACACAAACACGAGATTCAGCACCCATGTGGAGTTTATTGAGAGAGGGGAAAGAAAGGGGGGTAGCCGGTGTGGTGGCCAACCAAAAGCTTGAGAGAGAGAGAGAGAGAGAGAGAGAGAGAGAGAGAGAGAGAGAGAGGTCAAAGAAAGAGAGAAGGGGCTCCAGAGAGAGAGAAGTGCGATTAGTGTGCTTGCTTTAAAAGGGGTGCTTGTGCATGCGTAACTGAATCCCTTGCACAGGCAGGTAAAGCTTGAGCAGCCAGGTAAAGCCTGACATAGGGATGACATAGCCAGGTAAAGCCTGAGGTAGGGATGACATGGCCATGAGTGTCACGCCCATCGTCAGGGGCGGGGTCAGGAGACTGCAGGTTCCCAACATTGCCACCTCTTATTGTTATTAAAAAGGTGGGGGTTGGGTGTGGCCCAACGGGGTCAGGAGACTGATGGTTCCCAACACAGGTGAAGTTGAGAAATACATACAACTATTCCCCTCCAAAAGAATGCATAAAATCACATTTCTCAGACCAATGCGTTTGAGACTGCTAAATTTTGGAAATTCTCAACAAATGCAAAGACATTTAAATACTTTTTTTGTTCATCTAACAAGTAGGTACTACATGTGTATGAACTTTAACCTTAAGGATTTTGCCACCAGTACAGAAAACACATGCACACATGAATAAATACTTTCAATCCAAGGTAAAAAGTCAATAGTCATATAAATCCTCCATATACTGAAGAATTTAACCTAGTCTAGGGACAGAGATCTGTCCCTTGCTCTTTGTTTCTGGTATATGCTCCCAACTCAAATCCAGCTAAGAGAATCAATTTGCCTGTGTGCCTTGGGTAAGCCAGATAAACAATGTGATTTAGGGAGGAGTCTTTGGGTGACAGCATCTGCTTCTGTCCAAGGACCTACAGGTAGATTCAATGTGTACAGTCCAGGAAGCTTCCATGATGGAGCCTCATTTAAAAGACTAGACACCCAGGGCTCCAGTGAGCTCCCTGCCAAAAACAGTATGCATACCTCAGCATCAGTGCTGGGAAAGTAACACTATGACCAAATGGGATTGGGACAAATAACAATCCCAAGTTTGGGCCTTTCATGAATGTTACCTTATTCCCATCTTTTCTTGGCTGCTTTTAATCTATGTTATCCTTTCCCTATAACAGATCATAACTACAACTGTAATGTTTTTATGGAACTATTAAAACTGCATAACTTCGCCATTGATCTTAGTTGGGAGGACTGTTTAGGAATGTGTTCCCTCTAATACTGCGTGTCTTCAATGTTTTCTCAATTTCACCTGGCTCAAACTTAACCCTGTATTTCTTCTGGGAGTGTTTCTTCCTTGAGTGCCCTGTAAAATGAAATATTTTTTTTCCTCTACAATCCTGAGGCCTCTGGACTTTGAGGTGGGATAGTTGTTTTTCCTCACTGTCATTCTTGATCATTCTCTAGAAAGATCTGAGAGGTGGATGGTTCAAGGATTAGGGGCTCATACACATCTGACAGAGGACCTGAGTTTGATTCCTAGTACCCATGTTGGGCAGCTTAAAACCACCTATAATTGCAGCTCCAGGGATGTAACATTCTTCTGGACTCCCCAGGCACTTGCACTCATGTGTGTACATACCCCCCGACACACATATACATACATATACACATAATTTTAAAACATATATTTAATAAAATATTCAATGTCATTTGCTTTACATGTTTGCAGTGCTGGGGGTGGGAGCCATGATAGCATGCATTCCGGACAACCTTGTCTCCATCTCAAATTATCACTATTGAATACATACCTTCCACCACTTAACTGCCACTGATTGCTAGAATAATCTGCCTCCCTAAACTGTGACCATCTTCCCCCTTAAAGTTACTACCTGGCCTGATAACCTGTTTTGTTAACAGTCTTCTAAATGTGAGACTTCTATTAGAAATAAAATTCTGAATGCTACACCAATTACCTGTCAAATCCAGGATTCTGTCACCCTGGCTCATATTCTGTGTCTAATGACTATTTTATCTGCTATAAGTTTTGTTGATTCTTCTCAAGTCATTTGATCCCATATTCACTAACCTGTTGTGTTTGTGTGATCTTACTATTTTTTTTCATTCCTGGGCAAATTGATGTATCATTTTTTGGAAAATGATATATTTTAAATAGTAATTACAGTAATTAAGTCTTGCTCTCTGCCAAAAATATACTTTTTTGCTTATAATTAAAAATTAATGTCACCATCCCTATCTTTAGTAAGGCCAGTCTCTACCAGGAAATAGGGCAAAACTTACACATTCAGTGAGTCTTTCATATCTGCAGGTTCCACATCTGAGGATTCAGACAAAAACTGTGGCTTGAAAACATTTGATTGAAAACTATAAATTGACTCTACGTTGAACATATTCAGACTTTTATTTATTCTATAAACAATACAGTAGAGCAGTCACATAAATAGTATTCCATTATATTAAATGTTAATATGTTACTTAGAGATGGTTTTAAGCCTTTGCTATTGATGAGGATTGAGAATCCAGTCCTCAGTAGATACTGTGCCAGGACTATAGTGTACTAGCATACCAAGCACACTAGGCTAAAGCTGCAGAGGCATGAAAAAGAAGCTGCTACAGCCTCTGGCAGTAGGACCAACAAAATCTTGCATGGAGTCACAAAAACGATACAGGGAAGAGTCTCTACCTTAAGACAAAATTAATCCAACAGCTGGAGCATAGCTAGAGGAAGAGAACCAAGAACTGGGAAGGTTTGGGGGATGAAATGGAATTATGACAGCAAAGAAACTGAAACCATAAATCTGAGAAGGAAATTTTTCATTATTTAGGAATATATAGTTGATGCTTTGTAGCTCCAGACCTCAAAATTCAAAAACGATCAAAACCACCAGATTTTCAATCATCAAAGGAAACTTTCAACTATAATATCCTCAAATCTCATTGGAAACTCTGGGCGAGTATTAAGTCCTCAGTCAGTTGAGAGGCATGAAGAGAGTTTGGTCTCATCATTTCAGAGGCTCTTACAGAGAGCATCAAGTAATCACTTGGGGTTGGACAATCTGTTTTCCAAATTCCTTCCTTTTCCTGTGCTTATATACTTTAAAAAATTGTTCTTTGACATTTTTATTTGTGTATAAAATGCATTCTGATTACTCTCACTATCTATTCTCCTTTGTTCCCACCTCATCACCATTAATTTCCTTTCATCCCTACAGGTCCCTTTTGTCCATATTCATGTGCTTTTTTTGTTTTGTGTAAAGATACAAAGAATCAGAGCTATGTGTGTGACCAGAGGGTTGGAATTCTTTGTTGGAGCCTGGTGGGCTCACCAGCAGTTGCTCAGCTGATGACAGTGATTCTCCAATTTCCAGAATCTATCAGTAGTTGTCAGTTCAATAGAGAGGATTCTTGAACCCCTTCCCCATCCATAGCTGGGTGTTGACAGGTCCAATTCTGTGCAGGCACAGTGCAGGCAAGTGCTGTTGCAGTGTGTGCATGATTGAAATGGCTCTAGAAGATGATGTCCTGTAGGTGCTCTTTTTGGTTTTGATCCTTATTTCTGCCTCTTCTCCCATAATGTTCTCTAAGCCTTAGAGAAGATGGTGTAAATACACTATTTAGACATTCAAACTTCACCTGCTCTCAGCATCTTGAGTTGTTATGTGTCCTGAATTTATTGTCTTTCACTGCAAAATGAGACTTCTCTGATTAAAGATGAGGGCAGCACTTGTATGTAAATATTTAGAAGTTAGTTTGACATTCTGTCTACTTATATAATTTGTTCTACCCTAGGTCCTATTTATTTCCTCTAGGTATGGGTTTTGATGGGAATTTACAGTACCAGAAATGAATTCTCTCTTATAGGCAGGCCTCAAATTTAGTTGGAGAGTTGTTAGTTACCTTTATTAATAGTCATACCCCCAATGCATACTTGAGTACTTCCTACCTTCATTGTAGTTCAAGGAGTTTATACCTGGGTAAGACTTTTGGCACCCTTTCTCCCAGCCTGCACAGCAACTCATAGCACCATGAAAGCTAGTTAGCAGGGGAAGTTTCCAGCTTGGTTCCAGCCTTGGTTTCTATGGATCTTGCAATCATAGGTGAGGTGTCTTCAATAATAGAGTCTTATGATGTAGTTTTGTTGGCTTACCAAGAGGGATGACAAAAGCCTATTGTTGAGGGAACAATTCAAAAGGAAGTATTCCACACTGGGTACTGGGATTTTTGTTTACTCATCCATGATTTCCAAAAGCAGCCTTATTCATATTTGAGGATATTTCTCTTTAGGCCATTATTTTATGTGTCTTTGGATCAGGTGTATCTTTGTCAGCAGTCTGTGGGTTTAGAGGCAGGCTTGGCTCAGGAAGAAAGTGCCTGCTGCGCATGTTCATGCAGGCTGACCTGGGCACCTGGGTGGGCTAGCCTGCATTTTCTCCTACAGCTAGTCATTATGAATGGGGTGACTCCTGTAGATAGGCGAGTAACAGGGGCTCCTCCAGCCCACCTCTCTCTCTTTGAGTCCCCTTACCTGTGGCTGTGAGATAGAATCTCAAATTGGCTTTAATTTGCAATTCCCGATGGCTAGTGATGTTGAACTAGTTTTAAAATGCTTATTAGCCATCTATATTAGTTTAAGAACTGTCTATTTGAGCTAGACCCACCTATCGGTGCAGAAACATCCAGAGTACCAGCCCAGCCTTTGTCCCCATCACCAGGCCTTGGCTACCAATGAGTGTGAGTCTAATCCTGCTGGGGCAGCAGATTCTCCCCTACACCCTCCCCAGAAAATCAATGGGTGGGTCCTGAATCTCCCTGCCCCTGCATCCTTTCCCCACTGAGAGTGCTCTTGGAGCTCCGATATACCCCCACCCACCCCCACAGAGAGCCTGCTGTCCCCTATACTCTTCCCTATCCTGCACACTGTCCCACCACTCTGGTTGAGCACTGAGCCAGAGGGTGGAGCCAACAAACCAGCCACCTTCAGGGAAATTCCTGGAGCCCATCTGAGCACAACAGACCAGCCTATACACATAGGATCACCCTTAATTTCCACCTACCTGGTCTCTGACCCCCACCACCAGTCTTCTGCTAGAGTTCTGGGCCTCTCCCAGAGATCCACCTGTCTCGTGCTGGTCCACCCTGAGTTCCTGCAGGCTGGATCCTTGAGCCCCATCACAGGACCTCTGCTACAGAGGTCTTACTCAGTTGGAGAATGCCAGCTAGACCACCTATTGGTGCAGAAACATCCTGAGTATTAGCCCATCCTTTGTCCCCCAACACCAGACCTTGGCTAGAGGCCTTGGCTAGAGCTAGACCCGACTATCCCTGAGGAAACATCCTGAGGGCTAGCCTCTGCCAAAGAGGCCTCAGCTCTCCTCTGCTGGAGCCTGATCTTTGACCCCCATCGTTGGGCCCCTGGCTACAGAGAGACCTCGTAGAGAGCTTGGACTACCCAGAACTGCAGATGTCGAAACTCTGAGCCATCTAAATCCATAGAGAGAGGGAGAAACTCTACCAACACCTACTGAAAGAAGCTATGGGAAGACGGCAATACAAGAAAACAACTAACAAAGGAAAGACAAACATAACACCACCAGTATCTAGAAGCTACACCAACTAGACCAGAACACAACAAAGCAAATGAATCAGAAGAGACCGACCTAAAAATTATCATCATAAAAATGATACAGGCTCTCAAAGAAGATGTGAGGAAATCCCTTAAAGAAGTGGAAGATAAAACAAACAAAAAATGGGAAGAAATGAATACATTTCTTAAAGAAAGCCAAGAAAAAACAATTAACAGGTGAAAGAAACGGTTCAAGACTTGAAAACAGAAATGGAGACAATAAGAAAACACAAACTGAAGGAATGTTGGAAATAGAAAAACTGGGCACATGATCAGGAACTGCAGACGCAAGCATAACCAACAGAATTTAAGAAATGGAAGAGAGAATCTCAGGTGCTGAAGATAAACTAGAGAAAATAGATTCGTCAACCAAAGAAAATCATAAATCAAACAAATCCTTAACACAAAACACCCAGGAAATGTAGGACACTGTGAAAAGGCCAAACCTAATAATAATAGGCATAGAGGAAGGTGAGGAAGCTCAAGGGGGCCAAAAACATATTCAACAAAATCACCGAGGAAAACTTTCCCAATCTGAAGAAGGACATGCCCATGAAAGTACAAGAAGCATACCGAACGCCAAATAGACTGGACCAAAGGTAAAGACCCCTTGATATATAATAATCAAAACACCTAACATGCAGAATAAAGAAAGAATATTAAGAGCAGCAAAGGAAAAAGGACAGGTAACATATAAAGGCAGACCTATCAAAATTACGCCTGACTTCTCCATGGAAACACTCAAGGCCAGAAGGTCCTGGATAGATGTTCTACAAGTACTAAGAGTCCACGGATGCCAACCCAGGCTACTATACCCAGCAAAACTCTCAATCACTATAGATGGGAAAAACAAGATATTTAATGACAAAGCCAGATTTTCACAATACATGTCTACAAATCCAGCCCTACAGAAAGCTTTGGAGGAAAGCTCCAACCCAAGGAAGTTAACTATGCTCACAAAGACATAGGCAACAGATAATCCCACTTCACCAGAAACCAAGGGTAAAGAAGGACAAATAAATTCACAATACCACTGCCAAAAGCCAATCTAAAACAAACAAACATTAACAATCAATGGTCCTTACTCTCCCTCAACATTAATGATCTAAACTTGCCTATAAAAAGACACAGGCTAACAGAATGGGTATGAAGACAGAGTTCATCCTTCTGCTGCATACAAGAAACACACCTAAGCTTCAAAGATATACATTACCTCAGGGTAAATTGCTGGGAGAAGATCTTCCAATCAAATGGACCCAAGAAGCAAGCAGGTGTGGCTATCCTCTTTATTGTTGTATCTTTGCATGTATTTGGTAGTAGAGTAATACTGGCTTTGCACAAGGATTTTGGAAGTGTTCCCTCTGTTTATATTTTGTGGAATATTTAGAGTCGTTATTTGTAATTCTTTTATGGTCTGGTAGAATTCTGCTGTGAACCCATCTGTACTAGGGCTTTTTAAATCGGGAGACTTATTGATGTTTCAGTCTCATTGCCTGGTATAGTTTTGTTTAAATTATTGATCCCATCTTAATCTACTGTTGGTGGCCAGTAACTAGAAATTCATGTATTTCTTTTGGGTTTTCTGATGTAGTCAAATACAGGTTTTAAAGTATTTCATAATGTTTTTCTGAATTGTTTTGGTATCGGTTGTGATGTATCCCTGTTCATCTCCAACTTAATTAAATTTGGTCTGGTCTCTCTTTTAATTAATTTAGTTAAACAGTTTGTCAGTCCTGTTTATCTTTTCAAAGAACCAGTCCCTCATTCCATTAATTGTTCTGCATTCTTTTATTTCCATTTCATTAATTCCTGCATGTTTTGGTGATTTCTGCCTCTATTGGGGGGTTTGGTTTGTTCTTGTTATTTTAAGTTCTTGTACTGAAGCATTATATTATTTATTTTCACTCTTTCTTTTTTTTGTCAAAATTGTAGGCAATTAGATGTTTAAATTTCTCTTTTAGGACTTTTCAAAATGTATCCCGGGGGTTGAGTTTAATGTGCTCTCATTTTTAATTAGTTCCAGAAATTTTTGTTTCCCAAATTAATTTCTTCAATGACCTACTAACATTCAGTAGTGTGTTGTTTACTCTCCACGAATATGTATATTTTCTAATGATTCCTTTGCTATTGGTTTCGAGTTTTATTCTATTGTTGTCACATAGGATACAATGATTTATTTTTATTTTCTGCATTTATTAAGATTTTCACTGTCCTAACATATGCTATATTTTAGAGAAACTTCCATGGGCTGATGAAAATAACTACTCTGGGGATATCTGTAAGGCACATGTAACCTGTGATGTAATTTATCAAAATTGTGTGCATGTTTATTTTTGTCTGGATGGCCTCTTGATTGCTGAAAATTGGGTATTGAACTCACCTACTATTACTCTGTTGGCATTAATCTTTGCCTCAATGGCTAAAAGCTGCAGCTTTATAATATTGGGTATACCTGTTTGGTGTATGTGTTTTTAAGATTGTAACATCATGGTGGTTGATTGTTCTACTGACCACAATAAAACGACTTCCTTCATCTTTCTAGTTAGTTTTTGTTTGAAGTCTATTTTGTCAGATATTAAGATAGAGATGCAATATTGCTTCCAAGTTTCATTTACCTAGAATACTTTCCCCCCTGTTACTTAACACTAAAGTTTGTTGATTTCCTTGACGGTAATGTGTGTCTCTTTTATACAACAAAAAGATGTATATTATTTCCTAATTCAGTCTGCTCACCTACCTTTTAGTAAATGAGTTGAGGCCATTAATATTTAAAGTTATTATTGAGCGGTGTTTGTTGATTGTTGTCATTCTGTTGCTTTTGTGGTGTTAGGTTTCTTAATCTTACCTTATGTACCAGTTTGTCTTAGAGTTTGTTTCCTTTCTGTAACTTCTTGGCTATGTTTATCCTTGCTTTCAATCTAAAGTGTTCCTTCCAATACTCTCTGCAGGCCTGGTTTGATTGATCTGAACTTCTTTAGCTTTTTTTCCCCTTTTAAACTACTGCAGATAGTTTTTTCCAGGAATAATAATCTGGATTGCATTGGCATCAGTGGTCTTTTAAGACTTGAAATACATCACTTCAAAGTCTTCGGGTTTAAAGTTTCCATTGGGAGGTCAGCTGTTATTTTCACATGTTTGCTTTTATATTTTATTTTGTCTTCTCACTTTCTGTTTGTAATAACACACTTTCTTTTTCTATATATTTTGCATTTTAGCTATAATGTGAAGTGAAAAGTTCTTTTCTGCTCCTGCCTGTTTAGTGTTCTCCATGCTTCTCCTTATAAAAGTGTCTCTTTCATAGTTTGAGGAATTTTTCTATGACTTTATTGATGATAAGTTCTATGCCTTTGAGCTGAACTTATTCTCCATCTATACCCATAATTCATGGAGTTAATGTCATCATGATGTGCCTAATTTCCTGCATATTCCATTCTAAGGTTTTTATTTTAACTTATCGTTTTTTGTTCATTGACTGATCCAATTACTCTCCCTTTCTTTCAGGTACTGACAGTCTTCCATCCACCTCATCCATTTAGTGAATGAGGTTTTCCAATGAGGTATTTTTTCAGAATTGTTGAATTTTCAATTTTCAGTTTCATTTCAGCCTGTGTCTCATTCAGTCTTCCTACCTCTTTTTGAATTGACTTTGTATTCTGAAATGCCTTCCTTGTTTCATTCAGCCATTTGTGTTTTCTTGGGCTTTAGTCAGGGCTTTACTTCTCTCCTGTTTAAGTCTGTTCACATCCCGTTTGAACTCTTTGAACATTTTGTAACTGTTCTTTTAAATTTCATGTATTGGTATTCATCAAGGCTGTCCTTTTTGACATCCATTACTATAGCCTTAGTGGTTTGGGAGCATAGTCTATAGTCTATTTTCTATTTTTAAAAATTCTTTTTTTTTTCCACCTTGGGACCTACGCATCTGGAGTTTTGTTTTGTTTTGTTTTGTTTTTTATCTTTCAACGTGTTTGTAGATCATATGTGTTAAGTGGGGATTTGGATTTGGTTCTGTTTTTGTTGTTACCCTACCTTGGCTGCTTTGGCTCAGTTTTGGTTTGTTTTTTTGTTATTGTTAATGTTGTTTGTTTATTTGTTTTTTTGTTTTGTTTTCGGAAACTCTGTATTGATTCATGAGTATAAATGCTTGGATTATTCCAACTTAGTGACTATGGGGAGGTCATGGAGTATTAATAGCCTTAGGTGTGGTTGCTTGAACAAGATCCCAGAGCAGGTAGCATGGCAAGGTGAGGCTGAGAGAGACTTACCACTGGTGCTTAAACTTATGAAGCTGTCGGAGCAAAGTCCTGGGCCCTAGAATCTTACCACTGACTGATACATGTGTGACTGTTTGTTCAAGGTCGCTGAGAAGCTATGCAGTGGGATGGAATTGAGCAATGGATGTTTTCACCAATTGCTACAGCCTATGTGTAACTGCTGGGGCAAAACCTTGGGGCAGACAGCATGCTGTGATGAGGAATGTCACTCATGGTTTCCAGAGCAAGTTCCCAGGGCAGGTAGCAGGGCAGGAGAGTATTGTGAATAATTATTGTTCTTTATGTTTATGCCTTACCTGTCATCTGGAACAGTCCCCAAAATAAATGAGGTTAACAATGCCATTCTTCCAGAGGGCCCAAAATTTGTTCCCCAGTCTGCAGAAATTATGTGCAACTGGCAAATTTCAAATACAGAGTAATTTTCATGCAGTGTAGAAAATGTCAGTATCAGAAGATAAAATTGCTAGGCTTAAGTTCCTAGTTAGATATTAGTTAATTAGCACAAGAGAGACTTAAATAATGAGACAGTTTCGCTGACTCTGCCTTTTTGTCCTCTCTTGTTCATTGACATCTCTTCTGTATGTCAGTTATGAGTGGTTGCAACAGAATCCCCAATTCCTAGTCTAAATAAAAAATGCATGTCTTAAAAATAGTGCGAGTAGACATTCTAGATAGAATAGAAAAACGTTTAAATATCAGTCTTGTTGCCAAGTTGTAGTGTAGTTGCAGATAGTCTAACCTTATTTGTTTATCATGATTGTTATCATTAATTAACACACATATAGCAGAAAAGACATTAGAGTTTAGTTCTTTCACAATTCTGGACACCATAAGTTCAAGCTTGAGGTGTCATTGAGTTATGTTCCTTTTAAAAGTTGTGGAGAAAAGAAAACTTTTCTTGCCCTTTCTAATACCTGGTGGCTCAAAGGATTCATTTTATATTCTCTGCCTCTGGCTGCATGTGGCCTCCTGCCCTGTGAATCTGTTTGGCTTCTCTTTGTCTCATAAGAATACCAATCATTAGACATAGGGCCCCTAAAAATCCTTTAAAAATTGACTTTTAAATCTTTGATTAATTACATTTAACAAAGCCCCATTTCCAGATAAGATCACATTCTAGGATTCTGGGTGGACATAAATTTGGGGAGATTGTATTCAATTCAGTCCTCTCGGCACAACTGAACAATGGCTCCCATGGTTTTATCTTGAGGACTCTCGGTTAAACACATCTGATGGTTTCAGGGCTCCCATTGCCACATAATGTCCTTGAATGCTCCTATGAGATGGGTATCTATTATATTATTATTATCTTGTCCTCTCTCCTTGTTCATCTATTCAAAGACAAAGAGTTCCAATGTCGATTCAAAGTATCAAAGGCAGAATTTATCACCAGTCCTTATTGTGCTATGGTGACTTTGAACTGCATCCTGGGACTGTTTCCGTGTGTTCCCAGACTGTGAAGCTGCAGTTATTAGTCTCTGAAGGGCATAGATGTAGGAGGTGATGAGGGACAGCTGTCCCTAGACATCTCCACTAGTTCTCTCCAGGCTTCCGTGTTCACAGCCCCGTGCTCTGTTTTAGAAGCCTGCTAAACAACTTTTCTGTGGTCCTCCAGCTTCCTTTTTCAGAGCTTGATTTTCCCAGCTGCTGATATGATTATATAAGGTATTATCTCTTTAATATATTCTTTAATACATTATATTACAAGGGTTGTGTTTCTCAATTAAACCTCAGATATATATAGGACAAAAGTTTCCACTAGAATGCAAATTCTATAAAGAATAGCCTAATAATCTTTTAACTTAACACTCTAATCCTATAATAGTTGGCATATAGCATATACTAGGTGACAAATACATATAACTTAAATGAATACATAATATATAAATCAGTTTTGAGGAGTGATACAGTTTTGCAAATGCTGGACTTGGGTCCCTTTAAAGAATCTTAAGTGTCTTTGAGGCAGCAGGCACTCAAGTGAGATCTGGGGTAGCTATGCCAGATATGTGAGTGTAAAAATAGGGCTGTGACTGTAATAATGCATAAAATTCTTCTGGATAGTGGATAAAATGAGGCATGATACTGGTACCATCCACCTAAGTAATGCTCAGAGGATAAAGAGAATGTCGGGTAAGACAATGTCAAGGAAACAGGGAAGATAATTAGGAAGAAGAGAATACCAACATAGTCAAAGACTAATTAAACAAAGAGAATATAAAATCTAAAATACATTCATGATATTTGGCAACTGTCAGTTCTCTGTGGGTTTGTGTCTCTATGTGTGACTCTTTGTGTCGCTCTGTCTTTGACTCTGTGTGTGTGTGTGTGTATCTGTCTCTGCCTTTCTATCTCTGTCTGCCTTTCTGTCTGTCTGCCTCTGTGTCTGTCTGTCTGTCTGTCTATCTCTATCTCTCTCCAGGAATTTCTGAGACCTCAAACATATGTGTGTGTATCTCTGTCTCTGCCTCTCTGTCTCTGTCTGCCTTTCTGTCTGTCTGCCTCTGTGTCTGTCTGTCTTTATCTCTATCTCTCTCCAGGAATTTTTGAGACCACAAACATGCAATTCCTTTGTTTGAGGCTTCCAAGTTTTGGGGTTATAGGTATGGGCCTAAATTCCCAGATTTGTTTTTTCAGTTTCTGTTTCTGTAACAATTCCTAGGGTGGGGTAATCTATGAACAAAGGAGTTTATGTTAGCTCATGGGTCTAGAGGCTCAGAAACCCAAGAGTATAGCATTGGCCAAGGACTTGTGCTGCTTAAGGAGGGAAGTGGAAGGAGAAGCAGCACTTGCAAGAAGAAAGGAACATGTAGACAGCCTCACTTTACAAAAACCTACTCTACAACAAATAAGCCCACTCCATCTAGAAAAGCATTGTTTTATTTTAAACAATGGAATCATATTTTTAAGTCAACACCTCCTAGCAATGTCACAATGGCTATCAGATTTCAGAATGGGTTTTACAGTGAGTAAAGCATATTTAAGCAAAAGCAGCAACCAAGAGAACTGGAAGGCTTCAGTAAGGGAAATTCTGGGTTAAAAACTGAGATAGCACATGTCTACTGACTACAATGACTAACTTCATAGGCAACTTAACAGAGTTTAGAATTACCTTAGACACAAACCTCTAAGGATGTCAGTTAGAGAGACTCCAGCCAAGTGTGACTGAGAAGGGAAGACCCTCTGCAACCCCAAATATGGGTGGCATAGTCCATTTTGCTTGGGTCTGGGACTAAACAAAAAGGAGAAAGTGTGTGGACCGCTAGCATCCATCCCTCAGCTTCATGACTGTTGATACACTGTGACCAGCAATGTCACCTTTCACAACCCTGATTTCCCAGCCATGAAGGATTACAACTCCAAATTCTGACCCAAAGTGAACCTTTTCCTTCTTACGGTGCTTTTTTGTAGGTCTTTATTATTTTTTCTATGGCGACGAGAAACATAGTTAGCATACTGATCATTTTTTAATTGCAGAAGAGATAATGAAATTGGTAAAAGTGCTTGCAGCGGAAGCACAAAGACCTGAATTCATCTCCTAGAACCCATAGTCAGGCCAACCATAGAGGCACATGCTCATATCCCAGCACTCCGCAGATGGAAACAGAGAGATCCTCAGGGCTCACTGACTAGCTAGTTTAGCCTACCTGGTAAGCTCCTGGATAGTGAAAGAGGAGCTACACACACACACACACACACACACACACACACACACACACACACGCAAAATCAAACACACACATGTATGCTCTGTGTATATCAAATACAACCTACACAGCTAAATTGAAAGTCATTTTTAGACCAGTTTCCCTAGGTCATTCATTTTTAGACCAAGATCTTAGACAAATTCAAAAGGAAAATATTTATGTGCTCCCATTTTTCAGCTATTCAAATGAATTGGTGGTGATTCATGTATGGTTGTGAGAGCACACATGAAAATATACAAATACAATGGTCTATACAACTATGATTATGGGATTAATAAAGATGGCTTTGGAACACAGCTGCTTCTAAGGAAGGCAAGATGACTGGAAGTGAGGGAAGGAGACACACTTGTTAGGAAGTTCCCCTAAGAAAGCTGTGGTTCTCAGAAATCCATAGCAAAGCTGGTATGTGTAGTTGAGGCAGGAAGGGGGAGTGCCTGAGGAAGAAATGCCATTTTTCTTCAAGAAGAGAGAAGGGAAGTACGGATACAGACAAAATTTTGGAGTACAAACATCAATGCAAGGGAGCTTCTGCTTCATAGATGAATTTCCTTCTTCTACAATTAGACAGCTACTGTTAGGGGGGTGGGGGAACGCCCAAATGAAGCAATGGACTTGAAGAGGGATGTGATCTGAGATTGGAACTATCAGTTTTAGAGAAGAACCACGGTGACTATAAGGGATGCATCCAGGGCTGCTCTGTGGGGGCCAGAAATGGTTTGAGATGAGCTACATCAATTGTGGCAGAAAGGATCTTATGCCATTATGTAATCTCTTAAGTGCCCACTCAACACCTCCTATCTCAAATAGAGAAAGTGGGTGGCACTATCTCAAATAGAGAAAGTGGGTGGCAAATTGGTCAATGGCTGAGATTTTAGGCATAAAATAGACAGAAAATAAACTGGGTAAAAGCACAGGCAGAAGAGTGTCTGAAATCTGAAACCCAGAGTATAGTCAGAACAGAACAATGGAATTCTGAGTGTTCATTTCTGTATTTGATTCTCAAGGAGCATGTCTGGTAGGAGAGCAAAGGAGTGATTTGAAAGAACCCAGGCTATGTACAAGGTGTCAACTTCTTTTTAATTAGTAAGGAACTTCTGTTTTGCCATTCTTTGTGCTCCGTTTTCTTCCAGGTCACATCAAGCTATAGCAGTGTTTCCTACCCAATTCCAATCCATCTGGAGGCTCTTCTGGATGCTGATCACTTGTCTACACTGTCAGTGCTAGAACATCTTTATATGCAATCTCTAACAAGACCCAGTTGTATCACAATAAATAAAAGACCTAGAGACAGATTCTGGGTTTCAAACTTCAAGCTGATGATCAGAAAAACAAAGCAGCCAGCCACTAGCTCTCACCTCTAACTCAGGCTGAACGGGCTGATCCATGAGCTCTTCACCAAGTCTCAGAGTGCTGCCTCCCCTTAGTGTGACTGAAGAATGAATGCCCCCTATCCTCAGTGTGGCTGGAGAATGAATGCCTGATACTGAGGCCTTGCTCCTATCTTGTATACCTCCCTGATGCTGGGATTAAAGGTGTGTGATCCCAGGTGTTTATATCATCTTTTCATGAGCTATTTCTCTTTAGGACTGGATTAATATTGTGTAGATTTGTGTGGTCTTCGATTCACAGAGATCCATCTACCTCTTAATCCTGTGTCCTAGGATTAAAGGTGTGTACCACCATCTGATAGCGTCTGGCTGATAAGATTAAAGGTGTGTGCCTGGCTTCTATGGCTTGTGGCTGACTTTGCTTTCTGAATCCTCGGGCAAGCTTTAATGAATCATAAATAACCTGTCACCACACTGAGTAATATGTCATCAGTTCCCCTAACTACTCAGTTCAGAGCTACGTACATCAAGAATTGTTTGAAAAGACTCAACTTAATATCTGGGCTTAGTTGGAGAAACTGTCACCTGAAATAGAGCTGAATTAAATCTTAAACTTTCCCTCTTCGAGTTCCCAGTGTTGAAATCTCCCCCTTGTGGATTTTATGAGTATGTGTTTTCATGACTAGAATTAGACCTTTTCAAGAAAATAAATGCTAAAACATTACAGGTGTGAAATTGGTTCTGTTGATCTTTAAAACACTGTAGTTATTTTAAAAGGCTGTCATCAAAATAATTGTAAAAGGAAAATATGGTAAATTTGAGCTTTCATTAGTTTTATATGCATGTGTGAATATAGAATTTCTAATAGTTCCCTCTTAAGTTACTACTCTTTAGTGAATTTGAGCATTTTAATGGACTAAATATATAATTTCCCACTTTAGTGAACAGAAATTAAGTATTTAATTCAGGGAGAAGTATGTCCCTCCTCCAATGACTCTGTCATCTTCCAAGAATCATCATGGATATAGATGTCAGTCAAATCAATGAAAGTCCAAGTACAAAGCCCCTAGGCTACTTACAATGTGCATTTGCTTGAGCTAGGGCCATAGTTCTCAATCTGAAGGTTACAACCACTTTGGGGACCAAAGGACCCTTTCATAAGATTCACCTAAGAGCATCAGAAAATACTTATTTATATTACAATTCATAACAGTAGCAAAATTGCAATTATGAAGTAGCAACAAAAATCATTTTATGGTTGGGGATCACCATGACATGTGGGACTGTATTGATGGGTTACAACATAAGGTAGGTTGAGAACCACAGCTCTAGGGGATTCCTTGTGTTAACTGATACTTTTTCAGGAGTGATGTGTGGTGATATATTGTTTATGATACAATAAAGCATACCTGGAGATCAGAATGCAAAACTATCCACAGCCATAGAAGCTGTGCAGTGGGAACACATAACTTTAATTCCAGGACTCAGGAGACAGAGACAGATGAATCTCTGTGAGTTCAAGGCTACCCAGGGCTACATGAGAGTGAATCAGTATAAAAGAGAAACAGGGTCCACACCTTTAATTACAGTTCTAGAGAGATACTTAAGATAGGAACTCAGTTTCTAGGCTGGATTCTGGTAATTAAGTCTCCAGCCATGTTGAGGTCAGGGTCACCTCAGCCTTAGTAGAGGTAAGAGCTCTCTAGTGGCTTGGCTGATTTTTTTTTTTTTTTTTTTTTTTTGATCTTCATCTTGAACCGCAATGTCTGTCTCTGGTTTTTATTATTTGTGCTACAATGATACTTCTTTATTGCTGGGCACACATCTTGGCTATGGTTTATTTGGTGGAGTCCAGACAAGTCCTTTCCAATCTGTTCTTGGTATTTTGCCTTCTTTCTGGTGTCTCAACTCACCCATTATGAAATACACATTTTCTGGAGAAAAGTAAAGGTGAGATATAAAGAATTAGCTAGAAAAAGCTATGTATAAATTCTCTTATGAAAGCAAGCAGGCAGCAAAGCCAGAGGCTTGAACACAGGTGATGCAAAGCTGTCTCCCTGCACTGACCACCAAAAAAAACAAAACAAAACAGAACAAAACAAAAACATGCAGCTGCAAGGAACAGGTTAGCAGTCTATTGGTAATGAATTTCCTTGGCAGTTCCATTTTACATTTCTATTCTTTTGTATTTTATTTATTTATTTATTTATTTATTTATTTATTTATTTATTTATTTATTTTTGGTTTTTCAAGGCAGGGCTTCTCTGTATTGCTTTGGAGCCTATCCTGGAACTCTCTTTCTGTAGACCAGGCTAGCCTCAAACTCACAGAGATCCACCTGCCTCTACCTCCCCAGTACTGGACTTAAAGGTTTGCACCAACAACACCTGGCTCAGTCTTACATTTCTTAAAATATTGTTATGGTTTGTTTTTCAGAATTTTTTCAAAATTTATGTATTATCTTTGAAGATTAGAGTAAGTAGAGGTGGTTACTAAATTCATTGGGAAATGCAAGAAACACAAGAGTGGTGCCAATTTGCTAGTTATGTGATTTATTAGCATAAGACCTACCTTTTGATAGTGTGTGAGACCAGACCTCAGCAGTGTGGTGTGGGCATTTTGATCACATATCCTGTGGTAGACAGCTAAAGTCAAATCCAAGCTCTATGTCCTTTAGCTCTCTAGCTTGGACCAGTTAATAGCCTCTCTGGGTTGCAATTTCTCATGTACAAAGTGAGAGCAACCCACCAAAACATCCACACAGTGTAGTTGAAAGGGTTAAAGCTACTGTCTTAGAGTTTCTATAACTGTGATAAAACACCATGGCCAAAAGCAACTTGGGGAGAAAGGGGTTTGTTTCATCATTTAACTCTCAAGTCCCAGTCAGGGCAGGAACTCAAGACAGGTTTCTGAAGGCAAGAATGGAAGTAGAAGCCATTGAGGAATGCTGCTTAACTTGCTCTCCATGACTTGCCATGCTGCTTTCTTATACCATCCAGGATATTTGGGTCCAGGGATCGTACCACATACAGTACAGTGGCCTGGACTCTCCCATATCCATCATTAATCAAGAAAATGCCCTACAGATTTATATACAGGCAAGCTAATGGAGGCTATTTTTCCCTATTTGAGGTTCCTCTTCCCAGATAATTCTAACTTGTATCAAGTTGACAAAAATCTAGCCAGGATAGATGTTAAAACCATTCACACAGACCATAGCTTCTTTTGTTCATATACTAACAGTATCATTTTCAGATGTTATTTTAAAATTTCTTACTAAATTGAAGTGACTTTTTATTCAACTGAAGTTGTTTTCTCTTCCAGTAGAGAAGAAAGCAGAGGTTAATTCTTCATTTCTCTGTATTATAATTTTTTTATCACATCTTCATTATGTCAACTGTCTTCAGATCCTGAAGAGAAGTGAGAAGAACATTGGTAGATGGGACAATTCCTGTCTGAGCCAAGCTGTTATTATCCTGTCTGCACTGGTACCCTCTGGCTTTGACATGTTCCCTCCTTCATGCAGTTATGTGTTGGGAACATTCTATACTCTGTCTCTTTACCAATGTCCTCTTCCATCCACCTATATACTCCCTTCCCTCCTGCTGTAATGCACAAATGTCCTGCCTGTCCAAGTCCCATCCTGATGCCACTTATCTGCCTGGAATGCTGGAGTTCCACTTCACGTAAGGTGAGAGAGGGCACAAGGCCTCTGCCTGCTCTCTGTGGGGATCGAGTCCATCACTCTAACAAGTTTCTTCCTAATCTTTAAATTGTCTAGGAGAGAATGAAACAGAATCTTTTGGTCTTCTCCAGCTTCAGAAGGCACTGCCATGCTCTGCCAATGATGTTTGGAAAGCCCTCATACTTCAATACTTATATATAAGCAGTGACTTCCATCTTCCTTCCTAGGAGAGAAAAACATCACTCTCAAACTCTATCTGCAAAACAGTGTGTCTTTCAGTTACCCTTTCTACTCTTACAGATGGGTAAAGGGTGGAGAGAGCTGAAATAACACCTCTGGAAGGTGAATGTATTTTCCATAAGGGTCATCCTGAAGACCTCATTGGAAACTAAAGCAGATTGTGTCTTTATAATGGTCACACAATTAGGTTGAATTGGTGTGCATGGTAGTTAGACAGTATTTTTATGCTATGAGTAGACTAACCTGACTTTGGTTTGATTTTAATAAGGGTAATTAACCCTAGTTATTTTGACTGAAGGTACAGCATGTCCAAACACACCTGGATGGTACATAGTTGACTGTGATGGTATATTATTTATGATTTAATTAAAGTACTGGAGATCAAAATACAAAGCTAGGCACAGTCATATGTGGTGATACCTTCCTCATACAAATAAAGCCTATCTGGGGGTCAGAGAACAGAGCTTGCCACTAACTAACTATAGAGGTCTGGAGGTCTGTACAGACAGACAGGAAGTGAGGTAGCTGGGCAGAGAGAGGATATAAGCAAGGAGAAACAGGAAAGCGACCTCCTGTCTGCTGAGATGCCATGTAGCTAAGGAAAATATAGGATGTGCCAGCGGTGTTCTCTGCTAAGATAAAGCCATGTAGAAATACATAGACAAATAGTTATGGGTTAATAATTAAAAGAGAGATAGCCAGTAAGAAGCCTAAGCCTTTGGCCGAACAGTTTATAAATAATAAAAGTCTCTCTGTGTTTATTTGGGGCAAAGCATCTGCGGGACCAGGCAGTACAGACACTCAGTCTACAGCCATAGAGGATATGCACTAGTGGAACACACTTTTAATCCAGCAGACAGGCACATAGATTTCTGTGAGTTCAAGGCTACCCAGGGCTACAAAAGAGTGAATCAGTCTAAAAGAATAACAGAACTCATGCCTTTAGTCCAGAACTAGAGAGATATATAAGGAAAAAGCAAAGTCGGTCTTAGGCAATTAGTCTCCAGCCACAGTGAGAAAAGCATAGCAGTCTGAATGAATCTGAAGAGCAGTGAAGTCAGGAACAGTCTAGGATTGCAATCCGAGGCTTGGTTGAGAGCAGTGCAGTCTGGATTGTACTCTGAGGGTTAGTGGAGATAGGATCACCCATTTCTGTCTGAGATGAGGTAAGAACTCTCTAGGGGCTGACTGCTTTACTTCTCTGCTCTTTCAGTGTGAAGCCCAATAACTGTCTCTTGGCTTATATTATTTGTGATACAATTCACTATGTTGATTTATAAAACTGGAAGCATAAGAAGGTGGGAAATTAAAGGGTAAGTCAGTAATTGCTATATACATTTTTTGAAAATGCTCAAGAATTAAAAATAGCAAATTCCAGACAGACCTCCTATTATTGTCTTTTGAGCCATAGGGAAAAATTGACTACTTAAATTCTTTTTGATAGCTCAACATTGCAATCTGTATTTTATATAAGTTAGTTTGTGATATGTAAATACTTTTATGATTCCCGGTATGTGTCAATATTCTAAGCATACAATATGTTCGTTCTGTTTAAGTATTCTACCAAGGAGTTGCACAATTATCTCCAATTTAAAAATGAAGAAACTGGGGAACATCGAGATCAACCACCTGCACAGGATAAGTAGATAAGAGCATGGGACATAAGCCCATACTGGTAGCCCAGTATTGCAACACAACACAATACCTTCACGTGATTCACATCGACACAGTCATCTTGTGAGGTAGAAGCTGTAGACTGACAAGGGGCCATTTGGCCATACAGCTGAGTGAACCCTTCCGTCCTTGCTTCTGTTCTCTCTACCACTTTCAGCTGAGAACATTTTGTTTGTTATTCTATTTGCATCATAATAAGTTAATTTTTAGAATAAATTTATTAGTGCTATTTTTACTGACAGCAAAAAATAATTAAGGAGGAAATAAATTATCAATGCTTTGTTAAATAGGGCAGACACTTAAAGCCTGAAGTTGATTTTTTAAACTATTTTTTTTAGTATTTCATTACTTTTACCTTAAAAGGTAATACATAGTCATATCTGAACAAATTGGAAATCTCTATGAAAAGGAAAAGAAAACAGTCATGACTCAACCACCTGATGAAAACCACTATTGATATCTTAGCCTTTCCAGGTCTATACACACTTTGGTGGTGGGGGGGTGTTTGCATCCATTGTTATGTGTCTTTTGCTCTTATCTGGATGAAGAGCAATATCCTGTTTTGGGATGAGAAGCACCAAGTCAGGAAAAGGTGCTGTGGCTGATATGGTTTCCTCTCTCTACTCCTCTCTGGTCTGTGTAAGCATTGGTGCTTTGCCTGTGTAATTACTCTTCAAGTTATAAAATGACATTTATAAACTGTTAAATAAAACATATATCATTCTGTATTCATTAAGACCTAGGGGGGGGGGCAAAGTCTGAAGTAGCTTCTTCAGGATCTATGCCCTGAGACCTGACCCACCTGTAGCCTACTGACTTTAATTTTCACCCTAGACTCCACCCTCCACAGGAAACAACCCCATGTACACTAGGGTAGATATACTGGCCTCAAGGTCACAATTATGCCCCTTCTGTGCCATCCTTTCCTGAACAGTTAGCACTTAGTCTTGACTTGGGCATAGAAGTTCTGTACCTACCATGTGGCCAGCCCACTCTGGCTTTGGAAAGAGCTTGAGCTCTCCAGATACGGAATCCTGGAACCAGGAACAATGTCATGCTGAATCTAGTTGAGATTCAGATTGGAAATTTGTAGTTGTACCTGGGAACTTCTTGTGTTATTTTGAGCAGACAGACTACCAGCTTCAGGAACTCTCTGTAGGAGTCAGTGATTAAAAGAAATCAACCATTATTTGTACCCAGGAGTGATTAGAAAAATATATATTATTATTTTATTGTATGAATGGTTCCTTCATATGTTCCTGGTCCCCACGGAGGTCAGAGGAGGGCAGATCTGGACTTACAGATGGTTGTGAGCACAGTGTGGGTGCTGAGAACTAAACCCTAGCCTTCTACAAGAGCAACAAGTGCTCTTTACTGCTAAGCTAGCTACCTCTCCAGTCCCCCAGAGATGTGTTCTAACTTATGACTGTAGTGAGACAAAATAAAAACAGATGCAAAAGGTTGAATAGGGCATCACTTTCATGTGCCTGAACCTACATGTCTTCATTGTTTTTTGTTGCTGAGATAGTCACTGACCAAAAAAAAAAAAAAAAAAAAAAAAAAAAAAAAAACCAACAACTTGGGGGAAGAAGGAGGTCATTTGGCTTAGAGAGTAGAATCTACAACCAAACCAAGGAAGGACACTGGAACAGGAACTAAAGCAAAGACCATTGAGGAATGCTGCTTACAGGCTGTTAGGCTGACTTTCAGCTACTTTTCTCATACTGCTGAGGCCCACCTGCCTAGATATGGTTCTAAAATTCAAAGTGGGTGGGCTCTTCTATGTCAATTAACAGTCAAGATATATACTCACAGATATATACTCACAGGTCAATATGATAGAGGTAATTCCTTGACTGAGGGTCTTTCTTTCCAGGTGTGCTAAGTTGACAAAAACTGAATAGTACATTATACCTGCAGATGTCCGTGGCTACACATGTGTTATGCTTCTCACGGGAACACTGCCCACCACAAAAATAAATAAATAAATAAATAAATAAATAAATGAATAAATAAATGAATAAATAAATAAATATGTGTGTGTTCCTTCTTATTATTCAGGGGCTGTCAAGAGTCACCTTTCTTTCTTTCCTTTTTGGTATAACCCTGCCAAATATGCCCACACCTATACCACTCTGCAGCACACTCATACCTGTTCCCTTCTTAGGCATATTACTAAATACAACTACATTACCTGTATTTCTATCTGTTTTCCTCTTTCCTCTTCACGAGAAAAAGAACTGGTTAATCTTTTTACCACTGTAGCTCTGGTAACTTAAACAGTGCCCATCACCTCTTGGACATTCAATGAATGTTTTTTTTTTTTAATTACATTATGAATCAATTTTCAAGTTATATTTACAAATACATTATTCATAGATAATGGAAATTAGGAATTACCTTTTCAGTTACTTCTAGCAAAGAAATGGGGACAAAAATATGAGCATACCCAGTGCAACTATGAAACTAAGTTTATTCTAATCTAGTATCAATTTGTGTCCATAAAAATTTGTATAAGAAACCAGGGCCTAAGCTGGGAGTTGATGGCACACGCCTTTAATCCCAGCACTCAGGAGGCAGAGGCTGGCAGATCTCTGTGAGTTCCAGGCCAGCCTGGTCTACAGAGCTAGTTCCAGGACAGGCTCCATAGCAATACAGAGAAACTCTGTTTCAAAACACAAAAAAACAAAAAACAAAACAAGAAAGAAAGGGAGAAAGGGAGGGGTGGATGGAGGGAGGGAGGGAGGAAGAAAGAAAGGAAGGAATAAAGAAAGAAAGAAAGGAAGGAAGGAAGGAAGAAAGAAAGAAAGAAAGAAAGAAAGAAAGAAAGAAAGGAAGAAAGAAAGAAAGGAAGAAAGAAAGGAAGGAAGGAAGAAAGAAACCAGGTCTTGGACCAAGGGTGCAAGCCATGAAAACTTGTTTGACCTAGGCAGTAAACAAAACGCTGTTTTTGCTGTTTTTCTAACTAGTCAGGTGACTCCACTGGGCTTTCCTGTCTTCTGACCTCCCCCTGGACAAGGACTAAATCAGACTGTCTCAGTAGCTGCTTTCTCATGTCTTCCTATAATGTGTGGGAAAGCAGAGCATGGATCCCTCATTGCTTTAGGACACCTGAATGTAGTGGTGATCTGGCTGGTATAACCTGGCCCAGACTCCTGTTTTAACATAATTGAGATGGACACAAAGAGCCAGAGCCAGAAGAGTACTGCCAATATGAGCTTCCTTCTGCAAAACTGGCTTCTCTTCTATGCTCTGCCCTTTCCCTGGCTTTGTGTTCTTTCTTGTAGCTGGGGAATCTGATTGACACCTGTGGCCTGCTCCAAAGGCACATCCATTTCTTAAGGAATGGGTGAGTTGCTGTGAGTATTTAAGTGCTCTGAGCAGAATCAAACAGCATTTGAGGTATCAAAAGAAATAAAAAAGGTGGCTTTGTTACCTTGAAAGCATTTTCCTTTTGTGATTGTCACTGAGGGGATAAAGACAAATAATAAAAAAGGAAAGGTTTGAATAAAATTGTTTGAAACTAATGCTACCCATCTTAAGGTCCTTAAATAACAAAAGCTTTATTACAGAAAAAAATGCATTGCTGGTGAGGACTATTCAAAGTAATGCAGGTAGCATGTAGCCATTTCTATTCCATTATTTATCCATTAATAATAATGAATACTTTTATATATGTGCTGTATTGTGTTCTTGGAAGCATTATTTAGCAACAGAGAATCCATAGGGGAGAATGAGCTGTTATTCTGTATGAGTCTTTTCTGAAAGCACAAAAGAGACACTGCCATGCTGTTTCACGGAAGAGGCAATAGGAAAATCAGCAGGCCCGTGGGTTTGTTAAGATTGGTGATGAACTTCACCACAGGCTGCCTGGGCTGCTGTGAAATGATTGGGCATCCCTGGGAGATGGAGTCTAAGGTTGCTGTTTAGCCAGATAGCCACTTTGTACCCTAGTAACTTTCTTATTAGACTGTCATTTCATTAACTGCTTCATGGCAGATGGTCCCCAAGTGTCACATACTCTACTTTGGGTCATATTGCTGAGTGGTGGTTTCCCCTTATACTCAGCTTGCTCCCATCTGCCCAGACAGGTGTTGTCAAACATGACTGAGGCTGTGAGTGCAGAGTGTGTTCCAGGAACTACATTTGCCTCTGGAATGGATTAGAACATAGGTTCCAACTGGAAAAACCACATTAGCTTTTTTTTTTTTTTTTTTTTACAAACATAGAGTTTGAGCTTCTGATAATTACTATTTCACCAAACCAACTGAGACTCAGGACTGCAATTAAAAAGAAATGATCTTCCATGTATAATGGCTTTCACACTGCATGATACTATTAAATAACGTCATTAACTACTAAGGCATGTACCACTCCTTTCCCAGATCCCTTTCTCTGCCAAGAATTTTAAGACCAAGAATGATCAATGAATGAATCGTCAGCATTGTAATTGTTGGTATAGAACATGCAAATCAAAAATTTTCAGAATGATTTAGATGTATGAGGAATTGTTAATGATGGTGATATTACCCAGATATTGAAGTTCTTCTAAAGACCCATACTTATGTCTTTATATCTGTAATTTATGAGCTAGTTCAGAAAAAGGAAGTATCTTTAAAATAAAGAACAAAGAGATTTAGAGTAATTTCTCAAGTATTTTGCTAGGTTCTGGGAACAGAAAGCTCAATAAAATAGTTTTTCTTCTCAAACAGACACATTGACATGAACCAACAGTACAGTATGATGGGTTTAATAAACAAATGTGTAAATGTGTACCAGGTGCAAGTCCAAACAGGGGAGTTTAGCTTTCAGGGAAATTTTATAATGATGGAAGGAAGAGTCTGCTCCAGAGCCAACAATTCTTAGTTGGGCTTTTTCATTCTTCTTAGAAAATACCTACTTTTCCTCTCTACTTATGTTCGTAGCATGGAAGAGGCATAGGGAAAAAAAGTCACCAAAGATGTGAGAGCTTGAGCATGGACAGCTTTTCAAGACTGAGATATCAAATTAAAATATTAGAAAAGAAGGCTCTAGGGTCCCAATGTCATTTTATAGTGCTTAGTTCAGAAGTGTCTTTTGCTTTATCTGCTCCTGGGGCAAAGGGAGTCACAGATACAATAAGACATACAGAAGTGTGAAGATTTGATAAAAGAAGCATGGCCTATATCCAGCTCAAATGCTTTTTATTGAAATAAAATTCACATAAAATCCATAATTTTAGTCATTTAAGTGTGTCATTCAAGGGGGTTTGGTATAGGTGCACTGTTCTGAAACTACTACTGTTGTTAAATTCTCAAATACTTTCCTTGCCCTCAAAGAAACTTTATTCTCACCAAGTAGTCCCTTCCCCAGTTCCATCTTCCTCCAGCCACTGATAGTCATTAATATACTTCCTGTCTCTGTATGTACCTATTCTAGACTAGCCATAGACACTGAACCAAGTAACTACTGATGATCATTAATCCACTTCCTGTCTCTGTATGTACCTATTCTAGACTAGCCATAGACATTGAACCAAGTAACTATTGCCTTTTGAGTCTTGTTTCTCTTATTTTTAAAACATCTTTTAAGTTCATCAATACCGTGTTATACTACTGACCCTTTATTCATTTAAAGGAAGAGCAGTTCTCTACTGGTTAATGTACCATATTTTTGTTCACACGTACATCAACTGGTAGTTAATCGGGTCATTTATTTCCTTTTTTTATCTTTGTTGTTGTTCCAGTACTAGTTTTCAATACTGAGAGATTAAGGGCAAAGTTGGAAATGTTGGGTCATCATGTTTTTGAAAGATCATTGAGCTTATTTGCAAAGATGTGCCTCATGATTTCATTTCTATGAATGTGCATGAGTGGAGAAATTTCCACCTCTTTGTTAACATTTATTTTTTCTTTCATTTCTTTTCTGTCAAACAAAACCCCTTTACAGCCAGAAAGAGATATACTTGTCTTGTCTTCTTCATTTGTTTGTGAAGTCACAACCTAATTGAATGAATTATTTTCTTCATCTGTGATGAGTTGAAAAGTGAATTTAATGGAATTCTCACAACAAAGCTGCCTTTCATAAACTTCTTTTCGTGCCCCACTCACTATGATCAAAGCCAATGCCTGTAAATGGTGACCTTTGAAAGAGCATCCCAGACTTGCAGCCAGGTGCCTTGGTCAGTGGTTGGCAAAGGCAACGAAATCACGTCCGGGCTTGGCAAGGAAAATACTCCTCTAGGACAAATCTCAGTTTTGCTTTTTAAACCCAATAGGCATTTCCCCCTCTGTGTGTACTGCTTGTTATATTCAGTTTCAGAAACATAACTAAGCTCCAAGTCGCATTCCACTTCAGGCAAGATGGCTTGCTTAGGTAAAGTAATGCCTTGAGCGGCCCAATCCTCCCAAATTTTGAATTCCACTCCAACGTTTTGCTCATGAATAATTCAGCATCTGTTGTACACACTCTTAGGGAGTCGGTGGTCATTGATTTTAATCTGACTGCCATCCTGGACACTACACGTGATTCCTTCCCTTCCGGCAGCACTTAGTTTTGGAAACCAAAGCAGCTGTGTGTGTAAGCAATCACTGGCAACGAGCAAGAGGACATTGAGTATAAATGTTTTCCTTTAAATGTGGTGTCCAGTTTTGCATTCTAGACTGTCTGGTAGAAACAGCTTCCATGAGTTTAATTTTGAATTTTGTCACCTCTTGAAGTACATGTGAGAGCCCACCCCCCTTCCCCTGAAGATAACTAAGGAGCAATTGCAAGCAACAAAGATGGGGGTTGGTAGGGAGTTGGCATTCTTCAGGCAAAGGCTTACAGGGATTTTGTGGAACAAGCAGCATTCACGAGAAAGGAAAAGGGGACTAAATCTTTTGACAGGAAGAGACTGCACCAGGCTCAGAATTCTGGAAAATCTCAGGGTACCCCCCCAAAAAAAAAATCAACATCTATTTTTTTCTCAAGCAGAAGCCTGAATTTCCCAGAAGATGTCAGTGAGTTTGGGGCCTGCCGGGCCTTTATATCCATGTCTCAATGTACATGGACCACAAAGGGGTCATACCTCAAGGCCCTAGTACCCCTTAGTATTCCACTGGGGAAAGACTAAATGCCTTGCCACTGATCCCAGGTTTGATGACAGTTCCATCATCTTTGAAACTAGCCATGCGTGGACTTAGAGCTGTCATGCCTACCTGTTCAGGACTTGGCACTCTCCACCTCCATCCTCCACCCCGCCAACTCTCCAGGGTACAAAGTACAGCAGGGACAGGCGCCTGAGCAGCTGTTATGAGCCCAGCAGCCTAATCTTTCCCTAGTGAACACCTACATAGATTTCCAATACTGCGCCTGGCAGATTCCGGAGGGAGTGCTAGCCTCCTCTTGAGCGCTCTGCCCCACGACCTGATTTCTACAGTCGCTATTCCTGCGGGAGTTGGAGGGGGCTCTGGGCACTACAAGCTTCCTTAGAGATTAGCAATGGTTCACTCAGTTTCCCTGAACACTCCCTGCTGCAGAGCGGCGGATGATGAGTGTTGTAACTCAGCATCCCCGTACACACCACTGTGGTCCTTCGTGTACATAATGCCATTGGCTTAGGTCTGGTTTCCACCACTCAGTGTTTGCGTGGGCACTTGTGCAGTGGCCAGCCCCAAAGGGAGTTGGAGCTCGCAAAGAACGTCAGCGCACTGCCAGATCTCACAAGCACTTTGCAAGGGCCATCTGGTGACAATCGACTTTGGGATCTGAAGGCTTGAAATCTTCAGCTGCAGGTTTGAAGGACTGGACAAGTGGGAAAGGAGGTGGGTATTTGGGGTCCCAGAGAGCAGCTGGGGAGAGGAGGGGTCCCTCCCATCACCAGAAGAGAGCAGCAACTGAAAAAAAAAAAAATGAAGATGAACTCCAGACGTCCATGTCTGGGGTTTGCTTCAGTTTTTACTTAGAGCAGGAGTAGGGTGGCATGGGACGGAATCTGCATTCCTGGCGGGTACCTACCCTTAAGAAAGGTAGAGAAACTCCTCAGGTCTGGCCTAGGAGAGCCTGGAGATGCTGTGAGAGAAATCTGAAGCGATCTTTGAGTTAAGCCTAGAGGGAACTGGAAAAGGGGAGGGGGAAATAAACCACCTATGTGCCCCCCTCCTTCGTAGCTGCTGACGCGATGGTGCTGCTTATTAATCATTCACCAGTCTGGAGCTGCTCCACTTAATGGCTGCACCGCGCTGAGATCTAGCCTCTTGGCCTCTCCTCTCCACCTGGTCCCACAGAACTGCAAGAGACTGTGCAAGCAGCCACTGGGCTATGCGCCCAGCCGGCCTCGGTAGGAGCCGCGCTCGCCGCAGCTGCTGCGCTCTGCCAGGCGGCGCCAGGCGGCGGTGAACTGCGAGCTGGGAGCCTTGAGTCTTGGGAGGGCGCAGGCAGCAAGGGCGCAAGGTGAGCGTCCTAGCCGGCCACCGCACCGGCTGGCCCTTTCAGCCGGGATGTTCCCCAATGGCACCGCCCCCTCTCCCTCCTCTTCTCCTAGCCCCAGCACAGGCAGCTGCGGGGAAGGCGCCTGCAGCAGGGGGCCCGGGGCCGGCTCTGCGCACAGCATGGAAGAGCCCGGACGAAACGCTTCCCAGAACGGGACCTTAAGCGAGGGCCAGGGTAGCGCCATTCTCATCTCCTTCATCTACTCCGTGGTATGTTTGGTGGGACTGTGTGGGAACTCCATGGTCATCTATGTGATCCTGCGCTATGCCAAAATGAAGACTGCAACCAACATCTACATTCTCAACCTGGCCATTGCTGATGAGCTGCTCATGCTCAGCGTGCCCTTTCTGGTCACTTCCACTTTGTTGCGCCACTGGCCCTTTGGCGCGCTACTTTGCCGCCTTGTGCTCAGTGTAGACGCGGTCAACATGTTCACCAGCATTTACTGTCTGACTGTGCTTAGTGTGGATCGCTATGTGGCTGTGGTGCACCCGATCAAGGCAGCGCGCTACCGTCGTCCCACTGTAGCCAAGGTGGTGAACCTGGGCGTGTGGGTTCTGTCTCTACTGGTTATCTTGCCTATTGTGGTCTTCTCACGCACAGCAACCAACAGCGACGGCACGGTGGCCTGCAACATGCTTATGCCCGAGCCTGCCCAGCGCTGGCTGGTGGGCTTCGTCTTATACACATTTCTCATGGGCTTCCTGCTGCCTGTCGGGGCCATCTGTCTGTGTTATGTGCTCATCATTGCCAAGATGCGCATGGTAGCCCTTAAGGCCGGCTGGCAACAGCGCAAGCGCTCAGAGCGCAAGATCACTTTAATGGTGATGATGGTGGTGATGGTGTTTGTCATCTGCTGGATGCCTTTCTATGTGGTACAGCTGGTCAATGTGTTCGCTGAGCAAGACGATGCCACCGTGAGCCAGTTGTCTGTCATCCTTGGCTATGCCAACAGCTGTGCCAACCCCATCCTCTACGGCTTCCTGTCGGACAACTTCAAGCGCTCTTTCCAGCGCATCCTGTGTCTCAGCTGGATGGACAACGCTGCCGAGGAGCCAGTCGACTACTATGCCACCGCCCTGAAGAGTCGCGCCTACAGTGTGGAGGACTTCCAGCCCGAGAACCTGGAGTCTGGAGGCGTTTTCCGTAATGGCACCTGCGCTTCTAGGATCAGCACACTTTGAGGCCAGCACTGCCAGGAGGGGGAGAGTTGTCAGAAAGGGGAGGGAGGAGCGGATGCGAGGAAAGATAACAGGGCAGCAAGTGCAGAAGTGACTCGCCTGGTTAGCCAGACTTAGGAAAGCCATGTGACCAAGGTAAAATGGAGAGATTTGCGGGTCAACTGGTAAGGCTTTCGAGCCACCTTCTCAGCCTTTTCTTTTTCCTACACAGCGCTTTGCTACTCTGAACAACTCTCTTCTCCAAACCCAGTAACTTCGATGGTCCCTCCCAGTCTGCTAGTTCAAACCACAAACTTAAACGTGTCAATTCAGTTTGATCCTTTTCCTTTCAAGTCGACATTTCTGTTTCTTTATGCTGAACCACAGTTAATTTGGTCTGAGTCCACAGCTTGCACTCAACCCTGGACGCTGTGCAGGTCAGAGTGTCAGACTCTGCTCAGAGCTGCTACCAGACTGTCGTCCCCAATCACCCACCGCTCTCTCTTTGCACAGCCTTACTTTTAAGGAAGTACAGCTTGAGGATAACCGGGTGACTTCTCAAAGAAGGTGCCTCTTTCCCGGGCCCTTTCTCCCAAGGCTCCAAACTCCACCCCTACCCAGAGCAGAGCTAGAAGTGTATGAAAGGTAGTGCAGACTTGGTATAGTTCCACTCACGTTCTCCTTTGGGGTAGAAAAAACAGGAGCTGAGAGCAAGCAAAAGGACAAGTTTGGTTTATAAGATCCCTGGGTTGTGGATGTGGGGGTCATAGAAACCACCAAGCCACTCTCCCCTTAGAGCTCAGAACTTGAGCACTGGGTTTCAAAGTCCCAGTGAGGGGTGCGCCCCACAGGTCAATGACTTAGGCACCCTGGCAGATGCACCTGAATGGCAGGGCAGTTCCTCTTGGTTTCCTCCCTAGAATAACAAAAGACTTGGCTTCCTGCTCTAGCGTTAGTTGCAGGTCTGGCTCAGGCTCCTCTGGTGGCAACAGCAGGGCCTTTGCCAAAGCTGGGTCTGTTGCGGCAGCCTGTCCTGTTCCTGAGGGTCCCTGCCTTTCAAGCGGTGCCTAATAAGTTATTTCTTGTTTAACATATTTATTTATTTATTTGTGGTGTTGGAAGTAGTATGTTTCTGCTTTGTGTTTCTCTACTTGCCTGACAGGGCTGTTCCTGGGACTCCTGCGGGCTCACTGTGTGGAACAGGGCAGGAGTGGAGAAATGCCACCCCACCCTAAGATCCCCTCAAAAGTTTCCCTCTCTTAGATTCTCCTCCCCTTTTCTCAACCCTTCCTATTTTTGCTTGTGTCCAGTGAAGTTTGGAGATTTTTTTTTATACTTTTTTATTGCAGTGTTTGTCTTATTAAAATAAATAAATGGTTATTTGGGTTAACTTCTGTCAGTGCAGACTGAAAGACCTGAATTCCTGGTGTTTCAAGAAACACAGGGGGAAATCACGGTGTCTGTGATGTGTGTATGTGTGTATATGTGCTGCTATGCACAAGTCATGTGTGTGTGTGTGTGTGTGTGTGTGTGTGTGTGTGTGTGTGTACACCTATTTAGAGAAAGATAGATTTGTTTATCTTGTCCTACTGTCACAAGTCCCTGAAGAAATTAAAAGGACAGCCACAAAGTGACAAGTGTGACTCCAGCTGGGACCTTTTCCATTTCAGGTTCAAGTAGCACCCAAGCTTGGAACTGAGAAAATCAGTCAGAGACTTGAATCACTGCTGAAGATATTGCTGCCTTTTTCAAGGTCCCAGCAGAGATGATTTTTACATACATACTGTTAACAATGTCACTTCTGTTGAGGAATGGGAGTGAAATGATCATGTCTGTATTTGTTAACTCCGTTAGAAATCTGAGCAGAGCAAAGACTCATTCATGTTTCCTGTACTCTGGTGTGCTGGTTTGTACATAAGAGGCATATGTGTCTCTGGTTGTTTTAATGGACCTGGGAATCTCAGGTTCCCACTGATGTGACATACAACGAACGCACTGTTGAAAAAGCTGTTTTGTGCACATTTGCTTTGAGAACACCATGCTTTTCTAAAAGCACTAACCAAGAGTTAAACTGTCTCATGTTTTGTTTAAAGAAATGAACAAATAGGCTTTTGATCATAAGTCAGAAAATTTAGATCTTTTCCTAAGAATAGTATAATATATAATCATTCTTCTGTTAAAATATGTTTTTTTTTTTAATCGTTAAGAACAGTGAACTTTACAAATGGAAATTTCCATCATTATCATCTTAACAGGTTAGAAATGCAGTGCTCTTAACCTGTCGCCATTGTGATAGTAACTGAATAAACACATGTACTGAGCCTTGCAAGTTGTCTGGCTTCCATTTGAATCTTACTGTTTTAAGAGGTTATTTGAACACACAGGTTTGACTGATACTTAACTCTCAGGAAAATTTCAACCTGACTTTGAAAATTTCCAAGATTGCATTTATCCTTTGAATTATTTTCTTTAAAATGGAAATCCATGTGTGTGTGTGTGTGTGTGTGTGTGTGTGTGTGTGTGTGTGTGTGTGTGTGTGTACTAAACCTGAAGAGAAGGAGCATAGGAGGAGCCTGAGGAAGAGAAAGAAGGAGAGAGAAGAGCAAAGGAAGGAAGCAATAACAACTGCTCAGTGAGTGTGAACAGGAAGCAATGACCTGGGTTACTAGGTTGTTACCACACTAACCAGACAAAGCCTCTGGTTTTCACAGATGAAATTACTGCCTGCCCTATTCATGACCTTGGGTTTTGTTTTAAAGTAAATAATTGCTGATTTACATCAGAGGAATGATGATGCTGATGGCAGGGTGAAGTACCTCTTTAAAGTATTAAAACACATGTACTGAGCCTTGCAAATTGTCTGGCTTCCATTTGAATCTTACTGTTTCAAGGGGTACTGCAGAAAAGAAATAGAAAAATCGGGCTTTAAGGAGAAAACATTTTACGTGTTGTTCAGTTTTGGCCATTTCCCTGCTGGAGGTTATAACAGGATTGGTGAGGATTAAAAACAAACAAACAAACAACAAAAAACAGGCACTAAGTTCTACAGCAGTAAAAATGAATGAAAATAATATTCTTAAACATTTGGGAGCCGTAATTCTAGTGTGATAGTGGTTCAAATGCCCTGTAACCCCAGCTTCACATAGTCAGATACATTATCACAAAATGGCCAAGGATAGTGGCACTTAGGTATTTCAATTTTTTCAAAGTCATAGCAAGGTAGCAAATGTGAAGTTGAGCTTACAACTTAGATTTGTAATATTCTTTTCTTAGGGCTGCGGTCTTTGTGCTCAGCGACAGCACGCATAGTTTGCTATTTTGGTTTTAACTATTACAAACATTATTCCAAACTCCTTCAAACTGGTTATCTGGGAGAAAAAGAACCAATTGAGCTAATAATTTAGGTATTTTAAAAACTGTGACCTTTTGTTTAAGTTTGTACAGTTTCACTGTAGCACCCCTTTTCTCACTTATTATTGCTAAATGCTCTAATACCTGCAGGGAGATTTTACACATCCTAGTGGGGAACATGACTGGATGAATCCTTTACAAAAGGGCCTTCCAGGCCTTTCACCTTCTGCCTGGATCCTTTTTTACTGTGGATGCTTCCCAGATGCAGTGAGGTAACATTTGTAGCCAGAGCCTGGGATCCTACATCTCATCTGGAGCTGCATCTCCTATGGGCTGATGTTCCTTAAGTTTCCATGGCCCTCACATAATCACCTGCCCAGTGGATCCCTCAGCCTGTGCTTTGGAGTCTGACTAGTCCATGGCTAGAGGAGACCTAGGTAGCTGGCACTGGGTACCCCTAGGATCACCTCTCTCTCTCTCTCTCTCTCTCTCTCTCTCTCTCTCTCTCTCTCTCTCTCTCTCTCTGTTTGTGGCTGACTCAGATCTTTTACATTCATCCTTACTTTTGTTAGCCTCACTAGAACATTTAATACTCTCTGGCTTCTATCTGGCTTCTACTAGAGAAAAACCACAGAAGTCATAGAAGTGGAGTCTTCTACCATAGTCCTGTGTCTCATACAGCATGAAAGTGTTAAACCAAATTTTTTCTCCTAACCGAGTCACACTCACTTGATTTCCAAGAATTTTTGATTTCCTGACTACAAACCTTTCTCCTATCATCAGGTGATGAACCTCCCCTCAAAGAGAGACACTGAGAAATCCTCAGGTTATGAGATTCCCCCTCAGAGAGAGAGAAAGAGAGAGAGAGAGAGAGAGAGAGAGAGACAGACAGACAGACAGACAGACAGACAGACAGACAGACAGACAGACAGACACAGAGAGACAGAGACAGTGAGACAGAGAGACAGAGAGACAGAGACAGAGAGGAAGAGACAGTGACAGAGACAGAAAGGGAGAGACAGAGACTGAAATGCCTGCAAATTTATAGAGGAAGTTGTAACATATTGGTGTAATATCTATAAATGATTATCTCACTTCCAGTTAGCCTCAAAACTCCCAGAGAGGCATTTCTCAGGCTGTCTTCTCACATATAAACTATGTAAAGTGATAATGCTAAAAAGCTTTGGTGCCTAATCTATTTTTATCACAATCATAGTACCTAATTTTAAAAATGTAGTTTATGTGAGGAAAAGAGGTTCTCCTGGCATGGAGATGCACCATTTTAAATTATAAATATATTTCTAACATAGCACTATTAAGCAAATAATAAAGATACTAATTCAATCTCTCAAGAAAACCTTGGCGGTGGTGTGCTAAGTTTCATAAATTAGATCCAGTTCCTTCTTGGTTCCAAAGCAGTAGTTCAGAGGTGAGGAACTCCAGTAATGCAATGGAAAGATGCTCAGAATTTGCTGATATAGTGGTGAGTGCTAACAACATGGGCCATTGCTAAACTGATGTTGCTTTCTTCCGGCACTGTGCACTTGGAACTAATGACACCCTCTTCCACATACACAGATGGATGGATACTTTGCTTCTCATCTGACAGATTTCCATTTGTTGGTTTTAGAATGATGCCAATAGGTTCAGCACTGTGACATGGTTCCCCTCAGAGAAAACAGGTGCAGAGATAAAGCCTACCTGGAGACTGCATTCAGTAGTAAGCACTGCATTCAGTAGTAAGTGTTATAGATGGTCATATACACTTGGGCTTCTGATTACAGGTGCAAAGAAAACTGAAGATATCTCTGCAATAACAACAAGGTGGAGGAGCCCTGTGAAATAAAGCAGGTAGCTGAAACTAACATAGCCAAATGCTTGCTTGTCAAAAGGCTACCAGGATGAGGGGGGCATTCTCTAAAAAGGAGATATGATTTTAGCTACTCTGTTAAATGTTCACTTGGATAACAAACTGGATGATTGTCAAATAATACATGAAACCCAATCTTAGCCCAAAGCGGGAACATTTATATCTGTGTAAGAGTGAAACCTCAGGATGCTACCCATATTCTTGCTGAGTAATGATAAACTTAGCACTTTAACAATAAGTCTCTTCAACCCAGATCAATCCAAATCAACTGTGAGTGAAAACAATATAAATTGGAATGACAACTTGGAAGTGCTACCCACCTAGCATATTACCTCTTTAGATCTGTGATTACGTGGCTGTAGTTATTAGTGAGGAAGAGTTAAGTCCTCCCAGCAATAGAAACTTTAAGAAAGACTATGTTTTAGATTCCACTTAGAGACCATCACTTTTACAGAAGAGGAAGTTGTGTGATAATATATAACACTGATCTGACTTTTGCAAAAATAATGTGTATTTCCAAAGACAATTTCTAATCCACTCAATCAAGGAGGTTGGGAGCAGTCCAAGGCATGACAGGTAAACAGAATACTATTGTAAATTAGCTATCATCTGTGGCTATCATAGGGCTGCTCTGGGAAAGAACGAATAATAGTTTGAACTGCGATTTTTATGTTTTTATAATCTTTGCATAATCCACTAATATATCTATCTATTAGTAGTAGTAATCACAATGTGACTATTCAATGTCAATAATTAAATCAAACATTCTTCTTCATGTCTAATGAGCCACTGTTACTAATGAACCAGGCAGAAGCAGGTATGTCTTTTTCAACAGTCTCAAATTGCCTTGTATATAAACTATTGTACCTAAAGTTTAAATTAAATTAACTGTGCATGCTTGTGCATGCAAGAGCATACACACACACACACACACATACACACACACACACACACACACACACACACACAGAGAGAGAGAGAGAGAGAGAGAGAGAGAGAGAGAGAGAGAGAGAGAGAGAGAGAGGTTAATTAAAAGAGTAGCATCATAAGAGATTATGTGTAAAATTGTATTTCAAAGTCGCCTTCTTCCAAGTTCCCCTTCTGTTTCTACATCCTCTGTTCTCACCTTCCCTAGTCCTCCAAAGAAACTCTTCTCAGAGAGCTCTGTTTCCTGGTTCATAGTTTACATACAGAAGAGGTTTAAGTGTTAGTTTGTCAAAGGCAACACTTTTCAGTGATCACATTGTATCAAAATGTTAGGCAGCAGTCTCTCCAAAACCTTATCTTCCAATAGAGTTATACCTTCCCAAGTGACTCATAGTCCCTATCTACAAGAACCATTTGAGAACTTTTGTAAAGGTAGTTTCTTTGCACTATCATAGAATTGTTGGTGGATTAGACCCAGGGTGAATCCAACTGTTTCCTAAAAGCACACCACAGTGCTAGAACTGGTAGCTGAGGTCTAAGAGCATGGAGCTTGCCATCATCATGAGAGGTTCTGCTTTGATATATAATATAGGCAAGTTAATCTGCATGATGCTTATTAGCCTCATCTGTAAGGTCAAAATGATGACATCCCCTTCTGTGGGGTTTTGGTGGTGAGACAATGCATGTCAAATGCCAAATCTGTCAAAGGTCTTTCAGTTGTTAATGAGTGAAAACTCAATTAGCTCACAAGAGTAAACATTCTTGAGATGATCTGGCCTCAGGGTGACTCTGATTCCCAGTACACTAAATCCCTCCCCCCTCCACTTTAATCTCTGACCTTCCATATCGATTCATTTTTAGATTCAGCATTCCTTTGACCTTATAGAGTGTGTAGCATAATTCCTGCCCCAAGATTCAAATGTAATTCTCTCTAGCTGTACTGATTTCATTTTCTGTCAGACCCAGCTCCATAAGCCTCTTACCCTCTATTAATTCTACTGAATATGCTAAGAATAAAGTTCTAGCTAACTGCTATTATCTCCCTGGGTTATTGTTCAAGTTTGTTTTTCCAAAGCAATTCCAAACAAACACGTATGTCTCTTCCAAGACAAAGAGAAATCTTGGCTACTCCTTGTCATAAGGTGGTGATGTCCCCCAAGTCAGAGTAACTCAGATCTGAGACAAACCCACTGGGACATAGCTGCCACCTAGGCTAATAGGTATAATCTATGTGAAAGGAGAAGACATAGTGCACCCCATTAATTTGCTTTCCAGCTGTATTGTGGTATTTATTAGTAGCATCTGCCAGTGTCTCTGACTTGGGAACCCTGGCTCTTCCACAATCTGTGAAACAGCAACTCTCCGGTTGGAAAGCAGGATAAATCAAATTATAGACTCTCACAGCATCTACCAGTGAACCGATTAATAGGATTTGCAGAATGCAGTGGGTTAGGCCTGGACTGTTTAATCCACCTGTGGGGCTGAAATTGTCAATTTCACCAAAAGTGGGAAGGGAGCATGGCCTGTCCCTAAAGCAAATGTGAGACACATTTACTAAAAGTTTAATGAGTGATGTATTATGTGATAAAATTAAAATTATTGCTGTTAATAATAATATTGGTATTATATAAGGGTAAGTACAAGTCATCAACAATGATTATTTTTATCATACAAGAGGAATAACAGAGTTGAGATGATTCAGATTTTAAAGTGTTTCTCCTTAGTCCAGTCATATAATCAATTTAGGCCACTTTAAACAAAAACATACTTTATTTCTTTGTATGAAGCTTATCTGAATATTGAACAAATATATTTATGTAGTATTTTTGTATAATAAATGTGTTCTAGGATGTTAATTATTTCAGAAATTTCAAAGGTATCACAAATGGGCTGGTGAGATGGCGTGGCTCAGTGGCTTAGACTCTTCCTATACTGATGAACTCAGTTTTTATTCCTGAAACTTATGGGAAGGTTGAAGGAGAGAATCAGTTCCACAAAGTTGTTCAGCCACCTCCATGCACATGCCTTGCCATGCATGCTGACACTGTCACATCATGTACTTATGCACACCCTCAATAGCAATACATATATTTTAAAAGTGTATTGCACTTTTTGATCCAGTGATTGAAAATTCCATCTGAACTTAAGAAGAGTGATCACTTTATAGATGAGTATCTACATGTTAAAATAGAGTAATTAAACATCCATATAGATTAGTAGCAATTCATTGCATTCGTATAAAAGTTATGTCATCATTAAGTACATTTAAAATAAAGCAATCAAATCATTTTAATATTACACAATGTGATACATACTCTAAAGCATATTGAAGATGACATTGAGATCAGAAACACATCCAAGAAAAGCAGGAAGTTATATGCAAAGGTTTGGTCAGGTGTGAAGTAACACTTTACCTTCAGCAATTAAGGGGAAAATTTACTTAAGTGCATTCTAAAAAATAGAAACAATGTAGCCAACTCTACTAATGATGGATACTAATTAGTGATGCATTCAAATAATAAGGTTAGTTATGTTTTGCTCATGCTTCTTCAGTAATATATGCACACATATGCATTTTTGTGTTATCTATTTAGAATTTGTGACAGCATTATGGAAATGACCCATTCCCATGAATTAGATTGGCATTTCCCTACAGACTTCATAGCAGTTACACAAAACCGTCAAAAACAGGTTTAAATACAGCAACCAGGAAGAAAGAGAAGGCCAGAGATTCCTACAAACTACCAAATCCAAATTTGTCTTCCAGGAAAGGAGAGTGGGAGAGAGAAAAAGAGAGAGAGAGAGAGAGAGAGAGAGGGGGGGGAGGGAGGAAGGGACGGAGGGAGGGAGGGAGGGAGGGAGGGAGGGAGAGAGGGAGGGAGGGAGGGAAGAGAGGGAGGGAGGAAAGCAGGGAGGGAGAGAGGGAGGGAGGGAGGAAAGCAGGGAGGGAGAGAGGGAGGGAGGGAGGAAAGCAGGGAGGGAGAGAGGGAGGGAGGGAGGGAAGCAGGGAGGGAGAGAGGGAAGGAGGGAGAGAGGGAGGGAAGCAGGCAGGGAGGGAGAGAGGGAGGGAGGGAGAGAGGGAGGGAGGGAGGCAGGGAGGCAGGAAGGGAGGGAGAGAGAGGTGGCTAGAGAGGGAGGGAGGGAGGAGGTAGAAAATGGAAAACTGGAAAGTACACCTGTTTGACTTCAAGAAGCACAATCCTTCCCTCTTATCAGTTATGCCTTTAAAAGTCACTGGCTTTATTGTGTATGCTACATAAAAACAGGAAGATTTTTATGTATCACTATTTGAAGATTTACAAAACCAAAATAATCACAAAACTGTAAAGTTTGCAACATAGGTGAATAACATTGTCTATGAGAAAACCAGTTTCCATTGAGATTACCATTAAGCCCACTGTGCCCTTTTCTAAAGAACTATATAGGATCCATCCAAAGTTGTAGCATCTTCAGTTAAGAGTAAAGCTTGACAGATAGTTTCAGGAATCAGAATGATTTGTGATTGACAGGAATGCTTGACAGATAGTTTCAGGAATCAGAATGTGTGCTTTAGAATCCTGGACTTGGAAATCACCAAGTAGATTACTGTAAGTAGGTTATTTTTTCCATTTGCATATCATAACTTCTAATTGAAAGACATGAGAACAAAAACAAATTTTAATCTCATAATATTAGCAAAAGAATACAAGTCATTTCAGAACTTTCATATGCTGATAGTATTTTTCATTTACATTTAGTATCAGAGAGAAAGAGTTCATAAACACTTTTCACATAAAATAATAACTGTGTTGTATTTATCAGTAATTAAGTGATTTAAACTTTAAAATTATTATAAAGTGTTAAAATGGTGGTGGCCATTTGGAAAATATAAAACTGTAGAGTTAAAATACCATAATCCTATATGAGCTCAGTTAAGTCAATTCTATAAACTAGAAAGATGTCAGAATATGAGTAACAAATCAGAACATTTTCTTCCTGTACTTAAACCAGTAAGTTGTTCTCTCCTAACAATAGTGTAGATTAATTGAAAAGCATTAAACTCAATCTTTTTTATCTGGCTCTCTTTCCAATTAAGAGGTCACACCATTTATCAGAGACCAATTAAATAGCACCCAGTGAATTACTCAAGCAAATAGAGTTTGCTGAGGGAAAGAGAATCTCAGAGAAAAAAATATTCCAAGTTTGAAAACTGATATTGCAAATTATAAGAAACCATGTCTTCTTGTAAATTCCTCTTTCAAATTATCATATTGAATATGCAAGCAGAAGGAGGAGAATGTAAAATGAAGAGCAAATTTCAAACAGCTGTGGATTCTTTAAAGCTGTCGAGTTTGCCAAGTACTTCACTTAAATGAGTGTTGTCTCACCTGCAGCTGCATCGCTCATCTCACTTGCAATACGAGAATGTATCTGTGAGAATAAAATTGATGACTGCATTGATTCCTCTGAAAGTTTTAACCCTTCTCCTATACTATGATGTTCCTCAAAATGAAAGCATCTAAAATCATCACAAACAGCATCCTGCTCTGCTCCATTCAAAATGAAATTAAACCACTTGGCTCCAAATTGAACACACACACAAACTTCCCTTTCCTTTTTCCTCAGAAATCCATAGAAGATATCAAGGCAAACCAAGGCTCAGGCTTTTGCCAAGATAGGTGGCCACAGGAGGACGAAGGGTCAACAAGGGTTTAGGTGGGCAGGACTCAGTTTTTTATGTAGAGCACAGATTCCCGATCCTGACTTCTCAATTGCTTCCCAATCTGCTTGTAAATTTTCAAGGCCCATTGCCTCAGTGTCTAGTCTATCAGCTTAAGTCTCTGAAGGGTAATAGGCAGTATTCAAGAGCAGGGACTGTAAAGCTTTGCTCTTTAATAGCTATGTGACCCTATTTTAACACATTACGTTCAGTTTTCTCATCTTCAAACAAGGAAGGAACTGTGTTTACCTGACAGAGCTGTTCTGATTAAATGTGTCAACACTTGCAAACAAATAGAGCAATGTTTGGCACTGAGTAAACGTTCTAACTCCTTATCACGATGTGCATACACAAAATGTATGCATTTCTTGGTGCAGACAAGGCCTTGTAGTTTCTAATGTTGGTCTTGGGACCTCTGAAGTGCCTCAATGTCAGATTTTGGCTCTCTCGAGTTTCCCCCTCCACACACACTTTATATTCTTACATTGATTATTCTAAAGTTCAAGTTACCAAGTTATTGTGGAATTAAATTATTGATTTGATAATCCTCAGTGAGTTGATATTTTAGAAAATATTTATTTTTATTTTTATTTATGTGTATGTGTGTGTGTGTTTGTGTGTGTGTGGTGTGTGTGTGTGTGTGTGTGTGTGTGTGTACAAGTTTGTGTAGGTGTCCAAAGAGACCAGATGAGGGCATCAACCCTATTGGAGCCAGTTACAAGTGGTTGTGTGTTGCTCTGCATAGGTGCTGGAAACTGAACTCTGGTCCTCTAGACCAGCAAGTGCTCTTAAATGTGAACCACTAGGCCAGACAGTTGAGTTTTAAAAATAAGATTGTGGGGGGGTCCCCTTTATTTTCTCCGGTCTGAGTGGCCACCAGTCCCTGAGAACAAAGGGGCAGAAGAGGTGATGGAGATTCTTGGGTGGCCCATGAAACCAACAGACAGTCCTCAGGAAGATGACTTCAGTGAATCAACTCAGCTTTATTCCAGAATACAGAAAAAACGTGGGAGTGTGGAGCCTGGCAACAACCCTAATTTCCATTAAGTGGCATGATCCTATTGTAAGAGGTTTTATATGGCAGCAGGGTCCTATAGTGAAGCTCCTAGTACAAGTCTTAGTTACCATATGTGCTGCAAGGGAAAGGCCTCCAGCATGGAACTGTGCCCAGGATCACCCTAGAGATAAATCAGGCATCCAGGCTTAGAGAAAGCTTTCAGATAAGGTCAATCTATGGGCCCAGGTAGGGGAAGGAAGTGTTGCTGCTGGTGAAGGAGTCCTCATAGTGCTGAACTTTGGTGATAGCTGCCAGGCCATGATAGACTGCAACCTCTGATCGACCAGCTCAGCCTTCCAACAATAGATGACCTGATTCCCAGGACAATTACCTGTGGAGTCTTTTGAAAACATAGATTCTTAACACATACTTCAGAAAACTCCTGAAAATGAGGCCCAAGCATCCATATTTCAAATGTTTTTTGCAAGATTTTGAACTGCATTCCCTCTTGTGAGTGCTTAGTGAAGCTTGACCAGGGCTGACTTGGGCTTCACAGAGGAAAGTTTCCATGTTTTATAAAGGAATTTGGATGCTTGTTTAATAAAGTGTTAGTAGTTGCATTTTAATTAGGTCTCCCTCGGCCCTTCAGTTTGTATTATACAGTCATTAGTAGCAATTGATCTCTAGGACAGGAATATTGTTCCCAAACCACTTAGCAGTACAGTTTTCAAATGTGACATTTATACTGAGACATGCCCTCTTCATAAGTCTTCCTGCAGATCCTGTTCTTCAAGGGAAACAGGAAAATGGACAAAATCTTGCAGCTTTCTTTGCAGTGGACTCCCTGCTCTATCTTGGAGCATAAGCACAATCAATTATTCACACACAAAGGCTATATCATGTGCTTCTCCTTAATGTATCCTTCTGTGTCTTCTTTCCAGTAATCTCATGTGATCAGGATCAGCAATTTAAAAGTTAAATCTGCAAAGTGATTTGATATTCCCCAGCAATAAGAGGCATTGTTTCTTGGCCATATTATTTCATAACCGTTTTGAGACCTGAGAAAAGCTGTGGTTGTGTCCAGTGGGATTCGAATGGTGGCGATGACAAGGACTGTTATTACCTCCATCATCCTTATTATGACCCTTGGCTCCACAGCTGCAGTGGAGGCAGCTTCAAAGGAGTGGTTTATTAGCATCCAGATGGAAAACCATAGAGTCTCTCTGGATATTTAAGACCAAGATGAAAAAGAATGAAGTGGAGGACTAATGACTTGGAAAAAAAAATCAAATGGCAGATATGCCTATAAAGGGAGAATGTAGGTCCTGTGTTTAATCTATCAAGAGAATATTTAGCCTAGGTATAAAAGCATATTAGCACACAGCAAAGATTAGCTCAAATAGCTATAATGTTTCATTTGTTTCCCATAAGATCCATAAAACCAGAAAAATAAACATGTACTAATAATGTGATGCACCAGGCGGTTTGCAAAGAATTCTTTAGGAATAAGAATACTCCTTTTTATTGACCGTGCTAGAAAATGCTTAAGAGCTATATATCACCACCTTTTACTTGTCCTTCTCCTCCCCCTCATTACTTTGCACATAATTTTTACTGCTCCTTGCTATCATTTTATCACAATTGATCATTTCTTCCAAGTTTTACACCATCCCATTACTTCATCCAGTCAGTTTAAACACTCAAAATAATATTCTTAAAATCAAGGCTCAGTTTGGTCCTACAAACATGCTTTATGTACATCTCTGTAACAATACTTTATTTTACAAACTTCCTAAATCTTAGTTTGCAGTTCTGCAACTGTAAATTCTTAATAGTTTTGCTTGAAAGGACTAAATATATATTCTCTCATCATGGGACGATTCACATTTGTGGATTGACTTTAGACAAGAAAAGGTGGGCCAGGAAGACTTGACACTAGAGTGCTGTGAGAAAAAGCTTCTTAAAAACCTGTTTCCCTTTAAACCTGCAGACATGTCCTCTAGGGAATCTAGCACATGTTATCACATCAAGTTGTCAGGAAATGTCACCCTCTATTCTCAATAACTTGTCATGGGTTCCTATTTTAGTTATAAATCCTATTTATTTAGTTATGTAAATAACCTCATGGTAAATTTTGACATGAGAATGAAATGACACTAAGAAATGCTATTTTTTTTTACATGTTGGGAAGATATTTGATAGCCCCGAGCAGTGTTATAATTCTTGTGCTATCTAATCTTTGAGATGTTTTTATTTTTTCCTGTTGTTTTACCTTTGCTAGAATATAGTCAGTGTACAGAGTACTAGTTTTCATAGCACACTTTCATCTGTACATCATGTCCTTTAAGCATATCTACACCTACGCCTCCCCCACTGGTTGGTACTCTTTGTTTCTACAGTTTAACTTCTACTTTCATATGTACACCTTAGTTTCCTAGATGCAGATTTGTGGAATTTTTTTTTTGGTATCACTTTTCAGGGTGGAAAGGGAAAATTAATCAAAGTTTTACTTATTATTTATTTAAACTAGAATGCAGGGATGAAGGCTCCTGGTTCTAGCATAATTTATGGAAAATGCAGCAGTTCTGGCTGTGACTGGCAATGTCATAAAAAGTAACCTTGAGCTGCATTTACATTTCAACTATTTAAATGTAAATTTTAAATGTAAGTTAAAGTCAGAGGCAGGCAACGCCATTCTTGTGGGGATATCTGTATACCAGTCCTGTGATACTTTATTTAGTAATTGAGATTGACCTGCAAAAGTATGTAGTTCCAAGGTCAGCATTTAAAATTAAAGAAAACAAAATGCAGTGGTTTCTAAAATTTTATCAAATTCTAGATATTTTTTGAGTTGTTTAAAAGAAAGGCAAGCTTATTTTGCAGATGGCCAGAGAAAATTTATCCATGTAACACTGAATGTTTTGATAAACATAAAAATATAACAAAGATAGAGGTTTTGTTTATTAAATGTTTTATTTAATATTTATACATGAATAAAATAGCATTGAATTCAATTTATTGCTGTGTGGATATGCATGTATATGGGACTACCTATTGGAGCATGGGAAGCCTCTCAGGGCTCACATATCACAAAACAAAAAGACTCTCATCTTAGTAGCTATTAGTTGGTTATAGCTCCCCAGACAGATGTGGGGTGTCCTGAGACCATCCTTCATCCATCTGGAAAGTTTTGGGCTTGGCTGTATATAATATAGTTTCAGCTATTCAGAGTTCATGTGTATACTGCATTGTCAGGTCTAGCAAAAACTGCTTTGTCATAGACAGTCCCTCTCTTTGGTTCTTATCTTTCTGCTCCTTTTATCCACATTTATCTCTGAGCCTTCTGAGAAGGGTGCAGTAGGCGATGACTGGTACAGAGATTAACAACAAATATACATGCAAAGATTAAGAGACTTTAACATGCTTAACAATAAATGAGACAGATAGATCACCCTTCCTTCTTCACTATCATCACCAAAGTGACCTCTGTCCTACTTCATATGAAACAAAACTCCTCTAACTGGATGTTCCTCCCCTCTACTTCCTGTGTGTGTATGTGTGTGTGTGTGTGTGTGTGTGTGTGTGTGTGTGTGTGTGTGTGTGTGTAGAGAGAGAGAGAGAGAGAGAGAGAGAGAGAGAGAGAGAGAGAGAGAGAGAGATCTCCTGATTTCCCCCCACTCTCTACAGTTCCAATCAGCTAGTTGCTTGCTCTGCCTCTTGAACTATGGTTGATTTTATTTAAATAGCACAAGTAAATAGCACAATCTCAGGTTTCACAGTATGGTCAAATATTTTACAACAATGGAAAGTGATTAAAGAGACCTAAGGTCATTAACCTCTGGCCCCACACAAATGCACATGTGTACAAATGCAGGCATCATCACACATATGCACACACACACACAACACAGACACATACACAACACACACACACATGCACACACACATGTACACACACGCACACACACGTGTGAGAGTAAAAGCAAGAACAAAAGCAAGAGAATGACAGCTTCAAGAAAAACTCTTTTCCCTTCCTCCATCTTAACAACAACAAAAACTGAACTATTGAATTTTGTAAACTGGCAAATTCCTTTTTTTGCATACCAGGTTGAGGTAATTTTTGGTTCTTTGCAAGAAAACATCAATTTTCTCACCTGTGAGTTTAGGACTGAGGGAGGCACTGGGTGAACATTAGAGCAAACCAAGTGAATGGAGGAAGTGGCTGTTCTGTTTATGAATTCTCAGGAATATGGGTGGTGGAGGTGCTCTTCTGCACCTCTCTCCACATCCTGTCCCCTACTCATCTCCAGGCAGTCAGGGCTGCTCTGCCTAACACGGGTTTACTTCAGTGAAGATGCTGGGTGAGTTGGAACAGACTCTTTTCTATTGCTCCTTTATTTTTCTCTTCTATGGGTACTGTTGTCATGAGCGAGCTGGTAGTCATTTCTGGACAACTGGCAAGGTGATAGGAGGTGCTACTTCCAGCTGATGCTTACAAAAATAATTGGAGGTGTGAAGCACACCATCTGGATATACATCACCTTTTCTGTCCACTTACCTTTTCTTTTTTTTTTTAAACTAAGATAAGAAGACTTCAACTCTAATTACTTTAAGGTTACACAGATAAAAGCATCTTACTGTCAGTTTGGATGAACTCATTTCCAAACCAATGCTCTTAGATTCCATTTCTAAAAGAAAGTTATGCAAGAAGAGGAAAAATTTTAGAAACATGCAGGCCTATGCAATACTTTTGTAGGAGAAGGATGGCTGTTGTCATAATTGTTTTGCTAACCACCCCTACCTGCAGGGAAAGCTTAGCACCACAGTGAACACAAATGGGTTGCAATATACTATTACAAACACTTTCCCAACAGCCTGGTCCCAGAACCACATCAGCCTGAAAATAACACACAGAGACACTGTATTAATTATGAAACTGGTGGCCAGTTACTAGCATTTCTTATTGGCTAGGTTTGTCTTAAATATTAACCCATTTCTATTAATTTAAGTGTTTCCACATGGTCTTATCTTACCAGAGAGAGGGTCTGGACTTCCTCTTTCATGTCCTACATCTTGACTTCTCTCCACTACATCTCTCAGTATCCTCTTTGTCTCCTAGTCACATCTATTTTGCTTTCCTATAGGACAACAGAGCTTTCTGCATTAACCAATGAGAGAAACATATATACAGAATGACATCTCCCATCATCTGTTTTCTGTCCAAATAAAAAGAAGGGGTTTAACTTTAACATAGTAAAATATATAACAAAACAGTTATCAAATAAGAACTGCAATTAACCATATTTAGTCCATTAACATTTAGCAATATTTAAAGAAAATATTCCATCATCTCTCTTATCTTTGTGAGTCTAAAGTCTTATATGCAACTTATCTTTAATCCTAAGGAGAACTATAACCATAACTATCTGTCTTCAACTCCATCAAAGGCCACAGAAGGATAGTATAGAAACTTTAAACTCTAGAATTGACAGAGACAACTTGCTGCTGGGTCAGTCACCTGAAGTTCTTTTGTAACATTCCATCTTTAGCCTATAAGCCATAGTGACAGCAAAATAAGAAATTTTGTCAGTCACTTTTCTCTGGGTCCTGTAGAATGTCTGGCAGACTCTTCCATGAAGCAGGAATCCTGTAGCACTGTCCATCTTGTTTCAGCAGTCACTTTTTTGTGGGTCCTGTATGGCCAATTTATACAGCATAAAGTCAAATAGTCCAGACAAGATCAGTTTCTTGCACAAATGGGTAGTCTTGTCATATTGGGAGTAAACTCTATAACGAGTTTCTTCGATGTCCATCTTTCTTTCTGATGCAGGTGGTGTTGCCAGGAGCAGTTATGTCTCACTGTCAAGAAAAACTCTAAACCATTTTAAATGCCATATTCTGTAGATCTTTGAAAGATTTGAAGAATGCCTATCCATTTGAAATATATATCTATATATCTATAAAAACCTAACAAACCTAACTATAAGCTTTGAATATCATAGGTAACTATCTATAATATGTACTTAATTATACATTACATTTTAAATGGACTATATAAACACAATATTTAAACCAGAGGAGACATATACATATCACAAAATTGGCCTTAAATTTGTCAATAAATGAAAATCAATTTCAAAATAAAGTATTCATTTCTATACCATAACTCCCCTTTTACCTTTTAAAAGGTTGTGATCATTAACCATTTAAGCAAACACCATTTAAATGAAAACAAATATAAAAAATATTTGGGGCTGAGCACAATTGACTGGCCTATCCACGTGGGAACACCTGTAATTTCTACCTTCCTGGTCTCTGACTCCTACCACCAGTCTTCTACTGGAGTTCTGGGCCCCTCCCAGAGGTCTGCCTATCTCTGTGGGTCCACTCTGAGTTCTTGCGGGCTGGATCCTTGACCCCCATCGCAGGACCTCTGCTAAAGAGGCCCTACTTAGTTGGAGAGTGCCAGCTAGACCCACCTATCAGTGACAAAATATCTTGAGTATCAGCCCAGCCTTTATCCTCCAACACCAAACCTTGGCTAGAGGCCTTAGCTAGAGCTAGACCAGACTATTCCTGAGGAAACATCCTGAGGACTAGCCTCTGCAAAAGAGCCTCAGCTCTTCTCTTCTGGAGCCTGATCTTTGACCCCCATCATCAGGCCCCTGATTACAGAGAGACCTCGTAGAGAGCTTGGACTACCCAGAACTGCAGATGTTGAAACTCTGGCCCACCTAAATCCATAGAGAGAGGGAGAAACCCCACCAACACTTACTGGAAGAAGCTGTGGGAAGATGGCAATACAAGAAAACACCTAACATCAGAAAGACAAGCATAACACCACCAGAATCTAGGGAATCTATACCAACTAGACCAGAACACAACAAAGCAAATGAATCAGAAGAGAACGACCTAAAATTTTCATCATAAAAATGATAGAGGCTCTCAAAGAAGATGTGAGAAAATCCCTTAAAGAAGTGGAAGATAAAACAAACAAAAATGGGAAGAAATGAATAAATTTCTTAAAGAAAGTATAGAATGCCAAGAAAAAACAATTAACAGGTGAAGGAAACGGTTCAAGACTTGAAAACAGGAATAGAAACAATAAGAAAACACAAACTGAAGGAATGTCGGAAATAGAAAAACTTGGAAAATGATCAGGAACTGCAGAAACAAGCATAACCAACAGAATTCAAGAGATGGAAGAGAGAATCTCTGGTGCTGAAGATAAACTAGAGAAAATAGATTCAATGACCAAAGAAAATCATAAAATCAAAAAAATCCTTAACACAAAACATCCAGGAAATGTGGGACACTGTGAAAAGGCCAAACCTAAGACTAATAGTCATAGAGGAAGGTGAGGAAGCCCAGTTCATAGGGGCCGAAACATATTCAACAGAATCATTGAGGAAAACTTTCCCAATCTGAAGAAGGACATGTCCATGAAAGTACAAGAAGCATACTGAATGCCAAATAGACTGGACCAAAGAAAAAAGACCCCTTGATATATAATAATCAAAACACCTAACATACAGAATAAAGAAAGAATATTAAGAGCAGCAAAGGAAAAAGGACAGGTAACATATAAAAGCAGACCTATCAAAATTACGCCTGACTTTTCCATGGAAACACTCAAGGCCAGAAGGTCCTGGATAGATGTTCTACAAGTACTAAGAGTTCATGGATGCCAACCCAGGCTACTATATCCAGTAAAACTCTCAATCACTGTAGATGGAGAAAACAAGATATTTAATGACAAAGCAAGATTTTCACAATACATATCTACAAATCCAGCCCTACAGAAAGCTTTGGAAGGAAAGCTCCAACCCAAGGAAGTTAACTATGCTCACAAAGACATAGGCAACAGATAATCCCACTTCACCAGAAACCAAGGGTAAAGAAGGACAAATAAATTCACAATACCACTGCCAAAAGCCAATCTAAAACAAACAAACATTAACAATCAATGGTCCTTACTCTTCCTCAACATTAATGGTCTAAACTTGCCTATAAAAAGACACAGGCTAACAGAATGGATGCAAAAACAGAATCCATCCTTGCATACAAGAAACACACCTACAAAGGTAGACATTACCCAGGGTAAAGGGCTGGGAAAAGATCTTCCAATCAAATGGACCTAAGAAGCAAGCAGGTGTGGCTATCCTAATATCTAACAAGTTAGACTTCAAACCAAAATTAATCAAAAGAGATGAAGATGGTCATTTCATATTCATCGCAGGAGAAATCCATCAACAAAAAGTCTTGATTATGAATACCTATGCCCCAAATACAAAGGCATGCACATTCATAAAAGAAATGCTACTAAAACTCAAAGTTCACATAAAACCTCACACACTTATAGTGGGAGACTTCAACACACCACTCTCACCTCTAGACAGGATAACCAATCAGAAACTCAACAAAGAAACAAAAGAACTAACAGAAGTTATGTTTCAACTGGGTTTTAACAAACATCTATAGAACATTCCATCCAAACACAAAAGAATATACCTTCTTCTCTGCTCCACATGGAACCTTCTCTAAAATCGACCACATACTAGGTGGCATAACAAACCTCAACAGATACAAAAGATTTGGAATAGTCCCCTGTATCTTATCAGACCACCATGCTTTAAAATTGGAGTTGAACAACAACACAAATCGCAGAAACCCTACAAACTCATGGTAACTGAAAAATGTGCAATTGCACCACACCTGAGTCAAAGAAGAAATAAAGAAAGATATTAAAGCCTTCCGAAAATTCAAAGAGAGTGAGGACATGACATACCTGAACTTATGGGACACCCTGAAAGCAGTATTACGAGGGAAGTTCATTGCACTGAGTGCCCAATGAAGAAAACAGAGGATAGTCACATTAGAGAATTAGCAGTGCAACTGAAAGTCTTAGAACAAAAAGAAGCATACTCACCCTGGAGGAGTAGATGCCAGGAAATAATCAATTTGAGAGCTGAAATCAATAATATATAAACCAGTAAAACAATACAAAAAGATCAATGCAACAAACAGTTGGTTTTTCGAGAAAATGACCAGATAGACAAACCTTTATTCAGTCTAACAAAAAAGCAGAGAGAGGGATCATGAATATTAACAAAATCATAGATGAAAAAGGGGACATAACAACAGACACTGAGAAAATCCAGACAACTTTCAGGTCATACTTTGAAAACCTGTACTCTACAAACTTTGAAAATTCAAAGGAAATGGACAAATTTTTGGATAACTATCACTTACCAAAATTAAATCAAGAACAGACAAACAACTTAAATATACCTATAATCCCCAATGAAATCAAAACAGTCATTGAAAGCCTTCCAACCAAAAAAAGCCCAGGAACAGATTACTTCAGTGCAGATTTCTACCAGAAATTCAAGGAAGAGCTAATTCCAATACTCCTCAAATTGTTCCACACAATAGAGACAGAAGGCATATTACCAAACTCTTTCTACGAGGCCACAATCAACTTGGTACCCAAGCCTCACAAAGATACAACTAAGAAAGAATACTATAGACCAATATCCACAATGAACATTGATGCAAAAATACTCAATAAAATACTGGCAAACTGAATACATCAGAGAAATAATCCACCATGACCAAGTAGGCTTCCTCTCTGGGTTGCAAGGATGGTTTAACATACGAAAATCTATCCACATGATCCACCGTATAAACAAACTGAAAAAGAAAAACCATATGATCATCTCACTAGATGCTGAAAAAGCCTTGGACAAAATTCAACACCCTTTCATGATAAAGGTCTTGGAGAGATGAGGAATAGCAGGAACATACCTAAACATAATAAAAGCAATATATAGTAAACCAACAGCCAACATCAAACTGAATGGAGAGAAGCTTAAGGGAATTCCTCTAAAATTAGGAACAAAACAAGGCTGTCCTCTCTCTCCATATCTTTTCAATATTGAACTAGCAGTTCTAGTTAAAGCTATAAAACAACAAAAGGAGATCAATGGGATCCAAATGAAAAGGAAGAAGTCAAACTGTCTCTATTTGCAGATGATATGATAGTTTACATAAGTGACCCAATAAACTCTACCAGGGCACTTCACAGCTGATAAACACCTTCAGCAAACCAGCAGGATACAAGATAAACTCAAAGGACAAAGAGGCTGAGGAACAAATCAGAGAAAGATCACCCTTTACAATAGCCACAAACAACATAAAATATCTCAGAGTAATGGTTACCAAACATGCTAGAGACCTATACAATAAGAACTTTTTGTCATTAAAGAAAGAAATTAAAGAAGATACCAGAAAATGGAATCCCATGCTCTTGGATTGGAAGGATAAAAATATTAAAAAATGACAATCTTGCCAAAAGCAATCTACAGATTCAATGCAATCCCCCATTAAAATCCCAGAACAATTCTTCACTGACATTGAAAGGATAATAGTCAACTTTGTATGGAAAAACAAAAGACCCAGGATAGCCAAAACAACCATGTACAATAAAAGTACTTCAGGAGGCATCACCATCCCTGACTTTAAGCTCTTCTATAGAGCTATAGTTCTGAAAACAGCCTAGTATTGGCACAAAAATAGACAGGTAGACCAATGGAATCGAATCGAAAATCCTAATATTAATTCACACACCTATGAACACCTGATTTTCGACACAACAGCTAAAAAAATACAATGGGTGAAGGAAAGCATCTTCAACAAATGGTGCTGGCACAATTGGATGATGGTGTGTAGAAGACTGCAGATAGACCCATGTCTATCGCCATGCACAAAACTCAATTCCAAATGGATCAAAGACCTCAACATAAATCCGGCCACACTGAACCTCTTAGAAGAGCAAATAGGAGGTACCCTTGAACAAATTGGTATAGGAGACTGCTTCCTGAACGTAACTCCAGTAGCACAGACACTGAGACCAACAATTAATAAGTGGGACTTCCTCAAACTTAGATGCTTCTGTAAGGCAAAGGACCCAGTTGACAAGATCAAAAGGCAGCCCACAGACTGGGAAAAGATTTTACCAATCCTACATCTGACAAAGGGCTGATCTTCAAAATATACAAAGAACTCAAGAAACTAGTCAACAAAACACCAAATAGCCCTATTAAAAAATGGTGTACAGAAATGAAGAAAGAATTCTCAATAGAGGAAATCAAAGAGGCTGAAAGACACTTAAGAAAATGTTCAACATCTTTAGCTATCAGGGAAATGCAAATGAAAAGAACTTTGAGATAACATCTTACTCCTGCCAGATTGGCTAAAATTAGAAACACCAATGACAATTTATGCTGGAGAGGATGTGGAGAAAGGGGAACACTCCTTCACTGCTGGTGGGAGTACAAACTCGTACAGCCATTTTGGAGATCATATTGGAGGTTCCTCAGGAAAATGGGAATTAGGTTACCACGGGACCCAGCAATTCCACTCTTAGGTATATACCCAAATGACCCACATCCATGCAAAAAAGACATGTGCTCAACTATGTTCATAGCAGCATTATTTGTAATAGCAAGAACCTGGAAGCAACCTAGATGCTCCTCAACTGAAGAATGGATAAAGAAGATGTGGCACATCTACACAATGGAATACTACTCTACAGAAAAAAAAAAAAAGAACGGAATCTCGAAATTCGCAGGCAAGTGGATGGAGTTTGAAGAAACAATCCTGAATGAGGTAACCCAGTCACAAAAAGAGGAACAGGGTATGTACTCGCTCATTTATGGATTTTAGACATAGAGCGAAGGATCACCAGCCTATAATACACACCAACAGACGAACTGGGAAACAAGGTGTATTCTTCTAAGAGATTCATGTATGGTCTCTCACAAAAGGGGGAAGGGACATGTTCTCCAGAGCACATAGGAAATGGGGGGGGGCAGTGAATGGAAAGATAATTAGGAGGAAGAGAAGGGGAGGAGAGGAAAACACATGTGCCTAGATAGATTGAGTCAGGGTGAGAGAGAGGGGGTGACATAAAAGAGGGAGCCATTATTGGTTTGAAGAGAAAACTGAACCTAATGAAAGGTCTAGAGAACTACAAGACTGACTCCAACTAATAATTTGAACAAACATGGAAATGCTACCATAATTGGCCTTCCCTGATAGTGAGATCATCAACTAAATGATGAACTAATTCCCATTTTCCTGAGGAACCACCATACTGATCTCCAAAATGGCTGTACGAGTTTGTACTCCCACTAGCAGTGAAGGAGTGTTCCCCTTTCTCCACATCCTCTCCAGCATAAGTTGTCATTGATGTTTCTAATTTTAACCATTCTGGCAGGAGTAAGATGTTATCTCAAATTCTTTTCATTTGCACGAGGTCACCATCATGGAGCCCTCATCTAATACTTGTTGGAAACAGAAGCAAACACCCATAACCAAACACTGAGTCGAACTAGAAACCTCAAAGAGAGGAGACAAGACCAGGTTGCAGAAACACACAAAGACAGCTGACCTGAACAAGGAGGAGTTAATGCCCCCTCCAGACTGATAGGTGGGAATCCAGCATGGGACTGACTCAGAACCCCTGAATTTTGGTCTCAGTTCGTAGGACTGAGCAGTCTGGGGGACCTCAGACAATAGAACGGGGATCTATTCCTGGTGCACAAAAGGACCTTGCAGACACATCCCCCATGGAGGTATATCCCTTAACCTAGAGACAGGAGAAAAGTCCTAGTCCCTACTTCAAATGACTTGACAGATTTATATGACCCAACCTGGATAGCATAGCCCTACAAGTTGGGGTGGGGGGAGGGGAGGGGAGGGTGGCCAGGGTGCATGTCACAGGGGAAAGAGTGTAAGGAGGAGGGAGGGAGGGTTGGAGGGAGGGAGGGTTTCAGGTCCCAGAATATCTCATTACATGGCAATTTTAAATCCATTCTCATGACCTGAAACCCTTCCTATGCTGAACGGTTGGCTCTGTAGGATCCTGTCATGAGAAATCAAGCCAAACCAAAGACCAAAAAACCAAAACAAAACCCCCAAACAAACAAAATCTATGACTGATAATAACTAAAGCAAAATATACTAGAATTTCCACAAATGTATTTTATTATACATTTTGGTTTGCCATTTTGAAGGTTTTTGTTTGTTTATGTGTTTGTATGAACCAGAGTGAGTTTAAGTGTACCATGTACATACAGTGCCCATGAAGGCAGAAGAGGCTGTAGGGGTACGATTAGTTGAAGTCACAGGCAGTTGTGAGTTGCTATGTGGGTATTGAGATCCGAATATTGCTCCTTTGCAAGAATAGTGTGCCTTCTGAACTGCCGAGCCATCTCTCTAGCCCTTTGTTTTGTTTTGTTTTGTTTTCCTATAGGAATTTATTTAAACCATTATGTTCTAATCCCATGAATGAAACTGAAGATTTGGTCCTTGCTCTAGGAAGTCACTGTTGGCTGAAGGCCACAAAACAGAACTGTGTTAGTCTAGCGTTATTATATTCTTGTTCCTCAGCAAACCCAGGGCTGGTCATACGTGACATATGATGCCATATCACACAACTTCAACATTGGCTTTACCTTGTATTTGAAGACAAATCTTACTAATAGTAAGCAGAAATGTGTTGTTGTTGTTTTTCTTCAGATAGTAATCATGTCAAAATCTTCTCAACAAATGCATTAAATGGACCATCAAAAGCACAAGCTTATTTCCCCTCTGAATATTAATAAATGTGTTTGTGATTTCTCAAAAACAAAAACAAAAACAAAAAAAAATATTTGGGAATTTATATGTCTTTTTGTTGTTGTTGTTGTTTTTTCTGAACTGCTTCCTGCTGGTTTGGGATGCTGTGCTACCAAGGGAATCCTAAGAAGATGCAGAAATCCTGGCTAGTCTTCAAGGCTGCCTTGTTCCAGCTGTTTTGAATGTTGGATCATCTGGGATGCTGTTTTAGGGGATCTTGCTTGATCAAACCAGGTTAGTCTAAAAGGAATGCACAGCTTTTCATTTTTTTCCTTTTTTTTTTTGTGGAAACAGAAATAGAAATTCTTTTCCCCAGTAACCTGTCCTTAGACTTAAAATTTGAAGTCAAAGCATTTTTAAAATATATAAGTTGGATTAATTTAGCAACATTGATAATCAGATGTATTTTAGCAGTTGTTGTTCTTGCCTTAGCAATTGAGCAATTCAAAGACAACACAATATCATACAGTATCCAGACTCTATGTGTATTTCCCATCTTTAGGTGGCTTTGTTACTACTCTATTTCTTTTACTTATATATATTTTTTTATTTTTTGAGACAGGTTTTCTCTGTGTAACATTGGCTATCCTGGAATTCACTCTATACACCAGGCTGGCCTGAAATCACAGAGATCTGTTTGCCTCTGCCTCCTGAATGCTAGAATTAAAGGTGTTATTATAACACCTTTATAATTAACACCTTTATTATAACACCTTTATAATTAAAGGTGATATTGTGATTTAATAAGAATCAGGATAAACAATTAGGCCGAACAGAAGTTTATTAAGGGAGAAATAACTCACAACATAGGCAGATGCATGCGGCGGGTTCCAGCAGATCCTGAGCCTTCCAGCGTCCACCACCCAGATACTCTCTTCCTTTCTTTTGTTCTTTCTTTCTTTCGTTCTTTCTTTCTTTCTTCCTCCCTCCCTCTCTCCCTCCCTCCCTCCCTCCCTCTCTCTCTCTCTCTCTTTCTTTCTTTCTTTCTTTCTTTCTTTCTTTCTTTCTTTCTTTCTTTTAAACCACTTTATTTTGTTTCTTTTTATCTCCCAAGCCTACGTATATTTTAAAACACACAGTTTTTATTTATCTGAATCTGTCTTTACTGTAAATCTTTTTCTGGCCACAAGTCTTTTATCTGCTAAATAACAACATTGCTTTCTAATATGGTAGCTGTGCTCACTGCCTTTGTTTATGCTGCCATCAAGCAGCATGCTCTGGCTTGGAAATGTGGTCACTGCCAATTCCAGCTGCTCCTACACACCACTGAATTGTTAGCAGGGCCCCTTTAAAGTGCCCTGCAGTTTTTTGTTGCTTAAGCCAAGTCAGGAATCCTCCCTTAAAGGAGTCCCATGAATCTCTTCTTATCTCTAGTAAAACAAAGCACCCCTTCCCTCCCCAAGAATAATGCTGCTACCAAGAAGCCTTGCTTGTCTCTGTTCTTTTGTTTCTAAAAATCCTTTTTAAAGCTTTTGTCAAGTTTTAAGTGGAAGCTCTTAATACCCATGTTTCAGGTGCCATTTTATTATGACCACTTTCCCACCAGCCTGATCCCAGAGCCACATCAGCCTGAAAATAACACATGGAGACACTGTATGAATTATGAAGCTGTTGGTCAGTTACTAGTGTTTTTTATTGGCTAGCTCTGTCTTAAATATTAACTCATTTCTGTCAATCTAAGTGTTTCCACATGGTCTTATCTTACCGAAGAGAGGGTCTGGACCTCTTCTCTCATGCCCTACATATTCACTTCTCTCCACTACATCTCCCAGAATCCTCCTTGTCTCCTAGTCTCGTCTATCTTGCTTTCCTATAGTCCAACAGGGCTTTAGTCATTAACCAATAAGAGAAACCTTTACAGAATGACATTTCCCATTGGTCTACCAATCCTTTCTACATTCTCAGGAAGAAGGACTGAGATGAACCTTCCTGGAAAACTTTGACTTAAGAATTTAGAATCCAAGTGTCATCTTTTGAGGGCAGTAAGGATATAAAGCATAAACAATGCAATTTTGATAAAATATAAAGCCATCCTATGAAGTATTATATTTGGGGGACTGCATGAAAATTCACTTCTTAAATTCCCATGAATCGAGCATTAAGTGGTATTAACATTAATAAATAAAGTGTTGATATCCATATAGCTGAGTAATTTTCTAACATTTAATTACCTATATTAGAACTGTTTTTTAAATTATTTACTTATTTATTTTTCTTATTTTACATATCGATCCCAGTTCGCTCTCCCTCCCTCTTTCCCACCCTCCTATTTCGCCTGACCACCCTCCCATCCCACTCCTCCCCCACTCCACAGGTATATTAGTACTCTTTATTGAAATTTCATTTACCTAGAATATAACCAAAAAGTTTTGATTCATATAACTTTATTAGTTGGTTCAGAACCTGATAAAATTAGTCCCACTGTGACCCCACACCAAAGCTCCACAGTTGATCCCTGGAAGAACTAAGGACTCTAATCCAAGTCTCCCCAGGCTCCTACAATGATGTCAATGAGCAATGTCAGGCAATCCCATGACACTTCAGTGTCACCTGAATTGTTGTTGTCCTCAGTCTGACTTTGGCTAAGGAATAGTTACGGTTTCACTATGATCATATCTTGGCGTGAATGCAATAAATAAGACAACTTAATAGGAGATGGGCAATTACCATCTGATGAGATAAATGCAAATACATCACCATAAACTGGGTCATGAAAGAATATTTTCCCCAATTATTTTGTCAGTTCTATGAGTTTTATTTTACTTTTTATTCATCTACACTCATTTCACATAGTTCTGGGTTTTATAAAGACAATTTATTTCAAGTATATCACATCCATCACTATGTTTAGCCTCTGTGCTTTATTTCTTCTGCCTCCACTTTCCCTCTCTCATTAATATCCTTTCTTACTCAAACCTCTTGCATGCTTTCATGTTTCATGGTGTGTGTGTGTGTGTGTGTGTGTGTGTGTGTGTGTGTGTGTGTTTAATATCTCCATATTCATGAAAACCTTAGAATTTAGAATTGAGAGAAAACTTACACTAGTTTTTTAGTCTGGCTTATTTCATATACTATAATGATCTCTACTTGCATAATTAGCCAACAAACAATATAATTTTATTCTTCTTTGTGGCTGAATAAGACTCCATTGTATGTATGTATATGCCACATTTTCTTTATCTACTCATATGTTGATAGGTACCTAGGCTGATCCATAACTTCAATATGTGAATAGCACAATGCAAAACAGGATTTAGGAGTCATCAAATATATGCAAAGGGATAGGATTTTGTACAAATTGAGAATAAGGGTCTTATTTGCACAGCTTCATTTATAAAGGGGATGTCTTTTCTTCAAGGGGATGAATATTTTTGAAACTTTTGAAATAGGGTGACTATAGCTGTATGTATTTTAATCTGGGTGTTTCACTCTATTCTATTTGTCTTTTTTTGTGTGTGTCAGTAATGTGCTGTTTTTGTTATTATGACCCTGTAGTATAACTTTCATCATTATTCTATTTGCTCAGAATTGCTTTGGCTAATTTAGATCTTTCATGCTTCCATATATGTTTAGTTTTATTTTTTCCTACTTCCATGAAGAATTCCATTGAGGTGTTTATGGCACTTGCATTCAGTCTGTACATTGCTTTTAGTAACATAGCCATTTTCACAATATTAATTCATAACCACTGGAGGTCTTCCTATTTCTTAGTGTCTTCTTCAATTTTTTTCATTTCAATGTTTAAAATTTTTCACTGTTTTTCACAACCTTGGTTATGTTAATTTTAGATTCTTTTAAGCTATTGTGAACAGGATTGCTTTTCTGATTTTTTCAACAAGTTCATTATTAATATATTTATGATAAATTATGCTTTGTTGAAAATGTTTGTGATTCCTAATAGTCTGGTAGAGTCATTAAGGTCTTTTAAGAACAGAATCATTTCGTTTGAAAATAAGATAGTCTGCCTCTTTTCATTTCCAATCTGTGTTATGTTTGTTTCTTTTGCTTTTCTTGTACCTTTAACGAAGACTTTGAAACTTCTATTGAATGAGTACAAATAATGGGAATCCTAGTTTTATTTTACATTTTAGTGACAGTATCTTCAGTTTTTTCCCCATTTGGTACAATGTTGACAATCAGTTTGCATTGTATAACTTTTATTGTATTCAGTCATGTTTCTTCTATTTCTGTTGAAACAATGTTGGGCTTTGCTGCATCAATTGAGATGATTGCATGATTCCTTTCATGAACTAATTAACATGATATTTTACATTCATTGATTGGTTTATCTTGAACTATCCTTGTATTTAGACTAGTTGCTTTTCTCCTTTGGTTTAATTTTTGTAGGTCATATGTGCTAAGCCCACTTGCTCATGGACTTACCATTCATGTTCTTCAGGATTTTAAAAGTTTCTATTAAAAAAATCCTGCTCTTGTTCTGATTGATTTATATGCATATATGACTAGGTATTTGTGACTTCTCTCTTACATCTTTCAGAATTACTCTTTTGTTTTGCTTTTGTAGTATTTTAACTATAGTGTGATATAGGGAGTTTCTTTTCTGTTCTTGTCTGTTTAGCACCCCAAGTACTTCTTGTTGTGAATATTCATATGCACCATGTATCTGGAATGGTTTAAAACATGATTTTACTGAATATATTAGTGCTGGTTAGTTTTTACTTTGATTTTTATGGTTTGTTTTGGGTCAACTTGTCATAAGCTAGGGTAATCTTGAAAGAAAGAACCTCAACTGAGAAAATGCCTCCATGCTATTTGCCTGTGGGCAAATCTGTTGAGGCATTTTCCTACTTAATGAATGATATGGAAGGGTCCAACACCTTGGGCACTTCCCCACTGAGCAGGTAGTCCTAGAGTGTATAGGAAAGCAAGCTGAGCCACCCGTGGGGAACAAGCCAGTAAGTAGCTCCAGTTCTTACCTTGGCTTCTTTTAATGGATTATGGTCCAGGATGTGGAAGTCAAATAAACCTTTCTTCTCCAAGTTGGTTTTGGTTAGGATTGTTGTAACACCAATAGAAGACTAACTAAGACAATGTTCTCTGGACCTTTAGCATGAATTTCTTTTCCTTCCATACCCATGATTTACAGACTTGGTATTTTAATGGTTTCCCAGAGGTATCATGTTTTCATATTTTTTTGTTATTTTATCCTTGTTATTGTTTGGATGCTCTTATTCATCTTTCTTGTGTTCAAGACCTGTAAGTCTGCCTTATGCTTGATCCATTCTACTGATGATGCTTTTCACTAAGCTTTATATTTGACATATTGGTATTTTCACTTTTAACATTGCTGATGGCAGATGCTATTCTGTAAATATGTTTCTCATACTGGTTAATTAATAAAGCACTATTGGGCCAATGAGAAAGCAAGATAAGTGGGGCTAGGAGACAAGGAGGAAAGAGGAAGGAGTAAGGAAGAGTCAGCATGTAGAGGCTAGAGGAAACAAGATGCCAGGACACTCTTCGGTAAGATGACCACGTGGAAATACTTAGATAAGTAGAAATGGTTTAATAATTAAGACAGAGGTAGCCCATAAACAATAATGGTAACTGGCCAACAGGATTGTATCAAACAGAGTCTCAGAGTGTTATTGGGGGCCAGCAGGGTGGCGGCGGGACCGACCAGAGGCGGTGGCAGGGGGAAAACCTGCACGTAACACATTGCAACTTCAATGTTTCAAATATTTCTTTTTATTGAATTATCTCTCACATATCCTAACTTCCATCTTTCCATCAGTTAACTGTTTTCTCTTTGAATTAATTCAGAAGTTTGTTTGTATCTTCTTTGAATTTATAATTGACCATTCTTTTGAATTCCTTTTATGGTGTTTCATCACTTCATCTTCATTGATGTTTGCCACTATGGGATTATTAATTTTCAGAGGAATCATGCTATATTGATTTTTCATGTTTCTTATATTATTGTCCTGGTACTTGTACAGCTAAGATTAAATCACTTGTTGGGGTTTTATTAATCATTATATTCTTTCATTGGAACTCTTGTGATATTCAGGTAAAACTAGGTTGTAATTAGGCCTGAAATATTCTCTCTCCTCCCTGAACTGGTGGTGGGCTGTGATACAGCTCTGTAGCTAATTCCTGAACCCACATGCTCAGGGCATTGGGCTTGATCTGTAACTCTCTTCTGAAAGTAAGTGGCCAACTACAGGAGGAACTCCAACAATTTGAAATGGTTTCTATAAAAATATACTAATATCTTATTTCCTCTTCAACATGGTAATTTGAGGGAGTAAAGTGATAAGCATAGTACCTTGTATACTAAGTTGTTAGTTATTGAGTCTAGGAATAAAAATAAGAGCAAGACTATTCATAGTATTTGAATAACAAATACAAAAACAGAAGAGAGTAAATAATAGGGAAGATAAGAAAGATGACAGGAGAAATAAGGCAACACAACTAAAATTAGAATAAAAAGAGAAATCTATAAAAGAATATAATTGGAGAAAAAAATCCTAGCACTCTGAAGGCTGAAGTCGGGCTCTGTTCTTTCAGAAATACTATTAAAAACAAACCAAAACAAAAGTATTCTTACAACTTTCTGCAGCTCTCTCTGTCTCTATGTATGTTGTAAGACTTGGCTGGCACCCTGTAGCTTTAATTGATGCTCTGAGAGGACACTCTGAAATTGGAGCTGAGCCACTCCAAGATATGTCCTGGACTCTCTCCTTTCATTCTGTCTTACAGTTTAATTTCTTTCTTAGCTAATAAAATTAATGTTTTTCTACTATTGCCCATCTTGCAGGATGACTGCACTCTCTGATTGCCAGTTTATCCATGGAGAATCTAACAATCTATGTGCAGGTATTACCTCCATCTTCAGGGCTCTACTTCATGAAATGTTTATTTTACACTGATTTATGTGACCTCTTTAAAGCTATAATTTAATTTGATAGTAATCTGAGCATAGGACAGAATATTAACTGCTGGAGGAAGTTGTTTAGTATCTTCCTGCAAAAGGAAGCATTTACTCCTGGAGGGAGAAAAAAATAAAAGGCTCTCAAGATTCCAGACGTAAACTAAAATTATTTATCTGGGAAAGTAGAAGTGGGAGATTCCTGATGTTTCTTCCCAGCTTTATAAAAGGAATAAACAAGTATATCAGGAGGAGATTCCTTGCAGCTGGGCTGTCCAGGCAAGATTTCACCTACCAACTGAGCTGGCTGCAAGTTGTTCAGGAAGCTCCAGGAATGGAATTGTCACGAGTTCATGCATTAGGGGTGGGCTGTTCATATCATCTCTATTCCTGTAAGAAACTCCTCCCTCACACTCTTATTAGTAACCCCAACAAAAACTTACTGATTCACCAAGTTAGACTTTGGTGCAATCAATTGTTTGATCTGTCATTGATTCCCTTCCTGGGATGAAGAGACTTTCATGATGTCTTCGCAGGAAGCATTTACCATGCAGTACACATATATTTCAATTATTAGTCTGTGAGTAACTTATACTTACAATATATTATCTGGAACTGGCCAATAAGTGGGCTTTTCTTTGTTTGAAATTGGAATACAGAAATTAAATTGTGACTTTGTGTGTTGACATCAATTCTTTCCTTGATTATTACAGAAACAGGAAGGACAAAAGGTCACTTGAAATAAAACTGTATAACAAACACATTTCTTTACCCAGAAATTTACCTTATTATAACTTGGGAAAGAGAACAAATTTATAAACAAAATCATTTTAAAAAGGAAGCAAACAAGATCTTTTGCTTTTTTTTGTATTGCAGTGATGAAAAGTGGGAGATTCTTCTGTATTGTGTACTAGGAAGAACACAGATAAGTGAATACCTTACCCAAGAGTTATCTCCCTTTCTACTTGGAGATACATCAACTGTTTTTAGTTTTTTGGTGTCAAGGTGGTACACATCTTCTGAACTAGCTAGATGTTTATCTTTGAATTCTTATTTCTTTGTTTAGCATTATCAATACATCAACAGTATGCATAAAATACTCTTTGGGTGTGAAAATGTGCTAGCACTTGAAGAAATTACATTTTTGTTTTCCTTTCTACCATCACTTTTCTTTGGGTTGGAGGGAGACAAACAGGTTTGTCTTGATAAAGCTTTCTTTGACATCAACTTACTGCTCCCTGCACCACAGAGAGGTGCTGGCTCTTGCAGTTTTTCCTTTGTTGGTTGAGGATAGATTGAGTTACTGAGAGAGACTTCAAAACCGAAGGACTTACATCCAATAAGAGTTTATTCTTCCACATGCCATAATCTAGCAGCAGGAAACTGGAGCTGGCTCTGCTTCTCAAACCCATTTAAAGACTCTAGTTCTTTTCAAATTTTGCTCTTATTGTCCCTTATGGGGTCATAAGCCTTTTATTATCTAAGACTCATCAAGGCCACTTGTATGTTTTGGTCTTTGGAAAGTAAAGATTAACTCTCTGGCATGAAATTTACTTTTATTTGGAAATAATAAACATAACCAAATATCTTTTGCTTATGAGCACATAGATGATTATATTTATTCATGCCTGTGGTTAGCAATGGATGGGCATGTGGCAAGTTTTGAGGAAGCATAGCATGAGCCCCTTTCTTGGTGAAGTTTCTGTTGCTGGTACATGATTCTCTAGCACTCAACCTTTTTTTGCCACAATGAGTACAAAACACACTTTGATGTGGAGGAGCTGCAGATGGGAGGCCTGTAGGAATCTCAAGCAATGTGTAAAGCAGCTACCCCAGAGAGTCATCTGCACTTGCAGCAGAGTTTCGTTTTGCTTTTATGGAAATATATTGTTTATTTCACAGCAATACCCATCCTATAGCAGATGATGTGGAAATTGTATGTAACATTTCTATCTGCATTATATTTCTGAAGACAGCCCCATGGTTTAAGAGATACCTGGGCTGCTGATGTCCCCTCACAATGGAAAGTGAGGAAATCAGACTCTGGAATGGATAATTAGCAGTCTGCATTGCTTCTTTGCTTTCTGGATTATGCTTGCCCCTTCCTGCTTCTTAGTCTGTCAGCATCCCACTTAGCCTTCAAAGCACATCTTTCTAAAACTTCTTGACTCTAATTTCTCTGTCTCCTAATTTCTGATTGTGAAATATTTATAAGTTTTTATTATGCAGTTCATTCAAAGGGGTTATGAACTACCTGCCCATATATGGGCATTGTACTAGATGCTGAAGTTGAAACACTTTCAATTTCCAAAGTTTATAGCTTCCTTGTGCCTGATATAATGCCCTACCCAAATTATGTAATCAATAAATAATTCTTGATTGAACACACAAATAAGTCAAGAACATGTCAGTAAGCAACTGAATGCTAAATGGCAGAACATTATTGGCATACACAAACAGAGCAAAAATACAAAGGTAGATTGGACCTACATGAGGTCAGCAATCACATCTGTTCCTAATCTTATCTCCCATGCTGATTGCTGATGACAAGGTCTACACTTAACACTTAACATTCATGTGTTGCTTAGCTATGGGAAGTCCATATTCTGCAGGATGTTCTCAGGGAGATGTTAGATATGAGGAAAAAAAAAGAATACCTGTAGGTTGGAGAACTCTGAGTTAGGGACATAGACAGATGAGACACACTAGTCTTGAAGAATCTTAAGGTAAAAAATTTGGATGAAAACACAGAATAAGACTATATTCTGAGAAGTCAGTGATAGATGTTTGGATCTTCACATATAAGAAAAAGAAAAGTATGGCCCATTATTTAAAAATATGAACTAACTAGGGGCTGAAAAATTGGCTCAGCAGTTAAGAGTATTGACTATTTTTCCAGAGGACCCATGTTCAATTTCCAGCTCCCACATGGTAGCTCACAACTGTCTATAACTCCAAGTCCAGGGAACACAACACCCATGGCAGAATACCAATGCACTTTAAATAACAGTAAAAACAATTAGGAAAATGGACTAACTAGAGAAACTTGCTAACATAGAGAAGCTAAGTTGATTTGCCAAATAAATTCAAGAATAAATATTGGAGTGAAGATGGCAATTTGGCAAATACTCTGCTAGTAGTAGCCTATAAGGGATAATGATAGTGGACATATATAGAACATTTACATCAAGTAGATGTTTTAGAAACAGAGTCAATAGATTTGGTGACATAGAGTGTAGAGGCTAAGGAGCAGGGATAGAATGGAATACTTCCCTATCCAGCTTGAAATTTTGGAATCAGTGCTACACAACTAAAGAGGTAACTGGGATTTTTACAAGGAATCGGTGAGGAGTTCAATCTGTGATGTGCTACTTTGCTGTGGCAGGATGATGTCCATGTGGGGAGGCTAGGCAGACACCTGAGGACTGGGATTTAGTAATAGGGATATAGCCTTGGAAGCCATATTCTGTGGCCATGCAAGGCCCATACAAACATCTGCTCAACTCTAATGATTTCCTGCATGTGTGAGATTAAATTAGGAGTCTTCATCACAAATGCCAAGTGTCTTTCCTCACCACAGAGTCTCCCTTTCTTGGGAGAAGCCCCATCCATCTATTCAGGTCAGGTTCTTGTGAAGAAAGTGGGAGGTAAAGGCTGGAAACACATGGAAAGCAGCAGCAAGAACACATTCCAGAAAAGAAGATGGTATGAGTCAGAGGCAAAGAACACTAAGCAGACATTGGTAACTTCTACAGAAATCAAGCTATATAAATATAGATTTATATATAAAAATACTTTAATATATAAATATAAAAGATGTTATTTACCATTGTATAAGTGTCTGTAAAAACAAAGCACAAATACTGGGGGCAGAAAGTGTGCCTTCCTCTCAATGCTTGATCAAATCACTTGCTTGTGCCTCCATTTACTCAATAAAAGGTTTATAAAGTCATTTATTTGCAATGCATTGTATAGTCAAACCTTTTTGTTGGGACTGCCAACTCCCCAGTAATGATATGGAGGCTTATTATTAATTATAAAGGCTTGACCAGTAGCTTAGGCTTGTTCTGAACTAGTTCTTGTGTTTTTGGTTGTGAGCCTAGCCTTCAATGGCTGAGCCATCTTTCCAGCCCTCCTAAATAGTTTTTATAACTTAAATTATTTCATAAATTTTAATCTATGTTCTTTTATGTGGCTTGGTTACCTTTACTCTGTACTTCCCATGCTACTTCTTTTCTATCTAAATGGTGACTCTGCCTTTCTTCTTCCCAGCATCTTCTGTGCCTGGCTGCCCCACCCATACTGCCTGCTTTAGCTAACAGCTGTTTAGCTTTTTATTAAACTAGTAAGAAGACATCTTGGCAAAGCTACAACTTCACAGTGTAGAAAAAGAGTATTCCACAACATTTTCCCCTTTTTGCCTAAAAAAATTATGGGATTAACTCTAACACAGTAAAACTATATATAATAACAATCACTAGGTAAGAATTACATTCACAATGTCCAGTCGATTTTTATTTTGTAATTTTGAAGAAATTACTCCATTATTTATCCCATATTGGTGAGTTAAAAAGTCTGTACCTAATTTACCTTCTATCATAACTAAGGGAAACTATAACTATAACCGTTTTGTCTTCAACTCCATCAAAGAGCCCAAAAGGATGTAATGTTACCTTAGTAAACAGGAAGTGCAGAGCAAGCAACTTCCAAATCTAAAAGACAGGACAGAAACAGCTGGCTTCCTGAACAGTCACCTAAGGTTTGTCTGCAATGTCAGTGCATCCAGTACTTCTGGAAAAAAAACAATGAGACCATAATGCCCACGTCATAGAATATGTTAATTAAAGAAGACACATAATAATTAATTCAACAAAATTATAGTTAAATGTAAAGGAGAAAACTAACTGCTTTATTTTTACTGGTTTTACCTCCTTGAGGTAAAAAAAGTTTAGATAGACCTCAGCAGGAGCAAAAACAACTTGAATCAGTTGGGATTTTAAATATAGCTGACTTAGGTAATAATAGCTTGATGCCAAGACCACAAATGATGAATGTTTAGAATTATTTCTACTGCATCTTTTGTCCATAATCCAAATAGTTTGTTCAAAAGACAAGTTCAATGAGATTTGGAGACCTATATGTGTTTTTATTTGTTTCTATTATCTATTTAACATTTATCTATTCATCTGTCTATCATCTATCATCTAATCAGTATTCCTCCTTTATTTCCAACTGGGGCCTTTAAGCTTAAGAAATAAGGAAGATTAGGGTGGAAGAAAGAAGTGATATAAATGTCAGGACAAGAAAGATAGTAGTGACATTTTTTAATAAGAGCCAAAGCACCACACACAATAAATTGTTTTTGATTTAGTTTTTTTTCATTTATTTATTCATTTGTTCAAAGATGTATTGGATAGGAGAGTTGGGATTGTTATTGCAAACCCTAGTTACATAGGCTTTGAAAAAAGTGTCTGGAGTGCCTACAAATCCCTTTACTCAAAATATATTTGAGATCACCCTGTTAATGAAAATTGAGTCCATTGCCAGACTTCAGCTTGGGGTCAGGCACTGCCAGCATTATTCACATCTGTACCCACTCTTGCTTACTTCCTCAAATAATGGCACCTCAGCAAACATAATTTAAAATTACGGGACTCCTTATATTTCTTTTGTAAGGATGTGACACTGGTCTTTAAAGAGGCAGGTGTGTAACAGGGGAGATTGTTTAAAGGGAGGAAGAGTGTTTAAAGAAATAGAGTCCATCTGAATGAATTAGTCATAGTATCTTTGCAATAAGAAACAACAGCTTGAGAAAAGAAAATACCTCATGTTTTAATTATGGGAGAGAATGCTTGATTACATAGAAAGGCATGGAAGAATACAAGCAAAAAATACCTTTGTTCCACACTTGTTTTAGTAATATGTATATATCATAAGGAGAAAATCTAATGGCATCTAAGAGACCTCTGAATAACAATGCAGTTACTAAACTATTTCAAGAACTTAAAGCTATTTTAAGAATCAAAATCCAACAGCCATTCAAACTCACTTATCTTCTCTGCCTAATTATAACTTAGTTGGAAAACATCTATTGATGACTTCTGATGTGGAAGCGATTTACTCTTAAAAGTTTGTGTAAGGCATATAGCCCTTGATGTCAACAGCGCACAGTAAGACAGAGAGACCCCCCATCTCCAAAAAATTAGTTTGGGGTTAAGGTAACCAGGCAAAATAATCTTGAAGGAAGAAACATTTGAACTGGAGATTTTGTGTGGAATTATTATAGCATGTCAGCTGTTAATGACTAACATTCCATGATGCAGCAATACATGTTAAACTAGAGGCATCTCAAGAGCAAATCATTGGTCATTCCATCTGCCAAAGGGTGTGGACTTACAGTAGCCTAACTTCACAGCCTGGGAAGGTCTGGGATGGGACCCCTTCGAGCACCACAGTTGAATGTTACAGCAGTACATTAAGAAGGTTCTGATACAGTCTGGAGAAGAAAGGCAGAGAATAAACAGAAGCTCAAGAATAAGGTTTCTCTTTGTGCTGGTAGTTCAGAACAGGGCAAACTTCATATATATATAATCAAAAGGAAAATGGGAAGAGAAAATAATGAAGGTAAAAATAGATGTGCCTCCAATGATCAAAGAAAGTATTTAGCCTATAAACGGAAGAGTTAGCCAACTCACCCATATCTACTCTGAGAATTAAAGTGGAAATATAAATTTAAATTCTATGTGAAATTTTCTTAAAATGTACCTTTTTTGATATTCTCAACACACAAAACTTAGAAATAAGTGAGCTAATTGAATTCTCTGTTTCTATAACACATAAACATTTCAGAAACAAAGTTATATACTCAATACACCTCTACTGATCAATCAAGAATAAAATCAATTGAGAAAGATTTTTGAAAGTAATGTGACAAACCTCAAATGAAAATCTTAATATCTGGGACCAATAATTTCCTGTTTCCAAGTCATCTACTAAAGAAAACGTAAGCAAAAAGTGAATCTTAGTTCTGACTCAACTTTCATAGAAACCTGAAAAGTTCAGTCAAATGTGGCTGATCCATGTAATTGTGGACATTTTACTTCATGTAAGACTCCTGACTTCCTTGTCATTCCAAGGAGGAAAGCACCTCTTGTTAAAATGAGAGGCTTCACAGTCCTACATTTGAAAACTGTCTCATTCTGCAGACTCCAGCTTGTGAAGAGCTGCCACAGATGCTGTAAATACCTACTCATCCATTCCTCTCCTAGTTTCACAGTATTTGATGTAAATAAATAAAAATAGTTGATGCACACAAAAGTATTTTATTTACAAAAAAATGGTATGTGAATCATACATATACGGTATGTATGTAATACAATATAAATATTAAAATGCAATATAATCATTATAGGGGCAGAATACGCTGATTTCTTGTTTTTATTTTGTATTAAGCCCAGTAACCAAAAGGAATTCTAAGTTGTTTTCTATAGCTGATCATTTCTAAGAATTTCATAGATAGATGGATAGATAGATAGATAGATAGATAGATAGATAGATAGATAGATAGACAGACAGATGAAAATTATAGAGGTAGAGACATTTTAGAATTGAGTACAGTGACAAACAATTTTAAATTCTAGCACTGAGAAAGATCATGAGCTCAACACCATCTTGGGTTATACAGCAAAACTATCTAGAAAAAAAAGAACAATAAATGCAAATGTTTTTAACCAAGAAGGATCCAGCTGTAACAGTGGCATCTGCCCAATGCTGGTGCAGTATTCACAATTACATCTCTGGGGCTTTACTAGGAGATAAATTACAACCAAAGCTCTCCAAGACACAGCAATTCCAGGATTGTTTCAAATCACAGTGAGTAATGTAGAGGGCATGCCTCTTTCTCAAGCTTTGAGAAAATACTTTTTGGCCACATTTAAGTATCCAATCACTCAATAACCTTTGAATCAATAATATATGCACCTAGTTCTGCTATTTGAAAGAGGGAGAAATGTGGGAATTGGGAAAGGTTCTTTTTTTTCAAAGAATGAAATATATGCTACCAGCTCCTGTCACACCTCATAACACACAGCAGGTTAGAGTGTTTTGAGAAAAGAATGCATTCCATTTAGAAATATTTGTTATCTCTGGATACATTTAACTGCTCTGCTTTCCAGCTGTAGACTGACTTGCCTTCTTATTCTCAGGTTATTTGAATTAAGCTCACTTGTTTATAATGATAATAATAACAAGATTTTGTATATCAAGAAAGAGTGTATTGAATGGTACTGTGGCACAGGCATTCCAGTTTTCTCATTTAATTTGCTTCCAAGACAGTTGATGGGTGCTCGATTTATTCAAGTATACTGTATTCAAGTGTACTCTATGCATTTTCTCACAATATTCTTGTGAGGCAGTAATTCACACTCTCTACTTTGTAAATTGAGCCAAAGCATACAGCACATTCTAAATAAACTGCTAGTAAGACCCAAATATGTACAAACCTCAATTTATTTCTGTTGCTGAACAGAACTCAGTTTTTATGTTCTAGTTCTTTTAACATCAGATAAACTCATTTTCCTCTGATTTTTCTTAGTGCTGCCTGAATTGACTGGCCACTCTAGAATTTTCATTTTCCAAATTCTTCACTCTTAGGAGGAAGCAGTGCGAGCTGTAGAAAGTTTACTTATTTGGGAAATAAACCTCTCCAACCACGCTTACATGGGGCATACAATGGTTCCCTGCCTTTGATGATCTTCGGTTGCTTCCCTCAGACAGCACCTTGTGTCAGTGCAATGCCCTTTTACAGTGTTACTCCTCCAGCAAATTTTAACAATCTCTGCTCCATGACTGGGGTATTTAAGCATCATTCCCTAATATGACAGTGGTATGTCACCACTCTCTGATCTTAGGACCTATGAGAAGTGACCACCTGTTCAGAGTTCACTTCGAAGCACTCACCAATGTCAACTTCTAGTTCATTAATGCCAATTTCCCTCACTTTTTCAGGTAAAATCTTATTTCAGGAATTATTATACTTTCATCTGATAAAGCCTACAAATGATGCCCAGTCTTGTAGCAGCTGAATGTTTTGAATCCAAATTGCATACTTGAGAAATACCCTCATCTATTAAAAGAAACCAAGAGGTCTTAGAGAAATGCTAACTCAAGATCTGGACAGCATAAGCACACAATGTGCCTGAAATGCCCTGTAGTGTCAGATGCAAGGAAATAGTCAAAGGACCCTGACTTCTTAGGCTTCTTAAGAAGCTCTCAGTGCCTGAAAATTGGATAATTTAAGATCCAACAGGGTTAAGGTGGATTTAAACTTGCCAAATAATTTTAGTTTTGTGAATTCATATTCATACTATAAAATACAATTTTGAGAATAATGGTAAAATCCACTTTTGAAAATAATATGAATATAAAAGAATATAAAATTTGTTCCAGGGAGGTTTTGTATATAGAATATAAACTTGAACAATCAACTAGTAAATCTTCAGTTGAAAAAATGAAAATCAATGTAGCTGTTTTCTGTTTACAGGAGGTTGAATACAAATACCTTCAGTAGACCAAATTCTTCCCAGTATCTCTGATAATACAGAAAATTTTGTCTCTAGAAGTTTGTCCTCAGGATGGTAGCAAAATGAGACATTCTCAACTATAGGTAGCTGATTGTGTGTGGTCTCATAGTCCCCAACATCAAGCCCCCCCAAGACAGAAAACAAATAAAAATGGAAAATTGGGCTGATTTCTACCAAATATGACTTTAAGGCTATTTCTCTATTATTTTGGTTTTATTTTCCCATGAATAATATATTTTTAAGAAGGAATTATTGTTAAGAATATCTAAATGATTAAACAGAATTTTATTTTAATAATCAAATTTAATGATTAATTAAGCATTTGAATAAATATAGTGCATTGTAGGCGGCCGCCCGCAGGACGCCATTACAAGATGGCGAACTTCCTCTTTCTTGTATACCTTATTCGGGCATACGCCAGCTTGGCGGCTGCACTCCAGCGCACCTGCTCGTTCCCTAGCCAATCCCGTGGCTCCAACACTGAGGCGAGGTCTTTTGAGCCTATGAGACCGTGACCCATTGCCTAGTAGGATATATAAGCAGCTGTCCCTTCCTGCCCGGGGCCCCTCACCTTCAGCTCTCCCTTCAACCAAGAGGCTCCAATAAAGTGTGATCTGAGAAGAATCCTCGTGTGGTTACCGTCTTTCCTGCAGGTCGGGATTGGCGCGCCACAACTGGTGCCGAAACCCGGGACCAGGTGAGGGGCCGAAGAGGATTCAGAACTCAACACACGGAGCAGTGGTACAGGTAAGTTCCCTTCCTCCTTGTAATGTTTGCTTACGCTTTCTTGTTTGTTCTGCTAGTCATAGAAGTATATGAGCATCAAGATAGTGTATTGGAGGCTGACACTTATGAGGAGGAAGAGAGGGAACGGAATATAGAAAAGGAAAAGGAAAAGACATCTGATAAAACTAAGAAAAGGAAAAGAAATATAAAGATATTAAGGAAATACATAGAAAGGAATTACAAAAAAAGGAAAAAAAAAAAGGATAAAGAAGATAAAGGGGGCTCCCTTTATCTGGCCCTCGAGGAATTTTTAGATTATGATTATCAGGTGAAGAATCCTTGAATGATGGATCCTCAGGTGAGGAGCTATCAGAACTAAGTTAATTAGAACAAGCTGCAGCTGAATATCAAGGAGAAAGGTACGGATGGCGACGGCCTCCTGCCTATAATGTTTCTATGGGAAAAGCCAATGTTCCCATTGCACCCCGGGAATCTTGGCCTCCCTCTGCGCCTCCTTCCTATGCTCAAACGGGAGGAAGCTGCCATTTTATAAAAAGGGATACAAGGAGGCACCTGGTCTCCGCATTCCCTGGTTTTTGTTTTGAGAACTCTCAATGCTTTTCAACAGCTGTTGGGAGATATTAGCTAATGCCCTTCTGCTGGCATTGCCATGGCCCAATCTGTTCAAACGGCAACACCCTTTGGCAGTTAGCTCAATTAGGTTGTGAATGGAAATACCCCGGGTTATGTATTACTAGTGTGCCCTTTCGTAATGCTTCCCATGCTGCTGAATTATCTTGAGATTTATCCCAGTATTTAGCAGGAACCTGGTCAGAAGAATTTGACACATTGGTCCAACAACTAAGACGGGAAATCGTGATGATCAACACCACCCGTGTGGACCTGTTTTGCGTCCTGGCTTTCTTCGGCCCTCTCCTACTTCAAGGAATGGGTGGGAATAGAAATGTTTGGCATTTTTTTGCCTGGCCGGGTGTTGTTTTTGTCTCTGGCTCATTTGTAGACTCAAAGCCCAGCATACCAGGGATCGAAAATTAGTTGCGCGGGCCCTTATGGCCATGGATGCTGGAGTGTCTCCACAAGCTTGGCTCACTGCCCTTAAAGAATAGATCCTCTAGTCCACAGCCATTGCACCCCTAGAGCCTTAATAAGGCTCATTGCACCAGGGATGGTGTGGACAGAGATTGTCAGTCTCTAAGAGCAATTAGGACCCCTCCACATGGCCTTTGCACCCCCTGGGGAAATTACGTTGCCCCATTGCACTAGGGAAGGCATGTGTGAGATCTCGATAGCACAGCCTTTGCACCTCCCAGGAACAAAAAAAGGTTCCATTGCACGGGAGAAGGTGTGTTATCGATAGCAGGCATCCTTCGATCGGTCCACACATCATGAGGTGGGGGCCTGAACGGGAGTAAGACCACCAATATTGCTCTGGTCATATTATAATAAAAAGGGGGAAATGTAGGCGGCCGCCCGCAGGACGCCATTACAAGATGGCGAACTTCCTCTTTCTTGTATACCTTATTCGGGCATACGCCAGCTTGGCGGCTGCACTCCAGCGCACCTGCTCGTTCCCTAGCCAATCCCGTGGCTCCAACACTGAGGCGAGGTCTTTTGAGCCTATGAGACCGTGACCCATTGCCTAGTAGGATATATAAGCAGCTGTCCCTTCCTGCCCGGGGCCCCTCACCTTCAGCTCTCCCTTCAACCAAGAGGCTCCAATAAAGTGTGATCTGAGAAGAATCCTCGTGTGGTTACTGTCTTTCCTGCGGGTCGGGATTGGCGCGCCACAGTGCATTTTAATATTTATTATGAAGATCTTAGTGCATTTTAAGTAATTAAAAATTTAACTGCCGAGAATATCTACCCAAAGAATTAATTTATTCTAGAAGACATATTTAAAGTAGAATTTTATAATGTTGTTGTTCTAAACTAAAGCATAAACTCTATTAATAGTTTATGTGGTTTTAAATTTTACAATTATTTTAATTGTCTTGATTTTAACAACATAAATGCAAGTCTTTATATTACAGTTGATATTATAGGATAATAAATGCCAAAATATGACAAATATCACACATAAAATAGTATTTGTCCAAAGGATAAAGTAAGTAACAGCATGCAAAGTTCAAATAACAATGACTCACAAAGTTAAGAACTCACTATCATTAATTTTTAGACATAGTAAGTTGTTCGAAAAATAATGCAAACCCCAACTGATTGAACAAGATGAAGGACCTGATGTACCTTCTTACCAAAAATAATAAAAATAATCAAAAGGGCAAAAAAGATGCAAAACACAAAACAACTTGACCTAATTTATGTTCATAAAAACCCTGCCTAACCATAAACGGATAAAGATTTTCAAGTACACATTTATAAAATATATTATATTACTAATATTAAACAGATATCGATATGGCACAAATCACATGTGTTCTCTAACTGGAATTATAATAAAGTAATAATAAAATTAGACAGTGAGAATAATGAAGGAAATCATGAAATATTTCAGTATTTGAAAACCAATATATTTAAATAACACAAAAGTCAAAAGATAAACAAGAGAAGTGAGAAAGGATCCTGAAGTTTAAAAAAAAATAGGTGAAAATAGTGTGCATGATGCTTAGATGTAATTATTGTGCTGTTTGAAAGGAAATTATAGTTCAAAGTATATCATAAAGAAAAGAGATCTCAAGTCAATGACTATGGCTCCTATCACCTAGAACTTACTAGCAACAAAAGACCAGAAAAGGAAGCAATAGAGGAATCTAAGGCAGAAATCAATGAAATAAAAACACATGGACAAGAAATAAAACCAATGAAACATAAAGATGCTTATTTTAGATGAATAAATTTCAAAATCCCCTGTGGATTGATCAGAAAGAAAATAAAACACAAAACACCAAGACTTGAGTAATTTTAACAGATTATATTGCTATTAAAGAAGAATATGATGTATGCAATTTAGTGACTTGATTAAAATGAATAAATTTCTTAGATTATTTACAGAGCCAAAATTATGTCAAAAAATGGATAACCTAAGGTACACACACATGCATGCACACACACACATGCACACACATATATGTGCACACACACACACATACTTGACTAACTGCAAATATGCATTCATCTCATACACACAAGAATACTTACATTTCACTGTACAAGATCAGAATTGTTTTTTACAAAAGTACAAAGGAATTATAAAAGAAAATATATGTTAATATTCCTCATGAAACAAAGATGTAAAAGGTCTTAATATTTAAATAAAGCTTACAATATATAAAATAACATATCAAAATCAATTAGAAAATTAGTCAGTATAATTCATTCTACAAATAAACTAAAAGGAAAACATATGCCTCAATAGAGGCATAAAACAATGTAAAATATCTCATATGTATTCCTAATGAAAAAATAAATTGTAACAAGTTATAACTAAGGGTTTGTTCAACTCAATACAAGTCATATGCATAAATTTTCATGGTTATCATCCAGGGTGATCCAGGTATGGTGGCTGATACGTGTAATTACTGTACTCAGGAGGATCAGAATTTCAAAGTCAACCCAGTTTATATGGTGAGATCAAGTGAAATATGAGCTATTGAGAATTTGTTCCTAAAAAGCCTATGTGAGGGATTAATAGTGAGAATGTATTACTTCTTCCTAAAGACTGTTAAGAAGGCACATGTGTTTTTTTTTTATTAATAATATAATTTAAAAATTTTACAAGTCAATCCCAGTTTCCTTTCCCTCCCCTGGTTCCTCCCTCTCTACCTCTCTTCCTCCCTCCCTCCCTCTTAACCTCTTTTCCCTGTGACATGCACCCTGGCCACCCTCCCCTCCCATTCGTGGACACATGGAGGGATAACCCTTTAATCTAGAGATAGGAGAGAAGTCCTAGTCCCTACTTCAAATGACTTGACAGATTTACAAGAAGGCACATGTTATCCACTCTTTCTAATCCTAGTAAGTATCATAATGGGAGTTTGGCCAGTTTATTAAGGTGTTAAAATAAATATAAAATTAAACAAAAAATAAACCTATCCTGTTGAAAATCAGCATAATCTATGTAAAATATCCAAAATATTTATTCTAAAAACCCTAGAATTAAATTTAGTAAAGTACCATCTACAATGTCAATATATAAACATCATATTAATATATTTTAGCAGAGATTTTCTCTTATATGAAATATATATGTGAATGAATAGAAAGTAAGAAAGGAAGGGTACCAGTGGGAAAAGCAAGAAGAAAAAAGGGAGTAATTGAAACAAATGTAAGCAGTGTATATGTATGAGTTTACAAGTATGAGAATGTTATAAAGAGACCCATCATTGCATGCAATGAATAAGTATCAATTATAAAATGCTACGGTGGAACATCAACCCACACTTATTAAAGTATCTAACATTGGCAAGCTTAACACATCCTGATTGTTAGCATGGACCAAGAGCAGCTGGTACTGCATATAGTCTGGTGGGAATGCAAAATGTTTCATTAATTTAGAAAACAGTTTGGTATATGGTTTTTTGAAGCTATATAATCTGTTCATTTCCTTCCTAGATACTTACCCAAATGAAATCAAAGCATATGCACATACACAAAAGCTTGTTCATTAACATTCATAGTAATTTTGTTGGGAATCTCCCTGTGCTGAACAAGATCCAAGAACCCAGGCATTCATGAATATACATACTATTTATGTCTCATGATAACAATACAAAAGAATGAACACAGAATTTAGGTAAATCTCAAAGTCATTAAACTACGTGAGAGAAGTCAAACAAAAAACAAATGCATGTACAACTTAATTCATGCAAAATTCTAGAAACTTTAAACCAGTACTGACACTAAGTAGGCCCATGGTTGCTTCAGATATGGGAACGTGCAGGAAGAAAGTCTTATATTGGAACATAAGAAAACTTCTAGGTAGGATTCAACTTGAATTTAGTGATGGTTCTTCAGTTATAAACATGTCAAAAAATTTAAATAGTCACATTTTCATGTGTAGCTCACATATCTCAATACTATCTCCATGAAACTATAACGAAGCATTTTAAATAATATTGAATAAAATAATACTATAACAAGGATAAAAATTAGTTTTTCTATAGTTAAACAACTTTGTTTTGTGGGTTTTCTAAGGCCCATAAAATATATTACCTATATATAAATAAAAAATACTTACAAATGCTATTTATATATTGGCTATTTCTAAACTATTTTATTAGAAACATGTAATTAAAATCTATGGTTATAGCAGTCCATTTGTCTGGCACAATAATTTTCTAGTTGTGAATTAATAAGCCTTCTGTTAACTGAGCAGAAATATCAGTAAAGTTCCTGGAAATTATTTAGCACTAAGTAGTATGATCTCACAATGTATTCCCTCATTGTGATATAGTTATGACTGTACCTCCATGGAACCATACATGAATTTGGCACAAGCAGAGATATTGCAAACAATCATGTATAATTTTGGAAGATATCAACAAAGAACATGATTTTACTTGTTACTTAACATTAATAAGGCTTTGTTCCTTTCAGCAGTGGATAGATATCAAAATCAAGCTATGTTTGGAAACTTATTTCAGTTGCTATGACAAAACCTAAATAGTTAATCTAGAATAAGACATGTGTTTCCACATGTAAGATAATAACATGCATCCAGTCTTCTAGATATCCATTAGATACTTGAGATACACATTTTAAAATGTGTTGGCTTAAGTATTCACCAAGTAATAACTCTTATGTACCAAGCACTAATGTAATCTACTGCAATTGTCAGACCATGGATGCTAGACTGAACTTTTGGTTTTGAGATCTCTTTCAAGTAAAATAATGTTCTATATGGGGCCTGAACAATGATGAGTGTTATGTAGAGTAGAAATGTTGTATAGTCAGTTTTACAGTGGAGCTAGCCTTTTTGCTTTGAAGATAAGTGACTGCTTATGCAGGGAACAAGGATAAATTATGGTAAGAGTGAAGTATCTTTTCATTTTCTGTTCACTTGCCATACTTAACAATTCAGATCCAAACAAAGCAAAATAAACGACAAATAAAACCTTAAGTAGAGTCAAAGTAAGTGTTCATGACAACGCAGGAGCATGGGGACCAAAAGCAGAGTGTTGATGTATGAGCACTATGTGGGAGCCCAGACAGTGACCCTATTCAAAAGCTTATCCCAAACAGAATGAGGAGGACTTTTATATAGGTCATGCGTGTGGACACAGACTGCTGTGTGAGACCAGAGTGCACGTGCTAAGAGGAGAATATCTTCAACAGAAGGCTGTCTGCATACAAAGAAACACAAAAAACATGCCAGGTGTCCATTAGATTTAGAATCATTGGTATGATTCGTGGCTTTTAATGTGAATACATAAATAGAAAATAGAAGATTGTGCAAACACTGGGGGAGCCCACCCAGGCAGACCAGATTGTCCAGAGTCTGCCAGCATCCTGTTCCTGCCTCCATCCAAGGAGGGAGCCCGCCTTCCAGTCCCCTGCTTGGAGCCTTCTGAGGACAGGGAACTATGCACAGGTTAACCCATTTCAGTGAACCAGCCTATCAGCAGTCTGCCAGTGCCCTAGTCCCACCTCCACCCACGGGATGAGAAGAACCATCGAGTATTAGACCTGGTTGCACCCACCACAGCAAGAGAACTTTGGTCGCATACCCACAAGGAGAGGGAGAGACCCCACTGGTATGTACTGGAAGATGGAATGGGTAGAAGAAAGTATAAGAAGAATACAGTCAACAACAGAAAGAACAATATGATGCCCCAAAGTATAGGGACTCTGCACCAGCAAGATTTGAACATCCCAACACAAAAGAAGCAGAAGAGAACAACTCTAAAAACAACTTCATGAAGATGATAGAGACACCAAAAGAGGAAGTGAAAAAAATTCTTTAAAGGAATGGAAGAAAAAAGCGAACAAAAAAATTGCAAGAAATAAATCACTAAAAGAAAGAAGGAAGGTCAAGAAAAAACAATCAAACAGACGAAGAAAACAATTCAAGCAGTTCATGACCTGAAAACTGAAACAGAGACAATAAAGAAAACACTGAGGGAATGCTGGAAATAGAAAAGCTGGGTAAATGTTCAGGAACTACAGATGCAAGCATAACCAACAGAGTACAAGAGATGGAAAGAGAGGCTTTCAGGCTTTAAAGATACACTAGGAGAAATAGATTTATCAACCAAAGAAAATCTTAAGTCCAACAATCCCTAACACAAAATATCCAAGGAATATGAGATAATGTGAAAAGGCCAAACTTAAAAATAATAGGTGTAGAAGAAGGTGATGAAATCCAACTCAAAGGTACAGAAAACATATTCAACAAAATCATGGAAGAAAACGTCCCAAACCCCCCCCCCAAAAAAATGACCATGAAATTTTCTTACAGAATAGAGAGGACCACAAAAATGTTCCCTCACTACATAAATATCAAAATACCAAACATACCGATAAAGGAAGAATATTAAGAGCAGCAAAGGAAAAAGGCCAAGTAACATATTAAGGCAAACCTTTCAGAATTACACCTGACTTCCCCATGAACACTCTTGAAGACCAGAAGGTCCTGGATAGATATTGTACCAACAAAAAAAGACCATGGATGCCAGCCCAGACTACTATAGCCAGCAAATGTTTCAATTACTATAGCTGGACATACCAAGATATTTCATGACAAAACCATATTTAAACAATACTTATCAACTAATCCATCCATACAGAAAGTTCTGAAGGAAAACTCCAACCCAAGGAGGTCAAATACACCCACAAAATCATAGGCAATAGATAATCCCACTTTACCAACAGCCAATGGGGGGATATGCACACATAATAACCACCAACACTAACAAATCCAAAACAAAAAGAATTAACAATCAATTGTTATTAACATCCTTCAATATTAATGGTCTTAACTCACCTATAAAAAGACACAGGCTAGCAGAATGGATACAAAGAATCCATCTTTCTCCTGCATACAAGAAATGCTCCTCAACTTCAAAGACAGATGTTACTTCAGAGTTAAGAGTTGAAAAAGGTTTTTCAATCAAATGGACCCAAGGAACAAGCAGGAGTAGCAATCCTAATAAATTTTCTCTTTAAACTAAAATCAATCAAAAGAGATTTTTAAAAAGGTCATTTCTTATTCATCACAGGAGAAATCCATCAAGATGAAATCTCAATTCTGAACATCTATGCCCCAAATACAAAGGCACCCACATTCTTAAAAGAAACATTACCAAAACTCAAATCTCACATAAAATCTCACACACTCATAATTGGAGATTTCAACAACCCACTGACAACAATAGACAGGCCCACCAGACAGAAACTTAACAAAGAAACAAAGAAACTAACACAAGTTAGGACCCAGTTGGGTTTAAAAGACATTTATAAATGTTCCATCTAAACACAAAAGAATGTACTGTCTTCTCAGAACAATGGGGAACCTTCACTAAAATTGACCACATACTCTGGAATATATCAAACTTAAACAGGTACAAAAAATTGGAATAGTCCCCTGTATCTTATGAGACCACCATGCTTTAAAGTTAGAATTCAACAACAACACAAATTGAAGACACCCTACAAACTCATGGAAATTGAACAATGCACAATTGCACCACTCCTGGATGAGGGAAGAAATAAAGAAGAAATTAAAGACTTCTTAGAATTCACAGAGAATGAAGACAGAACATACTCAAACTTTGAAAGCAGTACTAAGAGGAAAGTTCATAGCAGTAAGTGCCTACATGAATAAACTGGAAACTAGTGATATTAGAGAATTAACAGCATAACTGAAAACTCTAGAACAAAAAGAAGCAAGAAGTAGATACTCATATTGAGGGCTGAAAACAAATTGAGGGAAGAAACAAAGAAAACAATACAAAGAATCAATGTAACAAGGAGTTACAAGATAGATAAACCTTTATCCAAAGTAACCAAAACACAAAGAGAGAATATGCAAATTAACAAGATCAGAAATGAAAGGGGGGATAAAAACAATGGACATTGAGGAAATTGACAGAATCTGCAGGTCATATTTTGAAAACATGAACTCCACAAAATTCAAAAATTCAATGGAAATGGACAATTTTCTGGATAGATATCACTTACCAAAATTAAATCAAGAACAGAAAAGCAATTTTAATAAGCCAATAACCTAATGAAATAGAAGCAGTCATCAAAATCTCCCAACCAAAAACAAACAAACAATCAAACAAACAAACCAGCAGGCAAGATGGTTTCAGTGCATGTTGCGGCAGGTCTCACCCTGCCGGCCTCCCGATCCTGCCACCAGTCCCGCAGCCACGTGTGCCCCAAATAACACTCAGAGACTCTGTATTTGATACAATCCTGTTGGCCAGTTACCATTATTGTTAATGGGCTAGCTCTGTCTTAATCATTAACCCATTTCTACTTATCTAAGTATTTCCACGTGGTCGTCTTATCGGGGAGCCGCGGCTGGCGTCCTGCTCCTTCCCTGGCTACATCTCGACTCCACCCTACTACTTCCTCTTTCCTCCTTCTGGGCGCCTAGCCCCGCCTATCTTGTTTCCTATTGGCCACAGGGCTTTATTAACCAGTATGAGAAACATATATACAGAATAACATCTCCCATCATCTCCTCTTTTCTGTCTAAAGTAAAAGAAGGGGTTTAACCTTAACATAGCAAAATATAACATACAATAGTTATCAAATAAGAATCACAGTAAACAATATTTAGTCCATTAACATTTTGTAAGACTTTAAGAAAATATCATCTATCCTATCTTTGCGAGTCTAAAGTCCTATATGTAACTTATCTTTAATCCTAACTAAGGAAAACTATAACTATAACTATCTGTCTTCAATCCCTTCAAAGATCACAGAAGGATAATATATAAACTCTAGAAATGACAGAGACAACTCATTGCCTGGTCAGTCACCCGAAGTTCTTCTGTAATGTTCCATCTTCAGCCCATAGGCCATAGTGTGTGTCCAGACTCCTCAACAAGGCAGGAAACTTTAAACTGTCCACCTGTAATGGCAGTTTGTCAGTCACTTTTCTCTGTGTCCTGTGGACTGTCTGGCTGTCTGGCAGCCTCTTCCATGAAGCAGGAATCCTGTAGCAATGTCCATCTTGAATCAGCAGTCACCTCTTTGTGGGTCCTGCATGTCCAGTTTCTACAACATAAAGTCAAACAGTCCAGAAGAACAGTACCTTGCTCAAATGGCTAGTCTTGCCATATTAGGAGCAAACTCCATAATGTGTTTCTTCGATGTCCATCTTCCTTTCTTCTGTAGGTGGTGTTACCAGGAGCAGTTGTGCCTCACTGTCAAGAAAAACCCTAAACCATTTTAAATGCCATATTCTGTAGGTCTTTGAAAGGTTTGAAGAATGCCTATCCATCTCAAATACATCTCTGTATATCTAGAAATCCTAACTAACTTAACTCTAAGTTTTGACTATCATAGGTAATTCTCTAATCTGTACTAAATTATACATTACATTTTCCAATGAGCTATATAAACACAATACCTAAACAAGAGGAGAAATATACATATTACAAAATTGACCTTAAATTGTATCAATAAAAGAAAATCCATTTCAAAGCAAAGTATTCATATCTATACCATAATTCCCTTTTTACCTTTAAAAAGATTGTTTGTGGTTATAGCCATTTATAACCAAGTCCATTTAAATGAAAACAAACATTTATAAACAATATTTGGGAATATGGGCGTTGTTCTTTCCAAACTACTTCCTGCTGGTAGAGGGCGCTGTCATAGGGGTCCAAAGAAGATGCAGAAATCTTGCCAGTAGTGTGCAAGGCTTTGTCTCAACTGCTTTGAATGTTGGATCATCTGGGGCCTAGTTTCAGGGGGTCTGGCTTGATCAAACCACATAAGTCTGGAAGAAATCCATAGCTTTTCATTTTCTGTGGAAACAAAAATAGAAATCTTTTTCCCCAGTAACTTGTCCTTAGGCTTAAATTTAGGAGTCAAAGCATTTTTAAAATATATAAATTGAATTAATCCAGCAGTATTTCTTTTATCAGCAGTTGTTATTTTCTCAGCAATCAAATAATTTAAAGACAACAGAAGCGCGTATAATATCCAAAATCTCTCTGTGTTTTCCATCTTTACGTGGCTTTTTTATTAGTCTATTTATTCTATTTCTATTTTTACATATTTTGAGACAGGGTTTCTCTGTATAACTTTTATCTGTCCTGGAATTCAGTGCATACCAGGTTTGCTTTGAAATCACAGAGATCTGCTTGCATCTGCCTCCCTAGTGCTGGGCTTAATGGTGTGCACCAACACAGCCATCCATTTAATTCCTTTTTTCTTTTTAAACCATTGTATCCGGTTTCTTTTTCTCTCCCAAGCCAGCGTATTTTTTAAAACACAGTGTAAACCTTTATTGCAGCTCTCCTACACACCAATGAATTGTTAGCAGAGCTCTTTAAAAGCCAGGAGGCTTTTTGCCGCTTATGCTAATTTTGGAAACTTCCCTTAAAGGAGCCCCGCAAATCTCTGTCTACAGCAAAACAAATCCAATCAAGAAAATGCTGCTACCAAGAAGTCTTGCTAGTCTCTGTTCCTTTGTTTTTAAAAATTATTTTTTAAGCTTTTGTTAAGTTTTAAGTGAAAGTTCTCACTCCCGCTTCTGACACCATTAAGTTACAGCAGAAATTCAAAGAAGACTTAATACTCCTCAATGTGTTCCACACAATACAAGCAGAAGGTCATTGCCAAACTGATTTTATGAGGCTACAATTACCTTAATACCCAAGCCACACAAAGACACAACTATGAAAGAGGACTCCAGACCAATATCCTTCATGAACATTGATGCAAAAATACTCAATACAATACTGGCAATCACATCAAAGAACACATCAGAGAACACATCCACCATAACCAAGTAGGCTTCATTTCTCAGATGCAGAGGTGCTTCAACATACTAAAATCCATCAATGTAATCCACTATGTAAACAAAAGAAAAATCACATATACATTTGACTAGATGCTGGAAAAGCATTTCACAAAATTCACCACTCCTTCATGATAAAGGTCTTGAAAAGATCATGGATAACAGGGACATATCTAATCATAATAAAAGCAATATACAGCAAACCAACAACCATTATCAAACTAAATGGAGAGAAACTCAATGCAATTACCCTAAAATCAGGAACAAGACAAGGCTGTCCACTCTCTCCATATCTCTTCAATATTGTAGTTGAAGTTCTAGCTAGATCAATAAGAAAACAAAAGGAGATCAAGGGTGTACAAATTGGAAAGGAAGAAGTCAAATTCTCACTATTTGTTGATGATATGATAGTTTAGACAAGTGCCCCCCCCCAAAAAAAAACTCACAGGGAACTCCTACAGCTGATAAATACCTTCAGCAAAGTGGTAGGATACAAGATTAACTAAAAAAAAAAAAAAAAAGATAGTAGCCTTATACTATATACAGATAATAAAGGGGCTGAGAAAGAAATCAGAGAACCATCACCTTTTACAATAGTGACAAACAACATAAAATATCTTGAGGTAATGCTAATCAAACAAGTGACTGACCTGTATAATAAGGACTTTGAATCTTTAAAGAAAGAAATTAAAGAAGGTATCAAAAAAATTGGAATGATCTCTCATACTCTTGCATAGGTAGGATTAACATAGTAAAAATGGCAATCTTGCTAAAAGCAATCTACAGATTTAATGCAATCCCCATCAAATTAAAGAAGGTATCAAAAAAATTGGAATGATCTCTCATACTCTTGCATAGGTAGGATTAACATAGTAAAAATGGCAATCTTGCTAAAAGCAATCTACAGATTTAATGCAATCCCCATCAAAATCACAGCGCATTTCATCACAGACCTTGAAACAACAATACTCAATTTTATATGGAAAAACAAAAAAACCTAGGATAGCCAAAACAGCCCTGTATATAAAGGAAGTTCTGCATCACCATCTCTGACTTTAAGCTCTATTATAGACCTCTAGTATTGAAAACAGCTTGGTATTGGTGCAAAAATAGACAGGAAGACCAAGGGAATCTATTTGAAAATCCTAATGAACACCTGATTTTTGAGAAAGCAGGTAAAATTACACAATGGAAAAAAGAAAGCATCTTCAATAAATGGTGCTGGCATAACTGGATGCTGACTTGTAGAAGACTGCAGATAGATTCATACCTGTCACCATGCACAAAACTTAAGTCCAAGTGGATCAAAGATCTCAACATACATCCAGCCACACTGACCCTCTTAGAAAAAAAAATGTGACTTGCCCTTGAATGAATTGGTACAGGAGACTGCTTGCTGAACATAACACCAATAGCACAGATATGAGATCAACAATTAATAAATGGAACCCCCTAAAACTGAGAAGCTTCTGTAAGGTAAAGGACACAGTCAACAAGGAAAAAACAGCAGCCCACAGAATGAGAAAGATATTCAACAACCTCACATGTGGCAGAGGGCTGATATCCAAAATATACAAAGATCTCCAGAAGCTAGTTACCAATCTCCAAGTAATCCAATAAAAAAAGTGGGATGTATATCTAAATACAAAAATCTTAATAGAGGAATCTAAAATGCCTGAAAGACACTTAAGAAAGTACTCAACATCCTTAGCCATCAGGGAAATGCAAATCAAAGCAATTCTGAGATACCATCTTATTCCTATTAGAATGGCTAAAATAAAAAATATGAAAGACAGTGTTGAAGAGTATGTGGAGAAAAGGGAACACTCCTCCACTGCTGGTTTGAGTGCAAACTTTTACAGCCACTTTGGAAATCAGTATGTCAGTTCCTCAGGAAAAATGGGAATCAGTCTACCTCAAGATCCAGCAATTCCACTCTTAGATATATACCTAAAAGATGTGCATTTATACAACAAGGACTTCTGTTCAATTATGTTCATAGCAGCATTATTTGTAATAGCGAGAACCTGGAAGCAACCTAAATGACCTCAACTGAAGAGTAGATGGAGCATTAAAAAAACAATGCAATCTTGAAATTTGCAAGCAAATGGGTATAACTAGAAGAAACCATCCTGAGTGAGGTAATCCAATCACAAAAAGACAAACACTGTATGTACTCACCATATATGGTGTTTAGTCATAGAGCAAAGAATTAATCCACACTGCCAGAAACACTAGGAAGTAAGGAGGATCCTAAGAGAGGCATACATAGACCCCTGGAGATAGGGAAAGGGACAAGATCTCCTTAGCAAATTGTGAGCATTGGGGGAGCGGAGAGGAAGTTAGACGGAAGAGGACAGGAGAGGAGCAGAAAGATTGAGTCAGGGAAAGAATAGAGGAGAGCAAGAATAGAGATACCACAATAGAGGGAGCCATTATAGGTTTTAAGAGAAATCTGGTACTAGGGAAATGTCAAGAGATCTACAAGGATGACCCTAACAAACAATCTAAGCAATAATGGAGAGGCCACCTTAAAAGCCCTTCTCAGATAATGAGATTGATGACTACCTTATATACCATCCTAGAGCCTTCATCTTGTAGCTGGTGGGAGCAGAAGCAGACACCCACAGCTAAACACTGAGCTGAACTCTTGGAATCCATTTGAGACAGTAATGAGCAAAGGGGTCAAGACCAGGCTGGAGAAACCCATAGAAACTCCTTACCTGAACAATAGGGAGCTCATGTACTGTGGTCTGATAGATGGGAAACTAGCATAGGACCAACCCAGATTCCCTGATTGTGGTGTTAGGAGAAATAGACAGTTTATGGGGCCTCTGGTAGTGGATCAGTATTTATCCCTAGTATATAAATGAACTTTGGGAGTCCATCCCACATAGAGGAATACTCCCTCAGCCTAGACACATGGGGAGAGCCTAGGCCCTGTTTCAAATGATATGACAGACTTTGAAGACTTCCCATGGAAAGCTTCACCCTCCCTGGGTAGTAGAAAGGGGATTGTTGGAGGTTGGTGGGGGGAACAGTGGGAGGGTGTGGGAACTGATATTGACATGTAAATCAAGCTTGTTTCAAATTTAAATAAAAAAGTATTTACAAAGAGGAAAACTATGGGGAAAATAGAAAATAGAAATAAATATGATGACAAATTAGGATTACAAACAAGATTACATATGTGTATATTTACACATACAAACACAGTATCTTTTCTCCAAATCTTTCATATATAGACATATGGTAATGGTATTGTCTCAACTACCATGACTGTACCTATTACACAATCATGTTCTCTGGTCAGCGTTTTTCTTTAAAATTAATAAGATCCTCTTAGCCTTCAGTAATAAAAATACAAAATGAGTCTGGGCAAACTTCTTGTGACTAAAAGTAAGGGAGTACTGGAAGAAAGTGGGAAAAGTAAGGTCACAGGCAACTACCTGTAGATCACATTGCAGAACTATAAGCCAACTGAAATATTAAACTAAAGAATTACAATAACTTATTAAATACATGAATCCATCCTGATATCACATAAAAATATTAAATTTTTCATGAAAAATGTTTTTCTTCAATCTCAAATTGTGGCCCCAAGACAATTCTTAGTACAATTTACAAGAATATGTTTTTCAGATATCCTCATGAGTGATCAAAATTAATGTCTCAAATAATGCAAAAAGTTGAAATTTTGTGGCAAGTTCTTAGAAGCAAAATGAACAAAGCATGATTCTGATACTAATACAGACTAAGACATATGGCTTGGTTGGGAAATATGTCCTAATTTAGAAACATTATACAAGTCAAGCATATAATCTTCAAAATTGTGGGTATCTTGGAAATCAATGAAGGTGGGAAACCTTCCAGAATGGAGAAAATAAAGAGATGTCATCTCAGGGTACATACAGGTGGAACTTTCAGGTGTGAAATAAGTTTCTATGAAGATATACTCATATTCATTTATTTTTAATTGTATTATGTTTATGCCTCAGTGTCCTGGAGTAGCTTTTTGCATATTTATGCAGTGCCGTTGGAGACCAAAAGAGGGTGTTGAATCAAAAAATAGCTGGATGACAGCCAGCATTGAGATGTTAATATCAGAAAAAAATAGGCTTTATAACACACACACACACACACACACACACACACACACACACACACACAACCTCTCACTAAAGTTAAAGGGGGGGATATCTGATATGCTGATCTTAACAGGAACATAATAATATATAAAAAGGGGAATATGATGCCTGACAAAGAACACATTTTTTACTGTAATATGTTCAAAGATATCAAAATGTATAAAATGGCTATTGAAGACTTTAAGTGGGTGATTAAAAATAAATATATATATGTATATATATATGTGTGTATATATTATATAGATACACACACATATATGTGGACACATAGATGACAGACTGATACTGATATTGATATAGATATATATGGACAATTGATCTTTGATATGAAACATTATGCCAACTTGTCAAAGTACAAGAAAGAAAAAGAATTTTAAAATCTGAAAGACAATAGATCCAGGTCACTTTTAAGGGAAATACCTAAGACTATTTCTAAGTAAGCTAGTACAGGATAGGTTGGTATAGAATGATGTATTTCAAGCCCTGAAGAAAAATAACTGCCAACCAAGGTTACTTTACTTAAAATAACTAGAAGGAAAGAATTAATCATAATCAGAACATATGGAAAAAATAGTCAAAATATATAGTACAATGACCAAAGAAATAAACAGTTTAATGTTTGGAAAATGAAATAATATAGTCAAATTTTATTAAGAGAAAGAGTACTAATAAAATTAAAAATGAAAATGGATATGCTGCAAGTAATACTACAGAAATTCAGATTGTTACTTTGGAAAACTACATGCTTATTAATTTGACAAAATCTAAAAGAAATGGTGGACTCTTGAAAAATTATCTAATTGAATCAAACAACTATGAAATATAACTAGAATATAGCTAATAAGTACTTGTCAGCTACAATAAGTTTACCAATGAAGAGAAGCTCATGACTAAATGGATTCACCATTAGGTTTGACCTGATTTCTAAAGAAAAGCCAACAGATACCTCTCTCAAACTATCCCAAAGAATTAAAAAGATGAGGACTCTTTACAAGAGGATAGCATTACTCTGTTGTCCACACCTAACAATGACATACACAAAATTAAATTACAGTTCAGTGCTATTGATAATCATGGGTTCAAAGATCTTCAAGGTACTATCAAAAAGAATTAAATAGCATATTGAAAAGATTAAGATGGTTTCAGACTTGAAATGCAAGGACTGTTAATCATACACAAATTAATTTATTATTTAAAAGACCGAAGATTAAAATTTATAAATAATATATTCAAAATAATTTACTAAAATTAAGAATTGATTAATAAGAAAATTCTTGAAAAATTAGGCATAAAAAGATCATAGTCAGAACATAAAAAAACATAATAAATAGTCAGCACCAATTGAAGATAAGTAAGGAAGGCATGACCTATAGTAGTGTCATCAACACTCACTGCATTTACCCAATGTATTACTAGAAACATTAGACAAGGAATCAGTCAAGAGAAAGAGATAAAAGGCATAGAATTAGTAGGGAAAGTGATCAATTTGACACTGTAGATTATATGACTGCATACATAATAAAAGCTAAGGATCTTATCATAACTCAAAAGTGAATTTAGTAGACATCTTTACAGCAACAATGAGTTTGTTGTGAAATAAGTTACAAAGGCAATCCAATTTAAAGGAGACACATACACACGTGTAAAACAACATAGAAATAAATTTAACAAAGAACTTTACAATGAAAATTACATAACAATGAATAATCTTAAAACACTAGTATATAGAAAGGTCTCCCATGTTCACAGACTAGAAGAATTAATATTGTTAAAATATCATTACTAATCAATCATTTATATATTAAATACAACATCCATCAAATTATCAATGATGTTCCTTTATATAACTAGGAAAACAATCTTAAAATTTGTAAGGAATTCTAAAAGATTCTGAATAGCCAAAGCAATCTTAAGTCAAAAGAACAAAGCTGGATGTAAACCATAGTAACAATGTATTGTATTGGCCCAAGAACAAGGCAAATGGACGAATGATACAGAATAGAAGATCTAAGACACAGACAATGAATTTTCAGCTATCTGAACTTAGGCAAATGTGACAAAAAAAAAGGCACACTGAAAAAGTACTGGCCTCTTTCACCAATAGTTCTGGGGAAACTGTACATCTCTAGGCAAAAGATTAAATCTTGACACCTATCTATCACTTTGTACAAAAATCAATTTAAAATTGATCAAAAAGCTTACTTACACTCCACACCTAATATCGAAAAGCATAGCTAACTAAACACTTTTTTAAAAATTGGTACATGCAATGATTTTCTGTATAAGCCTGCAAAGAGCAAAGGAAAATTTCAATTTTTACAAAGACTATTACAACATACCAACAAAAAACCGAAAAATTCTTTTGGTATGATGAAACTTCTGCACTGCAGCAACAGATTTCTCCAGCTGTATAAAAAGGATCTAATATACAGAACATATAACCAATAGTAAACAGGGAATTCAATTCAAATATGTAAAAGATCTGAGTAGACAATTTTATGGAGAATAAATAGAAATGGTTATTAATTTATGAAAAACTAGTCAATAACATTAGGCATCAAAAAATAAGAAATCAAATCTATAATGAGATGCCATCTAACTCCAGTTAGAATGGCTATGAGTGTACTAATATAATAACAACAACAATAACTGTAAAACAAAATGACAAATGGAATTGAAGATGTGAAAAAGAAGGAATTTATGCAACTTTTTGATGGAAATGTAAACTTGTACAGTCACTGTAAAAACTGCATAACTGAAAGTAGAAATGTCATACATTCAAACTACACTGCTGTTAGATATACATCCAAAGGAAATGAAATCAATATACAAAAAAAGATACCTTCACACCTGGGCTTGTTGCAGCATTCTGCTCAATAGCCAAGATATAGTATACAGGTCTACAAATAGATAAATGGATAAATAAATTATGAATAAGATAACAACAGATGTGATCTATATGCAACATGCTTGAATATTTAACTGTGAACCTTGTTAATTTCCACAATTAATGTGTGTCAATACAAATCATTGTGCTTGAAAAAAATTTGGTAGTGAAAATGTTCTTAAGTTTATTTACAATGATGGTTGCACAATCTTGTAAATATACTACATTTTTATTTTACTTGCACCATGAAAATTTTATGATGTGCTAAATGTGCTTTATTAAAAATTGTTAACAAACAACCAACAAACATTAAGAACAAAAAGTTAATTAACATTAGTTAAATTAACCGACTTTTAATCCAAACAAAAACAAAAGAAGAATACTTCCTTGAAAGAGGGTATATTAATAAGTACAAATCCTACAAGTAATTTAATGATAGCAAGTTGGATAAGAAGTAAGCAGAAAGACGTTCAGGGACAAAGTGTAACATTATCTGGCAACTTATACATTCACAGTTCTGTGAAACAATTTTATTTCTGTGATTATTGGCTATATATTTTTTCTTTTATTGAAAATAGATTCTTTTCTCATAAAATATCTGTCTTACAGAAGACATAATTTTATTCATTCCTTTTACATTTTAACAACCTTCTTTGGTAATTTCATGCATATATATAATATTTAAATTACCTTCACGGTTCACATTCCTCTCCATCTCCTCTTATACAAAACACCCCTGCATCTTCCTCCAAACTTCATATCCACTGAGTTCAATTATGACTGTCCAATCTAGATGCATGTAGAAATATCCACTGGGGAAATGAGCAACATACTAAGAGCCATCCCCATGAAGAAGATTGATTCTCCCTCTCTCAGAACCACCAACTGCCACTAACTACTCAATGACAGATAAAACCTGTGGTCTTCCCCTTTGTCCAATGTAGAATGCTGCCTGGCTTGATCTTGTGCAGTTCTTGTGCAGGCAACCACAGCTGTTGTGAATACATGAGAACAATGGCTCTGTCATGTCGCAAAGAGAGTTTTACAGCACACCTCCATAATATTTAGTCCTATTTTTCTGTTCTCTTTTTGTGATACAAAGTTCACAGATGCCCACTTGCAGCTGGGTACTCATTCCCTGTATTTTTACTAGTTGTGAATCTCTTTGTTAGCCACCCTCCTTTGCAAAATGCTTCCCTAATAAGGGGGTAGGTGCTACATAGATCTAATGGTTCTAATAATAAGTATTTGGAAGAAGGCTTAATATTATATTTGTTTTGCAAAATAATGGTACTTGGTTCAGACCTAGGACCTATGAGATCCCTAACTATGATTCTTGGACATATGAGTTTCCTCTTGTGGAGCAAGTGTTAAGTCAATTGTAAACTTGCTGGTTCTTGGTTACCCCGTTAACATTCATGCATAACAACTGTTTTTAGTAAACTTGAAATCTTAGTATACATAGTCTTTTTAAAAAGAAGGCTACTATTCTTTGCAAGGCTCACTAATTTAAAAAAGGAAGACTGTCTGAGCTCAACCAACAACCGTTTACCTCTAATCCCAGAAAAAGTCATTAAAGCAGAGTTCTTAACACCTGCACATGAAGGTCTGACTGTGAGGTCTGGTATGGGAAAGAGCTACAGAATCACCTCAATTCTGGTACCTATGGAATAAATGATTAAAATGAAGTACAGGTCACTGGGTATAAAGAATAGAAGAACTGAAGCACATGGGCATTACATCTTGTGCAAAAATGAAAAATGATCTTAGAGTAGAAAGACTGCAGGAGAGATTCCATGTTCAATTGAAGGAAATAAGTAAGTAGAAAACAAACATGAATGTGAGAGCAGAAGGCTTTAACTTGTAAAGAAACTAACCTCAAAACTAACCCCAAAGATGTTGAGAAAGTAATAGATAGTAGAGAAATAGTAGTAACAACATTACCCATAGCTACAAATAGACTCAAGAGATCATGTGCTTGACTGGCCTTATTCTGCTATTGTATAAATATTTCTGGAAAGTCATCACCATAGCCAGAAACCTAAAGAAGTTCTCTGTTGTCTGGTCTGTCAATAAATTTAAGATATAAACAAATAATGTTCTTTAATTCTTTGTAGTGGGATATTCACTTTGTCTGCTTCTGTGGCACTGACCACACCCATTGAGGGGTGGAGCCAGGGGCGGAGTGACCTGTGGAACTAGGTCTGAGGAGGAGGCAGGGATCGCTGTCTTCTGGTGGGATGCAGAGAGAGGAACATCTGGTTCCAACTGCTGTGTTCATCTGTCTGTGTTGTGAGTTGTTTCTCCCTGAATAAACATCTATTTGGCCTATTTGTTTATCCTGACCCTTATTAAACCACAATATCTGGTGTCAGAAGCAGGATCAGGATTTTCACGGTATCTGGGTTTGACCCAGGCTGCAGAAGCCGCAACCCTTATCTCACCTTTCCCAAAGAGGCAGGGTCCCTTGCCTAACCAGGCAGACACACCTGCCCTAGAACTCCTTTTATCTCCATCGTGGTCCTGAGACCACTGCTCATCTTCTGCCCATTCCCTCAGATTGCATTTTCACAGAGCACTGCAGCACCAGCCCTGCTTTTGTGTTGCCACACAAGGCCCAGATTCGGCCTGCCCTGTTTGTGCGCTTGCGGGCTCCAGAGGTGGTGGCAGGCAGGCAGGCAGAAAACATACATGCTACAGTTGCAGGTGGGTCCTGTGGTTTCAACAATTTGTACAAGGCTCGTTTCACTCCTTCATTTAACAAAATTTTGCTTGCCTTAGTTTGTTAAAAGCTATTCTACAGGGACCAGGATCAGAAGGATCATCTGCTGCTGGAAGCTATTTGATGGTATACTTCCGGACAATATTTGGTGGTGTATTTCTGGGTAGAACTGGAATAAGAAGGATCCTCTGCTGCAGGATGCTATTTATTGGTACACCTCCAAGTGTAACTACAAAATGTTTAGATCTACAACTAAAAGCATCAAAGCTCCAGGACAGCAGAATTACACTTAAGGTAATTGTAACATCTTTTGTAATTTAAGCTGATATAATATCTGAGATCAATTGTTCCATAGCTATGGCAGATAATTTTACAATGTAGGATTTTAGGATTTTTTTATTTCATATATAGAAGGAATCTTAGCAGAAGAAAATTATGATTGGATCAATATATACACCTTTTTCATAATAGTAATTGGTTTTATCATTAATATGATATTCTTAAAGAAATGGTTTGAGATTAGCGCAAACAATAAGGAACTTGTACAAACCATAGGAAACTTAGTAACAAGGAATCAAAACATTGAAAATGACAGAACGCAAATACATAGAATGCTTAAGAAAAAGGGTTCAGAATATTGAAGATGGCAACAGAGAGCTGACAGGTAGAATACAAAACATGGAACATAAAAATGACCAAATAGAAAACAAAATTTGTTCCATGTCTGATGTTGACTCAACAACCGAAACAGAAAGAATGCAATGCATTAACACGCTAGCAGAAACAGCTCTTTCCTGGTAAGATGAAACTACTAATAAGGTTAAAAAACTGGAACATCGGATGGAAAGAGTAGTAGATAGAATCTCTTCCATATCTGAGGATAATGGCAAGCTAGCAGATAGAACATTTTTTCTGGAAGTCAGTTTACATGCCATTCAGATAATATCTAAGGATGAGAATATCAAAAACATGGAATTATTCGTAGTTGGAGAAAGTAAGAAACTGCCTGATGCAATGAAGGCTCTAGAAAGGGATATGCTTCAAGAAGTTCAGACACTCAAAGAAGCAATGGTTAATAGACTTCAGGCCTTAGAAGACCTTCAATCTGATACATCAGAAGAAGAGCTCCAGGTAACAGGGCATAAAAAAAAACTTAAAATTTTCTATGCCATTTAGGGTCAGGGGAGCTTTCCCTGTATCTATTAACAAAAAATCAGCAACGAAAAAACACCCAAAAGTGGTGTTGCTTATTAGTGGGAACCAATATGTATGAAAGATTTAAAAAGTATAAAGAAAGCACTAGTCTCTTATGACATGCACTCACCATATGTAAGCAATTAATATAACCATGGGCAAGGAATAAAAACGTAACCCCTAAGGATTGGGAACAATTAATATCAGCTGTCCTTGAAAACTCCTTTCAATTAGAATGGAGGGCTTTATGGAGAGAGGAAGCAAAGGCTCTTGAACTTCAGGGCTTAAAGAAAGGTTATGAAGCTCCCCAAGATAAAATTCTTGGTGAGGGTATTTATGCTGACCCAGAAACCCAAGCTGCCTATGATGAACATATCTTGTCTCTATGCAGTACAGCAGCTCTGAATGCTTGGATAAGATTCATGAACTAGGGGAGAGGATAGAATCTTATACCAAAATAAGGCAAGGACCAAGAGAATGCTTCAGTGTGTTTCTAGAAAGGTTGTCTAGAGCAGTACAATTAGAGGTAGCTAACATAGATTCTAGGTGAATACTCATAGAATCGTTAGCTTATGAGAATGCAAATCCTCAATGCAAACAAATGCTTTGGCCTTTAAAAATTCGATCAGCTCCTTTGGATGAATGGGTCCTATATACACTCAACATTGTGTATAATGGCAATAACACTGATCATGGGTAGGAGAAGCCATATCTAAAGGTTTGAGAAGACATTAAGATAACAAAATTATTAACTATGGTGACATAGAAGCTTGGATAGGAGAAGCCATTTCCAAAGGTTTGAAGAGATGTTAACATGTCAGATGTTATAACTGTGGTAAAATAGGACATCTAAAAAGAAATTGTAGGCAAAGCATCTCTAGAAATAACACTCCCAGGAATGATTCAAACAGAAGGCCTCAGCTTTCTGTGTTATGTAGAAGGTGTGGCAAAGGCAGACACTGAACAAATGAGTGTAGATTGACTAGAGACAAGCAAGGAAACCCTTTACCATCGGGAAACTTCTTGACGGGCCTCTAGAAGGCCACCATGTCAAAGGTGGTCCTAACATTTCCAGTCACAGTGGAGGACAATCTCCCACAGGACAATTAGAAAATCCTTTGCCTGTTGTAAAAACTCATACTGCTCTGGATTACAAACTAGTGACAGAAGTTGAATAAGACATGACAGAAGGAAATAAAAGACGTATATTTTGGCATACCTCTATAAACAGTCAAAGGCCTAGATTGATAGTTAAAATGAGTTAACAGACTGTTTGAAGGTATTTTGGCATACCTCTATAAACAGTCAAAGGCCTAGATTGATAGTTAAAATGAGTTAACAGACTGTTTGAAGGTTTACTGACACAGGGGCAGATGTAACCATCATAACTAATAAATCCTGGCCTCAAAAATGGCCCCTGTGGGAGGTTAATGTTCAATTCTTAGAGATTGGAACCCTGTCTAAGGTAAAACAAAGCACGAGATGGATTGAATGTGTAGGACCAGAAGGACAACGAGGAAGGTTGAAACCATATGTGGCTGATGTAGTGATAAATTTATAGGGTCGTGATCTATTACAGCAATGGAATACACAGATTAGCATTCCTCCAGTATTAGATAGGAACCACAAACGACCTCATGATTGTGGAAAAAGTGCTATAAAGTACAATACAAGGCAGTCACCAAATATCCAGTCTGTACAAAGACAGAATGCAAGTGCTGAACAAAGAGGAACCAAAAGCCCTACACTTAAAATAGTTAACAGAGGAACCTGTCTGGGTAGGGCAATGGCCTATGACCTCTGAGAAGTTAGATGATTTGGAAAAACAGGTTCAGGAACAGCTAATTCTGGGAATATTGAGGAATCAACCAACCCTTGGAATTCTCCTGTATTTGTTGTCAAAAAGAAATCTGGTAAATGGAGAATGTTTACAGACCTGAGAGCCATTAATAAAGTTATCCAGCCAATGGGCTCTTTACAGCCTGGAATGCCCTTGCCTTCCTTGATACCTAAAGAATGTCCTATTATAGTTATTGATTTAAAGGATTGCTTCTTCACTATAACTTTACAAGAACAAGATAAAGAGAAATTTGCCTTCACGGTACCTAATTACAATAGTTCTCAACAGATGAAGAGATATCACTGGAAAGTCTTGCCACAGGGAATGCTAAATAGCCCCACCCTGTGCCAATATTTTGTAAAAAAAAAAAAACCCACTGGAAGTAATTCATAAATAGTTTCCACATTCCATAATCTATCATTACATGGTGATATATTGTTAGCTAATTCTAAAGCAGAAATATTAGGAAAAATGTTTGAGAAAGTAAGGGAAGTTTTACCTCACTGGGGATTACAAATTACCCCTGAAAAATACAAAAGGGAGAGTCATTCAACTACTTAGGATATAAAATAGGTCTACAGAAAATTAGACCACAAAAAGTACAGATCAGGAGAGATCGCTACCAGACTTATAATGATCTTCAAAAATTACTAGGAGATATTTCTCAACTGCAAATCATTATTGGAGTAGGAGGGCATGATTTGAAAAACTTGAAAATGGCCATAAAAGGGGACAAGGATTTGAAAAGGCCACTGTCAGCTGAAGCAGAAAAGGAATTAGAATGGGTAGAAAAGAGGATATTAGTACATGTGGACTGTGTGGATTCAAATCTAGACTGTATTCTGGTTATATTACTATCTAGAGACTATCCTTCAGGGATTTTGATGCAGAGAGAAGACATCATATTAGAATGGATATTCTTACCACATAAACAGAATATAAAAGTAAAAACATATATAGAAAAGATCTCTGACTTGATCATAAAAGGTAAATTAAGACTTCATCAATTAACAGCAAGGAATCCAGCTGAAATTATAGTATCTTTAACTAATGAGGATATGTCCTCCTTATGGAAAGATAATGATCCAGCAATTCCACTCTTAGGTATATACCCAAATGACTCACATCCATGCAACAAAGACATGTACTCAACTATGGTCATAGCAGTATTATTTGTAATAGCAAGAACCTGGAAGCAACCTATATGCCCCTCAACTGAAGAATGGATAAAGAAGATGTGACACATCTACATAATGGGATACTACTCTGCAGAAAAAAATAACGGAATAATGAAATTGGCATTCAAGTGGATGGAACTTGAAGAAACAATCCTGAATGAGATAACCCAGTCACAAAAAGAGGAGCAGGGTATGTACTCATTCCTATATGGATTTTAGACCTAGAGCAAAGGATCATCCTATAATACATACCACCAGACGAACTGGGATACAAGGTGTATTCTAAGAGATTCATATATGGTCCCTCACAAAAAGGGGAAGGGACAAGTCCCCCAGAGCACAAGGGAAATGGGAGGGGCAGCAAATGGAGAGAGACTAGGAGAAAGAGAAGTGGAGGAGAGGAAAACATGTGTGACTAGATAGATTGAGTCAGGGTGAGAGAGAGGGGAGCATAAAAGAGGGAGCCATTATTGGTTTGAAGAGAAAACTGAACCTAAAGAAAGGTCTAGAGAACTACAAGACTGTCTCCAATTAATAATTTGAGCAACCATGGAAAGGCTACCATATATGCCCTTCCCTGATAGTGAGATCATCAACTGAATTTTCTACCATCATGGAGTCCTCATTTAGTACCTGTTGGAAGCAGAAGCAAACACCCATATCCAAACACTGAGTTGAACTAGAATCCAGATGCAGAGAGAGGGGACAAGACCAGGTTGCAAAAACTCACAAAGACAGCTGACCTGAACAAGGAGGAGCTTAGGCGTCCTAGACTGATGGCTAGGAACCTAGCAAGGGACTGACTCAGACCCCCTGTATATGGGTCTCAGCTAGAAGGACTGAGCAGTCTGGGAGACCTCAGACAGTAGAAACAGGATCTATTTCTGGTGCACAAATGGACCTTATGGACACATCCCCCATGGAGGGATACCCCCTTAACCTAGAGACAGGGGAGAAGTTTTAGTCCCTACTTCAAATGTCTTCACAGATTTACATGACCCAACCTGGATAGCATAGTCCTATAAGTGGAATGGGAGTGGAGGGATCACAGAGGAGGGTGGACAGGGTGCATGTCACAGGGGAAAGAGGGTAAGAGGGAGGAAGGGAGGGAGGGAGAGTTGGAGAGAGGAAGGGAAACGGAACTGGAATACACATGTAAAATTTTTAAATTATATTATTAATAAAAATGAAAAAAATGCTGCTGGATAAAATCAATATATATATATGTATGTATATGTATATACATACATACATACATACATACATACATACATACATAATGCTTTGTCTTCAAAATTTAAGCCTAAGGACAAGTTACTGGGGAAAAGGATTTCTAATTTTGTTTCCACAGAAAATGAAAAGCTGTGTATTCCTTCCAGACTAATTTGGTTTTATTGAGCAAATGAAGCAATGTCAATGAGACAATGAAGCCTTGCAGACTACTACAGCCAGGATTTCTGTATCTTCTTAGGATTCCCCCATGACAGTGCCCCCTACCAGCAGGAAGCAGTTTGGAAAGAACGACACCCAAATTCCCAAATATTTTTATATAAATGTTTGTTTTCATTTTATAAAAAAAGGTATGTATAATTATGTCCAGCATAAAATAAATAAATGTTGAAAAAAATAAGAACAAGTAAAACTGAAATACAAAGATGAAAGTTAAAGAACTTTCAAATGAGTCATTCACCCCTGTAATTGATAACTTTGGCTTTGAATTGATGAGCCTGAACAGTTTTTAATTCACAGTCATTTGTGATTTTATTTAACTGTAACGATTTAAAATTATATCCAACATATGAAGCAATCCTTCAATTTATTCCTTCAATGTTAAGCACATAGAATTTTATTTATAACATAGACTCATATACTGAACTCTTAATTTTCTGGATTATTTTATAAATGGCTATTTGCTAACATTAAATTAACCTTTCATAATATGCACAGTACAATCAAGAGTATAAAATGTGATTCTACAAAAATATATCCCAAGTTTCATCCTACTTTAATTTCCTCCCATGGGTAAGCTTATTTCTCTATATCTGTTCACACACCAACCTGTACAACACTTAAGAAGTCTTAGCACATGAATCTAACAGAACTGTTTCCCAAGGCTTTTGGATTCCACCAAATAGTTATTATGCCTTTTATTATGCCTTAATTATTTACCACTTCAATGTGTGATTTTTATTTCTTGTTAACACCTGAAGTCATAACAAGATGATAGGTTTAATTTTTCATTAATTCTATAGAAAACTGTTGCTCATAGTTTTGTTCCTTGTTCAATTTTAACAGCCCCCTGATGCACACACATTGTCATTTTGTCATGTATACACACTCTATTGAGAAGAAACAGAAAAGCTTGACATTCAGGGTTTTTTTTTCTATATATATAGATTAAATAGAGCAAAAGAATCTAACAACTTTGGAAAAAAAACAAGCTTCTTTTGCTTTAATGCACCCAGAAGATTTCAGATCAATACTTCACATTAACGTTTTAATTGAGAATTAACATCATCGTAATTGGAAGTGGGGATAAGCATCCTGATGTCTACAAGGTGGTTTGGAGAAAAAGGTCATTACACTGCAAGCACAAACATTGGAAAGGAAGACACAAATCATTTGTTTCCTTGGGCAAGGACACACAGTAAACACTTGGATTGGTGGTCAACTGTAATTTGCTTCTAAAGTCAGAATCTGGCAACATTGCTCTTGGGATTTATAGCAAAGCACACTGCCATGGTGACTTTGAAATCAAAGGATAAAAGAATAAAGGAAAATGTCATTAATTCTGAAAGAGCTAAGGTAGAAGGACTTTCCTCTCAAAGCACAGAATGTACTCGTCCTTTTCCCATCATACCCTGTAGCCGGTTGCAATCTTCAGCATGTTGTATTCCTAAATAAACCCAATTTGCAAAAGTCAAAAACATTCCAACCTAGGTTCTCCACAACGTTTTATTACTTGCCTCAAAATTTCCAGTCTATGCATTCTTAGCCTGAATAAAATAGACATTTCCTTCTCATTTTGATGAAAACAAACGCCCCCAAAATTATATTGTTTATTTGCTTCCAATACTGGAAATATTTAAGAACTTCTAATTCCCAGAAAACAGGAAAATTCCTGCTTCCATTATCCACCCTGTCTTTTAGTTCCAGCCTTGGGCCCACAGCAACCTCTTCCACTTTCAGGGAATAGGTGTGCTCTTCAAATTGAGCTTCCCTGGTGGAGTAAAGAGAATTGATGTGAAGAGGAACTTCTGTAGAAACCATCACAGCAGGGATATCTCTCTTTTCCCTGTTTATTGGATTTGAAAGTCTGCACAAGACATGCCCATTGGGTTGCTTCCCTAGGTGTCCCCTGAGCCAAGAGAGGACCCAGCCAGTGAGGCACCCTCAGCTCGGCCCCGCAGACCATGGTCCCCAACCTTCACCCCATTGTCAGTGCAATGTGCAGAATTGGGGCTCAAAGCAGTGACCTCAGCATTACTATCCACACCTCCTGAGTCCAAAGCACCTTTCCTTGTTCTGGAGGAAGGGCTCTTGTGGAAGCAGAGTTTGAAAAGTCCCAGCACTGTCATGGTCAAGATCACCAACACTATTACTGCTATGCTCACAAGTATGAAGACCACGGCGGAGGAGGAGTCAAATGTGGGGATCAAGCTTCCCGATGGCCTTGCCGTGACATTTGGCTTTGGTTGTGGCGATCTTTGAACAGTAGGTAAAGTACTCTGCGTTCCCCACTGAAGAATCTCAGGAATAGAAGTTGCAAAACTGTCTTGTCCGGTGACCTGGGGCATCTCTCCTAACTTCTCATGGACCATGCCTGGCCATGTTCTGTTTGTCACTGGGCTGGCTGGAGTGACTGATACGTGCCTAGCAGGTAGCTTGGTCCCTGCAAGGGTTGGCTGTCCTTCCCCTTGGGCTTTACAAGAGCTTCTGTCTTTCCCCAGCTCAAAGCCTGGGACACATTCGCAGGAGAAGCCTCCTAAGTGGTCTAGGCAGTCAGGGAGTTCCACGCACTTGCCAGCACGAAGGTACCTCCCAGAACAGGGACAGAGCAGGGCCCCAGGGAAAAGCCCATCCCAGCGAGCACTTGTATCTTCCTGGATGCAGGTAGCTGAGACAGAGAGGTCCCCACCGGGACATATCACACTCACCTCTGTCCCAGGAGGACTGAAGTCCAATGCGGAGCTGCTTAGCCTGAAGGGAGCTCGGAAACTTAAGTTAGAGGCGGATCCTGGGCGTGGCGCAAGGCACAGGGCTTCAAACTGATACTTGCACAGGTAGCCATTAGCGCGCAGGCGACAGCTCATCTCCTTCCAGCCTGCAGGCTCCACTCCCCTGGTGACCTGGAGCCCAGCGCACTTTCGCACTGTGCAAGAAAGTTGTGGCTCCTCCACCCAAGGCAGTGTGTTGTCCTCTGAGTCTCCTCCGTCCTGGGAGAGCCAGGAGAAACCCCTCAAAGGCTCTCTCTCGAGGGTACAGTGGGAACTTCCACGCTCCAGAGCCACCCAGAACAGAAGGTCCTTGGAGCCTCCGCCAGGCCCTGGACCTGAACGCAGAAGCGCGAGCACTGCCTGTAGCTCAGAGCCCGAGTGCACCGTGCTGAGAGTCCCACCGCGCAGGCTGCAGGCCTCCTCAGCTGCCCGCCGCTTGATGGTTGCGTGGTGCAGGCTGTAACAAGCCCCCGAGGCCGAACAGGCAGCGCGATCTGCGGTGGGGTGCTCGCCACTCCCTGGCCTGGGCCAGAATGCAGAACAGAGGAGGCACAGGGCAAGTGCTGGCCTCATCCTGGAAACTCGGGGTGCAGAAGTGCTCCCAAGTCTCTGACTTGTCCGAAGAAACCGAGCTGTCTCTGGAGTCACCGCCCTCTACAGCCCTTTCTACCACCATGTGTGCCTTCCTCTCCCCTCCCCTCCCCTCCCCTCCCCTCCCCTTCCCTCCCTTCCCCTCTCCTGAACCCTCATCCCCTGGCAGCCAAAAGTCCCCACCAGACTCCCTTACCCAACTGCTTCCCCTAGGCCTTGACAGGAAATGTGTCCAGAGCTCTGCCAGACTCTGTGTGGCCCTGATTTATTCAGGGGTCAGGAACGCAGCTGGCGCCTCAGCTCTGGGAAAACTCTGGGCCAACTGGGTCCAGTGTCCCGCTTAGATAAGCGGAGAAAAGAAAGTTGCCACTGAGATCAAGTGAGTCTCTTTCCTTGCTCACGACTTATCTGTACATTGGATCTCAGAATGCAATGATGATCATGGGCAGGAAGGAGCTGAGCAGAGGAACTTGCCTGTGACCATAAGCCCACACCCGCCCATTGTGTTTGTGTCCAGGACTGTGGAGTTGGCGTCAGGATGATTTGTAGACTGTTCCAGGCTTGGGCAGGTTTCCTGAGCAAGGAAGGGATATTGTGAGAAATGCTCATGCCTCTTTCTGAGGCTCACTGTTAAACCAGGGGTTCTCCTTCTTTACTACGTCAGAGGAAATCCAGTTGTGCTAATTGCCAGTCAAAGATGCCAAAATTCCTTTGGGATTTTCCATGGGAAACCACTTCTCTGGTCAGCACTTGCCTAAAAAGTTTAATTTTTACTTCCATTTGTTTATCTGTAAAATACCTATGTTGGCTGATGGGGTGGGATGGGATTTACGCTGCGGTGACACATAGCTTCAGGTCCTGTTAGCTTATTAAGCTTCCTCACCACTGAATAGCCTCAAAAATCCTTCAGACTATTAGGTTATATGCAAATGAATGCATGATCTTATTAAGGCCAAGAACAACTGTGTGTGATTTTAACCTTGAACTATGTAAATATCATTGGTCCCATAATTGTCTGCCAGTATTTATAGCAGAAAAGTATAAAAGGGATATGAAGCTCAAAAAAAAATCTGTTTTAAAATAAATTATCCTACTACAATACACATTCTATCTTGGAAAATAATACTCTGTAGATGAGAGATGATTCAATCAGCCACTCCAGGTTCCAGTGGCTGTATTCTTTTAATGTACACATAAGTTCAGTTGGAAGCAGGGAAGAGTTAAAAAAAAGAAAAGTTTGAAAGAAAGTTTAAAGTCAGCATATGAATGCTGTTTTATGTTTGTAGCAAGGTAGAGAATTTTATATAGCTTTATAAAATGTGTCATTTGTCTGTCTTGACTCATGATGGCAAATAGCCTGTACTTAGAAACAGACAGACTTTCAGCTTACCCCTTTTAAAGGTGCACCACGCTTATAAATTGTCCATAATCAGAGTGAAAGTTGCCATCTCTATCCCACCCAATGCACTTTTGATGCATATCTAATGCATCCCAATGACTGTTTTGCTTGATTGAACTGTTTAGGTTAACAAGATGCAAGAAGGAAGATTTCAAGATAACATCTATATACTCCCTTCTTATTTTTGTCATTACTGTCACACTTCTGGGAATTCCATGTATCCCAAGAGGAGGCAGCAGTCAGGAGGAATCAAACGCGCCTGCTCTTGCCAGCTGAGAAGATTTACACAGGTTTTTCTCCTAGCCTTTCTGTTTCCCAATTTAAAGGACATTCCTTAGTTCTTCCTTTCTAATGTTGAGACATACTTTGCATTTACATTAAGTAATAGTGTCTTATAAGAAAGAAATATGAAAAAAACCCAGAAAATCAAATTCAGTGAATTTCTATAATACATAATCTCCTGGATCAGTTCTATATGTTTTTGGAATCTCATGACCATGAACTGGGACAAGGGTTCTTTAGACATTTTGAAAATCACATGGCATGCGAACTGTTCCAGAGTAAGCAAGAGTAGATAACTGGAAGCTTTGTAAATGCACATTCTCACTTGCTGGCATTCTGTGTAGTGGGATATTAAATGAGAGGAACAAACTGGCCTTAATGATTGTGTATCATAGCTCTGGCCATGTTTGAAAGCATGTGAGAGAAATATGGGGAAAATCACCCAGAAGTAAGATGTATATAATTTTAATCAATTGCTTATTATCTTACATACAACTAACATGTTTCAAATTGTATACTATTCCTGAAACAATGAATAGAAAGAAAGCTTTTATATACTCCTCCATCAGAGTTCAAATACTTGACACAAGTAAATTACATGCCTCTGTGTATGTAAGCATATATACATAGGTTGGTGTGTGTATGTGTGTATGTGTGTGTGTGCCTGTCTGTTTGTCTGTCTGTCCTTGTGTCTGTGTTTGTCTGCACATATGTGTAGTCAAGAGAAATTCCTACACCCAAAACAGAACATTAATAAAAGATTTTTGCTGTGATGGTATTCATATTTAAAAAAATCAGAATACACCAAAATGCACAGAAACAGATGATAAGTAGATTGTAGTGCATTCATTCAATACATATTATATATTTTATCCTCAAACTAATGAAATAATGTTATTTTTAGTAATTAATAAAAATTAATTTTAAAATTTATTCCTTCATATATTATATCCCACTGCATTTTTGCCTCCCCCCAAGTGTCCCCCATCCTCCATCCATTCTTCCTCTTCTTCCTTTCAGAAAATGACAGAACTCCCATGGATAACAACCAAACACAGCATATCAAGTTGCAATGAGATTAGGCACTTCTTCTTCTTTTAAGGCTGGGCAAGGTAACCCAGTAGAAGGAAAGGATCCCCCAAACAGGCAACAGAGTCAGAGACAACCTCTGCTCCTGCTGCAAAGAGTCCCACAAGAAAACCAAGTTATGCAACTGTAATCTATATGCAGAGAACCTAGGTCAGTCCCCTGCAGGCTTCCTGGTTATTGGTTCAGTCTCTGTGAGCCTCTATGAGCCCAGGCTAGTTGATGCTGTGGGTTTTCTTGTGGTGTGTTTGACTCCTCTGGTTCCTACCTTCCTTCCTCCCCATCTTTCACAGGGTTCCCCTAACTTTGGTTGTGGGTCTCTGCATTTGTTTCCATCATTTGCTGAATGAAGCCTCTCTAATGATGACTATGCTAGGCCCTTGTCTTTGAGTATTGAAAAATATCATTAGGTATTATTTCATTGACATTTTTTCCTCGGGGCTATATAACCTCTAGTTCCTAGCCCTTTAAGTAATGTCAGGGGTGGGCTCATGGCATTGGTCTCAAGTTGGTTCAGTCAATGGTTTGTCTTCTCCCCTAATTTCTGTTCTACCTTTGTTCTAGCACATCATGTAGGCAGGACAAATTGTAGGTCAAAGGTTTTGTAGCTAATTGGTGTTCAAGTACCTCCATTGGAAGTCTTGTTAGTCACAGAGATGGCTGGTTCAGGCTCCATATTTCCTCTCTATTACTATGAGTCATAACAAGGGCCACCCTCACAGATTCCTGGGAGTTTCCATTGCAATAGGTTTCTAATGTGTCCCCAAGATATGCCCCTAATTCCAATGGTCTCTCTCAGTACTCTCTCCATCCTCCCCTAGCCTGACCCAGCCTATTCCTGCCCCCATCAGTCCTCTCCACTCCTCCCAGCAATGTCCATTTTATTTCCCCTTCCCAGGCAGATTTGTGTGTACCCCCAATTTCCCTTGAGGACTCCTTGCTGCTTAAATTTCTCTGGGTCTGTAGATTTTAGCATGGTTATCCTTTATACCTAACAACCACTTATTAGTGAATGCATAACATGTTTGTCTTTCTGGGTGTGGTTAGCTCATTCAGAATGATTTTTTCTAGTTCCATCCATTTGCCTGCACTTTTCCTTTTATGATGTCATTTATTTAACATCTGAGTAATATTTTATTATGTAAATGTACCACATTTTCTTTATCCATTCTTCAGTTAAGGAACATTTAGTTTATTTCCAGTTTCTGGCTATTATGAATAATGCTGCCATGAATATAATTGGGCAATTGTCCCTGTGATAGGACATACCATTTTTAGGATCTATGCCCTGGAGTTATAAAGCTGGGTCTTGAGATAGATAATCTCCAATTTTCTGAAAGACCGCCATATTCATTTCAAAAGTGGCTGTATAAGTTTACACTCCCACCAGCAATGGAGAAGTGTTCCCCTAGCTCCACATCCTCTCCAGCATGAGCTGTCACTTGTGTTTTTGATTTTAACAATTCTGATGGGTGTTGAACATTTCTTTAACTGCTTCTCTCAATCATTTGGGACTTCTTTTTTTTTTTTTTTTTTTTTTTGAAAATTTTCTGTTTAGCTCTGCATCCAATTTTCAATCAAATTATTTGTTTTTTGATATCTAGCTTCATGAGTTCTTCATATATTTTATAAATTAACCCTCTGTCTGATGTGGGGTTGGTAAAGTTCTTTTTTCCATTCTATAGGCTGTTGCTTTGTCCTTCTGACAGTGTCCTTTTCCTTACAGGATATTTTCACTTTCATGAGTTCAATTTATTAATTGTTGATTATAGTGCTTGTGCTGTCAGTGTTTAATTCAGAAAGTCATCTCCTATGCCAGTTTGTTCAAGGATATTCTTCACATATTCCTTTATCTGAGTCAGTGTATCTGATTTTGTGTTGAGGTTTTGGTTCACATGGACTTGAGTTTTGTGCAGAGTGACAATTATGGATTTATTGGACTGGCACCATTTGTCGAAGATGCTTTCTTTTTTCCCTTATATGGTTTTTGCCTCTTTATCAAAAATCAGATGTTCATGGGTATGTGGATTTATGTCTTGGACTTCAAGTGTATTCCATCAATTAATCTGTCTGTTTTTATGACAATATCATGCAGTTTTTATTACTATAGCTCTGTAGTAGAACTTGAAGTCAGGGATGATTATACCTCTGAAATTTTTAATTATGTGTACAAGTGTGTGTCTGTGGGAAAGAAAGATATATGTGCATGTGAGTATGGGTGCCAGTGAAGGCTCTAAGAGAGTGTCAGATTCTTTGGAACTTGAATTACAGGTGTTTGTGAGTCACCTGACAAATACAAAAATCATTTCAGAGAAGATATTAAAGACCATATCATTCTATCAGTGACGCATCCTATTCAGAAGCTAATCTGTAGAGACCAGGAGTTATAAAGATAGTGAATTAACTACTTCTATTCTATTGCTGTGATAAGACATTATGACCAAGGAAACTCACAGAAAAAAATAGTTTATTAAAGCTTATCATTTCAGAGACATGAACATCATGGCTGGTAGCATGGTAGCAGGTAGGTGGACACGGAACTGGAGCAGTAGCTGAGAGCTCACATTTTTCTAAAAGCATGAGAGAGAGAGAGAGACTGAAATTGGGTATAGCATGGATTTTTGAACCCTCAAAGCCCACCCCCAGTGACCACACCTCCTAAACCTTCTCAAACAGTTTTATCACCTGGGAACCAAGTGATGAAACATTTGAGCCCATGGAGGCCAATGTGAATCAGAGCACCACAGAACTGGATTGGACTTTAGAAAAATGTTCCCTTTCACTAGACATGCTTCAAATGTTCTCTGTTCTTATGAGTCTTAAAATTCAGATCCATAAATCTCGGTGTTTTTCAGGACCTAATCCGAGGTCTTTTTCTTCTTTTGGACAATCTTTTCTCCCAGGAAATATTATGTAATACCATGTCATGGGATATCATCATTATGCTAATTATGCCCACACATATATGTATACCCAATTTTCACAATATATCTTTTATCTACTTATATGTTTCCACTGGGATGTGAAAAAGAAAAAGAAAAGAAAAGAAAACTGTAAGAAGTACTATAAGAAGTAAACCTGTAGTGAATCGTCTCTACCTTTTTTGGAAGACGAAACTCAATTCAGTATGTTCCAGGATTAGCTGGAGTATTGGCAGTTTATTATCCTTCAATTGATAAGTCAAGGGTCTTACAGCCATATATATTTTCAGCAATTTCTGAGCTCAAGTCGAGAAAACATTGGGATTTCAGAACACTTGTAGGTAGAGGTGACCTGACAGAATATTCTAAAGACACATTTAAGCAAGAGTACCTCTGAGAGGTTATCCTGAAGACATTTATGGACATAAGTGCACCTGAGTGGGTGTCCTATAGACATCTGTGGATATGAGTACATATGAGTAGGGGTCCTGAAGATATCTGTTGATAAGGGACTGTAAGTAGCATTCACTTTGAATGTTTGACATTTGAATGTTTGAAAACTTGAAGTTTCAATGACAATTAAAGTGTCTTGTAACATTCCCATTATTTTTGCTTCACCTCTTTTCTTATCCCTGAAGTAGATATTAGGACTGTTGTTTCTTTGACCTGTTCATCCCTGTTGTGTTTTCTTCATTGTATTGTCATACATACAAGCATATAATAAGTTATTTCTGTGATTCAACACATTTTCTTCATTATCTTGCTATTAAAGTGCTAGCAATGTTAGTAGTAAAGGTAACATATTAGAAAACTAGAATCTTAGCTGCACTCCTGATGCACTAAGATAAACTGATTCCTCATATGGTCTGTATCTCCATTAATAGTTTATGAAACCCTGCTCTGCCTGACAATAGTTTTGTGGACTGCAGTGGTTTCCTTACTTTAGGTAACAAACTGTGTAGTTGGGACATAATTAACACTCAAGTAATAAGTTTACAAAACATGTTCCCTGTGTGCATATGGCCAGGCATGCACAGTGTGCATGTAGGCAGACATACACTAATACATGTGTGAACAGTTACAGTTTGTAAAATGTAAGCAAGCAAACAAACAGAATGGACATTTTGGCAGATGGACATACAGTACATATATAGGCAGATGCATGCACAGTTCACACGAGGACAGGCACACAGCACAATTAAATATAGATAGGAGCATACATATGGGCAAGCACACATCTACACAGTACGCACATATGGTAAAGTGAAAATAACTTGGAAAAATCCTGTATGTTGACAATTGGACATCAGAAATTTTCTAGTTTTGTGTCAAGAATCAGATCAAATTCCATGGGAGCAGCAGTCTTCCTTGTCATTTGGCCAAGACTTCTCCCAATAAGTTGATTGCTAGTGCTGCTTTGAGATTTTCCTGACAAACATTCTTCATAACACAGCTGGCAGAATTTTTTATTTATCCTTTTGCACAGTTCACCATGCCTGATCCAGCTATACCTTTGTTATGATTTACTCTAGGAGGCTTTATGTGGTAACTATGCTTGATAATCAAGGCACGCCGTAGGACCCAAAGCAAACTCTTTTTATTGGTGCTTGCACAATTTCCACTTCACAGAGCTGGAAAAGGGAGAGAAAAAATCACAACTACTTATTAGAAATCCTATTAGGCTTATCTGCTATCACTTTGTAAGTAGCAGGGATAATCAGCAGTTCCCTTAGCATTTACCTTGTAGAGCCAGTGGAACATGGCAATTACTATTAGCTAGACTTAATAGGTGGTTCCTTTTACGGCTTATTCTTCTGAAAGCTCACACATCCTGCACAACAGATTCTATATTATTGGCTCCCTCTTCCTGACATGTGATATATTCTCATGATTATAAAGCATTACAAACCTGACACAGTCAAGGGATTTCTGTTTGACCTTCAAATTTAGCTTTAAGAAGTTTTGTTTTCCAACAGAAGTGATTTAGGCAAATGTAGCCAATCAAACTTGAGGCCATATATCTTTTTGTTGTACTACCACCTTTTTTGGTGCTGAGGTCACATAAAATGATATGATTTATAGCAATGGAGAGAAAGGAAAAATAAACAGCCTCCAATATATACTGTAGTTTTGGCACACAGGCTTCTATCTAATAAAAACCGAAGGTCTTTATTATCATAATTGTGTAGAATTATACTATTTGTGAGTGGTTCCACTGAGGATTTGACTTTGAAGTTCATCTTTTAATTTGAATACTTTCAACTGATTTTCTTTCAGTGACTCATAGCATTTCACAATCTTAAATGTATTGGGAACAAGACATGATTTGGTAATGGCCTTTCTATGGCTATTCTTTATGTGACCAGGCACGTGCTAATGGGGAGTTTGAATGAAGAGTTGTCTTGAGCATCTTAGGTTTCCTGTTATTAATTTAGCAACGTGACTTAATTCCGAGTCACAGGAGATCAATGCAGGAAGCATGTAGAAATTTTAGGAATTCAACCTGTGACTGGAACATTCTTGGAATGACAGCTAAATGTGCATTCAGGATGGGGGTAGGGTGGAACAGGCAGAGTATCCGATGGTCTCTTTATATGCTTTGCGTTATCTACCCATGAACACACGGAGCACACATCCCTGCTGTCTCATTCTAGAGAGTCGCTGAGGAGAGCAGTGAAGAATGTAGCAGTTAGCACAGAGGCTTCACTCATGTATCAGGAGATCCTTTTCTCTCTTTGTGGTTCAGGGAATTCAGGGTTTATCCTTTTGCTGACAGAATATGATTTTGCTGAACTTCAGCAGAAGAGCAGGACTCTGAACTCAGAAAGAAAGGAGACAACTCATTCCTCTCCTCCCATCCTTTCTCTACTGTGGCTGCCTGTCATGATATAAAGATACTGGGTGGGGGTGTCATTTTGGTGTTATCCTGAAACAATACTTTTTTGAATGGCATTTCTGCCCCTTCATATTTTATTTTATTCTTTATCTTTTATTTAAAATAGATTATGTTCTCACACAAAATAGTTCCCTTCCTTCTATTTCTCCCTACCTTCTCTCATTAGTGAAGAACAGGATTCTTAGAGAAAACAACCAAACACGACAACACAAAATATAAGATGTAGCAAAAACTTTCACATTGAATTTGCAAAAAAAGCAACCCAACAGGGAGAAAAGAATCCCAAGAGCAGGCAAAAGTGTCAGAGACACACTTGTTCTCATAGTTAGGAGTGCACAAAAATACTTAGCTAAAACACTAAGCTAATAGCAGAAATACATACACAAAGACCTGGTGTAGACCCATGTAGGCACTGTACTTGCTGTTTCAGTCTCTGTGAGTTCATAAATGCCTTCCTTAGTAGATTCAGGGGGACATGTTCTCCTAATGTCCTCCATCCCTCTAATTCTAACAGTCTTTCTACTTCCTCTTCTGTGGGATTCACCGAGATCTGAGGGGAGGGATTTGATGAAGACCTCCAAATTAGATTCTTCACACATTTTTTCTGGCTCTGGATCTGTTTATGTCTCCATCTGCTGCCAGAGCAAACTTCTCTGGCGATGACTGCACTAGGTGCAAATCTATGAGGATAGCAGAATATCATTAGGAATCATTTCATTAGTTTTTGTTTGTTTAGTTTTTAGCTTTTTGCTTGCTTGTTTGCTTGCTTGTTTGTTTTGACAGGTCATGTTTGGTTTTACCCTATGTTTCTGAGCTATGTAGTTTCTGGTTCCTGGTTACTCATCCCATGTTGGATATGGATGGGTTCCTTCTTATGGAGGGAGCTGTAAGACAAATCAGACAATGGTTGGTTGCTCCCACAAGTTTTGCCACATTGTCTTTGCATATCTTTCAGACAGGACAAATTGTAGATCAAAGGGTTAGAGTTCATGTTTTTTTTTTTTGGACTTGGCAAAGTATTTTGACCTTCATAAGGTTCCATTTATTAATTGTTGATCTTGGTGCCTGCATTAAACAGTGTTCTCTTTGGAAAGTCTTCTTCTCTGCCAATGTGTTCAAGGCTATTCTCCAATTTCTCTTTTATCAGTTCAAGGCTATTCTCCAATTTGTCTTCTATCAGGGTCAGTGTATCTGATTTTAGGCTGAGGTCTTCGATCCACTTGGAGTTGAGTTTTGTTCGGGGTGATAAACACAGATATATTTGCATCCCAGCACTATTTGTTGAAGACATTGTCCTTTATTCTCGGTGTTTATTTCTGGCCTCTATAAAATCATCAGGTGTCCATACGTGTGTGGATTTATGTCTGGGTCTTCAATTTGATTCCATTAACCAACATGTCTATTTTTATGCCAGTATCATGCAGTTTTTATTATTGAAGTTCTGCAGCATAACTTGAAATCAGGAGTGATGATACCTCTAGAAAGTTTTTTGTTTGTTTGTTTATTGTTGAGGATTGTTTTAGTTATCCCATGTTTTTTTATTTTGTTGTTGTTTTTCCATATGAAGCTGAAAATTGTCCTTTGAAGGTCTATAAAGAATTGTGTTAGAATTTTGAAGGTGATTTCATTGAATCTGTAGACTGCTTTTGGTAGATCAGATATTTTACTATGTTAATACAACTGATACGTAAGCATGGGAGATGTTTCCATCTTATGATATCTTCTACAGTTTCTTCAAAGTCTTGAAGTGTTAATTGTATAGGTCTTTCACTTGCTTAGTTGGAATTACCTCAAGATATTTTGTATTATTTCAGGCTATTACGAAGATTGTTGTTTCCAGGTTTTCTTTCTAAGTCCGTGAATCATTTGTATAAAGAGAGATACTCTTGCTTGTTTTTTGTTTGTTTGTTTGTTTGTTGTGTTTTTTGTTTACCTTGTATCGGGTCACTTTGATGAAAATGTTTATCAGCTGTAGGAATTCCTTGTTGGAATTTTTAGAGTGATTTATGTATACTATTATATCATCTGCAAATAAAGATACTGTGATGTCTTCTTTCCCACTTAATATCTTCTTGATCTCCTGCAGTTGTCTTATTGCTCTAAAGCTAAGACTTCAAGTACCGTATTGAATAGATGTGGAAAGAGGGCACAACCTTGTCTTGTTCCTGATTTTAGTGGAATTGTATTGAGTTTCTCTCCATTTAAATTGATGTTGGTTATTGGTTTTCTTTAAATTGTCTTTATTATGTTTAGCTATGTCCCTTGTATCCCTAATCTCTCCAAGATTTTTATCATGATGGTGAAGAGGGTGGACATTGTCAAAGACATTTTCTGAATCTAGAAGATGTCCATGTATTTTTTATCTTTTGGTTTGTTTATATGGTGGAATACATTTACTGATTGTCATTTTGAACCATCCCTGCATCTCTGAGACGAAGCCTAAGACCGGGTAACTGTGGCCTCATAAAATCAATTTGACAGTGTTCCTTCTGTTTCTATATTGTTGATTAATTTGAAAAGTGTTGGCATTAACTTTTCTTTATAAGTCTGATAGGATTCTGCACTAAAACCATTTGGCCCTGGTCCCCCTACCCACTTGTTGGGTAAGTTTTAATGACTGTTTCTATATCCTTAGGTATATTTGAATTGGTAAGTAGTATCTATCATGAAAATTATACATTTCTTTTAGATTTTCCAATATGATGGATTACAAGGTTTAAAATATGTCCTTATGATTCCCTGGTTTTCCTCCATGTCTGTTGTTATGTACTCCTTTTCATTTCTGATTTTTTTGATTTGGATATTCTCTCTTCATCTTTTAGTTAGTTTGGATAAGAGTTTACCTATTTTATTGATGTTATCAAAGAACCAACCCATTTTATTATTCTTTGTGTTGCTCTCTTTGTTTCTATTTTATTGATTTCAGCCCTCAGTTTGATTATTTCATGCTATCTACTTCTCTTGGGTGTGCTTACTTAATTTTTGTTCTAGAGCTTTCAGGTGTGCTGTTAAGTTGCTGGTTTGAGATCACTTCAATTTTTTAATGTAGGCACTTAGTGCTGTGAACTTTCCACTTAGCACTCTTTTTATTGTGTCCCTTGAGAGAGGCCCCCAAACAGTGAAGCTTTCTCCTAGAAACTGGATTAGGCACAAACCTTACCCAAGCCCCTGTTTTCTTAGAGAGCTCTTTTATTAATTGGAGAAGAAAAGTTAAAGTCTCTGCTCTCTGATTTAAGCCGAAAACAGCAACAATTGACCTTAAAATTGTAATTTTTAAGAGGAAAAGGGGAGGTCTGTTAGAATGGCCTAGGATGCTAGGATGTTGTGGTAAAGTAGATAAGGGACTATGGAGAAGGAAAAGGGGACAAGGAAAATGGGGAAAGGGTATTTGTTCAGAAGGGGAAAAGTGCTTCACCTGGATAGAGGAGAGACAGATTTGGCACATAGGCAAACGGCAGTTTGCAAAGGTAAAAGAGGAAACCCAATGCTAGGATGGGGTGTTTAATTGGGAATGCTGATTAGGTAAAACAAAGGAGGCATTTAATTGCTGAACTTCAATACTTTGATAGCTGGGCCTTGTTAGACAGCCCCAGAAGGAAAAAGTTAGTGAACAGACCTTGAAACTTGGTGGCTAGCTTTAGGAATGTAATCTAACAGTTTTTTTTAGCAAGGCAGAGGGAATGGGGAGAAGGTCAAGACCTGCCAGAGCCAAGTGGGTTAGTGTCCCTTCCTCCCTTAAATTCGGGCATACTTAATTCTAGAAAGTCTTTAATTTCTCTCTCTCTCTCTCTCTTTCTCTCTTTCTGTCTTGACCAATTTTTAATTCAGTAGAGAATTGTTCAATATCTATGAGTTCATAAACTTTCTATTGTTTCTGTTGTTACTAGTACTCAGCTTTAAACCATGAAGGGTGGCTGGGATATTTATTTCAATTGTTTTGATTCTGTTGGGACTTGATTTGTGACTGAATATGTAGTCAGTTTTGGAAAAAGTTCTCTGAGGTGTTTTATACTCTAAAAATGAAGGTATAACCTTTGTGTTTGGGTGAAATGTTCTGTAGATATCTGCTAGGTCTGTTTGGTTCATAACATATATGAGATGTTGTATTTCTCTGTTGAGCTTTTGTCTATATGGCCTGTCCATTAGTGAAAATGGGGTATCAAAGTCTCCCACTATCAATGTGTGAGGGTCAACATGCGATTTAAGCTATAGTTGTGTTTCTTTTACAAAATTACATTTGGGACGTTGATGTTAAGAACTGAAATGCCGGCTTGGTAGATTTTTCCTTTGATGAGAGTGTAGTGTCTTTTTCATCTACTTTGATTAGTTTTTGTTTGAAGTCTATTTTGTTAGATATTAACATTGCTACATCAGTTTGCCTCACAGGTCCATTTTCTTCCTTCCTTCCTTCCTTTCTTTCTTTTCATTTTATTTTGTAAAAGCTTTCTTTTTTATTTTTTTATACAATTTTTATTTAAATTAGAAGCAAGCTTCTCTTACATATCAATCCCAGTTCCCACACCGTCTTGTCCTCCCCTGTCCCCCTCCCACCCCCCATCCTATCCCCTTTCAGCTTCCCCGGAAGGGTAAGGCCTTCCATGGGGAGTCTTCAAAGTCTGTCATATCATTTGGAGCAGGGCCCAGGCTTTCCCCCATATATCTAGGCTGAAGGAGTATCCCTCTATGTGGAATGGGCTTCCAAAGACCATTCATATACTAAGGATAAATACTGATCCACTACCAGAGGCCCCATTGACTGCCCAGTCCTCCTCACTAACACCACATTCAGGGAATCTGAGTTGGTCTTATGCTGGTTTCCTAGCTATCAGACTGGGTTACGTGAGCTCCCCCTTGTTCAGGTCAGCTGTTTCTGTAGGTTTCTCTAGCCTGGTCTTGACCTCTTTGTTCATCACTCCTCCCTGACTGCAACTGGATTCCAAGAGTTCTGCTCAGTATTTAGCTATGGGTGTCTGCTTCTGCTTCCATCAATTACTGAATGAAGGCTCTAGGATATCATATAAATCTCATTATCGGGGAAGGGCATTTAAAGTAGCCTCTCTACTTAAATTGTTAGTTGGGGTCATCCTTGTAGATCTCTGGACATTTCTCTTAAAACCTATAATAACTCTCTCTATTATGGTATCTCTTTTCTTGCTCTCCTCTATTCTTTTCTTGACTCAGTCTTCCTGCTCTGCCATGTCCACCTCTCCCTTTGTCGTCTTCCTCTTAACTCCCTCTCCCCTCCCCCAATGCTCCCAATTTGCTAGGGAGATCTTGTCCCTTTCTCTTTCTCCAAAAGAACATCTATGTCTCTCTTGGGGTCCTCCTTGTTTCCTAGATTCTCTGGCAGTGTGGACTGTAAGACTGTAATCCTTTGCTCTATGTCTAAAAAACCATGTATGACTGAGTACATACCACATTTGTCTTTTTGTGACTGGGTTACCTCACACATGATGGTTTCTTCTAGTTCCATCCATTTCAAGATTCCATTTTTGTTTTTGTTTGTTTGTTTTTTGTTTTTTCTGCAGAGTAGTACTCCATTGTGTAAATGTGTAAATGTACCACATTTTCTCCATCCATTTTTCAGTTGAGGAACATTTAGGTTGCTTCCAGGTTCTGGCTATTACAAATAATACTGCTATGAACATAGTTGAATGGTTGACCTTGTTGTATGAATGCACATCTTTTGGGTATATGCCTAAGAGTGGAATTACTGGATCTTGAGGTAGACTGATTCCCATTTTCCTGAGAAACTGCCATACTGATTTCCAAAGTGGCTATAGAAGTTTACATTACCACTAGCAGTGGAGGAGTGTATACCCCTTTATCCACATCCTCTCCAGCATAAACTCTATTTGGTGTTTTTATTTTAGACATTCTGATGGGAGTAAGATAATACCTCAGAGTTGTTTTGATTTGCATTTGCCTGATGGCTAAGGATGTTGAGAACTTTCTTAAGTGTCTTTCAGGCATTTTAGATTCCTCTATTGAGAATTCTCTATTTAGATCTGCACCCCACTTTTTAATTGAATTATTTGGTGTTTTGGTAAGTAGCTTCTTGAGTATTTTGTATATTTTGGAAATCAGCTGTCTTTCAGATGTGGGGTTGGAGAATATCTCTTTCCCATTCTGCCATCCTGTGTGCTGTCTTTTTGTCTTATTAACTGTGTACTTTGCCTTATAGAAGCTTTCAATTTCAGGAGGTTCTATTTATTACTTGTTGATCTCAGTGTCTGTGCTACTGGTATTATGTTCAGGAAACAGTTTTAGAATATCTTTTTTTAACATTTACCCTGAGTAAATGTCCATCCTTGATGTTGAGGTCTGTTTTTTTTAATGTATCAGAAGATGGATCCTGTTTTTGCACCCATTCTGTCAGTATGTGTCTTTTTGTTAGGGAATTTGGACCACTGATATAGAGAACTACCCATGAGCAATGTTGATTCCTGTTGTTGCTTTGTGGTTTTGTTGTTGGTAATGGTGGTGATAGTGATGTGTGTGCATGTGTGGTGGTGGTGGTGGTGGTGGTGGTGGTGGTGTGTGTGTGTGTGTGTGTGTGTGTGTGTGTGTGTGTGTGTGTGTGTGTGTTTGTGTGTTTCTCTTCTCTTGGATTGACTGGTGTAGATACGTATTATTTAAATTTGACTTTTTCATTACTTATTTTGTCCATCTATGGTGATTGAAAGTTTTTCTGGTGATGTTAGTATGAGATGGCATCTGGGGTCTTTTAGAGTCTGCAGCACATCTCTTCCATCTATGCTGTTTCTAAAGTTTATTTTTCATCAGCCTTCCCTCCCCAAATCTTCACTCTATAAACCAAATCAAAAGAAGAATGTTTAATATCTGTAGGTTAAATCTCAAGGTAACCTACCCAACTTCATCTACTTTTCTTCTTTTTCACATCAGAAATCAAGAAGAAAACCACATATAACTTCAAACTTTTGTACTCTTACAATGTTTTTTACTCACCCTATGTTGACACCCAACTTTTGACATGTCTCAGCTCTATCCATTGTGATCTTCTTCTTCTCAACATCTCAGTCTCAGGTTACCCAGACTTGTAATCACCTATACACTAGGTTCCTGATGTGTACTCCTGCAGCTCATTTCTGCCCCCTTTTATCCCACACAGGGACACTACAAACCTCCAGGGCTGTCATAAAGTACACTTGCATTTAGATCAAGCTGTCCCATTTCCCATGCCTTCTTAAAAATGCTACATGGCTTTCTGTTTCCCTCTACAGAAATACAGCATTCTGCTCTGTGAATATATTGCCTTGCATTATTTGTTATTGTATAGCCATCCTGGCTCTATCACTACATTTCTTGACATCATTAATAGTTTTCAATGGGACCATATATGTACTCTCCAGAGTAACTAGAAAACAATGAGTATATTGTGTAATTAATATCAACACCTATTAAATTAGGCTCATCAGAGTCTTGCTTTATTGCTTAGTTCCTTGGAAGCCTACTTTGCCTTTTCATAATTAAAGTAATTAAATATCTGCATTACTTGACCAACCACAGACTGTGGTAGCTAACTTTCCCAGGTCACTATACACTGGAGGTTATTTTTTGTGAAGGTAAACATTAATTCCAAAATGATTATTCACTCAGTTACAATAGATACTGTTCACAGTGGTCAGCTCACTGGAATATGTCTTTTTTCTTTCGAGGCAGTTCAACAACACCAACAACAAAAACAATAACAAAAATTAGCCTTACAATGAAAACTCTTTTAGTTCTTTGGGAATGAGGCAAACAAACATGATATCTGTTTTAAATCACGTATGCTGTTATAGGAATTCAAATTGAGTCATTTCTTATGAGTATTGAACACAAAAGAAATCTGAAGAGTATACTTTTCTTTAATTCATGAAGATAACTATTCATTTTCTACATATAGTATCCACCATTGGCATAAGGCCATGGCTATAAAGTTCTTGACAAATTTTCATGCTTCACAAATTATATGACATAATATCTTTTATTTATTGAAAATATAATATATTCTTAAGTAAATAAACAAATTCTAGTATTTATTGTCACCAATTATTGTTACCAATCAATTCCACTTGAGACCCATTAGGATCACATCTAAGACACAAAATTCTGGAAGAGTCTGAATTTCATCATGAAGCATTTACAATTGATTTGTTGTTATTCAATCTCATCTCAAGAAATCTCATAGGTTTTCCCTATCTGGAAGGTAAAGGATTATCTTAGAGTTTTAGAGCTGTGAAAGCACTATGACCATGGCAACTCTTATAAAGGAAAAATATTTAATTGAGGTGGCTCCCTTATAGTCTCAGAGGTTCAGTTCACTATCATATTGCATGCAACACGGAGTTGACAGGGATACTGGCAGTCTCCTGAGCATGGGAAACCACAAAGTCCCCCACCCCCCAGTGATATACTTCCTCTACTCCAACAAAACCACACCTTCTAATATTACCAATCCTTATGTGATTATGGGGGCCAATTTACCCTCAAACTACCATAGGAATTAATTTTTTGTATTATATTTAATTTTTTAACTGTTTAATTTTAGCTGTTTCTTAATTTACTTAAACTTGGAATTACCATGGGGTATAATGTTTTGGATACCAAGAAATATAAATACTTATTATTAGTTGGGAACTTTATTCATTTGCTATCTTAAAGATCTATTTGGAAAATATTTTAGTAGGATAAACCATTATGTTTCTTTATATTTAAAGTGTGACCATTTACTAAAATCCACTACTACTAGATTACAAAATTCCTCATATAAAGCCAGTTTTCTTATATCCAGCCTTAACTCTGTTACTACATACCCACATTACCTCTCCAAAAGCAATTACCTCATTGATTTTTCAGCAGTAATATTTACTCACTTTTAATAGAAAATGTCATAATGGCAGGAAGGATTTGTTTGATATTTAGAATTTTGTAAGAATCCCTAGTCATTCCTCTGGATTAAAAAAATAGCATATTCCTTTGAAACTTCAGGTTACAGCTGTTATTTAACACAAAGCAAGGCTAAATCAATACAATTATTATTGCCTGCTATGTTTATAACCTCATAAGACCAGAGCTTTTAAATGCCTCCTAATTTCAGTGCTTCTGAAACCTGTACCTGTCTCCTTTGCTCATTTATAAACAAGCATTCATTGTTTCAACAAAGCAACTAAGGTTCCCAGGAAAAGTTAAAATATGAAAGGGGGGTCTATTAATTCTGATAATTGAAAGTCACTATTTTAAAAAATGAAGCCAAAATTCCAGAGTTTTATTCTAGAAAGTTCTTATGAGAGCACTGTCTAAATATTTTTTATTGGATGTACTTTTTAATTTATTAAATGCCATCATATCCATTTAAGTTATTATTAAGTGCTGTTTTGATTATAACTGTCAATCACCAGTCATTTTAATCTCTCTCTCTCTCTCTCTCTCTCTCTCTCTCTCTCTCTCTCTCTCTCTCTCTCTCTCTCTCTCTCTCTCTTGTGACTATCTACCTTGAAGGGTATCCTGGAAATAACTGTCTCCAGTGAGGGCCAGTGAGCACATGCCATTTTTCTCATGAAATACTGACAGATTTGGTGGGAGGGCTGTAAGGAGAAGTAAATTTGCCTTCCTTCCTGGTTCATAAATGGCTGAGTAAGTCACTCCTGACATAATATGCTGTGATATATTTCACATTCCTATTAGAACATGAGAAGTGGTTTGTCTGAGCATCTGACAGTGAAGTAGCTTATAATTGTGCTTCTCCACCCCTTTTATCGACAGAAAGCCACTTTAGAAACACCGAGAATTTGAATAGTGATTTTATTTGAATTAACAAATTATTGTTTAAAATGGCATTTTTATTACACTTATGGATGCTTTAAACAGGTAGAAAATGTTGCAAATAAACATGAAAACATATGCAGAAAATGTTACATGGACCATTTATTTTCTAATAGTTGTATCAAGGAAATGAAATTTTACTGTTGACTGTGGGTGGTGGGTGTTGCTATAACAACCTATTCCTTAGGCAAAACAGGAAAATGATCATGGTGATAAGGGTAAAAGTCAAAAAGCAAACTTGTCAAGATGTATTTTTAGGCAATATGGGATAATGATCATTTTCACTTAATATGCATAAGGAAGAACTAGTCCAAGAGGTCAAAAGGCTTTAGTGAGAAATGGCAACATGATGCTTTGTTTAAGCATTTGATCTGAATGAGGTTTGGTCATTTTCATATACACAGTAATAAGTTGATAAAACAGCATGATGCAGCTGCACAACACCACCCAAAATTTTAAAAATTAAGATCATTTTCACATATATACATATGTGAAAATGACATTGGAATGCACATCTATGTCACTAAGTAATGATTTTTAATATTTTACACAAATTACTTTTTAAAATAGTCACAAAAATTTTCTTATATAAGTAATCATGTCTCTGTTTTGCATAAGATGATTAATGTCAGGAATTTGTAATATAAAAAGCTGTGAAAAGATAATTTAAGACATTCTGGCTTAAAGTTATACCAGGTCTTAAGATCTGTCAGGAGATCTTTTCCCTTTCTCCTTCTTGGGGTAGTCCATGTATATGTCTCTCTTAGGATCCTCCTTGTTTCCTGGTTTCTCTAGGATTGTGGATTGTAGTTTGGTAATCCTTTGCTCTGTGTCTAATATCCAGTTATGAATGAGTACATACCATGTTTTTCTTTCTGTTTCTGGATTATCTAACTCAGGATGGTTTCTTCTAGTCATCCATCATCCCTCCCATCTCCCACGCTGAGTAGTACTCCATTGTGTAAATGTACCACATTTTTTATCCATTCTTTGGTTGAGGGACATCTAGGTTGCTTCCAGATTCTGGCTATTACAAAAAAATGCAGATGTCCTTGTGGTATGAATGTGCATTCTTTCATGGACCCCAGTCTGACAGCTAGGGAAACAGCATAATACTGAACCTGGCCTCCTGAATGTGGGTGTCAGTTGGAGGGTGTGGATAGTCTATGGGGCCTCTGGCAATGGAACCAGTATTTATTTCTATTGCACGGAAGGGCTTCGAGAGTCCATTCCCTATAGAGTGATACTCACTCAGCCTAGATACACTTAGATTTATGGGGGAGGCCTAGATCCTGCCCTAAATGATGTGACACACTTTGATGATCCCCCATGGGAGGCCTCACCCTCCCTGAGGAGTGGATGAGGGGTAAGATGGGGTATTGGTGGGGGGAAGGGGAGGATAGGAATGAGAGGAAACTGGGATTGGTATGTAAAATAAGATTGTTATAAATTTAAATAAAAATAATTTCCTGACTACAGTAAGTATTAAAAGTGGAATACCTGAAGATTCAAAGCTACCATCATCAAATGAGAGAAAATATATGATGCTTGTCTTTCTGGGTTTACTTTACCTTACACAGAATGCTCCTTTCTAGTCCCATCAATCTATCTGCAAATTTCATAATTTATTTTACTTAAGAGCAAAGTGATATCTGTTGTGTAAATAAACTATATTTCCATTATTCATTCATCAGTTGTTGGAAGTCTAGGCTGTTTCCACTTCCTGAATATTATGAACACAGCATCAGTGAATATGGATGTGCAGATATGCTATGTAGGGTTTGGAGTTCTTTGGGTATATGTCTAAGAGTTGTATAACCAAATAATATGGTAGAACTATTTCCAGTTTTTTGGAGAACCTGCATACTGATTTCATTCCTTCTTTTTGTATTTATTTATTTATTTGTTTGTTTTTACATACAAACTATATTTCCCTCTTCCTCCTCTTCCCAGCCCCTCTCCACCACTTCCATTCACTCCTTCTCTGTTTCTCTTCAGAAAAGGGCAGACCTCCCATGGATACCAACCAAACATAGCATATCAAGTTGCAATGAAACTGGGCACCTCCTCGCCTATGAAGTCTAGACAAGGCAATCCAGTAGGAAGAAAGAGTCCCCTCAAAAGGCAACAGAGTCAGAGACAGCCTCTGCTCACACTGGTAGGACTCACACAAGAAGACCAAGCTTCACAACTGTAACATATATGCAGAGGAGTGCATAGATCAGACCCAACCAGGCTCCCCGATTGTTGGTTTAGTTTCTGTGAGCCCCATGAGCCCAGGTTACTTGTCTTTGTGGACTATTTTGTGATGTCCTTGTCCCCTCTGGGTCCTACATCCTTCTTCCCCATCTTCCTCAGAATGCCCAGAGCTCTGCCTAATGTTTGGTTGTGGGTCTATGTATCTATTTCCTTAAGTTGCTTAGTGAAGACTCATGATGATCATATTAGGCTCCTGTCTACAATATAACTGGAAATCATCAGGAATAATTTCATTGACATTTTTTCCAAGTAATATTTGGTTCTATCCTAGTTCTCTGAACTACCCCTGCCTCTTCCTAGCTCTCCAAGCAGTGTCAGAGGTGAGCTCCCTCTCATGCTACATCTCAAACTGGGCCAGTCATTGGTTGGCCAGTCCAACAATTTCTGCAGGACAAATTGTAGGTTGAAGGTTTGTGGCTGGAATGGTGTCTCAATCCCTCCATTGGAAGTCTTTCCTGGTTGTAGGAGGTGGCTTATTCAAGCTTCATTTCATTCATTGCTAGGGGTCTTGGCTAAGGTCACACTCATAGGTTCCTGAGAGTTTCCATTGCACTAGGTTGACTTTTCCAAGATATGCACCTCCATTCCAGTTGTCTCTCTCAGTACTCCTTCTCTTTCACCACATGATCTCTCCTGTTCCCCTCTCCAGCCCATCCATACCTACAGTACCTTTACCAATTTGCACTACTACCAGCAGTGAATAAGGTAAGACAATTAGTAAGGGGTCATTTGGAAAGGATTTCTTGGGAGGGAAGATAGAATGCAGTAGTATAAAGCTTTAATGGGAATAATAGAACATGAAGGGTTAAATAAAAGGTAGGTAACGAGAAATCAGAGTAGAGGAAGAAGTACCAAGAGGGATAATAAATATTAAAGACATTTTGGAAAAAGTCAAATGGAAACCTGCTACTGTAGAAGCTTCCTAAAACATACACACACACACACACACACACACAAAAGAGCTTAAATGATAGGGTAACAATGACCCTGATTGATAACACAGACTAGCAAATGAAAAGATGCCTGGAATGGTGTACCTCTTTTGGAGTTATTGGCAAGTGAAGTCCCATGAACCACCACCCCAACATTCCAGGCTATTATAGCTCTCTTGATTACCACCACTACTTGACAGCGAGACTCTTCTTGCTCAAAACACCACATGCTTACACTGTAGAAAGCAAGCTGCTACTCACCTGGGAGCTTCATCCCTACTGACTAGTTTTCAAAGTGGTTATGCATGCTAATCAAGGGCAAAATTAATCACCAGTATTACCCAGCTGTGAACCCTAAGAGCAACAACAATGACCTGCCTGGCAAGGTATGTCTGCTGGTGAAATGGTGGCATAAATTTCACAGGAGTAACCAGTCACATTATGATCTGTTTTAAGAATCATTCCACAATGAAACCCATATCAGGGCCTGACATCAGAGAATGTGTGGCTAGATGGATCATAAGCTATAATGGAGAAAGTACTATCATTATTTCCTAAATGGTCATATTAATAAACTGATTATCATTATATCTATAGATAGCTGCGTCTCTGCCCTCAAAAAGAGGTGTTTCTTTTTGCAGTAGATGGTGATTAACACAGAGACCCACATCTAGCCAAGGGGCAGAGAATAAGAAACTGTGCAATGTCCAGCCATAATGGGACTTGTATATCATACCCCCTCCTCCCAAGGCTCATAGATCATTGTGGAAGAGGAAGCATGCAGTTTGTTAGAGCCAGACTGGGTATAAGGAAATAGTCTCCCAGACCCAGCAGGCACTTAGGAATTCAAGACAAGACTTGCACAAGCTCAAGTCAGACAAATTCCTAGCATGGAGAGGAAGGATGGATACAATGTCCCAACTATAGCTAAGGAACTATTAGAAATTGATAGATTCTGGAAGAGAAAGAGTTGATTTTCTCTGATTAAAGGTATGGCTCCTGGTGGGTTGGCCATGCTCTAATATAAGGCCACATATTGGAGAGTATATTGGACAGCACCCATTGTACTTGATAAATTAAATAAAATGGGCATAAAATAGGGTGGGTATTGAAGGTGGAGTTGATCTGGGAAAAATGAGGGGGAAATGAATATGATTAAAATAGTTTGTGTAAGATCCTCAAATGATTTGTCAACAGAACCTGCCATACCAGTGGCAGAAATTCTATGCTATGGCTAGGAGTTCCAAAGTTCTGAGTTCCTGAATGCCTTTTAGATGAGTAGGGCAATTTTAGCCCCTCTGTGCTTTGGTTTCTATATCTTTCAATAATGAAAGTAGCTAGCTGATGCTCTTGCAGAGGTGTATAAAAATCAAATGATACAATTACTGTGAAAATGGTTCATAAGCTCAATAGGAGCAAACAAACATAAAGGGAGTATTATTAGCATTAATGGTCAGCAATATTGCTCTCAGCTTTCCCTGGCCTTGGTAATGTGTGTGGACATATCTGCTTATCGAGGGAGGATGTGCGATAGGAGTCTGTCTTCAAAACACAAGCAGTCCTAGCTGGAATGTTATTTGGAAAGAGTATACAGAAAGAAATTGTTTAAAATGGATTTGTAGGATAATAATAAGAGCTAATGTGCATTGATATGTTCCTATACGCCAGTAACCGCCACAAGCATTTTTGCCTGCCTTAACCCATTTATTTGATACAAGAACCCTATATTAGAAACCATTTCTATTTTATTTTCCCAACACTTATAGATGAGGAGTGGGAGAAGGCAGATATAAAATAAACTTTCCCAAGGCCATGGAGCTAGTAAATTATAAATCCTGTTCTGAAACCATGTACTTGGACTCAACCTGCAGTTTTTTTTATTTCATTTTATATTCCAACCATAGTGCTCCCACTCCTTCTCCTGTCCCTCTCACCTACCCCGACCCACCCCATCCACTCCTCCCAAAGGGTAAGGCCTCCCATGGGAAGTCAACAAAGCCTGGCGCATTCAATTGAGGCACGACCAAGGCCCTCTCCCCTGCATTATGGCTGAGCATGCAATAATTTAAACTGTTACACTACTCTATACTACACCTTAGTATACCAAAAGTATTAGTACAATGCATTAGTATACATCTGTGAAGTCATTTTACTTTTTTGTTTGCTTGTTTTAGGGAAAAGTAGTTACATCTAAGTAGTATGTGTTTCTCTGTGTGGCTAACCATCAATTAAAGACATTTAATTGATGAAAAATATGCCCAAATTTTAATGACAGTTATTTCACAGATGAACAAATTTATGAAAGTAATAATAAAGAAAAAAACAATGACTTCTAGCTATGATGCCCAGGTTACACCATCAGTTATGCAAATATATGGCTGTCACCTAGGGATGCCCTGGAAGCCCAGTGCTCCTGGGAAGAAAGGCTGCAAGTTTGAGGACATCCATTTTCTAGGAGCTCTCAATGTAGATGGAGACATTTGATCTGTACTTTCATTTGGAAAGGGAAGCAAATGAGAAGTTCAAATAAAAAATGAAAATCCTCAAAGGGATGTTCTTACCTCTGGGGGCACTAGGGCTGTGACATGTCCACATTCTCATGTGCTTAAGTAATAATCTTATTTGTTGAACTCTATGTTTAGCTAATGATTATTGCTAAGGTGTGTTATAGGTTATTGCTACCTTCTGCCTTTGTCTCCCAAACTACTTATTTAATTTGCTTCCCATACTCATCACATGCCATATGCCATGTGCTTTGGTTTTTGTATCTGGAATGGTCTGAATTTTCTTCTAAAGATTATGTGTTGAACCCAAATTACCAATGTGACTATGATATTAGAAGGCAAGATGATTGGCAAGTGACTAGATCATAGAGACACTGTCCTTTTAAGAGTGGCCTCATAGAACCATTGAGACCCTTCCACTATGCGTGAACACAGCAAGAAGCCATCATATTTAAACCAAGAAATAACCCCACAGAAGGAACCAAATCTGCCATTACTTTTATCTTAAACTTCTCTGTCTCTAGGACTTAAAAAAATATTATACTGTTTATAAGCCATCCTGTTTATACTAAGCCTCACTATAAATTAGTGCCTTATAGTTCTTTACAGAAAAGTTAAAATTTCAAAGACAACATAACAAATTCATGCTATATGAAGTTAATCTTGATTATGTAAAAATCTTAAAGCCATAAGGCCCTTAGTTCCTTTGGAAAGCCAGGATATTTGACCCTGATTTGACATTCATTTCTGGTCTCCCACCAGGCTTCTGTGTACTCATGGTACTTCAGCCCTTGTGAAATCATGTGAAGAGGATAGGAACCAGCAGGACACCGAAGGAAGCACTGTGTGGTATGATCTGAAGAAGAGGCGTGTTTGAGATAATGTAAGAAATCCTGGGGCTCAGTTACAGAAGCATAACTGAAGCAGTGTAAGAAATTAGTGTTTTTGATACCAGAGAGAGGGACAGACTGATAGAGAGGGGTGCTGCTTCCATAAGGACATTGTTTCCTGGGAGAAAAGTGGCAAAGACATAGGAAGCTATGCCAAGCAACAAAATGTTCTAAGTACAATGCATATAAGCAAGTGTATACTCTCCTAGGTGCATCACAGGTAAGGTGATTAAAATGAATAATTTAACTGTGTTTTATACTGCTTACAAGAAAGAAATCTTATGGATCTCCACTTTTACCAGTATGCTTATGATTTGGAGATAGTCAAAGGTGAGCAAAATGACACAGTTAAACTTTCCACAGTGTTTCCTTGAACCATTTTCAAGAATTTTCAGAACAATTTATTTATAGATGTTTTGGGAAATATAAACACAAGTATGTCTTATACCTGGGAATTTCAGATTAAGCATATATTAATTATTAAAACTCCTTTAAATTTCAATTTATCTTGCTTTTATAAAATGAGAGTTAGTATAACATGTTCCTCTAGAAAATGAAAGTAAATATTCTGTAAAGAAAAATTTTCTTTAATGTGTAAATGGAGAAAAATATTTTCAAAGTTCCAACACTGTCATTTATACTAAGCCTATTCTAATTTGTAATCCATGTAGATCCAAAACAGGGAGTTTGTTCCTTTTAGGCTAGTTGCATTTGTCTGAAGAAATTATTTGTTGAAACAACATGATATGTCTTAGCAAGGGAAGATGGGGAGCAGAGGGCCATTAGGATATGCTGTTTGACATTAAAATTTCCCACAATTTTGATGTTAACTGCTGGATGAAATTTGGGTCCCCATCTTCTTTCAAAGTTCCCTATTCTATTGCATTATACACATACAAAATTTAGTCAAAATGAACTGCAAAGATTGTTATTAAATCAGTATTCCCCTGAACATCACTTCACATTTTCTTATTCCCAACTTCCCCTCATATTTGTGATTTGATATTGACTTCCATGTTTTTAATTAACATGTTTACTTTTTAACCCCTTTATTTTTCCAAATTTTACTAAATAAAAATCTGGGATGTTTTTTAGCTAACACCCTTTCATTAATATATGTCCCTGACTCATATCTCAAAAGAGCTGTTTCTTTAATAAACTTGGCATTTTAGAGTGGATAATAGAGTGACAGGATGTAATCATCATGGCACTAATGAAACTATTCTTAACAGAGATACTCTTATTTTTGCCCTTGACTACAAAAGCTGAGAATTTCTCAGGAACCCCATCCTGGAGAAACAAAATGACTGTAGCCTCTTAGGAGCCTAAGGGGAACTGGTCTTTTCAGGAAAAAAAATATCACAGCCACTGAGACAACATCTCAGAGCACCTCAGTAGAGAGACTGCATCTCAGACAATGATAAGTTAACAAATGACTTATAGGACAACATCTTGACCAGAACTTCATGGCAATGCATATCTCTTAACACTCAAACATAAAGCTCATCTCAAGACCCTAAGATATAATTGAGTGTGAATGTCAACACACAATTTTAATTTGTTCTTCTTTCCAATGTGACCTCACTGGGTAAAACTTTCTCTGCTTTTCTCTGTTACTTGACCCTTTAGTTGTCTTGTTGAAGGACAACTGTTTGAGCCTAGCTTGCTAAGGCTGTCAGAGTCAAGGCTTTGGCCTTAGCAACTCTGGCCCAAGGAAGGTCCTTTAAGTTTTCTACAAACCCTGTTTCTCCATATTGTCTGATCTGTTCTCAATTAACTGTACTGGAGTTCTTTTTCAAGGGGGGGGGTCACTTAGAATCCTGTAACTGACTTCATCTCCTGTAGTCTTGGGATCTGCATTTGGATTTGAATCTCGGTTGTAGCTCTCTCTCTCTCTCTCTCTCTCTCTCTCTCTCTCTCTCTCTCTCTCTCTCTCTCTCTCTCTCTCCCATCTCCCCTCCGTCCTTCCCCCTTTCTCTTTCCCCCTTTATTCCTCCCTCCCTCCCTCCTGCCCTCCCTTCTTCCCTTCCTCCCTCCTTCTCTCCCTTCTTCACTCTCTGTCTTTTTCTCCCTTCATCCTTCCCTCCTTCTCTTCCATTTAATTCTGCAGTATTTTGGAGAGCTCACATTTCTTCTAGGGAGAGTTCACATTTCTGAACTGAGCTAGAATTTAACATGCACTTATTGTGTATGGAATTTTAGAGAGAAAATAAGTTTCCTTTAGAATTGTGAGGCACATGAGAGATGTTTTCTATATTTCATGTGTCCTTGCCAATTTATTCTATACAAACTACGTTATCTTTTTTTGATGGCTGGTCACTAACTTTATCTCCCAATCTCTACTGACTTACTGATATTTCTAAAAAAAATATTCTAGTTTTAATTTCTGAAATTCCTGCTCTGTTGTACAAATGTTAGAGGATTTAAGGGCAATCAATTGTTGAAGGCTCTGTGTAGAAGCAGTTGGTTATTGTCTCAGCACATTCCTGTGGAGTGTTCTCTCAAAAAGGACCTCCATTGTCAGTCAGTCTTTATTTCTCTTTGCTCTGACTAGTTGGGCTAATGAGAATGCTTAAAAAAGGTATGTCTAATCTCCTACTGAAGGGCAAAAGCCAGTCTGCCCAGCTGCTGTGGTCCTTCTGTCTAGGAACAGGTTTTTTATATTCTACAGAGATTAAAACTGCTGAGGTGATGAAGGAGCACAGGAAGACAGAGAGAATCAGAGAGGACCCAACTCCCTTTTCACAAGACTTTCATTTCAGTTTCAATCCCATAACCCTCACCCACCTACCTATTCTGCAGTGTTTAGTGGTCTCATTCATTTTGGTTCTATGACAACTCACACTTTCAATTCAGGATTTAGTGTTCCCATGCATGTGCTTCCCGGTTTCCAGAAATTTACTACAATTAAACTTTTTTTTTGTCCTTATTACACTAGCTAAGACAAATATTGTTGATTTACTTACATTTGGACAAGAAATGGAAGCTATTGCAAACACCCAACCTATCATTTAAATAAATACAGCTGTGTTGTTAACCTAGAAAGGAGCAAATTATTAGAAAGGGGGAAATCATACATTAATAGGCGCTTATTTGGAGCGAAAATATGACAGGAGTTAGGAAGAACAATAAAATATCTATGATCTTAAATTTAGATAGACTTCCAAGTAGGCAATTCTAAAACTATAATAAAAGATAATAGATTAATATTTTTTAATGACATTCATGTAACCTAGACTACGTCCAAGTAGTCAATTCTAAATGTGCAAATCTTTTCCAACAGTTTCAGTTCCAGCCTATTTCAGTGTTACGAGTCATTAAACCAAAGAGAGGAAGGCAGTTGCATCGTTCTCCAAAACAACTTTGAATGTGTGGTGGAAAAATATTTCCAAAAGAAGAAAAGGATAAGACTGCAGGAAGCTTATCTTGGGGCACTCAGATCAAAGCCTTTTTTACAATGGCTGAATAAACACATCAGTTTGTGATGACAAAGATTCCGATAAAATGTTAAGGAAAATATCTATATTAGATGAGTTAAGAAAGAATCAAGAATTTCCTAAGAAAATAAACATTTTTACTACATGGATATGTGAGTTCTCACTTGTTGATCTAAACATGGGCTGGTGTGACCTTCTAAATTTTAACTATAACAGACAATTGTCCGTTGAAAAATTATTCTAGAATTTTTCCATAGACCATGTATCAGCATTGTTAAAGTTCTTTCTTATTTATGAGGCCAAGTCCAAATAGACTTTACTATGAAGACCTGCAATGTCTACATTATTCCTTTTAATTGTTTTTTTGAAATCAAAATAATGCATACTAAAGGGGTGAATGAAAATAGTTTACAATTTCTGAATGAGTGTTCTCTACAAGGTAATTTTTATTATTCCTGAAAATGTGTGTGTTCTGTCTTAAGTAATTATACTATGTTCTAAAACATCAATCCCTAGCAATGTTAGAGGTGTAGGTGAGAGCTGAAGTTGAAGCAGCTTTATGAAATTAGAATTTTATAAGAGTTTCCATAGTATGTAATTCCTTTAACTTAAACAAAACAAAACAAAAAACAAACAAACAAAAAAAAAACAACTTATCTCGGATGAGAAGCATTCTAAAATACATCCTCCATCCTCCATAAGAGATTGCACTCTTTGTTACAGGAATATGAGATCAGAATTCTTTGAAATGAACTTGTGTTTCTCTTTGTAACTTCTAAATTGCATGTCTGTCGACAGTCTTCAATAGACAGGAAACTAAAGTGGGGTGGGGGAAGAGCAATATGAGTAATGTTTATGACAAATGTTAGGTGAAGGATCTTTTCTTGGAAGTAAAGGGAAGCTTTATTAAAAATAAGACTAAAAATTAAGAGTAAACTCAATCTGAGATATTTATTGGTGTAATTTACCAAACATATTTTAACTCAAAGAGGTTTTTGGGTAAAGTTTAACACTTAAAGGAGGCTTAGATGAATCAAAAACAAGACTTCCTTTACAGACCTGTTAAATCAAAGCCCGCAGCAAATTTGACAGTTGGCGACTAAATGCTACTCCACTTCTTTTTTTGTCAGCTCTGAATAAGGGTGTCTGAGATCTTCAAGAGTGCCACCGCAATAGGTGATGCATCATATTCTGGGTCAAAAAATCATGTCTTAACTAATTAAAAAGAATATCATAGAAAATTTTACCATAGAAATAAGTATCAGCAAGGTAGCTGGAGAAATCTTAAACTAGTTGGACATTAAAGCAAACACTGCTAAATAATGCATGAATCCAAGAAGTCTCAAGAGAAATTGAAACTCAACAAGAATGAAGATAGAATTTACCAAAACATTTGGACTAAAGTGAAAGCAGTTTGAACGGGAATTTTGGGATGTGGGCTAGGTTTGTAATAAAGGGAAGATGAATCTAAAGTGAGTAAACTGTGATAGTTAGAAAAAAAGAGAGGACAAATTAAACCCACTTGAGCAGAAGAGTGAAATAATAAAATGTAGGCTCAGGAAGACCCACAGATAAATAATAATTTGGGTCAATTTTTATTGAATATGTGAACTAATCTTAACTGAATTTTCCTATGTCCTAAGGAGAGGAAAACCTAGGTTTCACTTTTCATGACCTCTAATACTTTTTCTATTGAGCAATAATACTGCATTTGCATGATAAAATAATCCTGAACTCTTTGTTTTGTCTAATAGTCATACAACCACTTGATACCTTGAAAAATTCCTGGTTCCAAAGTGTGTAAGACAACAAGGCATAATCTCACATTACTAATTTGTCATGGTACATTATTAGGAGAAACTAAAGCAAATTCTAGGAACAAAAGTTTCAATGATTTCTGTATTTGCATTCTAATAACATATTGACAGATGTCACAGGGATAGGAAATTTTGTTTAAATGAGTTACCTTTATTGATATGTAGTCTTCCCTGAGCAGAATTATAAAATTTTAAAAAGGATCAGAGACATGGTGTTCCTAAGTGGTGCTAGGTTAATTCATTCACCATTATTTTCTTCTATTGGCATATCATAGACCTCTGTCCTTATTTATATTGTATTTTTAATATTTAAAACAATTTAAACTTTAAATATATTTTATCATATTCTTCTTCTCCCAAGTCCTTCCTGATCCTCTCTCCCTCCTTACACACCCAACTTTAAGTTCTTTTTCAAAACAACAACAGCAAAAACAAAACAAACAAAAAACAGCCAGTACAACAAACCCCTAGCCCAATGAAAAAACAGGAAAACAAAATGAAATGCCACTCCAAAAGGAAGCAAGCAAACACACTGAAAACAAAAAAAATAAATAAATAAAAAACCAAATTATATTCAAATAAACACACACACACACACACACACACACACACCAGTGGAGTACATTATATATTGGTCAACTATTGTTGAATAGGAGGCCCTTAAATTTTGCTGTCACTCCCCATATATCATACCACAACTCCCTTTTCCCTTCCCTTCTCTTGATCTACCCATTCCAGCCCCCACCCTACCTCAATCCACATTTATCCTATTTCCCTTTTCTAATGAGATATATCTGTCCCACTCTAGTCCATTACTTTATAACTACCATCTGTGCTTCTGTGGATTGTAGCTTGGTTATCATTGACTTAACAGCTAATATCCCTATATGAGCAAATACATAGCACATTTTTTTTTCTGGGTCTTGAATACCCCAGTCAGGATGACTTCTTTGTGGTTCCTTCCATTTACCTGCAGTTTATATGGTGTCATTCTTTAACAGCTCAGTAATACTTCACTGTGTAAATGTACCTCGTTTTCTTTATTCAGTCTTCTGTTGAGAGACATGAAGGCTGTTTCCAATTTCTGGTTATTATGAAGAGAGCAGCAGTGAACATGGTTGAGCAGGTGTCTCTGTGGTATAACAAAGCATCCTTTGGATATATATGTATATACATACATGCATATATACATACATACACATACATACATGCTCAACAGTGGTATGTATAGCTGGCTCATGAAGTGGATTGATTTCTGTCTTCATGAGAAAATACCATACTGATTTCCATAGTGACTATAGAAGTTTGCACTCCCACCAGCAGTGGATGAATGTTCCTCTTATTACACATCCTCTCCAACAAGAGCTGTCACTTGTTTTGTTGACCTCAGACATTCTGACAGGTATAAGATGAAATCTCAGAGTAGTTTTGATTTGCCTTTCTCTGATGGCTCAGCATGCTGAACATTTCTTCAGGTGTTTCTCAGCTATTTGAGTTTCCTCTATTGAGAATTCTGTTTAGATAAGTACCCTGGTTTTTAAGGACATTTTTACTTATTGTGTGTACAATGGACTGCCTGCGTGTATGCCTGTATGCCAAAAGAGGGCACCAGATCTCATTATAGATGGTTCTAAGCCACCATGTGGTTGCTGGTAATTGAACTCAAGATTTCTGGAAGAGCAGACAGTGCTTTTAACCTCTGAGCCATCTCTCCAGCCCAAGTACCCCATTTTTAATTGATTTACTTGTTCTCTTTCTGTCTAGTTTCCAGAATTCTTTATATATTTTGAATATTAATCTTCTACCATAGTGGTTTTTAACTTTCCTAATGCTGTGACCCTTTAATACATTTCTTCATGTTGTGCTGACCTCAACCATGAAATTATTTTTATTGATTCTTTATAACTATAATTTGGCTATTCTTATGAATTGTAATATAAATATTTTGAGATAGCTACTCATTAAAAGGCTTGCAAAACACACGTTGAGAGCCATTGGTCTATCAGATGTATAACAGCAGATTAAAAATCTCTTTCAAATCTGTGGACTGACACTTTATTTGGATGATGGTGTATTTTGTCATTCAGAAGCTTCACAAGTTCATGAGGTGCCATTTAAGAATTGTTGATTTTAGTGGTGATGGTAATAGTGTTCTGCTCACAAAGTATTTTCCTGAGAAATGAATTCAAGGCTCTTTCCAAATTCCCCTTCTGTTCAACTGATTCTATCTGATTTTTGTATTGAAGTCTTCGATCCATTTGGAGTTAAGTTTTAAGCAGGTTTGTAAGGACAGACCTACTTTTACAGACCTGTTTACAATCTTCTACATGCAGACATCCAGTTTGACCAGTCAGTGCTGTTTGTTGAAAATGATGTCTTTTTTTCCAGTGTGTATTTCTTTTCTCTTTATCAAAAGTCAGGTTTCCAAGAGTATGCATATTTATGTTAATTAAATTCCTTTGATCGACGTGTCTGTTTTTGTGCAAATACCATGCTGTTTTATTACTGTAATTTTGTACTTCTTCAGTTGTCTTATTGCTCTAGCTAGGATTTCAAGTACTATATCGAAGAGGTATGGAGAGAGTAGACAGCCTTGTCTTGTTCCTGATTTTAGTGGAATTACTTTGGGTTTCTATACATTTAAATTAATGTTGGCTATAGGCTTGCTATTAACTGTCCATATTATATTCAGATACTTAGCTTGTATCCATAATCCCTCCAGGCCTTTTATTATGAAAGGGTGTTGTATCTTGTCAAAGGCCATTTCTGCATCTAATGAGACAATCGTGTACCATGTGATGATGTGGTTTTTTTCTTTCAGTTTTTTTTTTTTCCATATGGTGGATTACATTTATTTACTTACATATGTTGAACTATCTCTATATCTGGATGAAGCCTTCTTCATCATGGTGGGTAATTTTTTTTATGTGTTCCAGGGTTTGTAAGTATTTTATTGTTTATTTTGCATATATATTCATAATGGAAATTGATCTGTGATTCTTTTTCTTTGTTGGGTCTTTGTGTGGACTGGGTACCAAAGTAATTGTGACCTTATAAAATGAACTGGGCAGTGTTTCTTCCCTTTCTATATTGTTGAATAATGTGAGGAGTATTGACATTAATACTTTGAAACTCAGATGAAATTCTGTGCTAAAACCATCTGGCCTTGAGCTTTATTTTGTTTGGAGATTTTTAATGATTTGCTTCTGGTTCATTAGACCTGTTTGCTTACCTGATCTTGACTTTACTTTGTAAGCAATAGGTATCTAGAAAATTATCCATTTCTTTTGTGTTTTCTAATTTGGTGGAGTACAGGTGTTTAAAGTATGTCCTCATGAGTCTCTGTATTTCCTTGTTTTCTGTTGTTATATTCTCTTTCTAGTTCAAATTTTGATAATTTGGATCTTCTCTAGAGACCTTTTAGTTAATTTGGATAAAGGGTTGTCAATCTTATTGATTTTCTCCAAAAACCAACTCTTTGCTTCATTGACATTCTTGTTTGTTTTAATTTTTATTTAAATTAAAATTATTCTAATTTTACATACCAATCCCAGTTCTCTCTCCCTCCAGTCCCCAACAATCTCCCATCCTACACCCCATCCATTCCTCAGGTAGAGTGAGGCCCCCCATGGGGTATCATCATAGTCCGTCACTTGGAGCAGAACCTAGGCCCTCCCCCATGTATCTAGGATGAGAGAATATCCTTCCATAGGGAATGGGCTCCCAGACCCATTCATGCACTAGGGATAAATACTGGTTCTACTGCCAGAGGCCCCATGGACTGCCCAGGTCTCCCAACTAATATCCATGTTCAGTCCTATGCTGGTTCCCCAGCTGCTATTAACTTTTTGTATTGTATTTTTAAGGTAATGTTCATCTTTGATGTTAAAGTGTGTTTCTGGAATACAGCAGCAAGACTGATCATGTTTTCACATCTATGCTGTTAGTATCTGTCCTTTTATTGGGGAATTGAGATTGATGATCATTGATTTCTGTTATTGTTGTTGTGTTAGAAGTAAGAGAGAGAGAGAGAGAGAGAGAGAGAGAGAGAGAGAGAGAGAGAGAGAGAGAGAGAGAGAGAGAGAGAGAGTTGGCTATGCTGGCCTGGGATAATTTGTGTTTTGTTGGATGTAGTTAACTTTTTTAGGTTGGTGTTTACTTTCTTAGACATTATATATGTCTGGATTTGTAGATGAATGTTGCTTAAATTCGGTTTTATCCTGGAATGTCTTATTTTCTCCACCTCTGGAAATTTATAGTTATGCTGTGTACATTATTCTGGAATAGCATTGGTTGTCTCTTAGAGTATGCAGGCCCTTCTGACTTTTAGACTCCACTGAGAAGTCACGTGCAATTCTAGTGAGTCTGCCTTTACATTTTTTGGTCTTTTCCCTTAGAGCTTTTTAAAACTCTTTCTCTGTTCTGTACACTTAGTGTTTATTATGTGTTGAAGGTCTTTCATTTCTGGTTCAGTTTACTTGGTGTTCAGTATGCTTACTGCATTTTGGAAGGTTAGGAAAATTTTCTTCTATGATATTGTTGAAAATACTTTCTGAGCCTTTGGGATAGAACTCTTCCCCTTTTTCTATTCCTTTTATTCGTAGATTTTTTTTCCATAGTATCCTAGATTTTCTGAATTTTTTTTTAAATTTAACATTTTTTAAAACTAATGTATCCGTTTCTTCTTTATGGTTCTCTTTTCTATCTCTTATATTTTGTTGGTGAAACTAGCATCTGTAGTCCCTGTTTGAGTTCCTAAATTTTTTATTTCCAGATTACCTCCAGTTTGATTTCTGTATTGTTTTTATTTCCACTGTCAGGATTTATTCATTTCCTCACACTGTTTTTGTTTTCCTGGATTTCTTCAGGGTATTTATTCTTTTCTTCTTTAAGAACATCTATTATTTTCATACAGGCGATTATAAGGCCTTTTATTTGTGCTCCAGCTGTTGGACTACTCAGTGCCTGATGTAGTAAGGTTGTTGGGCTCTAGTGGAAGCATACTTGCCTGGCTGTTAATGATTGTATTTTTATGCTGAAGTCTATGCTTTTTGGATTGGTAAGATTATAGTTTTAGGTGCTGATATCTCATGTTGTCTTTGTTGAGTGGCAATTTTGTTGGTTGGATTCTGTTTCCTCTCTGGATTTTAGGAGAGTGTGGTGGCTATATGTTGCTTGTAGAAAAGTCTTCTGAGGTCCTCTAGGTGTAAACACTGGGGTATACAGGTAAAATATGTTCCTGTGTATTGGAATCTAAGACTTCTGAATAGGGAATGGCTAGGAGTAGCAGAAGGGCTTCACAAAAGGGAGGAAGTATGGGGCAGAGAGTGAGTAGAGACCACAATAGAAGTTTTGCTAAAGAACTGGGGATGAGACTGGGGGACTGGACTTTGGGTAATGGAAAGAGAGAGATGAAAATCTGCAGTTAGCTTATTTGCTTCCCTGGCAGGTGTGACCTGTGGGTTTCCAGGGAAAGCCTGCTGGAGTTGGGTGTTGGGATAAAGTTAATAGTTGGGGGAGAGAGGTTAGGATGAGATCTGTGGGATCCTCTAGCGATTAGGTGGGTATTGCTGCACATGCTCTGCTTCAAAACTGTAGATGAGACTGGGGGCTTTTATTTGCAGGTGCAGAAGGAGAGGTCTTAAGTTAGCCTACCTGTTTCCCTGGCTGGAGTTCTCTATCCCCATTTTTAAATTAATTTTATTTTAACTGACATACAAAAACAGAAAAAGTAAGTGTGCCTATTTGTGGAGTAACACATGATGCTTCAACTCATGCATATATTGTATATTGTTTAGTCAGATTAACATACCTCCACAAACAGTGTGTGAAGGTCAATATGTGATTTAAATTGTAGTCGTTTCTTTTATATACATGAGTTCCTTGTGTTTGGGGCAAAGATCTCAAGAATTACAATATTCTTGTGAGGTATCTTCTCTGTAATAAAGATTTTGAAAACCCTTCTAGATATCTGGATTGTATAGTACATTATTGGGAAAAAACCCTAATAATCCAATTGTGTTAAATATCTAGCTTGGTTGTTGTCCAATAACCTAACTAAGACTTTTCTTACTAGAATGTGGTGTGCTCGTTTGAATAGGGTCTACTGTTCTCTAGGTGTTGTTCTTTTTGTTGTGTTGTTGTAGAAAAAGAGATTTGACAGTTCTTGTTCCTGCTCTAAAGGAGTCTACAATATCTTAGGCTATAGGTGTTATTGTGTGAACAGGTTAAACATGTGGTGTCCAAGAGCCATTGTCTCCAGCCCATGTAAAAGACTGTTTATCTAATCTCTGCTCCCTATGTGTGGTCAGGGTTGCTGAATAGCTTTTAAAAGATGAGGATGAGGCAGAAGCAAACAAAATGATTAATGGATGACTTCCCTAGGTTTAACTGTATGCTGGTGGAGACATAACCTGCCTAATTTGAATGCAAAAGTTTAGCCAGATATGGTGATTGTGTATGATTGTAATTCTAGTTCTTCGAAGGCAGAAACAGTGGAGTTTGACTTTAGACTGTACATAAGTACCTTGTTAAAAATTAAAGAAAGAAAATAAAGGAGTAGAAGTAGTCTTTCTCAGAAGAGAACACAATAATAGTTATCTAGTACCAATGCTCAGTTCTGAAAACACACATTATATAGACTGAGCATGTTATATTTAGAAATACAAAGGTATATAGATATACATATAGGCATGCAATGAAGAGGCCAGAGGAAGGATTTGGAAGGAGGAAAAAAATCTCCTCCTTTATAACCTCAAAAATAGAGTAAAAAGCAAATACCTAAAGCAAAAAGGTAATCTTTTTTAGCTGAACAGCAATAACAAAACAAAGTGTGCTAATCCTATATTCCATATTCCAAAATCATAGTGTTATAAAAAGTTTGTAACTCTCAAAGTCTTCAAATAATAAATGCAAAAATTGCTTAGTGTTCAGAAGAACACAAACCATGAAAATGTAGCTGATGCCAAATATTGAAGAACAATTAAGCATCTTGAAATTATTTAAGGAAAACAAGCTCTGTAATTTCTGTCTTTAACTAAATTCTGAAATGCTGCTTCCTTTTCCCAGTTTGTGAGGCTGAATTTGCCTTCAGGAAATAACCTGAAAAGCCTTTCTTCTTGACCTCCTGCTTTAAACCTTTTCAGTTTCAATCAGGGAAATAGAGGATAAGAATAAACTATGAGGTCTATTGAAAGACTAAACCGAAAATTATTTAATTATTTTTCTAAAAATGAAAAGAAAATACATTAAAATCAGTTACAACATGGTTAAAAAAAATAAAAAAAAGGGAGGGGCATTGCAAAAATCAAAGAATCAGTTTCATTACGATGTGCAACATATTTCTCAGAATTTTAGCAAAAAGAGCCAAAAATGAGTATTCACTGGTGGAACCCTTAAGAATAGACTCTTACAATACAAATTCCTTTTCATAATATTGCTACACCATGCTGCAGTTTTCTATTGCTTAATTTGATTTTAAATAAGAAGTTAATAAACCATGTATACAGTAGGGAACACTATTAAAAAAAGAATATTAAACCAAATGTTTGGGGATTGGAACCTAGAAACTGACAACTGTATGTTAAATACTGCAGGCTCACCCAATAGAACACTGATGGCTGTTCTATTGACAATGATTAAGACAGAAAAGCAAATAGGATGCAGGGGAAATGAGCTTTCCTTGCACACAATCAAAGGGCACACTGCTGAATAAATCAAATGGAATGAAAAGATGAAGATGCTCACACTTTAAATGCACATAAGGCATAATCAAACAGAGCTGGAATTATGCTGATTGGATTGGAATTTACATGTTCCCCGCATTAAGTGGTCACTTTCATTAAATTGTAAGAGGGGTTCCAGAGACCTGAAAATTGTACTATTGAAGGTTTTTGCTTATGAAAAAAAATTCTTTTTCTCAGGGAACTTTAGTCATACAAATTCCAAAAAAAAAAAAAACCATTACTATTTTCTAATGATATGTTGCATGAAATTCGTCATTACAAAGAAAAACAAGGGAACGGGGTGTTTAACAAGTTCATTCCAACAGCTGGTGCATCATGATCATCCTACAGAAAATAAGATGAATAAGATGAAAACCACCATTATCTTCATAGAAGAAAGCATAGATTCTTTCCTTTTTTTAAACTTAAATTGGCTGCCACCAAAGGCATAACTGCTTCAATGCAAGAATGCCTGTGTTCTTTCTCAGTCATTGGCAGCCTTTCAGTATTCAGTGTACTACTCCTTCAGAAAATTCTCCTTCTCTCTCCCTTGCAGCCAGCGCGCGCACACACACACACACACACACACACACACACACACACACACACACACGGAGGGAGGGAGGTAAAAAGAGGGAGGGAGTGGGAGAGAGACAGACAGTCAGTCAGACAGACAGACAATGTACTGTTCTCACTGAACTGAGTTCAAATAGCCACTCTGGATTTAGTGAGATAAACCTTGGAATCTGCTAGTTCCCAAACATTGGATAATTCACTGCCAATCTCAAATATTGGAGGCAACACTTCCTGTTGCTTGCCCACTTTACTGTGACAATTCTCCTATCCTTTCCTTTCCTAAAATAAATAACAATACAATTATAAATGTTGAAATTTCATAAGCATAGTAAAAAATATCTTATATAGTATAAATGTTTTCTTTCTACACTCAACTTGGTTTCTATGATGTTAATTATTCACAGAATATACCTGAATTTGTTTTAATTTCTGCTTAGTGTGATGGATTATAACTGCATTCTAATTGCTTTGACCCTTCTGCATATATTTCTCTGATTGTGGGTATCCAATTATTTCACCATTGATGACTATGGTTTTAAATTCACAGTTCCATAGCAGAGACAGATTCAAATCAAGTGAATATGTCCCCATGTTCAGAATTTAGAGAAAACTGTTTCTCACAAGGAGCTTGGTAGATTTAATTTTTGAACTCTAATGTCTCCTTTATTTGTGTTGCGAATACTGAACTTGGTGACTAAAAAAGGAAAGCACTATTTATAAAAGATAAACTTTATAAAACATTGTGACAATATTTCTATCATTTACTTCACTTTTAATAATGGGTCTAATTAAGTCAAATATAAATTGACTATTCTCTGAACATTTTTATTTGATCTTATCTTAACCTATTGTTTTAACTTTCTCATAACTGCTTATATTTCAATGACTTCACCTAATCAATAGAAGCATGTTAACTTTTAATTATGAGGATCGTATTGACAAACAATATACTCATTATATTAAATCAAAATATGTTCATTCTTTTGTTATTTTAGACAGGGACACATAGAGAATACTAACTTACTAAAATAAATTTTATTATCTCTTGCTAATAATTTTTAATTTATTGATATTTCGTGCAGTTAAGCAGATACTATTAGTTAAATCACCCCAACTATGTAGATGGTATTTTTAAATAAAGAAATTTTAAACTAATGCTTTTCCACCTAACTATATGTACATTATCTTATAATTTATTAAAACAATTTAATAGAGCCTTTGTAAGAGTTTGATGAGTACAACACAATATGTTTATAAGAACATAGTGTTTCTAGGCCTAGGACTGTCAGGCTATGCCTTTAAGCTGCATAAACCTATCACTACGAATCATCATACATTGTTTTCAAGCCTCCCAATTCTGTCAGAAGTATAATACCTTAGGCTTGCCTGTAGATAAATGAACTGACTCTTTCTTGAACAAAGAAGAAACACTATATGAGTTTTCAGTAAGAATTTATCCTTTGATTCAATGAAATAAGATTGAGCATACACACATAAAGGACCATGCAGTGGATGACTGCCAACTCAATTAAGAGTTAAAAGGACAGCTTGGGAGGAGTTGGACCAGTAACCTAGACCTGAAACAAAAATTACTCTATAAAGCAAGACTTTATAGAGTAATACAATCTTAAAAACTCTGACTTAAGAAAAGACACCATATATGTCTCTCTTATGGTGCTTCATGCTGTTTTGATCTGTGACCTTATTCCTAGCTGTGTGTGTCAGGGGACCTTGTAGATTTTATTGTATTTGGCTTTAGTGGAAAAGCCAATATTCATTATGATAATGAGTATTTGAGTATTACACTGATCACATGTGCAGGATGCCCTTTATATATTGACATGCTAAGGACTTTCTTAATGTCCACTGTTACATTGTAAAAGCTGTATTATTAGTGAAACTATTGTATTATCTATTGAAATGTAAATTCGTTCATGAAAACAACAAGATTCTTGAATTAGAAGACAATGATTCTCAAATTCTGAGAAGCACCAAATCACTGGGAAAACTGGCCAACCCAAGAGTTTCTGCTTCAGTCACTTTGAGATGAGACAAAGAATTCTCTTTTCTAAAAGTGTCACATGATATGGTGCTACTGGTCTTTGGAAAGACTTTGGAAAATATCTGATGAATTTTTCCAAATCTGGGTGACACAATGACACACTCTTACCACAAAGTTAACAACAACATGGTTCAAATTAACGCTACAGTACAATTACAAATCACCACATGTGTTGATCCCTCCTAGAAGGCATCACCCTCCCTGTGGAGTAGTGAGGGGGATGGAATGGGAGGGTCGTCAGGGGGCAAATGGGGAGGAAGAGGGAACTGGGATATATATATGTAAAATAAGAAAAAATAAAAAGGAAAAAAATCATCACATGTCACCCATTCAGCAGTCACTTACAAGTGATCAATTTTAAATACAGAAATTTAGGAGTTTTATTGAGGTTAATATTCCTTTTAAAAGTTGAATGCTAAACTGAAATTTAACCCTTGTCTTCTTTATAAGAGAGATCCATATTATTTTATTTAAGTACCTGGACAATATTATAGTTAAGAGATTAAAAATCCAGTGATAGTGAACCAAATAGAGGCATAGGGCATTTATTAAAAGTTCTAACTTAATACGTGTTCCTGTGCGATAGATATCAAATATTTAATTAAAATCTGTGGCAAGTACTGCACACTTGCAAATGGTGCTAAGTTACTGGAAAAAGGAACAGCTCTGAAGTCTCAATTGCATATAGCAATGGTGGTGCTCCCAGTTCTCTGTGGGTAAGCTGCAGCCTTGGCTCTACCCTTCCTCTTATTTGAGGATCTAAAAGAAAAGGAATGTTTCCAATCTGTATGTTTGTGCCTCTGTGATTGCAAAGAGAGAAAGAAATGACTTGCAATGGTTCTTAAGATTTCTGCTGAGATACAGTGTACATTACTCCTGCTAACATTCCATAGAGCAAACATGGTCCAGTCAGTGTGTCCATGATCACTTGTGGGTTTATGTATCCCTATAGATCAGATATCAAGTAATTGAGCAAAACAATAACACAAGAGTGAGTATTGAAAACTAAAATATTTTACTGAACTTCAAGTCGTCCAGAGAATATTCCCAGGAATGTCAGTGATTGATATAAGACTCTAAAAATCACAAACAATTCACTTCTCATCTGCCTACTCTGCTAGAAAGGAAACACAAGCTAAAAGGTCCTGCTCAGTCCTCCCTTAAAACTGAAATTGTTGGCCAGGCTCTTTGACTTCCTGTTTGTATTACCAATTTGTAAAACATCTCAGGACACACATGGGGCTCCATGAGAAATCATTAACTCCTTCAAGGTCTGTGTTCCCTCAAGAAAAAAATTATTCAAAAGTCTAAATTTATTATTGGTTGTTATTAACATCATGGTATTGTGCTTACTAAGAGGAATACAGGGCAAATAGAAGATAATAAAATTAATGTTGATCCCCTTTCTAAACTTAATAGAATTATCTTACACATAGCTAATATATGTAACTGTTATTTTAACACATTTTACTCCCTTGGCATAGTTTTCTACTAACCTATGTTCTACACATACTTTTTTAAAAACCCTTCACTAAATGACATTTTTACCTTTTTTTTCCCCCCAAGGCAGGAATTTTATATTGCTTTGGAGCCTGTCCTGGAACTAACTCTGAACTCTGTAGACCAAATTTTGTCTTGCTTTGGAGCCTGTCCTGGAACTAACTCTGTAGACCAGGCTGGCCTCGAACTCACAAAGAGTTCTATGAGTGCTATGATTAAAGGCATGTGCCACCAATGTCTGGCTTGAAATTTTCATCTTTTATTAAAATTGTTTTTACAATAATAAAGATGTATAATTGACAAATATGAATTATCTGTATTTGAAATAGAAACTCTAACTTATTTATTTATTTACCTATTTATTTATTTACTTACTTATTTTGTTTGTTTTTTGATACAGGGTTTCTCTGAGTAGCCCTGGTTGCCCTGAAACTCACTTTGCAAATCAGGCCAGCCTTGAACTTAGAGATCTGGCTGCCTCTACTTCCCAAGTGCTAAAATTAAAGGCATTTACCACCACTGCCCAGCACACATGTTTTTATACATACAAACACACATTGAGAAATAATTACTAGAATCAAGCAATAAACATTATTATTTTCTTAGAAAATTACCACTTTCCATCCTCTGTGTGTGTGTATGTATGTATGTATGTATGCATGTATGCATGCATGCATGTATGTATGTGTGCATGTGTATATGAGTGTATATGTATTTGAGTGTATATATGTACACATTTATGTATGTATGGATGTATGTATGTACATATATATATATGTAGGTGTGTGTAATATTACTTTATACTGTGTAAATTACTCTGTGATTGGTTTAGTAAAGAAGCTGACTGGCCAATAGCTGGACAGGATAAAGTTAGGTGGAAGACCAGACTAAGGACACTGGAAAGAAGAATAGAGTCAGAGAAGTCACCAGTGAGAAACAGAGAGGAAATAGGAGGTACAAGATGAAAGAGAGGTAACACCATGTGGCAGAATATAGATTAATATAAAAGGGTTAATTTACATTGTAAGATATAGTTAGTAATAAGCCTGATATATTGGCTGAGAATTTATAATTAATATTAAGTCTCTCTGTATTTAATTTTGAGACATTGTCTCAACAAACTCTCTCTCTCGCTCTCTGTGTGTGTGAGTGTATGTGTGTGTATGTGTGTGTGTGAGTGTGTGTGTGTGTGTGTGCAAGTACAGATGCCCTCATATTTCTATTCTCAGAAAATTTCTCATTAATACTATGCTAACCCTCATCACAAAGCTTACATCAAATTTGTAAAAGCAAGTCACTGTGCATAACTGAACCTTTGTAAAGTTTGATCAACATCACACTAGTTCTCATCTGCTAGTAATCACCAATTTCCTCTCTGCTTCTCTAAGTGAGTATGTTTCTTCCTAAGTGAGGAAGAAATTATGAGAGCAGACAGAAGCTGGATGATCAAGCATACAACCTTTTAGATAAAACTTCTTAGAGGTTTCTGGTATAATGGTAGTGGCTTTCTGGAGCCTTTATAGGCTGAGACAGTTCAAACAATCATACTTTTCTATTGAATGTTTTAACATGAAGGCATCCAAATATCGAGAGATATGACATAAAATTAAGGATGCTGTTTGCCAATTGTCACAGTAAACAAGAGGCCTTATCCTTTTTTTTTCATGGGTGTTATGACTACTGACTGGGACATGACAACTGTGGAGAGCTGTGCTGATGAGTTCAGATGACTACTCAGAGCAACTCTCTGGAGTTTAAGACAAGAACCATGATGATGATGGATGATGTAAAAGGAACTACTAGAATTACATCGTTTCCCTGAATGATGCGATTTCTCCTGAAAAGCATCAGAAAACTCTACTGAAACTTGGTTATGCTTGATTGGATTTGTGTGTGCCTTTTAAATTACAATAAGATATTATTTTAAAGTAAAATATAATTTCTCAAATTATAATTTAGCATTTTATTATACAACATTTACATCTTCCAAGTTTTTCTCTTAAACTATCTTATTCCTTATCATAGTCTTTTTGGTTATATCCACTTTATTGGTAGTGAAACCATATTTTAAAGAATGTAACTTCATCTAGTTGATGGAGAAACTGGAATTTAAACCCATCCACTAAGGTTTTGCACCTAAGTGGCTGCTTTATGCTGATTTTGGAATTAAACTGGCCCTTATTGTCAACTCATTACTGTTTTCTCATTAAAACTGGTGGCAGTACTTGATTGTTTGATTTGTTTATTCTAATATCATGTTCTTTATCACATATAATATTGCTGCTTATTAGAATTGTTTTTACATATTCAAATCTTTCTTATAATCACAGGACCTCCTTATGAGAGATAGCTTGATAATGTTAAGAGAAAGTTTCTTACATGAACATTCAGGTTTCAGTTTGGAGGGTCTCTCAGGCTTCTCAACAACATTGCCGACAACGAAGAAATGAAATTTAAGTACATCTCATGATCAGTTCATATATTTGTAGAGTGTCTGTCTGATCAGGAATTAATCAATGAGGATGGGTAAAGAAATGGATGTTTATAAAAGATAGTAGCTGCTGACATTTTAGGTCATTACTTTCTCTAGATCACTTTATTAGATAGTACAACTGGTAGTTAAGAAATATAGGATCCAGTCCTAGCTATAGCGAATATGAAATATAAATGGGGAAACAGGATATAGATATCAAAGGAAATAACTATCAACGCATTTATTTTACAGAGCTGAACAATCAAATACAAATCTTTACATGTAAGTAAATGTTTCATCTCTGAGCTATATCTAAGCTCAAATATAGATACTTATTATTTCATCATGTAATCACCAATATTTTTGAAGACAAAACTTGTACTATGCTAATGATGATAGATAACACAATTAACCATTACAGAAACAGAAGGAGATGTAATAAAGCAACATGAATACACATTTCAGAGAACAAAGTATGTGACTTCAACATCATTTAGTTTGACCGGTTTATATTTTTAAAACGGAACAAATTAGTAATTTCAAAACACCCTAAATTTATTTTTCACAAAGAAGGTCTAAGGTCAAGATGTAAAAAGATTCACTGTCTGGTATGACCTACCTTCTCATATAACCCAACATTAGGATGGGACAAGCTTATCTCACTGTATCCTTATAAGATTCTTGGTAGTAACCAAATCACTTCCCAAATGCTTTAGTTACTCAAATCCATCCCATTAGAGACTGTGCTTTAGTGAAACACTGAAGCAATGCACGAATGTCATATCCTTTAAAACTAAAACACAAACACAAGCCTAGAATATAGTCATAGTAACAGAAGTCTGTATCTTTGAAAAGGTATACGACCAGGAGTTTTCATAGATCAACTGTAGCCTTAAGGAGTGCCCAGGATCAAGAAAAGAACGTGAATGTGCTTTCGATTAAATGCTATGGAATGTTATAGCATATAATGCTACTACAATCAAGGCAAATGAAGAAGATGTCTGGGGAAATAGTCTAATTATGACTTCGAAAGGGGTAGAATAAATGGATTGTTATGAATCTATGGAAATGTTTGTATTATAAGTTAACAATTTTGGGCAACATTTTGCAATGGAGCACTCAATTTTATCAAACAGAAGAGCAAATTAAAGAAAATTGTGTTCCATAAAATGATTCTGTCTATAGTGTAAAAAGTGGGTTGTGTTGAAAGGGTTGGAAAAACCATATTGAGTGAATAATGTTGAGACTGCTGACTGCAATGGCTACAGAACTATCTTAGTACTTGGCTTAACAAAGTATAAATAATGTAGCTTATGCTTAACATTTATATGTTTCCACTGAATTTAAGTTTTATTTCAATACAAAAATAAAGATCTTTTTAAAAAAAAATAAAAGTGTATGTATGTAGCAGAGGGAAAAGAATTGTTTCCTTTCCTTCATGTCTCATATTAAATCCATCAACAAATCTAAGTGACTCTACCTTCCAAAGCTATCCTGAATCCAGTCCCCTCTCTATATTATCTTTGCTTCCTTCCTAGAACATATCATTGCTATCACTCAACCAGCCTAATTGTCCTTTTTCTTCTATCCCTGACTCCCCCAACACACACACATACACAGTGTTTTCTTGGTATAAGAAAACCTATTATAATAGATTATGTCACTCCAGATGAAAATCCCTCAGGACTACCCTTATAGTTCTAATTTACCAACCTCTCTGTGATCTGGCTCTTGTTTCTGTCTACAAGATCATTCCATACCCTTCCATGCCCCGGGCACCTTATCTTTTCTCTTCTTTGGAATTCCAAACTCATTCTCAATACAGGGCTTTTGAGTGAGCTCTTCTTACTCTGACTGGGATGTTTTTCTCTGATGGTTCCTGATCTCTTTCTTAGCATGCAAGTCTCTATCACCTTATTAAAAATAGCTATTTTCACATGAGAGAAGAAATATATAAAAATAGTTTATTTAAATAATACAAAGATCAACACTGATTGTTGCTAGTCAGATAATTAAAATAGTATGATGAGAGACTATGGCTACAAAGCCCAATCTAAAGCTGTAATAGGTCAGCCTCCATCCCTCATGGCTATTGTTATAATTCCTACTGGGAAACACTGTGGTAAAAAGAAAGCAGGGCTTTGGAACAAAGGGGATTTGAATTCCTCATTTTATCATATCCCTACAGTTTAACCTTCCACATCAATTACCTCCTGAGAATATCAGCCCCATATTTAAACAGAGATATTGGTAATCCCCTTTTCATAGTTTTGTTTTTGTTTGTTTGTTTTGTCTCTTTGTTTGTTTTGTTTTTGGTGAGGGTTGCATAAGATTCCATGCATTTCTCCTGGTGATTGGAGCTTCTTAACAGGAAATTTTGAAAATGGATCTCATCATGAAGTCAGGCTGACTTCAATTTATTGCATAGCTGAAGGGTGACTTTGAACTCTTCATCCTCCTGCCTTAATTTTATCAAGCCTGGGGGGGTTACAGGTGTATGCTAACACACCAAGTTTATTAAGTCTAGGGACTAGACTAGGGCTTCCTGTATGCTAGGCAAACACTCTACCAACTGAGTTATATATCCAACCTAACAATTATTTTTAATCTAAGTGTAATAAAGTTTATTAAGTGTTAGCTATTATGATCTAGCTAAAAGCAAACACGACTAAACAAATGAGCTGAACTATTAACTTTTGGGTGGTAATAAGAATGTTCAATACACATAGATAACAAGTGAAAATTTTGTGGGTGTCAGGGAAACCATTCATACAAATATTTATGGCATTGTATAGCTTTCTTGCTGTTAAGTAAGGCAAAGTTTTGGAAGTGGTGCTATCTCTTTCTACTCTTTTTAGATTCAGTTTGCTAGGTCATCCAAATTATCTCAAAGGGAGTTTCATTAAACACAGCTTATATTTGTTCACTGGAGTCTGAGAGATTGAACTCCATTTTCAATCACTGAAAGTGATTCTTTTAGACAAATCACAAACCATTGTATGAACTCAAAGACCGTAAAAAAGGCAACAGACCTCCTTCCTCCCTTTGTCTCCATCTGTAGAATGAAGTTAATGAGACATTGCAGCTTGCCAGAAGGCAGGCTCCATCAAATGGCTTTGGCTATAAGTAAGAAATTGTAACACTTTTTTCTTAAACATGTGTTACATTTATTAATTTTGAATCAGTACAGGTTCACAGATTGTCTGTGAAAGTTCTGTAGGTTTGAGTTATTCTGGAAAATTCATACATCTGCTATGGCCAGGTCTATGGCTCAGAGCAAAAGAACTGAAGACATTGTCCTTGGTGTGATTCTCACATTATCCTAGATTATTTGTAATATATACAAATAAAAGTACATCCAGAGAAAGGGAGACATCAGTCTTCCATATGGTGTTTTGGGGAAGTCAAAAGGTTTGTCATAGGGAAACAGAAGTGGCTCAGTTTCTAATAATTAGTTTTCTAAGGAAGTCTTACCAATATAACTAGCATCACATCTAATTACATGGTCATAACCCCTCTTATTTATTTATTTATTCTTATTTTACATATCAATCCCAGTTCCTTCTCCCTCTCTCCTTCCCTCCCTGTCTCCCTCCCTCCCATGCCCCCCCACTCCACAGGGAGGGTGATGCCTTCCAGGAGGGGTCAACAAAATTTGTCAAGTTATTTGGAATAAGTAATAGGCCCTTCCTCCTGCCTCTAGGTTAAGGGAGTATCCCTCTTCTTTACTTGCTAGATTATTTTCCCATTTTCTTTTGATTGACAATTTCTTTATAAGTTATGTCATTGGAATATATATATATATATATATATATATATATATATATATATATATATATATATAAAACAAATTGCATGTAATTAGCGTTAGAATATCCCAAACAACAAGGTAAGCTAAAGTCTGTTAGGATTTCTTCCTTTTTATTTGATAATTACCACAAACTTAACAGCTTTTCCAGATATGAAATTTTCTGTTTATATTTCCATTAAGGGCTTATTGTGCTAAAAATGCTTTTTACAGTGGAGTGTGATGACTCATGCCTATAGTCCAGCACTCAGGAAACAAACACAGGAAGACTGCAATGTGTTCAAGGTCAATCTGGGCTATAAGAGTGGGCTCTGAGATAGCTTAGTCTACAGAGTAAAAGATTATCTCAAGAAAGTAACATTATTTATAATACTATTGAGGATTTTTTATATAAGGTGGTTATTATTTATTTAAAAAGTGAAATTGTTTTAAAAGGAGAATTCTGTACAATTGTACAAGTTGTCCAATAACTTCCATTTCTAATGACCAAAAAGAACTTGAATACTTGGTATTTTTTATTGAGTCTCTTTTACATTAAAAAAATTAAAGTATTACTTAAAAGATAAAAGATTTGTTGAAAGTGGAAATTGTGTTGTTGAATTTTTCTTTTCTAAGCATTTTTCAATGATATTCTTCAGAATGATTTTTAGCACATATTTTTTTCTAAGAAAGAGACTCCTTGAGGCAAAATCTCAGCAAATGTTCAAAAACTGAAAATTGCAACAAAAATAATACTTGAAGTTTGTAAATTACACTAGGATTAATTCAACACTCATGAGTATTGCTATAAAAATCAAAATATGAACAATTCAATTAACGTCATTTACAGCTGACTATGAGGATACATTTGACATGTTTTGACTTAGAAAGTGTCAATCTAAGCACTAAATTTTTACAATATTCATCAGAGCAGTTAAAAATGATGATTAAATTAAGCACTCTCTGGAGTGTTACCATCACCCCTATTTCAATAAAAGATGAACAGCACATTATTTTCTTTTACATGCCAGGCTCTCTGCCAAATATGTTTCATGTCTCAATGACACCATCAGCCCTTCACAAGGGTAAGTATTCTCCTTTATTCACAGATACACAGGGAGTGCTTAGTCCTATGTCTGCCACATTACAGGGCTTCAATAAATATTCCTTAAATTGAATAGATTTTATCAGTGAGGCAAGGGAAAATGTATGTATTTGGACAGATTCCTATCTTCCATTCATGTGATACTGAATTACAGATTGTCCAAGGGATAAAAAGTATTTATTTCTTCCAGATGGCCCAATAACAGCCAGCAATTTTACATGGCTTTTAAGCTCAACTCTGTGCACTGACTATAGCCAGACCCTAAGATGCAAACTACTTCTCAAAGAAGAATAAGAAACAAGGGAGGAGGGGTCCCCAGTCTTAACTGCTATATTTATGTCTCTCTGTAGCTTCAAGAAGCCAAAGGAAAAAGGTAAGTAGCCAATCTACATTTGAATGACAGTCTTCTTAGGTGTCCAGACTGGTGGGGAGTAATGGGCATATAGTAAATGATATATTTCAGACACTGAAGGGCTTATGCACTTCCCTGCTCATCCAGTAGAGGAATGCGTTTCTTCCCTTCATACATGCCTAGGGAGACCGAAATACAGACAGTACTTGTCATGTGAGTTCTGATTCTCTTTAGAGACTATGCTATGTTATCTTTGGTGCTGGATTCTAAACTGTGTTTTGAGTCCCCACCATGCTACGCCTCTCTCTCTCTCTCTCTCTCTCTCTCTCTCTCTCTCTCTCTCTCTCTCTCTCTCTCTCTCTCTCTCTGTCCATGGCATTAATAACTCTTCTAATAAACTCCCAAGTCTCCAGTTTTAAAAAATCACAAGTACATTTCCAATTAAGAGGAACAAAAGAACAAGACTGATGAGACCAGAAAATAAAGTCAAAGATCATGTCAGCCAATGTCTTTTCTTTTCAATCCAACTCTCCCTGACTCTACTAAAAATAGCATATATTTATGAACTATATTCTACAACTGGGTAGCTGATTTATGACTGAATAACAATCATGATACCTAAGGTGGATGACTTGTGAAATGCTACATTTTATAAGCCATAAGCTTTGCTGCTCTCCTGAAAGTGAAATTCCACAAAGCTAGCTTTTATTGTAAAATCTCTGTGATAATTTCCATCATATAATATACTTGTTACCTTGTTTGCTAACTACAAGTACAATATTGTGCAGCAGACCCACCACTTATGCATTATCCTTGAAGAAAATTTTGTCAATTAGTAACTCCTCTTTTCCCCACTGTTCCTGTCCCCCAGAAATCCATTCTACTCTGATTATATAGTTTGTATTGGTTTATACACTAGTGAAATCATATGGACAATTTGGATTATTTTATGTCCTGGAACTTAGTGAAGTCACAATGCAGTTGTTTTCCTTTAAGATTTTACTTCTCTTAGCATAATGGGTTTATTCATGTTCTTTCATGTTGCAGAATTCCTTTCTTTTTCAGGTGAATGACACTCCAATTGTATTTCACATTTTTTCACATCATATTTCATCATTTTTTATTCTTTCATCCATTCATGACATATACCACAGCGGCTTCACCATTTTGCATTGTCCCCAAGAATATTCAGCAGTTAAAGTTTTTCTATGACCTTACCATCTTTGCTCTCTTTTGCTTTTCAAAAAAATAATAGTCAGACTAACAAATGTGATGTGATATTTCATTGTGGGTCTGATTGGCATTTCATTGATGATGAATGACATTGAACATTTCCTCATCTGTCTATAGGATCATTCTTCTTAGGCCTAAAGGAAGGAATTTGAACACACACACACACACACACACACACACACACACACACACACACACGCATCCAAGAGGTTTACAAAGGAGAAAACAAACAAGCAAAATAATCAGTCAAAAACAATTGATTTTAAATCCCTACTATCTTATCTTTTATGTTTCAACAGTTGTGTTTTCCTTTGCATATACACCAATGAAATACTAACACAGAGTATTGTAATTGCTCTAGGACTGTGCTGTATTGCTCTGTCTCCCCACAATATCCAACCTTATTTAAGAAGGAAATAGTTGCAGTAATTTAGTATATAATCTTTGCAGATAGCCTTCTTTCACTTGCATATATATATATATATATATATATATATATATATATATATATATATATTAAGATTCCTCCTTAACCTATTGTCGCTAGATAGCTCATTTCCTCTTAAGTTTGAACATTTCTTTGCGTGAATATATCCCAGGGTACTTTTCCAGCCATCTACTTTAGGATATCTTGATACCATTTAGGGTATCTTGATAACTTTCAAGTTTAGGCAATAGTTAAATCTGTTGCTATAAACACCTGGGTGCAGATTCCCTTGTGTGCATTGGCTTTCAAGTTCTTTGAGTAAACAATAAAGAAAACAATTTTGGAATCACATGCTAAGGGTGGGTTTAGTTTCTGAGAGTCACTGTAATCCTGCCAGCATTCTGTGTTGTCAGTGTTTTGAATTTCAGACACTCTAGATCTGTGATGGTATCTTGTTCTAGTTAACACTTCCCATGACATATGATACAGAGTATCTTTTCTTATTCTTGTTTGCCATCCATCTATCATTTTTAGTGAGGTTTCTGTTAAGTTCTTTAAAAAAAGAAAATGGACTTTATCTTGATGATACTCTTTACTTCATTTATAGAGATTTCCTTAGGAATTTCTTTGAAAGACAAAGTTGGGAAAGTCTTCCAAGAAGAGTTCCACATAATTACTATATTTTCAGTCATGTTGTATGTGTCATTTGAATTTATAGGTTCTAGTACAGTTTCTTTCATGACTTTTAAAAGTAGAAAACCATGTCTATTCAATAGATGATAAAATACTTTGGAAGAAGGGAACTTCTATGGGTAATTTCAGAAAACATTTTGAGTTTAATAATGCTATTTATAAATTGAGTTTAATAATAGCTGAACAGTGTTCCTTTTACATACAGCTATCTTAATTGATAAAAATCTTTAAAATAATACTTAAAATGCCAAACTGCAATATAGTTTTCTGAAAGGTTTATTTTAGTGTGTGTGTGTGTTTATTCGTGTGTGTGCCAGTGACTATGTAGGCCATAAGAAGTCATAAGATCCCCTGGAGGTGAATTTGCAGGTAGTTGTGAGCTATTGGATGTGTAGTCTGTTAATTGAACTTGGATCTTCTAAAAAAGCAACAAAGACTCTTAAATTCTGAGCCATTTCTCTGGCCCCATAATGTAGAGACAAGAACTTGTTCTCCCACACTATAAAAGACAATTAAATTCAAATTATTGAGTGGGCTTCACATACAGGGTAGTGTTATCTATAGTAAGTAAAGTAATATTCTTCTAATATTAAATAATTAAATGTCAAAATGACCAAGGTATCTTCTAGAAAAATTCTTAGCAACTGAACTATTATAAAACCTTAATTTACTAATAAAATATTATAATGAAAGTACACAAGCAAATCAGTGAGTTTTGAAGATGACATATTATTCCTTCAAACTAATTGCATCATTTGACATTTTAAAAAGCAGAAATAGTAGAAAGTCCAAATACAGATAAAACTAAAATGTAGGTTTTAAAATCCAGATTTCCCAGTAAGGGAATCAGTTTTTATGAAGAATATATCTGGCGGTGAATAAGGTATTTGGCATTTTTCTTGTTTTTTTCCATAGTCAATAAAACCTTTAGGTCAGTATTGCATCTAAAGTCATATTGACTCTGTCAAAGTAGCCTTTGAACTAAATTATATATGATGCTCTTCTACCTAATTTATTTCAAAGGAATATTCAAATAACTGATATGTAAGAAAAAGATTTAAGCAAATCTAACATTTTTATGCCTTTTCTCCATATTCTCTATAAATGGAATTATTTACATACAAATCTATGGAATTACAAAATGTCAAAGATAGATCAGCTATCATTAGCTATTATCAAACTAAAGAAGAATTTTATTCCTCTTTTTTAGTAGTTATTTTTCAATGGATACTTTCATAATCATTTAAGCCCTAACTCCTCACCACATGGAGGCCACAATAGGAAGCCAAATTAATCAAAAAGTAAGGAACTAGTGGCCATAGGAATTCAAAGTACAGTTGAAACATGTAAAGCACAACCTGTACATCTAAGGTTCAGGGAATATCACAGAAGGGAGAGGGAGGGATTATAAGGGCCAGAGGACCAAGAAGTTTGCTTGCTGCCAGATTGTGTCCTGTAGATATGACAAGAAGTTACACTAATTAAATCTCAACCACATAGCTATCTAAGCAAGACAGGAACAGTAACAATACCAATTGACATGGCAATGTAGATGAAAAAAAAAATTCTCAAAGGGTTCTACTTCTAGATAAATAGACATAGGTAACTAATGACTGCTGAGAAAAAAAAAGAAATAGGCTTCTCTAAGGATGAACCCCCTTTTTGGTTATAAAATACTACTTGATTATGCCTAAAATTATACACACACAAATAAAGAAGGTAATAAGATTCTGGGACATAATACAGGCTGATTGAAATTTATTCAGAAAGAATTCACTTACACAAGAAACATACGACCACCTCAGGTTCTCGCTCCAAAGTTGTCCTCCAATCTTCCTCACTCTCACACAGAAGTAAACTAGAACATTCAGGTCCAGATCCAGACCTGAACTCCACCAGTCACATCCGTATCTGTCCCCAACCCCAATGGACGGAGTTAGTACAACAGGTATGGGTAGGATAGATATCTCACTACACACAAACATCACTAAATGGACTCAGCAGGTTTGCATTTATATAATTGTTCGTGTGTGTGTGTGTGTGTGTGTGTGTGTATGTAACACAATAATTTTTTATTTAAATTTGAAACAAATTTGTTTTACATATCAATCCCATTTCTCTCATCCTCTGCTCCTACCTCCCCCCCCAATCCCTATCCTGTCCCCTTCCTGCTCCCTAGGGAGGATGAGGCCTTCTACGGGGAGTCTTCAAAGTCTGTCATATCATTTGAGGCAGGACCCATGCCCACCCCATGTGTCTAGGCTGAGAAAGTAACACTCTCTTTGGTTGGACTCCCAAAGTCCATTTCTAAAGTAGGGATAAATACTGATCCACTATTACAGGTCTTATAGACTGCCCAGTCCTCCCAACCAACACCAAATTCAGGGAATCTGGGTAAATGCAATGTTGGTTTTTCAGCTATCAGACTGCAGTCCATGAGCTCCCACTTATTCAGGTCAGCAGTTTCTGTGGGTTTTTCCAGCCTGGTCTTGACCACTTTGCTCATCACTCCTTCCTTTCTGCAACTGGATTCCAGGAGTTCAGCTGGGTGCTTAGCTGTAGATTTCTGCTTCTGCTTCCATCAGCTACTAGATGAAGGCTGTAGGATGGCATATAAGGTAGTCATCAATCTCATTATCGGAGATGGGCATTTAAGGTGGCCTCTCCACTATTGCTTAGATTGTTAGTTGATCTCTGGACACTTTTCTAGTGACAGATTTCTCTTAAAATCTATAATTGTTCCCTCTCTTATGGTATCTCTTTTCTTGCTCTCCTTTATTGTTTCCTCGACTCAATCTTTCTGCTTACTCGTGTCCACCTCTCCCCTCTTCTTCCTCCTAACTGCCTCTCCTCTCACCCATGCTTCAAATTTGCTTGGGAGATCTTGCCACTTTCCCATTCTCCATGGAACCATGTATGTATCTCTTAGGGTATTTCTTGATTCCTAGCTTTTCTGGCAATGTGTATTGCAGGCTGGTAATCATTACTCCATATCTAAAACCATATATTAGTGAGCACATCCCATATTTGTCTTTTTGTGACTGGGTTACCTCATTCAGGATAGTTTCTTCTAGTTCCATCCATTTGCTGTGAATTTCAAGATTCTATTGGGTTTTTCCCCCCTGAGTAGTACTCCATTGACAATGTTCTTCAGTTGAGGAGCATTTAGGTTGCTCACAGGATCTGGGTATCACGAACAATGCTTCTATGAACATAGTTGAAGAGATGTCCTTATTGTATGAATTTGCATCTTTTGCATATATGCCTAAGAGTGGAATTACTGAATCTTGAGGTAGACTGATTCCTATTTTCCTGAGGAACCACCATACTGATTGTCAAAGTGGCTATATACATATGGGTATATATATATATGTACTTTCACCAGCAGTGGAGGAGTGTACCCTTCTCCACATCCTTTCCAGCATAAACAGTCTTTGGTGTTTTTTATTTTAGCCATCCTCACAGGAGTAAGATGGTATCAGAGAGTTGTTTTGATTTGCAATTCCTTGATGGCTAAGGATATTGAGCACTTTCTTGAGTGTCTTTTAGCCATTTTAGATTCCTCTACTGAGAATCTTTGTTTAGTTCTGTAACCCCCCCCCTTTTTAATTGACTTACTTAGTGCTTTGGTGACTAGCTTTCTGAGTTCTTTGCATATATTGGAAATCAGTCCTCTGTCAGATGTGGGATTGTTGAATATTTTTCCCATTCTATGGGCTGCTGTTTGTCTTGTTGACTATGTCCTTTGCCTTAAAGAAGCTTCTAAGTTTCAGGAGATCCCATTTATTAATTATTGATTTCAGTGTCTGTACTACTGGTGTTACATTCAGGAAGCAGTCTCCTGTACCAATTTGTTCAAGGGTACATACCACTTTCTCTTCTAAGAGGTTCAGTTTGGCTAGATTTATGTTGAGGTCTTTGATCCATTTGGACCTAAGTTTTGTGCATGACATATAGATGGATATGGATCTATGTGCAGTCTTCTACAAGCCTGCTATGCCAGCAATATTTGTGGAAAACTTATTGCATAATTTTAGCTCTTTTGTCAAAAATCAGGTGTTTGTATGTGTGTGGATTAATATCAGGGTCTTCAGTTTGATTCCATTGGTCTTTCTGTCTATTTTTGCGCCAATACCAAGCTGTTTTCAGGATTATAGCTCTATAATAGAGCTTAAGTCAGGGATGCTGATGCCTCCAGAAGTTCCTTTATTGTACAGGGTTATTTTGGCTATTTTGGTCTTTTGTTTTTCCATATAAAGCTGAATATCATTCTTTCAAGTTCTGAGAAGAATTGTGCTGGGATTTTGATGATGATTGCTTTGAATCTGTAGATTACTTTTGGCAAGATTGCCATTTTTACTATGTTGATCCTACCTATCCCAAAGTATGGGAAATATTTCCATTTTATGTTATCTTCTTTAATTTCTTTCTTTAAAGACTCAGCATTCTTATTATATAGGTCTTATTTATATAGATATTTATATAGATATTTTATGTTGTTTGTCACTACTGTAAAGGGCGATGTTTCTCTGATTTCTTTTTCAGCCCCTTTCTTGTCTATATATAGTAGGGCTACTAATTTTTTTTTTGAGTTAATCTTGCATCCTGCCACTGTGCTGAAGGTGTTTATCAGCTGTAGGAGTTCCCTGGTAGAATTCTTCAGATAGCTTCTGTAAGCTATCCTATCATCTGCAAATAGTGAGAGCTTGATGCCTTCCTTTCCAATTTGTATCCCCTTGATTTCCTTTTGTTTTCTTATTGCTCTAGTTAAAACTTCAAGAACAATACTGAATAGATATAGAGAGAGTGGGCAGCCTTGACTTGTTCCTAATTTTAGAGGAATCATATTGAGTTTCGCTCTGTTTAGTCTGATGTTGGCTGTTGGTTTGCTGTATAATGCTTTTATTATGTTTAATATATTCCTGTTATTCCTGATCTCTCCAATACCATAATCATGAAGGGGTGTTGGATTTTGTCAAAGGCTTTTTCAGCATCTAGTGAAATGATCATGTGGTTTTTCTTTTTCAGTTTGTTTTATGGTAGATTACATTGGCAGATTTTCATATACTGAACCATTCCTGCATCCAAGGGATGAAGCCATGTTGGACGATTTCTCTGATGCGATCTTGGATTCGATTTGCTGAGTATTTTTGCATCAGTGTCCATGGAGGATATTGCTCTGGAGTCTTCTTTCTTACTTGTGTCTTTGTGTGGCGTGAGTACTAAGGTAATTGTAACCTCATAAAAAGAGTTTGGCAATGACCCTTCTGTTTCTATTGTGTAGAACACTTTGAGGAGTATTGGTATTAGCTCTTCTTTGAATTTCTCCTAGAATTCTGTATTCTGCACTGAAACCATCTGGCCCTGGGCTTTTTTTTTTTTAATTGGGAGACTTTTAATGACTGCTTTCTTTCATTACGAGTTATAGGCCTATTTAAATTGCTTATATGTTCTTGTTTAATTTTGGTAAGTGATATCTATCAAGAAAATTGTTCATTTCTATTGAATTTTTGAATTTTGTGGAATACAGGTTCCAAAGTGTGACCTGAAGATTCTCTGTATTTCCTCAGTGACCATTGTTATGTCCCCCCTTTTCATTTATGATCATGTTAATTTGCATGTTCTCTGTCTGCCTCTTGGTTAGCTTGGATAAAGTTTTATAGTTTTATTTATCTTGTTGATTTTTTTGAAGAACAAACTCTTGATTCTTTGTAATTTTTTTGCTTCTACTTTATTAATTTCCATCCTCAATTTGATTATTTCCTGGCATCTACTCATTTTGGGTGAGTTTGCATCTTTTTGTTCTAGACCTTTCAATTGTACTGTTAATTCTATAATGTGCCTATTCTCCAGTTTCTTCATGTGGGCACTTAGTGTTATGAACTTTCCTCTTAGTACTGCTTTCAAAGTGTCCCATAAGTTTGGTTATGTTGTGTCTTCATTCTCAGTGAATTCTAGGAACTCTTTAATTTTTTATTTCTTCTTTGGCCCATACATGATGCAATTGCTCATTGTTCAATTTTCATGAGTTTGTAGGTTTAAAGAAGCAGTTCTTGAGGAATCTGAATTTAGACAAAGTTGATAGACAATGAGTGCACTAATGCATGAGCCTTTTGCATGTTTCCTTTTGTGCTGTACATCTTTGAACAGTTACAGTAAGCTATAATCTGGTCCAGACTTGAAGATACTAGGTAGAAGTTGAAAGGCAGTACTCACTGGATCTTGAGATTCTAACAGCAGCATTTTATATTTAAGAATACATGGTGCAGGTACAATATATAAACATTAAAAATTTCTTGCTCATTTTCAAGTTTAGAATATACATTTTCTACCAAAACTATTATATTTGAAGTGTGTGCAAATGTAGAACATAACATGATACACTGAGAATTGCTGTTTATATGCCACCAAACCCCACTTGAGTATTAGTATCTTCTTCTCTTAGTCTTCCCCAGTAACTATAAAGAACACCCCATTATCCAACTTTTGGTTCTAGTATAGAATATGTAAGAGTTAATAAAATAATTCTTCAGCAAATAAATCCATAAAATCTAGTAAAATAGCTGGAGTGCAATGTAAGTGAGATGGAAAACTCTCACGCTTGAATAGATTTCTGATTCAGATATAAAGTTCATTATTTGCCATTGATTTTTAAATCAGTGATTATGCAGCTAGATGGGTGTAAATAATAAATGTGTCTTGGTTTGTCTCAGATATTAAAACTCTACATCAAAAATTTCTCCCACAAAATATTCTTAAATAGTAAGGCTATATGTATATTTATTTTTATGGCATATATGTGGCTCTTCATATCTAAGTATTTAAAAAAAGCTATATATAATCTTGATGCTGCATGATGCTGCCATCTCTAAAGTTTATGCTTCAGTACCAATCTATCAACTTAAACCTCAAAATTATTCATAGTGCTTTAAGGTTATGAATTTGTGTTTGGTCATATTCACAACTGTTCTGGGCTCCATGCAACTCTCTTCCTGTATGTTAAACAAAATTGAATGACTTATGGTCCACTAAGTACTATTAGATAAAATTAAATTAAGATTATAATTAATTTTATATCATAGGTAGGCATCATATAAGGTAGAATCCCCATTGAATTCCAGAATTAACAACTGCTTGCTTTAGCTTGCTGTTCACAATAGATGGCATGAGAAAATTATGATAGAATTATGCCCTTCTTTAGGGTCCAGCCCCATAAGTATTCCTATCCTCCAAATCCATGCTTTTTTTTCTCAACCTTCCAGATATACCCAGAGTTCCACATCCAGTATCCTGCCCTACTCTAGCTACAACATGTGCATCAAATCAACCTCTAGGCTTCACTCAAGAACCATAATTGTCCATTCTGAACTGCATTTAATCACACCACTAAGCCAAATTTCCCACTTCATTCTCCAGGGTCTAGCTATAAGATTCTTCCGACTTTCCATGCCTCCCCTATAAACCCACCAGATCTATCCAGGGTAGGTACCCGTGCCTTGTTTGGTCACTTGTGCCAGCACCAAAAATGGTCTTCCTCAAGATCCCTCTATATTTATGTTCCAACAAAGGGATACCCCTATGTCATATCCAAACTTTCTGTCCAGTCAGTCATACATGCCTCTACACCCAAGGCTTGGACCAGTTGATCTTGTACACTAACTCAGTCATCTCTCTCCACATAACTTTATTCTAGCCTTGCCATTTCCAATCTCTGAGTCTAGTTTGCTTTCAAATCTTCTTTTCTGCTCCAATGCACTCTCTCCACATCAGATTTAGAACAAAAATGGTCCAAATGATGCCCATATGTTAGCATAAAAACACAAACAGTATAAAAAATCAAGCCAGTATCTTTTTTTTCTAAAATCTATCAGACTTGTAGAAATGTTTGTCAATGAGAATTACTTAGATGAACACCAGGACACAGATTTTAAACTTAATCAAAGAATTAAAGAAGTCTGAAGAAGATTCAAACCATTCAATGAACCTAAGAAGGAAGAGCTTAAGGGGAATAAACACCTGTGTGATGCCCTAAAAAGTACCAATATAATGAATGGAAATGACAATAATCCACACTTGAGAGTGTATTTTACAAAGAAGATAGAAATATTGAAGATAATTCAAGTTGAAATTAATATGGAATTGAAAACCTAAATAACTCAACTAGAAAACTCAAAAGAAAGTATTACAATTAGAAAGAATCAAGCAGAAGAATGAATATTAGGACTTAGATATAAAACAGAGGATATAGACAAAATAATCAAGGAATGCAAAATATTAAAAATACAGGAAAGGAACATACAGAAAATGTGAACACAATTAAAAAACAAACAGAAAATAATCTTTGAATTGTAGACATAAACGAAGAAGAAGAATCCCCTGCTAATGGCAGATACCAGATCTTCAACTATATTTATAAAAGAAAGCTAAGGAAAGACATACCAATACAGATAAAATAAACATAGAACACAAACAGACTAGAAAAAGTAAAATCCACATAGTATGCCATAGATAAACAATACATATATGTAGCAATAAAGGAGTATCAGAGCTAAGAAAAACAATAACAACACAAATTCACATATAAAGGAATGACACACCTATCAGAATGACAGCTGACTTCTCAAGTTACATTTTGAAAGCCAGAAAAGACTGGTGCAAAGCATTCCAAGTCAAAAAAGACTATGCCAGCTAAGACTAGAACACCCAGAAAAACTATCTCCCCTGATTAAAGGGGAAAGAAAAACTTTTCATGACATAAACAGCAAAAAATTCTATATTCACTAAACAAACCTAAAGAAAATATAGAAAGAATTAATTCTTGCTGAAAAAAGAAAGGAAAGAGCATAGCAGAGTGGCAATAGAAGCAATGCAGAGCCACAATCACTAAAACAGAAATGGCAATGAGAACACAAAGAACAACACCAAAAATCAAGGACACAGTGACCACAATCAACACACACACATTTCAATAACAACTTAATATGTCAATGGCCTTAATTCTCCATTCAAAAGGCACAGCATGACTAAATGGATCAAAAAAAAAAAAAAAACAAAATTATTCTATCTGTTGTCTACCAGAAATATATCTTTATTTTTAAGACAGGCACATAGAGCAAAAGAATGACAAAAGTACTCTAATGAAACAAGGGAGCAAGTAGATGTCACTGTGGTAATATAAGAAAAAAATAGATCAAACAAAAGCTATCAAAGACAGTTAACCAAGAAGACATTACTATCTAAACAGATATTCAACAAACTTTGGGGCAGCCAATTTCACAAAATACTATTGCATTTAAAGACATAGATTAACATCAACCTATTAATATTAGTTGATTTAATGCCTCATTTTCTCCAATAAGCAGATCAAGAGGATAAAAACAACAACAGAGGAACATCAGAATTAACTGACATCATAAATAAAATAACAGATATCTATAGAAAAATACCAAATAATAAACATTGGGCTCAGCAGAATAAGAATGCTTTGATAAAACAAACCACATTATGGGAAACAAATGTTTATAAATTCAAAAAGTTTGAAATCACTCCTTGTATCCTATCTGATCACAATGCAGTAAATCTTAAAATGCACAACAACCAGTTTTTAATAAATATGAAAACTCATAGAGATTTAACACCTCATTACTAATGGTAATTGAGTCAAAGAAGAAATTAATACAGAAATGAAAAACTTTCTGCAACAATATGAAGTGAAGGCACTCCACAACACAAATTCTGGGACACAATGAAAGCGGTCCTAAGAGGAAAATTTATAGCACTAAGGGGATATGTTGAAAAATCAGAAAGAGCACAAATAAAAGGTTTAATGATGCAAACCAAAAGTGGGAAAAAATAACAAAGAAAAACAAAATCCAAACCCAGTTGACAGCAAGAAATAATAAAAAATCAAGGCTGAAATCAGTGAACTAGAAACAAAGAACACAATACAAAGAATTGATTAATCTAAAAGCCTATTTTTGAGAAGATAAACAACACATACTTGGCTTGGCCCAGAAACCAAAACAAAGAAAAAAAGCACCCAAATTAAGAAAATCAGAAACAACCCAGAAATCTTACAACACCAAAGAAATTCAGAATACAATAATAACCTGTATTCCATTATCCTGGGAAATACAATGAAGTTTTAGACAAACAAGTCAATAAATGTAACTAACATGATGAACTTAAAAACAACAAATAATATGGTTATCTCTATGGTTACATAAAAAGCATCCAACATGTCTTCATGACAGAAGTACTGATGAATCCAGAGCTAGCAGGAATGTACTGCAACATAATTAAAGCTGTATATGAGAATGCCACTGCCTATGTCATTCTAAACAGAGAAAAGCTTGAAACAATCTCACAGGAGCCAGGAATGAGGTAGGGACCTCCACTATTCCCCCTCTGTTTCAATGTTGTGTTTGATATACTAGCTGGAGCATTAGTGCAAAAGAAGTATGTTAAAGGTATACAAATAGGGAAAAAAGAAGTCAAACCACCTTGTTGACAGATGACATGTTGCAATACATTAGTGATCCTAAAAAAACTTCAGCAACGTGGAAAATATATAGTCAACTTGCACAGACCAGTAAAATTTCCTTATGGAAACTGTAGACATGCAGAGAAGAAGATCACAGACACATTCCTGTTACGGCAGGAAAAGGCTGCCGGTCCTGCCACCATGGTCCCACCGCCACGTGAGCCCCAAATAACACTCAGAGACTCTGTATTTGATGCAATCCTGTTGGCAAGTTACCATTATTGTTTATGGGCTAGCTCTGTCTTAATTATTAACTTATTATATTAATAAGTATAATTTCTACTTATCTATTTCCACGTGGCTTATCTTCCTCTAACTACTTCCTCTTTCCTTCTCCTAGTCTCCTAGCCCTGCCTATCTAGTTTTCTATTGGCCAACAGAGCTTTATTAATTATCCAGTAAGAGAAACATATTTACAGAATAACATCTCCCATCCAGAATAGTCTTAAGGAGAAAGAGATTAAAAAAAAAAAAAAAAAAAAGAAAGTAGGGATAAACCTAAGCAAGGAAGTTAAAGACTGCTACAATGAAACTTTCATACCTCTGAAGAAAAAGATTGAGAAAGACATAAGAAAATGAAAAGACAACCTATGCTCAGGGGTTGCTACAATTTAACAATATGAAAATGACCATTTTACCAAAAGTTATTTACACATTCATCACAGTAATATTGAAATGCCCTAAATGGGCAGAGTATTTCTTAGCAAAAAAATAAAAATAAAAATAAACAATGCTGGAGGGAATATCATTCCAGATCTTAAGATATATTACAGAGCCATAGCAATAAAAACAATGTTGCTGGCTGCTGGCAAAAAAAAAGCAGACATGTAGAGCAGTAGAACAAAATGAAAAATTCACCCTCTTAATATTTAACAAAAATACCAAAAGCAAGTGCCCCGACCCACGGGGCAGTCAGTGATGAACCGGGAAACACCTAGGGGAAATCAAAGAACAGGGGATACAAAAAGAATGACAGCAAGACAGTATTCTGCTGCCAAATTTTATTTTCTCAGGGGAGGCTTATAAAGGGCCATGGGCAGGGTGTGAGCAGGGGTTTGCAAATGGCCAGGATGAAAGGGTCAGTAGCAGGAATACCCTGAACTAATCTTTAACTGGCGTTAACTGTAACAGGAGAAATATCCTGAGCTTTAACTGGTTGTAAAACCACAAGCCTGTATCTAGGAATGCTCTGCTGAACATTCTGCTTACTTCTTAAGAGGCGGTAATATCTCAGAGGCCTGAGGTAGTGAGAATGGTGATGGTCCTCAACAAGCAAGTTGGAGAAAAGAAAGCATAAAAAAAACGATCCTGGGAAAACTGGAAGGTCTCATGCAGAAGAATAAATTTAGACCTTGAACAATAATGAATAAAACCACTTTGCACAAAACTAACTCTAAATTAATCAAAGACTAAAACATGAAATACTCCAATTGCTAGATGAAAACATAGGTAATACCCTACATGATGTAGATGTAAGAAAGGTCTTAATGAACTGGACTCTATTTGCCCATGAATTAAGGACCACAATTGACAAGTGTCACCTCATAAAACCAAAAGGCTTCTCACAGATAAAAACCAATAAACATGGTAACAAGGATCACACAGATGGGAAGAAATTATTGAAAGATATACATCTGAGAGAGAATTAATATCCAGAATATATAATGAACTCAAAAGAAAAGATTCAAAAAATAACCCATTCCAAAAAACGGGCCTTGGATCTGAATACAAAGTCTAAAAACAAAAGGAAGAAAGAGGAGGAGAATGAAGGGAAGGAAGGAGGGAGGGAGGGAGGGAGGGAGGGAGGGAGGAAGGGAGGGGAGGAAAAAGAAACTTGGCCTAGAAATATCTCAAATAATATCCATTGTCCCTAGCAATTATGGAAACACAAAACAAAACAACTGACAACAAATATTAGAAGGATCCTCATTCACTGTTGGTGGTCATGAAAAATTATTCAGACACTATTGAAGTCAATGTAGGGAATTCTCAGAAAGCTAATAATAATTGTATCATGTGACCCTGTGACCTCACTATACCACTCCTTGGAATATGCCCAAATAACTCACATCTTGCTCAACAGATACTTGCTCAGCCATGTTCACTGCTGTTCTACTCAGAACAGCTAGCAAACAGAAAATTATTAATGGCCTTCACCAATAAATGTTCAATGAAAGTGTGGTACATACACACTATGAAATACTGTACATTTATAAGATAAATGAAATCATGAACTTTGCAGAAAAATGAATAGGACTAGAAAAGAGCCAATTGGGTGAAGTAACCCAAACTCCAAAAGACAATCTTTGCATTTTCTCTCACCTGTCCAAGTCATCAGATGTGAGACTTAGAGTTACTATAGAATCCAGAAATGTAAATAAGGGGGAGGGGTCAATGCTTGGGAATAGTGGTTGCTGAAAATAAAGAGAGAAATATCAGTGTACAAATGATTTGATCAGGGAAATGGGGGTATGGAGACTCTGTAGGGAGATGGAGGAAGATAAATAAGGATTAAGGATGGTAAAATAACAAGAGTTACTGAAAAGCTCACAAGGAATCATTCTATTAGCTATTCATCTAAAACATATAATACACATAACTCTGTGTATAAATAAACAAATACGAATTTTTTCAATTGGACTGACAATGCTCCCTCCAAGAGATAAGACCGCCTAACAAGCACCCCAATACCAGACATGAAAATCTCTCTTTTGAGTTGTTGAACAGAGCTGCCCAAGAATTCCTCAAACATTCTGTTATCACTCTTGATTGCCCCTCCGAGATATAAATAATCCTCTTTTGTTGAAGACACCATAAACTTTATAAAGGACACAGACACCCTTAAGATGGAACTAATCAAAATGGCCTCTGTTATGAGCAGTTTCCTGCCAGCCTGGTCCCACAGCTGTGTCAGCCACAAATAACACACAGAGACACTGTATTAGATATAAAGTTCTTTGCCTGTTACTAGTATTTCTTATTCGCTAGCTCTGTCTTAAATATTAACCCATTTCTATCAATCTAAATATTTCCACGTGACCTTGGCTTACCATGTCTGCCAGCCCTGCTCCTCCTTTGCCTGCTTTATTTCTTCAGAGAAGAGAGTGATTTCCTGATTGTCCCTGCTTAAATTCTGATTCTGCCCAGCTATGCCACTTCCTGCCTATCTGTGCAGACTTCCAGACCTATATGGTTTAGTAGTGGCAGTATCTGCCATGTCATGTCACTTCCTTCCTGGCCAATCAATGTTTTATTCATCAACCAATAAGACAAACATATATACAGAAGAACATTCCCCATCAGGCCTCCTTCCTAAGGACTAGCTTAATGGTATCAGAGTGTTCCATTCAAACTTGCAAATAAATGAAACAACCAAGAGTTCTATCCGGCTATGATGCCTATGAACAATATCAACAACATGCATGACAGTATAACCTTAAGAGAGCAGTAGTGGCACATACATCTTGGTGATAACAAACAGCTCTTTAATTGAATTTAAGACCTACTCAACAAGAGGGAAACCATGCCTGGTACCGGAATCCTAGTCAACTCTTCAGTACTGCAGCCATGGATTTTTGAGGGGAACCTACACTCACTAGTTTACTTAACCAGAGTAATCCCAACAATCCCAAACATCTGTCCCTATATTGACAGATAAGTGTCACCATCATCTCTCACCAAGGAAACTTCTCTTTGCATCAGAAGGAGATCATCACAGAAAACTACAATCAATCACAATACAGAACTGTGGGACTAAGTCCTAATGAATACAGCTCTCTCTCACTCCTGAACCTAAGACTCAATGTAGAAGAAGATTTGAGATTTTGTTGTGAGGTTGCATCTCTTGATAATGTCAGAAGCTATACCCACCGACATGAATGCCTAAACGTGATCTGAACAATGTCAATAAGAATGTCAATAACAACAGCAATGCCAAAGAAGACAGCCCATGTGGCTGTCTACACAAAGTCTACACAAAGAACTAAAAAATGCTGAGAGCAAGAGAAATAGTCCTCTCCCAGGTAGAGCATACCAATTAGTTATCCAAAAATGGTCAGTCATGAAAACATTCACACAAGTAACCTTCTTCAGAAAGAGCTGATTATATTTAGGAATGTAAATGTATTTGCATATATTTATATAACTGCAGTTAGTGAAACAAGAAGCCATGCATTTGAAAGTGAGCAAGGAAGAATATATGGGCAAGTTTGTAGGGTGAAAAGGGAAGAGAGAAATTATGAAATTTCATCACAGTATCAAAAATAAAAGAAAATGGAGCAAGAGCAAGGAGAGGAGGATGTCCAGGACCAATCATCCAGCCAGCCAGGGATTAAGAGCAAAAGTAAGATTAATAGAAGTAAGAAAAGGAAAAAGTTCAGAAGCTAAATGTAGCTGGGATCATTTAAGCTTTTCTTAAAGATGTTAAGAAACAAGCCAAGATAAGGCCTGGCATTCATAATTAAAAATAAGTTTCCATATGTGATCTATTTGTGAACTTGGAGGCTGTTCCCTCCAAGATGGGGCTAGAATAAAAGAAAAACACTTGAAAGCCTCCATGTTGTCTTCTTGACCATCAAAGCTAGTCCTCAGGGAGAAGGAATTAAGGTCACTTCTACCTCAGAAGTGACCTCTCTGGGTCCCATTTATGAAATGATTGGTTTCTTTAGCAACAGGGACTTGCCTTCCACATCTGAGGGAGAACCAAAAGGTGTCAGAATATGCTACCTTCTTTGGGAGTGTCTTGGACATTCCTGACTCAAAAGAGAGTTTCTTCTAACTGGTATTAGTTTTTATATTAGATAGTCTTTGATGCTTGGAACAAAAGCATTGTCAGCCCGGATAGTTTATTAAAACCAATATTAAGGTTCACAAAAAATGAAAAGAAAGCAGAAAAAATGATAATTTTCAGTCATGTAAATGATAAGCAGTCAACATTATACCTCACCCATAGTGTTTCAAAAGTTGAATATTACCTCTCACTTATGTTGGTACTATACAATATCACCACAGTAAGACTAAATCAGAAGATTATTTCCTACTGATAGTAAGTAATATGAATTCCATAAAGTAAGTATTACCCACAATTACCATAAGGGACAAAAACTGTATGGATGCAATAAATGTTTGCAGATTCATTCACTCTGAAAGAATGGCTTCTTGACATCCAGTGATCACCGCACTGGATATTCTCTTGCCACAGTGATGTGATTTACTCTGTGCATCATCTGCTGGAAAGGAATTTTGAATAACAGATGGGCCTTCTGCTATTTTCCACTTTCTTTGAAGAGGCACTCCCTATCTATCATGAGATGATTTTAGTTTAAGTCACAAAATTGTCAATATTTTTTTTCAAAAAATTATTGCATTTGAAATTATTTCTACAGTATTTTTTCATGTCAAATTCTTTTTAAAATTGAATTCAAGATAATTCGATTTACTTCTAGACAACACAGTCTTTGTCTATCCAGGAAAAGAAGCAAAGACAATGGCAGTGCAGAAGGTCCTCTGGATAGGCAGTTAACTTCACTCACACCCCTCATCCACTGCAGTGAAGGCAGAACACTGAGATCATCCAGCTCAATACATTTGTACAAACCAAAAGTTGAAAAGCACTTCTGGCTACACATGTTGACATATTAGCTAATAAAATTCACCTCAAAAAAGATGCCACCCAGATCTCATATATATATATATATATATATATATATCATATATATCATATATATTCTTTTATATATTATTTTACATATCAATCCATGTTTCCTCTCCCTCCCTCCCATGCCCCCTGAACCCCCTCCCATCCCATCCCATCCTCCCCATGTGACCATCACCTGAAAACTGTGACCTCCATAGTCAACCCTGAGTAGTACCAATTCATTTCCTTACAAATATGCATGTCCATTTACCCTGTGAGATGTTCAAAGAACTACTTTTCTTATTTTATTGCAATTAAGACATCTTAAATAATTTTTATATTTCTTATATAAATCCACGTGGCCTATTCCTTTAGTAGGCTTTTCTTGGATGAGTGTAGAAATTATAAATTTATACTAAATATGTAAACAGGAAGAAGAGTATTAGGGCAGCTTTAAAGACTGCAACCTGCAAACGTTTCTTTTTTTTTCTTTTTTTATATATTTATTACTTTTTCTTATTTTACATTTTGAACCCAGTTTCCTCCCTCTCCCTCCTTCTAAAGCCCCCTCACCCCACCCCACCACACCCTACTCCATAGGGAGGATGATGCCTTCCTGGGGATCATCAAAATCTGTCAAGTTATTTGGAGTAGGGACTAGGCCCTTCCTCCGCCCCTAGGCTAAGGCAGTATCCCTCTATAGGGAATGTGCTCCCAAAGTTCTTTCCAGCACCAGGGAAACAGCCTGGTTCCACTGTCATAGGCCCCTTAGAATGCCCAGGCCTTCTAATTGAGACCCATGTTCAGGGGTTCTGAGCTAGTCCAATGTTGGTTTCCCAGCTATCAGTCTGGGGGGCCATGAGCTCCCCCTTGTTCACCTTAGCTGCCTCCATGAGTTTCTGTAGCCTAGTCTTGACCCCATTTTCATATCACTTCTCCTTCTCTGAAACTGGATTCCAGGAGTTTGGCTCAGTGTCTGCTTTTGTTTCCATCAGCTACTAGATGAGGGTTCTATGATGGTGTATAAGTTAGTTATCAATCTCATTATATTATCAGCAAAGGACATTTAAGGTAGCCTTTCCACTGTTGCACAGATTTTCAGTTGGGGTCATCCTTGTAGGTCTCTGGACATTTCTCTAGAGTCAGTTTTTTTCTTCAAACTTATAATGGCTCCCTCTGTTATGGTCTCTCTCTCTCTCTCTCTCTCTCTCTCTCTCTCTCTCTCTCTCTCTCTCTCTCTCTCTCTCTCTCTCTCTCTCTCTCTCTCTCTCTCTCTCTCTCTCTCTCTCTCTCTCGCTCTTGTCTATTCGTCCCCTGACTTAATCTTCCTAGTCCCACATGTTCTCCTCTCCCTCTCTTTCTCCTAACTCCCTCTCCTCTCATCCTCTCACTGTTGGAGAGCTCAGAGGTTGGGAACACTGGCTGCTCTTCGCAAGGACCTACTACAATGGCTCACAATCATTTATAATGAGATCTGGTGCCTTCTTCTGGCATGTTGACATACATATATATACATAAACATTTTTTAATATGGGTTTCTATTAACACGAATTTCCAAACTAAAATGTTTAAAACATACCCTTATATTAGAATGGAAATGGAAAAAATTACTATAATGAGAAGGAAAGTAGTTTTATTTCTTAGGCAAATTCTCTCTAATTTGTACATATATACATATATATATATATATATATATATATATGATGGTATAGTTCTAATACAACTCAGAGATTTTATATATATATATATATATATATGTATATATATATATATATATATATATATATATATATTTCTCTTCAGGGGTCAATGCACTGTCATCTTTCATGAAAAAAAAGCTTTTCTTTTTAAACATCTGTGCTGGATAGTCTAATGTCAACTTGACACAAGTAAAATTATCTGAAAATAGGAAAGAAAAAAAAAGCCTCCATAAGATCAGGCCATCAGTCATTGTTGTGTGAGGGCCCAGCCCATTGTGGGTGGTGCCATCCCTGTGCTGGTATCCTAAGTATACAAATGCCAACAGTGTGAAGAATAAACAATATGAATACACACCTATTTTACAGGGTGTTCTCTAGTTGCTGTTTTAGTAGGTGACTACCTATACATCAGTAAATGTCCTCCTGACAATTGATGGAATTAATTCAGAAACTAACAAATCTAAGGATGATATTGTATGGAAAAATGGTGTCATTACTTAGACACTTATGCATGTCAGCAATGTTAATAGGAAAAGGCAAGGGTCCATTAGTATGGATGAAAGCATCGTCAGGATAGGGAGAGTTAATTCCATAGTGCCAGACTCCAAAGAAAATTACGCAGAAGAGCAGTTGATTCACATGGTATTCATGTAAAGCATATGATTCAGACATTTTGTTAACTGGAACACACTGCTGTCTATCTGTATGAGTCTGAGTAATGTATCTCATGGATAACACCTGGTGAGGTGTACTATGTATTTTATTGGTTATGAGAAGCCATTAAAGCAACTTGACAGTATGTAATATTTAATCTGGCATTAAATAAGTTAACCCAACTTTACTCTATTACCCGAACATAAAAATCTAAATCAAAAAGTTTTACTCTGCTATGGATTGTGTTTGAGTGATTGATCTAATCAACAACTTGAAAAATAACCCCTATTTATGAGCTGAGATTTTTTTAACCATTTAAGGTTTTCTTTTCATGTGTATCTATATACACACACAAAGGTATATCTGTTTAACTTAGCTCCTGATGGTGGAAATCAATGTGTTCATCTAATTTAAGTAATATTGGATGAGAATAACCCACATTTACATATGCGATTTATGGTGGATATTCAGAGCTCTGGCATAGTGTTGTGCAAGTTGTGGCTGATAAGCTCCCAGTACAGAGAATATCCAGATGAGTAGTGCAAAAACAAAATCAGGCCTGTGACTCCTGTACTCAAATTCTTTATTTGTGAATGACAGGTAGTATCCTAGATCTGTTCATAGTCTAAGGTACAGTTGAAGGAAATTACTGGAAATACTGACAATTATAGGTGATGTCTAATTCGGTTACTAGTATTGTACCAGTGGAGATTTATTAGTTTTGAAAAATCCGTTATGATGATGGAATATATTGATGTAATGGGAAGATTAAGTTAATGGTGTGCATTATATCTGTAGAGTTGTAGCCCCTTTCTTACACATTGAAAATAACTTAAACTCTACTCAAAACAAAACAAATAATCATTTTGTCCAATACCACTCCAGGTTTAATCTTCCCCACCTGTTCTCAATTCCTGCCACCTTCTCCTGCATCTGCTCCTGTTCTGCCTCACTGGCCCACTAGGATTTGTTCAGAACAGCAAACAGCCCATCCCAGGGTGTTTGCCCATACTTTTCATCTCCTTGAAATGTTCTCCCCTAGTGTCCATGAAGCTCACAAAGCTCACCGTGTTACATTTCTTGTTACTATGACAAATATGAGAAGGAGCTTTTATTTTGGCTGATCATTTCAGGGGTTCACCATGCAACACAGTTGGACAAACATGGCAGAATGGTTCCACCCAATTCAGGAAGCCAATATCAGCCATTTGTCTACATTCTGCATGAGAAGAAGCAGGGAGAGGGTGCTACAAAGAAACCAGTGACTGGCAAAAACCTATAGACTCACATCTAGCAGCATGCTTCTGCCAGCCATGCCTCACTTTTCAAAGTGTCTGTGGTACTGAAAATAGTTCCAAAAGCTGGGATCCAAAACTTCCAAGCATGCATCTGTGGGGATACTTAAGATTCAAACCTGATACTCCCACTTCCTTTCTTTACAATATTTACACAAATACTTCTGTGAGGAGAACCTGGCCTTATTTTCTTGCTAGAAAGTGAAGTTTTTTGCTATGAACTTTGTTTAGTGTTTTATTCCTTGAATCTAAAGGGAGCCTTAAATTTTGTGGTCACCTAGTATTTTTTGAGTGAATTAACATGTAATTAAAAGATGGAATAGAGACCATGCACTCAATAATGTTTGGGATACAGTACAATTTATGATCATTTAATATCATGAAATCATATAATTTCTTAATATGTTTTTAATTGAAATAGAATTACATCACTTTTCCCTTACTTTCATCTAGTCTCTCCCATTTCCCTCACCACTCTCAAGTTGATAGCATCCTCTGATTATTGTTGTGTGTGTGTGTGTGTGTGTGTGTGTGTGTGTGTGTTTCAGATCTCGAATTAGTCTTAAAGCCTACTCAAATGTAGGGAAATTATGCTTGGCACTGAAAACTTAGCTAGCTTCCTGGGGCTAGTGAGGTCATGGGCCTTAGAAAATAATCTACTACCACCACTTGCCTAACAGGAAAATTACTAACTGTATTTTAAATGTTATATTCATACTCACAGAGAAGAATAAGCTACCAGCATTCATCAAAGCTCATTCTCTTTACTGTTTACCCTTTGATTTCTAGTCAAGAGAATTCTATTTTTCCACATTCTATCAACCAGCATCTATGTTTTAAATTTAACAATGTTTTATTTACATGTATATGTGTTTGTCTGTGTGGATAAATTCCATATGTGTGAGTGTGCATATCCTTTGGAGTGTTTGAGGTCATTCCAAGTTGGTATCACCAACCAAACTCTCTTTCTCTGAAAGAGCAACAAGTGATCTCAACATCTTTCTATAGTAATTTGCATTTGCTGTTATTGATGACAAAATGAAGGCAGAGACAGTAACTGTAGCTTTGAACAGATTCTAGAGAGGGTAATTTACCCTTTATCTTACATGAATTGATAAGATAGTCCTTCTTTCTGAATTGCACTTGTTTTTACCATAGTTATGTGTTCTCTCCTTTAGTCACTTCTTAACTATATCAACATTACTCATTCCTTTTACCTGCTCTCACCTGACTTGACAGACAAAAATTTATTTGGATCGCCAACTGATAAACATTTCAGTGCAGACTAAACAATAGATTCCTGACAGATAACCAAAAACTGAGTACATTTTATTTAGACTCCCTGAACACACAAATACATAGATCTTAGCATTCTGACATATCTTATATCTGTATCTATAAAGTAATTGTTGTATAGTAAAATATTATATACTTTAATATGTCAGGATATATAGTAATATACATGCATATCAGAAGATCATTTATTATTTACAAATACACAATCATATAAACCACAAATTTTGTCCTAATGCTGTGTGCATCAGCATTATGTGCAAGTCCTGGTAGCAATCGTGGCCCCAAAAAAATCAGCAAGTCAATTCAAGGCTCTAATATTCTGTCAAGAAAACAAAACTATTTATTTCATTTCACTTTCTTATCACCACCAAGGACATTGTTCCTTATGTTACCCAGTAGTGGAAAGTCTTAGGCTGAGAGGCAGATTTTCCCATACAGTCTCTGCAGAGAAATAATGGGGAAGGCCTGCCCTGGGCTTGCATTCTTGACTCCACCCCCTGTTTTCACATTTCCGCAGCAGACTCTCTTGGAGGTGTGACTCCTCTGTGCTTTTGCTGTTGAGGATATGACTCAGTCTGGCCAGGAAACGTGCAACACATTTAAAACCACCAGGTGTTTTCTTAGATTATTCTACCTAGTCTTGGATTCGTTTCCTTCTTAACAATAATTTTTACACTTTTTAGTGCCAATAGTATTCATGATGTGGAATAAAAATCAGGGTGCTAAGTAAGAAGACATTTCGGAAATGAAGAAAAGCAGCAGGTTTTAGAGACAAATGATGATCTAATGTTCAGGGAAGCATGAGGCTAGATAGGGGTTCAGGGATTTCGGTGGCATACTAAAGTTCTTCAGCGCTAACAGAACTATTAGGATTGAAGGGAGGATGTAGAAAGGGAAAGGAGGAATGGAGCTTGATTAATATTATCAACAATTTTTAAGTATCTTTATTTTTGAAATTATAATACATTCACATCATTTCCCCCTTCTTTTTCTTCCCTTAAACCCTCTCATGTTCTCCCACCCTACTCTCTATCAAATTGATCACTCCCTTTTCTTTAATTGTTGACCTATAAGTCCTAAATACATAAATACAACCTGATCAATCATATAATGCTACATATATCTATGTATATATGTAGCAATATATATATATATATATATATATATATATATATATATATATATATATACATAATTTCTGACATGTATTGGATAACCAATCAGTGTCCTCTTCCCTGGGGAAGACTGTTTTCCAGCTCTTGGCATTCTTTAGTTGTCCATATTTCTTTCTTGAGTAGTTCTAGGGCTCAGACCTCCTGAGATTCCCCTGTCCAGTTTAGTATGTCTACTGGTAATGGTGTTGCTCAGGGATTGTGTTCAATTCACATGATTTTGGAGGTTAGTAGGTTCAAAGATTTACACGTGTAGAAGACCCAAAGGAGCTGAGAGAATACTAGCTTAAGTTCCAAGTCTTAGTCTAAGTACCAGCCCAAAGGCAGGAGATTCGGGTCAAAAGATGTTCCATTTCAAAGGGAACCAGGCAGAGAAAAGATTCCTGTTGTTTATTTGTTGTTTATTTGTTTATTTATTTGTTGATTCCTGTTGTTATTCAACATATTGGATGAGGCCCACTGACTCTGAGTTTATTTACTTTATTCAGTCTACCAAATGTAACAATAGTCTTGTCTTATTTAACAGACACACTCAGGAATTATGGCTACTCAAACATGTTGGAAGAGAAGAGAAAATTTACCACCATATATGCAGTGCATAAGATTACTTAGAGCCCAGGAAAGACAATGATTCTTGATTCTGATTTGTCAAAAGTTGAAGTTATGGTTATGGTTTTCCTTAGTTAGAATTAAAGATAAGTTACATATAGGACTTTAGACTCACAAAGATAGGATAGATGATATTTTCTTTGAGTCTTACAAAATGTTAATGGACTAAATATTGTTTACTGTGATTCTTATTTGATAACTGTTGTATGATATATTTTGCTATGTTAAGGTTAAACCCCTTCTTTTATTTTAGACAGAAAAGAGGTGATGGGAGATGTTATTCTGTAAATATGTTTTTCATACTGGTTAATAAATAAAGCCCTGTTGGTCAATAAAAAAGGAAAATAGGAGGAACTAAGAAACTAGGAGGAAGGAGGAAGTAGTTGGGAGGACTCAAGACGAGAGCATGGAGAAAGAAGATGCTGGTGGCGGCTCCCCGATAAGATGATCACGTGGAAATACTTAGATAAGTAGAAATGGGTTAATAATTAAGACAGAGCTAGCCCATAAACAATAATGGTAACTTGCCAACAGGATTATATCAAATACAGAGTCTCTGTGTGTTATTTGGGGCTGGCGCGCCAGACTAGTGGTGGGCGGGCTGGCAGAAAACATACAAGCTACATTTGTAAAACATCTATTATATTAAGGATAGGTGGGTACTAGAATATAAAAGGTAACAAAATAAATACATTTCATAACATAAAGTGCTTTACATTTTATGAAGAAACTTCCAGGGAAGTGAGAAGGTAAAAACTAACACATTATTCCATCAAAAAACATGTTAATTACAACAACAAAAACTGTAACACTCATGAGGGTATGTAATAAAGGATTCATCTTACTCTGAACCTCTCTGGGAGACAGACATGTACATGGTGATCTAAAGCATGTGTGACATAAGCATAAGAAATATGATGCCAGAGAAACTGTAGTGTGGTTCTTTGACTACAACTTATAGAAGAACGGTAAAAGGTCAAAAGATAAGATTGTTGAGGTAACTAATGTCACGTTCCTATCACACAGGATCTTCTACTCTCAGGGTTTAATAGATTAAATTATTTATCATAATTACTCATTTATGTAATAGTATTAGATATCCAACCCTTACTCTGGCTTATGACAAGTAAAGGGAACTGCCTTATCTCTTAGTGAATATGCATGAGTGTTTACCTTCATTTGTGTACATGTACCTTGTGCATGTTGGTGTCCAAAGAAGCTTGAAGAGGGTATTATATTTTCTGTAACTCAAGATATAAACAGGTGTAAGCTGCTATATGGTTTCTGGAAACCAAACCTAGTACATTGTTAGAGCAGCAATTGCTCTTAACCACACAGCCATCCTATCATGCCCTAGGTTTTATTGTTGCTGTTTATAAATTTCTATAGGATCTTATTGAATAATGTCCTCCTTTTAGGATATTTCTGTCACTACTTCCTGAGGACTGCTATTAAAAGAATCTGAAACAATTTGGTTCTGATTTTTGTAGGGTGACCTTTGTAGGTGAGCAGTTAGTAGGATAATTTAAGTAGTACTTTGACATGCACATAAGTCAGTAGATTTGCCTTCTTTCAGTTTGGCTTCCACAATGGAAAGAATATATCTCAATCCATCAACTGGTCAGAGAGCAGGAAAGATGTATGGGACAGATGAGGGACAAGTCTCAATGTAAGACTGAACCCAGTTACCCATGAAATAGAATAGAAGCTGCGGGTCACCTGTAGGTGTGCCAGGGGAATAAACCACTGTCTCTACACCACCAGACTTTGAGGTGTTTTGTTACAGCATGAAAACAAATATAGAGTTATCAAGATAAAGTAACATTTAAGGGATGAAGAAGAAGAAAAATCCTGAGGTGGGATTAGAGACCAGGAATAAGGAATCAGAGAACCAGAAAGAAAATAAAGGGGGGATAGTGTATAAAAATAAAAATTTCCAGGCATAAATGGTTAAAATCCACAGATAATTTCAGAATGCCAAATGAAAACAAACCATGAGCTTTGTAAACAGGGATTTTGTTATGTGTAAGGAAGTATTGTGTACCAATTTCTTCCAAGATTAAACCTTCCAGATTGTAGTGTAGCTTGTTAGACCACAGGATGTTCTTTGGCTTTTTCCCCTTTTATTGAAAATGTGTTTTTCCCTCACATAATATATCCTGATACCTGCCCTCTGCTCTCCCCTGTTCCTTCCCACCCCCCTCCAATCTGGATACCCCTATTTTCTGTCTCTCATTACAAAACAAGTAGGCTTCTAGGGGGTAATAATAAAATAAAATGAAACAGAAAATAACTATTGTAATAGGACAAAATAAATGAAAAAAAATAGCCTGAGAATAGATATAGAAATGGATACAGATGCACAGACCCACTCATTCATAAACTCAGCATCCCATAGAAGCACCAAATTACAAACCATAACATATACACAAAAGAACCATATGATAAAAAGAGAGAAAAATTAATATGTCTATAATAAAATTAGAAATAAAAATTAGAAATGAGAGAAAAAATTAAAAATCCCCATGGAGTGTGGTGGGGGAGATGAGATGGGAGGTGGATCAGGAGACATGGGAGGGAGGAAGGGAAGGAGAGGGAACTGGGATCGATATGTAAAATAAAAAAAAAATCTCAATAAAATACTTGAATGAATAAAGAAAAAAAGCAACGAAAAAAATCCTAACATAACAATATGAGACAAGAAACTTCTAAAGATGATGATGAGTTCATTTTTTGCTAGCTATGAGGCCTATCTTTATAGTAGTTTGTTTCCCCATTGAGACTCCCTTGGAAAAATAATAGGGATTGTCCTGTATATTTTTCTCTTATTGGTTAATGAATACAACACTGTTCAGCCAATGAGGGAGGATGATAGGTGGGACTAGGAGGCAAGGAGAATCTGGGAAAGGTAGGCAGGGAGAGCCCAACAAAACAGATGCCATGTGAGCTGCCAAAGGAGTTAGAAGTCCAACCCTTCTCCAATAAGATAAGACCATGTGGAAATACTTAGATTAATAGAAATAGGTTAATAATTAAACAGAGCTAGACAATAAGAAACCCTAGTCATTGCCCAACAGTTGTATAACTACTATAGTAGCCATGTTTTTATTTGTGGTTCAAAGGCCGTGGGACGAGCTGGGACTGAAAGCTAGAGTAACTGAGAAAACTAAGTTTTCTTTTGCAAGTGGTTACCAATTGGAGATTGCTTCTAGGCTAGGGATGAAGGCAAAGTGTCCACATCTTCTTTCAGACCTAGGATCCTATTGATGCATAGACATGCAAGCCCCGTGCATGCTGTCCTACTCTCTGTGAATCTATCTGTGCTTGGAACCTGTTGATTTCAAAGACCTTGTTTCCTTGTCTTCCATATGCTCTGGCTCTAAGTCTACATCCACTTTATCTTCTATGGGGTTCCTGAGCCTGAAAAGGAAGGATTTGATGGAGACATCCCTTTTAAAGCTGTGTGTTCCAAGATTTATCTCTGTGTGTAATGTGTGGTGGTGAGCCTCTGTCTTTGTTCCCATGTGCTGCAGGAGGAAGCTTCTCTGATGATGGCTGAATAAGGCATTGATCTATGAGTATAACATAATGTTCTCAGTAGAACAGTAATATTTAGTTTTACCTTAGGTCCCTGAGATAGCTAGTCTTATACTCTTAGTCACCCAAGTAGAAGACATAGAACATTCTAAGAGGAAATGAAATATTCCAACCTGCATGGAAATTTGTTAAAGTCAGGAAGTTAACAAATCAAAGCTTCAGGAAGTCCCTAAAACTACAAGATTCTCAGTGTCCCTCCGTCCCCAAGCACATACAAGCTGTGAAGACTGCTTAGAGACACTCTAAAGCTGAGCTACCTGGAAGAGGTTTAGTACAGGCAAACCACAAAGAAGAAGTAGAGATCAGCTGAGTTGCCTGAAAAGGACACTCTTCAAATTGCGGAGCTTCCTGAAGGCTGTGCTGTGGACTCCAGATTTCCAGTTTCCATAAGCTGTCACCTGTTCTGGGGTGGGATTTTTGTGATGCAGTTGTCTTTAAGTCATTTCTGTTCCTAGAAGGACATCTCAACTATACTCCTGTAAGTAATCTCAATGAAATTCATTGGCTTATCAAGTTGGACCTTGGTGGTTTCTTTACTTTTAATTTTCCAGTCCTGAATGAGTAGATAATTTCTTCATATCTCTCCAGGAATAGGTAATAGATCTCTTTGTGTCTCTCTGTCTCTGTCTCTCTCTCTCTCACACACACACACAAACACACACACACACACACACACACACACACACACACACACACACAAACACTCGCGCACGTGCATGCACGCAAAGACTCTTGGAAATTTCCAATTTATTTAAAAAGGTCTACAACTTATACTTTTAGAATGGATAGTTGCTTCTTTTATAGTAAAGGAATGGCAAATTGATTGAGAGTCTGTGTCAGGGCTTTTTCATATGTACTGTCACATGATAGCAATTGTAAATGTTTTTGTTTGCCTTTCACTGTGATACTACAGTAACAAAGAATGAAATGAGTTTGAACATGGAACTAAAGAATGAAAGCAGCCATGTCTGCAGTCCTCCACTTTCTTTTATTGAAGACCATACAACAACCAACAATGTAGTGATAATGGACACCTCCTTCTGTAAGCACCTCTGTAGTCCAATGGCAGCTCTATTAACAGCAAATTTTCTCATTGCAATTTCACATGTCATGATTTAATTTGCATTTCAACATTCCTAACAGTTCATTCTAACTTAATCTGAAGTTCATGAATATACATGGCAGTAAAAATTGGTAAAATTATACACGTCAATATGGCAGTTGGTAGCAAAACTGTTAAACATGCATATTTTGATTCTGCAATATCATTCTAGGAATCTGTAGAAATTATAAAATAAAGTGCAAGATTGTTATTTAAAGAATTGTTCATATTAGTAAAAATGTAGAAAATCTAAGCATTCATTTATAAGGATTTTTCAGAGTAAGCAGTATTATAAACACACAACATAAAAGTCTATGAGGAAACAAAACCTACTTTCCCGATCAAAATTCTTATCTGCAACAATGAGTCCATGTACATGAATGTGTATGCATGTGTGTATGTGTGCATGAATGTATATGTCTATATGTGTGTATATGTGTATGTATGTGTGTATGTCTGCGTTCGTGTATGTATATGTGGATGCATGTATGAGTATGCATATGTTTGTACATATGTATAAATGTAAGTATGTGGGTTTGTGTGTGTGTGTGTGTGTGTGTGTGTGTGTGTGTGTGTGTGTACACACACACATGAATGTGAATCAACACATCCAAAATGTTAACTGCATTCATCTAGGTGTTAAGGGATTTGTAGTTAGTTTTATATTTTTTTTAAATTTTTACAGTTTGAAGTTTTTAAGATAAGCATTTATTATAACCATTATAAAATGAGACAAAGAAATAAAAGGCCAAATAGTTTATTTCTTTATTGTAGGCTGAGACATATTAACTCTAAAGCCCCTGCCTCACTACACTCCAATATTGACATATTTATTGTTTAAAAATAGCTCAAGGAAAAAAGATACAATCTTCTTTTTTTTTTTTTTTTTTTTTTAGTTGTTTAGAGCTTGGCTGCTCTGCTAAATCTGAAATCTTAATCTTACCAGTCAGCTGTTCCCCATTGATAAGACACAGCTTGTGGTGTTAAAACTCCAAGCTGCTCTAGTGCTTTGCCACAGACTCTCAGTGGGTCACCTAGGTGAGTAACCTCTTATCTCATCTTGCTCCAAGACAGGAATTGGCCACAGCTCCTTCCCTACTCATTTAGTCTCCTCCTTCATTCTTGGGGTTTGGTCTCCCTTGGTGAGGGACTTTGTCTTCCCATACATCCTTATCTAGGTGGAGGTAAACACTGCACAATAAAGCTGGACCTATGTAATTGTTTTCACCTTTTACCTACATCACCCTCAGCTCACCAGAACCTCCTACAATATTCATTTGTAATAGCAAATAAAATAAACGGGTCAAAAATAATTAAAATAGGGGGAAGTAGGCAGGATAGAGTGTCCAAGAAAGAAAAATACACTTCTTAAGGCCTGAACCCAGGGAAACTTAATCTGCAGTCAGACATTTAACAGCTAAGGTCAGAACAAACGTGCCTTGCTCACTGGAGTAGAGCCACAAAGTACATTGGGTTTTGTTGTTCTTGCTGTCTATTTGTTATTTTGTTGTTGTTGTTTATTTGTTTTTTAAATCTCAAATATGCTTTGATTTTCATATCCTAGGTCTGGGAGTGGTATGAAGACAGTAGATACTCTGTTATTTTAGACCAGTCTTTTGCTCCCATGAGTCACCAGGGACCTCCAAGAAGACCCAACCCCCTTTCATTCCCCCCGCCCCCATCACACTCAGTCCTTCTGGAGAAACTGGTATCATGGACTCATACAGGTGTGTCCAGCAGGCCAGCAGGCTCATATGTCTCTCACATGAAATTCTCTTCTCTCTTCGGAAAATGTTCTCAGCTCAGCATTTTAAAATCTTCTAGAATGAAATTGCATTTATTGATGCTACCTGCATCTTTCAGGCTTTTCATGTTTGCAAGGTGGACAACTGTTGTATTATTATCTATACCTGTTCCATACTATCTTTACTCTGTTGATTAGGTAAACTCTGTGACTAACTAGGAAGTTACTACTAATTAATATGGAACTTTACACATACTACATATATCTGATTCTGGATTCCAGGCTTCCCTGTCGATGCTAATATACAAACTCAGCAGGCTATTGCTTACTAGACCAGCTAAAAGAAATTCACAATTATAATATATTGACTCTTCATTTGATTTGATAAGAGAAACCTTGTAGACAGAATGATTCCCATGTTCTGCTGGGGAGCATCTTTAAGAAAGTGAGAGTGATCCATCCTCTTTGGCTAATCTTTACCCCCTCCCCATTCAATGAAGCAGTAATTAGTGTCTCCTCACACAAGACACTTTGTGATTTAACCAACAATGGAGAATGAAAAACAATACTCAAAGGTCTGTTTTTGTCTGCTTCTGAGCAATCTACAGATAAAGAAGGACCATGGAGTTTCAGTCCTCATGAGCTCTACAATTTCTCTCCCTGAAACCTGTTGTAAAGTGATTTCCAGGTGACTGTGCCTTTGGGGCATGTCAATATCAACCATTCTGATAGAATGATATACTTCTTTGTTGTCCAGGATCCTCTGTTCCCTTAAGTCATTTGTTCCTCTTCTTGCCTCTAATTCTCAATGTTCTTTGGAAGTGATTTACTCAGGATACAGAAAGTTTGCTTCTTTCCAAAGATCAGTTCTCAGAACTGTCTCTCACACTCCCAGAACCATGTGAAGGGTAAGAGGTCTCCCCAATCAGGCTTTAATTACAGTCACTCCCTAGGGCACACTGGCCCCTCAGTTACAACCAAGTTAATAGCATTCACAGTAGAATTCTCACTCCATTGGGCCCCAGACTTTTCAGATATTGACTGGTTTGATGGTTTGCTTAGTTTAATTTTATTCTTTATATACTAGATATATACTTGAAAGAATCAGTCTAAAGATTTTGGTTATAACACTTGGTTCACTGCTGCATATAATTAACACATTCTTGTTCTCTCAACTTAATTTAGAACAGTAAATTTCCATGCAGCATACAAAAGTATGTGTAGATCATGGAATAAGGTTAAGCACAATCCATTGCCTTTTCAGAAATGTGTGCATAGGCTGGGTCAGGCTAGTTGTCCTGCTTTCCCTTTTAACTGCTCTCTTCACTACCTCACCATCATCTTTGACTTAGAAAATATTCAAAGATGAAAAAAATGTCCCTTACAGAAAGCATGTCATAAAATGCTAGTGCTCTAAAAGTTACTTCACTAACTAGGAGACTTGATGAATTGTGTAAAATGTTTACTACTTAAACCATGGCTTCTTGAACACTTATTGTGATTGTCAGAGAAGTTTCAGTACTAGAAACAAGAATTTATTTTTCCTTATTGCCCATCAATTATTTTTCAGTATAAAAAGTTACACCATTAAAACAATAATGATGGAAACAATGATAATAATAACCAGAACAAACAAGATACTCATTTCTTCTGAAAGAATCTTGTGTATGTTATATGCTTTGCATATATTTAACATAGTATTTCATCACAAAAATCCTGAGGAGGTGCTACTCTTATTGCCGTCATGGATGATAATGATCTTTTGATGAGGTCTACAGATTGCATTACTATTGATTTAGGAGTCTTTCTCCTACTTCAGAAGCTATAATGACAAGCAGAATATTTTTCATAGTAAGTGGAGCTTATCTTGAGTATTCATTTTACAACATATTGGGTGACAATATGTGCTACAGCAAAATCTTTAATGAAAGAGGACATAGGGAGCCTGCTCCTGGTGAATAGAAGCCAGAACTAGGTAGAGATTTGGGTACACTTTGTGTCTAGCAGGCAAAAAGAAAAATACCTTCAAGTCTTGTGGGTTGACAGGATATCTAGTGAAAGAAACATTCCAAGATTTACTAATATAGCCTTTGGACAAGAACTATTGACTAAACGTTTTTGTGTTGTTGTTGTTTTGTTTGCTTGTTTGTTTTCTGTGCTAATATCCGTTTACCCTTTCTTTGTTCATAATTAACCTCCAATTTTATTCGGGGTGATAATAAGCCCAGCTAAAACAATGATTTCTTTGGTATAAAAAGTGTCCATTTAACTGAACTGAATGAGTGATATGGAAACAAAATCAACTATATGAAGAAGATAGATAACTAGGAAATGCCATTTTAGCCCTTGAACTTTCCTTTACCATATTTCCTCTGATACAGGTTTGATAGATGGAGCTTTACACACCATATTGGACTGTTGTCTTGACACTGCTGACATAAACCATCATATAAGGATGGGGGTCAGAATAGAGACAACCATGGGACCACAACACTTACCTTATATTGCCGAACTTCACATTCATTTTGCATTATCCTAAGTGCAATCTATCCCCAGACCCCTGCCCCCCACTTCTGGTCCTATTCGGATGAGCACAAGTGTAACTGAATTAGTAAAGCTATCTGGAGGATTTATGGGCAGTAGAACCTTTTGGCCATTAAATTAGGGGAGAAAAACAAAAAGTATATGATATAAGGTCCTGCAGATAGCCTCCAAGTGAAGATAATAAGTAAGCCAGGGATTCCCCAAGCTCTTGAACAGGGAATCTAACCTCCCCTTTTCTACTTTTGTTTATTTACAAATAGACTATTATTAGCCAAACTCCCTTCCAGATATAACATTAGGCATTTGTATTGTATATAGTTAAGCTCTGTCAAGAGGGTATTAGAAAAGACATGTGATTTTTTCCTGATTGGGTGAGTACCTTTCAAACACTGAAAAATCTTCATTTGATTTGGTGACCAAGGGAGTCCAAGAAAACCTTTAAATTATATAGGCTATTGTTATTGCCCTCTGTTGCCTCCCAGAAAATGAAGGCAAAGCATCCTGAACTTTTGAGTCCGGAGTGAGATAGATCTGACCCATAAGTTTTGCTGAGTACTAGCTTTCATAGTATTAAAGGTACTATGCCATCTCCCAAGGGAGAAAAATAATCAATACTTGTAACCAGCTGATGCCTATGAACCACACCAATGACCCGCATAGCAAGATATTTCCAAAGGTACAATAATGGCACTTATATCTGGATGGTAACCAACACTATCTAACTGGACTTGGGCTTGCTCAAGGGAATTCATGCTTGGTACTAAAAAGCTAGCCAACTATCCATGGATGGTGAAGCCATGGAGCCTAAAGGAGATTCTACTACTGCCACTTTCCTAAACAAGTATAATCTTCACTGCATTCTTAACACTTATCCTTGTTTCCTAGGTAAGGGTAGCTACTGCCCCTCATCAAAAAAGTTTCTTTTTGCAGCATATAGAGAGCATTACAGAAAACCAGAACTATCCCAAATGCAGAGAAGCACTGACCATGGTGTGCTCTGTCCTGACTGACTGATATGATACATTTACAATTCTACACTAAAGGTCCAGAGAATATCGAAGAGGAGGTGAAAAGACTAGGTCTTGAATAATGACAACACAAATTTATATGTAAATGTGGATGGGGCAAATCTCAGAGAACCTAGACAAAACTCTACAGGTAGTAAATGACTGCTGAGAGTAAGGAAGTTAGTCTTCCCCAAAGATTAACCTCCTGATTGTTTATCCAATACAAAATGGGTAGTCCTAAAAGGATCCACAGATGCAAATGCATACATGTAACAATCATAAATAAAGTAGAAGTGTCCTTAATTCTAGAGGGAGTTGGAAGTGGTGTGATATGGGAAGAGAGGGTCTAGAGAGGTGTAGAGAAAAATTATGTAAAAAAGCAGGACACAAAAATGAAATTTTAAAATATGAAATAGGTGAAATTTAAAGATAGTTTTTAACATCAGAGGCATGCTACAGGCATGTGCATAGGTTCACTAGGAATGATTACAACACAGTGAAATAAAATTTACTGTGAAATTTCTGAGAATCTAACTAACAGTGTTTCTTCAGATAATTAAAGTGTCACAAACAGGATTTAAAACAGGTAATTTAACCTTTCTTTCATGTGTTTCTCCTGCTCCTGTTTTAACCCTCTTCACCTGAATCAGACTTTGTCTATGCTACCCAGCATTTTATAATTACTTTTTTCTTCAGTTCTAAACTCTATTAGTTTGTCACATTCTGGTTCATGTGTGGGTGAGGGGGAAACACTGACTTGTGCAAATTGAAGATTGCCCTTGAACTTGTGAATTTCCTGTTTCAACCTCCCAAATAAATGCTGGCTGGCTTTATATTTTGCTTGGAATTATTCCATCATGTTGCCATATATTTGAAATTTTCCCATTCTAAAAGGCATTTTTGGTAATGGATATCTTTGTTTTCTCTACTACAATAATATATGTAAACTTCTGGTATTTTTATTTTACATTATGCATTTATGTTCTTATTTTAGACTATGGGCTCAAATGAAAATGTTTTATAATCTCGTCTATATCCCACAATAGTAATTATTTTGTTCTCAAAAACAAAAGAGATTTGGTCTGTTAGTAAAACTTTGTTTCCTCATATTTTATTTTGTTTACTTTTAGTCTTTACTCTCTTAAACATAAAACTGAACTATAACATAGGGCTAACATGTCAATATAAGAGCAGTAAGAACCAGATTAAACAAACCAGCTGTGGGAGTTAAACAAGTCATTCAGTCTTCTAAATCAGTATCTGAAATTCTTTCTACATATATTTTTTTAATTTATAAAACTAAATGTAGAATGCAGGAGGCCCTGGTTTGATTCTCATCACTACAAAGACTAGGTGTAGTTGCACAGTTCTATTCAAGGAGCCAGCAAGAGGATCAGACTTCCAAAGTCATCTTTAGCTACACAGCAAGTTCAAGGCTAGCCTGAGCTACATTCACAAAAATGTGTTTTTAAGAAAAGCTGTACAATATCAATTTATTCCACCCAGGGAAAAGTAACCTTGCATGATATACACAGTGATGAATTGTAACTGTCATAAGAGAGGTAGGGCAAGCCTACACACTTATGAGCAGTCCAGAAATAAGCAGACTTGCTCTTCTTAAAGAAGAATGGAATATCACAACTGTGAACAAATGGAGACATTACTTCATCAAAGCAACAAGCATGTCCATACAACACAACTGAAGGACTTTAATGACAAACCCTGATATTTAAATGTGATGTTTGCCGATCAGTCACTTTTTTAATCTCACAGCCTCACATAACCTATCAGACACTAATTTGTTGAAAATCTCTCAAATCACTTTCTATATATTTCTGATGGGTAATTAATGCTCAAGCAGTTCCCAAAATGCATTTCAGTGTGCTACATCCTGAGATACATCAAAATGAGTTTAAGCTAAAATTGATATCAGTACATTGAAGGCCTGCTTCTACCTCAGTGATAAACTCTAGGACATTGTTTCTGGAAGAGCTGAAGGGAAAGTCTAACCAAGTATCAAATTGGAGGCTTGCTTTCTTCACTTTCTCACTGTGTATTAGAATAGATGTGTTCAACACATAAAATACATTACAAGGCTTCTTTAGGTGAATTACAAATTACACACTCTGAGATCAGCCAGCATACAGGGGTGTCTAGCTCATTAATTGTACAGCACTTGATTTCTGGTTTTGAAGTTCCTCTGCTGGTAGCTTATTGATGCTTGGCCTATGACCTCAGCACAGGTTATTTCACAGCTAGCACCTGCTAGGATCATTCCTAGCTATTCAGATGGACTAAAAGAAGCCATGTCTCTAGGACCAGCACAACAGCATATAAACAAAAAACAAACTGGTAATTATCTCTAAGAAAATATGTTTTTAAAAAGAAGTGAAGCAAGGGAAAAATCTCCATAGCAATTTCTTCCTCAATGTTGTCTTGACTGCTCCAGGAATCTCTGGAATGTGAACTGTCACTGCTCTCCTTTGTGAGATCCCAAACTCTCTTCTCCAGTAAGTGATGCAATGTGACCAGAATAAAGGAAAACCACATGTGTAGCATGTATGTTTTCCACCAGCCAGCCCGCCATCAGTCTGGGCCCACAGCCGCACCAGCCCCAAATAACACACTGAGACTCTGTATTTGATACAATCCTGTTGGCCAGTTACCATTATTGTTTATGGGTGAGCTCTGTCTTAATTATTAACCCATTTCTACTTATCTAAGTATTTCCACGTGGTCATCTTATCAGGGAGCTGTGGGCCCGGCATCTTGCTTCCTCTTGCTCTACATGCTGACTCCTCCTTACTACTTCCTCTTTCCTCCTTGTCTCCTAGCCCCGCCTATCTTGCTTTCTCATTGGCCCAACAGTGCTTTATTAATTAACCAGTATGAGAAACATATTTACAGAATAACATCTTCCATCAACCATGAGAAAGTTAGATTGAAGGAAGTGCCCTGGTTCCAACTCCACACATGGGGAGAAAACCTCATAATCTCTGCAAAGGATAGGCAAGGGGGGGGGAGTGCTGAAAAAGTCAAGTCCATCCTGAATGGACATCACTGATATGACTTCACTGGGGATAGAGAACCAAATGCACATGTGGTATGGGAACACCACTAGAGAAACAGGCATTATGCAATTTATCTGTTTCTTCTTTTTCTTTTACCATTATACACAAAAATTTTTCAATGGCTAGAATGGATTTCTTCTGCAAATATGAAAAGAAAACACAATAAGCAAAGGGAAAATACCTCTAATGTTGTTATGGCAAAGCCAAACAAAAAATGTTCAAATTATTCATGAGGTCAAAACATGGGCACTTATATCTCAAAGGTAATGATCAGATTTAATGGAGGAAGATATTGACCTTTGAGACCTCAAGTCAGTATTGGTTTGTTATTTCATAAAAGGATAATTTCTTAGAGTCACAATGTATTCATTAACATTTACCATGAATATTGCTGAAACAAGCTCTAGGTACATTTAAACAAATTCAGTAGGAAAAATAGTTACTACTTGGCTTCCTGTTACTCTTGGAAGAATAAAAAAAAATCTTATGAGTTAATGAACAAATGAGAAAACAAGGAAAATATGAAAAGATTAATATGAATATAAACCGATTTAAATTTCCATACTTTACATTTTTCTTTTTAAATATATATATTTATTATTTTTCTTATTTTACATATTGATCCCAGTTACCTCTCCCTCCCATGCCCCCCAGACCCGCTCCCATCCCATTCCCCACCTTGACTCCACAGGGAGGATGATGCCTTCCAGGAGGGATCATCAAAATCTGTCATGTCATTAGAAGTAGGGACTAGGCCCTCCCACCTGCCTCTAAACTGAGGGAGTATCCCTCCATGAGGAATGTGCTCCCAAAGTCCTTTTGTGCACCAGGGATTCATACTGGTTCTACTCTCAGAGGTCCCTTAGACTGCCCAGGCCTTCTAACTGAGACCCATGTTCAGGGGGTCTGAGTCAGTCCAATGCTGGTTCCCCAACAATAAGTCTGGGGGTCCATGAGCTCCCCTTGTTCAGGTCAGCTATCTCTGTGGGTTTCTGTAACCTGGTCTTGTCCCCATTTTCTTATCACTCCTTCATCTCTGCATCTGGATTCCAGGAGTGTTTAGCTGTGGTTGTTCACTTCTATTTCCATCAGCTACTAGATGAGGGCTCTATGACCATAATACAGGGAGCCATTATAGGTTTGAAGAGAAAAATGACTATAGACAAATGTCCAGAGACCTACAAGACTGAACCCAACTAACAATCTGAGCAACATCAAGACTACCTTAAATGCCCTTCTCTGATAATGAGATTCCATACTTTAGTTTTAAGAATATTATGGAACACATTCACTTGTACACATACACGTGCAATCAATTCTCATTATTCTTAAAGTTGGCATTTAGGAATTTTTCTATCAACTAGGATTTGTTACTCCAAAATCAATAAATCAGTACCAGTTATATTTGTGCAAATGTTTTGCTGGTGATCTCAAAGCAGTGGAAAATGGGAGGCCTCCAGCGACTGGCTCAAACAAGTGTTCTTTCGGTAATCTGTTAGGTACAATGTTCTTAACAACATTATGTTTTGGGTGATAATTGTGCTGTTTCAGATGACTCCAATGAATAATGTTGACATGCTGTCTAGGGTCTCAAAGGACATGAAGGCTGTGATGTGCTTTAAGTATAAAGTGAATGTGTAATGTAAGCTTTGGTTCAAGCATGAATGATGGTGCTGTTAACTCTGAGCTTGGTGTTAATGAATTAACAATGTATATTAAATTGGGTGTCCTCATATCAAAGTATCAAAGTATACACAAAGCAAGATTATGGGGGTAGCTTCGTACATGGAAACAGAGTGGAAAATTATTGGTCAAGAGTTACAAAGTTTCAGATATGTGAATGAGTAAATTCTGACGATTTGATGTACAACATGCTGATGTAAGTAACAGCTTGATAGTGTATACCTGAAACTTCCCAACAGGGTGTATCTTAAGTCCCCTCACCAGAAAAGAAAATGACAATAAGGATATATATTTATTGATTGGTGATGATCTTGTGACCACAGAATTCAGAAGAACTTAACCTATAATTATGTTAGAAACAAAATTTTAGTATATGCTAACTTAATATTTAAGGAAGCTTTATAAAACATAATTATCATAAATAAAATGAGGGTGTGTGTGTGTGTGTGTGTGTGTGTGTGTGTGTGTGTGTGTGTGTGTGTGTGTATTTTTGCCAGATACGTTATTATCTGGCAAAAAGCAGTCACTAAAATTTTGTTCATATAGATTTCTATATTAAATATCATATCTCTGAAAATTCCAAAATCTAGAGATTATTTACCTTTATTCATTAAATCTAATAATTGTTAATGGAATGGCAGCACATACCTGCATGCCAGGATTTAGAAAGTGGAACAGGAGAATTACTAGTTTAAGATCTGGTGAGTTACATAGTGAGATATGTACTCAATAATAATAATAATAATAACAATAATAATATTTTAAACTTAAAATGTTGTAGCTTCAGCTTAGTGGTAGCTCTAAAATTCTTATGGAATGCTTTTTATTCTCAATTAGTTTTGATTCTGGGAAAAAATAATGAAGACAAAGCCAGGACTTAATCTTGGGGACACATATGTTAAAGCAATTCAGCCATCTGACAAATGAAGAGAAGTCTAATAAAAACCAGCTTTTTCTGAGACTGTCAGACAGACAGACTGTGTTTGGCACAGAGAACTAAAAATGGCCATTGTTTTCAGGGTTCAGAGATGAGGGTGAAGTAGGGCCAAATGAATTGTAGGGTCTGCTAAAGAGTTTAGATTTGAGTCCTTATGTTTGGAAACCACACAAGGAATATAAACAAATCAGTAATCTGATTTCATTTCTCTTTTAAGATAGATTGGCTGTCACTGGAAAATGGGTCTAAGAACCTAGTCTGTCACCAACAGTTTGAGAGTAAGATGTACGTGCTGATTTCATATAGATGCAGCAAAGAAACTGAGGCTGAGAAATACATGGGGATAACAATTACCTGCACTTAGCGAAGAAATGAATGCCTAGTGAGATAAGTAAACAATGATCCAGTGTCTGTCTGTATTAAGACTGAAGGGTCTTTTTTTTTAATTTTTTTATTATTTTTTTTTATTTTACATGTCAATCTCAGTTTCCTCTCCACCCCTCCCTCTCTCCTCCTTACTCTTTTTCCCCTCACATGCATCCTGACCACCTCCCCTCCCATCCCCCCACCCCCATTCCACATGTAGAGCTATGCTATCTGGGTGGTGTCATGTAAATCTGTCAAGACATTTGAAGCAGGGACTAGAACTTCTCTCCTGTCTCTAGGTTAAGGGAGTATCCCTCCATGGGGGATGTGTCCCCAAGGTCCTTTTGTGCACTAGGAATACATCCTGCTTCCACTGTCTGGGGTCCCTTAGACTACTCAGTCCTTCTAGCTGAGACCCATATTCGGGGGATCTGAGTCAGTCCCATGCTGGATTCCCACCTATCTGTCTGAGGGGCCCATTAACTCGTCCTTGTTCAGGTCAGCTGTCTTTATGTGTTTCTGCAACCTGGTCTTATCCTCTCTCTATGCATCTGAATTCTAGTTAGACTCAGTGTTTAGTTATAGGTGTTTGCTTCTGTTTCCAACAGGTACTAACTAGATGGGGGCTCCATGATGGTGAATAATTTAGTTGATGATCTCACTATCAGAGAAGGGCATTTATGGTAGCCTTTCCACAGTTACTCAAATTGTTAGTTGGAGTCAGTCTTGGAGGTCTCTAGACCTTTCTTTAGGTTCAATTTTTTCTTCAAACCAATACTGGCTCCCTCTTTTATATTCTCTCTCTCTCTCTCTCTCTCTCTCTCTCTCTCTCTCTCTCTCTCTCTCCTCTCTTCTATTCCTTCCCTGACTCATTCTTCCTAGTAGCAAGTGATTTCCTCTCCTTCCCTTCTCTTTATCCTAGTTCTGTCTTCATTCACTGGCCCCCACTTCCCATGTACTCTGGGGGACTTGTCCCTTCCCCCTTTTGTGAAGGATCATATATGAATCTCCTAGAATACACCTTGTATCATATTTCCTCTGATGGTGAGAATTATAGGCTAGTGATCCTTTACTCTAGGTATAAAATCCATATATGAGCGAGTACACACCATGTTCCTCTTTTTGTGACTAGGTTACCTCATTCAGGATGGCTCCTTCAAGTTCCATCTACTTGCCTGTGAATTTCAAGATTCCATTAATTTTTTTACTGCAGAGTAGTATTCCATTGTGTAGATGTGCCACATCTTCTTTATCCATTCTTCAGTTGAGGAACATCTAGGTTGCTTCCAGGTTCTTGCTATTAAAAATAATGCTGCTATGAACATAGTTGAGCACATGTCTTTGTTGCATGGATATGGATTATTTGGGTATATACCTAAGAGGGGGATTGCTGGGTCCTGTGGTAAACTAATTCCCATTTTCCTGAGGAACTGCCATACTGATCTCCAAAATGGCTGTACAAGTTTGCACTCCCACCAGCATGGAGGAGTGTTTCCCTTTCTCCGCATTATCTCCAGCACACATTGTCATTGGTGTTTCTAATTTTAGCTATCCTGGCAGGAGTAAGATGGTATCTCACAGTTGTTTTGATTTGCATTTCCATGATAGCTAAGGATGTTGAGCACTTTCAACAAATGGTGCTGGCACAATTGGATGATGATGTATAGAAGACTGCAGATAGACCCATGTCTATTGCCATGCACAAAACTCAAGTCCAAATGAATCAAAAACCTCAACATAAATCCAGCCACACTTGAACCTCTTAGTAGAGAAAGTAGGAGGTACCCTTAAACAAATTGGTATAGGAGACCACTTCCTGAACATAACTCCAGTAGCACAGACACTGAGATCAACAATCAATAAGTGCAACCTCCTCAAACTTAGAAGCTTCTGTAAGGCAAAGGACACAGTGGAAAAGACAAAATGGCAGACTACAGACTAGGAAAGGATTTTTACCAATCCTACATATGACAAAGAGCTGATCTCCAAAATATACAAAGAACTCAAGAAACTAGTCAACAAAACAACAAATAACCCTATTAAAAATGGGGTACAGAATTGAAGAAAGAATTCTCAATAGAGGAAAACAAATAGGCTTTAGACATTTAAGAAAGACTGGAGAGTCTTGGTGAGTCCTTCTATATGCCTAGTCTCCTCATCAGTAAAAGGTGCTAATTAATATTTCTCTCCTAGGATTGTTCTGAAGATCATATAAAATACATGCTAAGCACCTATAGTACCTGATCTCTAGTAAGTTTCATGAGAAACTAGGCCATCATGAGTTAAAAATAGTGCTTCTCAATTAGTTCAGTGTCCTTATGGGTTAAGTAATGATGGTGACTTCAATGTGAAATTTGCTATTTGGCCAAAGGGGCCACGAATATAGAACCCCTGATTTCGTTCTGTGGCATTATCTTTCCAAATTAATTTATAATCTTCAAATTAATATGCTATTTTGTTTACATATTGAATTTGGCAGTGAGGATCCAATACTTTTTAGGTGGAACCATGCAAATGATCCATTGACTGTCTACTTTCTATTGCACTAGTAAGCCTATTCTAACTTCTAACTCAGACAGACAATGCCTCACCCATAGAGATTCTGTCTGTTTAACATAGAGATATCTCTAAAGTCTGGGCTGCATATTTGAAAGCCATGCTCAGTCTCCTTTTAAATTCCATAGTCATGGTCATGGGCTCCTCTTGAAGTGGAAAAAAGAGCAGGAACAAAGAAAGGCAGATGTGTCTCAAAGACAAAATGTCTGCTTTAAATTGACTTAGAAGGTTTCTTTTCCTGTGGGTCAAGCTAAATAGGCTTATTGCACTTCCTGACCAAATTAGTGTAGATCATAAAATTATAAGAGAGTAATATGATATACCAATTAAATTAACTACAGTTAAAATTGCCTAGCTTAAAGAACATAATGTCTAGAATTGAGAGCTTCATACAGCCTTAGCAATGGCTAAGCCTGGTAGCTACAAGTGTGTGCACTCACACAATAGACAATCATTAGGCATCAACTTACTAAGACCCTCACATCATATACCTGTAACAGAAGTCTCCATAATTTTTGTTATAAAGTTAACTAGACAGTGTTTTTCCCTAGTAAATGTGTTTAACTAAAACAAGACAAGTTTTAACTAAATATCATTATTTGGAAAATGGGTAATTTTGTTTTCCTCCCTAAAAAAGTTTTTAAAAGCATTTATCTAATCACATCAGCATAAAAATTTTGTTTATCACTCAGAGTAAAGCAGTAGAGTGGATAATTAATTTTTGCTGCCTGAGTCTGATTAACATGTCACTTCCTCTTAAGGAAGCCAATTTTGCTTTTTTTGCCGTTACACAGTATTTTATCATTTATTCACTAGATTTCCTAAAGTGTGCCCGTGTTTATAAAGAACAGTTACATAACAGAAAAAAAAATATATTTTTTCAGAATCTCCCAGTCTCTCTCTCTCTCTCTCTCTCTCTCTCTCTCTCTCTCTCTCTCTCTCTCTCTCTCTCTCTTTCTCTCTCTCTTCCCACACACAGGTGGAAATACATCTACCACATCTACCACCACCACTACCACATGCCATACACACACACTCAGGATTCTCTGTCTTGTCACTCCAAGGGTGGTAGCTAGTCCAAAGAAAGAGAAACCCTTCAGCGGGAGCAGCCTTCCCAACCATAAGGCTTTTTCTTCAGTACCTGATTTCATCTGCTTGTAACTGTACAGATTTGAGTTAACTAAATAGATGCCTAAGATTCAACTGGCCATCAGAAAGGACAAGAGACTTATCATGCATGGGTGGGAATAGAAAACTAATGTATCTGGATATACATTGTCATTCATGGAAACTTCTGGTCATATGCCCAGTTAATGCATAGTCACTGGATCCTCTACTACTTAAGATCAATACTCATTGATACTGATCAGAACTTAGACCATGTAATAATCCCAATCATTATTATAATTATCAGGTCATAATTATATATATATATTATGTATATCATAAACAGGATGATGTAAACAGTAGGTGTCATCTGCCATACAGAAAAGCTTTGTTGTGCAGAGACTGATTAGAAACCTCTACATTAAAGACATATTTGTTATAAGCAAAATACCCTATACCAAGCAACTGAAAAACATCCATTGTTACTTGAGATCAAGCACCTACCAGATACTGGATGTATGTACATGAACACACATTCCTAAGAATTTGAATGGAATAAAAACAATCCCCTGCAATTTCATGAAACAAAAACAAAAACTGAATCTTTCTTCAGTATTTCCTAGAGTATTCAAACTGTTTCAAGGTTTTCCTTTCAAGCATCAATTATCCATATAGCATGACAACAAAAATTCTGCCTGATTTGTGAATTTCCTGGGTCTTTTCTGTTTGGTGGGACAACTCAGTTTCACAACCTAGACCATGAAAATGCTTAGATTATTCAATCCGGTTGCATGCCAAAGACATTTTTGATTCCCCTGAAATTCAAATTCACACTTACATTTTACCAGCTGTCTCAGAGCTCTAGAATAGCCATTACCTTGAGGTAGAACAACCTATCTCCAGTATTTTCACCCACTAAAAGAAAAGACAAAACAGAAAACAACATTACAAGTTACATTAAAATGTAATCTATAGACTGTAAAATAACTAGGAATGCAATTTCCACACAATTAAGTAGCACCAAATACATTCTAATGAGTGCATTTACAGAAGATACCAGCAGCGCTCACAGAACACAATGCTTGCTAATTCACTAGGTAACTGAGACACCAAAACATAAAGTTCCCTCTAAGTGCATTGAATATAAAAACAAAGTGTGCAGCCATCAAACAAAGCCTGACTTCTTTGTAATGAACCATATAATTACCAAGAAGGCAAATGTTACTGGGGAAGAAACATATACTTTCCAACTAAAATCTGCATGGAGATGAAATCATCTGAGCTTTGCTAAAACAATAATGCTGTGCAGACCGAGCAGAAAGACACAAGTACAGAACATTCTGTCTCCCAAGAGGACAGCACAAATGCTTACAAGAGGGTGAAGGGAGTTTGCTTTTCTCTTATTTTGCTTTCTTTCCTTTTTTTCTTCCTTTCTTCCTTTCTTTCTTTCTTTCCTTCTTTTACTTTTTCACGTAAGTGGAGAAAAAACTTCAACAACATCTGAACCACATGGCTAGCATCTCCATTGTTAAATACCAGTTCCAACTTGTCTAATTAAAGGAGTAAGGACAATGGAAAAGTACTACTCCCCTGCCGTAGCAAAATGCCATCTCTTTATTTTACAGAAGGGAAGCCTAAAGCATGCGCTGTCATGAGGGACATTTTCTTGTTAAAATGTTCACATTTAAAACTTCATCATAAAATAATTAAAAAATGAGCAGCAGACTAGCTAGACTAGTTTCTTTGAGTTAGGCCTTGTTTATGGTTGTGAGCTATGTATGCGTTAGTTGGGGCTTGCAAACCTTCCAGAATGTGTGATTTTTTTTAAAAAAGTGAGTTTACCATTAACCAGGAATCCTGACCTGGATATTACTCTTGGGTACACAACAAGATAACACATTAGATAGATGCACTTAGATTCTGAATCAGAATGGGAGCACTAGCCATGGAAGAATACTAAATGCATTTATTCTCCCCCACTGATATGGGAAGAAAACCACTGCAGTCCACTCAGTACTCCTGCAATCTGCCAAAGAGCCTCCATCATGTGCAGACCTTTGTTACGAGCACGTTTTTTTCCCGCCACCAGCCCAGTCCTGCCACCACGCCAGCCACCAATAACACACAGAGACTCTGTATTTGATATAAGGCTGTTGGCCAGTTACTAATATTGTTTATGGGCTAGCTCTGTCTTAATGATTAACTCATTACTACTATTCTAAGTATTTCCAGGTGGTTCATCCTCCAGGAGAGCAGCGTGCCGGAATCTTGCTTCCTCTCAGCTCTACATCCACCCCTCCTTCCTACTTCCTCTTCCCTCCTTGTCTCCTAGCCCCACCTATATTGCTTTCCCATTGGCCACAGTGCTTTATTAATTAACCAGTATGAGAAACATATTTACAAAATAACATCTCCCATCATCTCCTCTTTTCTGTCTAAAATAAAAAGAAAGGGTTTAACCTTAACATAGCAAAATATACCATACAACAGTTATCAAATAGGAATCACAGTTAACAATATTTAGTCCATTATCATTTTGTAAGACTTAAAGAAAATATCATCTATCCTATCTTTATGAGTCTAAAGTCCTATATGTAACTTATTTTTAATCCTAACTAAGGAAAACTAAACCATAATTATCTGTCTTCAACTCCTTCAAAGACCACAGAAGGATAATATAAAAACTCTAGAAATGACAGAGACAACTCACTGCCTGGTCAGTCACTGAAGTTCTTCTGTAATGTTCCATCTTCAGCCCACAGGCCATAGTGTGTCTGGCAGACGCGTTCATGAAGCAGGAATCCTGTAGCAATGTCTATCTTGCACCAGCAGTCACCTTTTTGTGGGTCCTGCATGTCCAGTTTCTACAGCATAAAGTCAAACAGTCCAGAAGAGCAGTACCTTGCCCAAATGGCTAGTCTTCCATATTAGAAGCAAGCTCCATAATGTGTTTCTTCGATGTCCATCTTTCTTTCTGATGCAGGTGGTGTTACCAGGAGCAGTTGTGCCTCACTGTCAAGAAAAACCCTAAACCATTTTAAATACCATATTCTGTAGGTCTTTGAAAGGTTTTAAAAAGGACAAACAGCTGCTGAAAGGCACTGGACAATAGAAAAAACTTCGGAACTAAATCAGCCAGTGTACTTCAAGGATGTATTGACCTCAGAATGGAGACCAGGATATGTGTTACGTTGGGGTAGGGGCTTCACATTTGTATCTACAGTAGAAGAAAAGCTGTGGATACCATCTAAATTTATCAAAATCTGAGTTGAACAAGAGAAACATCATAATGAAGAGGAATGACAAGTCATCCAACAAATTGGTTCCCACGAAATGTGTGAAGACCTCTCAAAGGTAGGGGAAGTGTTCTGTTCTTGTCCTTACAGGAAAATGGAGAACACCTATCTTCAAACAACCAAGAGACAAGGAGCATGTAGGTACCTACAGAAGACAGCTCTACAAAAAGAATCATTTAACGAAGAGTAATCTGATTTATGGTAAAAATATTTAAGTCTAATAAACTGTTTCTATACTGAAATCTATTTCTCTTTACTATTTAGTATTCCTGTATTCTCGATTCATATAAACCAATGCTGGCTTTGGAGTTGGATTTGGCTTTCCTTCTCTAAATTCAAGTATGTTGTTAAGATTAAATTCACAGTTTCTGCTTTATATCAAGAAGCCAATTGATGTAAGGTAGAAGAAGACAAAATCTAGGGACTCATTTGCTTATAAGCACTTTTCTCTCTGAAATCCTCATTTTCTCATATACATGTTAATGCTTCTTGTTGCCTTTCCCGTAAGGCATACCATAAAACATGAAAATGTTACTTTGATATTGATAATTTAAGTTTTCCACGAGGAATAATAATAGTCCTAACAGCAATCCTAAAACACTCAGGAAAGAAGATGGGGCCCCAAATGGACATTTCCACTCTACTCAACCTGATGCATCTGAGCTACAAACTTCACCCTATAACTGGTTTGGGACTGCTTTGCTCAAGACAACTCATGACTAGCAAGCTGTAATGGTGCACCTTCTTATTACAACCTGGCCAGAGTTTCAAATAGAACTCCAGTCAAGCATTTTCTGCCACACAATGAATACCTACATATGCCACAGCCAGTTCTGTTGAGAAATTTGGTTGCTAAACATTTTCTTCCTACAGGATCCCATGGAGCAATCATCATTCCATTTCAGCAGGAAGTAATCTTAAGATAACGACGCCCCCTTTTCCCACTCTTGGAATTTAGGGATAATATTCATCTTCATAGGGTTGGTCTTAGTTACTTGGGGTTGGGTATGGAAGGTGATATTTAGACTTGGTTATCTCTTTTAGACAGGAATAGGGTATGTTTGGGAAAGGTATGGTTAAGAATGGATATAGGTAGATTAGCCTACCTTCTTGTGAATTATTTAGTAAGAGTGAGATATTAGTATTATAGCTTACATTGTTATATATTCTTATCTGTGGTAACCCATGTACTAGAAGAATTGTATATTATATTTTGTCATATTGTGTGAAATATTTCCATTTATGTTTTATGCACATTATTCTTGCTATATTCTATGTATGTATACTTTGTGTTCAAGACATTTTGTATATTGATACAATTAGGGATATTTACCTTGCTGCCCTTTAGAGCTACCTCTTGTCTAGTCTTTCTCCTCTACCTATATTTTAGGAATTTACATGTGCATATATTGTTTAGGTATGTATCCTTGCTTTACTCAAGGAAGTTTTATTCAGGTTTTTTAGCTAAGTTTCTGAGTATTACAGATTATCCTCACCCATGTTTCCTTTACCTATGAGATTAGTCAGACATAAATGCTTAATCTCCAATCACTTCATAGACCTACAGAACACGGCATTTAAATGTTTTAATATTAGTACTCCATTGAGATGAGACACTGTTGCTCCTTACAGCACCGTGCATTTTCCCGAAAGTATGTTGGACACCGTTGTTGCTCCTTGTGGAGTTCATCCTCGCTTTGGCTATGGCCTCTTGGGCAAGGAACTGCCCCTACCTTGACCACTATTTGGACATGTGGTCCTATGTGCTTGCAGGACACAAACAAAAGACTGCTGAACCTTGCCAAGTCAGGGTAAGACAGCATTTCTACATCCCTGCTTTTGTCAGGTACTATTGGCCTTAGCTAAAACTGGCTGTACCAACGTTGTTGTGAGACATTGGATGACTGTCCAGGTAGCTTGCTGTTTCTGTCCTCACTGCATCTTTCGGAAGTTGCCTATCCTCACTTCCTGTCTATCCTAGTATTGCTATTTTCCTTCTCAGGTCTTGATGAGGTTGTAGATTAAACTATCACAACTATTATTCTCTCTTCCTAGTTAGATATATTAGGTACTAGACTTAAGCTTTCTAGCTTAGAATAACTTTATTGTAAACTTCATTTTGCCTTCACTCTAGGACTAGATATGTAGGTCGTTTTGTTCTCAATTTTCCTTTTCTTAGAGCACACTTGCTATTCACTGTTTTGTATATAGTTTTGTATCAAGCCCAAATCTTTTCCTTAGACTAAAAGGGGAATTGTAGCGAGATATTCACCTTGTCTGCACCTGTGGCTTAGGCCACGCCCATTGGAGGCGGAGAGAGGGCCAGATGTGACCTGGGGGAAAAGGCTGGGAAAGGGTCAGGCTGCTCTCTTTGGTGGTGGAAGCTGGAAGGCTTAGGATCTGGTGGAACCCGCCATGTTCATCTGCCTATGTTGTGAGTTATTTCTCCTTTAATAAACATCTATTTGGCCTAATTGTTTATCCTAATCTGTACTAAATCATAATAGACCTTGTTTCTCACTAGTCCTCTGACTCACTTTGTTCCTTAAGAAAGATAGCTTTGGTAACAGGTAAGGTGAAGGGTCTGCACTCTGTAGACACTATGTGGCAACAGAGATAGAGGCTGTAGGAGCATTACGGACCTTTGAGATTTACACCTATGACAAACCCCAAAGATGAAAATATCAGTATATGCTTTGGCCTGAATATTTTCTTAATTTCTAGTTATAGATAAATTGCTTTTTAATTTACTTTTAACCTTCAAACTGAGCATCTTAAAACACAACTCCACCAGGAAGTGAAACTTCTTAAAGGATTATTTTGAATTGCCTATGTCATGGTTTCATCAGTAGAAGCTTACAAACTAGAATTAGTTATGAAGATAGAAAATTATACAAAACTTCTATTTGTCTTTTAAACCAGGGACCCTTAAATGTTTCCCACTCACAGTGCCTTTTGTTCTAAGAACTTTTTATGCATTCTCAATTTACAGGTATATAAAATGGGTATATAATGAATAAATTTATTTTAGAGTAAGTATTGTTGCATATGAGTTTACTATTTATTAGAGATTAAAGAAAATTTGCATACTGATTGACTGAATGTGTTTTTCACATGGAAAATTAAATCTTAGCTGAGTGCTTGATACTAGAGTCTGTAGAGTATCTAACAATTTTCAGAGTCATCTAATTTTAATTTTATAATTCTTAATGCTGAGCATGTTACTTCACAGAAGGACACAATAATAACTGGCAGAAGCCCATTTCAGAAACAGTCGAAAACTCCAGCCAAAACTCAAGTTAAAATTTATTTAATGGTTTTAATGAAATTCAACTCAGTTCCTCAAACATTAATTTTTTAAATCAAACATTCTAACACAATACACTGACTTGATACTTACATGCTGAGAAATGACAGTAGGAATACATTAAATGTTGCTTTACTTAATTAGACCATTATGTTTTTGTAGGAGCAGAAACTCTACATACACAGCCATGCAATTAGCCTCAAATGTGAGATGACATGTTTCAAGCAGTGTTCACTGGCATCATATAGCAAGATGATGTGTGTAGGGCAAAGTGAACATGTGTATTCAGTACCAGGGCTTCAGAAGTCATGCAATTCAGCATAGAGAGTGCTGTCCCAGAGCTTTTGGATTCACTATGCGTTTTATTTTTAATTAATGTTTGGTCATTGCACAGTCAGAAAACTTTTACTGTTGCCATAGTAATTGGACATTTAGTTCCAAGATCTCAAATAGAATCACAACCCACACTTTGAGAAGGTGCATGATAGCATCTAAGGCCATGTTAATTAAAAGGTGAGCACTGAAAAGTCACTGAAATGATAGCATGAGTGCAGGTGAGAAACATCATTTCCCTTAAGGAGTGATGTAATGCTGTAACCACATGAAAGAAAGTAAGGCTATTTTGTTTGATTTTTTTTTGTGTGTGAGAATCTTAATGTATTGAAGTATGGAAAAGACACGTAATTCTTTTATTTAAATTCCTCAGAGCCACATTTAATGAAATATCCAAGGTTATATTTTAGAAGAAAAGAACTATATTAAGGCTTATTTTAACTGTTGTTTGACAATAAATTCATTTATAAAGTAAATTCAGAGATATTTTTAGATTCATGGAGACTTTAAGCACTTTATATGTTCCTAATGGAACCATGATAATCTATTTTTTCATTATACTATGAAAATAATCATGAGTTAGTTTCCCCTTATCAGCTTTTCTATATTCATTGGAAGAATCAAAGAAAAGTCTTTACATAGTCTAGATGTGGTTGAATCTCTCTCATTCTGTATCTTTCCAAGGGGACTATGGCAATCTATTTATCTCACAAAATGAATCATATGAATGAATCTGTCACTGTTAAACTACTGCCTCTTAGCAAAAGAAAAGTGCCTCTGTATGTTAAAGCATTAATGTTTAGCAGGAGTTAGTTGTACTACAATACTGGTAAATATTTATGTAGAGTTAAGGAAAGAAAGGTACAGTGACTGCTGATAACAAATAATGTGAGTTGGAACAAGCTTCTCAGGTTAGGGCCATATCCATAAAGTGACTAGCTTCCTGCCATTTCAGAAATCAAGTACAAATTCAGAGTCCCAGGTTAACCTCATTCTGCCCTCTTTGGCTTGATAATTAAGTAGAATGAGTTGCATGGAAATGCTCTTAAAACAAAGAGGATGTAATCAGAAGCAGCCACAGAGAGACATGTGCAATGGTGTATGTGTGGCATTCCTATTGCCCTTTTCCCTGACAGGGCACATCATTCTGCTGACACATCAAAATGTGATGATAGACATTCACCTTTGGGATCTAGAGGTTTTATTCTGACGTTTCAATATTGACTACATCATTGGCTCTGAGGTTGAAATCAATCTCCAGCTCCCTGGAGAGCATGCTCATATACTTGTAACTCACAGCCTTCAACATCTAAGCCCATGACTGTTTTCTTTCCTGGATGGCCAGACTGTTCTGAATCATATTGCTAATATAAATTACTTAGGGACCTACCATGAGTGAGAAGTAAATTTCTATTGTTTAGGAAATAAAAAGTATTCATCTCCCAGGAATGGATTTCTGTGAGACTATCTCAAAATACATTAAATATATATATATATATATATATATATATATATATATATATATATATATATAGTCTAAATATTGAATAGAAAATATTTCAGGAAGATAGAGATTTTAAAAATTGAGTAAAAGTTGCAAATTTGAGCAATCCATCAACAGGACTTCACACTTCTAAACATAAATGCACCAAACATCCATAAAAGCAAACACTACTAAATAAAATCATGGTCTTAGTTTGTATTCATTGCTGAGATAAACATAATGAGTATCTTAGGGTTACTATTGTTGTGAAGAGACACTATGACCACAGCCATTCTTATAAAGGAAAACATAACAAAACAAGGCAACACCTACTCTAACTAGGCTATATCTCATAATAGTGCCACGCCCAATGACCCTGTGGGGTCCATTTTCATTCAAATCACCACAATTCACTCCCTGACCTCTATGACTTGTAGCCATATCATAGATTCAGTCTAACTTCAAATCTCCATAGTCTGTTAGTCTCAATCCAGTGTGAAATCCAAAGTCTAACTCTTTAGAAACTCATGGAATTCTCTGAACTGTAACACCTGTACAATCAAATTAAAAAGGAGATCACGTACTTCCAACTTATAATGGCATAGCATATACCTTACCATTCCAAAAGAGAGTACAATGAGAAAATACTGGACAAAGCAAGACAAAAAAAAATACAGCTGGGCAATCTCCAAATTCCACATTTCCAATGTCTGATGTCAAATTGCTCTTCAGATTTCCAATTCCTTTCAGCTTTGTTGATTGCAACACACTTCTCTTTCCTGGGCTAGTTCCACTCCCTGTTAGCAGCTCTTCTTGCCAAATATCCCATGACTCTGGCATCTCTGACATCTTGTGATCTCCATGGCAATCTAGCCTTCACCTTCACTCCAGCTGGTTTTGATGCTTTCCTTCACTGCCCAAGCTTGGCTGTCTTGGAAATTTCTCTGTAAACAAGACTGGCCTCAAACTCAGAGATCTGCCAGCTTCTGCTTTCTAAGTGCTGGGATTAAAGGTTAACATCACTATGCTGGGCCCTAAACTTTTCTTTAATTCCTTTTCACTAGTTGGAAGATAAGCTGGGTAAAGTCCTTCTCTGAAGTTACCACTCTTTTCCACTTAGAACCAGGCTCATTTCTGGTTTTCATTTGTGATGTCTATCTGTTGCAAAAGAGAATTTTCTTTTCTAAAAAATTAATTTTTATTTAAATTAAAAACAATCTTATTTTACATATCAATTCCGTCTCCCTCCTGCCAATCCTCCTACTTCTCTCCATCCCTGCTCCATCCCACACTGCCTATCCACTCCTCAAGGAGGGTGAGGCCTCCCATGGAGGATCATCAAAGTCTCTCACATCATTTGGAACAGAGCCTAGGCCCTGAGGGTAAGGCAGAGAGAGTTCCCTTCACAGAAAATGGGTTCGCAAAGTCCATTTGTGTACTATGGATAAATACTGGTTCCACTGCCAGAAGCCCCATAGACTGTCCAGGGCCTGCAACTGACACCCAAGTTCAGGGGGCTTAGTTTGGTCCTATGCTGGTTCCCCAGCTGTCAGACTGGGATCCATGAACTCCCACTTGCTCAGGTCATCTGTTTCTGTGGGTTTCTCCAGCCTGGTCTTGACTCATTTGTTCATCACTCCTCCCTCTCTACAGATGGATGCCAGGAGGTTGGCTCAGTGCTTAATTGTGAATCTCTGCTTCTGCTTCCATCAGCTACTGGATAAAGGTTCTAGGATAGCATATAAGGTAGTCATCAGTCTCTATAGGGGAAGGGCATTTAAGGTAGCCCTTCTACTATTGCTTAGATTCCTAGTTGGGGTCATCCTTGTAGAACTCTGAACATTTCTCTAGTGCCAGATTGCTAATTAAGCCCATAATGGATCCATCTGGAGAATTTTGATGAAGGGTGAGACCCACATTTGTATTCTTAATTTGAATGTAGTTAGGAATCATGCTAGTCTGGTAAAGTGACACTTCCAGATTCTCCTCCAAGATCCTCACTAGTTTTAGGTATTTTGGCCAGCATGATTTCCCTCCTTTTCAGTTTCAAGCATGATTTCCCTCCTGCTGAGCAGTCCTTAAGTCCAATTAGAGAACTATAAGTTATCACCAAGATATGCATGCCACTATTGCACCCTTAGAGTTAGTGTGTCATGATGGTCATTGTTTTTGTTCAGACACATCATAGTTCAGTAAGACTATGGATTCCTCTCTCGGACTTGACATGAAAGATATCTTTAGCAATAGGGACTTATTTTCCACCTCTGGGAGACCTCCAAGTGCAACAACAATAACCTATATGTTTTAAATGTTTTAAATGTCTCTTGGACTCCACTGATTCACAGCTCAAAGAATAGTTTCTCATGCTTGGTATTAGGGGATTTGCTGTACAGTTTTGGATTTGGAAAGAAGCACTGTCAGTCCAGATGGAAAAATTTAAACAATATAGGTTCACATTGATATTTATATATTACATGTAATTTTAGGTAATGAGGTTATAGTGTGATTCTGTATGACTGTTTCAGGTATCCTTACTGTTATTTTACCTCCCCTCTGCTTTCTTTTTCTGTATTGACATCCCTTTCCCCTCCAAGGTAAAGACTCCCCTATTTTTCCTTTTCTCCCTTCAATATTTTTTTAAAGACTTGTTATATGGAGGCATATTTGCACATGAGTGCAGGTGCCTGGGGAGGCTAGAAGGGTCTGATCCCTCTGGAATGGGAGTTACAGAGAGTTGTGAGTCACTTTAGTTGAATATTGATAACTGAACTTGGGTCCTCTGGAAGAGCAGTGTTCACTCTTAATTGCTGAATCATTATCTCTAGGCCCTATTATTGCTATTTTACTACTGGCAAAAGTGAGGAAACGTAATGTGCTCTTACTTACAATAAAGCAATAGGATATAGATTTTAAACTAGGCAGCACACCTCCTAAGTCTGTTGTATTATCAAGTAGAAGAAAATATTCATCTCCCTGGGATCATAAATAAGTAATGGCCTTTAATGTATCCGTTTCAGAAGCATTTTGGCCAGCATACCTTTGAATTTGGGTGGGTGAGAGGCCAAGAGTAACAATAGGACCAATGACTACGGAGAGATATTCATAGAAATGCCTATAGATTTCTAAAGCAATCTGTGTTTATGTGTGAAAGAGACAGAGACAGAGATAGAGACAGAGATTTAGTTTCAATCTATTGATTTCATTGGAATGCTAAAAGGGACAGTAGATTTCATTGATTGATTGATTGATTGATTGATTGATTGATTGATTGATTGATTGCAATCTTGAGGTTAGAAGTCTAAGAACACTATTTCAGCAGGGCTGCTTTCTTCTGGGTCTTGTTTCTTTGGCAGCATAAGATACTTGTCTTATCCCTATGTTTTCACAGTCTTCCTTTGTATTTTCATCCTAAATTTAGTTAAGGCTATGGTGTATAGAAATTTCCTTTAAATTAAAACATTTCTTCCAAGATGCAAGGGTAAACTCATGAATCTCAGAAGGTAAATGAAATCAGTCAGGAAAATTGGAAACTTGGAAGATTCTCAAAGACCCTCCACAGCTTTACAAAAGAATCAAGCAACCTCTGTGGAGATAACTCTGAATAACCAAGCTGGGAAGGGATTTCTGCGATGGAGGGATGCCTGCCAAGTGGACAAAGAGCTCCAGTGTTACTCAGCTGTGCAGAGATCTCCTGGCTTGCCAATTCAATGAGTATTGACTAGTGTGGAAGTGGCTTTTTAATAACAAAGCTGCTTTTTGAAGTCATCTCTACTTATGAAAGTAACCCCCATCCTTTTAGTAACCACAGTAAAACCATCAGCTCACCAAGTTAGACTTTAGTGCAATCATTAATTTGGTCTGTCATAGATTCCATTTCTGGGGTGAGATGACTCACATGCATGCTACATCTCCCATGAATGACTCAAGATATGTATGTATCTATATATGTGTATTTATATAATTTAAATTACTATATATATATATATATATATATATTCTTAATGACCTTATTAATTAATTACCTTAAAAATACTATTTCTAAATACTTTCAACCCTTAGGGTTTCATTATATAAACTGGGCAGGAGAACACAACTCAGCTTGTCAAAATTGCCTAGTAGTGTTACTTCAAATCCATTTAATCTTGTCAACTTTAAAGGTATATTCCAAACTTCCATCAGCTGAAGGATGCACAGAAACAGCCATAAGAAGGCACCTGATGCTTCTCTACTGACAGACGTTTCTTTCCCACTTCTACTCTTTGTCTCAGACATGTAAAGAGAGGACATATCAATCACCACTGGGCTGCTCTTGAATGCTCCATAAAGTATAGGTTGAGAAGATCTTGGTCAGAAGATGACCATGTAGACAGTTCTGTTGGCAATTTTAGAAAATTTCTACCATAATACTCTGATACATGATACCAAAAAAAAGTTGCTTTGAATTTAGAGCTACTTCTTTATGAATGTCTTAACCCAAGACTAAGCTGACAGGCATAAACCAGTATTGGGCTCCTAAATCTTTCATTTTATTCATAAAGCTTTCTAAATGCTTTTTGGATGTTTAAGTTTTGCTTTTAGGATATATGCTGAGAATTATTCAGAATGCCCATTGGTGGGAAGATACAGACTATTTTTATTAAGCATCTCTATGTAAATTTATTCTCACAAGATTATAAAGGTCTTTCATTGTCTGAAATATAAAGCTGATAAGATCACCTTGGAATAGTGTAAATAATTTCCATAAATGAAATGCATACATTTTTAGCCAAAGGCCAGATGCACCTAGCTGTGAATTAATAAAAGTTCACTAAAACTATGATGTAAATAGACTCATAAGTCACTTCCAGAGTTGCTTTTACTCTGAACTGCTGCTTGTGCCTGCAGGTATCTTCAATCCTCATGATCTGTGCTCACTTGCAAAGTGAAGAACTATGAGTATGTCTCAACAATACAGAAGTTCATGAACATTATGAAAGTCTCAGATCCTCAAATTATACTATCAAGAGATGTACTTAAAGCTAAGAGGACTTGCGGTCCACAGGACTCCAGCTATAACAATAATCAATATTTAACTGAATTGGCACCTTCTATTGGCAAAGATTGGAACCCATTCCTGTGGGAAATCTGTCCCTGGAAACCAACTTTCCCAAAAGTATCCATGGCATCTTGAATGGGAGTCTCTTCTAAGCTTAGCATCACTTACTGCACAAATTAATAGTGTGAGGAAAGAACTATGGCTTCTTTCTGAAGCTTTCTATCATGGGATTAAATGTTTTGTTTTGAACTATAAATGCAAAGCTCAGGGCTCTAATTTTTTCTTAGCATGTCTACAATAAGATAAATGCAATCATAGCAACTTCTTATGTTTTACAATGCTTTAAACTAGTTTTAGCTATTTATATTTATATTTTATTTAATCTGAATTTCAGCTTAAAGTGAAGAATGTTTCAGACTTGTTATGTGTCTAAGCTTTGGTTACATCTCTTAAAATGGAGATAGTCACAACACTCCTATTTATCTCATGGGGAAGCTGGGAATTTCAAAGGGTGCAGTGTTGTGCAAAACAATTTAAAGTCACTATTATGTGTCCTTTTACACCCTGTTCTAGTAAACTGTAAATTCCAAATTAATCAACTGCCCCTTGTTGATAGTTATTGTTGGTGTAGATGTCCCCAGTGTCCTCATATTCCAAGTTAAAGTCTTGAATAGCAAAGACTTGATTGTTCTACTACAAAGTTTAATAAGGTTTCCAAGGTCATTTGCCTATGAAGACAGGGAATTTAGTGTACTTAACAATATGTTAGAGTATATATATATATATATATATATATATATATATATATATATATATGTATGTATGTATATTTTTATATATATATATATATATATTGAAGAAAAAAGTTTTTAAAATGACAGAATACAAAAGCAGTTGATTATTCTCTGAAGACACATGAATATCTATTTAGTTACAAGCATTAATGTATTTGCACAGATCATTTTTGATGTTCAAATAGATGCATGTCTTAATATTCCTTAAAATTGCCCAGTGATTTAATTTATTTTATTGAACTTGAAAGTAGTGGGCTGTGATTTAAGCCGAGACATGTGGCTTTTTTTTCTAATTGAGATCTTATGTTAAGATACTCAATTTCTGAGTGTTTTGGTTTTGGGATGTATGAAGGGCTTACAGGATTAAGTGGGAAGTATCTGGGCATTTTGAATACCCTCTCAACTGCATATTAAAATACATATTTTGGTAACTATATGGATCTCAAGTTTCTTATTCAATCTTTCCATTTTCATGTGCTTCCCAAGAGCTCCTTCATACTAATACAACAAAAAGAGCATAACAGACATTTTATTTTTCATAATATTTTTATTGGTTATTTGGAAATTTCACATAATGAACCTGGAGCTTGCTCTCTTCCTACTGCTCCCCCCCTATTCTTGTAACCCAGAAGAAAAAGAGAAAAGAAGGAAGAGAGGGAGGGAGAGAAGGAAGTAAAGAAGAAAGGAAGAAAGAAGAAGAAAGAAAGAAAGAAAGAAAGAAAGAAAGGAAGGAAGGAAGAAAGAAAGAAAGAAAGAAAGAAAGAAAGAAAGAAAAGAAAAAGACAGACAAAACCCAGAAAGGTCCAATTTGTGTTGCTCACATTCTCACTGGACCATGACCAAATTCCCAATAGCCAGCCCTTAAGGAAAAACTGAGTCCTTTCACAACTTCATCCCTACCTAAAACCATCAATTTTGTAGAGTTACACTTCAGTGTCCTTATCACAATTTTTAAGAGTTCTCTTAGATGGCTTTCTATCTAGGCTATTGTTTTTGGATGGGGGGTGAGGGGTTAGGATTTGTCATGGAAGCCTTCTATGTCCCTCTTTCTCAGTTGTTGAGTCTGCAGTCATTAACACCATGACAAAAGCAGGTTCTTTGCTCTTTACAGTAGTCAGGAACATAGATCATGGATTTACAATTGGTTTCTGCATACAGGATGAACCATAGATATCCACATGGTCTCTGACATCAGGACATGCTATGGACCTCAGCATGGTTTCTTGTGGCAGTACAGACCATAGACATCATCATAGCCTTGGTGGCAACACAGGACATTCATATAACTATGGCTTCAGTCTGCAGCACAGACCAAGGACATCTATTAAGAAAGAAGTACTGTGAGAAGATAGGATGATGCTCTAGGCCTTCAGAACTTTGGCAAACAAGGATCACTAATAGTCTCTACACAAGAGGGAATTTTGTTGGTCCAGACAGAAAGAAAGATAACCAAAGAAGGCATAAAAAAGCAAAAGCATAAGCAAAAAGAGAGTGATAGTGAGCTAACAAGAGTCCTTCTTAGCAATGAGAAAATTCAAGGTATGAATCCAAGAAGATAGGAGATATCAAGGTGTCTAACTATTTGATTGATAAGATTATTTACATATGCTGTTCTGCCTTCCTGTGAAATCATCAGGAAAACTTACAATACAATTCATTCAATGTGGTTGTTAGAATCATTTTACTTGAAGGAGATTAGATATGTTAAACTTTGACTTAGTGTCAGCTTAGGCTAAATTAACACCTATATATGGAAAATCTAAAGGACACAAAGTGATGACATCTACAATATGCAGTTATTTATCTGACATGGCACACTACTTTATTATTAGTCTGTAAGAACTAACAAAATTATTGTTATGCTTCAATGTGAGTGAATTGTGAAAACACAAAGCTAAGTGGAAAAAAGTCAGTCACAAAAGACTACCAATGGACAATTTATAAAAACATAAATAGGTGATTTCTCTGGGTCTTGAATAAGAACAAAGAATGACAAAAATGGCCACTAGGAACCTTTTGGAGATAAAGGAAATATTCTAAAATTAGACTGTAGTTTGTCTTGCGACTGTAAACTTAGTGTCATCAAAAGTTCATTTGACTTAACACTTTCTTAGGTTTGTGTTAATTATGCTCAGTAAAGTTGATCATTTTCTTTGCGACAATGTCTCACCATGTAACCCAAGACTTGCCTCAAATGTGTAATCTTCCTGCCTCAGTTTCTCCACACTAGAATTATAGGCATATTCCATCAAACTTAATTCATGTAACTTTGTTTTTCAAAATGGCGCTTCACCAAAGTCAAATTTGAAGTAATACTACTTGTAGAAATCAACAGAGCACCTCTGGAAGCTGCCATAAGAAAAGCAATGATTGGTCTGTGAGACAAGAGCACAAACATCAGGGGAAGAAAGAGTTTCACTCAGCCCATGTTGTTTTGTACCCTGTAAGTCCCATATCATTTCTGTGTGTTATAAATTAACATTATACCAATTCCCTCTGTTAGTTAAAAAATATCCTTGGCTGTCAAAGATGGTGGGGCCACTAATGGTACTGGAGGGATTAGAAGGATGCTGCTGCTTTCAGAAAGAGCCATATTCACATTGAGAAACAATATTGATGTGGTTGGCAAATCCCTGTCTTAAAGGACTTAAAAGGAACAGTATGCAAAGCTTAAGATAAAGATACTCCCATATTTCATTGCAGTGGAAGCTGAAAGCTGAAGATGCAAAGTCTGTCTTTATTTAGATGGAAGCGTGATCACTCAGAAAGCTTTTGGAGGGTAGTCTATTACCCATATTTCATTATATTTCAGACATTTTGCCATTATCCTGTTTTCTGCAATAGGAACAATAAATGCAGCAATTCAAAAGCAAGCCATTGAAAAACATGCTTAACTCACCTTCTCTTGTGTTTTATTTTTTCAGATTCCTTAGTTCATTGTGCATTTAAAATCCTGGTAGATGTAATTTTATATTTCTGTATGTAATTAAAATTTCTAAATAATTACCATATTCTTTCTAAGAATATTCTATTCTTAGAAACTTGAACTATTTGGTTGTGACTAGTTTAAATCTCATTACGATCAGTTCCCTAGTAAGAGCATTATTTATAATCGTCAAGATTTTCAAGTCTTATCCATGGCTCACTTATTATGCCTGGTGCTGAATGCCACAATCTTCCAGGCAAATGAATATGTTTGATCATCTCTTTAAAACCCATGGTAATGAAATTTCAAGATGTGAGGTGAAGGAATATATCCAGCAAATTACTGGTACTTGGAAATCTGTAAGAATATGGCAGTGAGAAATGAATACATAGTGGTTAATGTGACTATTTTCATTCTATTACCCAAAGTAGGTGAATCAGAACAGAATGCTGAGGCTTCTTTTTGTCATGACTAATACCTGTTTAAACTCTTATATCTCCAGTATGACTAACTCTCCTCAGTAGCCCAGATATAATCATGATATCAAAGTCTGAGACTGTGCTAAATGATGTTTTCTAAATGAAAAGTTTCATTTGGCCTTTACGGGGACATAATTGAAGTTTTATTCACAGTGTGATAAATGTTAGTTGAGGCTAAGGATGAAAGGTAAAAGAAACAGATAACGGATTTGACTTTTCTAGAGGGGAGAAATATTAGCACAGCTGGAGTTTTTAGAAACATCGTGATATCTAGTCATAGTGTGGCTTCTGAGCTAGACAACCTGAGTTAAAATTCCAGCTTAGCCACTTCCTAGTTACAAAGGTACTTTAAAATTCCATCTCTTATATGCATAATAAGGAATAGTAACTGTTTTCTGCAAAGAGGTGTTAGGAAGCTATACACAATGTTGCAGATGCCACAAAGAAGCAGATCTCTGTTTATTTGGGGGGGGGACAAAGCTGGGTTTTTTATTGTTTTGTTTTGTTTTGTTCATAGAAACTTAAAAATTCACAGCAAAAGAAGACAGGTCTCTCACAAATTTTCTTTAACCATGCTAAAAATTACAAATGCTATCAAGAGAGATAAGGGAATTCTTCTTGGATACATTCAGACTTACCTTGATAATAAACAAAAGGCCTAGAATTCTATGATGAGAAATGGTTTGGAAGTTTTTAAAGTAACAGTGTAAATTTGTGAGCTAGTTAAAAGTTTGAAGCTTAGTTTCTCACCTGTAAAACAGATGTAATAACAATGACCTATAAAATGGATGTGATAGCAATATCCTGTAGGGCTTTAGAGGTTTCATGAACATAAAGTAGATGCATAACACCTGGCACAGTCTGAATGCTCAAGAAAAATGGTGGCTTTGGCTTAGAGGTTATTGTAATTAGTAGTTATTATTTGTTTTTTGAAGTATGGAGAATCAAAACAATTCACAATTAATTGTGTTAGCCCTGCTGTATAAACAAGAATGTGTTCATGCCATTGGAGAAGGAAGACAGATATAGACAGACAGACAGACAGATGATAGAAGAAAGAAGGTGGAGGGAAGGAGTATGCTATGGCAAGACTGTATTATAATGAGGGGAGATATGTCAAACTATTGAGCAGGTAATTAAAGAGAGTCTTAGGAAATCAGGGTGAGTGAAGGAAAAGGAGAAAATACAACCCTGATTTCCAGATGGTAGAGCGGGTGGAAGAGAGAAGGAAAACAGAGGAGTTAGAGATAAACAGCAGCTATAGCTAAGGCATGGGTAGGGGCACCATGCCACACGTAGGTGAGTGTGCTCAAAAGAAAGACTCTGTCTGAGATTAAACCTAAGAACAAAGAAGCTAGGAAAGTAGCTATGGAAGCCACACTAGTGAAATGAAGCAGAGATCAGCCCAAGAGAATGGAGATCGAGGTAGCCATGTGTGACAGCCTGGGTGTCTGATAGTCCTGACAGGCATGGCAGAGATTATTCAAACTGGCCAGAATAATCTGCACAGCACTAATCCAAGTTAAGCATGGAGTAAACACTATCATCAGGAAGAAAAGAACATAATCTCTGAGGATGAGAACTAGCAGAAATATACATCATGTGTTTCTAAAATGAAGTGATATAAATGAGCACAGTTTAGGAGTATGTTTCGAGTTAGATATTAAATTTACAGGTTATAGTTAGGATGTACATACAGTATATATGTATATGCAAATACATGCATATACAAATACACATATGATACAATGACAGCGAAGAAAAAGAAACCGAGGCCATGAATTTGAAAAAGTGGAGAGAAGGGTCTATGGGATAGTTGGAAGGGAAATTCAATTATTTATAATCTCAAAGTAAAAATTAAAAAATTCAGGCAATTTTTAAATAATGTATGATTGTATTCTCCCTTCTAGAAGAAAGATCTTAATTCCTAGCCCTCTCCCTTAAATGTGTCCTGTATTCTGTGACTGGAGTCCATAGAACAGAATAGGAAATCCTAGCTAATATTTCATTAGGCAGATGACTTTATGTGAACATCTAGTATTTTGTGACATAATATAAAGAGAAGGGGACCTCTCAGCACTATGGAATTCTGCCAAACATGTAATCATATTCTAGTTATGAGGAAAACACACAAACACATACAAGGCATATTATTTAGGATTGCTGGCAAAAAAAAATCATCAAGATTGTCAAGATCATAAAAAACAGGTGAAAAACAGGTGGACTAAGAGGAGAGGAAACCAGAGGAGATGGGTGGACATGGAGACTGAAGCTAATATAGGACATTAGAATGGATTCTGAGACATCAATGAAGACATATATGAAGAACACCAGTGAAATTCAAATCATGGAATTAGTTTATAATACTGTGTTTTAAAACAGATGGAATAAAGAGAAGGGTGTCTATATGGAGATATACTTAAACAATAACTATAGATTTTCTGTAAATCTAAAAATATCAAAATTCCAATAGTTTGTTTTAAAGAATGATAACTGCCTAAATTAAACAAATATAAATAGAAAGAATTCCCAGTGGTCAAGTGTTTAATTATTTAAATGATTCCTCATGATATTCTGCTGTACTCATAGATTGGTACCTAGCCTAATAATCATTAGAGAGGCTTCATCAAGCAGCTAATGGGAGCAGATGCAAAGACCCACAGCCAAACATTACACTGAGCTCATAAGAGGGAGAGGAAGGATTATAGGAGCCAGAGAACATGGCCCACAAAATAAACTGAGCAGAACTCATATGGGCTCACAGAGACTGAAGCAATAATCATGGAGCCTATATTGGTATGTACTAAGTCCTCTGCATATAAGTTATGGTTATGTAACTTGGTAGTCTCCTGGGACTTCCAACAGTAGGAGTGGGGGGAGGGTGTCTCTGACTCTTACCTGCTGTTGGGAACCTCTCCTCCTAACAATAATTACTCTAGGCTCATTGGCAAATGCTTGAAGTTATTTCTTCCAAATATTTACTAACAACAAAAGGAAAAAATAATAAATTCACAGTCAGAAAAACTGGACAGCACCTTCTAAGCCATCTTGTTGATCAAGGCTAAGAGCATTATATAAGATACTAGCAACCATCAGCCATACTCAAGATGGACTTCTATAAAACACATCACCAATACTTTTCTGTATGCTAATGATGTGAACTATTTGTTTGCAGTGTGTGAAGATGTGTCACTGTAATTGGTTTAATAAAGAGCTGAATGGTAAAAAGCAAAACAAAACAAAACAAAACAAAAAAACTATGCAGTAGAGAATAGACAGGACTTCCAAGAAGAGAGAGAGAGAACTCTAGAAGAAGACAGGCAGCATGTGCCAGCAAGACTCAGAGCAAAGAAAGGGAAGTTACTCCCAGGATTTACATGCTGAAATTCTGTGATAATAGCCTCTAGCTTTTGCCTCCAAAAAACATGGTCACTGTGAAGTCAATGAAAGCACATTGTTACTGCCCGACACCATGTTTTAGCTGAATGGCTAGTCCCTTACTATTGTGGAATAATCTTTCTGTAGACTATGAAAATATGTCAGTCAGATTGGCTTAATAAAAAGCTGAGGCTTTACCCATTCTGAGAAGTGGATGAGGGGGAGAATGAGAGGAGATATGGGGTAGAAGAAGGGGAGGGAGGGGGGACTGCAGTATATAAAATGAAAAAATAAATAAATATCAATAGCTAGGGAGAATTTTCAGGCACAGGGGACACTGGGAAGAAGAACGCAGATTTGCCAGCCAGAAACAGAGAAAGCAGGGTGTGCAGGAGGAGCAGTAACAGCCATAAGCCATGTGGCAGGACATAGATTAATAAAAATAGGTTAATTTAAGTTATAAGAGCTAGAAACAAGTCTAATCATTAATTATTAATAATAAGTCATGATTTAGGAGTTTGATAATGGGACAGAGAAAGACTCACTACAAATGGCATACAATGTGGGGACACATATTTTCACATAAGACCTGAGAAAGCTTGAAAAAAAATAAGATTCCAAATACACAAAAATGGAGTCAAATGCAGCTTCCTAGTCCCTCAGTCTCTCATGTGGGCTGCAGTACAGAAATGCATCTCCTGGATGTAGCCTGTGGGTATGAGCTATCAGTGCACTGTGGATTAAGCTGCATGGCAGTTTAAGAATTTGCTCATGCAGACAGAGGAGGTTACAGATATTCAGTTAAGCAGGTTCAGATGAGAAAAAAGAACTCTGAACAGGTTATAGTGTTTAACGATGTGTATAGGATTAAGGAGGATATAGACGGTCATAAAAATAATAGTTTAAAAATAATAAAATAATGTCTTTAAAAGGATAGATAAAGTAATAAAAAAAAAAACCCAAAGATTAAGCCACATAGAGATACAAGATACACAGGGTATCTAGATCCTGTATGGTGTTGCATGACTAAATGTTTTTGATTTCCAGTGAGCAAATAACAGCTGCTGAGAATCACTGAATTATAAAAACTATGAAATTAAACCAACTTATATATTTGTAAATGTCTTAATTTCAAAATGGAAGTAAAAGAAACATGTTGGGAAATAGTTTGTTCTTTTGTTTTCACCGAAAATGAAAGGCTGTGGATTCATTCAACATTGATAGAGATCAGATTTGATTGGGCTTCCCCTGGCCCCGAAAATTCAGGCTACAGACATGAAGAAACAAATCTAGAAAACCTACAAGACAAGTGGCATATATTTTTGCTCAAACATAAAACAAAATTAATTATCTTTGACTGGCTTATGTACAACACATAGTGCATACTTGTGTTAATCTAGTTAAGTATGTTACCTTTGAAAGTTTATGTGTTTTCAGAGCAAGGAGACAAAACACTAATGAAAACTGGCGGCCCAGGTGACCCAGCCTCTCAGAATGTCTCTGCTGCAAATTCCTCAGAGATCAGCTGGCTGAGATGATCCAACCTCACAGATTGTTTTAGCCAGGACTTGACCATTAACATAATGTTCTCAGAGTCCCCAAAGTTTCCCGTACTCCCAGACATCAGGAATCAGTCTAGAGGGCACAATGCCCACATTTCCAAGAGATAGGATGGGCTATAGATGTTTGTCTTGCTTAGAGGGATTGATAAAAAATTGTTATCAGTCATGGTCAAAAAAACATGAACAAAGGAGAATAGATTCAAGGATCTCTTTCTGAAGCAAAAAGGGGGAATATAGTATGAAAATGATGAGATAAATGGGTGAATTGTTAATTTTACTTTTGAAGAACCACTAGTTTCAAATATTTTACATGACTATAAAATTTTGTATATTGGTACAAATTTAAGGCTATTTTTGTTATAACAGAACTGTATATACTAGACAGAATAAGACTTATGCTACATCTTTAGTCAATCTTATGCCAAGATCAACTTCTTAATTTTTGGTAAGCTTGTGACTATCATGATATGATTAGTATTAAAGAAAGCTGGATGAATGTTACCCAGAAACAATTTGTACTATCTATTTCATTTCTTTGATGTATCTAAAATAACTTCAAAGCTAAAATTTAAAACTATCCAAGGAGTGTATTCAGAAAAATACAAATAAAGGCTAAGCATAAAAAAGACATATCACAGTTCTGATGCCTGGATAATACCCATATGCACCTCTACTCCCCAGAATTCTGGCTAATAATATACACTTACACTTACAGCCAACTGAGTCAACCAGCCAACCAAAAGCTCCTCAAATATATATATGTATCAAAGTGAAAAATGGGCTGAGAGTATTAGAAAATCTGAAAATAGAAAAGCAAATACTTAGGATTTGGAAATAATAATATATTGATTGACAATGCTAAGAATTTAAGATATCTTTTAAATTGGTGATATTTTAAAAAATAATGAATTATTAAGAAAAAGTAAGGCTTGGTCCACTTTCACAATTCCAGACTCCTAAGATACCTTACAAAATTTGAACACAGATGAAAGTGGAACAAATGTTACTACATAGATGCAACTAATGCATATAATTAGGATACAAATCCCAGTGCTCAGGGGACAGAGGCAGGTGTTATCTCTGTGAGTTTGAGGCCAGCCTGATCTACAGAGCAAGTTCCAGGCCAGCCAGCTCTATACAGATGAAACCCTATCTCAACAATAATAACATTACAAAATAAGTTAGCACACGAAGTAAAAATGACTCAGAAAATAGATGACAGCAATATAAAAATGGTTAGAATTATGAAAATGCAAAACTAAGCTTTGTCACAGTCTCATGAAGAAACAGGAAGGTGGATGTCAGCATCAAAGCTGACCTCATGAACAACTGTGGGAAGGAAGTGCCTTGCACAAAGGGATACTTTGAAGAGAGACTTAGAGAGGATGACCAATATAAATCTGAAAAAAAAAACAATAAAATGTATGTAACTCTAAACACCACAGTTTGCACAGTAAACACGGTTAATTTGTTGAGCTGAGAAAGCACATGAATGTTTTTAATGACATCAGAATTTATTTCTGCAGGACTGAGTCCAGCCTTAGCCAATATTCGGTAGTCTTAGTCACTCTGGGATAATGGTGGAGATGACAAGTGTTATGGAATGAGGCTTGCCAGCTGTGACGGGATGAAAAGGAAGAAATGGGAAGCAGATGATCCTGCTGATGCTGACACACAAGATTACACAGGTCCACTTGCAATCTGATCAGTGTGAGCACCAATGACTGCAGTGAGCTGTAGAGAGGATGAAATTCATGAAGGAGGTGCATCACAATTTCTTGTAATCAAGTCTAATGGCTTTCAGTGGGCGATTCTATTTACAAAAACATATAAAGGTGTTCCAGATGAGCTTTGTAGGTGTTACATGCCAGGGTGACCAGTGGAAAAGAATAAATAAGTAAGATAAACAGAGATATTTAACATGGGTGGCTCAGTTATCTATCCCCTGTAGAAAGCCTGTCTCCAAGTGAACAAGAAATTTAATATAGAGATAAAAGTAGGGTTATGGGGAAAATGCTACCTCTAAATGAGGTAGATCATGGTCAGAATTGTATATGAGATAAGGAGGTAGTCATGGTATCAGTTTCCAATACCTGATTGATGTTCTTTGCTTTCTTCATGTTCTGTTCCTATCTTTTAGATAGAATGTAACTTTATTAATTACTAACTTATATCATTACTCCCTAGCCATGGGAAAATTGTCTTTTTAATTAATTAATGACACTATTAAAGGTTCCATCTATTATGATTACAGCTTACTTGTAGTTACCAGAGTTAGCAAGGACAACAGCTTTTTGTGAGCACACTTAAACTGACCAGGACTTCACAGAGTTCTTGACTGAGTTAATTCAGTATCACTCAATAACTGTCAATCACAAAGATACAGGTCACAGTGAATGGCTTCATAGTGAGGTGAAAATAGTAGCTAAGTGCCAGGTACTGTGTTAAGAGACCATTGTACCATCTAAATGCCTCCTAAGTTGAAAAAATTCTGGGAAATGTTAAATAATCTATTGGCAGTCTACTCAGGCTACCTTAACAAGATACCAGATGGCTTAATCAACAGTGAGAGCTCTTCTTGGAAGGGCATCACCAGGCATGAGAATTTCTTTCTTACTTACTGGTCAGAGGATTCCAAGAGATTCCCAAAACAGTGTTGACACTTGGTGTTGCTATGGTATGCCTCCTAGGGTAAAGCTAAGTCCCTGTTGCAGAAGATACTGGGTACTTCAGACACAGGACTTAAAGAATTCAAGCAGAATTTCTCTGAAAAGCAGCCTCCCTGAAGACTAGTTCTCTCCGGCATCAGGTGATATACAAGGTGTCAAAGTTGAGGGTGAGGGGTGGGATCAATACTCATACCATGATAGCCATCTATGAACCACAACAATGTACAGCCCTGGAAAATACTTCTAAAGGTGCATACCTTGGTGGAAACTAACGTCTGTAATTGAACTCAAGGCTCACTCAACAAGAAGTAAATCATGCCTAATACTAGAAACCTAGCCAAGTACTTAGCTTTAGTGAGTTCATGCAAATTTAGCCAAGACCCTAGTAATACTGCTTTATTAAACCAGCATGATCACTAACTGCATTCTACATATATAGTCATATGTCTACAGAAAAGTGTAGCTCTTTTTTTTCATTTTTTAAACATTTAATTATTTTATGCTGGACATAATTATAAATGTCTTTTTAATGAAAACAAACATTTATAAACAATATTTTGGGAATTTGGGCATCATTCTTACCAAACTGCTTCCTGGTGGTAGGGGGCGCTGCCATGGGGGAATCCTAAGAAGAAGCAGAAATCCTGACTATACTGGTCTGCAAGGCTGCATTTTCCCATCGACATTGCTTCAGGGGGTCTTGCTCGATCAAACCACATTAGTCTGGAAGGAATCCACCACTTATCATTTTCTGTGGAAACAAAATTAGAAATCCTTTTCCCCAGTAACTTGTCCTTAGGTTTAAATTTTGAAGTCAAAGCATTTTATATTTATATATATATATATATATATATATATATATATATATATATATATATAAAATCCAGCAGCATTTTCCTTCTTTTTTTATTAATAATATAATTTAAAAATTTTGCATGTGGATCCCAGTTTCTGCTCCCTCCCTCCCTCCAACCCTTCCTCCCCTTCCTCCCTCCATCCTTCCTTCCCTCCCTCCCTCTCTTCATCCTTCCTTCCCTCCCTGCCTCTTACCCACTTTCCCCTGTGACATGCACCCTGGCCACACTCCCCTCCCATCCCCCCATGCCCATTCCACTTGTAGGGCTATGCTATCCAGGATGGGTCATATAAATCTGTCAAGTCACTTGAAGTAGGGACTAGGAATTCCCTCCTGTCTCTAGGTTAAGGGGGTATCCCTCCATGGGGGATGTGTCCACAAGGTCCTTTTGTGCACCAGGAATAGATCCTATTTCTACTCTCTGAGGTCCCCCACACTGCTCAGTCCTTCTAGCTGAGAACCATATTCTGGGGGTCTGAGCCAGTCCCAAAGATGGGTTTCTAGCTCAGTCTGGGGGGCCCATGCTCCTCCTTGTTCAAGTCAGCTGTCTTTGTGAGTTTCTGCAACCTGGTCTTGTCCTCTCTTTCTCTGTATCTGGATTCTAGTTCGACTCAGTGTTTGGTTATGGGTATTTGCTTCTGTTTCCAACAGGTACTAGATGAGGGCTCCATGATGGTGGATAATTTAGTTGATGATCTCACTATCAGGGAAGGGCATTTATGGTAGCCTTTCCATGGTTGATCGAATTATTAGTTGGAGTCGGTCTTGTAGTTCTCTAGACATTTCTTTAGGTTCAGTTTTCTCTTCAAACCAATAATGGCTCCCTCTTTTATGCCCCCCTCTCACCGTGACTCAATCTATCTAGTCACACGTGTTTTCCTCTCCTTCCCGTCTCTTTCTCCTAGTTCTCTCTCCATTCACTGCCCCCCCATTTCCCATTTGCTCTTGGGGACGTGTCCCTTCCCCCTTTTGTGAGGGTCCATATATGACTCTCTTAGAATATACCTTGTATCCCAGTTCATCTAGTGGTGTGTATTATAGGCTGGTGATCCTTTGCTCTATGTCTAAAATCCATATATGAGTGAGTACAGGCCCTGTTCCTCTTTTTGTAACTGGGTTACCTCATTCAGGATGGTTTCTTCAAGTTCCATCCAGTTTTCTGCGAATTTCAAGATTCCGTTATTTTTTTCTGCAGAGTAGTATTCCATTATGTAGATGTGCCACATCTTCTTTACCCATTCTTCAGTTGAGGGGCATATAGGTTGCTTCCAGGTTCTTGCTGCTATGAACATACTTGAGCACATGTCTTTTTTTGCATGGATGTGGGTCATTTGGGTATATACCTAAGATTGAAATTGCTGGGTCCTGTGTTAAGCTAATTCACATTTTTCTGAGGAACCGCCATACTGATCTCCAAAATGCCTGTACGAGTTTGCACTCCCACCAGCAGTGAAGGAGTGTTCCCCTTTCTCCACATCCTCTCCAGCATAAGTTGTCATTGATATTTCTAATTTTAGCCATTCTGGCAGGAGTAAGATGGTATCTCAAAATTGTTTTCATTTGCAATTCCCTGGTAGCTAAGGATGTTTAACATTTTCTTAAGTGTCTTTCAGCCTCTTTGATTTCCTCTATTGAGAATTCTTTCTTCAATTCTGTACCCCATTTTTTTAATAGGGCTATTTGGTGATTTGTTGACTAGTTTCTTGAGTTCTTTGTATATTTTAGAGATCAGCCCTTTGTCAGATGTAGGATTGGTAAATTTTTTTCCCAGTCTGTGGGCTGCCGTTTGGTCTTCTCAACTGTGTCCTTTGCCTTACAGAAGCTTCTAAGTTTGAGGAGGTTGCACTTATTGATTGTTGATCTCAGTGTCTGTGCTACTGGAGTTATGTTCAGGAAATGGTCTCCTATACCAATTTGTTCAAGGGTACCTCCAACTTTCCCTTCTAAAAGGTTCAGTGTGACTGGATTTATGGTGAGGTCTTTGATCCATTTGGAATTGAGTTTTGTGTGTGGTGATAGACATGTGTTTTTCAAAGGTGAATTTTCTATGTCCTCACATGGCCTTACCTCTATGAAATCACAGATAGGAAAGGGTGGATCTTGGCATCTCACAGAGACCTCAATCTATCAGATCAAGACTTTTCTTGTGTCATCATTCAACCTCCTTAAAGGCCATATCTCTTATATGCAACTAGCTATATTTTGGATAGGACTGGAACATTCACATTTTGAATGTAGTTCAATAAAGAAAGGAAATGAAGGCTAATGGAGGAAAACATAAGGATTTAAACCTAGTCTTCTAAATCTAAACCCTATCCCATTTCATTTTCAAGCTTCCATGTACTTTTCAGATAAAAGTGAGTGCACATCCAGGGCATCATCAAAATTCTTAATTCTAATTAAACAAATGGCCATCCATTTGACTATCAATCACAAATACCTGAATTGTTTCTCTCACGAAAAGTGTGGCTGGATACATGTGAAAAGTAGTTCTTATTTTGTGGTGGCTAAGTAAAGTGATTGAATGACAGCACAATAGTCGTCTGCAGATTGTGGGCTTCTCATTATAAACTTAGGCCAAGAAGTGTTCTCTGAGACTTAGAGCACAATGCATAATGTGGGAAAGAGGTATGTGCTCGAACTGACTAACAGTAGATTTGAATCTTCAAGCTGACACTAATTAAAGATGAAAATATTCATCCATCTACTTAGCATGAGCCTGTGAGCAGTCCTGTGCTTGGTGGCTCCTGTGCTGTGAAGACACAAAAGCAAATAACTACATGAGAGTGTAGTAGGTAGTAGGTGTCTGTGCTAAGTGAGATGAGTGCATGGAAGGAGATGTTATTCAGGCGCAGTGCATGGGGAACTAAGGAGGAATAATTGGATTATAGAATTAAGATTAAAAGCAATAAAATGAAATGCCAACCCTCAAGACAAAGTGAGTCAGTCCAGTCATGCTGATCATGCTGAACAGGAGATGAAGCATTCAAACACTGTTGACATCCTTTAATAGAAAAATATATAATTAACATGACAAAATTAGATCTCTCCAAATTATACTAAATCAACAAAACTGATTATCTCAGCCATTTTTCCTCAGTATATCTCAATTATGAAAGCACAATCCAGAATGAAGACACACACACACACACACACACACACATATATATATATATTTCACAAATTAGTATTAGTATAGTTACATATACACATACATATACATATGAAGAATCTGCCCATAGAAGACACTTTAGGAGGCAATATAGATGGTGCACTCGAAGTGAATCACACGGAAATAGGACATAGCTGAATTGCAGGAGAAACTATTTTGTGAAGATTCTTTAGAAGCTATTAGAAAGATGAGCATCCAAATAAAGTAGAATCCATGCATAACTGATTTACCCAACAAACAGAAAACAAAAAAAAGAAATGACACCAAGAACACAGCAGAACTAAGCAGAAAACAAATGAATTACAAAGCAACTATGAATATCTGGTGAGATAAATGGCAAATGTATATGAGATACCATGGTGTTTCAGGGAATGACTCATTTGAAATGGACAAGGATATTCAAATCAAAGTCTATCACTGGGAAGTCATTATAGAAAAAACTTCAATTTCATTGTTCAAGTATTTTGTACACATTTGTTATTGACAGATGCTCATTCAGATGAAAAGGAGCCTAGTGTTGGACTTTCCCATGATCCTAAATCCAGACAATGAAATAAAAGTATCCACACTACACACAAGAATTTTTAAAGTTATTTCTTGAAAGTAAAATTTTGCAATATAAGTGTTAAGTTTATGACAAATATTAAGATGATGATGTCTTACTAAGGATATAGCTTAATGGTGACACATTTGCCTGGCATATGTGAAGCCATGAGTTCAATCCCCATATCTTACTCAATCTCCAAATGAAAGAACTCTGTAGAAATTCAGGGAATTCTTATAGGAGCAAGAAGTCACCCTTGAAAATAATGAAAGAAAGAAAGATAAGGAATTCCTGGAGCTCTTCTTAATTTCGTATTTCAACAGAATAAAAATTGGGCCATTCCCATAGGTTATATGCCAATAGGAGCCATCTTCATTATGAATCTAGTGAAGTATTTAAACCATTATCCAATGAACTGGTTCTATTTAATTGTCACAATGATTGGAAAACAAACAGAAAGATGTCTTGATACTACTTTATTGCTCAATATGTACAGTGCTTAATGAATTTCGAATAAATAGTACTTGCTAAAATTTTTCTTGTTTTTTATCATACTTTCTAAGGATTTTGTCATCATTCCTTGCCAAAAAAATTACTGGATTTAAGAGAGAATTACTTATAGGCTACTATTTAACAAGATTACCTATATGTGAGATTTCTTTAGAACTTAATTCTGCCTCAAGATGTATTCTCATATTAGATGTAATTCTAGTTTCTTACCTAGTTTCAAATTTTATGTGTGTGCATTTTTGTGCTTCGAAACAGAACTTAGGTGTTATGTTAAGACTAATAGTCAGTCATCCTTTTAGAAACCTCCCCCCCTTTTTGACATTTACGTTGTACTTTGTTTCCTATGATGCCTCCATTGCAGCCCTGTGTTTTCATTCTTTGTGGTAAAAGGTCATGTTTTCTTGAGTTCTGTTGCTGTTATTCTCTGTGTTTGTGGTGCTGGTGGTAAATTAGGCTCTACGAGTGAGGTATATTTCTAGTCACAGAAATCTTTTTCTTTTCCTTGTTTTATTTTTTTTTTGTATTATCCTTTCCTCCCCCTTCTCCTTTTCTGGACCCACACTATAGCATCAAGGAATAGTAAGTAGTGCATAAAGTCCTTTGTATAAAGAAAGCATTACCTCACAAAAAAGTTGACTGATGTGAATTGGAAGTTGTTCTCAATGGCAGTTTGAAGACTCTCTTCATTCACTGATGCTTGAAAGACCCTTCAGGCATCACTGACATTGTCTGTCCCTTACATCCTATCATATGCTACCTAACTCATTTACAGTCATACTCCTCTGGACCCCCTCACAGTGTCCAGTCTCATCCTCTGCATGGGTACCCTCTTCCTAAATCCCTCTATGTCTCATGACCAAGCCATAAAGTCTTCCCCTCATTTGTTCCATTTTTGTATCTGCCTCCATTAGACACTCTACCCCCTCTGCATCTTTCTATAATACTACTGACCATGACACTCTGTTCTTTTCCATTAACTGATCTGAGCTCTTCTCCCCTACCTGCATAAGCATGGCAACTGGCCAGAGAAAAAGCTTAATAAATTCTGTCAGATAAGTGAGGACAACAAGGGCATGCCAATAACATTTACAGAAGATACAAGGTTAAACTTCAGAGCAGTCATCCTGGTGATGAAAGCAGTTTCCCAAAGAACAGCAAAGACACTCTTGACCGAGAGAAATTTCATAAGAGAAAAATGACAAGTTTTGCACTTGGCTTCTAAACAATCAACTACAGATGTGTAGGTTATAGAATATTAGTTCAGGTAAATACAACTTGAGGGTTTATTTGGTTCCAGCTCAAGCGCTTAGAAACTAAAAGTTTGAGAATGTATTGAAGAGGACCTTGCTTAGCTTTTTTAGTGATTCATGAGTGACCAGATGCCATCTGTGTTGGTGCTTTTGTGAGGTTATCCAGGTGCTATTTGGCAGAACAAACAATGCCTAATAAAAAATAAAAATTTCAGTTGTCCTGTAAATGTAGCTGCCTAGAGGAATAATATTATCTTTATTCTCAGTTCTATTATGAAAATTACCATGTTGCATTTTCTTGGGCAATTACTGTTTCCTTATGTAGCATCTCTTATATTTTGAGTAGTCTGAAGATGGAATCTCAGCTGTATTAACTTTCATATACCTCTTATCTAATACACTGTTCAAGATAAACAAATGCTGAATAAAGACCACATGATGACTGCACCAGAGATGTAGAATGCAAGTTCTTGTGAGACTCATGAAATACATTGCTAACCCCCTACCTGTGTGATGCCTGCCCACATACAAGGAATCCCTAAGTCTTGTTTTCTTATTCCAAAATGATAATTTTGGTTGGAAAGATTAAATGAGAGAGTAAATGTAAGGATCTAGCAAGGTCCTCTTAGAAATCTTATGTTTAGAAATAACAACCCGTAAAGAATCTACAGTGACATATATCATGTCATGACAATTAAGGGTAATTCAAATCTGTGCACTAAAAAAAGTCTCAGAAGCAATAGAGATAGTTGGTACTATAGTGTATTTATTGACATTTTATATATTTCAAAAAAGGGCTTCATACATTAATTTATTTTTCTTAATAGCTGAATAACTTAGGGAGTGAGATAGGTTTCCTCATCTAGGTAAAGAAACCAACATAGGAGTTAAGTTTCCTGACATACCACAACTGAATGTGATGGCATTGGGAGTGAACACAGGTCACTGATGGTACATGGTCCACTGCTCTTTCCATCAGAGAATATATCCCAAAGAGGACGTGGAGGGTGGATTATTTGTGTGGAAGTCAAACTTAAGGCTAATGAATGAAAAACAGTAAAGAAGGGAGTAATGTTTCTAGACAGGGTGGAGAACTTAGGATAATTATAACCACTTCAAAGCACATCTTAGGACCAGATTTATGAGGAGCTAAGTTGCCTGCCATTCTTCACATTTATATTGACAATGGGTGACCATTCACTGGAAATGGCAGGAGTGGGGTAGCACTGGATTCAAACACTAGCTAAATTCCAAATACCTTTTATAAAAACATGGGTTCTAGACATTTAAGAATGCCTTGGGGCCTGGAGAGAAACTAAAAGCACTTTGCTGCTCTTGCAGAGGACCTCAGTTCTGCTCTTAGCACCCACATAATGGTTCACATTCATGAGTAATTGTAGATCCAGGCTTAATGCCCTTGTGTAACTCTGGTGCATACTTCATAGTTTTATACATAAAGTTAAAATAACATAAACATTTAAAAAAGAGGGAGAGCCATCCCATCATACCTGAGGGTGGGCAGAGCCTCAGACTTCCAGTCCTATTCTGCACTCTCAAGTGCTCTATATTTTACTTCCTGATCTTGTTTCATAAAAATATATCTGAGTCACTAGGGACATCACCTTAGTAGTCATCCTCCTTACTGTGTGCCACCCATTGGCCATAGTCCAGGGCATTGTGGGTAGTCCCCTGGTACACAGTTCTGAGAAATCAGTAGAAACAGAACACATATGGTTAGTCTGTGTGAATTTCCAGCTGACCGGTCCTGGGCCTATCCACTCTTCACAAGAAAATTATGAACACGTGTTACGAGTACTTTCCAACCTGCCTGGTTCCAGAGCCACAATAGTCCCAAAATGACATACAGAGACTCTATTAGTTATAAAGCTGTTGGCCAATGGCTATATCTTCTTAATGACTAGCTCTGTCTTAAATATTAACCCATAATCACTAATATATGTATTCCTACATTGCCTTATCTTACTGAGAATGCCAGACTCATGTCCACTTTTCCTGAGATCATATGGCAACTACTACATTTCCCAGAACCCTCCACCTCTCCTAGTCCCACCTATCTTGCTTTCCTATTTGTCATCTGTGCTTTCTTCATTAACCAATAAGAAAAACATATTTACAAAATGCCATCTCCCATCAAACATAAAGCCACAATAAATTATCTCATTTCTAGAAAAGAAAACCATCCTGTTAATTCAATGTGGGTTTACATGTATCAGTAAAAGATGGTTCCCTAAGCGTAATTCTTTTCTAACCTATGGAAAAATGGCTAGTCCAATACATCATTTATTGATATGGTAACATAGTCCTTAATTTCCTCTCCAAACAAGATTAGCTACTAAACATATTTTGTTTAATAAGAACTATTACAGACTAAAATTTTAGAAATTATGGATATTACTTTAACTATGTGTTACTCCGTCCCACTTGAGATAATCTCAACAATGTTTACAGGTAACATCCAAATTAGACATAATTAAAGATGATGTATTCACATGTAATTACTGCTCACTTATGCAGTAGTTTGAATAAATGTAAAAATTATTTCAGGGCACAGTTTCTGACAAGATGAAGTGCCACAGAACAGGTTCTGCAATTTTAAGGTACCCCAACATTCAACTATATAGATATCATTTATTTCCTTTTGAATTATTTTAAATGCAATGAATTATATTTTTTTCTAAAACCTACCCCCCTAAAAAAAGGTATCAGAAGAAAAATCCTTAAGACATGAAAATAAACTGATAGATTTGATATATAAAAGAGCAAGAACTAAATAAAATATTAATAAAAGGAGTTTACATCATTTCTTCCTTTAAAATTGTTTTTAAAAAAGTACTTTAAAAGTCTGTGTAAGTGCTTTATCATGTAGGCTTTTTTAAGGACATAAGTTCCTATTTAGGAATATGGACAGACTAGGTAACTGATAAAAAGTGGCCATTTGCTGTTTAACATTTAAATAGTCAAAGCTGAGTCATTTGTATTCACAATAAGTGAAATGTTCTTCCCCTTTTATTTAACCTTTAATAGGTGAATGTTCTCATAAAAGAAAATAGATCTCCTTTCATTTTAAACTACATTTCATTCAATTATGCCCTGAATGTAGAATGTGAAGCTGAAGTGATGAAACATTGTAGCAAATGAAACAAAGTCTGGCAGCATTCTGTGTTTCCCCTGATTGTCTTGCAAACCAACAATCACAGATCTTGGGCTCTCGGAACAGAACAACTATTTAAATGGCAATTATTTTATTTATGGATTTCCATAATGCTTTGAAAGTACAAAAGCAAGTAACATAGATCTTTGTCCTAAGTCACATTAGCTCATATATCAAATCCAGAGCCAGTTTTCTGGAACTTTATTGATTATGTAGCATAATGTGCTCTTAATTGCCTTTGTAAAGCATAAGGTATTTCAGCTTCACTTGGGTGATCAGGGGCACAATTTAAAGAGCAAGGAATTCAGTTTCAAAACAATAGGTACTATAAAACCGTGCCATTTCACAAAATCAGGGACCTGTGGAAGTCAGGGGAAACTTCAGAAGGGCAATGCTGACAGGGACCAAGGCCACCATGCAAGCCAGCAAGGGGAATCACCGCCCTAGATGAGTTCCAATAGTATTTACTTCTCCTATATATCTGAAATGTAGACCTGATAGTCAGAGTCTGTGCTATGATCAGCTATGCAGTATTGTGAGATGTTGTCTACACACACACACACACACGTAAACTCATTAGTTCACCAATTAGGCAGTTTCCTTGTATGCTTGTTTGAATGAGCATGTCCATATGTGTTCCCAAGTTAGTGAAACAGTTTTGAAAGCATTAGAAAGGTGGCCTTGTAGGAGGAGGTCACTGGGGATGGGCTTGGAAGATTCAAGCACTCATATCATTTCCAATCAGCTCTCTATCTTTTGAGCTTCTAGATCAGATGCTCTCAACTACTCCTCCAGCACCATGCCTGCCTGCCTGATGTCATGTTCCCCATTGTTGTGGTCATGGATTCTAATCCTCTGAAACTGTGATCCCCCAAATTAAATCTTGCTTTTATAAATCGCCTTCATTATGGTGTTTTGTCACAGCAGTAACTAAAACACCATTGGTCTGTTGTCACTTCCCTAAATTAGGTGAGTAGATGTTTCTTCATAAATCCACATGAATAAGAACTGTGACACATCTATTTTACAGCGAGCATTAGTTAACATGTGCTTTCTACAATAATGTATCCTAAAAGAAAATATGGAGGGGGATAAAATATTCTTTACCCCTTTAAGAACATCAATTTCAATAATGTTACTTAATAAATAAATAAACTTAGTTAATATTTAGGAGCTTACAAGAACCATCTGTGGAATTTCCCAAAAGATTATGTATACAGATACAGCATTTATTCCTGATTCAAGTATCTAAGGAAGTGTTATAATTTTAGAATATCTAAGTACATTCATAACTGTGTAATTTAATTTTCCCAAGAAATTGCTCATTTGTAGTTATTGGCTACTCACATTCTCTGTTCAAGATGAAGAAGAAGTTGGCATTCTGCTATAAAAAAAAAAGATGGCCACAGAGAGCTGACAGGTAGAATACAGAACATGAAACATAAAAATGACCAAAGAGAAAACAAAATTTGTTCCATCTCTGATGCTGCCTCAACAACCAAAACAGAATGAAATGCATTAACACGCTAGCAGAAAGAGCTTGTTCTACTTATAAGATTAACAAACTGGACCATGAGATGGAAAGAGTAGTAGATAGAATCTCTTCTATGTCTGAGGATAATGGCAAGCTAGCAGATAGAACATTGTTTCTGGAAGGCAGTTTACATGCCATTCAGATAATATCTAAGGATGAGAATATCAAAAACATGGAATCATTTGTAGTTGGAGAAAGTAAGAAACTGACAGATGCAATGAAAGCTCTAGAAAGGGATATGCTTCAAAAAGTCCAGACACTCAAAGAAGCAATAATTAATAGACTTCAGGCTTTAGAAGACCTTCAATCTGATACATCAGAAGAAGAGCTCCAGGTAATAGGGCATGAAAAAAACTTAAAATTTTCCACACCATTTAGGGTCAGAGGAGCTTTCCCTGTATCTGTTAATGGAAAATCAGCAATGAAAAAACACCCAAAAGGTGTTGTTGCTTATCAATGGGAACCAATATGTATGAAAGATTTAAAAAGTATAAAGGAAGCAGTAGTCTTTTATGGCATGCACTCACCATATGTGAAGCAATTAATAGAATCATGGGCAAGGAATAACAAGGTAACCCCTAAGGATTGGGAACAATTAATATCAGCTGTCCTTGAAAACTCCTCTCAATTAGAATGGAGGGCTTTATGGAGAGAAGAAGCAAAGGCTCTTGAACTTCAGGGCTAAAAGAAAGGTTATGAAGCTCCCAAAGATAAAATTCTTGGTGAGGGTATTTATGCTGACCCAGAACCCAAGCTGCCTAAGATGAACATATCTTGTCTCTATGCAGTACGGCAGCTCTGAATGCTTGGGATAAGGTTCATGAGCTAGGGGAGAGGATAGAATCTTATACCAAAATAAGGCAAGGACCAAGAGAATGCTTCAGTGTGTTTCTAGAAAGGCTGTCTAGAGCAGTACAATTAGAGGTAGCTGACATAGATTTTAGGGGAATACTCATAGAATCGTTAGCCTATGAGAATGCAAATCCTCAATGCAAACAAGTGCTTTGGCCATTAAAAATTCAATCAGCACCTTTGGATGAATGGGTCCGATATACAGCCAACATTGACTATAATAGCAATAACACTGAAGCATGGCTAGGAGAAGCTATATCTAAAGGTTTGAGCAGTAATCAAGAGAACAGAAGATGTAACTATGGTGACATAAAAGCTTGGATAGGAGAAGCCGTCTCCAAAAGAGATATCAACATGTCAGATGTTATAACTGTGGTAAGATAGGACATCTAAAAACAAATTGTAGGCAAAGCATCTCTAGAAATAACACTCCCAAGAATGAATCAAACAGAAGGCCTCAGCCTCCTGGGTTATGTAGAAGGTGTGGCAAAGGAAGACACTGGACAAATGAGTGTAGATTGACTAGAGACAAGCAAGGAAACCTTTTACCACCGGGAAACTCCCCTTGGGGGGCCTCTCGAAGGCTCCCATGTCAAAGGTGGTCTGAACATTCCCAGTCACAGTGGAGGACAATCTCCCACAGGACACTCTGGATGACAAACTAGTGACAGAAGTTGAATCAGACATGACAGAAGGAAATAAAAAAAAAAACGTATATTTTGGCAAACATCTATAAACAGTCAAAAGCCTAGATTGATAGTTAAAATGAATAACAGACTGTTTAAAGGCTTACTGGACACAGGGGAGGACGTAACTATCATAACTAATAAATCATGGCCTTGAAATTGGCCCCTGCGAGAGGTTACTGTTCAATTCTCAGGGATTGAAACCCTGTCGTAAAACAAAGCATGAGATGGATTGAATGTGTAGGACCAGAAGGACAGATAGGAAGGTTAAGACCATTTGTGGCTCATGTAGTGATAAATTTATGGGGTTGTGATCTATTACAGCAATGGAATACACAGATTAGCATACCTCCAGTAGTAGCTAGGAACTATAAACGACCTCATGATTGTGGAAAAATGCTATAAAGTACTATACAAGACAGACACCAAATATCCAGGCTGTACAAAGACAGAATGCAAGTGCTGAACATACAGAGGAACCAAAGCCCTACCCTTAAAATGGTTGACAGAGGAACCTGTCTTGGTAAAGCAATGGTCTATGACCTCTGAGAAGTTAGAAGCTTTAGAAAACCTGGTTCAGGAACAGCAAAATGCTGGGCATATCGAGGAATCAACCAACCCTTGGAATTCTCCTGTATTTGTTATCAAAAAGAAATCTGTTAAATGGAGAATGCTTACAGATCTGAGAGCCATTAATAAAGTTATCCAGCCAATGGGCTCTTTGCAGCCTGGAATGCCATTGCCTTCTTTGATACCTAAAGAATGGCCTATTATAGTTATTTATTTAAAGGACTGCTTCTTCACTATTCCTTTACAAGAACAAAATAAAGAGAAATTTGCCTTCACGGTACCTAATTACAATAATTCTCAATCAGTGAAGAGATATCACTGGAAGGTTTTGCCACAGGGAATGCTAAATAGCCCCACCCTGTGCCAATATTTTGTACAAAAACCACTGTAAATAATTCATAAACAGTTTCCACAATCCATAATCTGTCATTACATGGATGATATATTGTTAGCTGACTCTAAAGCAGAAATATTAGAAAAAATGTTTGAGAAAGTGAAGGAAGTTTTACCTCGCTGGGGATGAAATTTGCACCTGAAAAAAAATACAAAATGGAGAGTCTATCAGCTACTTAGGATATAAAATAGGTCTACAGAAAATTAGACCACAAAAAGTACAGATCAGGAGAGATCGCTACCAGACCCTTAATGATCTTCAAAAATTACTAGGAGAGATTTCTCAACTAAAAACCATTATTGAAGTTGAAGGGCATGATTTGAAAAACTTGAAAATGGTCCTAAAAGGGGACAAGGATTTGAATCGTCCACAAATACTGTCAGCTGAAGCGGAATAGAAATTAGAATGGGTAGAAAAGAGGATATTTGAAGCACATGTGGACCATGGGTATCCAAATCTAGACTGTATTCTGGTTATATTACCATCTAGAGAATATCCTTCAGGGATTTTGACGTAGAGAGAAGACATCATATTAGAATGGATATTCTTACCACATAAACAGAATAAAAAACTAAAAACATATATAGAAAATATCTCTGACTTGGTTTTAAAAGGTAAATTATGACTTCATCAACTAACAGGAATGGATCCCTCAGAAATTATAGTACCTTTAACTAATGAGGAAATTTTCTCCTTATGGAAATATAATGAATTTTTTGGGAATAATTAGCAACAATTATCCCAAAAGTGAAAGAATCAAATTCACAAAGAAGACGATTTGGATCCTTCCACTCATTGTAAGATAAACACCTATCTCTGGAGTTCCTACATTCTACACTGATGCAAACAAATCTGGTAAGGCAGGATATAAATCAGGAGAAATAAGAAAAGTAGTTCAAAGCCCATACAATTCTGTACAAAAGGCAGAATTGTATGCCATTCTCATGTACTTATGGATTTTACAGAACCCCTCAATATAGTTACTGACTCTCAATATGCAGAGAGAGTAGTCTTACACATCGAGACTGCAGAATTTATTCCTGATGATACAAAATTAACTTCATTGTTTATACAGTTACAAGATACTATCAGAAAGAGGATTCATCATATATATATACATCAGATCCCATACGGGTCTGCCAGGTCCTCTAGCACAAGGCAATGATGAAATTGATTGGTTATTGATAGGAAGTGTGCTAGAAGCCTCAGAGTTTCATAAGAAACACCATGTGAACAGCAAAGGATTGAAAAAGGAATTTTCTGTCACTTGGCAACAAGCCAAGGAAATAGTAAGGAAATGTCCACCAGGCAGTAACCCTAAAGGTATAAATAGAAATGAAATACAGCAAATGGATGTGTTTCATTTTGCAGAATATGGAAAATTAAAATACGTACATCACACTATAGATACATATTCAGGGTTTTAATGGACTACTGCTCTGAGCTCTGAAAAGGCTGATTCTGTAATTACACACCTTTTAGAGGTAATAGCCATTATGGGCATACCTGCACAAATAAAAACTGACAATGCTCCGGCATATATTTCCAGCAAATTGAAACAGTTTTTTGAGTATTATAACATAAAACACATAACTGGTATACCACACAATCCTACAGGACAAGCAGTAGTTGAGAGATCTAATCGTACTTTAAAGAAAATGCTCCATAAATAGGCAGGAGGAACAAAGACACTCAAATACATATTACATAATGCTTTATTAACATTAAACTTTCTTAATGCTGATGAAAGAGGAAAAACAGCTGCAGAAAGACACTAGACAATAGAAAAAAACTTCTGAACTAAATCAGCCGGTATACTTCAAGGATGTATTGATCTCAAAATGGAAACCAGGATACGTGTTATGTTGGGGTAGGGGTTTTGCATTTGTATCTACAGGAGAAGAAAAGCTATGGATACCATCTAAGTTAATCAAGATCCAAGTTGAACAAGAGAAACATCTTAATGAAGAGAAATCACAAGTCATCCAATAAATAAGGTCCCATGAGCTGTACGGAGACTTCTCAAAGGTAGGGGAAGTGTTCTGTTCTTGTCCTTACAGGAAAACAGAGAACACCTATTTTCTAACAGCCAAGAAACAATGAACATATAGGTACCTACAGAAGAGAAGACAGCTCTCCAGAAAGAATCACTTAATGAAGAGGAATCTGATTCATAATAAAAAATATTTAAGTCTAGTAAACTGTTTCTATACTGAAATCTATTTCTCTTTACTATCTAATATTTCTGTAGTCCCAATTCATGTAAACCAATGCTGGCTTTGGAGTTGAATTATGCTTTCCTTCTCTAAATTCAAGCATATTGTTAAGATTAAATTCACAGTTTCTGCTTTATATCAAGAATACAATTGGTGTAAGGCAAAAGAAAACAAAATCTAAGGACTCATTCCTTATTCGCAATTTTCTCTCTGAAATCCTAATTTTCTCATATATATTTTAATGTATATTGTTGCCTTTCCCTAATGCATACCGTAAAAATTAAAAATTTTACTTTGATATTGATACTTAAGTTTTCCAGAAGGAATATAACAGTTCTCAACAGCAATCTTTGAACACTCTGGAAAGAAGATGGACCCCCAATTGGACATTTCCACTTGACCCAACCTGATGCATCTGGACTACAAACTTCACCCTAAAACTGATTTGAGACTGCTTTTCTCTAGACAACTCATGACTAGCTAGCTGTATTGGTGCATCTTCTTTTTACAACCTGGCCAGAGTTTCAAGAAGAATTCCAGTCAAGCATTTTTTGCCACACAATGACTACCTACATATGTTACAGCCAGTTCTGTTGAGAAATTTGGTTGCTTAAAATTTCTTCCAACAGGATCCCATGGAGAAATCATTGTCCCATTTCAGCAGGAAGTAATCTTAAGATAACAACCCCTATTCCCACTCTTGGAATTTAGGGATAATATTCATCTTCATAGGGTTAGTCTTAGTTACTTGGGGTTGGGTATGGAAGGTGATACTTAGACTTGGTTATCTCTTTTGGACAGGAATAGGGTATGGTTGGGAAAGGTATGGTTCAGAATGGATATAGGTAGATTAGCCTATTTTCCTGTGAATTATTTAGTAAGAGTGAGACATTAGTATTACAGCTTACATTGTTATATATTCTTATTTGTTGTAACCTATGTAAAATTAAGTTTATTCCCTTCCTGCAAGAACTGTATATTATATTTGTTATATTTCCATTTATGATGTTTTATGCACATTATACTTGCCATATTCTATGTATGTATACTTTTTTGTGTTCAAGACATTTTGTATATTGATACAATTTGGGATATTTATCTTGCTGCCCTTTAGAGCTACCTCTTGTCTAGACATTTCTACTCTATCTCTACTTTAGGAATTTACATGTGCATAGTTATTTTGTTTAGGTATGTATCCTTGCTTTACTCAAGGAAGTTTTATTCAGGTTTTTTAGCTAAGTTCCTGAGTATTACAGATTGTCCTCACCTGTGTTTCCTTTACCTATGAGATTAGTCATACATAGATGCTTAATCTCCAATCACTTCATAGACCAACAGAACACGGCATTTAAATGTTTAAATATTAGTACTCCGTTGACATGAGACACTGTTGCTCTTGACAGCACCGTGCACTTTCCCGAAAGTATGTTGGACACTGTTGTTGCTCTTTGTGGAGTTCATCCTCGCTTTGGCTATGGCCTCTTGGGCAAGGAACTGCCCCTACCTTGACCACTGATTTAGACATGTGGTCCTATGTGCTTGCAAGAGACAAACAGAAGACTGCTAAACCTTGCCAAGTCAGGGTAAGACAGCCTTTCTACATCCCTGCTTTTGTTGTGGTCTGTAGCTTGCATGTTTTCTGCCAGCCCACCAGCTCGCCAGCCTGCCTGTTGCTGGTCTGGGCCCACAGCCGCACCAGCCCCAAATAACACACTGAGACTCTCTATTTGTTACAATCCTGTTGGCCAGTTACCATTATTGCTTATGGGCTAGCTCTGTCTTAATTATTAACCCATTTCTACTTATCTAAGTATTTCCACATCATCATCTTATCAGGGAGCCGCAGCTAGTGTCTTCCTCCCCGGTCTACATCTTGACTCCTCCTTACCATTTCCTCTTTCCTCCTTTTCTCCTAGCCCCACCTATCTTGCTTTGTCATTGGCCCAACAGTACTTTATTAATTAACCAGTATGAGAAACATATTTACAGAATAACATCTCCCATCAGTGGTCTGTCAAATACTCCTGGCCTTAGCCAAAACTGGCTGTACCAACATTGCTGTGAGACCTTGGGTGACTGTCCAGGTAGCTTCCTGTTTCTGTCCTCGCTGCACCTTTTGGAAGTTGCCCATCCGCACTTTCTTTCTACCCTAGTATCATTATTTTCCTTCTCAGGTCTTGATGAGGTTGTAGATTAAACTATCACAACTATTATTCTCTCCTCCTAGTTAGATATATTAGGTACTAGACTTAAGCCTTCCAGCTTAGGACAACTCTATTGTAAACTCCTTTATGCCTTCACCCTAGGACTAGATATGTTTGTGGTTTTGTTCTTGATTTTCCTTTTCTTAGAGCACACTTGTTATTGACTGTTTTGTATATAGTTTTGTATCAAGCTTAAATCTTTTCTTTAGACTAAAAGGGGAATTGTAGTGGGATATTCACTGTGTCTGCTTCTGTGGCATGACCACACCCATTGAGGAGTGGATCCAGGGGCAGATGTGACGTGTGGGACTAGAGCTCCGAAGGAGGTGGGGAACACTCTCTTTCTGGCAGGACAAGGAGAGAGGAGCATCCAGTTTTAACTGCTGTGTTCATCTGTCTGTGTTGTGAGTTGTTTCTCCCTTAATAAACATCTATTTGGCCTATTTGTTTATCCTGACCCTTATTAAACTGCAATATTTCCTGGGTAAAAATAAAGAGCAAACTTGCTCTTAAAATTTTTGGTGTTTCTGGCAATAATGTGTTCTGGTTCATCTTTTGTACTTCATTCATTATACATTTCCTTCTGCATTCTTAACAGCTTCGTAAAGCTGCTAAATTTTGCTGCCCTCTTTGGCACTCCTCACCTCAACCCATTAAGACTTCTTGTTGTCCTTTCCCTGCCTATATCACTCCATAATTGTCATTTCCTTTCATAGCACTCTTGTCCTTGTTTCTAAGTTAGGGAGCACATCTTACAGCCCATCCTTTCCCACCCCTTCTTTGCCCCATCACTGCATCTCTCTGTGTTCTCCAATTCTCTGCCTCTAATATGCTTCACCTCGTTCTCTCCTTCAAGAGATAACATGGCACATTGTGACCCTTTTGATGTTTCTCTTCTGTTCTGATAAGTCGTTTTGATGCATGCCTTTGGCCTTGGGAAAGAGAACACTTATGAGTTGTATCCTACTCTGAAGTCAGGCCCTTGCAATTTCTATTTTTCTTTCATTCTGCAGTTGCTGGTTGTTGCTGTTATTCTTTTTTCAATTTATCCTACATTCTTCTTCACTTCTGCAGCCAATTTTCCACAGGACTGGCTCTTAAAATGAACTTTATTTATATACCTCGGTTAAAAATCAATTTTCCCATTGCTTTCTCTTCCTCACTCACTTGTTTTAGGACTTACTACTTTTAAGTTTTATGCAATACACTTTCCTGAGCATTCTGAAGATTCCACCTGCCATGCAGTTGGAACTGTCAGCTAAACTACAATATTTTAGAGCTTGGTTTTGTCATCTGCAAAGCAGACTATGTGGTTTGGTATTGCAAAACCATGGAAATATAATAGAATACATACATCTTGGATACCAAAAACCATTTCTTCTGCCTTTAAACATGCACATGTGTATGTGTATAAGTGTGTCCTATCTAATATCATGCTAAACATGAATTAATAATTTGTAGATTTTGTTTGAAGAAATAATATTTAAGTAAAGCTGATGTGTCTTCTCTAGGAGCTGACATAGTACTTAACAATGATTTGTCTCAACTAGTAAAAAATTATTTAAATAGAATTTCAGGTCTAGGTGTTGTGGATCTGACAGAAAGCTCTTGCAGTTTTAGTTGACCAGATCAAAGTAATTCAGTGTACTGTGAGGAGTTTACATAGGATTAAATTTGTAGGTGTTATTAATAAGTGCATAATAAAGAAGTATATATGGATGCTTTGTTCACGCTTCTGTTCTGATTGACATTCAGGGAATGTGCAAAGAGGAGGCTAGGATTCAGAACAATTCAGAATGTAGTGGTTAGACCACATACACTGCTCTTTAGATAACTAATTTGTTGAAATACGTGCTAAGATTAATGGTGAAAATATAAGAGCCTATGTTCCACCTTCGATTTGGATTGTCCCTTGAAGACTTATAAGTTAGGTGCCTAGCCTGTGGCACAATTGAAAGGTTATGAAGCCCTTCGGATATGACTCTTAGTACAAGAAGGTTACATCATTGGGGGTGAGATCTGGAAGAAGACTGTAGGAGCCTTCCACTTCCTCCTGTTACTGCTTCAAGCTACTGTAACATGAGTAGACTAGTCAGACAATCTCAACACTGTATGCTATTGCCTTAAGCCCAAAGCAACAAAGTTAAGCAAGCATAACCTGGAAGCTTACTCCTTGCAAATTGTCTCGGGAGTTTTGTCGCAGTGATGGAAAGCTAACTGGCACAACAGGAATATCCCTTAGTAGGAATAGCTCATAGAACAGGGTAAATAAATAGGAAATCATTGTCTGGCTTGATGCAAGGTGGATTCTTAAGGGGGTTTTATGGAACATAATTAGCTGGATCACCTGCATCAGGGCAGAATGAGTCAGAGTAAATATAGTAGTATTCAGAAAAGATGACTTAGAATATTTTACATTGTGTAGTAAGATGTTAATTGTTTAAGTATAGTAAGAGTTTATTTTTTTTCTTTGTATGTTTGTGTATGACTTTTTTTAAGATGCTATCTCACTATGCAACCCATACTGGCCTCAAATTCACAGGGATCCCTCTTCCTTCACACTGCTGAGATAAAAGGTATATGCCACCATGTCCAGCCAGTAATATTTTAACTGCAATTTACAATGTGATAATTTTTGAACCAGATTAGATTCTTGGAGGATTATCACATCTGGTTTCATGGAGAAATTGAAAGTAGAAGGTATAACTAGGACTGAAAAGATGAACAGTACAATAAAATGGTAAGTAAAACATTGTGTAAAGACAGTTTCAATGACTGAAGATCCCCTAGATTCCTTTTATAGGTTAGTGCAAATATAATCTCCTCTGAGCTGTCAGACAGTGCCATGAAAGCACTCACATTTTAATGGAAATGAATGGCTAATGCCGTGGCAGATATGGCCTTAACTATGGCTAAAGAACTCCTCATCTGCTTACACAGCAAAGAGATACTTCTTCTATAATAAAGCTCAGGAAGGCAATTTTGTTTTAAGAACTTTTGTGCACACCAGTCAGCCACTGTCATCATAACACTGCTGTAAAACCCCCAAGCACAGTGGCAGACAGCAGGGACATGCAGGCCATTGAGGCACCTAGGAATGAGGTTCCCTCATTGCCCTGTGACCAAAAGACTGTCCTATTCAGGGTGATGCCAGAGGTGCCAGACAGATTATCAGTAACAAGTGTTGCCTCTGAAAATGTAGCTTGAGACTGCCCTGGTCAAAGCAATTCACAACTTCACTAGGAGGGGACTGTAGGTATCCCACCCCTAGACAGGGCAAAGGGGACTATTGAAAGGGCACAGGATCAAATCAGCTATGTCATCTATTCACTGCCACTTTCTTCAATCTGAGGAGAACTGGGGCTGTTTCAGAAATAAAATTATACATCCTTACATAAGTATTTACAACATTAATATAGAACTTTCCTCGTTTTAAAAAATATTAACAGAGATGCTAAGTAAATATTCCATGTAAAAGAAACACAATGGTTAGGAAATACCAGCTAATTTGATTAATATGACATCCTGTGCATAAGCCACTGAGAAATATATAAGAAAAGTATATTATAGCAGAGGCTCCATCTTTATGAAACAGCCAACTACATACAGAAAAGGAGAAGGTGACATTTCACATGCATGAAACAAGTAATTCCTGGTCACACCTCTAGTGCATGTAGTGCTTACAAATTATTGCGTTAAAATGGATGTTTATTAGAGATGAAACAAATTTATTACCAGCTCCCTAGCTAAAACTGCACAGCATCTGTTTGAGCTTACAGAATGGCAGAATGGACTGTCTCTGAAGAACAGTTTTCCTCAGTGATCTTAAATATTCTCTCTCTCTCTCTCTCTCTCTCTCTCTCTCTCTCTCTCTCTCTCTCTCTCTCTCTCTCTCTCTCTCTCTCTCTCTCTCTCTCTCTCTCTCTCTCTTTCTCATTTAGCTCATGGTTGCCTTCACAGGAAATTAAAAGGGCTGTCCTAAAACCTCAGAGTGTTACAAGTGAGGTCTAAAATATCGAGGAAAAAAAATGTTTCTGGACTGAAGAGAAAATTGTCCATTGAACCAGATAGTTAGCATAGTGATTTTTCAGGCTATAGGATCTATAATCTGAAAAACAAGGAGTGCTGGGGTTGCTATTCTCTATCTAGAGAAAAGTGGTAATAGAAACTTCCCTGTGTCTTTCAGAGCACAATAACAGCCTCATTGAAGTCCAGGCTACTTCAGACTCTCTGAACCACAGTGGAATGCTGCTGGAATAGTTTATTTTAAAGGGTAAGTAGAACTGTTTTGAGTAGCTACAAAGTTTATCTGAACTGAGTTCAAATAGTGTGCTGTGTGATGCAGAAATCACTAAAATCCTTAGGGATAATTGCTGTAACAGCAGTCTTCTGTTTTTTATACTTTCCCTTTAGCAGTTTCATTTACCTACAATCCACTGTGGTTCGAAAATTCTGGAAATAAACTATGTCTTTAAATCCTATAGCTTTCTGAGCAGCATTATGAAACCAAAGCCTTCTTACTCCACTCTACCTGAAAGTGAATAACTCCTGTGGTCAGAGACTCCACATCAAATATACTACCAACTCATTGGTCTCTTGGTGATCTGCTCGTTCACATCTCTCTGCTGTGGTAGCACAGTGCTTATGCTTAAATATCTTTACATTAGTTCATAATGGCTCACAAATGTATTGCAATTTGCCAAAGAAAAGCCACAAAATCTATCCTTTCCATTAAACAGAAAAATGGAACCCTTGACTTAGAAAAAAAATATCTATTGAGGTTACTACAATATCTGGTCAATGGTTATTGCTAATGGTTCACTTTGGTTTTTTTTTTTTTTTTTTTTTTTACAAATATCACCATATCATGGGCTTACATGCACAGGAAAAAGCACAACACATACAGGGTTTGAATTTCAGACATTGCCTGGGAATACAGAATGTATCTAGTAGAAAAGGAGGATCTGCTGTATGCTTTCTCCTTTGCTTTCCTCCAAGATATTTGTTTTCTGTGAGTCTTTATTTCATTTATGAAAGGAAACCTTACTAGAAGAAAGTAACTCAGTATATATAGAAAACATATTAATCAGAAGCTACTAAAAAGTCACTCGTGAAGAACAGAAATTTTCAAACCTACCTCATATCATAAAAAAGTAGCAAGATGCCTAAACTCATTAAGACAAACTTAAGACATACTTAAAAAATGAATAATTTAATTAAAATTCTTGACCAATAGTGAGTAGAAGAGAAACTGAATAAATAATGAACCCAAATGATGAATCTAGTGTAATTTTTCCATATTCACTACCTGTCCTATCGTCTTCATTTTTACTGTAGGCAACAATAGAAATAATTGTGTTAAAGCCAAAGTCATTAACAAGTACAGCTAGCAAATTATAAATGATATACTGTGCAATTAATATTTAGTCATGTGAATTTCAAAACTCTTAGCCATGCTGAATAACATACACATAACAAAAGATTTTGATTTTGGAAGTTCAAAAAACACTCAAAATAATGTGATCTACTTTTCTTTAGCAGATGATGAAAAAGTAAAATGAGACAATATTTGATTCAGTATATTGGAAAGTCACTAACATACAAGTTACAGTTCTTGCTTTGCTTTGCATACTAAGGCTTGAGTCTATTGGAGATGCCGAGAATTTAACCACCATTTTGTGAACATGATGCCTGTGAAATACATACATGTTGATGTGCATATTAATGAATTAATGAATTATTCCTTTTAATTGCAAAGGCATATTCAATTGAATAAAAACACCATGTCTTGTTTATCCAGTCTGCCATTATACATTTAGGGTATCATCAGTCTTGGGCTTGTGGAGATAAAGCTTCCATGAACATTCATTTCCCAGGATTTTGTGGGCATACATTTGCATTTCTCTTGGGTAAATTCCTGAGCTGAATTCTCTGGTCAGCTACTGGATAAATGTGCTTTGAAAAATAAAAGTCTACCAATAGTCCCCTGAAGGGAGCAAATCAATGCCTATAAAGTCCTCAGAGAAAGAGCAAACAGATTTATATGACTAGTAAACACATAGATTATGTGTAAAGACAAAAGACAAACTTTTGTAACACATAATTCATGTACATTTGCTGAGGGTATTAAAAATTGCAAGAAAAAAATCTTCTCCGTTCTTTATTAAAAAATGACTGTGAACAGAAAATCCACTTATCCTACAAATTTGGAAAACAAGTATGAATTTTTTGTTATAAACTAGAATGCAAACATCTTAATCTCTATCATGTAGAAATAATAAAATTCATAGATTTGGCTAGAGAAGTAAGAGGTGAGGGTAGATTTTCACAAACAATAAAAAGATATTGAGATAGATGAAGCAATAGACACATTTATAAAAGATAAGAATAATTTCTCAAATATAAAATCTGTGTAAATTTGAATGTTGGCAAGGGAGAAGAAAGGAGGTTTAAAATCACCATACTGTAAATGTAAAACTTTTCTGAAAGGAGGTCAATATAAGAGTCTTAAAAATAGAAGATTAAGTATGTATTAGTTCAATCACTTAGAAAAATAGTCTTCCAGTCTATTAGGGGCTAGAGACATGGATTGATAGTGGAACATTTGCCTAATTGGCATACAGCTTCTGGATTTTATCTCTAACCCTGAAAAAAAATACTTTCTTTTACAATAAAAACAAAAGACATAACAGAATATGATGCCAGAACTAAGAACATTTTTGTAAGTCAATAAATTGAATTTTCCATGAAAATAAGAAGACTCCTATTGAGGCATATTGCCAAAGCTAACACTGTCTCCAAGACAGACCCATTTATACCAAAATCTCAGTGATGAGAGAGCACTGTGGGCCCAGAGGTCACTGTCAGGCACAGAAGACACTGTGAGATGCCAAGTGAGGGTTCATTTCACTCCTACATGCCCAGCCACCTACAGAGAAGGGGGTAGGCCTTATAGCCCTAGCTAAAGTCTAGTTAAAGCTGTGTCTCTCTATAAATCTGCTGAAGTCATTGCTGTTTCTCCCATTATACCATTCAAGAATACTTTGGAAGGTTAGGGCTCTTTATCACTGACCATAGGATCAGCAATGAGACAGCAAAGAACTCCACACAGTGTGCTAGGCACAATCTTCTCTGTCTGTCCAATAACCAGACCTCTGAGCTAGCTTGACACATGGGACTTGGGGTTGAATTAGAAAAGTAAGACTAATGGTGGCCTTATATGGCAGCAGTCAGTTTCCCTTCCCCAGGAGAGCTCCTGTTCTTGTGTTTATAAGAAACATGGGCAGAGAGGCCAGGAACAGAATTAGCACAAACTGCATCACGTGGAAAGGGATGATAAACAGAAAAGATACATTCAAATAAATGAAAAATATTGATTTTAATTAGTCTGATCATGTCTTTCATTAAACACATGATAAACTCCAGCCAAGAGTCCTACCTTGAGCACAATAATGCTAATATGAATCTATATTTTACTTAGCATTCTTGTGGGGGGCAATGTCCACTCTATAGCCTCTTGGTGGTCATATTTGGTCTCAGATACACATGTAAGAAACCTGATGACACATTTGATGGTATTCAAGGACACTCTATGTAGGAAGGGTACTTTACTACAAATACATCTCACAAATTTGGATTATGGTTGAAATACAGAACATAAGGCAATAAAATGCAAAGTACCCATCCTTCCTTTGAGTTCCTTTAAAATATTCCACGGCCAGAAGAAGAGTTGCATAAGATTCAGTGTGGAGTGTCTCTCTTCCCAAGGTGAACACGTTTTCTAAGGAGACTTAGGGGCTCTGAAAAGAATGAAGCATTTGAAATGAAAATGCCCTGGGGAGATGATGAAGAATGAGTATTAAAATTAAAATGTTGGCAGCTCTTTCTCCCTCTGCTGTATAGATAGGATTCTATAAACTTTAGTGTCTGCCTATTATAAATAAATACCCAGAGACAAATTCACTGTCATACAGATGAAAACTGCTGTTTTACCTGTCTGCTTTACCTCTCATCCCCCAAATCAAGTATCATCTTTTTTTTAATGTATATATTTTTCCTTTTGTAAAAGGTTTTCTACACAATCCTCATAATGTCCCTGTTAAGCCAACACAACATGCTTTCAAGAGTTAACACTAGTGGAGTGGTGCAGATAGTCTACACCCCCAACCTTCTTGGTGGTAGGGGCTGTGACTACCAGAGTTCAAGCAAATGTAGAGCTTAATTCTGCTGGCAATTTAAAATTATGGGGTGAGAGAAGATGCTACAGAGATGAGTGTGATGATATTTAGTTTATGATCTAATAAAGCTTGCCTGAAGATCAGATTGCAAAACTAGGTAGCCATAGAGGCCAGGCAATGGTGGTACACACCTTTAATCCCAGCAACCACAGCTGTTAGCCAGAGAAGCTGGGCCTTGGTGGTGCATGCCTTTAATTCTAGCACTAGTGAGGAATAGAAGACAAGAGCATGATTGGAGATTTCATTCTGTAAATATGTTTCCCATATTGGTTAATAAATAAAGCTCTGTTGGCCAATAGGATAGCAAGATAGGCAGGACTAGGAGACAAGGAGGTTTCAGGGAGAGGGAGGAGGAGATTCGAAATGTAGGACCAGAAGAACAGAGGTCCTGGCCCTCTCTCTGGTAAGATAAGACCACGTGGAAATTCTTAGATTACTAGAAATTGGTTAATATCTAAGACAGAGATAGCCAATAAGTAATGCTAGTAATAGGCCAACAGCATTATATTTAATATAGCGTCTCTGTGTGTTATTTGGGGCTGGAGCAGCAGTGGGACCAGGCTGGTGGAAAAACTACTTGTAACAGGAGCAGGGTCTCAGTCACTTTCTATTCAGTCTTCAGTTACACTGAAGGGTTGCCCTGCCTTGGCAGAGGTAAGAACTCTCTAGTGGTTGACTGCTTTGCATTTCAGATCTTCAGCTTGAACCCTATTATCTGTCTCTGGGTTTTTATTATTTGTGCTACAAGTGGCTGTCTGTCCTGCAAGTGACACGTGGATATCCAGTGTCTTTGAGAGTGATGGAACCTTTCTTGACTCTTGGATGGGCTTTGAAACCAGAAGCTAGATGCTGAATGTACACTGCCACACAAAACTTTCACTGACTCTCGAGATTCTTGTCTCAGAATTTGAATTACGAAATTCATGGGCTATGGAGACTGAGAATTAGAAAGAGGAATTTTGCTACATAGTATTATATACTTAAGAGCATGAAGTTAGGCAGACTTCTATAGAGTGAGAGGGGCCCTCAGGAGTGGGCGCCACCAAAGGCTGCTGTCTTCAAGTTAATAGGGCTTTATCAGCTAGCACCGGAAGGGGACAAGCTAGCCAGTGCAATTCCCATTGCATTTGTCTAGATGTCCTGCAGGTGTATCCACATCCTCAGTACAGTTGCCAGGAGAAGTGGCAACCTCTCCTTTAGCAGAAGAGGTGAGGAGAAAAACCAGACCCTTCTTCTGACTCTCTGGCCTCTGGCTAGGGCAGAAGCAAACTCATTTCATCTTGATCACTTTTGGTATCCTCTCCAGAACAAGGATGCCCATCCAGGTTTGAGGACAAAAAAACAAAAACAAAAAACTTCAGTTTTAGAGTCTTTACCTGCAAACTGTCTGGCTGTTGTCTATCACCTCGTCTTACTACTAAGAGCTTGTCCTCTGGCCGTCAATCCTAGAGGACACATCTATAGCCCCTCAGGCCCACCCAAAGCAAGATTCATTTTAGATCTTGAACAAAAGGTGTTGATTGGTTCAGAGTCTGGTGGGAGCCTGAGGAAGTGCACAGATCCTGAGTGAACTACCCCACCTGTACTCTGTCCTCACTGCTGCCCATTTTCTTGGTCTCAGTTCACCTAAGGGCATTGCCAGTCTACAGCTGTGATATGAATAGCTAATCTTGATTGCTAATTTGTTTAGACTCAATAGAAACACAGCCCTGGGTGTATCTCTGAAAGGGTTTCCAGAAAGTTTTAACTGAAGAGTGAAGACAGCTAATGTGCAGATGGCACCATGACATGCATGGAGTCCCAAATGGATTAAAGCAGAGCAAGGCAGTGGAACACTGATACTCAACTCCCAGGGCTTCCTGACTGCAGACACAAGGTGACCAGCTACCTCATGTTTCCATCCTACTCAAGCATGATGAACTGTAACCTCAAACTCCACAAGAAAACAACATTCCTTCTTTCCTTCACTAAGTTTCTTTGGTCAGATGTTTTATGGTTGTGCAAATTCATTCTGCCAATAGACTTGGGGTACCAGCCATAGAGCGGAGATTCTTCTCTGCAGATGGGACCTACTTTAAAGGAAAGAAGAGGACAGTTTCTTTCCCTCTCTCTTGTGTGGAGGTCGGAGATCAGACTTCTGCTTCCATTCACCCCCGGGAAGAACGGAAGGCTACGGCAGCCTTGTTGTGTTTCTTCTGTGAGTGTTTTCTAAGAAATCCTTGTTACCCATTTGAACAGGCTCTCGTGGATTCACCTACATCTTATCACATCAATGAGAAAATAGCTGAAACAATGAGATTCTGGGAAATGGGGCCTCAGCACCTGATTTCCACATTACTTGTGCTGTGGAGCACTGTTCTCCGAGCACAATAGTCATGGTTGTCTTAATGAGAGCAGCTGTGACTATCCACAAGAGACCCTCAAGATGAACCACATCTGTGTCCACTCACAAAAGAAAAGGATGGGAACAGTTATCATACCCTCAGCTGAGATCCAAGCCTTTTCTTCCTACACATCCCTTCCAGCTGTATGCAGTTTTTTCCCAAATCTACATGGTCTCCTAGTCTGAGGAGATGATATAGTCTACAGAGTGCACAAGGTCAGACCAAGGCAGGATTCTTGTGAAGCTGTGAGGATTCAACACTCATGATAAGGTAGGACTTTTGAGTGATGCAGCTGCCTTGGATCACCTCTGCTGTAAATTAACCCTCACTCATTGTCATGTAAGTCAGCCTAATACACTCACTGGTTCACCAAGCCACAATTGAGTGGAATGACTGTCTCAACCTGTCACTAGTGCCCTATCTGAGGTGAGGAGATGTGCATTCTTCCCAGAAAAACAAAAGTTTACATGATACTCATATAGGTTCTCTGAAAGACACTAGGTCACCTTTCCTAATCACAGAAGCCCAGCTGACAATTGTACAGAGCACACAGGTGTCTGGGGCTGTTCTGTTCCAGAAGCTGAAGCCTCTATGGTTCTTGAATGATCAAGAAGAAAGAAAAGACATCAAAGAAGTGCACCTGATATAGCATGCCCAGTGCATGGGAAACAGGACACTAGCACTTCCTCTTTCTCAAGTCCACAAGTATCTGCCTTTGAAAAGGAGCAGTTGTGAAATAAGGGAACCAATCAGAGAGAGAACAAAGGATCAACAAATAAGAGAAAGCCAGAGAGGATACAAAGGGACCATGGTGGTGGTGACTGAAATAGAGATGAGAAAAAATCCATTGTCCAGTAGAAGCCAAGTAATAGACAAGTAAAAGAGCCATGTCTATTTCCAACTGGATGAGGCTGATTAGAGGAACGTATTAGCGGATCATCACAGCATTCCTACTCATGCTACATAAAATAGCAGGGTCAGGATAGCTGATATTTAAATGCTTAACAGGGTCTCAGTCTTTCAAAGCATGAAAAGAGCAGTGCCCTGTGATGCATGCACGTAAATAAATTAGGGAAACTATATGCTGTTCTGAGTGAGTGGCTCTGAGGGATGAGATAGAAAGGCATTCTTGTCTTGGAGCCAGTGATCTTTGAAAAGGCGAGAGCTTTATGAAAAAATGCAAATGACTGATTCATGTGTATTTTTGGAGGGGGTATCTGGCATTTTAAAGAATGTCTTGGTATTATGAAGGCTAGACACAACATAAAAAACCATCAGCAAAAATGGCCATGCCATGCTAGAACCTTCTGACATTTTCAGAGAGCTCGTTTCTCAGAACAGTCTCTCTCTGTGCACTTCTGCAAAGCTGCCCATGTTGCTGAAATCAAGCCCTTCTGGGATTCAATAGAAGGACTATTTTTACACGTACAAATTGTATGGGCTTTCCAAAATAAAACTGCTGGCCTAGAGACTCCATTATCCTACCACTTCCACAACTGAAAAACATCTTGCCAAGCTACATGCAGATTGCCAGCCAATGAAGGAATGAACAAATACAATGGTATTGCTTTGATTTTTCAGAGCAATTCAAATGCACGTTTATAGTCCTATTAAGGAAAACCTTTCCAAGTCACTTCTTGTCCTGGATTTGTACCTACTTGCAGTAGGATCAGGATGGGAATAGTTCTAATGCATTCCTTGCCAAACTTGTTCCTCACTGATCTTACTCACTTTTGGGGAATCACTCAGAGTAACAAGGGATTCTAAAAAAGCTAATACCCACTTAGTGCCAGGTATGGCTTTATACATTTCATATGTCTTCATTCATTGACTCCCCGTTAGACTAATTTTACCTGGCACCATCAAGGTGAGTTCTTTAACCATGACTACTAATTGGAATTTTGACAGTTATAGCTTCCTCCTATGATGACAAGAAATAAGATAGCAGAGAGAATCTAAGCACATCCTTCAAGTCGGAAGGTCAGAGCACACTGGCCTGAAGCCTTGGAGTAATTAAGATGCGTGCTGTTGACAGGTATATGCTACTAAGCTTGGAAAGGGTGATATTTTCTCAACACAGGAATTCAGACAGGATGGTCCATACAGGAAGAAATTAAAACATAAGTGCTTGAGAATTGATGCTTCTCCATTCTCCTCCAACATTCAAAAACATACTATAACCTGATAATAATTCACTAAATATGATTTTATGATTTTATAAATAAGTTCTCCCCAAGGTCTGTCATTTAGGAAGTTATTGGTTCCAACCTACTACATAACTTTTGCAACATTTCAATCAATAAATTTTTAGCATGATGGAGTCTGATAAATCCATGGGGTAACTAGTATGACTTTTGGAAAGTGACAATATCCAGGACATTTTTAGATATTCTTCTGTGCCTAGGTGCATGCAGGGACACCATGGATGTGGAGATCAAGAAAATAATGATTTCTTTAACATCTAGAACAAAAAGGCAGAATTTTTCGGCAATTCCATTTATTCAAAGATAAAGGAAACTTGACCACTATTGCCACCTTGCTAGCAAGTGCATGGTCTTTTTATTCCTTGTTGTAGAATTTGTTTTATTCCATAGAATTTTATAGCTACATATGAGTTATGCACTTCACAGCTTAAACTGTATATACCCAATGTGGTAAAAGTAAGTTCCTTTCATTAGAAGTGTGTTTTAAAATGTTTACTCTGTTGCATTAAACTAAGTTCCGAGGTCACAAATCTCTCTTCTCCATCAGACCATCCACAGTAGGCTGTGCTTCTGTCCTCACCACTTCTAAATGCTCTAAGTAGCAAAGGAAATGTTAAGGGCATCTAGCTGATGAACAGGAGCATGGCTGGATTTAACTGCAAGTTAAATAGAAGTCAATTGCAAACATTTCCTCTACCATTACCTCAAAGGAATGGAGAGAAATTGCCATGGTAGCTAACCCCCCAGATTGCTAGCAGTGGTACTTCCCATGAATGCTGAAGGTTAGTTGTAAAGATTACTAGCTTTCTACTGTCCTAGGACTGTTCCTGCAGACACTTGGCAGCTGGACACAGAAGCTATTTTCTCTCTGAATTTGAAAAGGGGTTTCTAGCAGCATGTATTACACCGGTTATGTGATGGGCAGAAAAAATACATTTTAAATACATGAAACTATAGTTGTATTAAAGATATTTTGAATCTACCCAGGAAGTATTTGCTTACTTGGAATTTTGGCCTTGTTCAAGGTATCAGCCATAATCAAGTTGTATAAGATCACTTCAAGCTGATTTGTTTTCCTGAATTTTCAAATGACCTTTACTATCAAATAGCTGCTATCAAGCAAGTTCAGCAATGCTTTGCTTTGGCACAGAACCTTAATGGGCACAAAATACTGATGCAACAGACCAGAACATCTTGGTTAAATAGGAAAGGAAATTTTTTTTCTTTTTTTTTTAACACAAGTAAAAAATAAGTGTAACTAAATAGAATACAAGATGCCTAAAGCAGCAGATTGAACTTTGTAGAGGATACCCTTCTACAGTGCCGTAAAGTAAAGCCTTCCAGAAGATTAATGTCTCGTATTTATCATTCTGGCCACTTAGAGTAGTTCCATAGCACTGAAATGAAAAGAATTTCTCTTCATCTTAAGCAGACAAAATTTAACATGGATATAGCACCTATATACACATAGGGCAAATTAGGGTAAGAGATTCAAGCAGAATCATATGGGCAGAGGGTCTTTTTCCTGAGCTGGTACCAGCAGATAGTGTCTTGAAGAGATGTTTCTGCTCTGACACTCTGAATGTTTCCAAACCAGAGGGGAGATGGAAAAGCTGTTCATGGCAGTATTGAGGGCTGAACAAGCGAGAAATGACCCATCTGCAAAGAAAACCATTTACACCTAACCATACTTTAATAAAAAAGTAGAATTTTAAAAATATATCCAAATGGATAATCTCAATAAAATAATGTTGGGTGAAACATTCAGAGAAACTGTAAAATACATACATGAATAAAACTATAGGATCAATATATATATATATATATATATATATATATATATATATATATGCACAACACTTACCTAAGTATTGTGTTGCATGTCTGCAATCTATCACTCAGGAGTCCAAGGCAAAGGGATCATGATTTTGAAGCCAGACTAGGCTATACATCAAGTGCCTGTGTCACACAAATGTCAGAAATATTTAAGCGTATCACTTATAGGCAAAGATTAAAAAAAAATCATGGAGGGATACCCTCTTAACTTAGAGACAGGTGAGAGGTTCTACTTCAAATGACGACTTGACAGATTTACATGGCACAACCTGGATAGCATAGCCCTACAAGTGGAATGGGGGTGGGGGGATGGGAGGGGAGGGTGGCCAGGGTGCATGTCACAGGGGAAAGAGGGTAAGAGGGAGGAAAGGGGGACAGAGAGGGGGAGGGGGGGTTGGAAATGCAATACCAGGAGCACAAACCAGAGCTAGCATGGAAATTATCTGTGGAGAGAAATGAGATGGAATTGTAATTCAGTTGTGATTATAAAGCATTACTTTGCTGGGAGATCAAGTGAACCCATGGAAAATTGTTGAACAGATGTTAAATCTGGAAAATAGCTATATGGTATATACTGTTTTACTTTTGCCAGTCTGAAATATTGTATAAAATGTTAAATAAAAAAATCAATCAAATCTTTCCTTATGGTTTACTATGGTCATATGAATATGCTAGCCTGATGGAAGTAAGTTGAATTATAGCCTAGTTTTAGCACATTAGGTATTTACTTATAACTTTCAAAATACACACTCCCTTCACATTTCTCCCCTTCAAATTAAGGCAGGGCCTCATCTAGCCTCTATTTTGCTACCAGGCCATTTGTGATCTTGTCAGCCGCATATAAAAAAGTAATCTAAGAGCTGACAAGAGGACTCTGCAGGCAAAGATACTTGCCACCAAGACTGGCAACCTGAGATCCAACCTGTGATACACATGGTGAGATGGGAGAACTAATTCCAAGAAACTGTCCTCTGAATTCCACATGCTCATGTACATGTGAACATATGTACATACATCATACCATACATACATACACACATGCACACACATATACACATACACCAAATGTAAATAAAAATGCCACTGAACATCAGTTTCACAGTGTCTGAATTTTTATTAGTGTTCAAATTATTAATCGACAGCAGAATTGTCATAAATTACACTGCCATGCTCAAAAATTGATTTTAAAATATAATTAATATTGATCTAAAGAAACAAACATCACAAAAATACGACACACGTGATTATAGCAATTTAATATAATTCACACAAACATAAATCTATCATAGGCCAGCAAGTTTAAAATGAATTAGCCGTATACAGATAGATGTAACATTTTTATAGATGAAATTGTTGATTGTAACAGTAACTGTAAAGTATATTACTGTGTAGAAAAGACAAGGTAGCCATTGCTGTTCTCTAAAAATGTATATTTATTGCATAATCACACTTGTCAGAACTGTTCAATGCAAGGTGGTGCTGTGTTAAAATTTGCACTTTGAAGGATAGGAGAGAGGAAATGTAAAATGTAAAATAAAAATAAAAAATTAAAAAATATAACTATGAAATTTGCCTCTTAAAAAAATAAAAGATGGAAAGCGAAGTTTTATTTACCATTGTCAACAGGATTTGACAAACCCTGAAGAGGAAATGACTCTGGGACTAAGAGTTAGAACATTTTTTTTTCTCATCAGAATTCTTCTAAATAAATAAATCTCTGTATTTAAAAAAATGAGGTGGAATTGAGACTCACTGTTGGCTCATTCAAATGATGGTGTGTGATGTTCTTCAAATGATCTACAGAACAAAATACAGAAAAAAATATCAAAAATTTTAACCCAAGTCCATAAAAGTGCCACGTTAGTAAACTTAATCCACAGGACACACTGGACACTTGGAAGCCCATGGTCATATGTACCATTTCTGCAAGCATAAATAGAACAAAGAAAGTCTTGGGACAAGCTGTATTTTAAAAGATGAAGGCTGTGGGGGTGTTTAATAGGGAGATTGCTCAGAAAACTCAACATGTGCTCTGTACCTTATCAGCTACACATAAATAATGTGGCCTGTCTGCCAAATTAAGAATCTCATAATGGGTTGTTTGGGTGGTGTTATTGGTGAGAGACTTGGATTGGGCTGTGTTTCCCTGGAGGAAATGGGTAGATAACATTAGTGGATAAGAAAACTGCACACTGGTGACAACAACACAAAATTAAAAATGACAGAATAAGCATGAGATAGGAAAGCAGACAACAAAAGGATTTGAGAGTGACAAAAAGGATTCTCTTAATTAAATGTGATTATGCATCTGTTATTAAAGACAGGAAATCAGACTGGCATTGGAACACACTTTCTGACTTTTATAATTAATCAATGGGAGCCCACCCACCTCATTCATTTCTTTTAAAGTTTCAAATTCAGACATGAGTAGTTTCAGTCTAACAGCTATAGGAATTCAAGAATGTGTAAATTAAGGTTGTGGGGCCCATTACTAGACCTCTTCTAATAACAGCAGCCATGTGGAGTCTTACCAACCCTTGGTAGGTTCTCACACTAGATTTTTAAATGCTGTATCTTACACTTTGAAGTGACAGAGTCCTTGCAGGATAAAAATTCTAAATAGCTAGTTCCTTGATGCCAAAACACAGATCAATTTTAATACCCATAGGACCTTTGATATTTTGTCTTTATTACACTTTATTTTTATTAACACTTCCATAAAGTGTATTATGTTTAAAGCAGTAGTATAAATTAATAAATTAATAAATGCTATTAATATTGTGAATTATTAATTTCTCTTCACAGGATTGCCCAAAATTTATAATTCAGATATCCTGTCATTGTAGCCATTGTCAGATAATAAATTCAAGGAATAATTATTGAACAATTAGCCTACATGAGAGTTGGATATGTGGAAGAGTAAAAGAAGAAAGCATCCAGCGTTGTCCTTGTGCTGATGACCAAACACCTGAAAGAGAGTTTCAGGAGATATGTGCTCAAGAAAGGTATTTGGGGCAGAAAGAATTTGAACTGGGGTTTGAGGGTTTCTTTAATCTTTAAGAGCCATGGCTGGAAGAACTGAAAGAGCCACCCTAGTGCCTACTAAACCAAACAAAACAAAACTTAATGCTAAAAGTGAATTCAGAGCTGGGATATGCATCAATTAATTAAATCAAAGCACTTGGTATGTGAGCATGCACAAAGTTCTAAACTGAATTAGTAATCCATAACCTTACACCTCAAACCCCTAGAGGGATTAATAAATGTTGCCATCTACAAATATAAACCACTGTCTTTCAAAAGCTGACATGAGCAATACAGCATTATTCACTTACTTCCAGCACTCGGTGCATTCATTTACACTGACTGAATGAATACCAATTTTAGCATAATTTCATTGTTTTATTCAAATTAAGTAAAATAAAGCACTTGTGTTCTGCTACATTGCTCCTTGCAGGGTGGTTTTAGTTAATATAATAAAAGTATATTTAATGTAAGTGCCTTGCTTATAATTTATTTTTAAATTGCTAAATAATTATCTAGCATTTTGTACCATTCTGTACTTTATTAGATTGTTCCCCTATTACTGAAGATTGAAATTCTGACATTTCACTATAATAAACAAAATTAACATAAACATATTGCTATAGCTAAATGTTATGAAAATCCCTACTTATTTATTAGGATAGTTTCCTACATGTGAAATTGCTAACACAAAAATGCATGTTTTTAAGGATTTAAATATATATTGCTAAATTCCCTTCTCAAAATTTCTATCATTATATTTTTTTCCATCATGCTACAGCAAGAACTACTAGAGCATATCCCATTATCCACTACTTATACAGTTCCCTGAAAGACAGTCTGTCTATTGAACTCTCTTTTCCTCTGTGTATCTGAAAGCATTGTATTCCAAGATGAACTTAAAAGGGAAATTAATACAATGTGAATTATTCTCGCCTCATGGTATCTGCAAACAGGGTAGAAAGGCAGCTTTCCCTTTAAAATGGCTTCATTTTTTTTTTCACCAGTAACTACACCCACAAAGGAGAGACAGAGAGAATGAGGGATGTGGGGACAAAGGATGAAGTATGAGTAGCTCTTCAGTCTGCCGGAAAGAAGAGCACAGCAGAATTTCTCAGTTGGGATACCCAGGGAGTGTCTCAAGAACCTTTCTTTTTGCTCATGACAGAACATGAAGTTAAATTGTTGGGTCCAATTACAGTGAGTAAAAGTCAAAACAGCCTGCCTGCCTGCCTTTGATTTTCTTTAGGTGTTATAATGTCTGTTCTGCTGAAAGAGGACCAAGAACCACCCTTCAAAAGGGAATTTGGGATTCAGGAGCCTGTAGGAGTAATTTCTGTTAATGTACATTGAATTCCCTCGACCACCCACACACCTCAGTTATGTTCACTTGCGCCTATGTAAAATGAAAATACTGGCTAGAGAAAAGAAAGACAAGATGACTGGGGGAGGGAGGAGAGAAGGAGGGAGGGAGGGAGAGAGGGAGGGAGGGAGGGAGGGGGAATGGGAGGGAAGAAGAGTGGGAGGGAAGGAGAGAGGCTGTAAGAAAGTAAAGAAAGTGAAGTCCCTTATTTCTGTTAGACTCTGGATTAATCCTGTGTCAAGACTGTCTTTCCTCAAGTCTGAATCTGGTTTCCTTCAGAAGTGCCTGATCATCCTTGTTTGATGCTGCCTTGCTTACTAGAGCACCTGCTTAGAGGACAGATTTAGATCTGATTAGGGGGATTGCTCATTATCTGTTGGGAAGGGCTGTGCCAGGGAGACACTAAGAAGTCCAGGCAAGGATCTAAAGTCACTTTGCTTAAAACCAACTGAACATTTTAAAAACAAACGAACAAAAACCAACAAACACAAACAAACAAAAAACAAAGAAGCCCTGCCCCCTGGAGACCAGGTAGGAGCTGTCCAGGAGGCAGGGGCCCAGAAGCAAGTCCAGGTAAGAAAAGCCAACATAGGCAGAGCTCAGCACCTGCTGTAGGAGATCAAAAACTGCAGAGCAGCTACAGGATTTGTGGTTATTAAGACCATAGGAGGATGAAGAAATGAGAAAAGCTTCCTACGATCAACTACTATAGGCGAACATGAAATCATTTCGCCTCCCTGAAATACTAGTTACTAATCAACATGACCTAAATTACAAATTTCACCCACCCAAACTTTCTTCCATTGCAAGGGTGCTGAGGAGTGAGGCCTACCTACTGAGAAACTGGAAGCAAAACAATATAGAGAGGTCCCAAGGATAGTCGAGAGAACTTCTGGGAGCTCTTTTCTGGTTAACATCTTATATTCCAGTAGTACAGCTGTCAAAACAAGGGCAAAGATTTATTTACAGCTGATTTATTACAACTTTACTCAGATTTCCCATACTTTTTTCCTCCACATACTCTTCTTTTCTGGAGCTCATAGAAGATCCTGCCCTGCATTTGTCTGTTCTGCTGGAGTCTCAGGTTCCCTAGTCCTTGCTGGCCTTAGCGGTTTTGAAGAACACTGGTCAGGTTTTGCTGGCTTTCTGTTTGTATGCCCAAACATCTTTGAATTTTAAGTCTTCTGATATTTTTAATAAGATCAAGGAAAAATACTTTTGGTAAGTAAATTTTAGAAAGAGGAAGTGTTTCATTTTGTTTGTTGTTGATGCTTTTCTCAGAAATGCCACTTAGGAATTTAAAATGAAATTAATAAATTACCCCAAGGCTTTTGAAATGTTTCCCATAATTCTACCTCCTAATTAATTCTGCATCTTTTACCATGAAATGATTATTAGCAAGGCTGTCACGACTTTTTCCATCAAAAACATCTAGAAATTTGGAAATAGGATTGTTTTCTTCAACAGGGTTATCTGTCTTTCTGATGGAGAAACTTACCGATGCAGTAGTTCTGTCCATGTGAAAATCACCAGCCGTGGTGATTAAGCCTTACAATGAGCCCCTGTAAGGAAGGAAAGACATATTTTGGGTTTTAGATTTGTTTTCAGAGGCTCTGGTCTGTGGATGATGAGCTCTATTTCATTGAGCTTGAGCTCAGACAGACTGTCATAGTGGTAGGAACTTGGAGGCCGACCTGAAGCAGAAACCATGGATGAATGCTGTTTACTGACTTATCTAGACTACTTTTGCATTCCACAGAAGACTGCAGTGGGATTACCCGCCATCATCGTTAATCAAGAAAACACCCTGCAGACTTGATGGCAGGCCAATCTGAGGACAATTCCTCAACTGAGATTTCTTCTTCTTAGATATGGCCACATTTGTGTCTAGTCTACAAAAACCAAGCAGCACGTGAATTCCCAGGTTGTTACATTAATGGCTTCTGTTCCAATTCCCTTTGTGAAAGTGTCTCCTCCTGGTTCTTTAGGAGGATTCAATACCAGCCCTCTGGAAGACAGAGCACACATCCATGCCTCTCTTCTGCAGGGGTTTGTCACACATTTCTCTCTAAGGACAGGCTTCTGGTGACTGTCTCAGAGTGAAGTTCAGGAGATCAGGACAAAACTAGCCCTCCACCAATGCCAGTCTCACTTTCCTGAAGCATCTCCACATCCTCCCAGACTGAGATGCAGATGACAAGTTAGAGAAAATTGTCTCTTTTTGTTTCTTGCTGGTTTCAATATCACAAAAGAAAATGGAATATACATAATCATTTTCAAAAATAAACAAAGACCGAATTGTCTGAAAGAACAAATGAATAAATAAATAAATAAATAAATAAATAAATAAATAAATAAGGTTTTCCTCATTACCTCAAAGCATCCTAGGCTTTCTTCTCCAATTCACCAGACAAGTTCCAAAGGCTTTTGAACTAATATGCCAGGAATAGTCATAGTATGGATGCGATTCAAGGCACCCGTTTTACCTGTGCTTGTCTCTGCTGTGAGAACTACCTGAGAGGAACAATTTGTAAGGAGCAAAGCTTTACTCTGAGTGTGGTATTAGCCCATGGTCAGTGGTTCCATTGCACTGGGCCTGTAGCAGAAGGTCATGGTGGTGAGAATATTTGGTAGAAAATGCTGTTTCTTCAAGATCCAGGAGAGGGGGAAGGGGCAACAGAACAAGGTATATATTTCTAGGGAATGCACCCAGGATCCACTTCTTGAATCTAGGCTCCTCTACAAGTTCCTCAAGGTCTAGTGAATTCCCCAAAACCCATTAACTATTAATCAAGTCCCTAATACAAGAGCCTTTAGGGAATAGCACAAGAGAGTATTAACCATTACCCAGCTATAGGATTGCCACCTTGCTCATGCTATATTGTAAGGAAAAAAAAAAGGTTGGCTACTCATTTTCACAATTTCTCCTAATAATCCAATGCTGCATTGGATGAAACAAGAAAGCAAGTTCCCTGGATTTTAAGAGAAAAACATTTATTCCTTGTTACAGAAAGACAGACAGCGGGAAATACTGCTTATTCCTCCATTTTTCTGCTGTGAATCTGCAAAAAAAGAACATGTCACAGATGATATCTCAGTCACTAGGCAACAGGTCCAAGGATAAGAGCTAAAACACTAAAATGAGGGAAACAAGGCAAGAGAGACAGAGCAAGGCTTCCAAAAAAACACCCAGCCAGATAATCTCCCCTGAATTAAGTGAACTCTTCTGTTCTTAGTGTTTATCAGATTAGCAGCCCAAAGAGCTGAAGAATCTGGCTTTTCTCCTGACTCTGCAGGGATTCATGAAGGGAACAACACACATATTTTGTTTTACCTAGAATTTTTAAAATTGTAGTTAACCATTTTACAATCACTTATTTTACAAAGGGAAAGTTCCTTATTTATTTTTAAAATTGGCAAAATCTCAGGCACATCTGACCATGGTTTTATCTGACAGCAATTACCTGGAAATCAGTGGTGACTGCCACTTCTGGGTCAATCTGTGCTTTCTCTGATCTTTGATTAACAAATTCCTTATTTGGTCTGTTTGATAAATGTGTATCCTGGCTGGGGGCATTCATTTAGGGGGAGGAGGCAACCCTTAGCATTAAGTTACAGACTGATATCCTTAGATGCTCTCAGAATACTTTGTTAACATTTACAACTTTGCATAGAAAAAACGTCTAAAATTTTGGAGAATATACACCTCAAGAACCATAGGAACATGGCTTTGCAATTTTCAATGCCTTTGTGAAAGCTAAATCCTTCCCTTCTCCTCTCCTCTTCTGCCTTCCTTGGAAGCTCTTAGGGGAAATTAAATTGATTAAAATTGCCCGTATGCCAACTCAAGTTGGGGAAAGTTTATATGCCTCAACACCTCACAAGGAACTATGGGCATCTAATGAAAGATGAATACAGGAGAAACAGTCTTTCACAAAGAAGAATACATCAATTGGTTAACTAATTTCAAACGGTCTGAAAACATTCACACAAGTGGTATTATACAGACTGAAAGGCCTATATTTAGGAATATACATGCATTGAAATACATACTATAGGCATTTAATGAAACAAGAGGCCATGAATTATGAAAGGGAAAGGACAGGTATAAGTTAGGATTTAGAGGGAGGAATAGAAGGGAGAAATGCTATAATTATAATCTCAAAAAAATTTTTTAAATGGAAAAAATTACAGCACAACAACAAAAAACTAAATTAGCTGCCCAATGAATATTTTCTTGATGTTTTACACAGTCATTTGCTACTGGAGCCTCTCTTTTGGTCAGTGAGAAAATAATAAAAACCATTCATAAATCCATTTTCCTCTGTACAAGCTAATCTATCTTCTCTAGACTTACCATTTTGAATGAAACCTCACAGACTTCCATTTATCTCAGATCCTCTGCAAGAGCAATTTGCTCTTGCCCACTGGAGCCATCTTCCCAGCCCCTGAAGCTCTAAAGCTTCATTCATAGAGGTCAGAAGGAAGTGTTGTAGGAAATATAGCAGCAAAGATAGCAAATGGAGCAAGCCAAAGACAGCACTTGTGTTAGCTTGCCAGCGCGTGTCAAGCACCTGAGATGGGGGAAATAACTTATAATGAGCAATGGATCAATTTGATTAGTTATTTCAGCTCTGTATTTTTAGACTGTGAGACAGACAGACAGACAGACAGACAGAGGGGGGGGAAGAGATTATTTCCTTGAGCACGTGGCATACAAGTACAGTACCTCATAACAGGAATATTTGACAGAGGAAATTGCTCTTCTCATGGCAGCTAATAAGGAATAAAAGAAGCAGCCAGAGTTCCAATGTCAAGGGCACCCACATGACCTCATTTTCTTCCACTAGGCCTCACTCTTAAGGTTTTCCTATATTGCAACAGCACCATGGGCTAGAGACTAAATAAACAACCAGAGTCAAAGCAAGCACCCTACAGGTGCTGGAACCTGAGTTAAGGTACTGGCGTCCCCTTGGTTATAGCATCATCCGACAGTTGGCTATATAAGGCTGATTGTCACATGGCACAGGTCTCTATTTCACCTGAACTTCAGACAAGATTTTAATTTCTTTAAACCATCTAATCTAATGTTTAGTGCATAGTGAGAGATAAGTGTAGCTACGGTTTGTACTTTCATGATAATTAGCCTCTGTAATGTAATTTTCCTTTCCTGATTCCAATAACAACTCCTAAGGAACTGGTGGATTATAGCTTTGGTCTCTTTTATTTCTATCTCAAATATCATCATTCAGTGTTTAATAAACGCATTTTAGTTTGTAGTTTATTTAAAATATTATTTCCCCTCTATTACAAATGCTCCTCACAATAGTTCCATCTTTCATCACAGTTGGCCTGCAAAGGCTCATTTGTTTCCATAAAAACAACGTAGATGTTTGGGAAGAACATAAAATCTCTACTATTATAGTTAGTACAAAAATCTTAGTGATAAATATAGAAAACCAGTACATGCTCAATTTTATGGTAAAACTACTCAGGTCAAATCAAATGGGAATAAACATTTAATTATCTACATCTTCATAAATATATATGGCTATATGAAGTGACTCAATCTCTCTCTACATATTTTAACTATGCAAATAAACCCTGTTATAAAATAGACATACTAATAACACATATAATAAATGTTAATAATTCAGTTATTTTAACTTCTTAATACTTAACAGTAATTTGGAAAACATAATCAGGAGGAATAGTTTCAGGAAATATGGCTGGCAAAGGTTGAATTCATACACTGCTTTTCTTTAGAAAACTTGTTTTCTATTTCATTGGACCTTCCTGCTTTCCTAATGCAGAGGTTCCTGTTGCCTGTCTCTTGTCTTGACTGTTGCATTTGCTATATTGGCTATTGTCAATGATAATGATCATAACAAAGACAACAAAGAGAATAATTTCCTTTTGTTCTTAGGTTTCTAAAAGATGTCCACAGGAAGAAAGCAGTACTTTGAAAACAAATTCCCACAATTAATCACACTTAAATCACACACACACACACACACTCACACACACACACACACACACACACACACACACACACACACGCAATTAAGTTAAAATATTCTTTATTAAAGAGTTAGTCTGTGAAATGTGAACATAGGTGCCATTAATAAACATTGTACATAGGTAAAACTTTACCCTCCAATTTGTTTTTATGTTATGTTCTGTCAGCCCAACATCAGGACTTGCTAATATACATAAATATGGATGTCAGTAATTAGATAATATAATGTAATCACAGGAATTTTTCTTTCTTTGCCAAGAATGTGGCTATGAATCTTCAGACTAAAGTAGCATGTGACTCCTGGAACATATATATATATATATATATATATATATATATATATATGTGTGTGTGTGTGTGTGTGTGTGTGTGTGTGTGTGTGTGTATGTATGTATGTATATATATATATATATATGCAACTTTATACTGAAATTAATTCTGCCAAAATTAAATGGCAAAGAGAAAACTTTTGAAAGAAATATTGGCAGATTATCTTCTATAAAAATAGGAACTAGAATGATGGAAAACCTTTTCTAATTCATAGAGGACACACATTCATGTAACTGTACCTCAGTGTTCTCAGAAACAATATATGTCAATTCATAATTCTGTGCCAAATAAATCATCATTCCAGTGTGTGCAAAATTAACAAATTTGCATCTCAACAAAAAGAAATTGAATTTACTTGACCTACATCGGGCTTATATAACTTTCATGAAGGAGGTACTTTAGGAAAATAAAACCAGTTGGTCATGGTAGCTCATTCCTAGTCCTCAGGAGACTCAAGTGGAATGACAAGGAGTTTGAGGACAGCCTGGGCTACCTAGTTAGTTAGAGTCCAGCCTGAGCAACCAAGGTAAGACCTTGTCTCAAATATTGAACAACAAAAAAAAGGAAATTTTAAAAAATTGGTGACCGTGCAATAAACATAAGTACTAATGATACAAAATACAAGAACTGTTACTAACATAAGTGCAAGAGAAGAAAAGTGGGAGATTAGTGAGTGTTAAAGCACAATCAGATTTTTTTCTACAACCCTTCTCTCCATCTTCCGAAAAAAAAAAAAAAAACCTGCAGACTTAATAAGCCAAGTATGAACATTAAAACTATAAAATGCAAAAGGTAAAAATGTATAATTGATAGATAAATTAAATGAATATGTAATTGGCCCAATCCCTCAATTGGTCCAACAGAAGGAAATGTGTGAAGAGACCTAAGGGAAAGGCACAGCTGACAGTGGAAGTAACAGTACCAGTTTTCACAATAGGCATAATAAATTTGTTAGTTAAAGGAAGATTTTCATGCTAAACATGAACCTGTAATTCTAGCATTGTGGGGGTGGAACAGAAGAATCTCAAGTTCAAAGCCAACCTGGACTATTTAACAAAGCCCTGTTTTATTAATTTAAGAAAATGAAATAAAAGGGTATTTATTCTCAGATGAGAAGAGGAGAAAGAACCTCAATTTACATATATTAAAAACTAAGAGCAGTCTAAATAATTTTTAAAAACTAAGAATAATCACAATGTATAAATTCTCCAAATTTATAAATTCACTCAACCTCCATGTAATTAAATGAATTTATACATTTGAAAGAAAATAAAGAACATTTTGGTTCAAAAATAATACTGAGTAACAAAGCAAATTTTAGTTGTAATAACCACTTTCAGCCTATTAATATACACCTTATGCATTCTATTATATATAGCTACTCATATCCAATAATACTGTAACCATCAAAATTAACTATACCACCTACTTATTGGCATGTAAGAACACCTGCCTAGAATCTGGTGTTTGTCTCCAGTGCAATACATTGATTCTTTTGTATTACATCCAGGAATTATAGAGCTTAAAACTCCTTTATTTGTTAGTCAGATTTCACACTTAGTAAAGAGCTAGATCATAGTAGATCTATTTGTTGGAAGAAATAAACAAATTAATGTTTAGCTGAGCATTCTAATGGTATCTCATGAGTTATTGATGACTTATGGTACCAATTACCTTATGCAAGAACTGAATGAATACTAGATGTGGTGACATCACATAGTATAGCCATGAATGCTTATGCTTTCTTGGCTATTTTTTTTTTGTGCATGTAAACACACCAATACAGTTTCAGAAATGGATAGGAGTGGTGAAAGTGGCCATTTAGTCAGCTACGCAAAATAATTTAGGTTGTAATGTGGGAAGTAGTAAGTGAAAGAAATTGTTTTGCCCTTTATTTTACATCATGGGTTATACAGCATTTTTGATTCAGCCTGAGATCAACATCAAAAATATCAAATGAACACTTCACAATAGCTCTATTTAGCATTATTTTTATTTAAAATGTATTTTTGTGTATTAGTTTGTCTTCATGTACATTTGTGCACCAGTTGCATGTTAGCAGAGGCCAGGAATGTTTATCAGGTCCCCAAGAAGTGGAGTTACAAGTGACTGTGAGCCATCATGTGGGTGCCCGGAATTGGGCCTAGGTCCTCTGAAAGAGCAACTAGTGCCCTTACCCAGCCATTCAGTTTTCTCTTATTTTCAAAGCCTTTTAATTTTCTTATTTTAAAAATAATTGGATATAGTTATGATATGGAAAAACAATTAATGTTATTTGATTTAAAACACTTTGAAAATTAATATCAGAGGTCAGAAAAAAATGCAGTCATTTGTCAAAGTCAAAACACCATTGAGTACTGAAAATATGGCTTGAACTCAGATCTCATTATTCAAATATTCTCCTTCTTTTCATTACATTCCTGTCTCTTTCCCATACTAAAAACAAGTAATCAAGGATTGAGAATATTATATTACCCAGGTAATTCCCTGGAAAACCTTGACAAATAACACAAAGTTTATAGACACTATAACACATTAGACCTCTGCATCCAGGACCCTTTCATGTTCTGTTATCATCCATTCTGGAGATGAATTCTCCTATGTATTCCTTGAGCTACACTCCCTATAGTAACTTTAATGAAGTGCCTATATCTTCCTGGGTTTTTTTTATAAAACTATGAATAATTTAAAATGAGAAATATTTTGCCCTTGACCTTTATATCACCAATGTTTAGCTCAATGCTTGTCTTACCCTATAGCACAAAGCCTGGGTGATATTCAGTGAGTTTCAAATGAACAAATAAATGGAAAGACCAAAAGCAATGTCACAACTACAGCCCTGTCCTTTAAGATAAATACAAGGCAGAAAATTGATTTTTCTTATAATTTAGCCTTTAAAAGGCCATCAGGTTTTGCCTGATTTTTTTTCACCCTCAGGAGATTCATAGTTTCTTTTGCCCAAAGATTTTGTTAAGATGAGCACAAGAAAAGCTGGCTGTATCTCAGTGGTGAGGCACTAGCATAGCATGTGTAAGGTCCTGGGTTCAAAACCCAGTACAACAGGAACTAAACAATTGTGATAATATCCACTAGGTTTTTAGAGTATCAAAACTAAGATGAGTTATTTTGAATTTGTTCAAAGAAGCATAAAGCATATTTCTCAAGGTTTTGTTTTTATGTTTTAAAAAATATAGTATCTTTCTTCTGAATCGAAAAAAAATAGCATCAATAACTGGAGCCACTCAGTTATTCTCAAGACCGTACTAACACATTTCCTTCATTTTCTTCATTTTCTTGCAGTTTTAAGTCATCATTATGCAATGCAACTGAGAAGAACTGTTTCCAGTAATTGAGAAGAGGCTCTTCCCTTTAATTTTCTGTTACAAACTGAAGTTTTTGCCAATGTGTTAGTAATTATTTTCTCATTCTATGTGTTAGGGAAACAAAAACATAAAGCTAAAAACACTTTTTGTAAAACTCAAGGCTCAAGATCACCTCAGTGTTCACAATTGCACACGGAACCTGGAGCAGATTCTATGTTATGTAAGGTGGCCGTGACATGGACTCTTTCCTAGTGGAGGTGTTCATTCCTAACCTGAACATTCTGGCCCTGACATGGCCACTTATTCTTTGTGAGGTTCCACTCACAACCTACGTGACCTCCCCATGGCTACACACAGCCTTTGATGGTTCAATCTCTCCTTCTCCATGGCCACGGAGAACCCATGAACTTCCACTTCTGCCCTCCTAACTAGTGTTTATACTAGTGTATAAACACTAGTAGAGTCCTGTTAAAATCTGGTGATAATTTTAAACATCAACAAAGACAGGTTATAAAAAATGCATTACTATTTGGCTTACTAGTTTGGTGCACCACCTTTCTTACATTGCACTTCTTCCTCTCACCTGTCAAGATTTTTATTGATGGAATTCTCTATATTTTGTTAAGAACAAGTTAAACAGTTTCTCGATAGAAAGTAACATTCTTCATTACAGATGTTGACCTATGAAATTACTACTACTAAAAAAAAAAAAAAAAAAAAAAAAAAAAGATGTTGTGACCAGAGACTCTAAGGGTCCTGGAACTGGAACTGGAACTCTGCACTTGATATAGCTTTATGCACAGAGCCTTTGAAAAAACAAAAGAACAAACAAGAATAAGTATAAATAAGTTATGTAAGGTCAGTCTAATTCTCTAAACACGTGTGAGTTCCTTTATTACATACTAGAACTAACCTTTTGTAGCCCTACAATTCTGGGTAATTCAATTCTAGAACAACATTTATGGATTCTTTGAAAAACAAGGAACCAAAATCCATCCTAAAGCATGTATTATTAAAAGATCTCATTTTCTGAAAGGCAGCATGGTATTCATTGGATAAAGTACAAATCTCAAAAGAACTCAGCATGCTAACTTAGATATTGCTGTTTAACTCGATGTGTATCCTTGAACAGGTCACTTGAGTAATTTTAACCTTGGCTTCCTAATACGAGAAAGAATTGCAACAAGCCACTCTATGATCCTTTGCAACATAAATTTCAATTGACTCTTTGCATTTTTTTCTTAAAACCATACCTTATTTCATGTACAGTAATTAAATTTGAATAGTACACAATACTTTAATAAAATGATTTGATGTAGTTTTAAACAGAAAAGGAGAAAATTTCAAGTTACAAACTCTTGCCTCCAGAACAAAGTAATTAAAAGCTCACAGGACTGGATAGATGCTCAGTGGTTAGGAGCCTTGGCTGCTCTCCTAGAGGACCGAGGTTGGATTCCCAGCATCAATAAAGTACCTTACAACCATCTGTAACTATGGTTCCCTGGGATCCAATGCCCTCTTCTGGCTTCCATGTGTTTCAGATGCAAGTGGTACAGATACATGTGTTCAGGCTAAAACACATGTATTTGTATATGTACCTAAATGTATATGTACCTAAATCTTAAGTATCACTGTATCTAATTAGGTCAATGCAACAAATGTATTTATTTTAAAACACCAATCTACTTTCAAGAGTCAGAAAACAAGAAGTGTATACATTACGAAGGAACTTCCTTTCTTTTTCTTTAATTGAAAATAGATGTTTTTCATGCAGTCTATTCTGATCGTGATTTCCCCTCTCCCAACTCCTCCAAGATTCTCCCCACCTTCCCTCCCATTGGAATCAACATCCTATCTGTCTATCCTTGGGAAACAAATGGACTTCTAAAGAAAAATAATAAATTGAATAAGCAGACAAACCAGAAATGGGAAATACAAAAACAAAAACAATGAAAAAAGAAGCATAAAAAAAGCCCAAGATACACATGTAGATGCAGACACACTCTCGAGTGCACAGCAATTCTCTAAAAGCACAAAACTGGAAGCTACCATGTTTACACAAAGGTCGTGTAAGATTTGTGTGTTTTTTTTAATACCTTGTCAAAACCTTATAGACCAATAACCTCCCAACACGCCACTGCATTTGTTCTGTATTGGCCATCTACTTCTAGATGTGGGGCCTGGCCCAAAGAGTGGTTTGTATCCCCAATGAGAGTCCATTGGAGAAAACCAATTTTTCATTTATGCATGGTTATCAGTGGGAGTAGCTCCTGGGATAGGAAAAGTGGCTTGTGTCTTCTCTTCCTAGTGATGAGATCCCATGTGGTGCAGATCCATCCTGGCCCTATGCATGCTGCCACTGTCTCTGTGAGTTCCTCAATCCTGCTGCATTTAGAAAGTCTTGCTTCCTTACTGTCCTACATGACCTCTGACTCTTAAAATCTTTCTTCTGCCTTTTTTGAAGGGTTCACTGAGTCCTAAGGGGAGGTATTTGATGGAAAAGTTCTATTAAGGACTGAGTGATCCAAGGTATCTTACTCTCTACATATTGTTAAGCTGTGGGTCTCTGTTTAGTCTCATCTGCTGCAGGAGGTAGCTATTCTGATGATGGCTGAGCAAAATCTTGTCTACAAGTATAGCAGAATGTAGTTAAAATTCATTTTAGAACTATGTTCCCTTAGAAAAACAGTAGCATTTGCTTTTCTATGAGGTTCTTTGTGATACAGATAGGTCTGGTTTCTGGTTTGAGGTCCATCTCAAAGTGCTGGTCTCAAATCCACCCAAATATTAGTTGGTTACTCCCACAGATTTGTGTCATTATTTCAGTAGTGCATCTTACAAACAGGTCATCATTGAAAATGGAATAGTTTGTAGCTGGATTGGTGTTTCTTTTCTGCTTTGATGGTGTTCAGAGTGTCTTCCAGTACCCTGAACATTGGTCTACAAGGAGTGAAGGTTCTAGGTAGGCACCAGCTGTACTTCTCCATATTCAATGAATTTTGTTGAGTGCTGTCTTGTAATGGAGTCTCACTGTTAGTTTGTGGAGAGTGACCAACAGTGTTGGAAATAGTCCCAGTTGTTTGGCCAACAGCTCAGTTAGATGTAAACCACTCCTGGAAGTAGAAACTTTATTTGGTGACAAGAGGTGTCCATCTGGGACTCTGTCCACCTCCCTCCCTGTTATTTGGTGATTTCATTTAGATCATATCCATACAGTATATATTTTAAGATGCTTCTACTGTGTTAGTTTTACATACTACTTGCAAATGACCCTTAATTTTTGCTGTCTCTTCCTGTACTCCTCCCTTTACCCCCTCTTCCATCACTCTCCCCATTTGATCTTTCTATCCTTACCCCCTCCCTGATAGGAGATGTTATTCTGTATGTATGTTTCTCATACTGGTGAATAAAGACCTGTGGCCAATGAGATAGCAAGATAGGCGGGGCTAGGAGACAAGGAGGAAAGAGAAAGTAGTAGGGAGGAGTCGACATGTAGCCCAGGGAGGAAGGAGGACGCCAGCCACGGCTCCCCGATAAGACGACCACGTGGAAATACTTAGATAAGTAGAAATGGGTTAATAATTAAGACAGAGCTAGCCCATAAACAATAATGGTAACTGGCCAACAGGATTGTATCAAATACAGAGTCTCTGAGTGTTATTTGGGGCACACGTGGTTGTGGGACCATGGCGGCAGAACCAGCGGCAGCCGGCAGGGAAACCTGCCGTAACACCTCCCATCCATTTTCCATTGCTATCTATTATTTCCCCTCCCTAGGGAGATCCAACCTTCCCTTTCTATTCCCTTACCCTATACCTAACCTGTGTAGTTATATTCAGATTATAGCTTGCTTATTGAAATTTAAGAACTATCTCCCACATATAAGTGAACACATACTATATTTGTTTTCTGGGATCTAGTTTACATCACTCTGGATGATTTGGTTTTTAAGCTCCATCTATTTACCTATGAATTTCATGATTCTTTTAAATTGAGTAACTATTGTGTAAATGCACTACACTTTATTCATTCATCTGTTGATAGACATTTAGGCTGTTTCCAATGTCTGGATATTCTGAAAGAGTAGCAGTAAACATGGCTGAGTAAGTGCCTCTGTAGTAGAATGGAGTATCCTTTGGGTACATGCCCAAGAATGTCATAGCTGGATTTTTTTTTGAGGAACCATGCTAATTTCCATTGTGGATGCTTAAATTTGCACTCTCACCAGCAATGGGGGAGTGTTATCATTACTATCCATGCTTTCTTCCTAGATTTCTCCTCCTATTTATTCTCTCTGCCTGCCAGCCCTGCCCATCCTTTTTCCTGCCTAAATATTGGTCACTCAGCTCTTTATTAGACAAATCAAATGTTTTAGACAAGCAAAGTAACACAGCTTCAGAGTTAAACAAATGTAATATAAAAGAATACAACACATCTTTGCATCATTTAACAAATGTTCCACAGCATAAACAACTGTAACACATCTTCAACTAATATTCCACAATATACAGGGGAAACTTTGTTTAAATTTAGAGACTCCCCAGTAATAGCTGCAACTTGAACCTTAAGACTTACCTTGTGGTACACCCCAGAAGATGTACGATTAGAAGGCATATATAAAGTCACAACAGCCAATAAATATTTTTAATCTTTCACTTGTGTAAATTCTTTTAGTAAATTTTGATCTCCATTTTGGTCAAATCACAAACCATTTTCTCCTGTTGTATGAACAGATTTGGTGTTGGTGGCAGTGGTTTCCTTCGCTCTCCTTTGGTTTGGGGTTTGTGCAAATACTAGAAAGGAGGAGTTCTCTCTGCCCTGTCATGTCTATAATTCTTGTCCTCCACAGAGTTCTGAAACAGTATCAAAAGGGTTAGGGATTCTGTCATGTTCAGTGTTGGTCTACTAAATTCAAGAATCCAAGGATAGAGTTTTGTTTAATCACTCTTAGTAGTTGGGTTGATAAACTGCAAAACTCACCTGAATCCAAAGTCTCAGTCAACTCTTTTCTCTTATTAGGGTGGTATCTTCTGGAATATTAGGATTCATGTTCACTTTTCATAAGAGTCTGTGTATGGGCTATGTGTAAGTTTTTCCCACAGATCTTAAGGATCAGGGTGTCTGTAGTAATGGGAAGGACTATGTTAAAGTGTACGGGGTTGCATTAAGTTCTGCAGTTTCAAATCTGGACTTTACATTTTATTCATTCACAACATAGTGATAGTCTCCCTAAAGTGAGAAGATAAATTAATGGGTCCATCCATGTAAGAGTGTCAGTGCCTGCTCGAATGTGCAGCCAACAGTAACAAAGTAAGAGCAGTTCTGTGAGCCCAGGATAAACTATGGCTTCCTAAAATACTTTAAAACACCTAAAATACTTGGGTAGATCTGTCAAAACCCAAGACCCAGGACCAATTTTAAAGAAGACTTCAAATCCCATACTTCTGTTCCTAGATGCCCACTACCATTATTTCCAATATAATCAAATTTCTAACAGGCTTGGCAAGGCTCAGAAAATGTATCCTAGCCCAACATAACTCAAACTGCAAGCTTACCAGCAGGCAGCAATACAAGCTAAACACACACTACAGGAGGTCAGATCCCAATACCCTGGCTCTCCAGCAAGTGGTAGAGCCAGTTAGCAGCCAAAAACAAAGGGAACTCCCAAGTCTTCTCATGCTAGCTGTTTAATGGTTGCCTTACAGAGGGTGGATGAACCCCTGACATAAACACACCTAAAGCTGGTTCAGGCATCAAAACTGATGCTACACATACCCAGCAAAAGAATGAGAAAGAGAAAAGTAATGATTCAGAGAGACTTTCTGGGGAGAACATTGCAGACTTCAAAACTAGCTTGAGGAAACAAGCTACAAATAGCTTTGGTTTTCAATGTAGTCCCCGAAAGTGGGGCCTAGTTAAAGAATTTTGCACCCAGGCTTCTGTTTACTTTGCTTGTACTCCTCTGCCAGCACCAAGGGAAGGAAAACTCCAGAGTCCTGCTATCTTGTCCAGAGGCTGACTAAGGAAAATTGAAAGGGATAGAAATGGCAGGGCCTCAGTGATTCCAATCATCAAACACCAAAGTAGAGCCAGTCCATGATCACAGTGTTTCTTCTCTTCTTCCATCATTGTTAGACTTTTTTCTCTCGGTACACATAAAGTAAATGAAAAATGGGACCCATCATCTAGTTTTCTTTCCTATAGAAAAATTCTGTTAGCAAGTGAATTACCTGACTCCTAAAAAAATTTGCATTAAATTATGGATCACTTTTAGAGTGAGGTTTCTGACAATTTAAATTTTCACAATCACAATTATCTGGGTTTTTATGGTTCTATTTCCACTAAAAACGGATTATTCTATTGAGAGCACTTATATTTTTGAAAAACAACATAAATATTCCTTTATAACACATCCCTATTTTGTAAAAATTTTTTTATGTGTGTGGGTGGAAGTACTTCAAGTTCAGAACACCAAGTTAATCATAGTCCACATTTCATCCTGTACCACAATTGTTGACTCATTCCTCTAATTCTGCTAATTTAGTCAATCCATCATTTCCTCCTTTCCCATCTCATAATAAAATAGTCTAATATGATTGGTATATAGCTTTTAAATGGAGATATTATTGAGAGCTCTTTATACATGCATATAGTGATATTATACCATATACACAATTCTGAGCCTTAATTTTTTAAAGACATAGTCACATTTCTAGATACATACAATTTGTTATATATGCTGGCTAATAGTCTATTATCTTCACCCATATTATTTTGTCCATTCCCCTAGTGATAAACAGGTACCAGGCTTTAACATGAGTAAAAATATGATGAAGATATCAACACATATGCCCTTCCTGGGCACATGTCAAGGTTAGCATGCTCATGTTTAACTAAATTCCAGATTTCTTTCTGCAAAGTCCATACCAGTTTGCAATCCCTCAGGCTTCTCAGGAAAAAAGTTAGTCTTTTAAAAGCTGTTGTTATTGTTAAATAACAAACACATATAACTACTTCAGAAAAATACAAGTAAAAACTAGTGGGACGTGCCTAAAACTCTTTGTTCAATCATTATCACATATTTAGTAACCATTTATCACATGTAAGATCACAGATATTAATGGGGGAAGCAGCCAGACATAGCTTCTTTCTTGTTGTAATTTTGAGTTGAGTAGAACAGACACATACAAAACTAGTAGAAGACCAGTAGATGATGTACTTAATTCTACCTGTGTGGAGTCAGATAAATCTAGCTAGAAGGATTAGAAGGTTAATTTTACAGGACAAAGAGGGAAAGGATGCAAGGAAGAGGAAACTGAAAAAAAAAAAAAAAACCAGGCTTATGTTGTTGCTTTTAGGTGCAACATGTACATAATTACAGTCACAGAAGTAGATATCATAGAAAATCACTTCATCATTTCTTATATAATTAAGTAAACCTAAAAGCTGACAGTATTAGATAAATAAATAACTAGTATGATGTTATAAGTAAGGTTTTTCCCTGCCAGTCTGGTCCCACCACCTTGCCAGCCCCAAAAAACACATGGAGACTCTGTATTAGATATAATTCTGTTGGTCAGTTACTAGTTTCTTATCAGCTAGCTCTGTCTTAAATATTATTAACCCCTTTTTATTAATCTAAGTACTGCCATGTGGTCTCATTTTACTGGAGAGGGACTGGCATTCTGCTCTCTCTAGTCTCTCCATGCTGAGTCCTCCTTACTACTTCCTCTCCCCTCCTTCTCTCCTAGTCCCACCTTTCTTGCTTTCCTATTGGCCAACAGTGCTTTATTCATTAACTAATAAGAGAAACATATTTACAGAATGATATCTCCCATCAGTATGAAGGCTAGAGAGATGGCTTAGCAGGTAATGACACCTGCTGCCAGGGCTGGCAACTTGAATTTGATCTCTGGGACCCATATGAAATTTTGTCTTCTGACATCATGAAATGTAAAATGTAAATGTAATCATGAAATGTAAAAAATCATTTCATGTAAATCATGAAATGTAAAAAAAACTATGATAGAAATTAACATATATATTTACATAATATCTGAGAATTGGGGCATAAAAATTGGTAACATCAACAAAATGATAATATTTGTATAAATCATCATGGAGGAATCCATGTTTGAGACAGGCACTAAGAGATATGAGGGAAATTTCCATGAAAAATATTGGTATATAACAGGCTATTAAACTATCCTGTTCATTAAAATCTTCAAGGACCCAGTTGGCAGTTGGATTTCAAAGAGTCAAATGTAAAATCGAGGCAGACTCAAGTCTCATGCAATAGCCAAATTTATTCAGAATAACGGACAATTGATGCTCTGAGGGTTAAGAAAGTTCACCCAACTAAAATTGGTGTTCAAGCTGTATACAATCACAAGGACAAGCTGCACATGGCAAAATCTTGTTTTTCCATAGAGGCATATAAACAAGTAACAATAGCCAGTTATAGTGAATAATCTGAAGTCAACTCACTCCTGTCTGCTACTCTTGGGAGGAGCACAAAAGCACATCCAAGAACAATTCCCAGTTTTCTCAGAATCACTGAGTTTCACTTGCACCACTTCATTCTCAGACCATGTTCTCACAGGGGTTAAAGCTACATTATAAGATATAATAGAGAGCAGAGGTTGGTATATTAAGAGACAACAGATAAAAGATGGATAGTCTCATGCTTGATGCTGAGGATTTGAACAGGAACAAATTTATGCTGTAGGTAGATCTCTGCTATAGATGCAGAGTATCAATGAAGAAATAAAAACAAGGCCAGTAAAGAGTTGTAAGTTCAGAACCTTCAAGGAAGGAGTACCCCTGAGCATAACTAAAGTACTTAATAAGTTTTTCCAAATTCATGGAAACTCTAGCCATGGCTTTAAATGGAACAGTAGATGATACATTTTTTTAATTATTAGAAATTATAAAATAGAATTAAATTATTCTCCTGAGAAAAGTGTAGGTAGGAAAGAACATGTCTTCAGTGAGTTTCTATTAAGATTATGAAATACTATGATAAAAAAATTTTGAAGAGGAAAGGACTTATTTCATCATACATGTCCCAATCACAGATTATCATCAAAGGTAGTCGGGGCATGCATGCCCCAAGAGGATGAAGCATAGGGAAGGCCAAAGAGTAATGTGCCTTACTAGATTGCTCCCTCATGGCTTTCTCAGCCTTCTTTCTTACACAGCACAGCATGACTACCCTGTGGTGGCCCCACTCACAATGGCCTGGGCTTTCCCTCACTACTTACTAGCTAAGAAAATGTTCTATAGACTTTCCTATAAACCAACCTCATGAAGGCATTTTTTAATCAACAGTCATTCTTCCCAAATGATTCTAGCTTGTTGTATCAAGTTTAAATGATATTAACCAGAATAGATAATACAATTATCACTTTAAGCTTTCATTGTTACTATAAACTCTGTCCAATCTAACCACATTAACTCAGTTTGTACTATATACATTTAAATTTCCTTATATGTAGTTTTGAAAATATTGCTTTTTCAAATGTTTCACCACACTAATTGGATGAACATTTTCTAGAGAAGTTCACAATGTCCATATATTAGATTAAAAAACAATAAATAATATGTACATCAATCTATCCAGATAAGTTTGTTTTGTGTCTCTAATCACCTCATTGAGAGTAATGGACTGAGGTCACATTTAACAGTGATGTATTAAGATCAACATTTCAAACAACTAATCTAGAGGAAACCAATACTCAAAATAAGCTGTATTTTGAAACAAAATACCATCAGATGACCATTTGAATGTTGAACTTTATTTGTGAGACTATGAGAATTTATGGGCCAGCAACTCCTATAGCCTGACATTGGGCTTTTTATTTGTTACCCTGATGTGTCTAATAGCAACATTGTTGTGCTGTTACAGTGTTAATCCAAGCTAAATGTTCTTATGTATGTTATGTATTTTTACATATATGTATGTGATTTGTGTATTGTGTATATGTATTTGTTTATGTGTATGTATATGCATATGTGTACCTTGGGAAGCTTTTGCCATAGTAATTGTTCATGAATTTTTCAGAAGACTTTGTTGTTGCATATCCCTCTCTGTCTTTCCTCCTCTGCCCTAGTCTTCCACCTCATACAACATTTAACCCTTCCTTTTTCACTGTTCCCATTCCTATTTTGTAATGGTTTCTCACTAATCTTCCTCAAAATGTTATCAGTCCCATAACCCCTTAGTAATTTTTAATTAATAAGTGTTTTTTTAAATTTCTTAATTCTTTGCTAGCATTGCCTGCTGTTCCTGTTTCACTTGGTTACCCCTTCAGAATTTGACAATAAAACATTATTGCTGATGACCTCACGCACTTGCGTCAGAGAGTAGGAATATCAAGTTGGTGGTAACTTGGAAGCTCCACCTGTACTTGCTAGCTTTTGTGGTGCTGGAAGGTACTATGCATGTTACTAGAGGAGAAAAATAAGTAGTCATCATTCTTACCCAACTGTGAACTCTGTGAGCTGCAATAATGACTTGCTTAGCAAGATATGCCCATAGTACACTACTGGAATGAAGATTTTATAAATAACCAATCAATTACCTTCTTACTGGATATGAAGTCTACTTTGTAAAATAGAACCCATACCTGGTATAGTTACCAAAGTCAAGAATGTATGGCTAAACAGGTATCTTAGTTGGAGTTCCTATTGCTGTGATAAAACATGACCAAAAGAAAATTGGAAGGAAAGGTTTTATTTCATCTTACAGCTGGTTGTCCATCATCTAGGGAAATCATGGAAAGAACCAAGAGGCAAGAACCAGAGCAGAGATCTTGAAAGATTGTTGCTTATTGACTTACTCAGCCTGATTTTTTTTATGGTAGCCAGGAGTTGTCACTGACCACAGCGAGGTTGAACTGCCTATGTCAATCTTCTATCACGAAAATGCTCTACAGACTTGGCTACAGACCAATCATATAGAGAATTTTCTCAATTTAGATTCTTTCTTCCCAGATGATCCTAGCTTGTGTCAAGTTGACATAAAAACTAGCCATCACAATATTTCATCGACCCTAGAAGATAATCTAGACAATGTGACTAATGGGACATCCCTAAGGATTTCTCATTGTACTCATAGAATAGTTTAGACCCCACACTTCATCAAGAGAAGCTTCTTCTTGCAATAAATGGCAACTAACACAGAGATCTATAATTGATCAAGGTGCAAGGAAAAAGTGTTCAGCCTTAAATGAGATGTCTGCATCACAATTTCTCCTCCCAATGACCAGCAATCTTTGTAGAAGGAGAAAGTAAAGAGTGAAAGAGTCAGGGACAGTGGTTAGGATAATGTGCACAAGACCTGCACAAGCTTAAGCCAGGCAAATAAGGAGAAAGTGTGTAGGAAGTCCTACCTCTAGATGAGGAACTGTTAGTAACTGAAAGCTTCTTAGAGAGCTCAAAGAAGTTAATTTCTTTAAAGGATAATAATGGTAGGTCTGCCATGCTCCAAAGGCATATAAGCAGCACAAATTGGACTTAATGAATTGAAGAAAAAAAGTGTATGAAGATACAGAAGTGGGGGTGGACATAGGATGAGACATGGTAAATATCATCTAAATAAATTGCATGAAAGTATCAAAGAATTAATATAATATTTAAATCAAATAAAACAACAACAACAAAGCAGAACTTTACATTCCAATATAAAATACTATGTCAGTCTGGCAAGATAAAGACTCATTCATTAATATGTTGGCCTTTAAGCTGGAAGAGAAATTTTATTCCTAGAAAATCAGTTGAAGTCAAAATAACCTTGAAACTTGACTGCCTCTGAGAGCATAATGGGAACAAAGAGGAGGTTTGAGCACATCCTTTAAAAGTTAAAGTAAAAACTAGAAATTATTATATTGTATATTAAAAGTACTGCAGTATGATAGAGGGCACATTAACATGTATGATGCCCTATTTCGTTTTCCAACACGTGCAACACATTTCAATTACAGTCAATGCTATACTAGTAGGAAACTGCAAGATCCAAAATTTATAAATAATGTCTGTTTTTATTATAAGAGTTAATACCAAATAAGTTAAGGACCATTAGCATTAGAAATCACTTACATATGCAAGTTTTAAAATATTGACTGACAAACATCCAGTGGGCTTTCAGAAAGTATTTGGTAAAGCTGTGGAACTTGAAATTTGTAATCTTACCCTGTTTCAGTATACTTTATTAAAATGAACCAAAATTACTGTGCTGGACATGGCCTGTAAGTAAAAGAATTCAAGACAGATTTTTTATTTTTTTTACATTCATCTACAGTGAAATGAGTACTAAAATTGTTTCATAAAGTTTATGAGCAGAATTATACAACCTAGTAATGAAATGCAAATATCTCTGTTCATTAAGGCTCAACTGTTTCATCAATTTTTCAGACATAGTTCAGTGGGAACTGATAATTATATTGCACTGTGAAAAAATGTTTATTAAGCCCCAGGATGAGGCAGTTAGGTGTATCCAATTATACCCATATAATGTGATCTCACAAAGTGATTTGATTTTTATTTACTATTTCATGGTCTTAATTTTAGTGAACTTGATGGAGTTTGGCATATTTTCAAAGTGAATTATACGTGATAAAAACATTTAAGTGCACATCTGAAGAGAGAAAGGCATAAAAGTAATAATAATAGGAAGCTAATATAACTCCTGACTTGCATATGACATAATATGATCAAATATTTGAGAAATTTTCAGATCTAATAAATACAATTATGTACCTAAGAATACAACTAAATGAAGAAAATAATTTACAATGAAAATTTCAAGATATTGAAAAATGGAAATAAAAGGAAATACTAGATGATGAAACAACTACGCATGCTCTTATAATGGAAGCATTAACACTGTAAAAATGGCTATAATTTCGAAATTAACAGGTGTAAAGCAATACTTATAAAAATTCTGAGGTCATATTTAACAATTCTAGAGAAAAGAATCTAATAATCCATGTGGAACAACAACAAAAAATCCCCACAAATAACCAAAGTGCTTTTAAAGAATAATAACAATGCTATAGGTATTAAAATACTCAACTTCAAATTATATTATAGAGCTATACTGATAAAGTGTAGTCTGGTACTGGTATTAATACAGACAGGTAGATCATTGGAATGCAGAAATGGACCCATAAACTAATAAAACTATACCTACAAATGCTTGACAAAGGAGGCAAAAATGTACAGTCGGGACTGGAGGGAAATATACAAAATTATATACCACCTGCTGAAGAATAAAATTGAATTTATATCTTTCACTTTGTGCAAAATCAATTCAAAATGGATCAAATACCTTAATTTAAAACCAGAAACAAAAAACATCTAAAATATATAGGGAATATTCTTCAAGACACTGGGATAGACAAGAACTTTCTGAGCAAGACGTCAATAGAAAAGGTAGTAGCTCCAAGTGTCAACAAGTAATTACATTTTCTGCAAAGCAAAGGAAACTATCAGTTGTTCATACCGTCTGCCAGCAAAATAGGAGAAAGTCTTTGTAAGAGTTATAACTCAGACAAGTGTAAATTATTCAAAATTTACAAAGAACTATAGAAATTAAGTACAGGGAATTAAACTGTCAGTTACACATGGGCTAATGAACTGAACAGATAGTTCTTAAACAAAGAGACTCAAATGGCCAGTAACAATTTTTAAAAGCATTCAACATCTCTAGTCATCATGGAAATGCAAACCAGAACTACTTTGTGTACCATCTCACCTTAGTCAGAATGGCTCTCATCAAGAAATCTTAGCTGGATATGGTATGAAGAAAAGAAACCCTATTCACTGATGGTAGGAGTGTAAATCAATACAGATATTACAAGAATCGGTTTAGAGATTCCTCTAAAAAAAAATCACAAATCAAACTTCTATATGACCCAGCTATTTCACTTACTTCACTTCTGGCCATATATACCCAGAGAATTCTATACTCTACCATAAGCACACACACACACACACACACACACACACACACACACACACACACACACCCTTGTTTATTGTTGCTGTATTTACTGTAGTAAAGAAATGGAACCCATCTAGCTATCTATCATCAGATGGATGTATAATAAAAATCTGGTACTTTTATTAACTGGAATATTATTCCTTGTTAAAGAAAAATGAAATTTAAGGAAAATAAATGGAAGAAAGTTTATTAAGCAAGGTCACCCAGTCTGAGGAAAAACAATGCATTTTCTCCGTCATATGTAGACCTTAATCATCTAAAATGTATACACGTATTTAAGTAAACAAATCTAAGCATGGATACAGTACCAAATTCAGAAAGAACAGGAAAAAGTAAATTTAGAAAGACATGATGTTTACTTACAGGTTCACATATGTAGGATTTTGCACAAGTCCTTTAAATGCTGTTTCAAATAACACATTTTCAATGCAAAGTCAGTTCTTAAATGGGTATGTGATTTCATGAGGGGATTGTTCCTTTACTCAGAGATCTGAATTTTAAATTATGCTTTCCATCAAACGTTCTTGTAGGATGTATCCCCTTGTAAGTACTACTAAGTATATTTTCTTCCTTAAACAAAAACTTTAGTTACTTGCATTATAGAGTTTGAAGATTGTTAAAGGTATGTTTAAAATATTACATTGTAAAGATCTGTATACTCTTGGGCTTAGCTTCAGGTGCAGATAAGCTATTGGCTTTCCATGGTGTGTCCCCCGAGCATCCCTGCATCATCTCCACCCCAGGCCTAGCTCCAGAGGCATAGTTCATCCTGAAGCTTGCCTGGTTAGGGTCAGTTCACCTCCCCGTATTGCCTAGTGAGCCCCACACCTGCTCATCCTTCTCTACATTCCCAGGCCAAGGTCCAGAGGCACAGCCTTCCCACCAGCTTTCCCTGGTGAGTGTTGTCATGCCTGTCTGCACTGGTGAAGACATAGATCCCACAGGATTATCTATTATTGTCATTTTCCTAAATGAGTACCATTTCAAACAGAGACCAGAAATACACAGCTCATCAAAATGCAACCAATGTGTAGTAGAGAGGGGATGACCAACCACAATTGATCCATCCACAATGCAATCCCAACACCTAAGAATCGGAGAATATTATGGAAAAGGGAGCAAAAAGACTAGACTATAAAAGCCAGAGGACCAAGTGTTTGCTATGAATAATATTCTAACATATGTCTAGGAATCTGCACCCATGAAAACTCAAAAATATAGTCTTCTATATTTGGCATGCCAAAGTTGATGAGGAATTAGATAAGGAACTACGGGAAATTAATGGCTGCCAAGAGAGGCACAATTGTCTTCTCCAGGGACCAACTCCCAATCCCAATCACAAACAGTTCTAAATGCATACACATTCAAGTAACACTAGAGAGAACAATTTGTATATAACACACACACACACACACACACACACACACACACATATGTATACTCACCCACACCCTCACACACTACACATACACACATACTCACACCACACACCAGGCACACACATACACACACCATGCTCACACACCATGCACACACACACATATACATACACACTTGTACCACACCCAGACAGACACACACATGACAATAAAAAATAATGATCTTGAAGGAAGTTGGAGACACAGGTAGAGTTGGGTACAGAGAATGTTGGAAATTGTGTAACTAGAGTGCTCATGCATGAAAATTTCAAAACTAATTTTTAAAGAAGACATAATACTCTGATTATAGTATTAGAATTAGTAATTTTGACAAATTAGATATTAAATATTCTAGATTTCTTTTTTAACCTTGTTATGTTTATGGTTAACATCATAAAGTACACTTTGAAAATATTACAGCATCAAGATGAATTCCAACATAAGTGAGATTTACCCTATGACAAGAAATATCAAATAATTTTACAGTTTTTATTTCTTTTTATTTTGTGTCCTTGGGGGTAGGAACATGTCATGCCAGAATATACTTGTGGAGATCAAAAGACAGTTTGTGAATCAGTCCTTGTCTTCCACTCTATGAGATCTGGGAATGGAAATTCAGTTATGCAGCTTGGTACCAGGTGATTTTACCTGCTGAGCTATCTTGCCAGCTTGATAATCCAGTTTTCAACAGCTTTACCAAGATGTAACTCAGATACCATAAAATTCACCTATGTGCATTATTATTGTAACTTGTACATTTACCATATCCCCTGCTCCCCTAATGGCCCCTTTCCCACCCTTACCTTTTCCATGAGTCCCATTTGTTCCTTTAGAGAGTTCAACTTCAACTGTAATGACTTTGAACAACTATATAAAAATTGAAGAATAATATATGAGTGGAAACACTCAGGGTTTATCTTTCTGAGATCTGCTTTGTTTGCCTTATTTGATCATCTACAGTTACAGGTATTTTCCTGAATATGGCATAACTTCATTCTTTACTGCTAGAAATAATTTCTATTATGTAAATACATTACATTTACCCTGTCTGTCGTTGGGCAAGAATGCTGGTTTCATTAACTTTGCTATGGCAATAGCAATACAAAATCATTAATTCACAAATATCTCTGCAACCTATTGGAGTGGAGCCCTTGGGGCTCATATACACTGGTTGGAATATAAATTAGTCTAGCTGTTATGAAAATCAGTATAGAGATTTTTTTAAACCCCACAAAATAAAAATTCAGATCTTCCATATGGCACAGGTATGTAACTTCTGGGCATGCATATTCCTAACAGCATATACAAGCTCCCTTTGGTCCACATCTTTGCCAACATTTGTTGCTTTCTTAATGATTGCTATTCTGACTGGGTACAATGGAATCAAAATGTACTTTTAATATGCACTTCTCTGATAGCTGATGAGACGGAACACTTTTTTCATAAGTTTATTGGCCATTCATATTTTGAGAACTGTCCATTTCATTAGATCATTCATTGATTAGGGCATTTTGTTTCTTGTGAAGGATTTTTAAAGTTCGTTGTGTGCTCTAGATATTAGTACTGTGTGAGATATATACTTGGCAAAGACCATCTCCCACTCTGTAAGTTGTCTCATAACTTGACTAATTCTTTCCCTCACTGTTCAGAAACATTTTAATTTCATAAAGTTCCATTTGTTAATTGTTGCCATTCTTTCCTGAGAGACTAGAGTCCTATTCAGAAAGTCTTTGCTTATGTCTGCGTCTTTAAGTGTTTTCCCCTCTAACAGTTTTGGGTCTTTGATTAAGGTCTTTATGGAGTGTATTTTTGTGCAAGGTGAAAGATACATTTGAACATATATAAATTCCTCATTTGAACTTTTAATATCTAATTAGCTTTAAAAATATCTCTGTTCTGTTTTGGAAGTGGGTTGACATCCAGTCACTTAATGAATCATTTTGAGTACACCTAAAATCACATCTTACTCTTTAACAATCATTTCTAATTAGTTTATTCACTTGTTCTTGTGATTATAGAGGTGTGTCTTCCTTCAACTCTGAAATCCATACCACATACACACGAGAGAGAGAGAGAGAGAGAGAGAGAGAGAGAGAGAGAGAGAGAGAGAGAGCTATAACCCTGCACATAACTTCACCTCCATGGTGAAGTACAGTTGACCCTCTTCAAAAGATTCCCGGATCTGCACTTTCCGGGAGTCTTTTATTCTTACTATGTAGTCTATCATAGTTGTATCAGCTATTTGAATTGTTTCAGTTCCAAAATTTACTTGACAAAAACAACATAAGGAAGGAAGGATTCAGGGTTTACTGGCTCATGGTTCAGTCCCTCATGAAGTCGTGGCAACATGACCTTTAGGTAGCTGCCACACTGTAGCTATACTCAGGAAGCACAAAGAAAGGAATTCCATGTACTTTCTCCTTTTTATTCAGTACAGGACCCCAGCACACAGAAAGAAGAGTCCCACAGTTAGATTTTCCTACTTTGATTAATTGGATATAGATAGCCCTTCACTATGGAGCTAGGAACCACAGATGAGAGAGAATATGTATGTACACTTATCTTTCTGGATTACCTCACTCAACATAATCTTTTCTAGGTCCATTGATTTGCCTGCAAAGTTCATGATTTTATTTTTCTTCACAGCGGAACAATAAAATTCCATTGTGTTTAAGTATCATATTTTCATTATCTATCCATCTATAGAAGGAAATTTTGATTGTTTCCATTTCCTAGGTGTTGTGAATAGGGTCAATGAATATGGCTGAGTAAGTATCTGTGGAGTATAATGTCGAATCTTTCAGACCAATGCCAAGGAACAGTATAGCTGGGTCATTCGGTAGGTTTATTTTGTTTTTTGGTTTTTCTGGTTTTTTGTTTGTTTGTTTGTTTGTTTGGGTTTTTTTGAGGATTCTCCATACGGCTTTCTTGGTGGCTGCATTAATTTGTAATCTCTCCAACAAAGTATTTGCTGTCAGTTGTTTTGATGAACTTAACCAATCTGACTGGAGTAAGATAAAATCTCAAAGGAATGTTGTTACGGGCAGGTTTTACTCTTTGTTCCTCCCCGCAGGCCTCCTGGTCCTGCCGCCACGGTCCCGCCTCCATGTGAGCCCCAAATAACACGCAGAGACTCTGTATTTGATACAATCCTGTTGGCCAGTTACCATTATTGTTTATGGGCTAGCTCTGTCTTAATTATTAACCCATTTCTACTTATCTAAATATTTCCACGTGGTCATCATATCGGGGAGCCGCGCCGGCATCTTCCTTCCTCCCTGGTCTCCATCTTGACTCTCCTAACTACTTCCTCTTTCCTCCTCCTAGTCTTCTAGCCCCGCCTATCTAGTTTTCTATTGGCCAACAGGGCTTTATTAATTAACCAGTATGAGAAACATATTTACAGAATAACATCTGCCATCCGAATGTGTTGTATCACATTTTCCTAATTGCAAGGATAATTTTCTCCCCTGCCTCCACCTCCTACAAAATATCTTATTTTTGTCTTTTATAGACACTGCATTTGAGTTTTAAAATAAACTACCAAATTCCCTTACCTTCTCCTTCCTGCTTAAAAACTCTGGAATCCCATATTCCAGGACAGCACTCCACAGAAGTTTCCACTTCAGGACTGCTCTGTGCACCTCGGCAAGTTGGAAATGATCTTGGTCTCCACCCTTGGTGGAACCTTTCTTCCTCTTTTGGCCTCCTCTTAGCTCTCTCACTCTCCGGATCAGAGTCCATGATCATGAGTTTTTGTTCTCTGACTGCTTTTACTACTTCTTCCATCTCCTCTGTATTTACTAAAGTATAACATCAATAGATGAAGTAAAAGGGCATGATTGTGCCACTTGATAAACATCTATATAGAGTATTCTCCGATGTTCAAATTAAGAAAGAAAGAAACCTGCCACCACAACAGAGGCCAGTCCCATTCCACTCAAAGATATCCCAGACTCACTCCTTAGCCTTCCTTTCTCTCCTTCCTTCCACAGGAAATGTCTATGAATTCCATTATCACCTTCAACTCCATTGAAATTTCAAGGACTGATGAATCAACAGAAGTCTCTGGCTTCTACTTCTTTTCGGTAATCAGGAATTCCAATCTAAGAACAGACTTTTTAATGTCTCACATTATATCCTCATGCTACTACTATACTTTGCACCAGGCTTGGCAAACAACCTGCCTGTTCTTGTAAAGTTTTAGGTGAATATAACTATAATACTCATTTACAAATTGGCTTCGGATGCTTTCTTGGTATGAAGGCAGCCAGGTGAATAATATTCACATAGTTCATAAAGTTTAAAAAGCCTACAATACTGATATTCTTAACCTTTTCAGAAGTGTGTCAATCTGTGGATTAGGATTTAACTACCACAGGTTGCTGCACTGACCCTTTGGCTACATGAAATCTAGGATTCTGTACCTGCTGTCTTCACACAGCCAGCCCAATAAAGATGTTCAAACATTGCTGCTTCTTCCTTCTGCTACACCTTTCTCCAGTGCCTGTACTTCTTGTTTTTTAACTGTCCTTTAATATGCTTCACAACTTTCTTATTTGTAGCTATATCCCACTCTAAATAAAAAGTATCACTATCCTCTTGCTATGAAAGCATTCCCCTTCTATCCTGTCTTATCTATCCTTTTGAAATCTATATACCCTTCACAGGATCAGGCTCTTCTTCTGCAAGGCAGCTCCAAACCACATCATCTCCCCCTCTTCTGATGTCTGTGCCACATAAAGGTAATATCACAACACCTAATTCTTATCTGACATATGAATCTATTTATTTATAGATGTAAAACTCTCCCCAAACACAATATATTAATTCAGCCTCTCTGAAATCCACTGAGTACATAGTTGAAAATCAACATATGCTGGTGTCTTTGAATTGAGGCTTCATGTGTATATTTTTAGCAATTTAAATTGTTACTTAGAATTGATGTTATAATCTCTGTTACTATGGCAGGCTCATGAAATTATGTTTTGTTGTTGCTGTTTAGTTCCAAGTCATAGCAGGGAATAGAACCTAAGACTTCTGGTGACTGAGTACCACCAGTGAAGAAAGCTGTCTTAGTCTACACCTGAGAGATGACAATTTATAGCAAACACAAATGTAATGGTTCTCATTTCTGGAAAAGTCCTAAGACTAAACAGGCTAAAGACCTTTTTACTATACCTTCCCTCAGTGAAAGGCAGATAGATAGTAGGGGGTACATGAAATCTGTGCTTTTGTATGGATTTGTTCCTACAGTAACAGCATCAACCTATTCATGAGGGCAAAGCTATTGTCATGCTCAATAACCATTTACCATTATTATCTCTTTTAAAAATTTTATTTAAATAAAATTTTTCATTTATTTTACATACCTACTTCACTTTCCCCTCCCTCCTCTTCTCCAAGTCCCCCTACCTGGATTCCCATCTACCCTGCCTCCCCTTCCATTCCTCCTTCTCCATTCAGAAAGTGGCAACCCTCTCATGTGCTGTTATTAACAAAGCACTGCACATCAAGTTGAGGCAGAACTGAGCTCTTTCTCTGTGTCCAGGCTAGGCAAGGTAATCCAGCCCACCTAGGCCTATATGAGTATGTGACAGTTATGCAGCTTTGTCTCTTTGTAAGGCTCCTAGCAGTAAGAATAGGACCTGTACTTGGCACTTAGCTGGCTTTTTTGGAACCTGTTCCTCATGCTGGATTGCCTTGCCCATTCTTATCTTCTTGCCCATTGCTATTTTCAAATAGCAATGCTATTTACACAGAGTATGGAAGGGAAAACATTCTAACACCCAAAAGAAAGTTCTGCAGAGTATTTTAGTTCAAAATACTTTTACTTTGGTCTTAAATCTCCTCTAACTTATTATTATACCTACTGTGACTTCAAAATGGCATACTTCACATTCAGTGCATACATTTTTATCATTGACAGAATATTCATTTTCCTAGAACTTACTCAATATGCCTTACAAACAAACACATACTGGGATATTTTTCAATCATTTTTTTCTGGTCTCCAACAGCAAAAAAAATGGAATTTATTATAAATAACCACAAAAATAATTTGAGAAGAGATTAAATCCAAATGAACTATAAAACTCCACAGCAATATGTATGCATGTACTTAGAAACCTTTATTAAACCAAACATGAAACTATGTAAGTTAAGAGTCTGGTAATTGATAAAAAAAAATTTACCCAAAGATCAAAATCATCAAAAATATAATTTCTACAAAAAAGTTTCTGTAAACAAGTTTGTAAAGTTTTCCTCCCACTTCCATGAAAAAAAAAAAATATTATGGACATTGAGTTCTGGGTCTGAAGTATTTAGGACTTTGGATTTTATAGTCAACTTCCAGAGAGAAACACAATCCCATAAGTTGAATGGAGAATAGTGAAAGTCAAGAAGAAGAAAATAACTGACCCAGACTGCATTGAGCTAGAGATTGCTATAATGCTGTCCAAGAAAATATTATGAAAGTTCACTGCAACTCAGAGATATTTGGCTATAATATAATAACATTACCACCTGGAAGTCCAGATATTACATAAGAAGAGGGACTAAGGAGCCCAGAAACTTATGTGAAAGACCTTTCTACTCTAGCTTTCAAAGTCATAATATACATTAGCACATACATATGCACATGAGAGCACGCGTGCACACACACACACACACACACACACACACACACACACACACGAAGGGAGTGGGGACATGCAAGCACAAGTCCTAAGTTATAGGATGTGATATTTGTCTCTTAAGGTCCTGTTGTTTCATTACTGTCATCTCATGTTTCTGTTTGCTTGCTTTTATGCCTTTTGTTTTGCTTCCTGGAACATGGAGCTGAAGACCATACACTTGCACCATCTCCCCATTGAGTGATAATGAAGTAATGTCTGGCCCTCTGTAGATTGTCATCTATGTTCTTCCTGTCACTTGCTTGCATTCTAAAATCTAAAGATAAATGATACTTAAAAGCAATTTACCTGTTAAGTACCAAACGCTCTTTCTGTACATTTGTAAAACCTGTGGTCTCAGACTATATCAAATTCTAGAATGTTCTTCCCGATTCCTTAATTCTATGCTTCAACTCACTCAAAGTATGTAAATTGATGAGAGGTTTAACTTGCAGAAATGAAATATGCCCTCAACGTAACTGCAGGAACTAGCGCTGAGGAGCTTAGGACAGAAACAGGGTTGGGGAGGAGCATGGATGCACTCCCTAAATGAGGAAGTCTCTGGCCACAACGTCACCATTTTTTCAGCCACTGTTTGTTGTTCTTCTTCTCTCTCCCCATATAACTTTGTGCCTCTGAATTCCCTAAGGTAGAGCTCTGAGGTACTAACCCCACCGTCATCATGTCAGGATGCCAGACCTTGAATAAAACGGATTTCTTTTCCATCGATCCTGGTCTCCTGAGAGCAGTCCTTGGAGCAGAGTGCAGCTGGACCTGAGACTAGTAACCTTTGAAAGGATGCAAAAATTGATGCAGATTTGAACAGGTGGCCTCTGGGACACCATGACTTTCTGTGCTTTCTTTACACTGAGGACAGAGTATTCCAATGTGCTGTTTGTTCCACAATACTTTAGGGTATTCTGCCTAATCTCCCTTTGCACTTTCAAGCCTTAAGAATGACCTTTTTTACTAAGGTCTTTTGGGGTCTCTGTTCACTGGCTAGAGGGAGGAAACATGACAGCCAGGTGAAGGCCCAGAGCAAATGTAAATTCTTCCTGGGTTCTGCTCCAGCAGATTTCCTGTCATTAAGCAGCACTATGAATTTTAATATGATACTCTTTGCATCTCAGTGGCTTACTTTTGATCTGCAGTCTTTGGGAAGTATTGATCATATTCACCAGGTCACAGACGAGTCCCTGCAGCGAGTATCAAAGCTTTTTATAAAATACCATATTCAATTTTAGTGTGAAATCTCAGCTACTCCACTCTACTCTGCAAAAATGATAGCTCATATTGATTGTCAGCCTTTTCTATTTTATCTTGACCACTACTAACTTTAAATTTAGTTCAAAAACATCGTTGCTTCTAATAACTAAGTTATCTTAAACTTCAATTGATCCAATTTTATGACAGCTAATATAAGTTATAAAGTTGATTAGAACTGGAACCAACTAGAAAACCAGTCTCTGGGAAGGTCTATGAGGGTGTTCCCTGGAAGGGTGACCTGAGGGTAAGGATAGCCCCACTGAGTGAGTGGTGGCACCTACCCACTGTGACCTTGAAATAAAGGTCCAAGAGAAAGCTGTTGTTTTTTTTGCTGCTTGCCTCCACCCCTTACTAGTAAGTGCATCTACTTCCTTGTTGCTTTTGCTGCTGTTGCTGTTGCCATAGCAATCTTTCACTGAAATGGAAATGGAGCCAGGGCCTTCCAAAGTCCCCTAAAGAACCAGTATCCCTCCAAGGTTCTTCCCACCTCTCAGTGCTAGCTTGGGAGGGCTAAAGCATCCAGCTTTGTGGACTGTGAAGCTTCTGTGTTCTTATTCCTCTCAGTATTGAGACAGCCATTGTTAGACTACACTGTGGCTTCCCAATGCATACCATGTAAGCCAATCCCATAAGTTACTTTCATAGTATAAGTTCATTATATAAGTTCATTTTCTCTAAAGTGTCCTAGATAATGAAAACATACACCCAAACATTCTATGCAGAGACTCATTCTTCAAATTTTTGAAAACACGTTTACTAAATAACTAGTACACATTGAGTTCAGAACTAGAAACAGCATCACAGAATCAAACAGCATCTCTGTGTTGGATGACACAGGCATTAATCAAATAATCACAGAACAAATGTGATATTGCTATTATTCATCATGTAAAATGGAAATACCAGATTATGAGAGACTCATCATAATATGTTTTGGAAATCATACATTTATTCTCTGAATTAGTGATCCTGGAATTCATATCTGAAGTGTAAAAGTTTAACCAGGTAGAGGGAAGTATACAAAGTTTAACAAATAAAATGAGGAAAACACTGTGTAGATACAAACCTTGGGTTAGAGAGTTGAAAGAGTATGGGTGAAGCAGAATAAATGGGGGACTTGATAATAAAAAGACACTATGCTCTTTTACCCTGATGATGGGAGATGTTATTCTGTAAGTATGTTTCTCATACTGGTTAATTAATAAAGCCCCGTTGGCCAATAGAAAACTAGATAGGCGGGGCTAGGAGACTGACTAGGAGGAAGAAAGAGGAAGTAGTTAGGGAGTCAGGATGTAGAGCATGGAGGAAAGAAGATGCCAGCCGCGGCTCCCAGATAAGATGAGCCACGTGGAAATACTAAGATAAGTAGAAATGGGTTAATAATTAAGACAGAGCTAGCCTATTAACAATGATGATAACTGGCCAACAGGATTGTATCAAATACAGAGTCTCTGAGTATTATTTGGGGCTGGTGCGGCTGTGGGCCCAGACCCCTGGCAGGTGGGCTGGCAGGCTGGCAGTCTGGCGGCCAGCAGGAAAAACCTGCTGTGATGGGAGATGTTATTCTGTAAATATGTTTCTCATACTGGTTAATTAATAAAGCACTGTGGCCAATAGAAAAGGAAGATAGGAGGGACTAAGAAACTAGAAGGAAGGAGGAAGTAGTTAGGAGGAGTCAAGATGTAGACGAGGAGGAAGGAAGACGCCTGCCGCCTCTCCCTGATAAGATGAGCCACATGGAAATACTTAGATAATTAGAAATGTGTTAATAATTAAGACAGAGCTAGCCCATAAACAATAATGGTAACTGGCCAACAGGATTGTATCAAATACAGAGTCTCTGAGTGTTATTTGGGGCTGGTGTGGCTGTGGGCCCAGGCTGGCGGCAGGCGGGATGGCGCCGGTGGGAAAAACCTGCCGTAACACCCTACCTTCAAACTATCTCGCCACTGTCTCAGCCCCCACTCCTATAGTTCTTCTCAAGAGCAAGATCAAATAGGCTTACTCTTGGTACTGTGCATTCTCCCTCTTTCTGCTCTTGTTATTTTCTTTTAACCCTCATAAGTGATCCTATATACTGTGGCCTGTGATCTTTTTCAAACCCAAATTACATGATTTTGCCACTCTACTTAACCCCATTTGGTAGTAGTCCACTTTTCACAGAATAGGACCACCCAGAGCCACTTTCTATGCACCTGACACCTTGGACTTGTGGCAGAATATCAAAGATAAACAACTTTAAACATGTAAAGGTTTATTTTGACTAATGATTTTGCAGATTTAAATGCATGGCCAGCTGTATTAATTGCTTTTATGTCTATATTCAGGCAGCCTATTACTGCAAAGCACAAACAGTAGAGCAAAGCTATTAGACACATGGCAGTTAAGAAACAGAGAAGGAGAAAGGGCTTGGAATATGAATATACCCAAGGGAATGTCTTCAGTGATGTAAATTCCTTCCACTCCACCCCACATCCTATGTTTCCACCACCTCCCAACATTCCACAGGCTTGTGTCTAAGCCTTCACAATAAGACGAAGAATTGTCCAAAGCCAAAAGATAATGCTTTCTCTCTGGCTCTCCCAAGATTACACCTTAAAGCCATTTCTTCATGAACTACAACAAGATCTTCACCTTGTAAGTAACATGTCTTCCTTAAAGATGGCATCAGTGACACACTTCCAGCTAATTCCTTCTCTCATTTATATGTCTTTAATGTATCCTATGCTTTCCATTCCTGGTAGTATATTACATTATTTGAACTACTTTTCTTTTTATTTCCTGGATCTAAAACAAATTTTCCCTAAAACTTTTGTGTATGTTACAGAAACTGTGTATATATTTTCATATCTTTCTCCCAAGCTTGACAATGCCATCTTTGATAATATGCTATTAACAGACATCCTGAAAGCCAGGATTTGAACATTTATATTGACACCTCTATGAGAAAAACTAATTGAAGTTTTCTACCAGTCCAGAGTGATAAGACATGTAGAACAGACTCAGCTCTATCTTAACCCTCTTCAGCTGAGCACAGCACAAGTGAGCAGACCTCTTCGACCAAGCCAATGACACATGAAGAGTAATGACTTTCATTCTTTAGATATCACTGAGGGGTTTTGTTCTGAGGAGTTATCTATCACACACTAATAACCAAAAAATTCAATAGGTGTTTTTAAACATAAAAGCCAATATATTATCTGTTTAAGCCAATAATGTATAGCATATAAACACAAAAGATGTTATGGATGACGTTTTAGAAACATGGAAAAAGTAGAAGGAAAGCAGATTATTTGTCACTATCTTGACAACAGCAAGTTAAAAAAAAAGAAAGAAAAAAGAAAACCCTCTGTTGTATATTGCATCCCTATCTTTAAAATGAGAATTAACTCAAAAAGGGTAGTATGCCCTGAGAACTGACTGCTGATTGTTGTGAAATTTCTAGAATGCTATCTATGCTAATGAAATTTACAATCATCAGAGCAGAATATCATGGTCAACTCATAGGATATTCCCTGGGTAGCAGATGAGGGAGTTTGTAAAAACTGTGTTATGTACATCAAAGCCTTAATTGGAGGAACTCTAAATCTACTCACTCAATACTCTGACACTAAAGTCAACAAACAGAGAGACAGCAGAGTGAAGCTCAGTTGCAGTCCTAGGCAGTCAAAACTTTCTTTCTCAAAGCCCATGGAAAGAAGGGTGAAAGAAATGTAAAAGCTGGAGGATAGGCAGGTATCACCTGAAACAGTGTCAACTAGACACAATATACAACTATTCGAATCGTGAAATAATGATGGATGCTGCAGAAGGTTAGGCCCTTCAGCTTTCCATCATGGGCAGAGGAGGTCTCATGAAGCTCTATCCCTTCCTGAAGAGCTGTTGACAGCTAATGTTTGCCATGAGAAGAGAAGGTATCAATTTCCTCAACTAGGACTAGTTTAGAAAATGAAAGGTTCATAGGGAAAGAGAGAAAACAGACTATTAGGGTTAGATGTAAAAAACAATACATTGTATGTATGAAACTGTCAAAAGTAAAAACAACAAAAATAAGTTTTATTTTCTTTGGCTTTCTCCATGTTGCATAGTACAGTATGAAGTACTCACTACAGTTTCACCAAGAATTGTTGCTTTTATTGCTGGTAATATATCCATGGACTATAAGTTCACTTGATGGATTTACAACACAGTAGCCTTTTCCATGCAAATAATGGAACACTTTGACTTTTCACTTGGCCAGATTTGGGAGACCAGAGTCAGGTCATGGCACTTAGGTCTTCTCTTTCCATCACTCATTGCAGCTATCCTTGAGGACTATATATATTTCTTTCCATTGTTTCTGAAGATGGATAAGGTTGGAGAGAGGTTAATCATATTTATTACTTCATCAACTATTTCCCCAAGAAGATATGTAAGTAACACATTTGTGACTTCTTAGAATATTTTGTTTTCTCTGTGTATTTATAGTTTTCTACAATGTCTATATGATACATTTATAAGAAATGTATAAAGACCACTTGTAGTCATTTTCTTTCAAATGTCCCTCCAAGGCTCAGATGTCTGAATACTTGGTCCCTAGCTGGTGGTGGTGTTTGGGTGACTTAAATGTATATCCTTGCAAAAGAAAATATGTCACTGGGGCTGGGTTTTGGGCTTTCAAAGCCACACACTATTCCCTGTTTTCTCTCTCTGATTCATGCTTCTGGTTCAAGATATGAGCCCTCCTGAACTTTGGGCATTCTGTTGAAGAAAGGGAAGAGGGATTTTATGAGCCATGAGTGTCAAGGTCATGACAGGTCATGATGAGGGAACCCACAAAGACAGCTGTCCTAAGCTCAAGGACCCTTGGGAGCCTGCATGAAACTGACCTAAGTCCTCTGTATGTATATAACTGTTGGGTAGGTTGATCTCTGTTTGTGGAGCTCTTATCAGTGGGATCAGGACCTATCCCCTGGCATGTGAGCTGTCTTTGAGAACATATTTCTGATGGTGAGTTGCTTTGCCCAGCCTTGAAACAGAATTAGGAGCTTGGCCATTTAACTTGATGTACCATGCTTTCTTGACACCCATGGGAGGCTTACCCCTTGCTGAATGGAAACAGAGAGGAGTGAATTGGTAGGGTGGGCAGGAGGAGAGGAGGGAACATAAACTGCCAACAGGATATAAAATAAATGAAAATAAATTATTTAAAATTTTATTTTAAAAATTATATGAGCCCTCAGTTTACCTTCTCCTTAGCAATTTATTAGTGTAGCAATATGAATTTGGAAGGCAGTTTAATACTATATCCATTTATTAAAATAGTAATGGGTTCATTCTGGGGCCTCAACCATTGATTCTTGGCCATATTTATAATACTAGCTATGTGTTTCCTCCTGTGTAGTAGACTTACATCAAATAGATATCAGCTAGTTACTCCCATACCATTTGTAACACTGTTGAAACCTCAGGCATATTTTGCCATAGTATTCACGATTGTATCTTACCAGGTTTGTATGTGGATAAGACTATTGATGACTTTTCTCCCTTGGGATCCTGCCTAGCACAGTCCAGTACTATGAAAACTAGTCCACAGGGAGAAAGCTTCTTGAAAATACCAACTTTATTTCTACATGTAGTGTGTAGTGTCTTCAACAATAATGTCTTACCAACAAGTTCTGGTGTGCAACCAAGAACACTGGTGATAACCTGTATTGTTTTGGGGGGTTCTCTAGGACAGCCCTGACTAATATTTTGGGGAGAGGTATTTCATACCTGGTACTAAACTTTTACCTAGCAACTGAGCAAAATAAAAAAAAATAAATTTTTTGTTTGTTTGATTGTTTTTTGAGACAGGGTTTATCTGTGGCTTTGGAGGCTGTTCTGGAACTAATTCATGTAGACCAGGCTGGTCTTGAACTCACAGAGATCTGCCTGACTGTGCTTTCTGAGTGCTGGGGTTCAAGGCATATGCCACCACAACCCGGTACAACCTAGCAAAAATTTTAAACGTAGAAAATGAAGATCAAATCTAAGGTGATGTCTGGTTATACTCAGCAATTTGTTCTTGAGATCTTAAGGATCTACACATTTACATTGTTGAAGAAAGAAATAGAGACAAGTGTGGCTAATAATGGCATTTTCAAAATGTCTTACCATTTGCATCAATCTACATGATCTTCCCACTGATTCATCCATCATCAAGATGACTTTATCTGTTCCTGACTGTTCCTTCCAGTCAATTTTTAACACTCCATTCCATCTTTCTTCAACTTTTATCCATATAATTAATGTTTTTCAGATATATCTTCTAAAAGGAATCCAATATAACCACCTAGGCTAAGATTAAAATGTACCACTTGAAAATCATGTACTTTATGTTTTAATATCTGCAACATTTTCCTTAATTTTGTATAAATAGCTGCTTTTTTCTAAGTCAACATTCAACTTAAAGAAAAAGACTCAATGAAAATGTTGACATGCTAGTGGACTGATAAGAAAAATCATGTATATACAGTTTTTGTATATATGCACACAACTCACTTATTTAATAAAAAACATAAAATATAAACTTTATGATATTAAAATCACACATGTGTACAATGGCTTAAGACCTATGCATATTAAAGACTTGCCTCACTCACCAACTTTTTTCAGGTACATACACAGATATATATCTAATTTCATCCCAAAGAAACATAACAAAAATTGAACCAACAAAATAAATTAATTTGTAAGGCAGAAAATTTATGTTTCATAGAAAGCCAAAATTGAACATAAAATTCATCACCAGTACAGATTCTTTATAACAAAATATAAAAAGCCCATTTGAAATCAAAATGAAAGAAATAGGTACTGACCATACATAGATTAGTTTTGTCTGGCCATTTATGTGACCGGCTTTCTCATTTACCCACATCCATAACTAAAGACCTCTGTGTTTGTAATGGATGATAGGAGACATGATTTCTGCCACACTGAAACAATGACCTTGCAGTTCATCACTAACATAGGACATTTATGTCTGCAGTCTTTATTTTAGGTGCAAAGTTATAATTTAATAACATTAAATTCCTTGCCTTAGATTATAACAAGCAGCATAATGATATATTCTTCTATCACTTACAATATTTCAAATGCTATGTAAAATTATTCAAATGTGTAGGATATTATCATATGTATAAAAAGCTGAATTTAAAATGCAGAGTAATAAATATAAATATAAGCAGATGAAGATAAGACTTAGAAATAATATATTAAAGTTAAAAGATGTGATTAAGTAATGGGATTAGAATTAAGTTGTTATGTTTGCCTTGATGCTGATAAGAATTATTTTAATGAAAAATAACACAATTCATGCTTTATAATTAGTAATAAACATTATTATTGTATATCAATAGATATGCTTTCAATCAAATGAATGGAAGTAAGAATGTCAACCTTCTATCTTCTCTTAAAACACCTAATTGTTGAACATGTTCTCTTTAAGAGTACTTTCGTTTCACTTGTCTGATATTCCAGTTTCTTCTTAGTTGGAGATGCTCTCCACTGCTGAGTTGATTTCTTTTCCTTAAGTTCAAAGTAAATATTTCAACTATGCAAATTATAGCTTCTACCTTATATTGTTAATTACACATATCTAAAACCTAACTTTCTTACAGTATTTCATGACATTATCAGTAGAAGGTAAGTAGTGCATATAGAACTTCACCATAATCTCATAGACCTTTGAAAGAATGTCAACTACATATATATGTATGTTTTTGCTATAGTTTGACTTTGCATTAGAAAGAGAAGTAAATGTTATCACAGGAGAATGTTAATGACTAACAAAAATAAGTGATTACATTATCAAATACATGGAACATTTTAAATAGGAACATAGGTACAGATGTAACCAAATGTCTTAGATTTAAAAATGTATCTAGTACGTGGTTCATTGAATAGGAAATTTCTTTTCCTGCAGGGAACTTAAGGCATTTTCTGATACCTGCCCTGGTTTAATGCTGATATTAAGTCAGTATAAGGATAATGGAACCTGTATCAGGGGACCACACAATCCTGCTGCCATTTAACTCATAAAGGTCACTGTCATGATCTTAGGACCATTCCCTATGAACAGTCTTCTGTTTTGCTCAGCCCTGTCACCACTACCAAGTCATCTTCCGTGCCTGTTTTGGAGCCGTTCTAACCTAGCCAACATTGATGGTCACTCTGTTGCTCCTTGCATTCTTAAAATTGGAGGTTAATAAACTGCAGGGAAAAATGTGAATGACTTTGATTATTTTCATTAGTGTGTCCCACAGGGGGACTTGTGCTTATCAGAAATTTGAATTGGCCAGTAAATCTTAATACTCACAGAACCATATACACCTTTCTCCATACCACCAAAATTTCAAAATGACACATCTCAAAATGAAAATTAAATCAGTTCATAAATCCCGGGAACACTGTTTTTTTCTTAGCCTATCCTAGCTTGAGAGAGGCAGGCCTTTGTGATTGTTGCCATTTATGTTTTAGCCTCATTCATCTTTTTGTCTAGAAACTCTTAAGATCAATGAACAACTACTTCTAGGTCTCTATCTCTTTGGTGTTCTAGAAACTTCATTTTGGAACTTGTGAGAAACAGGAGAATACAAATAGGTTTAGGGAAAGTAATGGACTACTCATTATAGTAAGAAGTCCAATTTTTCAAGTATTTAGAGGCCAGACATTGTGCTAAACACTTTCAATCTTGTAATTCACATTGAGAGAAAAAGCAAAAGCTCATTTGACAAAAATGAACACTGAGAAACTCTTATTCATGGGTGGCTTAGTCCAATGCTTTCCACTAGCCAGCCCCCAACATCCATGCTAAGTTTAGGTTTACCTACTAGGTATTTACCCCAGCTGATCCCTCATGTTAACCTCTATGTTTCTGTACTTCTAGATAACAAAGCCTACTCTGTAAGAATTTGCATTTGCTCACATGTGCCTCAAGTGAATATTTTTAGTAGTTTTAAATGTGTCTATGTGCAAGCCTGCCCATGCCTAGATCCCAAAATAGGACCATGCCTAGGTCTCAGAGTAGGTCCATGCCTAGGTCCCTGATTAGGCCATTCCTGTTCTTTTACTTGGAGATGTCTCTTGTTGCATCAGACTCTCCTGCACTGTAAGAGAGTTATTGATTCATCTCTTCCACTACTGTATTGAGAAATATTGACTTGGCACCTGCAAGCCCTTCAGTGTTCAAGTTGCTTCCTGTGGCCAATACTGGGTTGATGTGCTTGGTTACACTGTGGCAAATCATAGTTCTTTCTAAGGTCCAATCTAATGCTTGTACTTTCAGTTTTCTTAGATTTCATTCCAGTTTTGCTATGGATATTTCACAGGTAGGGAAGTTTCAAGCACACTTGTTTTTAAAATCCGTTTCCATTTTCTGGCAGGAAACATGAAAGTAAAATAACAAGAATGAAATATTTACTCCATGACTTTTCAGGTTTGGGTGTTTGAATTGTCACCTACAATGCAAATTTTAAAATTATTAATCTAACTATGCACTATGAATCACTATAAGGCTCACTAGATAATCTATAACAAAATGCACTGATAATAATGAAGACAAATGATGATCATTTATCATGAGAATGAACAGCAATCAGACTAATCATGAGCAAGTCAAGATCACACTGTGATTTGCTGCTCTAGAAAGGCCTGTTTTTTCTCCTAAAACTTCAGAATGCCCTCTTTCTGGCAATGAGCAAGTGTAAAGAAGACATAGTCACAGCGCTAATCATTTGTTCAGTCACCTCTGTTGCATTTCAGACATGAAATGATAGGATCACTCCAAGGTGATAACTACTAGTGCCCATCTCCATAAGCTTTCTTACAGCATCACACATGCTTTCTGTATTAATAGGATCATAAATTATATACTCTTTTCTAACTATTCCTTTCATTCTACATAAATTGTTTTAAATCCACCCATGCTGATGCATGTGTCTACAGTGTGGTGGAGGTTTTTGTTTGTTTGTTTGTTTGTTTTGTTTGTTGTTTACTTTTGGGGGGGGTTGTTAGATTTGTTTTTGTTTTTTTTTTTTTAGACATGGATCTCTGTATTTCTTTGGTGCCTGTCCTGGAACTGGCTCTGTAGACCAGGCTGGCCTCAAACACACAGAGATCTACTTGCCTCTGCTTTCCAAGTACTGGGAATAAAGGTGTATGCCACCAATGCCTGATGAGTGTGATTTTTTTAATTCATGAGTAACTTTCTAAACATCCTAAAGTAAAACATTGAAGAAAAGCTTTTTGCTTGCATTGCCTTTCAGTTCTGTTTGTTAATATTTGCTCCATGTATATAGGTATACTAATGGTGGGTGCATAAATGCTATGTGTTGCTACCAGTGAGTATTTCTCATTGAATAATCATCTTCCTCACTTCTTGTGGAAGTTTTTTAAAAATTCATTTATTTAATTTGGAAACAATCTTATTTAGCATAGAAATCCCAATTCCCCATCCTTCCCATCACTCCATGTCCCCCACCAACCCCCTCATCACCCCCCAGGGAGGTTGAAGACTTTTATGAGGAATCATCAAAGTCTGTCACATCATTTAAAGTTGGTTAATGTTTACATGGAGTGTCTTTTCCAATATATATATCTGGGCTGTATGTGTTCTTAAATTTGAAGGGAGCCTCTAGGATGCATGTTCTTATGGGTTCCTCCAGGCTATGTCTTCTGAGTAAAAATTTTAACCTAATGTTTAAAGTAATTGCTAATAGGTAAAGGCTTGCTATTGCCCTTGTGTACTTTGATTTCTGGTTGTTTTGGCTTTTCCTTTGTTCTGCTTTTCCTCTGTTGTTATCTATAATTTGATGATTTTATTTTTTGGGAGGGATAGTGGTATGTTTTGATGTTTTTCTGTTTATTTTTTCCTGTATCTGTCATAGGATTTTCCTTTGTTGTTACCACAGAGATCACAGAAACTACCTCCAAATAGCTTGATTTTAATTCCATTTAAAATAATCTATTCCTTTGGTTCAGTCACATGCATCTTTTTTATGTTTTAATATAACAGTATCAGTTTGTACTTTATATTCCATAAGTTTTTATTGTGTCTTAGTTGTTTCTGCATATTTGTTATGTTTAAGTTTGGAAGCTTGTACTGTTCAGGTAATTTTCACATTTCATCTCGGTTGTTAAATGTGTAGATAAAGTACTATTTATAATACTGTCAGTTTTCATTAAATGATATCTGGCATGTTTAGATGGTATGGCAATGGACATATCAGTCTTCTTAGAATCTGTTTCATTAGATTCAAAATATTCTAGCTATCTTTTTAGAATACTATTTCATCATTGAGACTATATTCCTTATTCCTATTTATTTGTTTTGATCATTTCTGTAATATTTTATCACTTTTATTTTTTTTATATTAGCCACAGAAAATTTTAAGCCCAACAAATTCTTTATTTTAATTTTTTCTTTAATTTTAATTTTTTTCACTTTTCTATAAATAGATAAAAATTAATTTTATTGAAGCTTTAGAATTGTAAATAAAAATAAAAAAAAAAGTTCAGAGAATTCTTACATATCACTCTCATCCGCACGAGGGTCTTCTATTCTTAACATCTTACAATAACATGGTTCCTGTGTTTCAGCTGCTGATGTGAAATCACTGTGTCATTAACTATAGTCCATAAATTGCATCCTTTCCTTGTCTTTTCTATGGATTTTGACACTTTACTAGAGTATCAGCACATTGAAGTTCCTCTTACTCGTGGTGTTCTTCTTACTCATCTCTCTCTGCATCATAACAAGCCACTGGAATCACTTTTATATAGTTCTCCATAGTTTTATCTTTTCCAGAATAATACCCAGCATGCACTCTTTCTAGACTGGCCTTTTCACTTGGCAATAAGCTTTTAAGGCTCCAGTGGTCTTGTCCATGACTTGGTGATTCACCTCCCTCTTTTATTAAAAATAGATTCTTTTCTCATACAATGTATCCTGTTTACTGTTTTCCCTCCCTCTACTCCTAACTGTTCTTCCCCACTTCCCTTCCCATCTGGACTGACTCCCTTTTTTGTCTCTCATTATAAAGGAACAGGCTTCTAATAGATAATAACAAAATAAAGTATAAGATAAAACATAAACCATCACATCTAAGTTGGACAAGGCAAACCAACAGAAGGAAAAGAGCACAAGAGAAAGCTCAAGCATGAGAGACCAACTTGTTCTCACACTCATCAACCCATAAATATACTAAACTGAAATCTATAATATATACACAGAAGACCTGGTGTGGACACACGTTACCCATGTGCTTTCTGCTGCCATCTCTGTGAGCTCACATATGCCTTGCTTAGTTGATTCAGAAGGCCTTAATCTCTTCATGTCCTCCATCCCATCTGTACCTGGAACTTTCTGCCTCCTCTTCCACAGAGTTCCCTGAACTCTGAGGGAAAGGATATGATAGAGACATCCCATTTAAAACTGTGTTCCAAGGTTTCTTCATCTCTCTGAGTAACATCTTGCTGCGAGGCTCTACATCTGTTCCCATCTGCTGCAGGGAGAAGCTTCTCTGATAATAAATAGGTGAATAAGTCACTTGTCTATATCAGAATAGCATTAAGATTCATTTTATTTTTCCTTTTTTTTTCTTAGACAAGTAATGTTTGGTTTTACCCTAGGTCTCTGGGCTATCTAGCCTCTAGTTCTTGGTCCCCCAGGCACAAGCCTCATGGAGTGGGCTATGAGTCAAATCATTTCTTTCCATTTTCCAATCATAGTTGCCTTATTAATATTCTACAATCTAGTTATTGTTTCACATATGGAATGACATTTTGGCTCCTTACAGTTTGAGTATCTATGAAAAAAAGGTGTTAACATTTGTGTGGATATATGATTTCAACTAACATATATAAAGAGTATAATTCTTGAATCATGTGCTAAGAATAAGTTCATGAGTCCATTGTGATAGCATATGCCTATAAGCCAAGGACATGGCAGACTCAAGCAGAAAAATCTTGAATTTGAATACAACCTAGACTGCATTATAAGTTTAAAGATAACCTGGAATATGCACAAAAATCTTTTTAAAATTGTTTAATATTGTACATGAATATATCAAGAGTAAACGTTACGTGATTATCTCATTAGATATATGTGTGCGCCCAACCTTCACCAGCAAGGAAGACGCGACTCCGGGAAGATCTTCTTCATGCAGTTTTAATCAGGATCCTTGAACATGCTTCTTCTGACCCACGGGACCCAGGGGAAATGCATACACAGGCTTAAATCCCCTTGTGCTAACCAACCCCAGTGAGCTATGTGGACCCTGCAGATAGGCTACTCTAACGCGGATGTAGACAGGCTGAACAGACTTAAAAAAATAAGGGCTTGGTTACACCAGAGAGCGCTCACCCTCGGGAAGGTGGAAGGCTGAAGCCAACGCCATCTTTAAGGCGTGGCACTTTGCAGCTCTCTACAGATATATAAAAGTCTTTTGATAAAATCCAATGTTCTTTCATGATAAAAGTTCTGAAATACATAGGGATACAGAAAATACATCAACATAATGAAGGTAATATACAGCAAGCTCACAGCCAACATCTTGCTAAATAGAGAAAAACTAAAAGCCTTTCCACTGAAATAAAGAATGAAACAAAACAAAACAACACAAGACAATGATGTCCATTCTCCTATCTCTTGGTGAATATAATAATACTTGAAATCTTAGCTAGAGTAACAAGACAAATAAAATAAAAAAACAGGGTACAAATAGGAAAAATAGAAGTCAAGGAATCATTATTTGCAGATGATAAGGTTTGATACAGAAAAGACCCTACAGACTCCATCAGAAAATTCCTACAGCTGATTGAAACATCAGAAAATTCCTACAGCTGATTGAAACATTCCACAAATGATTCAGGTACAAATGATCATCTAAAAGGCCAGCAACTTTCCTATATTCAAATCACAAACACAGTGAAAAAGAAATCAATGAAGCAATACCATTCACAAGTGTTCAAAATAAATTAATAAATAAGACTCTCTTGGGGGTAGATATAACCTATGTTGTGAAAGCCTTGTACAGTGAAAAATTTCAGACACTGAAGAAAGAAATTAAGCAAGGTACTCAAAGATTGAAAGACTCTGTATGTTCATATGAAGAACAGGCCTTATGTTGTGCCACAGAGTTTACAGCTGTACACATAGCATGAGTGTCATTGATTTACTGAGCCTCAGTGGCTCAAATGGGGGGGGGAGTGACTAAGCTTGGCTGGTTGATGAATAATGCAAAACCCTTGAGCATCTTAAATATTGTCAACCCATGAATTTTCACCAAACATCAGAAGGATTATATTTATAAGATACTTGAAAATCAGCCCAACTTGAAAAATCTTACATATCTCTGTGACTCTATGGAAACTCTAAATTTGGGTATTGTCTTAGACATTTTGAAGCAGCTTGTCACAAGTCACAGCTGAGATTAGGACAGGGTTCTCACACTCTTTAAACACTCTGATGGAGTCCCTTTAGTTTCCTGTGCCCTGGTGTCACAGCCCATAATATTTCTAACATTTTCCATAAAAATGTAAACACCACTTTCTTGGAGTTCCTAGAGATGGGAACTTTTCCTTCTATCAATGTTCCATCACATCTATTGTCTATACATAATAAGGCTCTAGAAACTGAAGCATCTTCCAACATTCTCATTGAGCAAGCAAAGCTAAAATGCTTTAGGCTGGAGAGATGATTCCACCAGCAAGTGCACTTGATGCTCTTTCAGAGGTCCCAATTTAGTTCCCAGCACCTATGTTGAACAACTCACAACTGTCTATAACTCCAGCTGCAAGGGAATCCAATTCTCCTGTTTTCTATTTCACAATTCTCCTGTTTCACAGATATACACATACACAAATTTAAAAAAAATAATAATAAAAATAAAAATCTTTAAATTAGAACTCTTGTAAAGGAGGCTTGTGAAATTCAGAGGGACTTTAGGCACCCTATATGTAGTAGGAAGGTGCACCTGTGCTGCTTAAAAAACAAATAAAACAACAAAAAGCAGGTTCTGGTATGACTCAGCCATGGCATCTGTTCCAAGCCAGCCCTGCCAGATCAGTGGGTGTGGTCTCCTCCATGGAGTCAGCTTGTGTTCAAGTTGACTCAATATTCCCTTCCAGTTTCCCAATAATGTGCCCTCAGTTTACATTTAATGGATTATACATGTTTCTCTGGGCTGTTATTTAGATAAGAATTGTATCATACCATTTTATAGAAGAAAGAACCCAGAGTTGATGGAGCTATTTGAGGCAACATTAAGTAATATCAGCACAAGTAAGTAAATTCTCTTTCAATCTGAGTGTTCCACTGACTTATTTTTGCATGATCATTTTGACCTTGATTCTCTTTTCTTTCATTATGACTTTGATGCTTAAATTATACCAGAGATCTGTTATTTACTATGAACATCTGAAATTCAAGAATTCTATTACCAAACACCTGCAACTAAGCTCCTCACCTGCAGCCTATACCAGTTCCTTTTCTCTTAGCCAGACCCACTTCCTCTGCCTTATCTTCCTATCTGTGACCCTGACATCTCTGTGGGAAGCAGAACAGCAATCTGCACTCTTCCTTTCTGCTCAAGTATTCTTGTCCTCCATGGCCCAAATCATCTCTCAGACTCAGCACAACTTGGGATTTAATTTGTTACTCTTGCTGAGCTGTTCTTTTCCATGTTTAATTTGTTTTTGTGTTGCTGTTTAGCTTTTAGTTATCTTAAAAGAAAGCTTATGTCTTAATAATATTTATTCCTAACCATTTTTTCAAGAATAATTGGAAACCCAAGGCCACATACCCCATACTTTCTTCTTCCTACTCCGCCACTAAAATCATGAGCTAAAGAGGCCCAGACCTGGGTACAATCAAAGCCCAGTCATTACTCTGAGCTGCAGTTTCCTTATATGTGAAATGGAAATAATAACATAAAATTGGAAAGAGAATCATAAAATTCTTGTGAGGATCAAATGAAAAAAATTGTAAAGGCAGTTTAATGCATCTGCTGAGGTACAATAAGAATTCAATAAGTAATGCCTAGTATTACTATTTTTCATATTTTTATTGCAATTCTTCTTCATTCTATGCAAGTTTTTAAGACCTAGAGATAGTTTCCAGAGAAGCAGGGGTATATTTGGCTGTGGGCAATGAATCTAAATCTGTTTCCTTTTATCTCTGTTTCTTTGAGCCCTGAGAAGTGAGGCCACTCACAACATGAGATTTCAAACAACATGAGATATGGCACTTAGAGTTGGGCATTTTGTGGAAAATAGAAAAAAAAGGCATTTTCCCTGCTTTAATCTGGAGATACATAGCCAAGTAAGAGTTGCAAGAGAAAGTTTGTTGATGATGTAGCTGCATTAATCAGGCCACTCATACTTGGTGAATACTGTTTGGATCTTAGCAAAAGATGTTAACCCACTGAAAGCTACATGAAGATGTAGCAGATGAGGAAGCTAGGCAGACAGTGAGAAGGTAGCATTGCCACCTGCTTGGAAAGTCATGAGGGATTGTTCATTACATACAGAAGCCCAAGAAAATATAAGATGAAATCATCTGCCAGGAGAGCTCTATTTCACCAAAATGTGTTATTCCTGTATAGAGCTAACGAAAACAATAGCTTTAACAGAGACACTATGGAAAAGCTTGCTTGCTTGCTCTGGGTCTCTCTCTCTCTACTTCTCTCCCCCCCCTCTCCTCCCTCTCCCGTGCTCCCTTCCTTCCTCCACTCCTTCATTCATTCCTTCGTTACTTCGTCCTTCTTTCCTTCCATTCTTTTCTTTCTCCCTACCAAGTTTTGAATGCAACTAGAACACTTCATGCTCTGAAAACTTGTATGGGTCCTCCATGACCTTAAAACAAAACATGCTCTTCTGGTTGATTCTTAAAACACATTAAAATATTATTACATACCATCATTTGAGTCCTACCCTCACAACTTCCTATAGCATGCCCATGCTGTGGTCTTATTCATGAAGGCATAAATATTGAACATCTATTTTGTGCTAAACCCTAAACTAGAAATTGAGAATTCATAATAACCAAAACCCAATGTTTGAGCTGATAGAACTGAGTCCAACAAAATAATACTACTCAACTACTTGGTAATTTTTATAAGCACAACACAAGTATATACTATACGATACAGTGTGCAACAGAGCACCTTAACGAGTCCCCAGAGATTAATTTTATATAGTGTTTTACAAGTGAGATTGTGTTGGATTAATATAGAATAGACAAAAGGAATATCACAGCTGATGTAATAACATGTTTAGAGGTTTTTCTGATGGGAAAGACCCTAGTAGAGTGAGCAGAGTGTTAGCAGCTACATCAAGAAAAACAGTTAAGATCTAAACCCATACACCTCATTCCAATGATTCTGAGAATGAACTACCCCTAACCAATGTTCGAAGCTTGACTTGATGGATGTGTATTTTAGAACATTTACTTGGACATTCTCACCTAAAACCTCATAGCCTGTTTCAAAATATATGAATAGCTAAGTTTTAAGCCTTGCACATTATTTTTCATATGTATGTGAAATACTATGAGCTCAAGCATGTCAGAATTACTTGCCATTGTTGGGTATATTGATTGCATACCCTGTAATGTAACCCTTGCTTCTTCTAAGCAACAGCTTCAGAACTTCAGCCTCTGGAACTCATAATCCCCTTTCACGCTGACATCGAAAACCTCCTACTACATGGGTCTGTATATCAGGCCTTGTGTCTAGGGGTGGTGCTGCATAAATGCTGGCCTACCACAGAATTCTGCTTCTGTGATTACCAGGTCTCTGTCACCTCCTTAAAAATTTATTAATGGGGGACTTTAAAGGTTATCATCTGGAATTCTATTCAAATTATTATTCTTGAGATATAAAGGTAGTAAATCTGATTGAAAAAGGTATCAGCAAGTATAATTTCCTCCTTTTTCTTTCACTTGTCAAGAATGCATAATTTCCCAGTGGTTTTCAAAGACCATCTCATCAAAACTCACTGTTCCACCCTAAGTCACTGTTACCTAAGAAATTCCATCTAAGAATCTCCGTAAGTAAAAATATAACATATTTGCTCATTTCCTATCCATCAAATCAAACCATGAGCTCCATTATTTTCAAGTAATACTGAAGTTTTTCTTCTCAGGCTATTTTGGGATATGGCATCAGGACCACCCTTCCACCCATATGTTGTCCACAGTGGTTTATACCGTGAGGCCCAGCACACACACGTGGTTGAGATGGCTTTGCAGACTATGTAGAGTCCAGGAATTTCTACCAAGGCCAGAACCTCAGTGCTTAACTCTCTAAGTGAACAGTACACACAGATATGACTTCTAAGGACCCTGGAAGGTCTCATATAACATGCTTTACCTCCCCAGAGTGTCTTCTAACTATATATCCAGTGGCTTAAATTTGCTTTCAAGAAGTGAATCAATATGATTTTGATAAGACAATGATAGTATCTTTTTTAAAATTTTGGACTTCATACCTACATACAATGTATTGTGATCATCTTTGCCTGCACTTTATGCTATACCTCCACCATTCTTGCTTACCACTTATTTCTTCCAACAACTCTTTCTCCTTCTTTCCTGGCTTTTGCTTCTTTACTCAGGCCTTCTGTGGGAGGCCAAGGCTGTTGTGTGATCAGAGCTGCAAAAGCCATGCCACTGATAGAAGACAGCAACTCATAGCACTCCTTCCTATTCCCTGGCTCTCCCACTCTTCCCAGCCTCTTTTCTGTGATGTTCCCTGGACCTCGGACAGGAGAAGATAGCTATCATTCAGGACAGAGCCCTCAACTGGCACTTACATTCTTTGATCAATTATGAACTCTCTGTTTTAATCACTTCCCAGTATGAAAAAAAAGATTATAATATTCTCAATAAACTCTGACTTTAAGTAAAACAGGGCAGGCTGAAATTTTTTATGACCATCTCTACAGTGCAAAATTCACTTTAGGTCATCTGTTTGGGTCAGAAAAAGAAAAATATGGTAATATATTGATATATTATGTATCAACATTCTGAATGAACAATGCTTCCTCACTGTTTTGTAGCTCATCACAAATTATTAGCTTTGACCTTATGGTATTTGTGTGTTTGCGCAAATACATATATGTGTTTATCAGTTAGCAAACTTAATAGAGGAAGATAATATAACAGATTCTTCTTAATGTCTCAAAACAGCCAGCAGTAGTCTTTCAATAACTGTCTGAAGTGAAGACATGGATGTTTATAAAACAATGAGGATGCTATTTCAAAATTTAAATGTGCATGATATTTTCCAAACAGGAAAAAAAATGAAGAAGATCAGGAACCATTATTTAGGATTAACAACCCACTCACTGGGACTATGCTCTTATTTCAAGGCTAATGAAAAAACCAATTGACATTTTCATCTCCTCAAACAAAGTGGTCTTGGCTGGTGGTCTCAGCCACGGGAGAATAAGATTTGGGATGAGAGGCTTAGCCAAAGGATGCACTACCAGTCTCTTCCCAAGAACACACACTAGGTCCTGAGCCATGAAAAGATAATTAGACCGTAGGAATATGTATGTATACTACAGACTCACAGATTAACACAAAATTGCAATTTACTTTTCTTTTGGCTTCTTAATAAATGTGTATGTTTAGCTCACCTTATTGTGGCTGGTAAAATCTTGGTTTGGAGGAAACTGAAATTGGTTTCACTTTCAAATCAAGTGATGAGCACCATAAGGAAATATTTCATAGAAGCATTTCATAAAGCATTTCCTTTAAGCATTTGGAAGTTCAACATGTCTTCCTTAATCTATGCTACAGAGAACAATTATTATGGGTACTAGGAAATGCACTAAGGGACAAAATGAACCATGTTTAGGTTTCTAAGACATACAATTGCTTCCATTAAGGCCTGCAGTCTTCTTACATCTTAACCGCAATTTGTCTCGCTACATTTCTAGATTAAGGCATATTTTAGTGTCAAATAAAACCATCACCCTCATTAGCTTGGGGAAATGAGAAAGATCAAGTTGATAAGAAGTGTCAGAGTTCTAAGTTTTCAATTTTGATTGTGGCAAATAGTCTAGCTCTATGTATCAATATATAATAAATGTCAACCTGTCATTCATAGGCCTCATATGTGCCAGCATCAGAATATATGTGTATGAGTGTCTGTGTGTGTCTGTGTGTGTGTGTGCTTTTGGGATGTTGGGGCTATGTGTATATCTGAGTTTGTGTGGTTGTGTGTATGTGAACATGTATGGGGAATGACATGTTTGTGTGTATATGTGTCTATAGTGCTTGTGTTTGTGTGGGTGGGGATATGCTTATTTATATGTGTAAGGTATGTGTATATTATATATGTGTCTGTATATGTGGGTGTGAGGGCATATGTATGTATGATATATATTTATATATGTATATCATACATATACATAAATATATATATATATAAGTAGGAGTGTATTATGTGAATGTGAATATATATAGGATATGTGAGGGGTTGGTATGTGTATGTGTATGGCTGAATTGAATATATGTCTGGGAGATATATATATATATATATATATATATATATATATATATATATATATATGGGGGTGTTGTTTATCTGTATGTGCATGTGTGGGGGTGTGAGGTATATGTATATGAACTATTTCTTGAGAAAATGATAATGTAAGCTTTCTCAACACATTTACTTGAAAAGAAATCATTTTTAGATAGTTTCAAAACTCAAAGAAATATTGGTGTAAGATAAGCAAACTTCTTATGTAAAGCAATGTGCTTTGGCCTGGTACACAACTGCTCCCCCAAGAAAAAAACAGATTACATGCTCCTTTTAATCTACTAAAGTGGATTTTATGTCATTTACTTGGTTTTGGGTTAAATATGTAAAACCTTGGAGCTCTTAGCTCCCATTTAATATTCACATTTATATATATATATATATATATTCACATATATAATATATATATATAATTTTAAGGAAGTGTCTATTCATCCAAACCTGTTAATCAACTTCTCTTAGGCCGAATTTTAATGAGCACACACCACCAGACCTAACAGCATTCTGGGAACCAAAAGTATTACCAGGAATGAATTGTAGCCAGTAGGTCATGCAAGAAAGAGATATGATTGAAAATGGATACAAAGAAAGTTATGAGAAGAATGCATGGAGCTTCTGTATTAAGGGAAGATTGGGACAAAGCATGAGAGTGTACATGATGAATCATTCTGAAATTTTCAACTCAGATTCTGGCTTATGTACAGAATGTTAGGTTGCATTCCCCTCCCCCTTCAGTGAGAACAAACGTCCCAACAGCAGTGGCAGGGAACATTCAGCAGCTCAACTTATGGCAAGATCATTAAGTCAATGAGCCAGCTTCAGAAGCAGTGTGTGGAAGCCAGCATCTTCCAGTTTTTTCCCTTGCAGTACTCAGCCATCGTCATTTTATTTCACTTTGCACTTCTGACTACAGCATGGTGTTTCATTTTATTATTACAAGTAATGTATTTTGAGAACAAATTCAAGCAGTACCTTTTTCTGTAAAGATAATGATGCTGGGACAAAAATTCTTTTCCAGAATTCAACATTTTTTATGGACACTGGGTCCTTTGTGTACATAAATTGTAAGGAAATCAAAATAATCAATCAGCAAACATTTATTACAAACCTACTTTATATAAGGCACTATACTAAGTACATAGTAGGAGGATTAATAAATTGTTTTGTCACCCTCTGACACTTAATTCAAGAATGGTCAAATCTCATGAAATACTTCTAATAGCTAGCTAAAATAGACACTTCTGAACTTCTTAAGTAATACAGTATCCTCCTGATTTCTAAGGTGATAGCAAAATCCTTCTGAACTTTTTTAAATTGGCATGAGACATAGGAGATATTTACACTGATGATCCAGATAGTAAGACTTAAATAAATTAAGTCAATGAAATGATTCCTGGTGGTGCATGCCTTTAATCCCAGCATTTGGGAGGCAGATAGATCTCTGTGAGTTCAAAGCCAGCCTGGTCTACAGAGCAAGTTCCAGGACAGGCTCCAAATCTACACAGAAAAACCCTGTCTCAAAAACAAAAACAATTAAAAAAAAAAAGAAAAGAAAAGAAAAGAAATGTTTCCTAATATACTCTGTTAGACTAATAGACAGGAGCCTAGCATAATCATCATCAAAGAGGCTCCATCCAGCAACTGAAGGAAACAGATGCAGACCTACAGCCAAACATCAAACAGAGCTCAGGGAATCATGTGGAAGAGGGGGGAGGAATGATTGTAGGGACCAGAGGTCAAGGACAACACAAGGACGTCCATAATAGAATCAACTAATCTGGTCTCATAGGGGCTCACAGAGACTGAACCAACAATCAGGGAGCCTACATGGGTCTGACATAGGCCCTCTGCACATATGTGACAGTTGTATAGCTTAGTTTTCTTGTGGGACTCCTAACAGTGGGAGTGGGGTCTGTCTTTAACTCTGTTGCCTACTTTTGGGATCCTTTTCCTCCTACTGTGTAGCCTTATCCATCCTTAATATGAAAGGATGTACCTAGTCTTATTGCAACTTAGTGTGCCATACTTGGTTGATAGTCCTGAGAGGCCTGACCCTTTCTGAGGGGCAATGGAGGAAGAGTGATTAGGGGAGAGAGGGAGTTGTGGGAGAAGGAATGGGAGAAGAGGAGGGAGGGGAAATTGCAGTTGGGGTGTAATATATGAAGGAAGAATAAATTGAAAAAAAGAAACCAATCAATAGACTGTAAGATTCACTCCAAATAAATGACACAGACATTTAAGTGTTGTGGAATACCAAAAGAATAATCCCCCCTGTGTACAGAAAAAGGTGTCCTTTCTAAGGACGTTAGCTTGTGAAAATTAAGAAGAAAGTGCAGATAGCGAGAATGGCAAGACATTGAGGCAGCGGTGACTGATGGCTGTGAGTGGACCATCTTCATCTGAGCAAAGATTCGTGTGAACAAAAGTAGCAGAGGATTCAAATAGAAGCTTAAGAGCCAACTGCAAAGGTCCCCAGGCCACCACCGGATGTTGAGTTTTCATCTCTTCTTCATTCAGTTCTAACTAGAATTGCTTTAACCAGGCTACAGTTTGGTTTGGAAGTCTTGAGATCTGAAATAGAGTTTTTGATGTTCTAATTTGGCTCCGTGGCTCCAATTTTGCCATCTCTACTTTGATCTGTAAGAGCAGGATATGAACCACTTGGAGGTATATCCCCAGACTTCCTCTTGTACTTGAATGTTAATGCAGCTTCTGAAAGGCTCCAGAGAATATCAGAAGGCATAGGGAAAATCAGTGCAGGTACTTACATTCCACATACCCTCTCTGTCATCCCTCAGCTCAGGCGTTGGCTTGCTCATCTTCCTACATCTTGGCAGGCATTTTCTTTCCCATCACTCTACCTCTCACAAAGTTGTAATAATTCTCCCTTCTTTAAGACTATACATATAAAAAATGGTACAACACTCTCTTGCTAGCTGCTATACCTTTTACTGTCTTTTGTCATTTAATCCCTGTAGTATAATCATATCACTGAAATTATCCTATTCTGCCTTTAGTTGAACATACAGTTTTCTTCTTGTTAGGATTCTGAACTAAACAAAGCCCTACTGAAACTCATGACACTCCTGCCTCAGCCTCCCCATTGCTGAGATAACAGATGTACACATTCCCAACTCATTATCAAGCCAGCATCAAACACATATTATTTGTGAATTTTAATTCAATTTTAAGCATATGATAGATTTGTGTATCAAAACATCACACTATTTCCTATAAATATTTATAGTATTATATTTTATGCATAGTTTAAAATAAATTCTAATTTTACAAAAGAAATAAATACTTCTACACCAAATAATTCATTCCTTTCTGAAGTTTTCCAATCTTTCCACCATGTGTATAGCCTGTGAGCATATTACAGTGGGATGGAAATAGGTTTGCTGTGTGTGCCAGAGCTGAGGTTGGTAGTAGAGACCCATCTTCACTGAGTCCATGATTGAAGGAAATTTATGCCTGGGCACACAGACTTGTTTTTACTCATCTATTTGTTCATACTGACAGTAATTTTGCATCTGTAAGTGTTTTTTAGTCAAGTATCTACTAAAAACATTAGAAACTTGATACTCAAAAGCCAGCTATTGTAATGACTTTTCTGTATTCTTTAGCACAATGGAGACCAGGAAATTGACCATCATGTTTGAATCACTAGAAAATCTAGAGAACTTTATTATTTGCTACTTGCTAATTCCTGGTGTTGTTAAATATATACTCTTTAAAAAATATCTATTTAGTGGGACTTACCTATCTATATTGTTAAAAATCAAATGCTTCCATTAAAGTCACAATTGATATCAGTGTCAGATATGTCAGGGAAAAATTCTTTAAGAGCCACCACAATCCCCAAATTTCTCTACCAGGCATATTATTACATATATTTTCACATTCTACTTGCCCTGTCATTTTGTCTTTGTCCAATGGGCTGAATATTCTAAAACTGCATGTAAACACTTCACTACAAAGATAGTCCTGTCAGATCTGCAAAGCTATTATCTGTAAACACTTGCTCCTCTGACCCTGGTTTCTTTATTCTACCACATGCTATGACCTTAGCATGCATTAAATTTCACTAAGTCCTGCCTGTAGACAGTTTCTTTTCCCACCTGGTCACACAGCTGCTTTGCCCCAAATAAACACACAGACTTATATTCAGTATAACATGTTTGGCCTATGGCTCAGGCTTCTTATTGTCTAGCTCTCCCTTAATTATTAACTGATAACTACCAATCTATGTATTTCTCCATGGCCTTATCTTACAAGAGAAAGCTCTAGCATGTTATTCCTTTAGGGACTACATGATATCATTTCCTGGCAGCTTCTCTCTGCCTCCTTCTCCCCAGGATTCTCCTCATCTGGTTGCCCCATTTACACATCCTGCCTGGCTACTGACCAATCAGTGCTTCATTCATCAACCAATAACAGAGATGTATATACAGAAGGAAATCCCCCATCATCCTTCCTAAAACTATTTTGAAGAGATTCTCCCTTGAAAAGTCAAATTAGCTGGTCTGCTCATTTTAAGTAGATTCAATTTACCAAGAAAGTACACTTCAAGAAAGAACTTACATTATGATTGACATCTTCTTTAGGAAAGAGATGCAATGGCAAAATGGTACAGCAACACTTGATACCAAGAAATCAAATGTATCAGAAATCGAAAGTATGGAAAATTCTCATGATTTCCTGTTCCCCTGAGAATAATGAAGTCCTTGTATATCTTGTAATTTTAAACCTGTGAAAATATATGTCTAATAAATTCTGCTATGTCAGTTTGACTCACCAAGACTGCTTTCAGAAAGAAATAAGTGTTGTATAGTATTGAATTGTCTAAATACATGGGATTTGGTAGCTATCGAAGAGTTTTCAATAAAGGGACTTCCAAAGACAAATCCTCTATCTTTTGGATTGATCGTGACTGTGAAGTAGTCTTAGAATTCTCTTGTATCTTAGTTCCTTTGTTTTCTTTCTGTAATAAAATGTCCCAACAAAATCTTAGGAGAGAAGATGTTTACTAGGCTCACAGTTCCAGATTGCAGTCTACTTCTCTGGGGGAAGTAAGACAATAGGATCTTAAAAAATGCCACCTTACATCTACTACATATACAATCAAGAGCAGAGACCAATGAATTAGCTTGTGCTCACTGGTGCTCAGCTATACAGTTCCAGATGCCCTGTTCCAACAATGGTCCTGCACAAAATTAAAAAGGGTCTTCCCACATTACTTAACTTAATAAAGAAAACCCCTCACAGACCTCATCAGGGGTTAACCTGAATCTAGACAATCCCTTCAGAGATTTCCCAGGAGTCCTGCCTCCAGGGTGAAAAGTTGACAACAAATATTAACAATATTTAATTTCTCAATATTTATAGTAAATCCAAATATTTTTCCTATGTTGTCATTAATAAAAATGTAGTAGTAGTTTATGGCACATGTAGGAAAACCAAATTAACTAAATCAAGCATGGTACAAAATTCATTCCCAGATTTTCCAATTGGACTTTTGTGGTCACTTATGGAGATGGGTGCCTGTCACTTTAAGAATGTCATGGAAATGCTATCAACAGTAGCATTTTCTACATTGTGAATATCTCACTAGCTTGCTCACAAGCCATGACTCACAGGCAACATGTTCAGCCTGTGGAAACTGTGGCAATAAATTAAACTATACATGGTGTATATCTTTGCTGCCTGAACACCAGTGGTAACAGCTTCCTAGAGTCCTTATTCATCCAGCCAGCACATCCCTATGCCAGCAGCTATACATTACTCTCACTAGCTCAGGTACAAGTCACCTATAAGAATTTGTTTAAAGAACATGGTGGTTTCTCACATTGCATCACTCACCTGCGAAACCTCTCAACCTTCTGATTCTGTTCTCCAGCTGGTAATAATTCAAGGCTACTGCAGGACTTATTGCTAAGTGCACCTTCGAGCCCAGTATCATGCACACCATTTATCTAAAGCCTCTGTATGACTTGACACTTTCAGCACACCTTTGAGCTAAGAGCAAATGTTGCAAAATATTCATCTATACAGATTGTGCTCTGTTAACGGTGACATGTCTGAGAACATCTTCAATACAACTGAGAGAGCAGGGACCAAGTAAAAAGCAGCGTCTACTGCAAGACCCTTTTCTCACCTATCCTTGTAAGTACCATATGTGCCTTAAGACGGCAATTCTAAGAGCTAGGAAATGGAACAAAGTGGCCAGAAGAGAGAATGTTGAATAAACATTTTCTGATTATTGAGGAGATAATGTAAGTGGAAGAGAGAAATAGGGAGTGTCCATTTTCAAGCACTGTCATGATGAAGCACACAAACTACTTTTACTTCTAAACATAAGAACTTACTCTCTATGGTTCTGTAGATACGAACTCTAGTCAGGGTATCACTTGGGCTATGCTTGCTCTGGGCTTTCCTCATTCCTTCTTGACTTCTGGTTGTAGCTCTGGAAACCTGATGTGGTTGAGCTTGTAGCCACTTGACTCCAAACTCTTCTTCTGCTATTGCTCTGTCTTTACACAGTGTCAACCTCTTTGTAACAAATGATACCATTCATATTTGATAAGAATACACCTTAGTAAACCCACTTAAACTTGATTTCAGCTGAAAGATCTGTTCCTATATAAGGTCACATTTGCCTATTCTGGGAATTGCAATTGAGGTCATCTTTCTCTAACTCACAACACCGGAGTATGTAAATAGACATAGACTAGCAACCTATTTTATTTGATCTATGTTTTCTGAACCCATACATTTAAACTGAGTCTTGTGTCTTTTGTTTTGTTTTTGTTATGTTTGTTATCTGTACTTCCTTACTTCCTACTGACAATATTTTCTAGTCATCAGCACCAATAATCACTAGTTTTCAAAATTCAAATTTTCTTCAGCTGACCACTTCATTTTTAGTTCTTTATAGAAGGGTAAACAAATTGTTGATACTATTATTATTATTATTATTATTATTATATTGAGTGTTTATATCTCTTTTGTATTTTTAAAATCTAGATTGAGACTCAAGACAAGTGGTTTCCATAGGACTTTTTATTAGGATTTTTCTTAAAAAGGTCTCACTCTGTAGCCCAGGCTGGCCTACAGCTCACTTTGAAGCCCAGGCTGGCTTCAAATCCTCTGCAATCCTCCTGCATTGGCCTCCTCAAGTGCTTGAATTACAAACATGAACTACCACACCTGACTTAAATTAATAAAGCATAAAGGCCTGTGAAAACAGTAAGTGAATAATCTACTTAAAAATTGATTTCCTGTATGATTGCCAAATCTATGATGTTTACCTGTCTCATCTTATGATGAATTTAGCATATACATTAGCAAATGCATGGGCTTACATGTTCCAAAATCATTCCTGTAGCAAATATTAATTGAAGCCCCTGTATGCCCAAAGTCACCACAGTACATTTGTATCTCAAAAATTATTTCTCTTCATGAGTAAGATAATTCCATTAATAGCAAGCATTTCCTTCTAACTGAGAGAACCAAGAAGTTGAAGACACTGGATTTCTTGCCTTCAGTACTCAATTAGCCTCAAATAAAAAATATAGTTCCACAAATATACATGTTAACTGAATGGCAATAATGCATTAATTCATTTGATTGTGGCAATAATTACATAATGTTCACACATGTCCAACTATCAGCTTGTGAGCCCTGAATAAATATAAATATAATTTTTATTTTTCAATGATATTTCAGTTAAGATATTGGAAAACATTCAATTAGCATCAAGACCCATCTATTTCTTAATCTTTTTCTGTTTACTTATTTGCTCTATCATGTCTTGTGTCTCCCATTCTCCTACATTACCTAAAGCTCTCTGGTGACAGAAGTCATAAAAGTCACAAAAATATAGGTTTTTCAGATAGATTATTAAATCAACTAAGTATGAAGAGAAAAGAAAAATGATACGATACTGTAAGACAAATATGAAGAATTTTAAAGATGAAATGTTATTTAGAAGAATAATATGGGCTCAACCATCTGAAAACAAAAACACAAATTAGTGCTTGGTTTTCTAAGTAGCCTTAATCATGGTACCTTATCACAGCAATAGAAAAGTAACAGCATTGAAATTTCAAATGACTGTATAATACCATTGCTGACATTTTACCCATTAAGTAATAAAAGCAACTACTGAAAACCAGAGTTTCTCTTGTTTATTGTTGCTCTAGCAACCAGAAAACTATTATCCTTATAATCTGAAGGCTAATTTGGTGAGTTAAGAAAATTATCTCAAACAGTATCAACTATATGTGAATATGAAAATGGCCCACTGTAAAACTGAAGTCTCATAGGAAACCAGAAATAGACAATGTCTAATAGAAGATTGTCCCATATTTTACCTTTTATTTTTTGTCTTTTCATTTATTCTTAATTTGTATCTCTCGGCATTTGTGTATTCTAACACTTTAATTTTGTTTGTCGAATTTTTTTTTTCAGTATTGGGGATGGAATTTCCACATGCTACAGGTTTATTCTTCTGCTGAGTGCATCTCCAGCCCTATAGTTTAAATATTAATTAAGGGAGTCTAGCATTTGTTTCAGAGACTTTGTGTGTTTCTAAGGTCTATTTCATAACATCTTTCTTACACACAATCATGTTAAAAGTTAACTATTTTGGCATCTGTGTAAAAGGCAAGTGGAATAAGCAGATACATGACAGAATAAAGTGGTAACATGGAACACGCTATCCACGGCACACTGGGCTAACATGCTACACTTACTATTTTAAACATGATTAAGATGGTCCTTTGTGTCAAAGGCACAGCAATGCATTTCTTAACTAGCCTAATAATTACATTTGAATAGCAACTCAGAGCTTTTACAAAATTTTTGAATTTTTTTTATTTAACTGTCAAAATTATTGTTCTCAGTCAAATTTATCAGAGTACTTGTAAGTATTGCACAAATGGGCCCTTTATATCAGAACTGAACTTATACAAATGTGCTGGAAACTGATACACATTAGACACATCAGCTTCAGTGTCAACTTAGAGAGGCAGGAGAAACCATGCAAAGTCTACAGATTCCTCACCCTCAATAAGAGTTTCTACCACGGCAAGTTACTGCCTCAGAGCAACGTTGGCTCCATAACTAGATACATGATAAGGCAGAACAAGGACCTGATGACCAGCAGAAGAGTGTACATCAACAAAATGATGAAATTGTTGGCTCCTTTTTTACGCAGTATCTTTTCAAATTTTTTTTTTGCCTTTATCTACAGCTTTTAGTCAAGAAACCCTGAGAAAGTCCTAGTTAATTTCCTCATCTTTAGAATGGGCTTAATAAATGTCACACATTGGTGTCTTAGCACAGCAGGATCCACTTGCAAATATTTGTCTGCCTATGTGTTTAATATTACCTGTATTAACTTGAAATTGAAAACAACGCAAAAACAAATATCCACCTACAAAAAATAGAGAGGTGTTTTTTTATATATATACTCTTACAGGATAATAAAAAAACTAGCATTGCATGCTAAAACACAGCTAGTCCCTTAAATACAACGGAACAGTAATTATACATTAATGAGTTAAATTCTCTAATCAAATCATAAGAATCCTCACACACTAATTTTTTTAAAGCTAGGATTGTACTTCTGTACAAGAGATATATAAAATTATTAACTATAAAAATGATATACCAGAAAAAAACCTTTTTAAAGTAGCAAGCTCAATTAATATATAACAAAATGAAATTCAATGAAAATTTTTATTTAATATTTTTGTTATTTTACATATAAATCCCAGTTCCCTCTCCCTACTATCTTCCCATGTTCCCCATAGATTCCCCCATCCCATCCCCCATCCACTGTCCAGGGAGTGTGAAGCCTTCCATGAGGGATCATCAAAGTCTGTCAAGTCATTTGGGATAGGGCCTAGGCCCTCCCCTGTGTCTCTAGGCTAAGGGAGTATCACTTCATGGAAAATGGGCTCCTGAAATCCATTCCTTCAATAGTGATACACCCTGGTTCCACTGTCAGAGCCCCCACAGACTTCTCAGGCCTCCTAACTGAGACCCATGTGCAGGGGATCTGGATCAGTCCTATGCTGGTTTCCCAGCTATCAGTCTGAGGGCCATGGGATCCCCTTTGTTTAGGTCAGCTGTTTCTGTGGGTTTCTCCAGCCTGGTCTTAACCCCTTTACTCATCACTTCTCCCTCTCTGCAACTGGGTTCCAGGAATTTGGCTCAGTGTTTAGCAAATAAAAACTCAAGACAAGTTAAGTACGTATAAAAAGAAGAATGGTTGAGAAAATAGTCATTATTAGCATATGTATTTCTAAAATAAGATATAGCCTCAGAAAACTCCCAATATTGTTTCCAAAAATGGGGAAATTGGTATAGCCATTAGGGAAAAAAATATTCAGTTTCTTCAGAAACCTAAAAATAGAACTATCATCAAGTTATGTAGCAGTCCTACCACTAGTATTTTTTTCAAAATTAATTAAATGTCAAAAGGAAAAAAAATCTGAAGCCAGATTTAGTAGCACCACACACCCATAATCCTGGCACTTCTTGGTGGAACAGGACTGAGAGTTAAGCCAGTCTGAATCACTGAGCAAGTTCTAGGCAGGTCTGGTGTGAGCAGTAAAATCTGCTTCAAAACATCCATCTGAGATCCAGTGTTCACTGAAGTGTGGTTCACAGCAGCCAAGATCTGGACTCCACCTAGAAGTCCACCAGCAAATAAGAGAATAAGGTATGGTATACTGTTATTCTGCCATAAAAAGAATGAAATCCTGCTATTTATACCAGCATGAATGGATCTGGAGGGTATCAATTTTATGTTAAGTACAATGTCATGCACAAAATGGCAGACACCAAGTGTTCTTATCAATATGCTCATGGAGATAAAAATAGCAATCTCAAAGAAGTAAGGAATCAGATACAGTGACCAGAGACTGGGGAATGGTCTGAGGAAGGTCAGATGAAGAGGGAGATTAGTGGGCACGAAGGACAGCAGGGTGGGATACATAACCACTAACGTTCTCCAGACATAACTGACTGAGGTATCAGACCTGCTGATCACACTCATTTCATACTGTATATGAGTGTTAAAATGCCACGTTGTGCCCCATAAGCATCTACAATTCCTAAGCTACTTAAATATAAAAACTACATATTTCAAAGGTGGCCTCTGGTTTTATAAAATGAAACTGACAAACTTGCAAGGAAGAAATAGAATAATTAACAGTTTTATTTGGAATTTGTAAGAAATGTCTCCAAAATCTTAGCAAGTAGAAAAAAGTAGAAATTAGACAGAGACATACAAGATGTCTGAATACTATTAAAAATTTCAAATTTTAGTTAATTGATACATTGTCATCATTCATCTAATTGAACTCACTACTTGAGGTTTTTAACATCAAAAGTGTAATTGCTATTAATTTTAATGAGGAAAAATTATTCCATCTTGAATACTGAATTCAACACAAATTTTTGCCAAAAATTCAGTCAACTTAGGACACTAACACTTTAATGGCTGCTGTGGTTTTAAAGCAATAAAATTAATAATTACAGTAAGGCTATATACTTGTATTCCTTGTGTGTTTCCAGCACTTACACGTTTACCCCTAGAACATGTTTTGTGATAAAACACACATAACACTCAATATTTGTACAATTCAATGCCTCATGCTGAAGCCAAAGACAAAAGGCAAATTGGAAGTAATGTACTTTTGTCATGTCAGAGTTATCATAAGCTTCACAGCACTGTTTGGTAAGTTCTTCCTATGCCTATCAGCTCAGGTAAGTCCTTATACTTCCAACAAAATGTTTTGTAAACTAAAGTATTAAGTAATTCTTTTGATTAAAATAAATTCTTTAAAAGGCCCATATTCCCAGATCCCAAATGCCTATATTGAAGGTGTTGGTGTGTAAGAATAAACCAGTCTTTTTAGGCTTTCTTAGAGCATACACAGAACTCCCTCTGACTTTGCTGTGTCTCCTTTTCTCCTTTACCAGAGTACCATGCTTACCATCTACAACTGCTGTGGATTTGGGTTGCTGATGGTTTATACCTGCACCTTTCTCAGTAGGATTACACCTAACTTGAAAAAGCACCTTGCCTTGAGATGTTTGCAAGGCAACACTCCCCTGCCATACCCCCAGAGTTAAGATGTCTGGCTGCTAGTTAAGATGTTTGGCTGTTAGACTAATGTCTGCTCAGGCAGCACTTAATTGAGACTCCCCAGATGAGTATCTCCTTGCCAAAGCAATAAAAAAAAATTGCTCAAGATGGGCATTACCTTTCCTTGAAAACTAGAATAGAGACAACTGTAGAACTGGGTTCGCCAGTAAGAACAGAGATAAACACTGAGCCGTACTCCTGGAATCCAGTTGCAGAGAGGGAGGAGTGATGAGCAAAAGGGTCAAGACCAGCCTAAAGAAACCCACAGAGACAGCTGACCTGAACAAGGGGGAACTCATGGACCCCAGACTGATAGCTGAGAAACCAACTCATACCCTCTGAATGTCGGTCTCAACTAAAAGGCTTGGACAATCTAAAGGTTCTCTGACAGTGGAACCAGGATGTATTCCTGGTGCAAGAAAGGACTTTGGGAGCACATTCCCCATGGAGGGAAATTTCCTTAACCTAGAGGCAAGAGAGAGGGCCCAGATCCTACTCCAAATGACTTGACAGACTTTGATGATCCTTCCTGGAAGGCTTCACCATCCCTGTGGAGTGGGTGGGGGAAATGGGACAGGAGGTGGGGGTCAGGGGACAGGGGAGGGAGGGAGATGGAACTTGGATCAATATGTAAAATAAGAAAATAATAATAAATAAATAAAAATATAAAAAAACAAAGATAATAAGCCGAAACAGAAAAAGCCAAAAGCAGAGCCCATCACTGTAATGAAAGTTGTAATTATATAAAAAGACATCAAGAGGCTGGAGAGATGACTCAGCAGTTAAAATCAATGGTTGCAAAGACCTATAAGGATCACCCCAACTAACAATCTGAGCAATAGCAGAGGGGCTACCTTAAGTACCCTTCCCTGATAATGAGATTGATAACTACCTTATATGCCATCCTAGATCCTTCGTCTAGTAGCTGATGGAAACAGAAGCAGACACCCACAGCTAAACACTGAGTGGAATTCCTGGAACCCAGTTGCAGAGAGGGAGAAGTGTTGAGAAAAGGAGTCAAGCCCAGGCTGCAGAAACCCACAGAGAAAGCTGACCTGAACAAGGGGGAGCTCATGGACCCCAGGCTCATAGCTGGGAAACCAGCACAGGACTTACCCAGACCCCCTGAATGTGGGTCTCAGTTAGGAGGCCTGGGCAGTCTACAGGACCTCTGATGGTGAAACCAGGATGTATCCCTGATGCATGAAAGAATTTCAGGAGCACATTTCCCATGGAGGGATACTCCCTTAGCCTAGAGACACAAGGGAAGGCCCTACCCCAAATCTACTCCAAATCACTTGACATATTTTGATGATCCCTCATGGAAGGCCTCAACCTCCCTAGGGAGTGGATGGGGAATGAGACAGGGAGGAAGGTTTAGTGAGGCACATGAGAAGTTCCGGGAAACTGGGATTGATATGTAAAATAAGAAAACAATATAAATTAATATTTTTTTAAAAAAAATTTACTGGAAAAAAATATCACTGGTTTCTCTTGTTGAGGACCTAGGTTTGAGTCCTTAGAAGCTGCATGTTAATTCACAATAATCTGTAATTCCAGTTCCAAGGGATCAAACTCTTGTTCAAACTCTGCTAGCACCAAGCATACGAATGGTTCACAGACATACATGCAGGAAAAACACACATGCACATAAAAATCATCTTAAAAAGCAATGATTCAGAAAAGGCACAAAGTTGGAATGGCAATGAGGGTAGCTTAACTGAAAGAAATCTATGAATATAACTCTGCCAAACTTATGGAGACTCAAAAGTGAGTTAATTATTAGATGATACTCAGTCTTTATTAGCTCTTTATTAGCTACCATGCATATAGTATAATTTAAAATATCAAAAGATACTAAGAAAGCATGAGCAAAAGGTTGAGATAAGTCTTATGAAAAGTCACAATCTCTTGTCTTATTTCCATACTGAAGTCACTCCTCTACTTAGAACCCATTTGCTAGCAGAGATGCTTCCCTTGAAGAAGAGCCCTGAAACAATATAGCAAATATATGAAGCAGTGACTCCTATATAATAGGAGTTATTGTTACCTATCATTTAATCAAAATCATTTTCCAATAATATTTGTCATCAACTATTAGACCACAGTAGTGGGTTGTTTTCACTTTATGATATGACCATTGTTAGTCCAAAGCTTAATTCATAATCCTTAGCTAAAATGGTAATCTCAACTGTGGATATCTAACATAAAGAATTAAGATTCAGACTGGCGATATGGTTTAGTTAGCAGAGCACTTACTTCACATACATGAGTACCTGCATTTCGACCCCACATAAACCAGGCATGATAGCTTACATCCAAGCACTCTGAAAGTAGAGATAGGAAGATCAGGTCAGAGTCATCTAGTCACACAAGGAGTTTAAGGCCAGCCTGGAATAAATGAACCCATCTCTTAAAAAGAAAGAGAGAGAAAGAAAGGGAAATAAAATTTTAAAGAACAGAAATATTAAGATGTTGCTTACACAGATTTCAAAATGGAGAATTTTTACAATGTCGTGATATTTGAGAAGGCTTTGAAAAACTATAATGCCTTAGGCTGAGGGAACAGTCATAAAACAGGAGGTATTTCTATATGACAAAATATTACTAGACCATCGTATAGAATGTGTTTGAAATTAATTTAGAGTCATAGGTAATATATCACATTATTTAATGAAAGAGTAGAATGTTGTATGCACATTCAACTCATTATATTTATTCATATTTCAGGATGAGAAGGAATTCATCAAAACATTAATAGTGCTTTTTTCTAAGAATAAGATTCCAGGTGATTTACCTTTTTTATGTTTCTTACTTCTCACTGTTTCCTTTTACCTTTTTTATGTTTCTTACTTCTGATTGCTTCCTTCATTATTATTTTCCTTCAAAAAGTTAAAAAATATGTATGCATTTAACATCAATCAGAAGAAAGAATTCAAATGAATTCTCAAGGTTCTAAGGCTTTATTAATATCCTAGAATGCATTCATCAGTCTGGCAAATTTTTTAATCATTTGTATTTCTCTTCACCTTCACTTATTTTGTGAAATCAATTGCTTTTAGTTCCTGCTATTGAGTCCAGGACAGGGAGACAGAATAGTGTGAAAGTAATAATGGTTATATTGACAAAAAAAAGAGCCAGACACTCAAATAGCTTTTATCTTTGATCATTGATCCTTTTTACATGTATACAAAATTAAAAGATTTCAGTTGACTTTAAAGCATAAGTCTACTGTTTTGCCTTTCAGTGAAATGAACTCAGCTACAAATGATTTAGTGAATGAAGGTACTTGAAATCATAGAAATGGCCTCAAAAATGCTATTGTGCTCTTTATAAGTATTTCCTCCATAATTGCATATTTTCAAATAACTTTTAAAAGTTCTTATGTATTTTTGCTTCAACCTACATTCAAAGGTTTGTGAAATAACTACAACTATCATAATTTTGTTAGCCCTGGATTTCATGGCAATTATATGTTGACATTAATAAACACCAAGTGGTTGTTTCTACCTCTAATTATTTGGAAGAATAATCCATCTAACCTCTTAATCAAACCAGCATTTGTAAATTACTTTGTCAGAAGTATCAAGAGGCATTCAAACTTTGCAATAGTCAGAAATGCATCGTTTCTGGTCCCCCAAATAGGTAACCATTTCGACAGAAAAGATTCAAACTGAAAATTCTGAGGTCAAGATGACCTGCCCTTTCTTGGCTGATTCAAATAGCAGAGTCTATATTCAGCTCACAGCCTCTGTCTGCAAAGTCCCTGCACACAGGAGCAGGGGTTAAGGCTAACCTCAGAGTTTTTCAAGGTCAAAAGAACCCTTCAAAAGCACTAGGTTCATAATTTCTCAAGAACCAACATTGTGCTGTGATTTCAGTTCTCTGTGAAGCAAATAAAATAAACACAAAATAATTTTGTCTTTTTAAAGTAAATGTTATTGATTTGAAGTCATTTCTTTCTAATCTTAGAAAATGGCATTTTAATTTCTATAGAATTAAAATATTTTAAGTCTTTTTTTAATAATGTTCTTTCTTAGAAAACTGATGACTCAACATTGCTGTTTGGAGATCTGCCTGTTATGTGGAGATCTAAGTCTAAAGTCTAGTAAACAAACAAAGAAATGAAAAACCTGTTCTATTTAAGCTAGAAGGACCAAGAGGTAGAAGAAGGAGGGAACAGCTTTGAAGGGAAGGAAAGGCTTTGTGCTCAGAAAAATTGCTTAACCTGGTCAAGAAATGAATTTCTTTGTTTATTCCTACTATACTGTCCCCTTTGTTTTAAGGTGTGAAAATCAGACTTGCTATGGTTAATGCTTTAATCTCTCAATGCAAGTGCCACTTTCTCAACAGGACTTGTTGATTCCATACTATCTAATGTGTGCCCTCTTCTGACCTAAACAGCCACATTTTTTATACCACAACTACCCTTATTTCTATGATTTTATTCCTTATGTATTACTATTACTTACTACCCCCTTTTCCAACTAGAATATAAAACCCATGAAACCACTGTTTTATCCCTGCTGAATCCCACCAACAAAGAACTGCATCAAATAAACTAGTACTCATGAAATAATCATTGAACATTGAAATAATATAAAGGGTTTAATAAAAAAAATTAATAAATGTTACTTCTGTTCTTAAGGGAAGAAATCTGTCTCTCTAGAACATAATGCTGAGCATGGAAGAATTTACCCCAACACATAAGCTGTCTCTCTTCTTAAACATATTACTTAGTAGAAAGTAATTCTTCACGGAACTATATAAGTTTGTCTCAGAAGTGGTTAAAATTGTTATGGTAACTTAAAATTGGACTTTGGATGTAGATGTGTTTACTGGATAAAGAGCAGGAATAAAATTTGAATTTACACAGATTGCCAGGGGAAAGTCATTAATTCCTCCCATTTAAAACTATGAATATTACCTGGTAATTGCTTGTAGTAATTTGCATTTCAATCAGTACTGGAAAAAAAATCTCACCAGGCAGTAGTCTTTAGCTAAATTGTCTTATTCTGCTAAAAGCTAACATTAATGAGTAAATGTTTAAACTTAACACAAACATGCCAAATGCTAGTAAAAAGAAAAGCAAGAAAGCCAAGCAAAGAAGGCGGGGGTGGGGTGCAGAAAGAGAAATAACTGAAAGCTATAGAAGAAAATTACTTTTGAGCAAAGAGTAAAAATCACAAGTGAAAGGGTTCACTTAGTCTTCAACTCTAAGAAACCCAAACCTCAAGGTGGACAAATACACCTGAATAGGGGGTGGACTTTCCTGGGAAGGCTGGAATATTATTAGCGCAGTAGAAAAGTGATTTTTCAGTTAGAATGTAAGCATACATCAGAGACAAAGACAAAAGAGACTGAGTCGCTCAACCCCTGATTTAATGTGGTTGTCAACCATCACTCAAAGTACTCAAGTTTTATGTTCATAGACTGGCAACCGCAGAACACATAATCTGATAGGGTTCCAACTTTTCTATTGATAGGAAAGAGTTGGGGAAGCTGTAGAAAATGGTCCAGGAGGTGCTGGTAGACTTAGAGGTCTAAAACATGATTTCTAGTTCCTCTCTAGTACATTCTAGATGTCATACACAACCCCAGGCTTTCTGATTTTGAATTCTGCTGTTGTTTGTATGAGCAATCACCTCCATAAGCTCGTGTACTGGAATTCTTGGACCCCAATTGATGGCTCTACAGGGGGAGGTGGTGGAAACTCAAGGAGGTAAAGCCTGATGGAAAAAAAAAGTAATTCACTTGGGGCAGACCTTGAGTTCTTACAGGTCAGCCCTACTTTTTAACTTTCCTCAGCTTTCTAACTGTAGTCAACAGTGTAAACAGCCACCTCAAGCTCCTGGCACCATGTCTATTCCACCATGCCAAACTCCATCTTCTCAAACTCTGAGCTAAAATAAGCCTATCCTCCATTAAGTATCTCCTTGCCAGGTGTTTGGTCACAACAGCTAGGTAAATACCTAATATAAGCTCTAAAGTCATATTCTATTTAAGGAAAAATTACTGGAAGATCAAAACATAACAAGAAAGACAGAAGCAAAGATGTTAGAATTGAAGCCTCTGGTGCCTACAACTACAGCAAACATTATATACAGTTCAACTCCTGGCCAAAGTAGCATAAATGCTCCATCTGAAGGCCCATTTACTTCAGTTCCTATTACCTAGAATATCATGCCCAGCTTTCAATAGCAGAAAAATTACAAGGCGTTCTACAAGGCAAGAAAAACTGTACCCTAAAGATGCAAGACAAGGATCAGATCATACTCAAATATGACAGAGATGTTGGTTTTATCAGGCTTAGAATTTTAAATAACTGGCTGATCTGTTTGAAGCTGTGATAAAATAAATAATGGCAAATATTGAATGGTTCTGCCACTAGAAAACATTGGGAGTTATAAAGAGAATAAAATGAAATATCAGAAATAAAAATACTGTGATTGAAGTTAAAGAATAGCTTTGAGACCTCAACATAAATCTAGCCACACTGAATCTATTAGAAGAGAAAGGAGGAGGTACCCTTGAACAAACTGGTATAGGAGACCATTTCCTGAACATAACACCAGTAGCATAGACACTAAGATCAACAATTAATAAATGGGACCTCCCCAAACTTAGAAGCTTCTGTAAGGCAAAGGACACAATGGACAAGACCAAATGGCAGCTCACAGACTGGGAAAAGATTTTTACCAATCCTACATCTGACAAAGGGATGATCTCCAAAATATACAAAGAACTCAAGAAACTAGTCAACAAAACACCAAATAACCCTATTAAAAAATGGGGTACAGAATTGAAGATAGAATTCTCAATAGAAGAAATCAAAAAATCTGAAAGACACTTAAAAAATTGCTCAACATCCTTAGCTATCAAAAAAATGCAAATCAAAACAACTTTGAGATACCATCTTCCTCCTGCCAGAATGGCTAAAATTAGAAACACCAATGACAACTTATCTTGGAGAGAATATGGAGAAAGGGGAACACTCTTCCACTGCTGGTGGGAGTGAAAACTTGTTCAGCCATTTTGGAGATCAATATGGCGGTTCCTCAGGAAAATGGAAATTAGTTTACCACAGGACCCAGCAATTCCCCTCTTAGGCATATACCCAAATGATCCACATCCATGCAACAAAGACATGTGCTCAACTATGTTTATAGCAGCATTATTCGTAATAGCAAGAACCTGGAAGCAACCTAGATGCCCCTCAACTGAAGAATGGATAAAGAAGATGTGGCACATCTACACAATGGAATACTACTCTGCATAAAAAAAATAATGGAATCTTGAAAATCACAGGCAAGTGAATGGAACTTGAATAAAGCATCCTGAATGAGGTAACCCAGTCACAAAAAAAAAAGACCATGGTATGTACTCGCTCATATATGGATTTTAGACCTAGAGCAAAGGATCACCAGCCTATAATTAACACTACCAGAGAACTAGGATACAAGGTATATTCTAAGAGATTAAAAATGGTCCCTCACAAAAGGGGGAAGGGACAAGTCCCCCAGAGCACATGGGAAGTGGGGGGGCAGTGAATGGAGAGAGAACTAGGAGAAAGAGAAGGAGAGGAGAGGAAAGCACATGCAACTAGGAAGATAGAAGACAGAAGAAAGAGAGAGAGAGAGAGAGAGAGAGAGAGAGAGAGAGAGAGAGAACATAAAAGAGGGAGCCATTATTGGTTTGAAGAGAAAACTGAACCTAAAGAAAGGTCTAGAGACCTACAAGACTGTCTCCAACTAACAATTTGGGCAACCATGGAAAGGCTACCATAAATGTCCTTCCCTGATAGTGAGATCATTAACTAAATTATGCACCATCATGGAGCCCTCATCTAGTACCTATTGGAAACAGAAGCAAACACCCATTACTAAACACTGAGTCAAACTTGAATCCAGATGCAGAGAGGACAAGAACAGGTTGCAGAAAAACATAAAGACAGCTGACCTGAACAAGGAGGAGCTAATGGGCCCCCAGACTGATAGCTGGGAATCCAGCATGGGACCTACTCAAAGTCCCTGAACATGGGTCTCAACTAGAAGGATTGAGCAATCTAAGGGACCTCAGACAGTAGAACCAGGATGTATTCCTGGTGCACAAAAGGACCTTGTGGACATATCCCCCATGGAGGGATACTCCCTTAACCTAGAGACAGGAGAGAAGTCCTAGTCCCTACTTCAAATGACTTGACAGATATATATGACCCCACCTGGATAGCATAGCCCTACATGTGGAATGGAGGTGGGGGTGGGGGGTAGGGTAGTCAGGGTGCATGTAAGGAGGGCAAGAGGGTAAGAAGGAGGGAAGGAGGGAGAGAGGAATGGAAGGAGGGTGGGAGGGAGGGAAACTGGGATTGACATGCAAAATTTTTCAATTATTATAAAAATAAAATAAAAAAAAGAACAGCTTTGATGTATCAGTAGACTATACACAGCAGGAAAGAATCAGGTTAAAGGTAGATGGAGAGAAACTTCCAAAACTGAAATTCAAAGAGAATGTGCAAAGGAAAATAGAATACATTGTCCAAAAAACTGGGGGATAATTTTTAAAGGTATGTCATGCTCACAATTAAATATCAGAGAAGCAAAAAGAAAAAAGGCTAAACAGGACAAATGTTTGAAGTAATGATGGCTGAGATTAAGATCAAATGATGTCAGGACAGCAGAGTCTTTATGACAAGGTTGGCAACCTCAAAAACAAAAAACAAAACAAAACAAAACAAAAAAAGAGCAGAGGTCTTTACCCCCTTTCCATTGCCCACCATAAACATCCACACTGAGGGGATTGAGAGAAAGCTATTTGAGGACACATCAAGAAGGCAACCCTTCCACAAGCCAAGGAAAAACATGTCACCAGGAACTCAAAGGGTTGATGCTTTAATCTTGAACATGACACATTCCAGAACTACAAGTAGATAAATTTTGTAGTTTGAGTCACCCTGCCTATGCTGATATGGAGACTTGAACAGACTTAATCAGTGTTCTTACATTGTTAGAAACTGTAATAACCTAAATAAGGCTACATTTCAGATGTGGCAACAAAAAGAAAATAAGTGAATAAATAAAATGTCATATACATGTGAAAATATACATGGAGCTTAAAATCAAGTGGCATGTTTGATTATGAATAATCAGTGAAGAGATTTAAATGATAGAAGATAGACAGATGGATAACAATGATGATTCAAGGAAGAAAATTTGTGACAGATTTTATATATATATATATATATATATATATATATACACATATATATATATATAAAGAAGAAACTAGCTATGAAAATATTAAAGGTGTTTCAGACACAAGGAATACTTAACAAAAGCATAAAATACACAGTTGAATATATAATCTTCAAGGAACAGGTGAGAGCTGTGATTTTTTGAGGTTCACCCTTCTATGATATTTGAAGCCATCATCCTGATCATGTTACTGCCTCGGAGTATCACAGAAAGACTGGGCCATTAGAGAGAACATAGTAAATTCCCCTGATGAAGCAGACAGGAGAGACAAGAGACCAGCAGAAGTGCATAAGGACAGCTAGTTAGGTAAGAAAAAAACCTTGATTTTAAATTTTCCTCAGTGGAAAACATGTTACCAAAAGAATGAGAATGAAATGGTTAGTCCTGCACCAAGGGAATTTGATCAGGAAAACACTGTGAAGAAGAGGAGGGAAGGAAGAGACAAAGGAAAAAAAACAGGAGAGAGAGGGGAGGAGGGGAGGACCCTTTAACAAAGTTCTTCATATTGTGAATTTAATGAAATGGCTCAAATCTCAAACTGATTAAATGAAGTCTACTCACATTTTTTAAAGTAATTTGCTTTACTAAAAACTATAAAGATTAAATGCTAATTCTGTCTTTTAAAGCACCACCACAGACACATCCAGAAGAATATTTGTCCAATTATCTGGTTGTTGTGGCCTAGCCAAGTTGGTATATAACAACAGCCATAAAAAAAAATCCACCTTGTTAATTAGCCTCTGTACACATGTTCTTAAAACATAAATGTTCACCATGGTGCCAAAAACAATGCAATGGGTGGTTCACAATTTCAGAACCAGCCTAAGTTATGCTTAGATCATACTTAATTTCCAAGTAAAGACCATAAGGTCACAGGTCAGTTCAACATGGTGAACTATACTTCATAATCTTTCCAGAGAAGCAAATGCAAAGCCCATAGGTTAGTGGCTTTCAACCTGTGGGTCTCAACACACATAGGGGTGGTTACCTATCAGATAGTTACATTGCAATTCATAAAGGTAGCAAAGATACAGTTATGAAGTAGCACTGAAACAATTTTATGGTTGAGGGTCACCACAATATGAAGAACTGTGTTAAAGGGTCGCAGCATTAGGAAGGTTGTGAATCACTGTTGCAGCTAATATGTTCATCCTCCACAGTCCTCAGAACAGTGTGATCTTTCTGAAAAGAACCATAATGAACACAGGCTCCGAATGGAATGTCAATCTCAAGGCTATTTTAAGGATTCCTTTAGTTACTTGTCCTCAGGAGCAGCAGCAGGTTTGCACATAAAACTATTTCCTTTTAACCAGTGAATCTTCAAATTCAGCTCTTATTTCTGACTCTGATATGTATACTATGTAGTGGGGCGGAGGGTGGGGGAGACCTTGTGACTTAGGTTCATGACTCCTGTTCTATTTTTTTTCTCTCTCTCTCTATGTGGCACTTCAGAGTTTGGGGGAATGGATCAAAGTTAATATATAAAACTGTGACTAATTAATTTGAGAGAAGTCATTGTTGATATTGTGTTTTAGTGTCTGCACTGGAGTAAAAACTGTCTCCAAAAGATACATGCCCATCCAGACCCTCAGAGTGAGCCTTTTGAAAAATGATTCATTGTTATGACAGCATCATTCAGTAATAGAATAGCCCTTAAATCTAGTGCCTAGTGATCTATGCCAAAGCCCTGTAAGTCAGAAGAGAAGACCAATTGGATGGTTGGGCAGAGATGAGTGATGTGTCCATGAGCCAAGAACTTCCAGAAACTTCCAAAGATTAGAAATAGTAAGGGATTCTTTCTAGGGCCTTGGGCAAGAACGTGCCTACAAAACATGTTTTCTTTTATTTTTTTTCTCAACATCCTGCCTCAACTATTAAGAATAAACTTATGTTGTGTTAAATGACCTAGATTTGTAGTGATTTGCTATAGTATCCCTAGAAAATTAATAGTATTTATAAAGTTCATAAAATTTGCAATTGAAATGGACCATCTCATGATTTTCTAATTTATTACTTTAATTTACAATAGTAATTTGAACTCAATCAAAATTTCAAAGTATGAAAATTTATAAAGCTAAGAATGAAAGCCCTCATTTGAACCACAGTTTAATTCCTCCCTGATCTTTTTTATTTTTACTCATGTATTTTGTGTTTGTGTGTTATTTGGAAAGCCCTCATTTGAACCACAGTTTAATTCCTCCCTGATCTTTTTTATTTTTACTCATGTATTTTGTGTTTGTGTGTTATTTGGAGGTGAGGGGTGTTTCTATTTTTTCCACTATGTGGATTCAGAAGGTTGAATTCAGTTCTAAAGCTTGGTGGCAAGTATTCTTAACAACTGAACTCTCTCACTGACATTTTTGACATTTTTCTGTAAACATCCATTCTTTATAAAAAACTTTTTTCATCATGGCTGATTTTCCATCTTTCTATTTTTAGTAAGTATCAATTACCAACAACACCCTGTTTTCAACAGGCTATAAATATCCCATTGCACTTATACTATCATAAGCCATAGTTTAATACGTATGTATCACCCACTAAATGCTAGGTGGTAGGCATGGAATCCCAGTTCCAAGGGTGTGAAAGAGATTAAGTGAGTAAACTGTAAATTACAGTGTAGAGTGTCCAATATCTCATCTGTCACAAGCACAGGAATCCATGAGGAGAAAGGGCAATGTATTCTGAACACAGGAACAGATTACACAGGACAAGAAAGAACCATCTTACTGCTCTTGCAAATGACTACTGTCTTAGTTATTTTTCCTGTTGTTGTCATCATAAAAGCACCCAACAAAATCAGCTTAAAGAAAAAAGGATTGCCTTTTGCTCCCAGTTCAAAGTAAAGCCTATCATGATGGAGAAGTCAAGGCAGCTAGGAATGCTTATGGCTAGCCACTTTCTCCTTTCTATAGTCCAGGATCCCAGGGACTCTTTCCCACTTAGAGTAACACAATCAAGATAATCCCCAACAGCCAGTGCAGAGCCCATCACCCAGCTGATTCTAGCATCCACTAAGTGGACAATTAACATGAACACAATTGCAAAGACAGAATGTTCTATATAAGTGCTCCAGAACCCTACACTTGAGCACATTTCCTGGATTTAAGTAGATACAGTCTCAAGATAGAAAACTGCTCATCAGCTGACTGAGAACCATTGGGTCCTGAGGTTTGGGCAGCTTAAACAGGGACAGTTTGGTCCGCTGGAGTTCTAAGAGACAGGGGCATCATTATTTTAAAAGTGTTGGTCACTGGCACATGAACCCTAAATGTTGAATCATAGTTTCAGTTTGTAGGAAACCTTTTCTACATGAGATGGAGAGCTCTGCAAGTACAACCCTCCCAAGTGAGTCCAGTGAACACAATGGAAAGGGTCATAATGGAGTTGAGGAAATGGGAAAGAAAGATCCTCCCGCTTAGTTTAAATGAGCCCTATAGAAAGATGATTTATTACCAAAGGACAGGGGGGAATGATTAGCCTTAATGAAGTGCCTCATAGTTTATGCAGATTGAATCTGAATCACTACTGATGGTGGATTCAAAATTCCCAACGACTTCTAGCTAATCAGCTTGAATCACAGACGTGCCTAATGGGCCTTTTGTCTGAAACCTTGATGACTGCCTAGCTTTGAGGAGAGATGATGGGGTGGTAGGGCACACACCCACCCTTAGAATGAAGAAGTTGTCCAGGGTCTTCATTTGAGCATATCTGAAGCTTCCCTCCATCTCTTCATTCTCACTTCCAGTGACTAGGGGACAACAGCTGTAAGATGATTCACTTCCAAAAGTGAAAAACAGCAGAAAAATTAGATCAGATTCCCTAAAAATCAGTTCCAGAATCTACGTTAATTAATCATCAAAAGTACTAACACAAAGAACACAGTTCCCCGTCAGGCAGCACTCTGGATAAAGTTAACATGCTTGGGAGCTGTGGTTGCCAGTGGCTGAACCAGAAAAAATCCTTTTACCTCATTTGATATTTTGTCTTTGAGACTGAAACAAATATATAATGGAAGTGGCTATCTGGTGAGCTGTCATTAGGGTCATTCCCCAGTGGCTGGGGCCTCAGTACGTGGGAAATCCCACACTAGGTTGCTTTCCTGAGTCGGGCTTGAATGCTATCTGCACACCACACTGTACCTCTCTGAAAGTGTAGGCAGAGCCCTCAGTCCACTGGGACCCGTATTTCATCCAGTCTAGAAAGCGATTGATCAGCTGCAGGCATGGAAACTTCCTCTGAGAGTTAAGGCTTGTGTTATGCTCATCATCTCTCAGCCTTGCTGTTAGAATGTTTCCAATGAGTAGACTCCACTTCCTGGCTTTATTGCTGAGTCAGCCAATAATAACTAATTTTATGTCTCCTTTGAATACTGCCAAGCCGGCTCATTTTTAAAGGAAGAAAAGTCAGTGTGTCAATCAGAGCAGTCACATTCCACAGCCTCACAGCAAGTTTTTCAGGAGGAGCTCAACTAAATCAATCGTACTCCCCTCACTGTGTTCAAAGCACAGCTGTCAGGGAGTCTGGGCCATACAGAGGCCCAGGCCAGGACAGCCAAGGGCTTCCGGACTACACCTGGACTCCCCACCTTAGCTACGCTTCACATGGAAGTCTCTGAATGAAGAGTTTTAAGGTTCTTTGTCAGTAACCACTTATTTTATCTGGTTAACAAATTAAAGAAAAACACTTCTTGCCTGGCACTGCTCTCATCTCAGAAAATTAAAAAACAAAACAGGGAAATAACTAGTTTTTATTAAAATCTACCATATTTGCTGGGGTTTTGTTTTGTTTTGTTTGTCTTCAAATTGTCAGAAAGTTTCTCCAGCAAAGTGCTTTAGAGACCAAGAATGACTATTTTCCTAGTATTTCAAGGAGGCAAATAATGAGGGAAGTGTGTGAAGGCCATCAGAGTATGACTTTGTATCAGACACAATCTGGGGCCTTGATGTCCCCACCCAGGAACTCCTAGACACCACTTCAGAGTCCCTTCTGGAGTTGCACATGGGCACTGTATGTTCATAAATGTTATCCTATCCCATACTGAAAATAAATTTCGAATGAAAACTTCTACTTCCTAGTCAATGTTCATGATCAGGAATAGGAGGCCATGTGCCTTTGTGCTGGGCTTGACAGATATACCAGAAAAGATGGTATGGCTGTAATAGATGATGAAAACAGAAAGGGCCAAGTCTTTTGCTTCTATTTTCAAAATTATGTGTAAGGGTTGTACGTGCCTACCCCTGCCAGCAAGGAAGACGCGACTCCGGGAAGATCTTCTTCACGCAGTTTTAATCAGGATCCTTGAAACATGTTCTTCTGACCAGTAAAAGCCCAGGGGACCCCTACACAGGCTTAAATACCCTTGCACTAACCAACCCCAGTGAGCTACGTGGATCCTGCAGATAGAAGACAGGCTGAACAGACTTAACCAAATAAGGGCTTGTTTACACCAGAGAGCACTCACCCTTGGGGAGGTGGAAGGTGGAAGGTGGAAGTCAGCGCCATCTTTTAGGCGCGGCACTTCGCAGCTCTCTACAAAGGGTATCTTAGCTGCATAGACATCTGTACACCCCACAGATGCTTGGTTTCACGAAGGCCAGAAGAGGGTTGTGGATACCCTAAAAGTGGAGTTACAGATAGCTTGAGCTTCATTGTAGGTGCTAGAAGTCAAACTGGGGTCCTCTGTAAGAACAGCCAGTGCTCTAACTGCAGGGCCATCTCTCCAGCCCCTCTTTTGCTTTATTTTATACCATCTTGAAAAATAATTGTTGAAATAGAACAAATAAACCGAAAAAAAAGAAAGAAATATAAAGATACGATAAGTCTAATTCAGAGAAAACTAAAATGTGATTTTGAAAGAAGCCTTAGAAAAAACATTTGCTCCAGTTTCTCATCTTACAGGCAATGAACCCATGGGATTCAGTGCCATGCTCCAAGTCACAAGACAATAGCACTGTCTATATAGAAAGGGACTGGCTCCTTGACCAACAGTCTTTCTATGTACATGAGAGATAATAATGAAGTTCTAGTGCCTCAATTCCAGCAGGCAAATTTGCATAGCAATCCTGCTGAAGCTCGGATGATAACTTGAAATCACAGAGAATGAGAAATGTTTTAGAAGAGAGGAACTGTCCTTAATCTGCACTACAATAAACTATACATCATTTATTCAGTAAGAAATAACTGCTTTTCCTGGTCTCCTCGCTTTGCATAAGAATGTTGTCTTAAGCATCACAGAGTACTCACAATTTATTTTGTAATGTATCAATGATTAGAAAGTTCCTTAAATTCAAGATGCTATAAAAGTTAATTCACAGTGGGTACACTTTTGCCAAAGTATAAGAATTGTATTCTTCTTGTTATATATTCACTAGCTATATTACCTAGTACAATGAAAACTATCATTAACTAATTTTAAATAAAGTTTAATAGAAGCAATTAAAATCAATGTCATTTATTTTTTAATTAATAATTTCTCAAAATTACAATAATTAATTTAAGGTTGAAATGTTTTCCAACTTTGTAATGTTACTATGTTTCCACATTTGGCATTGTATATCCTATCTATGGCCATGCCACCCTGAGCATGCTAAATTTCATCATTGTACATCCAACATACAAAGAATTAGGCCTAGACTGTTTCCTCATCCTGAGCATGTCACACAGAATTTGACCTGGAAAAGTTCATGAGGTCTTTATTTGGTCGTTTGACTTCCCGGTAACCATGCACCATGAGGTTATTCCCCAGACCTGCAGCAATCTGAGATTCAGTGGAGTTGAATCTTCCCTCAACACTAAACTGGCACCAAAATTCACAGAAATACAGAGAGTCCTCATGTTGTGTTTTCATTGCCTGCACTTCTGCTGTTATGCTCTGAATAATATTTTTGACATTAGAACAGTATATACATCTAGATACTGATTTGCATTTTATATCTTATCACTGGGGGGAAATATCCAGAAACACAATAATATAGGGCCACCAGTTCTTTTCAACATCTTTTAGTAAGTAGATTATATATTTCACAGCTAGCAGCTAAAACATCCCTCCAATATGGAGTTTTCTTGTCTATTAAAAAGAAAGCAGTAATGTCGTTCTACTCTATCACCCACCCACTCCCATCCTCCCATTTTTCCAAAAAGTTCTGGAACACTGTTTTGTCTCTCTTCTAAGCCAGACAATTACAGTGTTACAATGGACATCCCCTACACTAGACAACATTTAACAACATTGATTTGGATTTCTGGCATATATTTACACCACTTCAAAAGGAAATAGTGATGACCTGTGACGGTAGAGATGTTTTTCTGAGAAGTCAGATGCTTTATATTGTGCATTTTCTATAAAACTTTTTTCTTGTGTGCCACACTTCTCATTTTAGAGCTTTTTCCTCAACCTGTGCTCAGCTGTCCTTCCTTTTTTACCAGCTATGAGATTTAGAAATTGGTATCATTAAGGGTGAATATAGCATAAAACCAGAGGAACTAACTGGCCTGTTAAATCACAAAGCAATACAAAAGAAGCTAATAAAATAGTACTCAACAGAAGAAAAAAATGTTGATCCTTATCTTAAATTCAACAAAGCCAATCTTTAGACACAAAAGAAATCCTCCTATAAATGTATATGGAAACATTAAGCTGTACCTGTCAACTAGAAACACAACATGAGGAAACATGTTGTGTTTCCTTTCAAGAGATTTACCAAGTGTGTGAATAAAGACAAAGGAAAATATAGTGAGTTTGGAATAAGGCTGTGTCTTAGAAAGACAGGAGGGAGGCACAAAACAGGAAACAAGTAAAAGTAACTGCTTTTCCAGGATCAGTCCATCTCTAGAGAATAAACTATTCTGACATCTCATTTGAAGGTATACTTCAGATACAATGGGTATGCTTAAGGAACAATGTCTAAGATGGCAAATAAATCATTCATGGGATTCTTAGTTAAATAAAATATGTAACCCATGTTAACCAAAAGTTGGGAAATGAGCAAAAAGGAAAGGCAGCTATCACAATCCACACAAATTAAAAGTAATTGTTTGTTGATTGTGAGAGTTTAATAAAATATAAAGAGATTATTATCCAATGATTTAAAGATGAGCAAAAACCAAGACCCAAATTTTAAAAAGCCAACTTTCAGCATAAGGAAGAACTTGTTCATTAATACAGTAACCCAAAATTTAAGTGGATAATAAACAAGTAAATGAAGTCCTAATGTATCAAATAGATAACTGATGTATAATATATGAATTATATGCTTGGGGGTTACCACAACATGAAGAACTGTATTCAAGGGTCACAGCATTAGTAAGGTTGAGAACCATTGTATAGCGAGAGATGTAGATGGGAGATAACTGACACAAAAATAGCAAAGTATCAACACTTATTTAGCATAGAAGATACGTTCTCAAAGAATCCTTTCAAAATTTACATTGACATGTACTTGGAAGGTAAATACTCAACCAAAATAATTAGCTTCCTTTGTATGGTGAACTGAATTTTGGTCTCTAAGGATCATTCTAGAATTCTGACTACTGAAAATCCTATGGGAAAAAAAATGGCTGAAATGAGAATGATGCCACAAATTAAGAGTCTTACCTGGACTACACAGTGTGTTCAGGCTACAGAGTAAGACAGACAGACAGAGAGAGAGGGGGGGGGGAGAAAGAAAAAGAATGGAAGGAAAGAAGGAAGGAAGGATGAAAGAGAAACTTAAAAGTAACTCAGAAAAGGCCATCTCTACCCACCTCTTTCACTGTAGACAGATTTTGCCTGCCCACATGTCACACCTATGACTTGTCATGTCTCTAGCTTGTTACCTTTCTGTGTTATCTGGTTTTCCCTACTCTTCCTCTGGGGATTTGGATGCTGTCAAGGTCAATTTTTGCACAACAGAAACTTTCACAGTATGCCATGTAGCTAAGAAACCAATAGCTGTCAGTTGTCAAATGACAACTTTCTCATCATAAAACTTTCACATATAAAAATAGATCACTTTTTGAACATAGAATCAAAATATTTACCTTCCTTATAATTATTCCATGAAATATACTACCAGTTAATCATGAGGTAATATCAAAATGAAGCAGATTCTGTCAATTATACACATATAAACTAAAGAAGATCTTCTTGAAGAAGTTGACCTGTAACAACCTAAATATATAAATAGATCCAAGTGGTTCATTGGACATTTTTATATTCCAGGTTATACTTCTGAGTCCTTTTGTGGTTGAATGCAGTCATATAATAGTGACAGTAAAGCATTTCACTGTCAGATCAAAACACTTAGAAATCTCCTTTCTCATAAGCATGTCCATCATCCATGTTTACAGAGCAGTTATGCCATCTACACTGTTCCCTGGACAAGGATTATGGACAAAGCCCTTTTAAGAATGCATGACAAACCTGTAGCCTGAGTGATAACTAGCTTCTTTGTCTAAAAACACTTGTGGTTTGAAGATGTTTGTCATAATATGGTAAGCAATTTTTAAAATAAATATCACAATGTGCTCCTTTTGGGCAGAGGCATATTCTGTGACTCTACGGTGGAAGACCCCCTCCTAAGCTAGGTTAATGAAACTTCATTAGTATAATAAAAATGTCTAATCAAGTGAGTTTGAGTTATCTTAAAGGGATATTTTGTTAGGTGGCCTTCACCTAAATCTGTTTAATCTGTCTTCACATGACACCTGGTTCCCTAAAGAAACCAATATCCATAGGAGCCACTGTCTATAGAAGCAGAGTTCCTAGCAGCTAAGCTTAGCATCTACCTGACTATGCAGAAAATGGGCACTGCCATCACTCCATAATAGAGCAATCACTACCAATAGTTAAGGAGCTAGGAATGACCCCAAAGCCTCAGGTGAGATCACAGTCCATGCCAATATTTTTATTGGGGACCCTCAACAGAGTTTCCAGTGAACTCACACTAGAACTGTGTTTATATAAACTGATGATTAATAATTTGCATTCTTTTTAAAAAATATGTGTTACAAGCAGATTTTTCCCCCGCCACCAGTCTGGTCCCATGGCCCCACTGCCAAGCCAACCCCAAATAACACGCTGAGAGTCTATATTTAATATAAGGCTGTTGGCCAGTTACTAATTCCTTATTGGCTAGCTCTGTCTTATTAACCCATTTCTACTTCTCTAAGTATTTCCACGTGGTCATCTTATCCAAGTGGGGTGGGCCGGCATCTTGCTTTTTCCATGCTCTACATGCTGACTCCTCCTAACTACTTCCTCTTTCCTCCTTGTCTCCTAGCTCCGCCTATCTTGCTTTCCCATTGGCCCAACAGTACTTTATTTATTAACCAGTATGAGAAACATATTTACAGAATAACATCTCCCATCAAATATGCTTTCACTGAAAGAAAATCCCATTGCCTTCCCCCTTCATTTCCACCCACCAGACTCTCCTAATTACCATCTCTCAAACCTATTCCTCCCAACTATCAAGCTGATAGCCACTTTTTATTTGAACATTCCTATTACAAACACACATGTGTGGGTATGTATTGTGAGTGTATATAACCTGCTGAGTCCATTTTCGTTGTTTGTGTATATATGATTTTAGTAATGATCACTTTGCATGGGGCAACTGATAAGGGAGCTCTTCCCCGAGACAGGCCAATTCTCCTTTAAGAGTCCTTAGTTGCCTGTAGTTCTTTGTTTAGGGGTGGAACCATGCAAAAATTTCCCCTTGCACATAAACATGCCCATTGATATTGCCATTGTTCCAGTATTGTTTATGCAATCATTCTAAGAAAGGCTGTTTTACAGCAGACTTCCTGGCTCTTAAAATGTTTCCACTCCCTCTTCCAAGATATTCCCTGAGCTCTCGATGCAGAAACTGTGGTGTAGATGTTTGGATTCGTTGGATTCTGTTTATCTCTGTATTGTGTCCCTCTGTGATTTTTCTGTGGTGGCCTCTGTTTGTTGTATAGGGAAGTTTCTTCAGTGAAGGGTGATAACCACACTAATCTCAGAGGAAGTTAAGCCACTTGAGCTGACAGTGCTCCCACACAAGAACAATAGACTAACAAAAACCCCATTACTTGGCATGAGAAACCTCCTTTCAAATGGTTGGTTAGGGTACTTCAAGTTCATCGCAAAACAGATTATCTATGTAGCCCTTGGCTGCCTCTTAGGGTTTGAGGGTTGGTCCCTGTTGCTGAATATAGCACACAGCACACACTTAGGACATGAGACTTAGAAAATTAGAGTTGGATTTGACCTTAAAGCCTCTTTTCTGGGGTCTAGCATCTATGGTTCCAGAAAACACTATGTAAGCTGTCCAAGGAGGGAAGCCATTAAATAGCCCTACCCAGCTGCAGCACCTGTAAACTATGACAATGATTGGCATGGCAAAACACACATGCGTAGGATAGGAGACATTCACATATTGGTGGCAACCAATAGATATCTAATTAGACTTAAGTTCCTCAACAGAATGGAAAGTATGCCAGGTACTAGAAAGCTAGCCAAGGATAATAAGATCGTAGCCCTTAGAAAATAATCTACAACCACCACCTTGCTAGACCAGCATAATTCCCTACTACATCCTAAATATTATATTTACAAATAATTTGTATTCATTCAAGTTGTTAAGTTTGTGGTGATTGATTTGTCATCACAAGAGAAAACCCAACACTGTGCAATTGGGGCTATGTTGACTGACAAAATTGGTAAGTTGATTATGATGTTGTGATTATTGAAGCTCTAGAAACACTTTAGAGAGCAAAGGAATTATAGTAATAGCTAACACATCTGTGCAATGGACTACCTGTTAACTAGTAAAAGAAAAAAATGGATTTTAAACAAAATAAAAACTAGAACTATAAGTGATCTATCAATCCAACCTCTGGTTATATGTTCAAATGAAGTGAAATGCTATAGAGGTATTTGAGTACTCATTACAACATTGTTCACTAGAGCCACATTATACAGCCTAACATCTGTTGGTTAATGAATGGGAAAAATGTGCTATATATGCATAACATAATGCTATCTATCCTTTTTTAAAGAAGGAAATTAAAACACTTGCACCAACATGGATAAACCTGGAGATACATTCTAAAGTAAAGTAATTCAAACACCAAAAGGTGTATGATAAATGATTCCACATACACATGGTATCTAAGGACATTGAATGTAAGGATGGTCAGTTGTCAGGGTCTGAGTGAGGGAGCAGGCTGGGAATTTATATCAAAGTATATAAGCATTCAGTTGTAAAATGAGTAGATCTAGAGGTCCAATGTATAAAATCATTCCTCTAGTAATGTACAGTATTCATTTTTATAGCCTTTTACAAAATTATTTATCTTATAGATATGATTGCTTTATCTGCATATGCACCTTTATGCCAGAAGTGGGCATCAGTTCCCACTATAGATATTTGTGAGTCACCATGTGGATGATGGTAATTGAACTCAGGACTTCTAGAAGAGCAACCTGTAATCTTAATTGCTGAGCCATCTCTCTAGGTCCCAGTATTCTTGAAATTTTCTAAGAAAGTAGAATTTAATTATTCTTATCAAACACACACATATTAATGATATGAATTGATGGCTATGTTAATAAGCTAATATCACTTCATTATATATGTATGTGTGTGTATCAATCAAAAATCATGTTGTATGCATTAAACACACATATATATTATTTTTCAATTATTCCTCAGTAAAGATGGGGAAAATAAAGTAGATGAGATTTATGTGTGTGCATCTCTTATTATTTAAAACTATTTCACATTTGCTCAATGAAAAGTAAGTTACAGATTTTGCACATGTATGATATATATTTTATATTTTATAATATATATTTATATTTTATAAAATATATATTATATATGTATGACATATATATATATATTCTCTCATTTTCTTGTTTGTGTGATATACACACATGTACCAGGGTACATATACACATGTGCATTCATGTAGAGATGCCAGAGGTCAATGGTCAATGTCTTTATCACTTTTACCTTATCTTTTTAGCAGGATCTCTCACTGAATCTGGCACTGAGTAGTTAGACTATACTGGCTGGCCAGCAGACTTTAGGGTTCCTCCCTTCTTTGCATCACTCCCCATGCTAGAATTACAAGAACATGCTGCCATACCCAGCTTTTGGGAGGGAACTGGGAGTCAACACTCCAATTTTCATCCTTGCACACCAAGAAGTTTAGCAACTGAGCTAGAGCCCCAGGCCTCATTCATATGCCAATGGATACATAAAAACACTTGTGTGTTCACAAATAATATGTGACAATAAATAATTACTTTGGCAGCAATGTAAAGGAGTGGAAACTAGAAATCAATGATAAAAGTATATATAAATTAATTTATTGTGTTCATGATACATGTATATAGGGACAGTGTTTGACAGTATGTGCATTCCAAGGCTGGAGGACAACTGTGGCATGCTTCTCTTCTTTGAGTTTTTACTTGGAGGTAAAACTCAAGTAGCCAGGTTTGCTCAGAAAGATCACTGGCTCCCTAAACTTTTGCACTGTTTGTATTTTTACCCTGTATATGAATTACTTTTTCAATTAAAAGTAGATTGAAATGAAAAATGAGCAAGCCTGTATTTACCAAATCTACTGAGTGCAAAACACTGCTGTGTACACAGCCACATAGGAATTCATGGAGTAATGGCTTGTTTAGCAATGATTCAGATGAGATGAGCTTGAAAACGTTAATAACAAGAAACATGAATTCTGCATAGAATTGGAAAAAGGGAGTTGATGAAGTCCCATGAGGGAGTAATAAAATACAACATGCAAATGTTGTGATTGTAGGGAACCAAGGTCTGAAGAGTAGTTTCAACACTGCAGGGTTAAAATATCCATTAGCATATTTTTTTACTCCTTACCAGGCCCTGGGAGTGTGGCATTTTGAATGAGAGTGGCCCCATAAACCCATGGGCTTGAATGCATGGTCTGCAGTTGGTAGAACTGTTTGGGAAGGATAAAGATGGGAGGACTTATGCAAGGAGATATGTCACTGAGGACTAGGATTTGAGGTCTTAAAGGCCCTCATTATTCCCAATCAGTTCTTTCTCTGCCGCCAACTTGAAAAGATGTAAGCACTTGGCTACTGCTCCAACACTTTTGGCTGCCTGCTGGCTGCCTTGCTTCCCACCATGATGTTCTAAAACAGTAAGCAAGCCTCCAATAAAATGCTTTCTTTTATAAGTTCCCTAGGTCATGGGTTTTGTCACAATAATGGTAATGTGAATAAGATAGGGAGGCCACCTCAGTTTGTAGAAGATGTTTTTTGTACCTGGTCCCAAGTCATTGGTTCACCTCTGTGGCCACATCTGTGTTGGACAGTTCCATACACCTGCCATCTTCCTATCCCTAGCCTTTTGCTTTGCCACAGTTCTAGGCACCAAGGATGATAAACAATTCATGTTTCTGAGGGTAATGCTCAGCCAATGCCAAGGAAGCCAGAGAACAAATATGTCACCTTTCTTACTGAAGGGAAAGATGTTAGCAACACTGAGCCCCTACTGCTACAGCAGAATATTATAACATATCTTTTCCTTCTCTATACCTCTGCCTCCTTTCTCCTGCTCCTTGGAGTCAGTTCCAATTAATTAAATGCACTCAAATTCTTATTTCAAGCTGCAGTTTTGTGGGTACCCAAACCAACACAGTATATGTTAAAGGAAAAAACTAAAATCAGTCCATATATATAATTTTTATTTAAATTTTAAACAAGCTTATTTTACATGTCAATCTCAGGTCCTTCACCCTCCCCTGGCCCCCTCCCAACCCTCATCCCATCCCCCTTTCTGCTCTCCAGGGAGTTTGAAGCCTTCCATGGGGAATCTTCAAAGTCTGTCATATCATTTGGAGCAGGGCCCAGGTAGTCCCCCATATGTCTAGGCTGAGAAAGTATCCCCCTACGTGAAACGAGCTCCCATAGTACATTAATGTAACTAGGGATAAATACTGAAATTTTCAGGTGAATGGATGGAACTAGAAGAAACCATCTTGAGTGAGGTAATCCAGTCACAAAAAGACAAACATGTACTCACTCATATATGGATTTTAGACATAGGGCAAAAGGTCACCAGCCTACAAACCACAACACCAGAAAAGCTAGAAAACAAGGAGGACCCTAAGAGAAGGTTCCCCGGAGAAGGGGAAAGGAACAAAATCTCCCCAGCAAATTGGGAACATAGGAGGAGGTGAGAGAGTTAGGAGAAAGAGAAGGGGAGAAGAGGAGGGAAGAGGAGGGCATGAAGGAGCAGGAAATTTGAGTCAAGGAAAGAACATAGAAGAGCAATAAAAGAGGTAAAAAAATAGAGGGAGTTATTATAGGTCTAAAGAGAAATCTGGCACTAGGGAAATGTCCAGAGATCTATAAGGATGACCCCAACTAACAATCTAAGCAATAATGGAGAGGCTACCTTAAATGTCCTTCCTTGATAATAAGATTGATGACTACCTTATATGCCATCCTAGAGCCCTCATCCAGTAGCTGATGGAAGTAGAAGCAGACACCCACAGCTAAACACTGAGCCAAACTCCTGGAATCCAGTTACAAAGAGGGAGGAATGATGAGCAAAGGGGTCAAGACTAGGCTGGAGAAACCCACACAAACATCTGACCTGAACAAGTGGGAGCTCATGGATTCCACTCTCATAGCTGGGAAAGCATCATAGGACCAACCCAAATCCCCCGAATATGGGTATTAGTTAGGAAGACTGGGTAGTCTATGGGGCCTCTGGTAGTAAATCAGGTCATTTTTAAACTGTTGATTTTGTAAAACAACAGAGAAGTGCTTCTCATGCTATTAATCCTAGTGGCAGCCTAAGTTAATCGTCACTCTCCTGAAATAGTGGTCAGCACCATGTCTCTTCGGAAGAAGAAATTCTACTGTGTAATGGATGGCATTCAATCATCAAGAAAGCCATTGTGCTAAATGAGGCCTGTTCTAAGAGGGCTAACCTGTAGTTCCTGGCAGGAGACATTTCAGATACTCACTAAATTCTCCTCAGTTTCATTTTGCCTTGTTATGCTTCATTATGCCCTGAGTAACACAGCCAGTAATTCCCCTTGGCCCTTGCTGTTTATTGCCTCCCTAATGCAGTTCAAAATGCTTCTAATTTCTTCCTTACTCTCTAGTCAAACTTACTCATCACTGCTCTTAATCTCATCTCATTCAGTCATACTAATTACCCTGCTGTGATTCGCTCTTCTCTGTCTATGTGTACCAAGAGTTCTACATAAAGACTCTCCTCAGAGAAGTGAAGTGCCTGAGACAAGCCTCTTCCAGAAGACTCAAATTTGAATAAGGGCAACAATGAAGAAAGAGCCCTTTTGTCTGCCTTCAAAATCCTTTATACATTGCAAGAGCCTGTAATTTCTAAGCCATTTAATTTCACAGGGGAAACCTGGGGTCCTCAGATTCCTCTCCATCAAGGCAACTATTTACAGTAGATTTCCCTTAGATATCCCTATTGGCTTTGTGTTCCTCCTTTGATGTAGCTACAATTAAGGGGCTGATTGCAGCAGCAGTTGGCCACTGTGTTCCAAGAGAAAAAGGACCGTCACCAAATCAAAATGATTGCTCTAACTACACTCCCTCTCATCCTTGCTCACCCTGAAGGCAGTTATGTGGCCCTAAAGCTCTCCTCACTAATACTGGAGAAAGTTTTATTCTTTTGTAAATCTTTATCAGCCCCTTTCCTGCTGTCCACACAAGCCTCTTCTGGGGCCCCTTTCAATATTATTGACCACATTTCTTTCAGGAGATGCTAGGGATCCTGAAAAGCTGGCTACCACTAGCCCCTGTCTGTACCTGTGATCACTATCCCCTACAGGCGCTTTTTTCTAAGGCCACAAAGACTCCCATGCCCACTGGATGGAGGGTGAACTGCTATGTGAGCTGTGGTGATGACAGAAACATGAGTGTGAAAAACAGAACTTCATTCACTTGACTACTTTTAATTTGGAGAAAAGTAAAAGAACACAGCTTAAAATGTTTGATGCTACTGCATTTAAAGGGGAATTGAGATGTTTTCTGACCAAATATCATCAGGATATTGCTTTCTGTGGATAAATTAACCTATATTTGGAAATGTGGTGACTTCACTGTGAGTTATTCTGAGTTTATCTTGGAGCACTGTGCACAGAACTGCAGAAGTAATGACATGGCCACTTTAATAACATGGCCACTCTACGCCAGATACTTCACATGTGTTCACTCATTCGATTCTCACAAATTTTCATTTTGTATGACCATAATGACCATAGCAGATTACAGCTATGGGTGAGACAAGGCCTGTCCACTTTCCACATCATTCCACATCACCACTCTGATTCTCAGTAACCAAGTTTAGCCACTATGCTCTTCAGCCACAGTCGTTCTCAGTCGTGAACATGTGTAACTCAGATGGAACCAGCCATTTTAACAGGCAAATGTTTAAATATTTACTTGTGAGTTCTCAAGAAGTCTTAAAAACTGGGGATGGGGAATAAGAGAAGTGAAAAGAGTGAAAACTTTGGTCAGGATGTAATATACGAGAGAAGAAACAACAAATAATAGATTGACAGAACTATCATTTCATTTGTCATTTTATGTGAGTCTTCATGGTGTGTGTGTGTGTGTGTGTGTGTGTGTGTGTGTGTGTGTATGTATGTATGTGTTTGTGTTCTTGTGTGTTCACATGTATGGAAGACCAAAGGTGTCACTGGGTGCTTTCCTTGACCACTTCCCACTTTCTTTACTGAGGCAGGGTCTCTCACTGTATTCAGAGATTGCCAATCCCAGCTTGTCTAAGTAACCAGCTGTCCCTGAAGATCCCCTTTCTTTGCCTCTAGAGTTGGTGTTGTGGGATTACAGTCAGCCACCACACCTGACCAGCTTTTACAAAACTTTAATTTACTTTAATTTGTATGTATGAATATTTTTACTGCATGTATATTCATCAGAAGATGATGCTAGATCTCCTGGGGTGATAGATGACTGTGAGCCACAGTCATTATGGTTGCTGGGAATTGAACCCAGGTCCTCTTCGGGAATAAGAGATCGTACCTGCTAAGCCATCTCTTCAGCCCCCTGCCCTGTTTTATTTCATGTGGGTCTGAGGAATCAAAATTTTGGTCCTCATTGTTGCTTGGTAAGTGCCTTATCTAGTGGGTCATCTTCCCAGCCCAGAAACCTCAGTCTTTCAACCAAGATGAAAGGTCAAGAATATCAGAGATGGCCCTGACACTGTTAGGAAGCTGAACCTACAATATAAATAACAAACCTGCCATTTTTCAACCCCTCATGGTTGGTTTTTGTTTGTCAAAGCTGACTAAATTACTAACTGATGTAGGAGCAAACCAGTGTAAATTTTTATTCCTTTAAATTAGATAATGGGTCACACATGGTCCTCTATCTGAAAAACATGTGGCTCATGGCTGTCCAGTGGCTTTTTGTGAGGGGACAAATGTTTTCCGCCTGCCTTGTGACATCTAAGCTCTCAAAATATAGCTTTTGCAGCTGAAAAATCTGACTGCTCTTTAATTAAATGTAAAATTTCAATTAGCCATTTTTAAATAGAAATGGTACATGGAGCTAATAGTACCCTACATAGAAAAGCACAATGTAGACATTCCTGTATCATGATACATATTGTGCATGAGAAATAAAATACATAAGACTAATTGAGTCAACTGGATTATCTTTTATTTATAACTTTAACTTAGAGGGGAAAAACATGCAGCAATAATATAATAATGTCAGTAACTGCAAAAGTATGTTGATAGGTTTTGCATTAGTCTCAATGCTAGAGACTAATGCTAATATTGCTTGTTATTCTGAACTGAAACATTCTGAAGGGACACAGCTTAGATAAGGAAAACAGTGACTTCTAGGGATGAAAACAAAATACCGTCTCACTCTCCTAAAGGCTCTTTCAAAGCATTGATAAAATATAATGATCATTCTTCAGAGATCTTGGGAAACTCATCTCTTTATTCAAGTCACCAGATCTTCATGACAGCAATATGGCAAGGCCTGCTTTCAGAGTCAGCACAAATGTGCCTTTGGAATATCTAGGACCCATTTTATTAGTAACTCTCCATTCTATATTTTCTTGTCTTCCCTTGGTTGTATCTACTCCCTATTTTTGGTAGTGTAATCCATCAATCTTAAAGAATATTTTAAGGGAAGAATTTAAAAATCAGTATGTTTTTGGCTGAAGTATATTCCTTCTCCCCTAAATTCATATGCTAAAATCCAACTCATAATATCTATAAACATTCCTTGAACCCTAAACACATTATCTAGACCCAGACGTCCCAGGTCTTCCTTCATAGTCTAGCTTGGTAAGTTTCCCTGACCTCCTCATCTATGCTTTTTCCAAACTTACCAGATCTATCCCATAGCTCATATTCAGTGCCCCAGCCTAACCTGGCCATCCCTACCTTCACTGCAGCCAACATCTAGGTTTCCATCAGGACCCACCCTATCTATAACCACTCACAAGTCCCTTTTTTCTCAGCTTCCTGCCACCCCACCCACACTTCCTACTTCCTTTTCAGGGTCTAGCCTAGTAGTTTCCTTGATCTCTCCATCCATTGATTTTTCTCAAACCACCAGATCTAACCCATGTCACAACCTAATCTGGCCATTACAGCCCAGAAACTGTCCTACACATAATTTCTAGGCTTCTGACAGGACCCACCCTTTCAACAACCACAATCTGCACTGCTTCCAGCCACCCCACTCACTATCCAGACTTCCTATTCCCTCCTCCAGGGTCTAGCCTGATGAGCCACGTTCACCACTCTGTGTACCCCTTCTCTCCACTTCACCAAATCTATACTGGATCATATATAATGTCCTGGACTACTCTGGCCTCCTCTGCTTGGAGTACAAAAGAGCTTCAGGTTTCATCCAGGAACATAGAATTTCAAAGAACCATCATAAATTTCATCAGAGATTTCAAGGAGTTTAAAAAGACAAAAAGAGACAGGCCAACAGAACTAAGTAGAAAATGTTAGGGAGAACAATAATTGAGTGAGGGATGCTGGAGGAAACAAACACAGGCTGATGGAAACAATGAAGATAATCCAAGACTTGAGAGGGGAACTCAATAAGGAGTAGAAACACTAAAGAGAACTCAAGCTACAAGAGAAAAATATGTAAGTCACATATAAAGAAAAACCTGCCAGAATAACATCTGACTTCCCAATGGAAACTTTGAAATCTATAAAATCCTGGAGTAATGCATTTCAAGCCTAAGGGACTTTAATAGCCAATCTAGACTAATATATTCAGTAAAGCCATTTGCTGTAATTGAAGGCAATAGGAAAATTTTTCATGACATAAACAGCATAAAAACCTTGTAACCAGCAAACCATACATAAGGAAAATAGAGATAATAGGAGAGAGACTCTTATAAAAAAGGAAAACCATAATTATTAAAGCACAAAATACCAGTGAGTACACAAACAACAGCACCAAAGGTCAACATGAAAGCCACAATTAATAGTGACTTTAAATCTTAATAACATCAATTAAATAGACAAAGACTAAGTAACAAGGAGGGCTCTAGGGAGGAAGTATGGGTCTCCCTAGGAAAGGGAAATAGAGTAGACTTTGCAGGTGAACTGGGGATGATGGATGAGAATGAAAATAAAAGCGATCAAGTCAGAGAGTGATGGAGAAAGAGAGTATAGGGAGAGAAGACTAGAATTAGGGGACATTTGGAGGGCAATGTGGAAACCTAGTACAGTGGAAACTTCCTGTTAGAGTCAGTGGACTCTAAGGTCAACTGTTAGTATTCAGGCATCTGTACTGGCCTGTCCTTGGGGTTCTGACAGGATACGTCCTCAGCTGCAGCCACTAAGAGTACCACCTGTGCATATTCACTATGTTCCCTTTTAAAAGAGTTCTGCCCACTTCCCATCCTCCCCTCTATCACTCCCTCTCCCTCTCTCTTATCCCTCTCTCTCTCTCTCTCTCTCTCTCTCTCTCTCTCTCTCTCTCTCTCTCTCCTTTCCTCTCTCCTGTTTCTCCTGTCTCGAGAGGACAGTCTTCCCCCTCCTCTTTCCCCTTTTTATTATCCTTTTCCCTAATTTAAAAAAAAAAGCCTCTGCTTGAGCCCTGTTTTATGGCATCTTTTCCCTCTCTCTTATCCCTCTCCCTCTCTCCCTCCCCCCTCTCTCTCTCTCTCTCTCTCTCTCTCTCTCTCTCCTTTCCTCTCTCCTGTTTCTCCTGTCTCGAGAGGACAGTCTTCCCCCTCCTCTTTCCCCTTTTTATTATCCTTTTCCCTAATTTAAAAAAAAAAGCCTCTGCTTGAGCCCTGTTTTATGGCATCTTTTTCACATGCCATTTTTCTTAAATTACAACTCCTAGTAATGGAGTATATAGACCCTGAACCAGCCATTTTCTGTAACCAGGCAAGACTTCCAAGGGTGGAACAAGGACAACAACCTAGCCACAAAACCTCCTCTTACAACCTATCCTGCCTGAAAGATATGCTGAGTCAATGGTGGCTCAGAGCTTGTGGGAATGACTGGTCTAACTTGAGACCCATGGCAAGAGAGAAAGGCCATGCTCCACAAGGCTTGGATGGCCTAGAGACCTAGAGTAGAACCATACAAGACTGTCAAAAGGGGGGGGGGATTTCAATGAAATAATTTCTAATGACATTCTGCTATATTCACATATTGGTGCCTAGTCCAATCATCATCAGAGGCTTCCTCCTGAAGCTGATGGTTGCAAATGAAGAGACCCCATAGCGAAACATTAAGAGGAGCTCAGACAACCTCTCAGAAGTGTAGGAAGGATTGTAGGAGTCAGAGGGGATGGGGACACCAAGAAAACACAATCTACATAACCAACTAGGCAGGGCTCATGGGGGCTCACAGAAACTGAAGTGGCAATCACAGAGCCTACGTGGTCTTCTGAATATGCATTGTGATTGCTTAACTTGAAGGTTTTGTGGGACTCCTAAGGATGACTGTGGGATGTCTCTCACTCTTTTGCCCCACTCTTTGGGCTCTTTTCCTCCTAGTGGGTTGCTTTATCCAGCCTTGATATCAGGATTTATTCCTAGTCTTATTGTAACTTGTTATGTTGTGCTTGGTTAATATCTATGGGAATTCTGCTGTTTTCTGAAAGAAAATGGAGGAGCAATGAATTTGGGGAGAGGAGAGGTAGTAGAGGTACTGGAAGGAATGAGGGGAGGGGAGGCTGTGGTTGGGATACATTTTTAAACAAAGAAAAAAGAAAGTATATATATCCCATCAGATCACAATGCAATAAAACAAAATTGACAGCAAATAAATCTCTACTAAACACAAAATCATGAAGATTAAACAACTCATAACTGAATAATGAATAGGTCAAATAAGAAATCAAGAAACAAAAAAAAAGTTATTGAAGCTAAATAAAAATGAAAACACAAAAGAACAAAATGTCTATGACACACTGAAAGCAGTCCTACGAGGGAAATTTATAACTCTGAGTGCCTACATTAAATATCAGAAGGAACACAAGCAACAGCTAAACGATGTAACCCAAAGCAAGAACAAACCAAATACAAACCCAGTGGATGTCAAGAAATAGTTAAAATCAGAACAGCAATGAGTGGAATAGAAATCCAGGAAACAATACAAAGAATCAACAAATTCAAAGCTGGTCCTTTGAGATGATAAACAAGATAGACAGGCTCTTGGCCCCACCAAGCCAAAAAAAAAAAAGAGGATCCAAATTAACAAAATCGAAACGCATGAGGAAACATTACAACAAGCACCAAGAAATTCAGAATAATAAAGGGAAATGCTTTACTCCATGAAGGTGGAAAACATAAAAGAAATGGATGAATTTATTCTAGTCGTCTGTACATTTTGGGAGTCTCTTAAACAAACAAACAAAAAGAAAGAAAAGAAAAGAAAAAGAAACGAGGTAGTGAATAAAGTTCCTTTTTTTTCTATGTCCTTGCCAGCATTTATTGTTGTTAGTTCTCTTGATGATGGTAATTGTGAGTGGGTGTTGTAGAATCTCAATGTAATTTTGATTTGTCTGTCCCTGATGACCAATGTCCAGGCTTTTAAATCAAAAATCAATTCAAAGTTAGCTGTGTCTTGGTTCTAAACCTTCTATGTTATAAACATAGACCTTTGCTTCACTTGATGGAGACCATTGTTTCTATAAAATCATGATAATGGTGACCCCTTTAACTGCTTAAGATTGTCTTGAGAAGAAAACAATTCATGGACATGTGTTTTGACAATGGCAGCTCTATCATTTTAAGGTAATGGTGTTTCAGTTTATTGAAGCTGAAGATTATGGTGAAACTTTTATTAGCCAGGATAGCTTTATTCTCAGACCAAGTCCACTATATCAAGATAGATAGAAGAAATAACTTATTTTAAACTCAAACTGAAAACCAGAACTAGTCATCTCAAGGGGAAATGTCCATGTGCTTTTGAGAGGGTGCAATGGTATAGTTCCTCACATCTGTGTTTATGTTACCAGTGCAGTCACTGCCTCTGGCAAAGAAAATAGAAAATCTGTAGCTCATTTCTCCCTTGATTGCAAAATGACAGATAAGTGTTCATATATATCTGTCTTTAGAGGCTTCAAATAAAGTTAGATTGTAGAGCCAAACCACACCCTGAGAAGTTACTTATAAACAAAGACTGAGAAACTATCTCCTGAATCCTCCAAAAGCCTCAGCTGATCCTTTTCACTGGGAAATTTTATAAGAATAAGAAAACTTTTTGATTTTTTTCCCCAGCTCTCACAAAGGGATATATGAGCTTAGATATATGTCCAAGTCTATTTTCTTTTTTTCTTCTTCACTAAGGAATTTATACAAGGATTTAAGTAGTGTATTAATGGCTAATCACTAGAGAAGTTATGTCACTGGATGAGCTCCACAGAGCAGCCATCTGCCATCTTACTATTTTACTACCAAATTTACTCACATGTAAAAATTTATGCCATTTGCTTATTAAAATCATAAGAACAATGAAACCCAGTGATCCAGACAGCTGAAATCTAGATAGCACTTATAGAGTTCTATGAGCTCCTGCTTCAAATTTATTTGTTTATTTATTTAGCTGTACGCGTCAGGCATCCCTAATATGAAACCCTGAAATTTGAAATGCTCCAAAACCCCAAGACCTTTTGAGTATCAACATGATGACACAAGCGAGAGTTTATCACTCTGGAGCTTTGTTTCATGCACAAAATTTCAAAATATTCCGTAAAATTAATTTTAGGCTATGTGTGCAGAATATCTATAGGGGAATATAGAATTAATATTCATACTTGGATTCCATCCCCAAGATATCTCAGTAGAAATACAAGAATATCCCCAAATCATAAAAGAATGCCTGAAATCCAAAATACTTCTGGTCAGAAAAATTTTGGATAAAGAAACTTTGGATGCTCTACCATTTTAATTAAAATAAAAGAAGAATTCATATCATTAATATGAATACATATGAGTGATAGAGATGGTATGAACTTGACTTGCAGTGTTTGGATGCCCATTAATTAAAACTCCTAATTCTCTGTAAGGACAGGAGACATTTTTTTGTTTTGTGCTAAACCCAGTGTATCCCCGAAAGATAACTCTGTTTTAAAAAGTAAAAACTAAAAGAGAGAGACTAATGGGAAATAATGTTTTCAAAATTGGTTTTTCTACCAATATCTAAAAACACTTTACTTCTTGGACAAGAAATATAGTTAGCTATGTCACCGGTTAAGGCATTGTCTCTCAGTTTCCAACTCATCCTTATACACTGTGCTTCCCGACACTGGGCTCTTCAAGCCACGTGTGTGCATTGGCATACCCTAACACAGAGCACTAGTGTGGAAGAACATTTGCACAGATTCTTATTTGCTTACTGTTCCTGTGAGCACTGCCCCAGCCAGTTTTCTTTATCCTGTGGTGAAAGCACTTTCCCGACTGAAGCTCAGTCAGTTTGCAGTTTTGCCAACCTCTGTGGAAGTGGCCTCATTATCTCCTCTGGAGTTACCAGTACCATTCAGAGAATTCTTATACATAGAGGTCTGTCTGGATCTACAGCCTACTGAACTCCCTCTGATCTCAGAGACTCCAATACACCATTACCCTTCTTCCACAAAAGTCTGAATCTCACTTCTTGCAGAGTAACACTAGCAACATAACCCCTTAGCTCATTCAGCCGTTGGAGTAGTCCCTGCACCAAAATCCTCATCATGCCTCAGGGTCATCTATAAACCCATGAGACATAGTAGCAGAGGGGCTGATTCAGTGTGTCTGCAGTAGGGCTTGATATTTCCTGTCTAACAAGCTCCTGCGCAATGCAGCGACTGAAGTCGTGAATTTGCCTTGGATCCTGTCTTGAGGCTTTAGTCTGGTATTAAAATCTTAGCCTAAAGAAAAAGAGAACGTGGATAGTCCAACCCTTGCCATGGTAATGCAGTCAATCAAATGATCTCCAGATGGTTGTGGAGATCTTTGTTGGCCCAGGCAGCCGCTGAGCTCTGTTGTTAGAGCATGGGCAGTGTTGTGGAATGAATCCTTCTGAGTGCACTGACTTGTTTACACTGTAAATTATCATCTTGGGGACTTCTGCTCGCTTTTTAAAATCATAGCAGAGAATTAAAGTTCTCTGTTAGGCAGTCCTAGTAGGATCTAATTTCTTTTAACCATAAGTCCAATTCTGATGTATAGAAATAGCAGATATAAAGCTGCAATAGGAAGGATTTGCAGTCACTCAAAACCTCTCTTGCAAGTTTTGATTCAGGATCTTGGGGAAGAACAGAGGCATCTGACTGGACTAGGATGAAACTCAGATTTTCAACTCAAGTAATTTAAGTTAGCCTGGATTACTTATCACCAGTGGATATTTGCCTATCATATATAGAGAGAACAGTCTACCTGTGAGTGGGTAATGGATTCAGGTATAATAGTTGTCCTAGAAAAATGCCCAGCATCCATGAGGCTTAATTACTCAAAAGGAATGTCTATTGTTACAGCCACATTTTATTACCAACAAGTAAGGTGATAAGCAGTTAGCTCTCTGTGCTATTAATGTTATTATTTGTTTATTATCAACATTATTATTTGTGGGGATACATGTATGTCCTAGTGTATTTGTGGGGTATGGAGATAAGAAGACAACTTTGGGGAGTTGATTCTTTCCTCTACTATAGTATCTGAGAATCAAACTCAGGTCATTCACCTTGTGCAGCAAGGTGGCATCCACTGAGATATCTCATTGGCATATGAAATATGATGTTTTGTGATATTTAAATATTTATGATATTTATGTTTTACTATGTACTTTTATGATGTTTTTATAAATACCTATAAGGTGGGTAGCATATTAATGAGGTATCTGGATCTTCTTTCCCTCCAAAATCATGGTGGACTGGATCTTCCCTTTTAGATATTTTTTCCCAGGAGCCTTTTGAAAAGCCCATGGTGACAGAGAGGGAATGGTGGTCAAAACTACAACACAAGTAATATTATAATGAAACCAAGGTCTCCAGAGGATAAAAACTCTCCATTATTGAATGTGTGGTACTTAGAAAAGTACTCAAGCACCTAAGTTTCTGATATAGAAGGAAGAATCTAACTACAGCTACAAGGATGGTTAGCCACAAATAGCCATCCTGTTAGGAGACATGGCCACCTAGATAAATTGCACCTTCATTGATTCCCTTGATCCTAACTCCATGCCTAACCAGGAGGCACAACAGGATAAGGATGTAGTGTCCCTTGGTTACCTAATACTTAACTCCTAGGCTAGTGGGTCTAACAGGTATCCATCCAGTTAATAGCTGGTTGTCTATGATATAATCCATTGAATACATTACCTCCATGATGTCCTTGAAGTCCTCACATGGCATACACACACACACACACTGAAGCTTGGTAAATATGATTAAATGATTGAAGCTTGGCAAATACGATTAAATGAATGGCATACAATGGAGAGATTGCTCAGAGTTAACCAGATATAAACATCCTTGTATGATGGGAGATGTTATTCTGTATATATGTTTCTCATACTGGTTAATAAAGCCCTATGGCCAATAGGAAACTAGATAGATGGGGCTAGGAGACTAGGAGAAGGAAAGAGGAAGGGGGAAGGAGGAGTCGAGATGTAGCCGGGGAGGAATCAGGAGGCCTGCTGCGGCTCCCCGATAAGAGACCACGTGGAAATACTTAGATAAGTAGAAATGGGTTAATAATTAAGACAGAGCTAGCCCATAAACAGTAATGGTAACTGGCCAACAGGATTGTATCAAATACAGAGTCTCTGAGTGTTATTTGGGGTTGGCGCAGCTGTGGGCCCAGACTGGCGGGCTGGCGGGCTGGTGGAAACATACATGCTACAGAAACAACCTGCGGTAACACTTGTAAGAGAGCATAGGGTTGGGTAATTAAACAGAACAACAGAATCAGAAATCATTGAGAGACAGATGACAGTTTGACTTTGACATGGAGGAAAATTTCCTGGGATAAGCAACTGAAGATAACATAGGAAAGCTGAAATAAAGCAAGGAACTGGATTTTCCCTGAGGCCATAAGAAATACAGCCTTGCCAACACCTTTATTTTGATCTCCTAACTTCTAAATCTAAGACAATAAATTTGTCATAGTTTCTTACAGCCACAATAGAAGAATATGTACTACTTTACATCTTTAGTGTCCCCAAAGGTGCTGGCTTAAAACTTGGTTCCCAGCTTGGTATACTGGGGATATGCTGGAAGTTTCAGAAGGTGGGGCCAGTGAAGATATCTTCAAGCCATTGAAGGAATCTTACATGAAGGGCCTTATATGTAATGGAACACTGATGGGAGATGTTATTCTGTATATATGTTTCTCATACTGGTTAATAAAGCTCTGTGGCCAATGATATAGCAAGATAGGCGGGGCTAGGAGACAAGGAGGAAAGCGGAAGTGGAAGGAGGAGTCAAGATGTAGCATGGAGGAAGCAGGACGCCCGCAGCAGTTCCCCGATAAGACGACCACGTGGAAATACTTAGATAAGTAGAAATGGGTTAATAATTAAGGCAGAGCTAGCCCATAAACAATAATGGTAACTGGCCAACAGGATTGTATCAAATACAGAGTCTCTGAGTGTTATTTGGGGCTGGTGCAGCTGTGGGCCCAGACTGGCGGGCTGGGGGAAACATACACGCTACAGATGGCGCCCAACGTGGGTATAAGAACTTTCACTTAAAACTAATAAGAGCTTAAGAAATAAGAGCTTAAGAAATGTTTTAGAAACAAGGACGTGGCTGTGGGCCCAGACTGGCGGGCTGGCGGGCTGGTGGAAACATACACGCTACAGAACACCAGCTTTTTCATCACCATTTGGCCTCTCAGACATGAATTGAGCAGTTTTCTCTACCTAATTCTCCTGTCATGACATGCTGCCACATTTCAGAGTAATAGCCAAGCAGTTACAAACAGGAATACCTGAAACTGAGCCAAAGCAATTCTTTCTCTCCATAAGCTGATTGTCTCAGACATTTCATTCAGTAACAGAAGGCAGAACAGCACAATACACTAGGCCATATTACAGTGACCATGCTGATTACACTTGATGTGCAAACAATAGCAAATACCTTACCTACCTAATTAAAATATATGGAAGTCAGAAAGTTGGAAGAAATTTAAGGGCCCGTTACCTCAGTAAAGGTTCATTCAATATTAAAATCCTGTGGTTCCTAGTTAATTGTGTAGTGACTATGGCATGCACTACTTTATTTGGTTGGTATAGAACAATGTATTCTGATATTTTAACTTCTTTTTTGGTTGTTTTGTCTTTTTTAATTTTCACTTTGTTCAGACAGGCTGGCATCTAACTGGAATAAACCTACTAAATGATGGGAATATGGACAGGAGCCACCAAACATCCCATGACTAACAGATTGAAATCCTTTAGAATATATAAATCAACTCATTGCTTCCATCAATCAAAGTGCTAAGAATGCTATCAGATAGCATCTGAGTCTATAGCAGAGCATCTCTGCTTGGGAAACCTGCCTATCTGATGGACCCATCAATATATTTGAACAATGTTTTGATTTATGGCTTCTTGTTGTTGTTGTTGTTGTTGTTGTATTGCACTTCAAAACATCACAAAACTACTTCATGTGGGAACATGGAGTTAGAGATAAACTAAATCTGTGTTCCGGGGCCACTGATGGGAGATGTTATTCTGTATATGTTTCTTTTATTGGTTGATGAATAAAACACTGATTGGCCAGACAGGAAGACTGGTGAGGCTAAGAGATGAGGAGAATTCTGGGAAGGGTAAGAGGCCAAATGCTGCTGGAGGAGTAACACCATGCCAGGCATTAGTGGGTAAGCCACAGTGTTGCGGTGATACATAGATTGATACAAATGGGTTAATAATTAGGATAGAGCTAGCCAATAAGACACCCTAGTCATCATCGAACAGTTCCATAATTAATATGTCTTATGTATTCTTTTGGGGATTAAGGGCCACAGGACCAGCTGGGGCAGAAAGTTCATAGGCCATGGCCACTCATATTTGGCTCTAGAAGAAACTATCTTTGGGATAAGAGTTGTTGTTCTGCATAAACAGAGGTTTAAATTTTGTCCTCTAACTTTTTTTCCATTAGTCTAAAATGTGCTGTGTTGTTCCTTCCCATCAATTCCTTGATCACCAAATCCAAAGCCTGATTCCTCCAAGGTGAGGCTGAAGACAGACCATGATAAATTATATTTGGGCCCTCATTCTGCAACACTCCAACTTCTTCATACCACCGAGGCTCTACTCTTTCAATCTGCCTCTACAGACACAAGGCAAGTTTCCAGAATTCTTCTCCACACTTCCATTCTACAAGGACTTTGAGGCTCAGCAGAATAGCATTTTGTAAATCTGAAATGTCAAGATGTATTCCTGAAAGCTTCTGCGATTCAAGGGTCCTTCAAGTATACAAGAGGTTCAGGTATTCAGCGAATCTTTTCTGGATCATATGGAGTGATTACAATAGCCACAGTAAAAGTGGAATTATCTTGTCTTTCCTTTGTTTCTTTTCCCCTTTCTTTCTTTTTTGTTTTGTTTGTGTTTACTCATAAACTTTACTAACACAAAGTTACAGATAATGCAATTTACAAGGCTGACTAGAAGTTAACTAAAAGTTAACATGACATTTACCCAGACCCGCCTGGAAAACATTTAAGTTTAACCTCTAATTTTAAAGTCCTATGCCAGTGTGAAATCTCAGCTAGCCCAGTTTGTAAAGAAAGCTGAGCAGAACGTAATGCTTGCTTTCCAACTCTAATCCCAATGCTATATTGAGTTTTCTCCCAAAACTAATTAAAATAACTTCCTCTTTTAGGACTTGATCTGCATATCTGCCTTATTTTCTCAGAGTAGTAGAAATGGAAGGAAACACAAAGCACTTCAGCTATCAGCCCATAAGGCGCCATCTGTATGCAAATCATCAAACAGAATGCAAAACACTTAACACCAATAATGGGGGAGTTATTAAAGAAGTAATCTTTTCCTGCCACCATTTTCCTGAACCTTGTCAAAAGAGTCTCTTGCAAGTTAGTTAAGGTTTAGAAGACTTTTCCAGAGACATAGGCCCCAGTCTTAAAACACACACATTCAAGTTTTGTGTGTGTGTAGGAAGGGAGGTGTGACAGGGAGTCCAGGAAGACTCCGTGAGAAAGAATGATTACACAATTGATCTCCACTCAATTCTGAAAACACTGTAACTCTCTCATGGTGGTTTCCATTACCACAGCCCGAGGACTGCAAGCATATCGCAGCCCCAAAGGTTTTGATGTAAATAGAAGATCCGTTCCTTGTCTTATTTAGGACACATTCAGCTACTATCTTGAGAAAACCTTTAGATCAAAACTGAGTCAATCGAAGTGGGGGAGCCAAAATGAGGCCCCTTGCAGTGGGCACAGAGCTCCTAAAACAGGTGCTTTGTTCACTGCTCTCCCCAGCAGATATTCAATTCTATGCTTGCTTGCCTAAGGTTCAAAATCACTCTTTCCAGCTCACCCTTTGCCCTCCACACCTATTTTTCTATCCTAATATTCAGTGTGGGCTCCTAGGGCCAGACTTCTTGAAGAAAAGAGTAGCTAGCAACCACGATGTGCATACCATGCAGTGCAATGTTCATAATCGAGTAAGAACTCATAACTAAACGCAAAGACAGAAGTGCCTAAATTTCTACATCCATCCCCCAACAGTTGGAGACAGTCCTTCATCAGTAATTTTTAAGCTCCTTAAACTTGAATCAAAAATAAACAAGTAAATTCCCAGGAAATAATTCTTAAAAATATGCTAAGTAACTTTTTTAAAATGCCATACTTTTAAAACTTCAGGGTCCCTAATTCTTCCCTTTCCTACTGCACAAGAAGACATACAGAGAGCCCCCAGCCACTCCTTTCTGCTTTCTGAATCACCATATCACGATTCATAGATTTAGGCAAAAGTGGGAGTGTTTCTCTCAAGCCTAGGACTAAGACATTCATCATAGTTACAAATCTCCCCTGTAGTCTGATGCAGGGAATGGCATGAGACATTAATCTCTTCTTCCCCGTAGGGCTTGCTGAAGTTAAAAATAATAAGAATAACAAAAATCTTTTAACTGTAAATGGCTCCAAGCCGCTGATACATCCTGAAACCTTGTGGGTAAAACAGAAAAAGAGGACACTAGCGTGCATCTAGGAAACAAAAGAGGAAAAGCAAGCTTTTCATGCCGGGATCCTTACTCCTGAGATTCAGGTTGCAAAACATCATTCTGAAAGGCATACTATACTGGAAGATAAAGACAATCTGAGAAGGGGAAAACAGCTGCTAGAAACAAAGTAAACAGTTTTATACTTTGGATCTTTGAGAACGAGATAAAAGTACTTTTCAAAGGAACAAAATCTAAGGAACTCATTAAAATTGAAGTCAATCGTGTACCTGATTTGTTGGTTCTATTTTCGTGAGGGGAGATTGAGGTGTTTGTTTTCCCTAATACCCCCTTCCCTTTATAAGAGATGTGGAATTTTTTTTCTCATATTGCACCCATAGAAACTACAGTTCAAAACATGTTCCCACTGCCTATGAAAGCCAGACAAAACACACCCAGAATAACTTCCAAAGCTCTCAGGGCTCTAGCCCTAGCTTGACTCCCTGGCTATCCTACTGATTCCCTATGTACCCTGTGCTCCAGCAATGCCATATTAATAATTGTTCATGTTTGCCACACCTGCTTGGTTCTGCACACCATCACCTGTCTTGGGAATGCTCACTTCTTCCAGGCACTGTGTCCCTAACTTCTCTTTCTCATCCCAAACTCAGAAAAAGTGTCATCTGTTGAAAGTTTTCTCTTTGCTCTCTGAACCAAACAGTTCTTCTTCTGTTCTTACTGTGTTCCTGTACTATTGGTGTCAATGTAAACTCAGTGAATCAAGACCCTGAATAGACAGAATTTATAATGGCATATATATATGTATATATATATATATATATATTTGTGTGTGTGCGTGTGTGTGCATGCATGTGTGTATATTATATATGTTATATGTGTAAAATATATGTAAGATGTTTGATAATGTCTAATACCTCCATAAAGCAAATAATATGTAAGTAATAAAATTTTTATTTTTTATATTTTATATTTTAACTTAAACTAAGTTTCATCTTCTTACATACATGTTTTATGTAATTTGTTTTATTTACTTGCAATCATTGATTTATAAGTACATAAAAACTTTACACCCTTGGGGACAATATTTCCAAGTATAAATTTTTATAACTTGCAAAAACTATATGCTAACATTTTAATGACTCCAGTGGTGAATAGAATTTATAAAAGTAATCTTAATCTCACACATATTATAAATTTATATGGATTGTGCTTTCCTAAGTAATGGCCATCTTATGTCATCAATCGCAACTAGATCATTGTAATCAAAAGCTACTGGGATATTAGAGTAGCACTAAAATAAACAAACTTTCTATCCAGTGTGTATTTTTAGCAATGGTCTAGAAGGTATAAAGCATGCACATTTTTGTGGAAGGAAGAAATAAATACTGAACACTGAGTCTGTGAGATGACTTGTAGGTAAACATTGCTGACTTGTGTAGTAATCCTGCCTTGCTCAAGTAAAAATACATAAACGGGTTTGTTTATATTTAGTGTATAATTTATACTTTATACTCAAAATGCAAACACAAGTAATTCAAACAAATAAAAATGTATTTCCACTATAAAGAAGAAATTATGAAGTAATAGCTTTGAGGATAGAAATATGAATTTACTGTTGAGGAAACTCGAGTGGGAGAGAGGCAGGAAACATAATCTAGATGAAAGCTGAAGAAATTTTGAAATCTGAGTACAGCTTTATCTGTCTAAACTAAGCAATTGGGAGTCACCACAGTGTATGAGAAGGCACTGGATATATCCAATAAAAAAAATTTGAAAATAAGAGCACAAAAAGAGATGAGGCAGGTTAAGCCAGTGATTATATTGAGATAAAGCTCTCATAAGAAAAGATGAGAGAACAAAGAGAAGATCTGGGAAGAATTGTCATAAGAAAACTGTCAAAGAAAATTCCCTGGTTACATTCAGAAGTCTCAGAATCTAGCAACCAGCATTGATAAAACAAGCTCCAGGCTAGACTAGCACTGGAGATGGACTACACCGTCAGTGATGAAAAATGTGAGTTTTTCTCAGCACCTTATGTGAACTTGCTCTAGACAAAATAAAAGAAAAATTGGAGAGGAATTTTGTATAGAACCCCAAACCGTGAAAAAAAAACTTTAAAAACAAAACCTAAAAAAAAAAAAAAAAAAAAAACAAAATAGTTCTTACTTCTTTATTTCAAAACCCAATACAAGATTACAACAATCAATACTGTAGTACCACTCTAATTACGATCACATAAGTGAATAGGGTAAAATTCAATGCCTAGAAATCCATCCTGAAATTTCTGCTCAACTGACTTCCAGGTGTGCCAAGCTCATTCAAGAAGAGAAAATTATCTTTTAAACTAACTACAATGATACAATTAAATAGGCACATGCAAGAGAATAAATTTGAACCCTTACTTCATACTTATTAACCCAAAATTATATACATAAAAGCTCAATCTATGAAGTCAGCATGAAGAACTGTAAGATTAAATCTCTATGGCTTTGTATTTGGCAATGGATTTTTAGAGTGCACAGGCAACTGTAGCTGGGAGTTTTTATTCATTCCACCCTGCCCCACAGCCACTTATAAAATAACCACTCTGAGGTTTAATATTAATTATAATTGTTTGGCTAATGGCCCAGGTATATTACTGACTAGCTCTCACATTTAAATTAGCCCATTTCTATTCATCTATGTATTGCCACCTGGCTGTGGCATATAGGTAGTGCTCTGGAATCTTATTCCTCCAGAGGCTACATGGTTTCTCCCTGACTCTGCCTTCTTTCTTTCTGTATCTCAGGATTTTCATCTAGCTATATTCTGCCTGGCTATTGGCCAAATCAGCTTCCTTATTAACCAATGGTAATAAAACATATTCACAGCATACAGAAAGACATCCCATATTAGGCAATAAAATAAACAGATAATTAGAGTCCTTTAAAATTAAAAAAAAAAATCTTCATCCATCTCTTTCCATCTGTGAAGTGAAAAGACAGCCTACAGAATAGTTTGTTCAATTCATACCTCTAATAAAGTTTAGTATCTAAAACATAAAAAGAACTACAACTCAGAAAGAAAAATAACCCAATTTTAAAAGGGAGCCCTTGAAAAGATAATTTTTAAAATATAAATATAGGCATGTATAGGCAAAAGACAGAAAAGCACATAAGATGTATTCCATAATTAGTCAACTACACTTAAGATCCAGTAAAATGTCTATAGCAAGAAAGAAAAAGAGAAAAGGAAGGAAGGAAGGAAGGAAGGAAGGAAGGAAGGAAGAAAGAAAGAAAGAAAGAAAGAAAGAAAGAAAGAAAGAAAGAAAGAGGTAGAGAAAGTAGCAAAGTGTCAAAGTGTTCTCCCAGATGTGAAGAAATTGGAGTTCCATAATTTCTGGGTTGGAATGAGAGAACCACTACAGACAATGTTGGTGGTTCTTCAAACATCTAACCAAAATTATCAATGGGCTTTGAGGGGGTATCCAAGTTTCTTGCTATTGCTGGAACAGCCTCTTAAGCAACAGTAAAACATTAATAATGTATTTTGTCTTCAAGCAGATCTATAATGGCTTCAGTAGCATCCTCTAGATTGCAACTCTCTTCAATATCTGGAAAATTGGGGGGTTGGACAATATGAAAATAAAATGCTCTTCCATGCTTAAGGATTTAACCAACATATTCCAACAGTACATTCAACATCTGAGAGTTGGCAATACTGGAATTGTTACTAGTAAATAACAATTTCTAGACAACTCAGTAATTCTTCCCATAGAAATATACCCATAGGAATTACAGACACTCAGTCTGGTACAAATACATAAGGCTTTGTTCTGTTTTATTTTATTTTCTATTTTATTTTTACAGCTATAATATTTATTATGTTGCTATGAAAAGGAAAAATTGCTGATGAAATGATTGAACATGTATGAACTCTGAAAAACTATGCTAAGTGAATGAAACTAATCATAAAAGACCAAATAAATAATATTCCACATTCCAATAAAATGACCATAATAGGCAGATCTATAAAGACAGAGACCAAATTAGACATTACTTTGAGCTAAGCCTAGGTGAACAACATTGTGGACAAGGACTAGTTATCAGATATTGAAACTAACCAAGCCACTCTCTGCTTCATTCCCTAAATCAATTGAGATTGCATATATTAAAGATGGTATTTCCATAGATCATAATTTCCCTTTATGGTGATGAAAAATTTTGAAATTGACTATGATAGGGAATACACACACACACACACACACACACACACACACACACACTATATATATATATATATATATATATATATGTATATATATATGTATATATATATAAATTTGTGACTATAGTAAAAGCTATTGAACTGTACTATTTAAATGAGTCACAGTATGTGAATTATGTCTCAACAAAGAGGAAGGTAGAAAGAAGGGAGAGATGAAGAGAGGAGATGGATGGATGGATGGATGGATGGATGGATGGATGAATACATAACCAAAATGTAGACAATTACTTTAGTAAGACCAAAGGCTGGTAGCTCACATTAATATTTCATGTTTAATAAAGAAAAGGAAATTAAAACATTACAAAATGGGATTAAAAGATCATATTTAGCCTCTTGCCTTAAATAACAACAATATAGAAAAATCATTTTCAAGACACTTGATATAAGAAAGTAGCAGAGAATGGTCCTTAAGAAACAAAAATCAGAATCCAAAAACTGATTTAGCTCACTGCCTTGAATTTCTAGGCCAAGAAGTGCTCCAAATTTTCCCTGGGTTGAGGAGACAGGCACTCTAAAAACATGACAGAAAGCAGAAAAAAAAAAAGTACACATTATAACCTCCAGAGACCCATAGAGGAGGCTTCCTACTAATTTCTGTTTAATGTGTTTCCTTGAAGAAACTGCCTGAATTAGTTATAAGACTCTCAGGTCACAATTTGTGCCCCAAGTCAGGTCTTATCACCCATCCTCAAAAGTCAATAAAAAAGAGCCAACTTAACAGAAAAAAAAAAAAAAACAGAAAAATAATTTATTCAATATGGCCACAATGGGAAGAGGGACAAAGAGACAAGGAGATCCAGCAAACCCCTCTAGTCCATCTTTGGGAACCTGAAATGAGATCGAAGTTTAAATAGAGGGTGGAGGATATGTACACCTATGCAGTCCCACCCACCACTGACCCATTATTGCATGAGTTGTGATGGGGGATATCCTTTTGTATATGTTTCTTTTATTGGTGGTTGAATAAAACAATCTTGGGCTAATGACCAATGAGGCAGTATGATAGGCAGGACTAGAAGAGGAGGAGAAGCCTAGGAAAAGTAGGCAAGAAAGCCCACCAGAAAAGTCTCGATGTAGCAGGAAAAGAAGTTGTGGGTCTGGCTTTCCCCACTAATCCAAGACCAAGTGAAAATAGATTAGTCTTTATGGGTCAATAATTAAGACAGAGCTAGCCAATAGAAGCCCTACTCACTGGCCAGCAGTATTATAATTAATATGTCTCTGAGTGCTCATTTGGTACAAGGCAGCTGCACAACTGGGCAGGATATCCTGCAAGAGATTTGTTTTTTATCTCTTTCCAGGAGACAAGTTGTGCCTTTCACTTTCACATTGTCTCCCAGGTTGAGATTCCTGGGGAAATTCCCACTTCTTTTGCGTCCATTGCATCAATAGCCTACTAGTTGGATTGAGAGACACAAGTAACTCTTTAGAATATTTTCATTTCTTCCAGATCTGTTACTAATACAAGGAAAAAGTTGCATCACAACATTGGAGGACCTAAGTTTCCCACAGGGCCTAGGAAAGTGCCAGGTCCAGCAGCCAGACCCAGAAGCCTCATGATTCTCTAGGATTTAGTGGAGAACACAAAATCTTCTTGCCTCTAGACCTGAAAATTATTAGCTCTAGTTTGTACACTGCTAGCATCCCACTTATCAAATCATAAATATAAGAATATACACACTATATGTTTCTAAGAGCCCTCAGATTGCAATTAAACTATACAAACTAATTTTAAATGAGTGGAAAGATTATCTGACCTTCTTCATTTTAATAGAGTAGATGAACAAAAGCCAAATAAGTACTTGAAGATTATTAATATTATGTCTTTAGGAACAATTAAAATCACAAAGAAATACCACTTCACATCCACAAGGATGCACTAATATATAAAATGAAAGCTCACACCTACACCTTCAGTGGCAATAACATATTAGAACTGGAGCTCTCACACACTACTACTGTTGGAGGTGTAAAGTGGCATAACCATTTAGGACAAACAGTTATGTGTTTTCTTAAACATTAAACACACAAGACATCCAGCCATTTCTTTTGTGGTATTTACCTCAGAGAAACCATATGTCCATACAAAGGTGTACCAGATTATCCTTGGAAGCTCCTTACGGATTAAAAACATGAAGCATGAAAATGTCTATGCTGGTGAATGGATAAATCAGTATGTGTATCCATGCAATGGAGTGAAACTGTTGCTACATATGACAACACTCTATCATTGACCTACCTCCATTGTTCCCTTCCATAAAGCTAAGCCCAGTAATGCAAAGCTACAATGCATATTTATAGCACATATTTTTCCAAAATAAGAAATAATTCAAACAAAGAAATCATGATAATTGTACATAATAATATTAGATGCTTTGGGTTTAATATCCCCACCCTTTTTGCGTCCAATGAGCATGCTGAACTGTAGAGCAGGTGATTTACTCGGGGATACAGTTGGTAAAAATTGTAAGAGAACTCTGTCTATGATTCCTTGATATCTTGAACCTTATTAATAAATTGGTCTCTATGAAGTTCCTCCCACAGGTCATTGTAAGTTCTCATTTGGTATGCATATTTGCAAGAATAAGTTTCAAAAGAGGTTTGTGTATTTGTACCTATATCAATTTTATGTTATTTTCAAGCTGCATCTTTATTTGGTGATCTCAAGTTTTGAAATGAATTCTTTCTTTTTAGGCCAATAAGATTGGAATACAAAGAACTCAAAAAAAACTACTCACCAAAATGCCAAAATCCCTATTAAAAAATGAGGTACAGAACTGAAGAGAGAATTCTCAATAGAGGAAATCAAAAAGGCTGAAAGACAATTAAAGTGTTCAATATCCTTAGCTATCAGGGAAATGCAAATCAAAACAACTCTGAGATATCATCTTACTCCTGCCAGAATTGCTAAAATTAGAAACACCAATGACAACTTCTGCTGGAGAGGATGTGGAGAAAGGGGAACACTCCTCCACTGCTGGTGGGAGTGCAAACTTGTACAGCCATTTTGAAGATCAGTATGACTGTTCCTCGGGGAAATGGGAACCAGTCTACCACAGGACCCAGCAATTCCATTTTTAGGCATATATCCAAAAGATGCACATCCATGCAACAAAGACATGTGTTCAACTATGTTTGTAGCAGCATTATTTGTAATAACAAGAACCTGGAAGCAACCTAGATGCCCCTCAACTGAAGAGTAGACAAAGATGTGGCACATTTACACAATGGAATACTACTCAGTGGGGGGGGGGGAAACAATGGAATCTTGAAATTTTCAGGCAAGTGGATGGAACTTGAAGAAACCATCCTGAATGAGGTAGACTAGTCACAAAAAGAGGAACATGGTATGTACTCACTCATATATGGGTTTTAGACATAGAGCAAAGGATCACCAGCCTATAATTCACACCACCAGAGACAGTAGGATACAAGGAGAATTCTAAGAAATTCATACATGGTCCCTCACAGAAGGGGAAAGGAACAAGATCTCCTGAGCATATTGGGAGTGGTGGAGGTGTGCAGTGAGTGGAGAGGGAGCTAGGAAAAAGAGGAGGAGAGGAAAGCACATGGGACTTGGAATATTGAGTCAGGGGAGGAATAGATGATAGATGAGAGAGAGAGACAGAGACAGAGACAGAGACGAGACAGAGAGAGACAGAGAGAGATAGAGAGAGACAGAGAGAGACAGATACAGAGAGAGAGAGAGAAAGAGGGAGGGAGGGAAGGAGGGAGGGAGGGAGGGAGGGAGGGAGGGAGGGAGGGAGAGACCTTAGTTATAAATGTTAGAACTTCAAAATACAGTTAAGGATAATAACATTGGGCTGCTCAGTATTTGTAAGACGTGGTTTTAACTATAGACCCTGGCTCTTTCTTCCTCTAGGTATCATAAAAGTTCTTAAAATATTGCCTTGAGCCTGATTTTAGGTGCTGGCCATAGTCCTGCCATTTGAAAATCTGATTAAGAACACAATTCCAAAGCACTTTTCGTCAAACCCCAGGACCTCAGTCAGACAGACAGGGCCAGCTCCTAAACCCCACCCCTGACTGACATTATTCCAACCAATCAATACTAAACTTTGCTCTGATTCACCCCCTTAGTCCCACAGAATCCACAATAAAAAGGCTTTCCCACACTGACCTCTCTTCAGCCTCATAGCTGATGCTGAGACTCCCCCAACATCCCATGTGGCATGCTGTGTTTTCCCTTGGAATGCCTAGTGAAAGCTCTGGTCTCCTCATCTAGATAGAAAGGGGAGAAGGTGGTCAGGAATATTTCTGTGGGATAAGCTCTTTATAAGAGACAGAGTTAAATAGAACAAGAGTTTACAGCCATGGCAAGTTACAGTCACTACAAATTGAGCACTGAATAAGGCATGTGCTTCTCCAGCACTCAGGGAGGTGGAGCTACTGTTATGCCCATAGTAGAGACACTAGATACTCTTCTGTTGTGGAATGGTTTGAATGATTTGAACCCAGGTTTATCATCAGAACATACAGGTCTTAGAAAGCAATAAGATCTTCAGTAGCACTACACCTAAGAAGGCATTCTCCAACAGACATTTATTAAGCACTCATTCCATGCCAGGCATAGATTACAAGCAGGGCTTCACACAAGCACTTTCCCACTAGGAATTAGTTACCAGGGACTTTGAGGGGTCCTGATGAAATTGTGTCCAGAATATTATGGGCTGTTTAGGTATGGTAGGGTACAAACAAGCAAATGTTTTCTACAGTTATTAACTTTTGTACATCTGTATGCATGTACATACATACACACACACACACACACACACACACACACACACACACACACACATACACTCATTAACAAACACACATTAAATTCACCATTATGGCCAGTCTGCCTCTGTCAGAATGACAGAATCTCAAGAGGACCCTGCAATATCTTTCTGACTATTCTCAAATACTAAATAAAGTTGCTCTTTCAGTAACTGAATGGTGTGGTGCTATGTAATAATGATACTCTTTGTGCCCTCATAGTTAACATGACCCTTAATTTAAGCATGAGCTCTGCCTTGCTCCTCTGCTCATTCCTTCCCATTCCATGTTTACTGACTCCATAAGAGAAAAGGAGTTAAATTGTTCTCTGGATTGTGTTATATGTTTGCATTCACAAGATCCTGCCATGAGTTTCTCAGGATTTATTGTCACCCACTGGACACCCAGAGCACAGCTAACACTTGCAATCCTGCTGCCCTCTGCCGAATCCCATCTTTAGCTAAGCACACTGGCAACACATCCACAGACTATTTTCTTGAGATTTTATCAATATCCTTGCTCCACTACCTGAAAGCCCTATGAAGGATGCTTAGGTGTCTTTCTCTTTTCTTTGGTTCTCAGAGAACACATTATCACCTTTGCCAGTAGAACAGATGCAGTATTTTTCCCTCACAAGGCCAAATGACTTCTTGCCTGCAGAGCTTTACAAGTCTGATGATCCCTTCCTTCTGTAGGTCAAGTTCAGTCTCCATGAGTTCTGACATGAATTGTGAGCACTTAGCTGTCCTCAGCATGGAGAAGAGTTGTGAGAGAACTCAGAATCCCAACATTCTCCCTTATCTTCCGTCTCAGTGTCTTTTGTGTCCTGGATGATAAGTATATCCTTGGTATCCACCTTGAAACACAAGGATGCCTGGCAAAAACTGTCTTGTTCATGCCTTTGAGGCCTATTCCAAATCCAAGATGGTATCATTTAATGTTGTTTCAGAAACATGAACAAGGATGCTCAGGAGAATGAATAATTTACTAATGTAACAAAAACTGGCTGCCTCTAGGCAACCTTTCTCTAATATTTTCCATCAAGGAAGTAGATTTTTCTTCTTGTTCTAATGTTGAAATATGTAGTGACTCATTATCCTTTTGTCTTACCTTTTGGGGGTTGGGGGTTTTAGTGTAATTCCCCTAAGAAAATACAACTCTGTCCCTTAAGACTGTACCATTGGTCTTTTTGGACCATAACATAAGTGGAAGACTGGAACTTATGCAAAGGGCCTTCTGATTGCATGTGCTGTGTGTTTCTGCCATACCCGACTTCCCAGACTGAGGGGCATTCACAAATCACAGCCAACTTTCTGTGTCCTGTTCCCTTGCACTGGGATTGGATTCACTTCTACTGCCTCTCTACCCCAGCACCTACCCTCCCCAGGCCCACAATGCACAGCCATTCAGCAAATCTCTTAGACAAAAATCTTCTCTAGCATTCTATGTGAGTGATATAGAGTCACTGCTTTATTTTAATTAAAAATTAAAACTACATCATGTTCTTCAAGGCTCATAGAACCCAGTTTCCACAAATATAAAGTACATAATTTATGTGATTTTAAGAAATTTGCTATGAGATGAATCAATAAAAATAATTAAGTGTTACAACTCTAATATAGAAGTCCTCATCTCAGTGTTTCTCAAAAAGTTTTGACAAGATTCAAAGTTGTATGAAATGGTTTGGAAGTGATATCTCAAATACTAAATACTCTACCATTTTTTTCAAGAACTTTCTGCATCTTGCAGAAATTTACTTAAGAAAATCTGGGATGCAAATCTTTAACACCTTGTCCTATTTCTCATGTGGAGACCTCCTTGGAGGCACTGCTATCTGTGAGCCCACAGTTGCAGACTCTGTAGGTGCTGAACAGAGGCAATTTTCCCTGGTGCTGTGAATTGAATGGTTATAGCACCCACTCCACCCCCTCTCACCCAATGTCATATGCTGAAAGTCGTAGCTAGAATGAAAACAAAAATAAAGTTAGAGGAAGACAGGACCCTGATCTGACAGTATTAGTGTCCTAATAGGAAGAATAGCTTGCTCTGTGTCTCTTCACAGCAAGAAAAGGCCCTGTGAGGGCACACCAAGAGAATGACCTGCGAGAGCTGCAGGCAGCCCTCACCACACACGGAATGGGGTGTGCCTGAAACTTGAAAACTTCATCTTGAACTTCTGCTCACTAGAATTGTGATAAAATAAATATCTGTTATTTCAATCCCCTAGTCTATGGTGTTTTAGTATGGAAGCCTAAGTCAACTCAGGTAACTTGTCAGTGGAAGAGATAAAAAGCTTTGCTCTTTTTCTTTCTCCTACTGAGAACACAAATATTCCAAAGTGAATATAAAAAGATTACCATGTCACTTTTTTGTGTGTTGTTTAGAGACAGGGTGCTGTTAGTCATCACACACTTTCAGTCAGATTTTACAGCTCAAATAGAAGTATCTGAACCTAGATGGGACTAGAGTTTTCTTCTTCTGTCCTGATGTTCTTTTACTCTACCTCAGACAAGCCACTTCCATAGCTCTACAGATCTTCACACAACTGAGTTCCCTTACAATTGAGCATATGGAGTATCTTAGTACTGGTTCAAGAACAAAGCATTAGATTAACAAAATAACTTCTTAACATTTAACATTTGGAAGAAGGATCATTACCTCCTATAACTCATGAGAACAAGTAGTTATCAAAGTGTAAGGAAAAAATACCAGAAGTAAAGCTAACATTAAGCTCATTTTCAATAATTTAATTACTAATTTAAAATTGAGGTAAATTTTACATCTTAACAAACCCTTCTTCATGTCACATGTTTGAAATTTGACAATCTGTCACACAGAACAGTAAATGTTGACTGTTCCCTGTGTAATGTAATTCTTCCCAAGGGCAGGTGAATAAACATCTACTCATTAGAGGAAAGGCATTTAGAAGACACCAAAGGAAGGATTCCAGTCAAGACCAGCTTAGTGAACCAATGGGTTTATCAGGATGAGTTTTAGAGCAGTTCAATGACAGTCATCTCAGCTTAAAGACCACACAGCGTGAGTGATGATCAATGAAAGTTGCATCCCTAAAGCTCCCTGCAAAACTTGTATTTTTCTTCCAAGAAATTGCTTTGCTTTATATAACTTCAGGAAGGTGGCCTTGTGAATCTTGGAAGTTTCAGGAGCTTTCCCAGCCTGTAAATTTTGTCTTTGCCTCCTAATATTCATAAGCCTCCTCTCTAGGAAGGAATGTTTCAATTCAGAGGACACAGATACACATCTTGCCCACTGATATGTTATTTGAGGCCCCTGTTAGGAAAAAGAACTCAGCTGTAAAGTTGAACACATCTTCCCTCCCGATGAGTTTGAAGAGATGAAGCCTTGAGAGAAACACACTATCTACAGGGTTAAAATTCTGCTGCTCCTTTAATAAGCCCTCATATAGATCTCATGTTACTTTCTAAATATCTGGCTCTAAATGCCATGCCACCAATAAAGATTTAATCAGCTTACTAATTAGCACTGTGCAGGCTAGTTTTTAATGTCAACTTGACATAAACTGGAGTCATTTTGGAAGAGGAAACCTTGATTAATAAAATGCCCCCACAAGATTGGCCTGTGGGCAAGCATGCTGAGCATTTTCTTGATTGATGACAGATATGGAGTGGCCCAACTCACTGTAGATTGTACCACTCCTAGAATGGTGGTCCTGTGTTCTATAAAAAAAAAAAAAAACAGGTTGAGCAAGTCATGAGGAGCAAACCAGTATAAGCATCGCCCCTCTATGGCCTGTGCATATTCCCTCCTGGTTCCTGTCCTGATTTTCTTTAATGATGGACAAAGATGTAGAAGTATAAGCCAAAAAAAAACCCCTTTTCTTCCAGAATTGCTTTTGATCATGCTGTTTCATCACCCTACCTAAGACAGAAGGCAAGTCAATGAGATATGTAAGATAAAACAAGAATGAAGAAACCAATGCCATATGCTGAGAATGCCTGGCTTGAAACTGCAGTAGATGAGTGCTGACCATAATAAATCACAAAAAAATATCCAAATGTAGCTCTATGTAATTGCATAGAACAGTGAAGTTGTTGTTTTTGATAAGTTTTCATATTGATTTCTCTTTGTCCATCTTGACAACTTTAACTTATCTATCTAGTCTTTATTTTACCTGTTCTGTCAGTGACTCACAGAGTCAAAAATAACTTTTATCAACTCTTTGAACCTGACATTTTTTCCAAATTGGAAAACATACTTCAAAACAGATGTGTTTCATATTTACCATAAATTTATTAAAATATGGGATGATCATTTGAGTTGGCATTAATTCTATCAGTGGTCAATTCATTAATGAGCATTACGAGCAATCATGACTAAAATCCTCAGATAATGGATCAAACATGAAGGAACTCATGTAACTTGTTTCAACAGGCTCTTCCTGGATGTTCCCAGAATATACTCAGGAGGTCTGGTCCCTTTCCCCTTAAGTGAGGGACCATGCATGTTTCTCATAGGGTCCTACTTGTTTCCTAGCTTCTCTAGCAGTGTGGATTGTAGGCTGGTGATCCTTTTCTATATCTAAAATCCATATATAAGTGAATACATATCATGTTTGTCTTTTTGTGACTGGGTTATGCATGATGATTTCTTCCAGTTCCATTCATTTGCCTGCGGATTTCAAGATTCCGATTTTTCCCCACTGAGTAATATTCCATTGTATAAATGTGCTACATTTTCTTTATCTATTCTTCATATGAGGGAAATCTACGTTGCTTCCAGGTTCTGGATATTACAATAATGCTGCTATGAACATAGTTGAACAGATGTCTTTGCATAAATGTGCATCTTTTGGGTATATTCCTAAGAGTAGAATTGCTGGATATTGTGGTAGACTGATTCCCATTTTCCTGAGGAACCACCATACTTATTTCCAAAATGGCTGTACAAGTTTGCACTCCCACCACCAGTGGAGGAGTGTTCTGCTTTCTTTAAATTCTCTCCAGTATAAACTGCCATTGGTGGTTTCGATTTTAGCCATTCTGACGGGAACAAGGTGGTATCTCAGAATTGTTTTGATTTGCATTTCCCTGATGGTTAAGGATGTTGAGCACTTTCTTAAGTGTCTTACAGCCATTTTAAATTCCTCTATTGAGAATTCTCTATTTCTGTACTCCACTTTTTAATTGAGTTATTTTGGTGACTAGCTTCCTGAGTTCTTCCTATATTTTGGAGATCAGCCCTCTGTCAGATGTGGGGTTGGTGAAGACCTTTTACCATTCCGTGGACTGCCATTTTGTCTTGTTGACTGTGTCCTCTGCCTTACAGAAGCTTCTCAGTTTCAGGATGTCCCATTTATTAATTGTCTATCTCAGTGTCTGTGCTACTGGTGTTATGTTCAGAAAGTAGTCTCCTGTACAAATTCATTCAAGGGCACCTCTCACTTTCGCTTCTAAGAAGTTCAATGTGGCTAGATTTATGTTGAGGTCTTTGGACTTAAGCTTTGTGCATGGTGATAGATGTGGATCTATCTGCAGTTTTCTACACACCAGCATCCAGTTATTCTAGAATCATTTGTTTAAAATGCTTTCTTTTTTCCATTGTATAATTTTAGGTACTTTGTAAAAAAATCAAGTGTTCATAGATGTATGGATTAATATCAGGGTTTTCAGTTCAATTCCATTGGTCTACCTGTATATTTTTGTGCCAATACCATGCATGTGTACACACATGCACACACACACACACACACACACACACACACACACACACCCCAAAAGAATTAAGATATCCATGCCTTCAGAATTGTATTACAAAATGTCCATGAATCAAAAAGTCTGTACATAATAAAAATACTACTCAAGAAAGAAAATAAAATAATGAAATGCAAAAATCTGAAAATTCATCTCCCAAGTATTATGCAAAAAAAAATATATGATGGAGATGCTTATGGGAAAGAAGAGGAAAGCAGAAGGGAAGGTAAAAAAAATGAAATGGAAGGCATAAAAGAATACATAATTCAAACCAAATCAAACTGTTCTCTGAAAAGTAATGTACAAAAGCTTGCTAAAATGCATTCTACGTTCACATACACACAATTAACCTTTTATTGACTAAGCAGATTGTAGTTACCTCTCTCTCTCTCTCTCTCTCTGTGTATGTGTGTGTGTGTGTGTGTGTGTATGTATGTATGTGTGTGTGTGTGTTTGTGCGTGTTAAAGAAAAAGAGGCCATGAATTTGAAAGAGAACAGGGAGTTTGTGTGGTGGGAGTTAGAAGAAGAAAGAAGGGTATATATACCATAATTATATTTTAATTTCCAAAAGTAAAAATGTACTAATTTAAAAATGAAACCTACTGAGAAAGGTCTACCTAAAAATAATCAAAGAGGAAAAAACAATAAAAGAGGAAACTAGGTGGTGGTCTACACCTTTAACCCCAGCACTTGTTAGTCAGAGGCAAGTGGATCTCTGTGTGTTCAAGGCCAGCCTGGTCTATAGGATGAGTTTCAGAACAGACAGAGCTGTTACGCAGAGAAACCATGTCTCAAAAAACAAACAAACAAAAACAAAAAACAAACAAAAAAAAACAAGCAAAGAAAATTAAAGAGGAATTCTAAGGAATTATAAAGCATAGGTCAAAGCTTGGGAAAGAACATCATGATAACATTTGTAGATCAGGTAGTGACTTCAAAGATGCTCTTGACAACCTCTGGGAGCTAAGTGGGAAAGTCAGAGCTTGAGCCCTGGCCAGGTAGGAATTGGGACTCCAAACGGCTATGCACTCAGAGTAGTAAGCCCCAAACAAGCCAACTTTACCCTGTCTGGAGTTTTACTTTTCCTCTTAATCTCAGCCTTGAACACAATTTAATGTGACCGTGGAGTAAAGACACCCTAGATGTTCAGTAGGCCTTTATAGAGGGGAAGAATGTCACCCTAGGCCTCGAATTCTCCAAGAAATACTTTTTCAAACGTAACATCTAGCACCTGCCATCACATGAAGAGAAAAGTTATCCTGTCTATGAACCAGCCACAGACTTTGGCAAATCCAGTGAAAACATCTTCAAGCAGAAGAAAAATAAGTAGCACAATCAGAGTAGCATACAGACAATATAAAAAAGTGATAGCAGACCTCCTAAAGAGAAAACTGAAACTGCACAACTGGGAAATCCACAACAAAATTAAAATCTCATTGGGAATATTTCATAACATAATGGATGTTTGAAGAGACAGGAAGTAAAATGACAGTAGTCAGAAGAAACTGTTTGCGATTCCAGGTATCCACAGTCAAATGGGGAAAACATGGATTAAAATACAAAGGCACAAAAGCCCACAAGAAGTTATTTGTGCTGCCATCTAGAAGAAGACAGGAAGAATTGACACAGACAGTGTGTGTATAGAAAGATCTGGCTTAGGATTTCCCCAAATGGAGAAAACTATCATTCTTCAGAAGTAAGAATGCCAACCACTTATAACCAGCAAAAATAAAGACAAATGTTTTTTAGTAGTTAAAAAGCTGTAGCGGTAGCTGTTAAATACACCTACACACAGAGGAATTTGTAAAAGATACAGGAAGATGATGGCTGGGAAGATCAACACTTCAAAAGGCACAAGATGATAAAGCACAAAGGAAGCTTCAACCCTGTGAGTAAATCTCATTAAACACGACTCACAAGAAAATAGTAATGTGCAGCTCTGGAGCCAATGATTCAATGACTACACCTCACCTCGGAGAACAAGAAAACTATTCACATGGATTTTGTTGAGTCAGTGTTGCACAAAGAAAAGAATCTAAGGGAATCAACTAAAAGATAATTGGGGATGTTAGTATTAACACTAAGAATTAAATTAAATTAGAATTAAAACTAAGAAATTACAAACACCTGACACTGACATCTATAGGATGCGGAGATGGTTGCTCTCTGGGATCTCTGCTGGATATCTGGCTTTATCATGGTCTCCAGTTATCACAGGTGAATAACAGGCTATTTGGTGGGGAAAGCAAGCTTCAGTGAACATCTACTTGGTTCTTTAGAAAGCACATCGCTATAATATCAAAAGTCACTAATTTATTTCAGCAAATTTGCTATGATGTGCAGATATCTTACATAGCTCTTTCTCATCTATTGAAAACTAACAGCAGACATGGAGACCTCTTAAGGGATGGTGGCAATAGCTATGTTGATGTTTCTACCCCTGTGAAATGAAAATAGAAACTATTATATAGTAAGGGCAGCAAGTTGGCCTATCCCTGAAGAAATCAAAAGTTCAATGACAATGAATGACATGAGAGAGCAACATAAAGACTAAGTGATGGCAGGATTTTTCACCAAAGTGATTTGTTTCCACCCATAGAAGAATAATTTAAAGATAGTTCAAATGTGAAATCAAAAATATTGGTTATTAAGGTTACAGCAAATTTGTACAATAGAGTCCACATTTCAATAAACATTTGATCTTTGCCAAGAGAACACTTTGATTGATGCTTATATTTCAGTCTCTCAACTTGACAAAGTCCAATAGAGTTTTGTCATTACAAAGGGATAAACCAGAAAGAGGCCTCAGAAGCTTATAGTTCTATAATCTTAATCCTGAACGTTTCTTCACAATGAGGACCAAGGCTCTCCATTATCCCTTCAACACTGATTAAATTGACTAGAGAGATAAATGTTTCTGTCATTAAAGCCTACTAAGACTTCAGTGTCTGTTTTGTGTGTGTTAGTATTCTATAATTCAAGCTGTATCCGCAGTGTAAAAGAATTTAATTTTTTTCTCTCTTTTGAAGGTTAAAGAAAGATGGTAAAAAATGACTGAGAAGTGATAAAAATACATATTCTTTTGGTCTTTCAGGTTATGAAATTGCTCTAAAGTAATCACACGGAAAAAATTTTAACAAGAAACAATATTTAAAATCACGATGTCAATATAATTAATTTCTTAGGTTATTTGCAAATCAGCATTCCCATTGTTACACTTGGTTACAATGTTATCAGTAATTAAATCATTTTTGTGAAGTCACACAGGAGTAAGCTGTCAACTATTAACTTTGATAATTCATGCAAATGAAACTCTCATTTGCCTTTTTAAAACTAATTAGATGCAAAAGCAGATATTTACTCTTTTCACAAACATACATGAAGAGGGAGACTTGAGTACAAATCCCAAGAGAGAAAGAGAGAAAGACAGACAAAGAAAAGAGTCATATAAAAATGTTTTATCACTAGTGACTGTAAAATGTCACTTCACCTAGGAAAGTCAGTGTAGCTGTCAGTTGATGTAAGCTTTTCTTAAAAAAAAAAAAAAAAAAAAAAAAATTGGTTTCTGGGTTTACTTTTTAAAACTACAGCCTGAATCCTGCTGGGAATTTCCCAGGAACATCAACTATGTTTTCACAGTTAACAGTGACATCAAGAAATAAATATTTATTTACATTCTATGGGAGGGGGCAGTATTCTTACTAGAGATTCCTCTCCAGGATGTTTTGTGTGTAAATTTAACAGATCACTCCTTTATAATTTTAATATCAGAAGCAGTGTTTTTCTTTTTACCCTTGAAGTTCTTAAGATGCTTTGAAGTGTGAGCATTAAAGAAGAATCTGAAGTAAAGAAAAGCCACTTGACAAAATCAACAGTTTTCAAGACAAAAAGCATCACTCTCAACTAATTACAGAAGGGATGTACAGCAAGGAAGTTATAGTTATACATAACAAAATTGTAAGTAGTGACTGCAGAAATTGCCCAGCAGCTGAAGTGTTTGCCTTATGTGTAGGGACTCAAGTCCAAATCCTCAGAACCCATATAAATGCCAGGTATGCATGATCATATATTTGTAACCCAGGTACTTGGTAAAGAGAGATGGGGCACCCCCAGAGTAAGCTGCCTAGGCATATCCAAAATGATGGATTCTGGGTTCAGTGACGAACCCTGTGTGTGTGTGTGTGTGTGTGTGTGTGTGTGTGTGTATACATATATATATATATATATATATATATATATATATATATATATTGAATGATGGGGGAAGTGGTCTAGCATCAACTTTAAACCTCCACACTTGCACACATGTACAAACACACATACACACACACACACACACATATTTAACACATATGCAAAGAAATTACAAATTACATCATGATGAGAGTTATAATTTTCTACTTCCTACTTTTCTATTTCTAGTCAGCATAATGCTAGAAGCCCTTAATATAGTATTAGAAGTGGTTAGGAAAAGAAACAAGTAAAAGGTATGCAGTTTTCAAAATAAAAGGTAAAATTGCCCCTAAATGCATAATATACATGACATGATCATATATGAAATGTTCCACAGGTAAACCTATAACATTACTGATTATAAAGTCAATGTTTGTTCTCATATCAGTAGCATTTACATATACTAATAATCAATTATGCAAACATAAATGAAGAAAACAATTCTATTTACAACAGTATGAAATAAACTTAGGAATAAATGTAAACAAGGAAGTAAGGAATATGTACATTGAAAGTTTTAAAGTATGAATAAAAGAAATTGAAGAACATTTAAATAAACATAAAGATATCTTACATTCGTGGCTTAATTTGTTTAAAATATCCATTCCTACATAAAGTAGTCTGCCGATCTAATTTTTTTATCTTTCTTTTTTTATTAATACTATAACTTAAAAATTTTACATGTCGATCCCAGTTTTCTCTCCATCCCTCTGTCCCTCCCTCCTTCCCTCTTACTCTCTTTCCCCCCTTACATGCACGCTGACCAACCTTCCCACCCATCTCCCCACCCCCATTCCACATGTAGGGCTATGCTATCCAGGTGAGGTCATATAAATCTGTCAAGTCATTTGAAGTAGGGACAAGGACTTCTCTCCTATCTCTAGGTTAAGGGAGTATCCCTCCATGGGGGATGTGTCCTCAAGGTCCTTTTGTGCACCAGGAATACATCCTGGTTCTACTGTCTGAGGTCCCTTAGACTGCTCAGTCCTTCAAGCTGAGATACATATTCAGGGGGTCTGAGTCAGCCCCATGCTGGATTCCCAGCTATAAGTCTGGGGGGCCCATTAGCTCCTCCTTGCTCAGGTCGGCTGTCTTTGCGTGTTTCTGAAACCTGGTCTTGTCCTCTCTCTCCACATCTGGATTCTAGTTAAACTCAGTGTTTAGTTATAGGTGTTTGCTTCTGTTTCCAACAGGTACTAGATGAGGACTCCATGATGATGGGTTAGTTTAGTTAATGATCTCACTATCAGGGAAGGGCATTTATGGTAGCCTTTCCATGGTTGCTCAAATTGTTAGTTGGAGTTAGTCTTGTAGGTCTCTAGACCTTTCTTTAGGTTCAGTTTTCTCTTCAAACCAATAATGGCTCCCTCTTTTATGTTCTCTCTTTCTCTCTCTCTCTCTCTCTCTCTCTCTCTCTCTCTCTCTCTCTCTCTCTCTCTCTCTCCCTGTCTTCTATCTTCCTAGTCGCATGTGCTTTCCTCTCCTCCCCTTCTCTTTCTCCTCGTTCTCTCTCCATTCACTGCCCCCCCACTTCCCATGTGCTCTGGGGGACTTGTCCCTTCCCCTTTTTGTGAGGGGAATCTCTTAGAATACACCTTGTATCCCAGTTCATCTGGTGGTGTGAATTATAAGCTGGTGATCCTTTGTTCTAGGTCTCAAATCCATATATGAGCAAGTACATACCATGTTCTTCTTTTTGTGACTAGGTTACCTCATCCGAGATGGTTTCTTCAAGTTCCATCCCCTTGCCTGCAAATTTCAAGATTCCATTATTTTTTTCTGCAGAGTAGTATTCCATTGTGTACATGTGCCACATCTTCTTTATCCATTCTTCAGTTGAGGGGCATCTAGGTTACTTCCAGGTTCTTGTTATTATGAATAATGCTGCTATGAACATAGTTGAGCACATGTCTTTGTTACATGGATGTGGATCATTTGGGTATATGCTTAAGAGGGGAATTGCTGGATCCTGTGGTAATTCTAATGACATTTTTTTGTAGAAATAGAAATAAATCCTAACCTATAGTCGCAAAAGATTTTGAGTAGCTAAAGAGATCTTAAACATTAAAAGCAAAGCTGGAGACATCATGTTCTCAGGTTACAAAGCATGCCAGAAAGTTACAGTACTCAAAGCAGTATGATACCTCAAGAAAAATACATTAATCTGTGGAACAGAATAGAAAAGCCCAAGATAAACTCACACATTTTTGGAAAATTGATTAATTTTTAAAGCTGTCAATAACACAAACTGGAGTAAAGTCAGCCTCTTAAATAAATGGTGTAGGAAACACTAAATAGTCATGCAAGAAAAAAAGTTAACCATATCTCATTGTGTGCAAAAAAATACTCTAAATTGACATAAGCATGAAATCTCTGGAAAAATAATATTGAAAACCTCTATTGCATCCATTTAGACAATGATTGTTTTTTAGAATAAAGCATCCCAAATCCAACACAAGAACCAAAATCAGAATAAGTAAGATTGCATCAGTATAGATGGAGTTTCTGTTCCATCTGGCTCCGAAGCTATTTAGTCCCTAATAAACACAGAAAAGCTTATATTAATTATAAACTTTTTTCCCAATGGTTAAGCTTCTTATTGGCTACCTCTCTATTAACTATTAATTCATTTCTATTAAACTATGTATTAACATGAGGCTGTGGCTTATGCAGTATGTCACTCCTTTGGTGGCTATATGGCATCTCTTTGGAGACTGTCTCTTTGTGTTTGTTTTCCTCACACTCCCAGTCTGTGAGCCCCACCTATACTTCCTGCCTAGCTACTGACCAATCAGCATTTACTCACCAACCAATAAGAGAAACGTATATTCACAGTGTACAGAAGGACATCCCCCATCACCAGAGTTAAGGAAAGAAAGAGGGGAAAGGCGCTGTCCAAAATAAAGGTTATGAGTCACACAGAGGATTAACTCCTGGATTGGGAACAAAAAAAAATGGGTAACCATAAACCTAAGAAGGGGATGATGTCAAAAATATATAAGGAATTAAAGTAGTGCAACATCAAGGAAGAAAACAAACCAAAAATAGTTTTAAAATGTGAAGAAGATCTAAGCATCCGTTTTCCCAAAATAAGACACACAAATAGTCAATACCTATGTTAAATGGTGTTTCAAGTCACCATTGACCACATAGAACCAGGGACATGATTCATGGAGACAGAGTACTAGCCTAGCATTTACAGTGTGCTGAGTATGATCTGCTGAACTGAAGAAATAAAATAAAATAAAATAAAACTATGAAAGAAGAAACAATGAGATACTACCCTAAGTATGTTAAAATGACTTTTACCTAAAAAGATGTATGTGTTGGCATAATTTAAATACAAATCCTATAGGCTATGGGTGAGAATGTAAATTAGTATAATCATTATGCAAAATAGTATGAAGGTTGCTCATAACAGAAACAAATAATCACAAAATTCGCTAGCACCATTTCTGGGCATATGCCCAAAGAAAATGAGATCAGTAATCAGATGTAATTCGATGTGGATAGCAGCATTTTTCACAGATGCCGAGATACAGAAGCAATCCAAATGTCCCCCCAAATGAATGTATAAAGAAAAGGTAGTATAGGTATACAATGAGAAATAACTCACATCTTAGGGGTAAAGAAAATTCTGTCATTTGCAACTACATAGGTAAAGCTACAGGGCATTAAACTAAGTAAAAATAAATCAGTCGACATCGAGAAATACTGCATGGTTTCATGAAGGCACACAACCTGAAAAGATACACAAGTTTGAGTGTAGAACAGTAAACCTAGAGTCAAGCTTGGATGGAGAGCTGATGATGAGTGTAAGATTTCAGCTGTACAGTATAGTTATTTGAGACTTACTATCCTGTCTGATACTGAGTTGATAGCATCCATTACATACTTCAAAATTATTGAAAGAGCAAACTTTAGCTCTAGTCACAACTAGAAACATTAAATTCATGAGGTAAGAGATATGTTAACTTATTTTAAATTAAAATGTGCATACTTACCAAATCATCACATTATAAATGTAAAGTAAAAGTATTCATACATTAAGTTATATATATATATATATATATATATATATATATGTGTGTGTGTGTTAAATAAAAAAGAATGTGAGGGATCAAAACTTGTTTACATTTAAAAATAGATTAATATGCTCATTTTGGATAAAACTTAATATTTAGCATTGTTTTGTTTATACTATCTTTAGAAGCAATTTTATTTAAGAAACCTTGGTAATTATTTTCAGACAGATTTTATATTTTATTTTAAAGTTATTAAAATATGGAAATATTTTAATGACTACTTGTGATTATTAATTCTTGTTTTAAAATCTAGCATTTGTGATTTTTAAGTACTGTTCAATATTAAATAATCTACTTAAGTTTAAGTTTTAAACACCCAAGAAAATAGGGTCAGTTCAAGAAATAGTATCACAGAGATGAATTGAAAGGACCCTTTCCTACTTTTTTGTTTGGAAACAAGTACAATTTGTTTGGCATTATTTAAACATATTTTTAGTCATATACTATACAGATGTTATTTTCCTTTCTGTGTATTCCTGTAATAAAATAACCACAATTTAAGACTCAAAATAGCAATTAAGAAGCAAATTAAAATAGTTAAAACAGAAAACACCTCAGCAGGTAAAGGTGTTTCCCTGATGACCTGAATTCCTTCCTTGGAAACCACAGGAAGGTATGTGACAGCACAGAATTGAGCCTACAGAGTTGTCCTATGACCATAACATGAGCATCCCCAAAACACACCATAATATTAAATTACATTTTTAGAACTGGAAGTAATATATAACACAAAGAAAAAAGAGAAAACATTAGAGTCTTTATTTACAGTCAGTACATAAGTATATTGAATATTTGCCTCAACAAAGGAATCAATTAATGTTACCAATACTTGATCAGAGATGGACTTACAAAGGATGTAGAGAACAGTTGTTTAAAACATACACATCAAAGCTGACATTTCAATAATACTGTGAAAACAAAAGTTATATTGATCTGAGTACCCATTAAAATAACAGAAATAATGGTGGCCACTAGAACCCTAAAAGGGAAGAGGGAACAATATGAAACTTGACATAGACTAATAAAATAATTCCAAAATTTCTATGGTAGAAAGTAAAATGCTAAAAGAATGATATGGCATTTGGCAATATAGAAAAATTCATGACTATATTGTGAGCCCTGACTCCCCTTTTTAATAACTGACAGGAACTGGGAAAGTTCTAAAGTGGTCTTCAATGGACTGAAATAATTTGAGATCATTCCTAAAATCAGTGCACTTTCTCAAAAATTTTGTATCCTTCCAAAAAATAATAGCTATTTTATTACTCAAGATGAAGCAACCTGAGCCTGTTTGATCTAGGAATCAAAAACGAATACACTACCAGATATATTCATGAAATGCCAATTTTCAGACATTGGCCATAAAGCAGGACAGGACAGTGAGGAATAAGAGAAAAAAATCATTGCACTGCTGAGCACAGGGCAGTTTCCATGCAGTGGCAAGGACCGCAAGGAAAGCAAAAAGAAAAGAAAAAGGAAGAATCCTAAAGCAGGTGGGAAAAGGTCATGAGGGCCCTTTTCCTCGGTGATGCAGCTACCAATCCTGGAAACTATTCTTCATCCATGTTCCTGGAAATAAGTTAAATAAAGCCCATAAGGTCATTTTAAAAAGAAGTGAAATGATTGTAGAAGAGAAGGAGAGAGAAAGGATCTCAGAGGGTGCTGGAGGGAACTGGAAGATAGAGGAGTGTAGATAATAAAAATGAATTGTAGACATATATGAAAATGTCATAAGGAAACACATGTAGAGTGAATCTATTCTAGGGAAGAAAGAATTCTTCCTGTGTGATTCATAATCATGCCTCTTTGTGTTCATAAAAGTCAGGTTAAAATTTACGTACACACAAAAAGCTGCACATGTATATTCATAGTACCTTTATTCATAACTACCAAAACAGCCTAAGGCTGTTTGTTTCCAGTCTGTTGCAACATCGTGCCCAGCTTTCATGAGAAAGCCCCAGTTTCTCAGCCAACAGAGACCTTCTAGACCATCATGAACCTAGATCAGTTTCACACAGGAGTTATAAGGGAACTAGGATGTCAAAGCTGTATCTTGGAAACTGTGTCTACCAATTAACAGGATTTTAGGTTAAATGTCCTTTGAGTTTTAGACATGTGTTCTCAACTTGGCAGAAACTAAGGCTCTGGAGGTGGAGGCGTTCCCAATAGTCTCATGTAAGCACTAATGAAAGATCTGTCTCCCCCTTCTTTTGGACTTTTCTTGGAGACCATGAGGAGAAATAGCACAGCAGGGAGAAATACACCATGATTTAGAAAGAAAAGAAGGGTTACCTTACCTCATAAACTCAACATCAACCTCACAAATACCCATAAAGTTTCCTTAAAATCCACAACACAGAACCTGCCCACTTAGGGACAGACACTCCAGTCTTTTTGGAGTGTGCACTATCCTAAGCAAACTTCTGTTTAAACTTGTATGGGGGAAAGAAAATCAAGCTTTTATAGATGTAAAATTGTAACATCCAAATTATAAAAGAAAATCTCAGTGATTTAAAGACACAGCTAAGCTATGAAAACAACCTATACAAAGCATCTGTGGTCCATGAAGTCCTATGGACAGTACTCTAGCAAACACAGAGAACAAAAGTTAGCAAGCAGAGATACATGTTCACACAACAATTTAATGAGAAAACATAAATTTAAATATTTTCATTTACAAAATATCTATCCAGTAAAACATAAATAATGCTAATATATATCATAGTCAAATGGCCCAACATCAATGACAAAACTCTTAAAACAGGAGAAAAAAGGAACCCACCTTATTTACATATATGTGTGTGTGTGTGTGTGTGATCATGTGAATTAATAGGACACAACATTGAAATAGATATTTGTTTAAAATATGATCGCAAGTAACGTAAGACTTTCATTTGTGTAAGCTACCCCCTTCTTTTGCCTCTTTTGAGAAAACAGAGTAATGTTGAATAACTTTTGCACCTCCTTCTCTTATCCTATCTCCCCAATTAGATTATAAATAACTTAATTTTCCTCAATTTGATCATTTTAATCTAAGAATGGCCATCAATTTGTATTTGTTGATATTTTTATTCTCAAAGTATTTGCAGTTTCACACAAACACAAAATAACTGAAGGAAAATGGATTTCCTTTTGCTCTGGTCCCTATTTCTCATGTGAATTATTTTGAATTATATGTTTAAGAGGCAGAAAAAACATCCATGAACAATAATCCAGGCCCTGATACAGCTGTGTGTCCTCTAGTAAAAGGGCTCTAAGGACATCCACAGGTCCTACCAGCCAATATCCTGCTAGTGGGCTTAGGCTAATAGCAATAGCTATTAGTCTTGTGAACTGTCCCGTTTTAAATAGTCTCTGCCAATCATTCTTCCCACCAATGACAATTAAGGTGAGTGGTGGACTTCACTTGAGCAGCCCAGCCATCCTGGCATGCAACAGTTTCAGCACACACAGACTAACGCTCTGGCAGTTAGTTATCAAGAGTGCCTAGCCATTGTGTATCTCTTTGGTCTGGCTAGCACGCTGGTTTATTTCCCATGAGCCCAAATTATTCATGATGCAAGATTGGGGAGCTAGCTGCTCACAAATGAGAAAGAAAATACAGAATGCCTGTGAGAAGCCTTCCATTCTGAAGTCTGACTATTGATCTCCAGTTGAAACACAAAAAGAACTAGAAAGAAAAAGAGAAAAGGCAGCCTCAGACAGAGCTTGGGAAATTAGAAAAGAAATCGGAGAATAGATCCCCCTAAAGACAATTAGCTTAATTATTTCCATGGGCATCCACTGAATTCTGTGCATATTGATTGACTTTACTGATAATTAGACCAAATGACCTTGGCCATCTCTATACAATCAGTTGCATTCTACAGAGCACTTATTTCCCCTTGTATTCTGATATGAATTCAGCTTTTATCTCACAGGCTAGAAGAAATTCTTTTGATATTTAAAATAAGAAAGGCAAGTGCATTAGTTAACATCCATGAGGGAAGGAATAAATGAAGACAATCAAATATTAATTATTTAATAATTTCCCTCTATTCTAAAAATCCATAGTCCTATTACTGTCTCTATAAATTTATTTATAACTCTACACAGATTTCAAGTTCAGCTTTGAAGAATACACTTGAAGAAGACAAAGCTTGTGCATTTCCGGTGCATGGGGAGGGGAAAATATTTAATTGCCCCGGTTGCAAGGAAACTACTGATTAACTGATAACTAAACAAATTTAATACATGGGGCATATTTCAAAGAACAGCCAAAATGGGCTAAAATGAAAGGCATTTCTGAGAAATGACAACACTGAATGGGTACTCATGCAATGAAAAAGAGATTGGGCCAGGTGACCCCAAAGGTTCCTTCTAGATGTGACAACATGTCACATGTTTCGGTGCCCAGTGAAAATATGTAGATCAAGACCCAGTGTGACTCAAATGGTAAAGAGATGTGGCCTTAGGGCAAGAAAGGGTTGTAGGTCTAATTCCAATTGTGTAGAGTAGCATTTGGCAGAATCTGCTTTTGCAACTGGGTAAATCCCCATAGGATGGCTGCTCAATGCAAAAGTTCTTATGATGGGAGATGTTATTCTGTAAATATGTTTCCATACTGGTTAATTAATAAAGCACTGTTGGGCCCATGGGAAAGCAAGATAGGCATGGCTAGGAGACTAGGAGGAAAGAGGAAGTAGTTAGAAGGAGTCAGCATGTACAGCCTAGAGGAAGCAAAATGCCTGGCTGCCAGCATATTGTAAAGAAAGAGGACACTGGGCAAAGGACTGCCCCAAGAAGGGAAACAAGGGCTCGAAGGTGCTAGCCCTGGGGGAAGATGAAGATTAGGGAAGACGGGGTTTGGACCCCCTCCCCAAGCCCAGGGTAACTTTGAAAGTGGAGGGGAGACCAGTTGACTTTTTAGTGGACACCTGAGCAGAACATTCCGTGCTGGTACAGCCATTAGGAAAATTAAAAGACAAAAAGTCCTGGGTATTGGGGGCCAGCGGGGCGGCGGCAGGATCAACCAACAGAGGTGGCGGTGGGGAAAACCTGCATGTAACATAATGGTGTCAGAAGTGGGATTGAGAACTTTCACTTAAAACTTAACAAAAGCTTAAAAATTAGTTTTTAGAAACAGAGACTAGCAAGACTTCTTGGTAGCAGCATTTTCTCGGTTGAATTTGTTTTGCTATAGACAGAGATTTACACGGCTCCTTTAGGGGAGGTTTCCAAAATTAGCATAAGCAGCAAAAAACCTCCTTGCTTTTAAAGAGCTCTATTAACAATTCATTGGTATGTACGAGAGCTGCAAAGAAGGTTTACACTGTGTTTTAAAAAAAAAAATACATTGGCTTGGGAGAGAAAAAGAAACAGGATACAATGGTTTAAAAAAGAAAAAAAGGAGAATGGCTGGGTATGGTGGTGCACGCCTTTAATCCCAGCACTCGGGAGGCAGAGGCAAACAGATCTCTGTGATTTCAAAGTAAATCTGGTATGCAGTGAATTCCAGGACAGATAAAAGTTACAAAGAGAAACCCTGTCTCAAAATATGTAAAAATAGAAGTAAAAGAAATAGAGTAATAAAAGAGCCACGTAAAGATGGAAATCACAGCAAAACTTTTAATATTGTACGCTGTTCTGCTGTCTTTAAATTGTTTGACTGCTGAGAAAATAACTACTGATAAAAGAAATGCTGCTGGATTAATTCAATTTATATATTTTTAAAATGCTTTGACTCCAAAATTTAAGCCTAAGGACAAGTTACTGGGGAAAAGGATTTCTAATTTTGTTTCCACAGAAATTGAAAAGCTGTTGATTCCTTGCAGACTAATGTGGTTTGATCAAGCAAGAGCCCCTGAAGCATTATCCCTGGTACAAGGCAGCCTTACAGACTACAGCCAGGATTTCTGCATCTTCTTAGGATCACCCATGACAATGCCCCCTACCATCAGGAAGTAGTTTGGAAAGAACGACATCTGAATTCCCAAATATTGTTTATAAATGCTTGTTTTCATTTAAATGGGGTTGGTTAATAATGGTTAATGACCACAACCAATCTTTTTAAAGGTAAAAAGGGAATTATGGTATAGATATGAATGCTATGTTTTGGAATGGATTTTCATTTATTGATACAATTTAAGGTCAATTTTGTGATATGCATTTTTCTCCTCTTATTTAGGTACTGTGTTTATATAGCTCATTTAAAAATGTAATGTATAATTTAATACAGATTATAGAGTTGCCTATGATAGTCAAAACTTAGAGTTAAGTTAGTTGGGACTTCTAGATATACAGAGATGTATTTGAGATGAATAGGCATTCTTCAAACCTTTCAAAGACCTACAGAATATGACATTTAAAATAGTTTAGGGTTTTTCTTGACCACCTGCGTCAGAAAGGAAGATGGACATTGAAGAAACTTTTTACGAAGTTTGCTTCTAATATGGCAAGACTAGCTATTTGGACAAGATACTGCTCTTGTCTAGACAGTTTGACTTTATGCTGCAGAAACTGGACATGCAGGACCCACAAAAAAAGGTGACTGCTGATACAAGATGGACAGTGCTACAGGATTCTTGCTTCATGGAAGAGTCTGCCAGACAATGTACAAGACACAGAGAAAAGTGACTGACAAACTTCCAACACAGATGGACAGTTTAAAGTTTCCTGCTTTGTTGAGGAGTCTGGAAACACACTATGGCCTATGGGCTGAAGATGGAACATTACAGAAGAGCTTCAGGTGACTGACCAGGCAGTGAGTTGTTTCTGTCATTTCTAGAGTTTATATATTATCCTTCTGTGGTCTTTGAAGGAGTTGAAGACAGATAGTTTTGGTTATAGATTTCCTTAGTTAGGATTAAAGATAAGTTACATATAGGACTTTAGACTTCCAAAGATAGGATAGAAGATATTTTCTTTAAGTATTACAAAACGTTAATGGACTAAATATTGTTAACTGTGATTGTTAATTGATAACTGTTATGTGATATATTTTGCTATGTTAAGGTTAAAACCCTTCTTTTATTTTAGACAAAAAAGAGAAGATGATGGGAGATGTTATTCTGTAAATATGTTTCTCATACTGGTTAATTAATAAAGCACTGTTGGGCCAATGGGAAAACAATATAGGTGGGGCTAGGAGACTAGGAGGAAAGAGGAAGTAGTTAGGAGGAGTCAGTATGTAGAGCCTAGAGGAAGCAAGATGCTGGGCCGCCGCTCTCCAGTAAGATGACCACGTGGAAATACTTAGATAAGTAGAAATGGGTAATAATTAAGACAGAGCTAGCCCATAAACAATAATGGTAACTGGCCAACAGGATTGTATCAAATACAGAGTCTCTGAGTATTATTTGGGGCTCGCATGGCAGTGGGATCGGCGGAGGCGGCAGCAGCTGCGGTGGCAGGAAAAACCTGATCGTAACACTCTTACACATAGACATTTTAAACATAATTTATCTCCCTCCTTTCTGCCCAAGTAGTGACCTCCATACCTTAGATGGAGGTCAAAGACAGTTTCAAAAACTGATTCCATAGAAGAGTTGAACCTGGGAAGGGTGTGACAGAGAAAGAGACAGAGTGAGAATGCTTAGGACTAACCTCTGGCACCCTATAACACAGATACAGTGGTTGGCAACAGTTAATGGTATATTTCAAAATAGCCAGTGGAGAAGACTTTCTATTCTTTTGTGTTCTTTGAAAACAAATAAATAATAAATGTTTGAGGCAATGGATATAACAGTTACTCTGATCTGATCACTACCCATAAGATAGGAATCCACTGCGATATGTGATTGTGTGAATGAGAATGTCCTCCATAGGCTCCCGTGGGTCCCTGTAGGGACTATTTGGGCAGGTTTCAAATGTGTGGCCTTTTGGGAATTTTGTCACTGGAGGCAGGCCTTGGGGATCTGAAGACTTGGAGAATCTGTACCAACTTCCTTGTTTTGTACTTATGGTCCCAAATGTTAGCACTTAGCATCCTACTGCAACTTCTGCCTGCCTTCTGCCTCCAGCCTGCCATCATGGACTCCAACCCCCCTGGAACCCTAAACCAACATAAACTCTTCCTTCTATAATTGCCTTGGCCATGACATTTTCATCACAGCCACAGAAAAGTCACTAATACAAAATAACCCTCTATACCTCATAAATAAGTATCACAAATAGATACAGTTATAAATATAGATAAGCAACCCTATGTGGCATCCCCTGCTCATACCCTCCCCAAGTTTACTCCAAGTTGGGAGGGGGAGAGAAAGAGAGAGAGAGAGAATATCCACACCGAACCTGAAAGTTTCTTTCTGTTGCTTGTAGTAACAGCTTTATACTCCAAACACCATTGTTTGCTTCAGCTGACTCGCAGGGTTCATCTCAAACTTGGAGAGATGAAGAGTGAGGAAAGCAGGGTCATGGTTGTCGGAATAGAACACCATGAGAAAACAGCCCCAGGGTGAGCATGGGGAGGGCAGCCACTGAGGTTGCCACTTAGGGTGCACATGGGGCAACTGAGAGACTTATTACAACTTTAATGCCTCCAAAAATAAGCTACTTGTCTATTATGACAACTTTTCAGCAGAAGATAACTTTCTACCTTATGTTAAGCACCCCTGGCAAAGAGGACCATGCTTGATAATTAAAAATCTTATTGGTTGCATTTCTAAAATAATCTGTGTTTTTACACAGGAATTAGATATCTGAGCAGTTATTAGGCTAGTATTTGAGGGCCCCAGTGAAACAAACAGTCCTGACTTGTCATAAGCACCTCGGGTGCAGTTCTTATCATCTCTTTGTTTACTGTATCACAGTGGAATCGCTGAGCCTTTAATTCACAGCTACAAATATTTTCATGGTGACATAAATCACTATGAAACTACAAATATTTATTCCCCCATTAGTAATGTGCAAAGTAAATATTACTTAGACATAAATTAGAAATTAATATGTAATTTTCCACTTAATGTAACAATTGATTGTTTTGTTACGAAAATTCTGGCAGTACAAATATTAACTACCATTAAAATACTGCAGCCTCCTGACACATAGGCACTATTTAAAGCTATATCGGAAATGTTCAGGAAGAAAAACTCAATCAATAGTTCTCTTGAAAGAATCAAATGAAGTAAGAGGTTCTTTAGGTGAGGTGGTGGCCAATGCAGTGGTTTAAAATTGTATTACTGCTGCTGGAGAGCTCAGTGATTAATCATGCTTGCTGATCTTCCACAGGACCCAAGTTCTGTTCCCAAAAGCCATTCTGGGTGTTTCAAAACCACCTGAAACTCCAGTTTCAGAGCCTGTGACACTTTCCTCTGGGGCATACACACGTTGCATGCACACAAATGAAATTATATAACTGAGATTGAGCCAGTTGTAGCTCATTGTCTCTCGCATAAACATCTGCAAACTTGAATCATTATAAATAGGGGGAAAGGGTTTAATTGTCTAAGATCTCACTATCAATCCATCTACATAATGTCCAGAGACAAGTTCTAAAAATCATTTCCTCAGGTTGGAAGATGTGGCTCAGTAAGAAGCAAAAAGATGAAATGCTGACAATATAAACATATGGACCTGAATTCAAACCCCCAGCCCTCACATAAAAAGTAGCACACACCTGCTCATTTGTCTGACCCCACCACAGGGCCAGAGACAGGTGCACTGGCCAAAGATCCTAGCCAGCTTCTGTTTCAGCTCTTGAATTTGTAAGTCCAGTTTTGGCATTATTGTTACTGAAAAATTTTACTTAAGGGTTTTACCTACTCCCATGCACAAAATTAAAAACTCATTTTCAATACTGGATAAACTATTTCCTGGGGAAAGGGCTTTGGTAGAGAATGAATATCAAGGTCTTTTCGCTGTTCTATAGGTTCACTACTCAAAGTTTAGTCCCTGATGTTTGGCAGAACAAAAATTTACATATGAGGTTGCCCCAAACTAAAAGCACTCATCACAGGAAAAGAGTAATCAACAAAGCGTGTCTTTTCTTTGTTTTGTGAGGAGGATGCAAAGGCATGAATGAGGCTAAGGACATGGGGTCAGGCACTTAACCAGCTCTGTGATCTCTCTCCTATGATCCCACAAGGAGCTCTACCCCTGACCATTTCACCACTACTGACCTTTCACAGGCCTATCTCTGCATGTTATTACCATGGGGAGTAAGGCTTCAATATGTGAGTTTAAAGAGTGGGCAGAAGACACAGTCCATAAAACACATAACACCGTCTCTCGCTCAGCTCTGTCCATCTTTAGTCTCAATCCCAGAACTGTCACACCAGTTCCTGCTGTATTTGACGTCCTTGCTGTTCCACACAGCTAAGGGCAGGAACCACGCGGTGTGAGTGAGGAAGATGAGACAAAAGTGTTAATGGAAGAACAGATTAGGTCAGACAACTGTTGGGAGGATAACCTGTGAAGTAGTGAGGATGTGTTTAACTACTAAAATTTTAAACAAATAACAAAAATTATGTGAAACTTGTTCAGGCAACAAACATCCATCATTGGGATGAAATGGGTTTGGGAGCTTGCTACGAGCTTTCCAGAGAAGTCTGACTGATGCCACTGGAGCAAATGCCAGCTCAGAGGTGGCTGATCATGGACACACTGACCACTCTATCGCTAACAGATTAGAGCTGAGTGGGGCCTGGATGCTAAGAGGCACACATTCTTCTTTACAGGTGTTTGTGGCTGAAGGAGCCCAGGTCTGTATCTCTGTGTACCATTCATCAGTTATGGAAGCAACGAAACTCAGCCCTGCTTCATTTAAATGAATAGTCCAGGCAGAGGAAGTCTAGCAAACTTCCTCTCTACTCCTCAAGACACCTGGCTGGCGTGAAACAGCAACTCCTTAGCTCAGACTTTTAATCCCGGATCTGCAGTGATAATACACACACACTGTGATTCCGGCGTAGGGCTGCAGTATTGTGCAGTCTTGTTCAGTGGACAAGTGACCCCCATTTTCCTTTAAAATGATATCAGAGTTGGTACAGGAACTTTCCCATGAGATAAAACCTCTTAATATCCTTGTCAGCCCTAATAGTCCGGATAAACCTAATATGAAATCAGAATACTATTTTCTAGTGCAGTCTGTCGATCAAGTTTTAGTTTTCTTCTCCAAAATACCATTTGTGCAGCTGTATCACCAGAGAAGGCCAACTATAGGATAAGGATCAAGTAATTAAATTGGCCAGCTCTGCCCTTGACAGTTTTCCTTACACTGCCTCCTAGTTCTAAAAGTAGTTTCTATTTGATCGTGTTGGTTCTGGAATTTAAAGCCTGCAGTGGTAAAAGAAAAAAAATAATGATTTAGCTGCTGTGTTATTTTCCATGGTAATAATTGCCTCTGTTAATGAGGTATGCTTAAGGTCAGGAACCACATATATTCACTAGAGTATCTTAAACACTGAACACTTTAGTGGGTAGATAATTATGAATGAGCTAAATTTAAAAAAAAAAAACAGGCAAAATCAACACTAAGAAGTCAGGTTATACATAATGTAATCTTGATTTTGGGGACACAAGAAAAAAAAACACTAACCTTTAAAAACTGGGATCAGTGACACAGCACTGTAACATCAAAAGTTTCTAGAAAAGACTGTGGCTTCTGTCATGTCTCTTTAGTTGCCTAAATTGAGGTGATTCTAATAATGAATGGACATTGTGTGTTTCATGCTAAAAGAATTTTAGCGCTGTTATATGAACTTTACACCAAGAATAATAGCACCTGATAACAGTTATAGGGGATTGGCTACAAGCCAGATCCTGTTCTAAGTGCCTTATATTTTTATAATTGCTCAAGTAGTGTCAGACTTGCAAAGAAGATGAGGAGACTAACCCAGAGAAGAAGGCAGGAATGTAAAACCACTGAGTCCAAGGGTGTCACTTCAGATTTTAGAGTTAGGCTTGAGAGCTAGCTCTTCATTTCTTCATGGTGCTGTTCTCTGTGCTACACCTTTAAGGCGGCCTTAGTCAAGTTGGCATCCTCCTTAAGCAGAATAGCAAAGATTCTGTAGGAGTTATCCACATCAGTTTGTCAAAGATGAAACAACAAGTGTCAGGTGTGGGTTAGGTCCAAGTTCTTTGTGGAAATATAATTTATTGCCTCTGTTAATCTATCATCTATCAACTACCTACATATCTGCTTATTCAAACACCCCCCCCGTGTGTGTGTGTGGGGGGGCTGTGTGTAAGAAGGAATTGACTAATTTAATTATTGTGGCCTGCAAGTTCCAATATCTTCAGAGGCAGTGGGAAAGCTGAATACTCATGAGGAAAATATTTAGTCTGAAGGCCGTATCTCCAGACCTGAGAAGAAAAGATATGTAAGTGTGAGCATAAAGTCAGGAAAACATCAGTGCTCTAATTTGAAGGCAAGCATAAAGAATTCTATCCTACTTGGAGAAGAGTCAAGATTTTTGTGTCACTGCCTCTATTTCCTGATTAGATAATCTTTACCCATGTTAAAGAATATGATTTGTTTTATTCAAGACACAAATCTCAATGTTAATCTCACCTATATGTATATGATATTTTCTCCCAGGCCTCAGTTGCCAGGCCCATAGGTTGGTTCTACTTAGTTACTATGAATAATGCTTCAGTAACATTCATATGCAAATATCTCTGTGATATGTTGATCTAGAGTCTTTAGGGAAAATAATGAGAAGTGGTATAGCTGGGTCATATGGTAGATATAGTTTTATCTTTCTGAGTACACGCCACACTGATTTTCATCATGGAGGGACACTTTACACTCCCACCAACAGTGTATAAGGATTTACTTTTGCTTTAGACATACAGTTTGTTCTTGCTTTTTAACTGCGCTATTTGTTTTTCTGGTTAATGTATTGTTTGAGTTCCTTATTTTGATATTAACCCCTTATCAGATACATGGTTAGCGAATATGTTCTTCTCACGGAAGGAGAAGACTGCTCATGAGGAACCAAGTATGATAGTTGATTTTTTTAGAAAACTTCTGACATTTAATTGAGAACATGTTATTTTACATATTTTTGATTATTTTTTAGGGGGAACATACAAAGAAACAGATTTCATTATGATATATATATGTATATATGTATGCATATATGTATATATATACGTATATATATGCTTTATTCTATTTCAGTCCGTTGCCAACTGCCCTTTAAGGACACCCCCTTCTCTCTCTATCTGGTTCTCTTTCTTTCTCAGTTAATCCATGTCCCAATTCTTTTCACATGTATCACTTTACTTTTCTCAGTGTCCCTCCTTTAAGTTGTCTTCTTCTATCTCATTGACTCCTTCTTAGTTTAGTGATCAATAAACACAAATATGAATATAGACTATGTATTTATGCATGTATTTAAGTCTAGTTCCAAACATGAGAGAATGCATGTGCTATTCACCTTTCTGGGTCTGGTGTATTTCATCTAATATAAAATAATAATTCCCAGATCCATCCATTTTCCTACAGTACCAAGGTTTTATTTTTATGGCATAAAATTCCATTGTGTATATAAGCCATATTTTCCTTGTTCATTCATCTGCTGATGAAAATCAATGCTGGCTTTGTTTCTTGTCTACCATGAAAAAAAGCAGTGATAAACATGGATAAAGAGTTTTTTTCTGTGCTATACTCACAACTCTTTGGGGATATGCTCAAGAGTGGTACAGTTGGGTTATATGGTAGTTCTATTCAGCTTTTTTAGAAACTTCTGTTCTCATTTCCATAGGGTGGTGCCTACATAATTCCACATGTTAACCTATGTTGGGACTTCACTCTTGGGCTTCCCAGTCTCTAAAAGTGTGAGGAGTAAATTTTCTATTTTGTACATCAATCTGTGGTACTAAATGTGGCAGCCTGAAGTGACCAATAGGGCATAAAATAGACACAATACTATCAACCTTATTTATAAATCTTAAACATTCTGTGTTGCCTATTAGCCCTGGAAAATTAACATAGTTGCTTTATTTATTTATGTACTTATGCAAAGAGTTCTAAAGTATGAGTTCTAACTAAATTTAGAGACTCCTTATTTTAACATTTATAGAGGACTACATTGCATCAAAACAGAATTTTTTAAAACAATCTCTGCAGTCATCATGAATCTATTAAGTATGTTTCAAGATGCAACCAATCACCAAATTTTTTAATGTAAAATTAACTTAATTCAAATAAATCAACTTCAACCATTCAAAATAAATTAGTAAAATCCTTCATAGGTAATATAATATTAGCTAATCTGTGTTCAAGGTCTTTGGATATAAAGACATTGACCCCATCTTTAGTAGTCTTAATTTCTAACATATAAAAACCTATAATGCTCTCTCAATATGCTTCTTCAATAATTAATTTATCTGCACCTATTATTGGGCAACTCATAATTGCCTTTGTCTTTCAAATTCTCACACATATGCTATTTATTGTGAGTTCAAATCTGTAATTTGTGTACTCTTTTTTTTTTTTTTTAACTCGGCGTTTCATCATGGACAAAAATAAGCATCAGTTTGATTTCAGTTGAAACAGCTTAGTAATGCATCAATGAAAAACAAAAATAAGGAAAAGGAAAAGGCTGAACTCAAAAATTGTTCACATCAGTACAAAAGCAGACTCTTCAAAGGCTTCCAGGCTGTGTTCAAGGCTCTCTGCTGGAGATAATGAAACATCAGCTGCTTGTCACTCATTCACTGAACTTCATGAAGGCAGGTAACAGTGATCTGATATCCACCCATGGTCATCTGTGTTCTTATGGTACACCATACAAATGCATATATTTCTTTTAGAAACTAAATAAAATTTGTATTAAAATAAATTCTTTTCATTGCATTTATTTAATCTGTTGATAGAATCTTCCAACTTAGAAAACCCATTTTCTCCTCCAAAGACTATTTGAATCAAGCTTATCTATACCTGCTTCCCATTTTTTTCTTGAATGATACTTTAGTGTCTCCTCATGGATGCCTAAGGGAAGGTAAAAATTAAAGTTCAAGAGCAATAGCTTCACCCACTAGGGAGAGTGAAGAGCACCTGTCAGGAGGGCATCAATGTGTGTGTGTGGTCATGTGTATGCACAACATGTAACATACAGGTATGTGTTTAAATGCATATGGAAACTGAGGTCAATGTTTGGTATTAGGTAACTTTCTCAGTTGTATTCCTCCTTATTTTTTGAGAGAGTCTCTCACCAAACCAGGAGATTGTCAACTCAACTAGGCTGACTGGACAGTGAGCTGCTGGGCCACCAGTCTGTTCTCCCAACTCCCAGCACTGACATTAGAGATCTCATGCAGCTGTTTTGTGTCCTAAATGTATATAAGATGGTTTTACACATAATAATAATATTAATAATAAAAGCAAATGGTTTCAGAACAATTCAAACTGTACAACATAAACTTATTTCCCTGCAAGAGGAAGAGAAAAAGGCTGTGAATGGCTTTATCCTCCCCAACCATTTTATTATTTGAGAAATGACACACAGTAGCTGTACAGGCTTTATGATGCAATTCTATTAACAAAAATTTTTTCTCTCATATGGGACAGCGTTAGAGAAATAAGGAATGAGCATGTGTAAATTTTACACACTCCAGATACAAAAAGAACATCGAGTCACTGCTGAATAGCTTTCAAATGAAGTAAATCATTATGTGAATATTATTTGTAATGGACAGTAACTTTTGGTAGAGGAAGAAACTTGTATTCAGAGGAGCAGAAGTCACCAATAAGTCCATAGGAAGACAAGAAAAACAACTACAAAACCTAGAGGTTGAAGATTACATAGAAGGAGAAGTTTTCATCAGATACAAGCAGTCATTTCTGTCTGATCTCTTATAAGATATTTAGTCTACCTCTATGGCTATACTTGAGTCAAGACATACCCTCATGTTCTTAATGGAATTCAGTTTACAAAGTACCCACCTCCCCCATGTAATCTCATTTCACCATGAAAAAAGCAGGAGGCTTTCTCTACAACAGAGCCTGGTACAATTTCTGATATATAGTAAGATATAGTAAGATATCTAACTACTTTTTAGATCAGTGAATTAATTTTGCAAATGTTGCTTTGGTCTTTCAATTGCTTTTCTTTCTCAATATTTAGGCTAAATAGTTCCAAAGACTAAAGTAGGGAATAAAGAAGAAAAGACCTGCCTAGCGACAGAAAATTGAGAATTTCACATGTAGACTCAGACTGACTTATAGTTCACATTCCCCACAGCACAGCACTAGACACAATACCTTTGCTCAGTGACACTGGGCACAGATTTGTGCGTATTCAAATGAAGAGCATTTTATGGATCTTGTTGCGTATGGTTCTACAAGCAGAATCTAATATATTGAAGTTGTTGGGATAACCCATAGTCTTATGCTTGGGAGCTTTTGTTTTTAACTCTATACACCCTTAAGCTTTGACTTTCTTTAGATTTATCTCTCACACATCATCTTACTGATCATACCATCTTACAACTGTACAACCTATGGCAAATATTCTTGTGTGAGTGTTAGTGCTAACTAGATTAAGAAGCCACTTAGTAACAGTCTGATTCCTTGAGAGCTCACTGGAGCCCACTGGTCTTCTTCCTTTCTTTGTCCCAAGATGCTTTCATGTCCTTACTTCTGGTACTCTGATCCAACTTAGACACTGAGGTTCAGCTTTGCAGTCACTCTGGGACATCATCATGTTCTCCAGATCTACACTGCTATGACCAATTGACAACTTCCATCCAACCTTGCTTAAATACAGCTTTCTATCCATGCCTCACCCTGGTAGCTACAAGCATGTGAAGATGTGCAAAATGTTCTCATTTGAAAACTTAGCTTCTTCAAATAAGTATACAATTCCACCCAAAATTTCCTGAGGATATTCAACTAATCCTTCTAGGTAAAAACATGCCTGATTCCTTCCCAAACCTCTAGCACCCTGTCATCACTCTCTGCATGTAATATTGATTCCTATTATGAAAACAAAAGCATTCAGATGACACCTAAAGTATGCTATCTGTACAACCACGACTACTAGCCTGCTTGCTTTCCAGTGCTTGTATGGATGGATTGTCCCTGCTCTTACTAAAGTCAACCCTCCATTTGTGATTTGAAGTCATCTCTCCTACCTACTCTAGGATATGTCTCTAGAAATTCTGCTTTCTCCCCTAAACCTACCATGCATTTCTCTCCTAGTTCATTATTTGTATAAAACTATTCAGTTACTTCTTCATATAAATATTCTTTCTCCCCTATTCCTCGCCCTCTTCCTCAGTATCATGTACATATATGCACATATGTGTATATACATTATATGTATAATGTACACACACATATATGTAGATAGATAGATAGATAGATAGATAGATAGATAGATAGATAGATAGATAGATAGATAGATATTGTTGTGTACCTGGACTTCTACATGTGCTTTAACTAACATCCAAGTTTCCACTCTCTTCTTCACCTGTTCATAAATTATTAGACAAACTAATTTAAATAATTTAAAATCATGTCTCTACATTTGTCAAAATTCTCTTATATTCGAATCTCCATGAGTTGAAGACAAGGTTTTAATGATGGCTTACGAGGAAGGCATTAGGACTCTCTCACCTCAAAACCCCTTGCACTTGCTCTTCTGTCTGATGAAAATGTTCTTACCCCAGACAACCAAAAAATCATTTCTCCACCTCCTGCAATCTGATCATATATTGCCTCCCTGAGGGCTACTGCTATGGTCCAAATGCTGGTGTCCTCTAAATTTCTTCTGTTGAAATATGTGGAGTACCCGGTGAGCATGGAGAGCATGGTGAGTATGGGGTGCGTGGTGAGCATGTGATGCATTGAGCTTGGGGTGCATGGTGAGTATGGGGTGCATGGTGAGCACGTGATGCATTGAGCTTGGGGTGCATGGTGATGAAGTACATATGAGCATGGGGTGAATGGTGAACATGGGGCGCAGGATGAGCATGAGGTACATGGTAAGCTTGGAGAGCATGGTGGACATGGGGTGCATGTGAGCATGTGGTCATGGTGAGCTTGGGGTGCATGTGAGCTTGGTGAGAATGGTGAGTGTGGAGCTGGGTCTTTTCTCAGCCAGAATGTTTGCATGCCCTCAGAGGTATCCTGTCCTTTTATTCACCTGTCCTCCCATACCAGACTCAAGCTCTTGGTTTCACTCTTTTAGTTTCTGTAGCCACTAACAGTTCAACACCATCATATTTCATCCCTTTCCTTATAAACATGTTTCTCCTTCCCCTGTACCAATTCTGCCCTTCAAATCAAGGAAGCTGGGGTGCTTGTCCTTTTCTGTGAGGTTACAGAAGGAGCTGACTAATCCTATGTGCTGTTATTGCAGTCAGCCATTTTAAAATGGCATACTAAATAGGTATGGAAATTGCACAATGCTATCTCAAAGCAATTTGCTTTGAAACTCATGTTCACACAAACTTAAAGCATGGTGTTAGCTTTAGATAACACCAGCCCAGAGGTGACAAGACCAAAGCCCCGCTCTGGGGATTGAGCTATGGTTGGGGAACTAATTTGTTTCAGCATAGAGACTGGAGTTTTGGGCTTTTTGTCGAACTTACTCTGTAAAACTCAGTAAGCTTTGTTTTTTAATTGTCAGGTAATAAAGATAGAATGGGACATGTAGTCTAGCACTCTTCCTACTTCATCATGTCTTTTACTGGAGTCAAGTTGTAGCTTTTCCTGTGACAATAGTACCTTCATCTCTCTCGCTGTTGTCCCACATATAGCAAGACAGCCTGCTAAGGGAATTACTGGTCCTCTTGCTTTGAAGGCAAAGTGCAGTTATTAGTTCATGCTCAAAATCTAACCCAACATTTTTATTTCTCCAAGAAAATGAGTGGGGAAAAGTGAGGCTACTCAGTTTCCCAGCCTTCCAACCGCATCTGAAACTTCTACCTTCTTCTAATCAGAAGTGCAATTTAAAAAACAAAATATGTTGTTAGAATGTCCAGTATTTGGTGGGTTTTGTTTTTGTTTTTACATTTCTATAAGAAGAAAGATAAAACAAAAGAATGGGCACAAGACACTGCAAATCTTCCTTTGGAAACAATTTGTATGCTAATAAAGGAAAGAAAGAGAGGCATACAGCCATGGGCTGAGCAAAAAACAGGCAGAAGTCTCTAGGTCAGAGGTTCCCAGCCCATTTAGGGGTCAAACAACCCCTTCACAGGGTTAGCATATTAAATATCTTGCATATAAGGTATTTACTTTATGATTTATAACAGCAGAAAAATTACAGTTATGAAATAGCAATTAAATAATTTTATGGCTGGGGTCACCAAAACACGTGTAGCTCTATTAAACGATTACAGCATTAGTAAAGTTGCGAGCCACTGCCCTAGGTAGTTTTTGCAATTTAAAAACATCTCATGATCTTTTAACTCAAAGCACAAAGTTGTGTCAGAGCTGTGGGAAATCTTAGACAGCTGTGACTCTATGACAAATATTCCAGAGAAATAAGCTTTGTAGGCATCTCAACTGATGCTGACACTCAAGCAAAATCACAGTGAATTTGCTCAGAGAATGGTCTCTAGGATGTCTGGGATTTTTGCCTTGTTTTCAAGCATGCAACTAGACACAGCTTTTGACATTGCTTTCATTGGCATATGACATTGACATAACATTATTGCTTCTTCTAGATTATTCCTCATTATGACCTGGTATTTGGGGGAAATCTGAGTTGATGTGAAATGTATGCCACCTAAGTGGGATTGACAGTACCCTTCCTACCAAGGATGCTCCACAGTGGAGACATCACCATTATTACAGAATCAAAGCCATTCCCATTCATTTCTCAAGATCCGTGACACACAGTAGAGCTTAGACTAAAGCATGAACAATGGTTTTGAATACATAAAGGCTGAGTTACTTAAGTTGTTTTCTATAGTTAAACCAAAGCAGAGTACATGCTATTCAAAATCCATTTCAAGACCAGCATCAATAATAAATTATGAATACCTTAAATACTACAAATATACCAAAAGGTAAATACTATTATGCCCATAAATTTAGTTCATGTAAAGTCAAAACAAAACAGTAAAAATAAATAATCAGAACTCTACAAAATTATGAATATACTGGAAAAGAATTCTGTAACCAGGATGGAAAAAAGTCACTTAACAAGAAAGTAATTGTTAAGGTGAGAATGTGTAGAACTGACCTCATATTCATACAAGAAATTGGCTTCCTTTGGTGATTGTTTTATTCAGAAATCATCTGTTGAATGTTATATGAAAGGCATTTTCATATAAGAAGGTGAATCTAATGTTTATGGAGAACCCTATGTAGCAGCAACTCCACATATTGACTTCACCAAACTCATAATAATTCTCTGAGGCAAATTTTAGTTTGAATCACATGAAATTTACATTTTGTGGGTCAAAAGGCTGAATATTGGCAATTCATAGAGTATGACCCGAAGGTTAATGTTTTCATTTCATAGGTGGCTCAGAGAAATTAAATTTGTCTAAACTTATATGGCAAATAACTGGAAGGATTGGGACTTATTTTTTTAGCATCCCACCATATTTCACTTTATCTAAAGTGATGAAGATTAAATTAGGATTCCACCCTACCCCCAAAGTGTAATCTACTGCTCTCACCCCCATTCAATCAATAGACCTTGGTAGTTTTAATGTCTTGCCTTTGAAGGATGTGATTATATGAAAATACCTTTTTTTCTACAAACCATCACCCTCCTTTCATTAACTTCACTATAGCAATATTCATTGTTTTTTTTTTATTCAGAACCAATATCATGTCCATGTGATCAGAGACAAGTAACAGGTATTTATGAAGACAAGTTACAGACTAATTATAACCAATGCCATTGTCTCAGTTACTGTTCTATTGCTGTAAAGAAGCGCCATGACCCAAAAAGCTCTTACAAAAGAAGCTTTCTAATTGGGGCTTGCTTCCAGTTTTAGATGACTAGTCTATGATCATCACACAGGAAGCAAGCAGGCACGGCACTGCAACAGTAGCCTAGAGCTTCACACTCTGATACACAAGCAACAGGCAGAGAGAGACTGGGCACACCCATCCCCCAGTGACACACTTTTTCCAACACATTACAAATCCTAACATTTCCCAGACAGTTCTACCAGCTGGGGACCATGTAGGGGCTATTCTCACTCTAACCACTATAGCCATCTTAGAAAATATTAGAAAAAAAAAATCTCAGTCTAACCTTCTGTCCACTACAGTATAGTTGTTTTATTTATGTGACTGCCATACTCTACTAGTAGCTTCCTGAGGTCAAGTTGTATTTTTGTTGCAACATGGAGAACATCTGTAATTCTTATGACATAAAATGTTAGGGCATTTCCAGGATGAGTGGCATGAATCAGAAACACCAGAATTGGTCAATGATAAAAGACACGCTCCTCTTTCTCAGAAACTGTCTTCACAGAACTATTTCTCAAGCACTTGCTTTTCATGCACAAGGTGTCATTCTGGATGTTGCATGACATACCTGTCCTTTAGAAAGAAAAGAAATATTTTAAATAAAACAGTAGAGATTCATGGTTCTCACACAGTCCTGTAGATCAAATTCTCCTAGAGGGCTCATTAAAACATGAATTGCCAGGCCCATGTCAGACTTTCTGATGCAATGGATTGAACTGGGACCTGAAAATTTGTATCAAACTCCCAAGTTATACTCATGCTGCTTACCCTGCAAGCATACTTTGAAAGTCTCTGGAGTGAATCATTAAAGACTGGAAAGGTGAGGTGATCAGTACCACAGGTTGACTCAACCCAAAGAATCTGGCCTATCTGAAATGGACATAGATATAGCTATTAAGTGGCAGTCATTACATGCTTTGAAGGCACTTTACCTCCATGGAACCTGGAGTTTCTCTGAGCTCTGATCAAATGGTAACACCTTCAGAATCTGGCAGTACCAGAGATCAGCCAATCTTTGATGCATTAGAAAATTCAGGCCCATTTCCAATGGAGTCATTCCCTAACCTCCAGTTTTCTACAGTTTGAGGAATTCTCTGATGAATTGCTTATTACGACAAACTGAGTCTATAGGACCCTTTGCAGTAATTAACTTTCTCGAGGTACTCAAGTATCTTGTAGCTTTATAAGCCCTTTTCAGAACTCTCAGATTTGTAATATAGCTATAACTGTAAAAGTCAGCACAACTTTCTTTCAGAATTATTTAATATCTTATTCCCAATGATCTACAGAAATCAAATTTTATAATTCTCCTCCAGCTAAAGCTGGTTTTTAATTTACTATGGCAGCCTCAGTTCTCTTCTTATTCTGACTTAAAATGGTACAAGATGTTTGTATCACACTCACTTGCCAACAATAGGCCCCATCAGCATATCTGAACCTCAACTCTGGTTGTTGATTTAAAAAGTGAGAGGTCTGAGATTTAATCAATATTTTACAGATTAATTAATGGACCTTGATCCATATACTGTAGTTGAGAGCTATGTTCAAAAAGCACATTCAATGAGGTGGTATCACATTTGTCTTTTTTATCTTACCAAGTAAGAAAATGGAATCAATGAAGGGAACAAAGTGCCTAATGAATCACCCTGGTGATACATACTGTAATGCCTGACAGAATTTTAAAAGTACAGACCTTCATCTAAAAAGAGAACTGGGCCTAAAAGATGGCTCAGAAGTTAAAAACACTTGCTGTTGTAGAGGAACTGGGTTTTCTTCCCAGTCCCTGCATGGTGGCTCAGAAACATCTATCACTCCAGTTCCAGTGGATCCAACTCCTTCCTTCCTGAGGGTACCAGACCCATACATGGTACCCAAACATATATGTAAGCAAAACACTTACTTACATAAAAATAAATATCATTCTTTAGGAGACAACTCCTGTGCCTTCCAATCCAACTGCCTATCTGTCAATATACTGCTACCTCTTTCCTCTTCTATGAGCAGCAGCAACTCAAAAAGTTTATTTTTTTCAGCTCAGAAATGATAAATGCTAGTCACATATCTGAATATGCAAATGGAGAATAAAATCAAAGAAGAAAAGCAAGAAGAAGTAAAGTGATAGAGATTTCCTTACCATAAGATATAAAAGGAATGATCACATCACATTTAAGAATGATAAAAATGACATTATACTCACATTTTGGTTCTTCCCCTTGCAAAGAATATCCAACATTCTGTACAAATATGGAAGAGAGCTTCGCTCTGACACCTCAGATGAAAGCAAAGTTCAGTTTGAATTTTAAGCATAACCTTGAAAAGCTTATAGCTGTTCACAATGAGTTACAGAGAATGATGGCATTTGTTTCGAAGAGGCACTTGGATTACTTTTATGTTTTTATGATCATATCAGCTCAAGAAAAAAATGTAATCACTGACAAAGTAGAAAACACATAAAATTAAATACTTCAATGTTTAAAATAAGTGTTACTCTGACTATTAACAGGCAAAACACTTTGCACAAAAGGTATAGAAGCATACGTTTTCAGATCAACAGAAATGACTCTAGGATACCAACATGCCAGGATATCTAAACACAGAATTATTTCTCCCAAGGTTTTTTCTCTGTTTATAGGGCATGCAGTAATGCTGTGGATAAGCATAAAAACAAACATATGATCTACATCTGTATACAATTAAGTGTAGATAATTTAGAATCAACTAAATTAGACTTCCATCAAAATAATTTACCAAATAACTCAATAACACAAACATGGCTATAAGACATGTTTAAGAACTTTATTACATAATTCTTTCAATGTAGATGATACTACTGGGCCAGATGGTCTTAATCAGTTTCACAATTAAACAAGGGCCAACCTTCATGCAACTAGTTGTCTCTATTGCCTATGTTGGCTTAAACTCCTCCACATTTCACTAATTTATGACTTACTGAAGGGTCATCCCATACTACTCCTCCTTTCACCCTTTGTTGTCCCCTTCATGGCAGTTATAAAAAGCTGTAGTCCTTCCCGTAGGAAGCAGGCAGAAAATTCAGAATTCAAAGGAAGAGCTAAGAGAAGGAGCACCTTGTTTGGAGGCAGCAGTTTGGTTTGGAGTCTCCATGGATTGCAGTTCTTCCCACAGCATCTGATACTAAACTCTAAGTTCATCTCCAGGACTGTCATACAGAACGCCACCTGGGATACCTTACAACAACAGGAATATGACTTCTCATATTTCTGGAAGAAAAAAGACTAAAACAAAGGTACTTCCAACCTGCATTCCTCCAAGTAACCCAAAGACTGCATAGGTAGGTAGTCGCTGCAGTGCCTCTTAGCTCAGCATCTGACTCTTTTCCCATGGTCTTCTCTATGCATTTAGGGAGGTGCTCTGCAGCTGACTACAGAGTAGTTCATATACATCATTCCACTTTATGTCAATAATTGGCTCTTCAGGTATGGACATTTTCATTTTGTAGGAGAAACAACAGCCCAGCATGGTCCACAGCTGCACAGCAAGTTCAAAGACTTGAGTCTTCCAAGGTCTAATCCTGTGGTATACTATGCTCTTTCCCTCCTCCCCTCATACTGAGCCTAACATGTTTTCATAGAACTTTTCTATTGTAAGTAAACTATCAACAGTTTGAATACCAATTTTGAAAACTGTGGCACATGAACCACTTTGGAGCTAAAGGGATGAGAAGCCCTTGTCAACTTACAGGAGCATTCAGTAGGAATTTCAAATTCCTGAAGAAGAATAAAATCCAAATTTAATCTTCAAGAGTCAGTCAAGGACTAGAAGATGTAAGCAGATGTATCAAGGGCTCACAGTTTCAGTCAGGAGAGATCATGAAAAGGTCAGAAAGTCACTTTGGGGAAAAGAGGAGAGCCAGCGGAAGTAGAGAGAAGAGAAACATTAGGCCAGGACTTTCCAAGCTATAAACACTGACCCTTGCCCTCTAAAACAGACTATGGTAGTAGTACCTTCTTAAGTGCTCTATATCTTGAATTTCAAGAGATGCTCAGCTACTATCTTTAAACACACGCCACATGATGCCTTAAGCAAAATGATATTTATCCAAGAATGTGACAGAAGAAATCAGATGGGACCTTCTAGGATATGGAGTCTGTTGAGTCTTCTGACCTGATCTCCCATCATTCCTCACATGACTCCAAGGGTAGTTCTCCACTCATATGATACTGTTCTCTCCTTGTAAGTCACACTGCTTCCTTCTGAGAATGGTTTTCCCCCACTATTTTGCCCAGGAAGCCACTATTTGCTTCCTTGAAGTAACTCTCTCTGTAGTGGCCTGAAATTAACTGCTGTCTCCTGGGTTTGTTTCTGAAAACTAATTTATTTTTCTACCTACCTTATAACTTTGTGGTAGTTAGGTTACACATTTGATTCCCTTTCTAGAAAGATGGGGCCTTAAAAATTATCTTTAAATTACAAGAATAAAGAATACAGGGAGATGCTGGCACGCACCTTTAATTCTAGCATTTGAGAAGCAGAGACAGGCTGATCTCTGAGTTCTAGACCAGCCTGGTCTACAGAGTCAGTTCCAGAACAACCAGGATGATGCAGAGAATTCCTTTGTCAAAAAATAAATCAAACGAAGTATAAAGCATGCTTGCAGCCACAATTAAATATCAGAGATTAAGGAGAAAATCTCCTTCTTTATATTAAGAGTCTTCAGTTTCTATCCTAAATGAAATATGTTGGAGTGTGGATGGAGTCCTGCTCTTTGTATTACCTCATCGTTGTTTCACTTAACATTGTATAGTGGGCATGGTCTAAAGTTAATGCATTTTTTAAATTATTTCCTTAATACCATGAGTTATGAAGAAGCAAGAATCCAAAAAGTACAACTGTTGGGTATAGTCACAAATTTGTCTCTGTGCTTTCCAGCAAACAAGTTCAAAGAAGAAAATACAGTTTACTACAATTAAATATAATTAAAGCAATCCAATTACCCAAAAGACAACCTTTCTTAGGACAAGTTCTGAAGAAAACTTTATTGCATGTTCCTCGTAGAACAACAGCTTAGCTCTAAGGAACCCAGTGCCCTAAATATCCTTACACCCCAAAGGTAGATTGCCAATGCCCATCGGAGTCTTCATTTCCTGAACTTCACATGGCACCATTGTGCAGCAGTAGCAAACAATTCCACTGGAAGAAGGAAGAAGTAGCCAAGAGTATGTATAAAAGTCACTGATATTGTGGCCACATATCTCCATGCAAAGATTATTTGCATACAAAAAACTAAGTGCCAATTTTGGCTGCATTTGTGCATATCTGAGCTTTTCAGAGAGTAATGCTTATGAAGATTTATTGGATTCTCAGACAAATCTGTAGTGCAAAAATAACCGAAACCACCAATGTGGAAGAGCTCACCACCTGAGGCTGTTCCATAAATTTATTCATTTATCTCTAGTAAGAGTTTTGACAGTCATTTGTTTATTTGTATTGCCTTACACTTTAGCATAGATCCTGATATAAGACTAGGTTATAAACATCTCCCAAAATTCATATATTGAAATCTGAATTCTTAATTTAACATTAATACAAAATGAGACCTGTAGATGTAACTCAATCATGAAGGTGCAAGCCTTAAAATGGATATCAGTGTCTATGTAAAAAGAAACCCAAGATGATTTCTCACCATCACGTGAAGACACACCAAAAGACAGGTGTCTGTCAACTGGGAGGCACAGCACTAACAGCCACCTGACCTTCAGACACCTGAAACTTGGACTTTCTTGTCTCCAGAGCTGTGAAAAATAAATCCGGGTTACTAAAACCACCCAATCTTTGGTATTCTATAAAACAGTCTGTACTGGCTGAGACAGTAATTATCAACTGCAGAGGAGGTACGTGCCAGCTGAGCAGGAAAGAGCTTTTGTTCACAATGGCTGAAAGGACCTCGAAGTCAAACAGTTCTCTATAGCTCTAACAGCCCCTCAGTTTGGAGAAACTTGAGGAGCCAGCCAAAGGTGGTCCCTGATTACAAAGTGGTAAGGAAGTACTCAAGATTGTAAAGCCAAACTGGCCCTGAAGAAGTCATTTATAAACATCCCCAGTAAATGAATGATCAAGGCCTCAGAGTTCCTTACCATAGATCAAGATTACCATAATTTTAGTGGCTCTTATATCACTTGCATACAGAAGTATGTCAGCCTACCAAATTATGTATGTGTATTCAATGGTGGCAGTTGGCAATATTGATATACATTTTCCTTTTAAATGGACTGATCACTCATTTAGCTGTCATTTCACATCTGCCACCAAAAGAGAAAAGACAAATTGACTCCATTTTTCAAACTCAGCTGACTTATTTATTTTGTTAGGAACAACATATTCATCTCTGCTAGTTTCACACGGCAATGAGAGTTGAGCCATTTGAATGTAAAACTAATTAATGGAAATAACCTTTGAATTGCTAAACTGGCTGTATGACTTTGCTGATTAGATTATCATGGGAATAGTGAGTTGTGAAATGTGTTATTAAAATAAATCCAGACTTTCATTTTTAATCCTTGGAGAAGGATTTAAGCAGCTTTCTAATTGAGAATTCTTAGTTGAGCAGTTGTACTGTTTTTCTCTTCATTTTTTTATGGTGTGTATAAATGTAGCCCAACACTGTATGTTCTGGTCAGAGAAACTCTGAACAAGTAATCTTGAAAATTCTTTACTAGAGAGTCAGAAGAAACTTCAACATGTCAGTTTTAAAAAGGAAAAGGGGGCAGTGGAGATCTGAAAAAAAAAGAAGAAAGAGAGAAAAGAAAAAGAAACATCTACAAATAACCCATATTTGTTCAGGAATATATAAGCACCCCTGTACTGGTGTAACAAAAATCAGCTCCAAAAGGACAAAATATTACACCTAGAGAGGACATTTGACAGATGAATCTCACCTTCCGTTTTGATTTACTTCTTCTACCCTCTTTCTTTGACATGGAAACATGAGAATTTTAAGTTCTTTTCTTTATATTAGAAAATGGCATCTTGATGAATCACACAAAAGAATTCTACAAGTTGGAAGTCTCTGTTGCTTAGAAGCTGTGAGAAATTGTTTATCAGAGAAGTCCAAGGAATGGGATCTGTGTCCTCCTCTACAGCAAAAGGAACCAAAGATCCAACTAACCATAAGCTCTTCACCTCTGGCATGGACTGCTTGGTCACAGCGATCCCTTTTAAAACATCTTCCAATTGCATAGAATGCTTCCTTTTGTTCTTTCTTTTCACAAGATAAACTATCTATGAAGTATTTTACACATTCTAAGCCATGGCTAGCCATGGCTGATATTCCATGAACAGTTCTGAAAAACCTTCAGTCATCCAAAGATAAAATAATACAGAATTTGGTGGATGTTATTAATTTTTTTGGTGCATTAGTAAACATCCTAGAGCCATATGCAGCCAGAGAAATATTCCTTGAGAGTTAATTGTGCGTGAAATTTTCATATCCCAGAGAAATAAAATTTACAGAAATCACTGTTGTCAGAGTGAGTCATAAACACATTATCAAACTGTATTGCTGCAAAGTCCCTCACTCACTTGACATAAATTCATTGTTGTCTGGGTTCTGGCCCAGTCTTTATTTAAAATTTTGATATTTTGTTCACCATGTATTTCTACATGAAGTTTGACTTCCTTTTTATTTTGATAGTGATTTTATTCATTGCAAATTTTATACAATATATTTTGATAAAATGCATCCCTTTTCTATCAAACTAAGTTCATGATCTCAATCTCTGTCCCTATTCTCTCTTTCTCTCTCTCTCTCTCTCTCTCTCTCTCTCTCTCTCTCTCTCTCTCTCTCTCTCTCTCTCTCTCTTTCTCTCTCTCTCTCTCTCCCATTCTGTCTTTACCATTGAATAAAATTTGTGTTGGCCAACTACCACTAGTCTTCTAGGCTATCCTAGAGGATAGTCTACATTCTAGGTGTCACACCACTGAAGTAAAGCTCCTCAACAGAGGTGGGACATCAGACTCCTACTCTTCCTCCATGTTAGGACTTTGTGTGGCTTGAGCCTGCACAAGTTTTGTGTATGCATCACTGTGAGTTCATACTGGAAAATGCTATTTCATTGAAGTTGTCTACCACCTGGCTTTTACAATCTTTCTGCCCCCTCTTCCACATAGATCCCAGAGCCTTGAAGAGAGAGGTGTGACAAAGACATTCCATTTATGTCTGAGCACTTCAAAGTCCTGCACTCTCTGCAGGGTGCCCAGTTGTAGGTCCTTGTGTTAATTGCCATCTACCATAAGAAGCAGCTTCTCTGAGCAGACACCCACAGCTAAACACTGAGCCTAACTGGAATCCATATGCAGAGTGGGAGGACAAGACCAGGCTACAGAACCTCACAGAGAACAAGGGGGAGCTAATGGGCCCCCAGACTGATAGCTGGGAAACCAGCATTGGACTGACTCAGACCCCCTGAACACGGGTCTCTGTTAGAAGGCCTGGGCAGTCTAAGGGACCTCTGACAGTGGAACCAGGATGTATCACTGGTGCGCAAAAGGACGTTGGGAGCACATTCCCCATGGAAGGATACTCCCTTAACCTAGAGGCAGGAGGGAGGACCTAGACCCTACTCCAAATGACTTGATAGATTTTGTTGACCATTCCTGGAAAGCACCACCCTCCCTGTGGAGTGGGGAGGGGATGGGAGGGACAGAAGGATCTGATGGGAGATGTTATTCTGTAAATATGTTTCTCACACTGGTTAATAAATAAAGCACTGATGTCCAATAGGAAAGCAAGATAGGTGGGGCTAGGGCACTAGGAGGAAAGAGGAAGTAGTGAGGAGGAGGCACCATTGAGAGCCTGGAGAGGTAGAATGCCAGCCGCTCTGGCTGGTAAGATGAGACCACATGGAAATACTTAGATTAGTAGAAATGGGTTAATAATTAAGACCTAGCTAGCTGATAAGGAATTAGTAACTGGCCAACAATATTATATCAAATACAGAGTCCCTGCGTGTTATTGGGGGCTGGCGTGGTGGCAGGACCAGACCAGGCAGCCAGCAAGAAAACATACTCGCTACATATTGGCACCCAATGTGGCTAATAAGAACTTTCACTTAAAACTTAAAAAAGCTCAATAAATGTTTTAAAAACAAAGGAACAAAGATTTCTTGGTAACAACATTTTTCTCAGTTGGACTTTGTTTTACTAGAGACAGAGATTTACATGGCTCCTTTAACCACATTGCTTTTAAAGAGTTCTGCTAAGAATTTATTGGTGAGTATGAGAGCTGGCAATGAAGGTTTACAATGTGTCTCAAAATATACGTAGGCTTGGGAGAGAAAAATAATAAAATGATTTTAAAAAGACAGAGTGTGGCTGGGAGTGGTGGCACATGCCTTTAATCCCAGCACTTAGGAGACAGAGGCAAATAGGTCTCTATGATTTCAAAGTAAACCTGGTATGCAGAGTAAATTCCAGGTCAGATCAAAGTTACACAGAGAAACCCTGTCTCTAAATATGTGAAAATAGAAGTAGAAGACATTGAGTAATAAAAAAGCTAGGTAAGGATAAAAAGCACAGAGAAACTTTGGATACTATAGGTGATTCTGATGTTTTTAAATTGTTTGACTGCTGAGGAAATAACAACAACTGATAAAAGAAATGCTGCTAGATTAATTCAATATATATATTTTAAAAATGCTCCAAAATTTAAGTCTAAAGACAAGTTACTGGGAAAAAGGATTTCTAATTTTGTTTCCACAAAAAAATGAAAAGGTGTGGATTCCTTCCAGACTAATGTGGTTTGATCAAGTAATACCCCCTGATGCAATGTCACTGAGACAATGCAGCCTTGCAGACCACTACAACCAGGATTTCTGCATCTTCTTAGCCCCATGACAGTGCCCCCTACCAGCAGGAATCAGTTTGGAAAGAACAACGCCCAAATTCCCAAATATTGTTTATAAATGTTTGTTTTCATTTAAATGGGGTTGGTTATAAATGGTTAATGATCACAACCAATAGTTTTTAAAGGTAAAAAGGGGATTATGGTATAGATATGAATACTTTGTTTTGGAATGGATTTTCATTTATTGATACAATTTAAGGTCAATTTTGTGATATGCATTTTTCTCCTCTTATTTAGGTACTGTGTTTATATAGCTCATTTTAAAATGTAATGTATAATTTAATACAGATTATAGAGAGTTACCTATAATAGTCAAAACTTATAGTGACGTGAGTTAAGATTTCTAGATATACAGAGATGTATTTGAGATGGATGGGCATTCTTCAAACCTTTCAAAGACCTACAGAATATGGCATTTAAAATGGTTTTGGGTTTTTCTTGACAGTGAAGCACAACTGCTCCTGGTAACACTACCTGCGTCAGAAAGAAAGATGAACATCGAAGAAACATGTTATAGAGTTTGCTTCTAATATGGCAAGACTAGCCATTTGGACAAGATACTGCTTTTGTCTAGACTGTTTGACTATATGCTGTATAAACTGGACGTTCAGGACCCACAGAAAAGTGACTGCTGAAACAAGATGGATAGTGCTACAGGATTCCGGCTTCACGGAAGAGTCTGCCAGATAGTCTGCTTGACACAGAGAAAAATGACTGACAAATTGCCAATACAGGTGGACAGTTTAAAGTTTCCTGCTTTGCTGAGGAGTCTTCCAGACACACTATGGTCTATGGGCTGAAGATGGAACATTACAGAAGAACTTCGGGTGACTGACCAGGCAGTGAGTTGTCTCTGTCACTTCTAGAGTTTATATATTATCCTTCTGTGGTCTTTGAAGGAGTTGAAGACAGATAGTTATGGTTATAGTTTTCCTTAGTTGGGATTAAAGATAACTTACATATAGGACTTTAGACTCACAAAGATAGGATAGAAGATATTTTCTTTAAGTCATACAAAATGGTAATGAACTAAATATTGTTAACTGTTATTCTTATTTGATAGCTGTGTATGGTATATTTTGTTATGTTAAGGTTAAAACCCTTCTCTTTATTTTAGACAGAAAAGAGGAGATGATGGGAGATGTTATTCTGTAAATATGTTTCTTATAGTGGTTAATGAATAAAACACTGTTGGCCAATAGGAAAGCAAGATAGGTGGGGCTAGGGGACTAGGAGGAAAAAGGAAAGAGTAAGGAGGAGTCAACATGGAGAGACCGAAGAAGGAGAACGCCAGCTCCTCTGGCCAGTAAGATGAGCCACGTGGAAATACTTAGATTAGTAGAAATGGGTTAATATTTAAGATAGAGATAGCCGATAAGGAATTAGTAACTGTTAACAAAATTATATCAAATACAGAGTCCCTGCATGTTATTGGGGGCTGGCGTGGCAGCGGGACCAGACCAGGTAGCCAGCAGGAAAACATACTCGCTACAGGGATCAATATGTAAAATAAGAAAATTAATTAGTTAAATAATTAAAAAATAGTGATAAGACATCAGGGGCTTTTTTATTGTTATGTCCTTTTAACAGAATAGTAATAGTAGTAGACTTTCCACTAAGGCTCAGATTCTCCATTTAGTTGACAGTTTCAGGTATGGGTTCTGTCTCATGGAGCAGGATTTAAATCTAATCATAAATTGGTTGGCTACTTCTATAGAATTCCCACTACTATTTTACTAGTGTGAATAGTTCACTATTGCAACTCATAAGGCTTACAGCTGAATTGAATTGATGAATATTGTCTCCTTCAGGAGCTTGCACTACCTTCCAGCAATATGAAAGATAGTCAGTAGCAATGTATCTTCCAGATGACTACAAGCAAAGGTTCTCCATATTCTATGACTCAAATAGATGGCATCTTCAGGAATAAGGTCTTACCATCAAGTTTTGGAGGGTAAACATTAGCATTGGAAATACCCTATAAAGTTTGCAGTGACTCTAAGGGATCCTACTAGCCAGCACCTCAAAAAGAGATAATTTGTTCCTTGTATTCATGTTTTGATTTGGTAGTATATTGTGTTTAACCAGAGTATCCTGCCGGTTTTATAGGGTAATTCCATTTAAACTCTTTTGCTTATGTAAATGAATAATAGATGTACCTATATATGTATATATTTTAGGAAGTGCTACAGTAATAAGCTTTCATATAACTCTTTCAAGAGGTCTTTAGTGCTACTTATCCCTCTCCATATTCCCTCCTCTACCTTGCCTTTCCATCCCCTACCCCATTTAACCCTTCTTCTTCCATTCATTATTTTCCTTTCCATTTATAACACTTCATTACATTTCCCCTTACTTATAAGTCCCCTCTCTCCCAAGGCTCCATACTAGTTTTCTGACCTTTATTAGTATTCCAAATGACACAAAGGTATCTGAAGATTCAGAGCTAACATCCACATATGACAGAAAGCATGCAGTTTTTCTTTCTGGTTCTGGGTTCCCTCGGGATGATTGTTTCCAGTTCTACTTATTTATCTGCAAATTTCATAATTAAATTTTTATACATAAATGAATAATATTTCTTTTTTGTTAATGTACCACATTTGCAATATCCATTCTTCAGTTGATGGACCTCTAAGCTCTTCCCATTTTGTAACTACTCAGATTACAGTAACAATGAACATGAATAAAGAAATATTTCTGCTAGTTTTCTCTCCATACACTGCCCCCCCATTTCCAATGTGCTCTGGGGGACTTGTCCCTTCCTCCTTTTGTGAGGGACCATATATGAATCTCTTAGAATACACCTTGTATCCCAGTTCATCTGGTGGTGTGTATTATATGCTGATGATCCTTTGCTCTACATCTAAAATCTATATGAGCAAGTACATACCCTGTTCCTCTTTTTGTGACTGGGTTACCTCATTCAGGATGGTTTCTTTAAGACCCATCCACTTGCCTGAGAATTTTAAGATTTCGTTATTTTTTTTCTGCAGAGTAGTATTCCATTATGTAGATGTGCCACATCTTCTTTATCCATTCTTCAGTTGAGGGGCATCTAGATTGATTCCAGGTTCTTGCTATTACAAATAATGCTGCTATGAACACAGTTGAGCACATGTCTTTGTTGCATGGATGTGGAGAGGAGAGGAAAGCACATATGACTAGATAGATTGAGACAAGGTAAGGGGGGGGGAAGGAGTGAACATAAAAGAGGGAGCCATTATTGGTTTCAAGAAAAAACTGAACCTAAAGAAATGTCTAGAGACCTACAAGACTGACTCCTACTAACAATTCGAGCAACCATGGAAAGGCTACCATAAGTGTCCTTCCCTGATAGTGAGATCATCAACTATATTATCCATCATCATGGAGCCCTCATCTAGTACCTGTTGGAAGCAGAAGCAAACATGCATAACCAAACACTGAATCGAACTAGAATCCAGATGCAGAGAGAGGGGACAAGACCAGGTTGCAGAAACGCTCAAAGACAGCTGACCTGAACAAGGAGGAGCTTGTTCCCAGACTGATAGCTGGGAATCCAGCATGGTACTGACTCAGAGCCCCTGAATATGGGTCTCAGCTAGAAGGACTGAGCAGTCTGGGGGACCTCAGACAGTAGAAATAGGATCTATTCATGATGCACAAAAGAACCTTGTAGACACGTCCCCCATGGAGGGACACCCCCTTAACCTAGAGACAGGAGAGAAGTCCTAGTCCCTACTTCAAATGACTTGACAATTTATATGACCCAACCTGGATAGCATAGCCCTACAAGTGGAATAGGGGTGGGGGATGGGAGGGGAGGGTGGGCAGGGTGTGTGTGTCACAGGGGAAAGAGGGTAAGAGGGAGGAAGGGAGGGAGGGAGGGAGGGAGGGAGGGAGGGAGGGAGGGAGGGAGGGAGGGAGGGAAGGAGGGAGGGAGGGGAAACTGAGATCGACATGTAAAATTTTTAAATTATATTATTAAGAAAAAAAGAAAAGAAGAAGAAAGAAATATTTTTGTAGTAAGATAAAGAATTCTCTGGGTATGTGCCCAAAAGTAATATAGCTAAATCTGTGGTAAACCTAATTCCAGCTCCTTGAGGGAACTCCAAGCTGATTTCCATAATGGTTGTACCAGTTTGCACTCCCAACAGCAGTGAATAAATGTTCCTTCCTCTTTCTGCAAATCCACACTAGCTTCAGTTGTCATTTTTTTATATTTCTCCCACCATTGGGCAGGGGGAATCTGGGAGGGCCTAGAAAGAGGAAGACCCCTCTCTATGTAGACCTGTATGTCTATTTGCAGTGCCTGTGGAACCTAGGAAACTAGATACAGGGACCATTGTCAGAAGGATCTTAAGGTAGACTCATAGAACACAAGTTGATACAAAGGTAAATACAGAAATATGGGTCAGAAGGTTTAAGTAGGGAGAGGGAAAGGAGGGGATGGCAGAGTGGGGATGAGGGGAAATAACTAACACTAATGGTATTTGAAAAAGCTACATAAAAACTTACTATTTTATAATATGTGTTTACACATACACACACACACACACACACACACACACACACACACACACATATATATATATATATATATATATATATATATATATATATATATATACATACATACATATCACCAGTCATATACATGGGTTAAATTGGACTTACCCTACACAGAAGATCATGCTACTCCCAAAAGCTATAGGGTGCCAAATTAAAAGCTCAGTGGTAATATAGGCTATTGCTCTTTCCCCTTGTTGCTCATCAAACTTGATTGTAAGATTCTACTACAGAAGACACCATACACTTTGACCACAGAGCATTAAGAAATCAATTTTGTACTGACTAGGAAGTTTCTTTCCTGCTGGCTATGTAGACTAGTTTGAGAAAATATCATCAACGGTTTAGATCTATCTATGAATACTATGAATACTATGAACTACAATATTGACCAGAATGGTGAGATGTGCCCATGGGTTCAATAATGACATGAGTGTTAAAGGGATAATCTTATTGGGTTTAAGGTCTGCACCATAGGAGGAAACATGTGCCTAGTACCGTAAATCCTACACAAATAAGTCCACATCTGCATATCAATATATAAGAGTATCCCTCAAACCTTTCCAGAGAAGTTTCTTTGTGCAATTAATGTTGATTAACAGAGAAACTCACAACTGGTCAAAGTGCAAACAAATGTTTGTGGTTCTCAGACATGAATAGAATAGCGATATTACCCATTACATCCTAGGCTCAGGAACTATCATGGAAGAGACAAAAGAAAGATTTTAAGAGCCAAAGTTCAGGAATGACCAGGTCAAACTTCCAAACCTTACAGACCACCATACTCATAAACACATATCAGTTATTGTTGTCTGAACAAAACAATCTACTCCAATAGTATGGAGAGAGTATGAACTTACTATCTCCCACACCTAACTTAGGAACTATTGACAGATGATGGTTTGGAGATGGAGGATATCAGTTTTTTAAGGGTGTGGCCTCTGGTAGGTTCCCCATATTCCAGTGGGTGGATTGATGCCCTTCAGTGTATGGGCAGCAAAACTAGACTTTAGAGATTATTTTTAAAAAGGGACACAAACTTGAAGAGAGGTGGAGTGGATCTGAGAAGAGTGGAGGATGACTGTGATCAAAATGTATTGCATGCATACACAAAATTCTCAAAGAATAGAAATGTTGTATTAAACAGTTAAATATAATTATCACAGGGACAAAATTGATAAAAAGAATAGTACTCTCAGACTTCCACCGTCCTTGCTTTCCATATCTGTGTTATCTATAGACCAATAACAAACACGAGTCAGGTGAATAAAGCTTTATGCCACAAGCCACCAGCTTGTTCACCTTAATCCAATTTTCATTGTATCATGAAGTTTCCATGGAGCAGGTAATCGCTCACTTGTAAGTATTCAAGTGCTCCAAAAGCCTGTGCATGATCTCTACATACTCAGGCTGGTCAGCAGTCTGAGCTCAGTAAGGGGAGTTAGTGCAATGGCCAGAGGAACCCTGTGATATATACGGAGGTCAGCATTAAAGTCACTACTAAAGCAACAACACAGTTGTTTGCCTGGATACTTTAATCTATCTTTCAATGAATACGTGGCTTGATACAATCACCTCTCTTTGGGTATGTCTGAATTTATGTTATTCAAGTACAAACTTGCTTAGGAAAACAAAGGCTTAGTTTGATATTGTATTAGTTACTTTCTGTTGCTGTGATGAAATACTATGACCAAGACAATTTATACAAGACAGAATTTAATTTGGCTTGTGGAGCCAGAGAATTGAAATTCATAATGGTAGGGACAGCTTGACAGCACAAGCAGAAAACTAAGAGCTCACATTTTGAGCCACAAGCATAAAACAGAGAGATTGACCTGGAAATGGTGCAAGGCTTTTCATCTCAAAGCCACTGACATATTTCCTCCAGCAAGCCTGCACCTCTCAAACAGTGGCATCAACTAGGGACATGTTCAAACACCAGGGCCTATGGGGGATATTTCTCATTCAGACCATCAAGAGTATTTTATTATTTATCAATATCTTTTAATAGAGAATGAACAAAGGAAGTAACAAGACATGGAATGTGGCATATTTAACTGTCAGCAATAACTAGAGGCCACAGGTCACTACTGAAAGAGGCACAATTAATGGGGTCTGTTAATTATCTTTGGATTTGTCATCAATATTTTATCTAACCCCATTGCAACAGATATTTGAGAGTTGCTTATATAAAAAGTACATACTCTGTCCAGAAATTTCTCAGACCAGTACAAAATATATTTTTGAATTACACTAAAATCTATTGAAGAATTAAGACTCCTATACAGACATTCCTGCTAACAGTAAGCCCTAATCTTCCTATATTATACCTTTGCTTCAGATCTCATAACAAACTATGACTTTCACTTCCATTCTAAGAAAACAACAGAGGGTGCCTGGTGGTGCTATATATCCACTGTGAGCCATTGGCTCATCCAGCCCTTCCACAGACCACATATCCAGAACTGTGCTGGCTTTCTAACCCTGTGATTGATAAACGGCAAATTTATTCCTTTGCCTAAAGACATCCTATGTGACTTTCTTTTGCCTCTGTCTTGTATACTACCTCTCATGTTATAGAGAACTTAAAACTGGAGTATCTAGACCAGTGGTTCTCAACCTGTGGGTTGTGACCCCTTGGGGTGATAAAAGACCTTTTCATTGCATTCACATAGAAGATAGCCTGAATATCAGATACTTATGGTATAATTCATAACAGTATCAAAATTATTGTTATAATGTAGTAACAAATAATTTTATGGCTAGGGGTCACCACAACATGAGGAACTGTATGTATTATTAAAAGGTCACAGCATCAGAAAAATTGAGAACCTCTACTTCACGTTCTCTGCACTCTGTTTCACAGAGCACTGACCATAACCCATGACATGCAGCACAGTTTCTCCTATTTTGAAAACCTACACTGACTTCTTTTTCTGGCACTTTTACTATCATATAGCTAACACATAGATGTGTAAGATTGTGGCTGACCTTGAGGTTTAGCAGGCAAAGAAAGATCCACTTATAAATAAAACTAACTGACTTGTTTTATTTCCTTTTATGTGAAATCAACTCTAATAGAAAATGGTCCTGTTGAGTGAAAAATCCAGGAACAAAATGCACACAGTGCTCTGGTCTAATGAAAGTCTTTTAAATGGGTAATAAGGCATGAGAAGAGAAAAAAATTATAGCACGGGTCACTGCGCCAAATGATCAAATACAGAGATCTCTCCAAGATAATAGTCAATACCCAGCATGCACTTTGGGGTTGTCAGGCAACGGGGATTTCAGCAAGAGACTTTCTGCTCAAACAAGTTGAAGTTCAATGAAATGGATACACAGCTGAAAGCTGTGTCAGTACCACCATGAAGCAAATAACATCCTACAGGCCTGAGCTCTTGTTCAACTGAACTGCAGTCACAGCTTCAAATGTTCCATTACTTTACTACAATAACCCAGAGAGAAATTGAAGTTATAAATGAAATTTCTTTTTAAAATGTTCTTTAAACAAACTTGGCCTGGCATCAATGCCACCTTCAAACCTTAAAGTGTGTCTAGGTTTTGTAGATGAAATTATCCTTAAATTCCTGAGTCTGAAATCATACTGTCAGTCAGAGTATTTTGGCGTGCCATTTTTATTGTTATTCTTTGCATTCAACAGAAATTACAAGTTAAGTTATTTGTTTATTGGTGCTGACAATGGGACCTTCTACAATCAAGCAATGAACAGGGGTTTTCACAGCGCAGTGAACCTTGAATACAAGCGTCACATAACAGTGACTTCTAACTGCTTCAAAGAAACAAGACAATTTTTTTTTTACCAAAATAGTTTAGTCCAGAGTACTCAGAAGCATCTATCTGGGTTTCTAAAGCTATCAACCACTGCTAAAGCTTCTTATCATATGAGCTCTTTTGCTGGGACCACATTACTAGAGGCCCATCAAGACTACCTTTCCTATTATCTTTCAAATCAACATCACTCCTTGTCATCTCTGTCAGTCTTAACATCAAACTCCCTACGACCTAATGTTTTAAACACATTCTCTTTAATCATCCCTTCCAGGACATCTCCACCACTACTTACTACACAACACAGCACTTACTCCATGCTGCTATCACAAAGTACTGTAGACTGGGTACTTTATAAGGAATAGAAATTTTCTCTCCATATTCTAGAGACTGGCATGTCCATAATCAAGGAGCTATCAGGGTTGGTGTAGGTCAGGCCTGTTCCCTGGTTTGATTATGGCCCTTTGCTGGGGCAACTTCTAGACAGGAGGGATGCTATAAATCTACACAGCAGTTAGAATGGAAAACTAAAGGGAAGGAGCTGGGTTGTTTCCTCCTATCATGATCATTCTGTTTTTAAATATATGAAACTAAATGAATAAGTGAATAAATATTTTAAGTTTGTAGTTATTTGTTACCTAAATCTTAAATCTATAATAAAATTAAACTTCTCTAAATGACAAAAGAAAAAAATCACTCACAATTGCACTTCTTAGAATGCTGCCACAATATCTAAACATTTGCCACATCACTTTCATTTAGAAAAGACAAAGAAAATAGATAACCTCTTTGGGGCTGTACCACTTCTGTGTCCTCAGGGAAATATGTAAAGGACATGGACACATTAATGTCATATGAGATGATGAAAAACTGACTCACACCCGCTGAGCTGTGAAAAGAATGTACAGTCATTTCTCGCATATGGAGCTCCTCCTGGGGAGACCTCATGAAAGGGCAACATGTCTTTGCATTTTTTGAGAGGCTACTTACCAGAACTGTAAGTTGTGTTATGGCACAGTGATTATTTTATTTTATTATTCTCTTTTACCGGCTCTATTTTAATCTCATTAGGTCAGCTAGCCTACTGTTCTTTCGCAAAGAAATAAGACTTTGAGTTTTGTGTGTTATATTTTTAAAAAGGAGTGAAAAACTCAAACTTCTGATCTTTACGAACTGTTGCGCCTGCTGTCATCACCTGCAGAGGGGCTATGAAGGCTATTAATGAGAACCATGAAGCCAGACTTCTCAGAAGAAAGCCACTGCCAGTGAAACACTGGGCAATCTATGACCCTCAAGGCCTCCGACCAATAAAGTAAGGATGCCTGTGATCTTTATCTCACAAAATGGTAGTAAGGATCAGATGAGTGATAGTGTTATTCCTGCTTCACTTTTGTGTGCTCTAATAACAGGGCATTCACTAATAGCATCTTCATTGGACTGGTGCCCTGCACTCTTGGCTTTTTTTAACTTTTCAAATGTAACAGGCATATTATTTGCTATAGGGATCTGCACACACAATGTTTTCTTCACAGCATTTACCCCATGGGTAATTATGTATGTGTGTGATGTTTTGCTCAATCACCCCTTTCCCTCCAGGTATTACTTGCCAATAATTACATCCAGTTTTCCACTGCAAATCCAGAACCATATCAATTCTTACAGTGTATTCTCAATAGTTGTTTAAGTGGATATATAATAAGCTAAAGAGAAGTATCTAGATCAGTGGTTCACAACCTGTGGGTCACAGCCCCTTTGGAGCTGAATGACATTTTTATGAGATTAGGCTAAGGCCATCTGCATATTAAGTGGTTGCATAATTAGGAAGGCAGAGAACCACTAATCTAGTTCTTTTCTAATTTTTGTCATCTTATATGTATGGGTAATTTGTCTGCATGTATGTCCATACACCATAGGCATGCATTGCTAATGGAAGCAAGAACAGGGTCAGATCCCCAGAATGATGTGAGAGACTGCTGAGAGCTGCTGTTTCCTAAGACTCAAGCCCAGGTCCTCTACAAAAGCAGCCAGTACTCTTAAAAGATGTGCCTTTCTCCATCTCCCTAAATAAAAATTTTAATCATCATAGGAACTTGGGTTAGTCTAGTCACTATGCCTAAAGTTAGTTTCTTATTTTCTGTTTTAAATATGATGTAAAATCTCAATGTAGCTTCAAATGTCAGAGGCTTTTCCACATTTCCTTTTAAAGTGTTCCTTCAGAAACCATATTTAAAAAAAAACAAAATAACAACAACAAAAAAACAATCACACCTTTTCAAGAGCTACATAAATGTATGATAGAACCTATAAGATTACCCCATTTGTTTCTTCTTTAGAATTATAGGCAGCATGAACAAAACCTAATCAAACCAAACCAGTCAGTAGTAAACACTGTATTCCCATCATGAAATTCCTCAATAGATAATGCAAGCCTTTGAAACTTAATGTTTTTTTCTCTTTAGAAAGTAGAGACAAAACTCTGATACACTCAGTATACCCTAATGATGCTATTATTTTGATTTAGGAAATGCTATTTGAAATGAGGATGTATTTGTGGAGTGAGAAAATAATGTTCTGTAAGGAGTTGATATTTGAATTTTCACTTTATAAACATATCATTACTATTTTCCTATAAGGAAATTAGTATCCTTAGAGGATGATGACCAGATGGCTAATGTTCTACAAAATAGTCTGTACTGTTCTGAGGGAGGTTTTATGTAACAACATTTTTCAAGACCATCGTTCAACACTGACTTGGAGGGTCTTAGAAACCTTCAGGTCATGGAGAAAGGAAATGCTTGACAAAAGCTCCACGGAGTTTTAACAACTTCAGATCACACCACTTGCACCTGCTCTGTTTAGCCCGTTCAGGGTACAAGCTGCTCATGCTCTTCACTTGCTCTCTCCCCACCTGTGCAGCCTGCAGCTCAGCAGCAAGACTGTCACCTCAGCTTGTGCATATCTCATGGTTCCACACGCTCCAACAGAATTGATGGTTTCACAAACTCCCCGGGTGATCGGTGCGCACATTAACTTTGAGAAGTGTTGCTAAACAGTTATATCCTGAGCCATGAGACTTACAAAAAATTTCAGTGTGAAAGGAAATAATACGATGGTCATGGTTTTTGTGGGCTCCTGTAGCAACGAGTCACACGTGCTTTCTCTCCTTCCTACTTCTCACTGGTTTCACGTGTTGATCAGACCTGTCCCTGATGTAAATCCTCTTGGCTCACCTTTCCCTATTGTGAATAAATAAGAATCTTGGAAAACAAATAGGGTGATGGATGTTTATTCAGGGAAAAAAATCATCACTTACACCACAAACATGACCACCAGCAGGTTCCCATTCCAAGGATGCTTCCAGATGCTCTCTGTCTCCAACCAGGAAGCAAGAGAGAGAGCTGGGGTCCAGGACCCCAGACCTAGTTCTCCCAGGGCTTGTCTGCACCAATGGGCGTGGTCAGTGCAGCAGGTGCAGGGGTGGATATCTCACCACACCCCACCCCCGTCTTGGGCATTTCCTAATATGCATCTGTAACCAGGCAATACCTCACCTCAGTTGCTCTTGGTAGGTTCAGTTTTCTATGCCATTGACTCCATTCTCCCCGTGAAAGATGCTTCCACAAACCTGTTTAGTCATTCTGACATTCATACTCTTCTATTGAGAGTTCTCCCTTCATGTTGTGACTCTCGATTAACCATGAATAAGAGCTGCAGTTAATTCTGAGGGACATTTTGTAAAACTGCTTCAAAACTGCCAGCAGGATGAGCCAGAGTCACGGGTAGTATAGCTAGCTGTGTGTAGGAACTGGGGATATCATTTTAACTTGTAAACCATGCAAAGGTGGTGGGATACCACTCTGGTGATGCAACAGTGTCTTTACTTCTGTCTCACTGTCAGACTCACTTTTGAAGTTCTCAAATTCATGGGAGACTTACACAAGGTGGTGAGGGTGAGTGGGCAGGGCTTCAGCCAACTATTAGCATAAAGCTCCATAGCCATCAACACACAGCAGCAATGCCATAAACTTTACCCAACACACAAGTGCTCCTGAAGACAAGTGTTTCCTTAGCTGAGTCTCTAGGTAAGAGTACAGCCCAACGACACCTTGTCTCAAGACTTGGAATTCTAAGCAAAGATCTAGCCAAGCAATGTCCTATATTCCAACCACAGGAACTGAGTAAGCAGTGTGGGCTGCTTTAAGCTGCTCGGTGTGTTGTAATTCCACACACAGAAGTAGAAAACGAGTACACATACCCACTACACTGGTTCAGCTCTGTACTTGGTAAGTCCAGAAATGAACAGAATATGGGACACATAGTAGTTGTTACTAGATGTTATAAGTAAAAATATATCCCTGATTTTCCTGGCACATAATTCACAATTATATATGTCAACAAGCATATTCTTCCAGAATTAATGCACTATAAGAGGCAATAGCCAGGTCTGAAGAGATGGCCCAGTGGTTGAAAGCCTGTACTATCTTTTCAGAGCTTCCTTAACTCTGTTCTGAGGACTCATTCCAGGAACCATGTGCCTCCAGTACCAGAGGATCCAACCTCTTCTTCTGTCCCCCTGTGAGCACCTGAATTCGTGTGTACAAGCACCTACACAGACATACACATTCTTATAATTAAAAATAACAATGAAAAAAGCCCATATATAATTCTTGTTTACAATATCTGTTATACTTTTCTTTTTTGCTGTGATAAAACAAAGATTAAAACCTGCTTTGTAGAGAAAAGGGCTTCTTCCAGCTTATGGGTTACACAGCTTATCATCCAGTAGACTTGAACAGGAACTAAAGGCAAGAATCTAAAAGCAGGAACTGAAGCAGAGTCCATGGAAGAATATCTATTGCCAGCTTGTTCCCCTTGTTTGCTCAGCTACCTTTCTTATACTGTCCAGGCCAGCTTGCTAAGGGATGGCATTGCCCACCATGGCCTGGGACCTCCTATGCCAGTTAGTAAAATGTCTCACAGACATGGCTACAAACCAATACAATGGAGGTAATTTCTCCTTTCTCCATAAAGGTGTGTGAAGGTGAGAACTGAATTGTTCCATTTCCCTGTGTTCCTGACCAAGACCTGTCTTAGTCATTTGGGGTTCATCACTGTAAGCACCAATGGTTATTGTACAGTTTGTCACATCCTGTTTTCCCATGCTTTTAAAATAGTGGCTGAAGCATACTTTACAGAAATTTCTCTCTGGGTTATTTCACTCAACATTCTACCATAAGCACATTCTTTGCCATTATAAAACCAAACATTTTTACAGACACATTTGAAACATATGACCTTACTCACATTCATACTGTTCTCTGTCTGGTCTCACCTCATAGAAATAGTCAATCCTGACAGACAAGCATGGTACAACTTGCTTTCCTGGAACAGCCTACATTTCCTAATTTTAATCACATTTTTTTTCCTCATCAGAGTAGCCAACTGAGTCCCCAGATAAGACACCAATACATTGAACAAATACTGCAATATATACTACCTTAAAACAAACTCAAATCCTGAACATCCTTGGCAAGGTCTACTGTAACCACAACAGCAAAGTCATAAATATGTAGTTGCACACATGGGCATATGCAATTGTAAATACATGGATATTCTAGCAATTTGGACATCTGCTTACAGGACATGTTTTTCATTTTCTCACTTTATTGCTTTTTTCTCATTTGGTACATATTCCCCACCCAGATGCCTTAGCATGTGTGAACTAATAACTAGTTTGAGTTGGTCTCAGAGACTTCCTGCTGTGTTATGACAATTATTTGTGCCCTCTTAAAAAGCTATTAACAAAAACATTATTAAATAGGATGGAAGGAACAGAGAAGAATAAGGAAAATAAGGGCTGTTGGTTACTTTTAAAATAAGGAAGATCAACAAGTATTTGGACTGGCAAATCTACTTCATTTTCTTTGCCTAAGAGACTATCCTAATATGAAAATATACTCTCCTGGAGAAGCTCAGCGGAAAAGAAACTCATAATCTTCAAGAATAAAATTCCATGTCTGTTTTGGGTAGTTGCTTATTTTAGTCCTAATTTACCAAGAATTCCCTCAAATTTTGCATAGTTGTTTAGAGGCTTATGAGTATTAAATTTTATTCTTGAGGGTAGGTCACATGATTCAGTAGATGAGAGAGAACTCTTGCTGCACTGTAGGGAGCTAAGAGGTCTCTAACTGAGTGAAACTCTGAGAAAATGTGTATATGTGTGTGTGTATAACATGAGCCAATCATCTCAAAGATCCCAGAGCCCAAGGCCCATGGATGAGTTACAAAGCCTCCCCTGCCCCCCTTGAGTGAGACTCAAAGGCATGTAAAAACTTTCCTCTGGTTCAAGTGTGGATGTTGAAAGTCCACCAAAACTTTGAACTCCTAACTATTTATGGCCTGAAGACCACTCTCTTACAAAGGCTATCAAATTTAACTAAACCTGTCCCTTTGATCCAGCTAAACACAATAAAACCTGCCTTCTTGTTTATCTGTATGCAATAACCATGCCTCCTTGCCACCTATATGCGATAACCCCTCCTCTCTGTTAAAGGCTACATAATAAACACACTGAGCTTAGGAGGTTCTGAGGCTTCTCCAGCAGAGAGTCCAAATCACCTGATCTGAGATTTTCCTGTGTGCTTGTGTGTCCATCTGTCTGTCTGCGCTTCATTACTTCAAAGCCCTAGTCACGTTCATCCGTAGAAGCTGTGCATAGACACTTCAAAAACATGGACTCTGAATGGAATCAACAGAACCCTCTGTTGACAAAAGGAGAGTTTCAAGTCCTCAAAGTTGTCCTCTGACTCCACGGATATACTGTGGCATGTCCACCTCCCATACATAGGCCCAATCCCCCGCTACTTAAAAAAATAAAAAATAAAAAAAAACTACTTCCTATTATTTGGTTTTGGAAATCATTAAAAGCAAGAACAAATATATTTAAAATAAATAATCAATGCATCCCATCCCTTCCAAGCCTCATTTAATCCAATGTTTCATCTAATATACACCTGCATCCATGTAGCCAATTATATTTGAAGAAAACCATGTAAATTGTGTCAATTTATCCCACTTTAAATTCCTAAATACTAATTTCCTAGCAAGGCTGACCTGTCCATTTTATCTCAAGATGCAGTGCCTCCTCTCCTGCTCAAAAATGTAATCTCTTCAACCCCTCTACATTATTATTTCCACCCATGGTTCATGAGCAGGATTTCTATCCTCTAATAAAAAGACTCTACACCCCTGCTCTAATTGTGAACCTATATCAATATCTCAAAGAAAGTATATTTGGATATATTTATTCTACCCATTTTATCTCTGTTTTCACTTTTACTCCCTCCAAATAATACTTCGGCCTACCTACTTCTTTATCTAAATTAGAGATTTATCTAGACACACTCTCTAAAGTTCTGCACAATCTACATACACATTTCCTCAGCTTATTAAGGCATCTTTGACATGGTAGAGCACTGCTTCTCCTTGACACCCCATTCTTCATTTGAATTCTAGAATGTCCTACATTCCTAAATGCCATGCTGACTGGTTCCTTTGCTGGCCAACCTTTTCAGAGTGCTGCTCCCAGCCTTCCTTGTCCTGGAACTTCTATCTCCAGTTATCTGTCTACAAGTCTATCTACACCCAGCTCTGTGTCATGATTCCTGTTTAAGTCAGAATAGACTACTTCCTAGGGAGTAACACCATATCTAAATAGTTCCATCAAAGACTCTCAGTCACATTACCTGTCAATAGTGGTTTCCTTAGAGTTAAGAGCTCACATTGCCCTCCCTCTGAGGTATAAGCAGTTAAAAAAAGTTATCATCTCTAGCATTGCCACAGAGGTAAAGAATATAGTAAATTGTGAATTCATTATGAAGGTATCCCTCCAAAGGTTAAACATAGCCTTTTCATTTGATTTCATTCAGTTGGCAATTAAAATGCTACCATGAACAGGAAAGTACAATTCCAGCAAAAATTACAGGGAGAAATAGAAATATTTGATGAGTAGCAATAATGATTACCAAAACTCTCAAATGATTATCTTCTGTGTACATTTCCTCTGAACTCTAGACTTGAATATGCAATCCTGTGCTCAACATCCCCACCCAGATAGCTCACAATAAATGCCCTCCAAATTCAGCCCCTACTCCAAACAAGCCTTCTGCTTCCATAGTTTCTAAATCTTATTATGTGGCAACTCCAAGACGTCCACATGCATATTTCATAAAATTGATTACTGTGTCCTCTGAGCCAAACAGTGTGTAGGAAAATGTAGCTTAAACAATTGAATTGATGAATAAATCTTAAGATTTTTGTCTCAGTCCAGCCAAATTTATTCAGATTTTTTTAAAGGGGTAAAATAAATTAGACATCTTATTCAAGGGGGTTCTGTCTAAATGAGTATAGTAATCACTAGCATGTCACTTAGATATATGTGGCCAGTTATGAGGTCCAAATATTGTATAGTGTTCCCTCCTCTCTGCATCTTCTACCTACAATAAGTCCACTGTGGTGACAAAGGCTGTGCTCCTTTCCTGTCATTGTGAGTCTTATAACTGAGTTTTTGCCCTCACTACCTAGGTCCTCTTGTCCCCTTCATGTGTCCACTCCCTCTCTACCTGTGAACACAAACCTTCCAGACAGCTGTAGAATACAGTATAGCTTTTTAACTGGTCGGTGCTTCTTATTCAATTTTTCCAAGGCTACCTACCCCAAATTAGAGTGTTTCTATTTCAGAGTTAACTGTCTTTGCTTTTGGAGTTCACTCATTTTTGTCTCATCAAGCCTCTCAAGTCATCATCTCCTTCCTCATTATACAAATTACATTGCAGATGTGAAAGTTTGCTTCCTAAAGGCCCAAACTTTTAATAAAAAAACCTATCTGCGTATTATGTTATTTTCTGAATTTGGTATATGAGATGAGGCAGTTGTCAGCTGTAATCTGACAGTTGCAAACCCAGGGGGCCCTAAATCAAGATTCTAAATACAGAAACACAACAGCATGAACTACAGGTGTTATTCCCATATATCTACCAAATGTACCTGCTTCTCTTTTTTTAAATGATAGATTTATATTCAAATTCTATTCTTCTACAGCAACTCATCCTGTTGTGGACATTAAATCAATGGACATGTGCAAAGTGGTTAGAACATTATAACTCAGTTTATGTTTGGTCATTATTTTCTTTTCCTTGGAATTAATAATTATTTAATAGCCTAAGTAAACGGACTCCATTCAGTTATAATTGAGGTCCATTCTTCACAGGGTAGTGCTACTAATATTTTATATCTTTGATTCATCAGAAAGTTAAAATTTATGGTCAAGAATAGTAGTCCACAAATTAATCACAGCACTTGGGAACCAAAGGCAGATGGATCACTATGAGTTCCAGGCCACCCTGGTTTTCTTATAGAATTCTAAGCTAGCCATGGTGGCATAGTAAGACCCTGACTCAATGATGATAATAATAAATGAAGCTCACAATGAAATTGTAATTATGTAATTATGTCAGGACATAAGTAGATATGAGACAGACATAATTTGGTTCCAAGATTTTCACACAACCAACAATTCTGCTCTGTGGTAGAGCACATAACCTGAGTAATTCAGTTCAGGAGAAGTCATACTGACTCACCTCATAAGCCACCCCCAAAGAAAGTTGTCTACCTCATGGGAAGTAGTCAGATGCAGCAGTTGGGCCCCATAATTTCTTTGAACCACAGTTCAAAGGTCATACACAAGCCTTCTATTTTAAGAAACTCACAGGAAAAACTGACCACAATTTGAAGGTGGAAAGATGAAAGAAAGATTCACTTGGATAGAAGTGTGGTTTTAAAATTAGAACTAAAAAGTAAACAAAATCCCTTGGTCCTCTCACATCTGTAGATCTGTGTGTGCTACGTCTTGGGGCCACCAAAGCACCTCTTCAGACCTCAAGGCTTCCAGTCACTGTTTCTTCACTGTAGTTTCTCTGAGCTCATTTTCACTAACTCTCTTATCTACATCACAAGTCACTTTGATGCCATAGTAGCTATTGCCACCTTCAAAAATTCTAAAACAGTCAATGTGACTTTCTCTTTTTCTGTTGTGGGCTTCCTCAACTTCTTAGAAAAACAACAGACATGGACATTTATGCAGCCTCTGCTATGCTGAGAGTTTCAAGGGTCTTACAGATGCTGCTTCCCAAAGTCTTCAAAAAAAAAGATTAGCTCCTCACAGCCTCCCACTGCATGTCCTAGGTTGGAGAATTGAGTCCATTTTGTGAACCAGAGACTACAGAACCAAATGTCACAGCTGAGGGGCACTGTCTTTGTCTTCTTTATTTGTAAGTAAGGGCATAAAGAGACAACTTTAATTACCAATCGAGAATGCTGCTTTCATTCGGTAGCCGAATTACCAGGCAATTCCCTCCTCCATGAACTCATTGATTGTTTTTAACTATCGTTTTGCATCACTTTACATAATAATAATTAGCTGTTTCTATCATCGGATGCTTTCTACAATTTAACCAAGTCTCCTTCCTAACACTCCTGAGAGGGTGATAAGCTTATTATCTTTTTATGGGTAATCAAGGCAGAATAGAAACATTAAATAGCTTTCTCTGTGTGGTGAAAGCTGATGGAAATATTAAATTGATGGCTCCCTCTACTAAGACCATCAAACCACACCTAACTCCTTTAGGAAAATTAGCAGAATTTTACTGAATTGGCAAATGACTTACTCATGTCTAGTGATAAAATGGATTTGCGTGGTATCTTAAAATGTCATCTTTGAACAGACATTCCCACAACTTAATGTTTCAAGCTTCAGTATGTTAATAGTAAAATGTGATTATAATTATTACACAAAATTCCACAAACAACCTTCATTTTATCCTAAGTTAAATATTTACTCATAATGTTCTATTGTTGAACTCATGAGTTGATTAAAGCCTCAAGATCAGGGTGGCCCCTAGTGGTGAACTCTTCTGTTCAACTTCAAGTTTTTAACAGAACAAGTCAAATGTATCATCAATTTTTTGCTATGATAACTGCTTCATGAGTGAAAGGTTTACTATTGCTACCTATCAAAACGTAGTTCTTTATGATCAGGAGTCTCACATTTTAAAAGTATACAATCTTAAAATGTCAACAGGATGCAAGCAAACTATATGTGTGCATATATATGTATATATGTATATATTATCTAACATGTTTTTAAATGGCATATGGAGGTGATTTTTTTCTTCTAAATAACTATGCATGTTAATAATAGAATAATAGCCACCTAAGATAACAACCCAAGAATTAACTACCACCAAGCAATCATCTGTGTAAGTAGTACCTTGACTTTAAAGCTCTTAAAAATACAAGCATAGAGACTAGGGGAGCTAATCATGCTAATTAACTTACTATGCATGTAACAAATTAATTTTGAGTGAACAACAGGCAACTAGAGAAAAAGGCCAAAGTTCCAATTAGTTAATCCAAATGCAATATAAATACTCTCACAAATCCTTTGGCCCTTAGAGTGAAGCAGTCAACAGTGTCAGGAGGGGATCCCTAGATGTTGACAGCTTGGAATTGTTATTTACAGTCCTATTTTGAATCTCTGCACACCAATAAGAACATTTGTTAACTGCAGAAGGCAGTGCTGACAAGTTATTGTAGACTAGCCACAACCAGCTCCACCCTCCAAGAACTAATCTAAGATGGGACTCTGACAGTTCTTCCCATTAGCCAAACTCCCATTTGATATGTGCTACTACAGGAGAACTTCATTGGACAGTTCCTACTCAAGGCACTCAGCAACCATTTTCAGTCATAACATGGACATAAGCCTGCTGCACCACACTTGAGACTACTTTATAAAACATATTTTACTGTTCTAGTAAATCAATGGGGATGCTGTTTATGAATGTTTAGGGAGTGAAAGTATAAAAGGAAGTATTTCTTACACCTGGACAACCTAATTCTTTTTATCAGTCTTTTCCCTTTTCAGGACGTCCATCCTCTTCTTCCAAAAGTTGAGCCTCCATGTCTCCAAAAGTGCTCAGATGTCTGCAGACCGAAAACTGTATTGCACAGATACAGACCTTGAGTTTTCTGTCACTGTCCTCATGAGGCCCTCCTTTCACAGAGCTAATGACAAGGTGTTCTACATGTTGGGGTATGTTCTCACATGTTTTAAAATTCACATTATAATTCACCACCATCACACAATAATCATCTCAAAAGAATCCAGCTTCCCAAACTATAGTTGTTTGAAATCACTCAAAGATACTCTTACCAAATCTGGTAGTTTCTCCTTAATCCTTATTCTCATGGTCCATCTGCTCTATGTGACTTTTAAGTATTTATTTACTAGTTAGTATGGGGAATATGTATGTCTGAGTATGGTGCATGCATGGACACATGTAGAGGTCAGAAGTAACCTTTCAGGGGTTTTCTTTGTCTAGCTCTGTATTTCGTTGTTTTATTCTTTTACTCATTTGGGAGCCACCACCCAGCTCCCATATAAATCATAGAGACTTATTCTTAATTATAAATGCCTGGCCTTAACTTGGCTTATTTCTTGCCAGCTTTTCTTAATTTAAATTATCCCATTTACATTTTGCCTCTAGGATTTTATCTTTCTCTACTCTGTACACCTTTCTTTACTTATTACTCTTTGAATGATTGTGTAGCTAAGTAACTGGCCCATGGTGTTATCTCTCCTTATTTTTTCTCCTCCTCTTTTTCCCAGATTTCTCCTCCCATTTATTCTCTCTGCCTGCCAGCTCCATCTATCCTTTCTTTCTGCCCATCTATGGACCATTCATCTTTTCATTAGACCAATCAGATGTTTTAGAAAAAGTGTCACAGCTTCACAGAGTTAAACAAATGCAACATAAAAGAATCCAACACATTTTTGCATCATTAAAAATAAATGTTACACAGCACAGACAAATGTTACACATCCTAAAATAATATTCCACAACACACCTCAAAGTAGGGTATGTCTTTATTTCTATGCTGTGTACTCTAGGCCAGCTGCCCTGCAGGATTCCAGACAGTTCTCCTGTCTCTCCCTCCCCACTCACCTTAGGAATACTGCAATCACAGATGTGTGGCACCATGTTCAGCTTTTTATGTTGAATCCAGGTACAAAATTAGGTTGTTAGGCTTTCAATGCATGAACTTTTACTCACTGAGCCATCTTGCCAGCCCCTTTTTTTGATATTTTTAAATACTATCAACTCTTCCTTAAAAATGTTTTTCCTTTTGGATTCCTGGACTCTGTTTGTCTAATTTTCCTCCTCCTTCACAATTCCAGGTATATAGACTCCAGGGGTAAATATTATGTACTTCTTTTGTTGTTGCAGTTGTTTTTGTTTGGGTTGTTTTGTTGATCTTGTCCTGGTTGTCCTGGAACTCACATTGTAGACCAGGCTAGCTTTGCCTGTCTTTGCTCTCCTGAGGGCCAGGATTAAAAGTATGCATCTGGCAATAATATCATGTACTTCCGTCATGAGAATGAATATTCTAGTGTTTACAAAAATGAAGAATTTTTCTTTAAATAAAAATTAGACTTCACACGATATATAAGAAGCCAAAGGAAAGGTGAACAATGAAACTTGGAGCCAGTCTCATCTCAGGATCCTGGGATCTCTGTGAAACACACTGTATTCTGAGTAACAGATGTAACTTCAGTCCCAGCACATTTAACATCCTCTTCTGACCTTAAGGAAACCAGGAGCACACATGATACACAGATATACCTCCAGTCAAAACAGATATACATGTAAGATGCAATAACAATTTTTAAAATACCTACCCTATACCAGACACTGAATGGAACACTTCATAAAGAATGCATGCATTCCTCACAACCACTACTTGTGGAAAGCTATCCTTAGCTGACTAGCAAGAATACAGTATCTAACTGAGATAGGAAACTTGCCTAAAAGTCTCAAGTAAAGATTTTCAAACCACACAGGTTTTACTCTACAGGAATACACTATCCACTTATTAACTTAGTTTCAGTTTTCAACATATCTTTGATCTATAAATGCTGAATGGATGCATATAATTTGTAGCACTCTAATCTAAATTGAGAATTTAACATGTCAACCGTCCCTCACTGAATATTTCAACATGTTAAGATCCTAAGAGAAAAGCTAGAGCCATTAAACATGTGGTTCTCAACCTGTGACCACTTTGGGGGGAGGGGCAAATATCCCTTTCACAGGGATCACAATATCAGATACCCTACATCTCAAATATTTACATTACGATTCATAACAGTAACAGAATTGCAGTTATAATGTAACAATGAAAATAATTTTATGGTTGGGAGTCACCACATGAGCAGTTGTATTAAAGGGCCACAGCATTAGGAAAATTGAAAACTAAACTGAGGAGAAACGTCCCCTTTGGAGAGTACTAGTAACCACCGATGATGGTGAGATATCAGTTGCCATAGAAATTATAAAAGACTGAATATGGGAAAACATGTTAGTGTATTATTAGTGTGGCTTATTTATGTGGTTTTTAGTGAAAGCTGAATCTCAAAAGTAGAATTTGAAATCTAAAACTATGAAATGCTATGTACTTACTCCTACCATAGACCAGATCATTCACTTTTTAAGTCTAGGAAGTCTTCCTAACACCAGTTTTAGGAAGAAAGATAGGAAGGAAGAAGGGAAGAAAGGAAGGAAGGAAAGAAGAGAGAAAATAATCTTTTTGCAACCTGCTTTCAGGAACCCCTCCTCCCACCCTGTCTCTAGGTACTCCACCTTTTGGTGTGGACCCAGGTTAGCTCTTTCCTGCAGATTCTATGAGCATTTTCATCTAGCCAGTCTCAAATCCTGTGTCAGCCAGCCACCCACACTGGGCTGGAATTCAGCACTCTCTAGCAGGAACTCTATAGCTATCATACTTGTCTAGGATACAGAAAGATCACCAGCAATAAAAGAATGAAACACACATCCAACAGAAGCAAAACCAAATATTGACCCAAAAAGCACCTCAAACATTATAACTCTGGAAACCTAGATCCAAGCACAAAAACACAGGCATGAATGGCCAAAACAATATGACCTTACCAGAAGCCAGTAACCTTATTGCAGTACACCCTGAGAAATGAAATATAGCTGAAGCCAAAGACAAGAGCTTCAAAAAGCAACTGTGAATATGTTCAAGGATCATAAAGAAAATATGAATAAAACCCTTAATGAAGTTCATGAAAACACAATTCAATGAAATAATGAAAACGGTTCAATGCATGCAAGTAGAATGGAAGAAGAAATAGAGTTACTAAAGAAATACAAACTGAAATTAAACTGGGCATGATAGAGTTACGGTATCAAACTAAAAGTTCTGAAATCAGTCTCATCAACAGATTACAAGAAAAGGTAAGAAGAATTAGGTAACTCAAAGAAGATGTAAAATTTTACAAAGAAAACAGGCACAAAACATTCAGAAAGCTTGGACACTATGAAAAGACCTAATATATAACTAATCTAGATAGAGAAAGGTAGGGAAATAAAGGCCAAAAACATAGGAAATATTTTCAACAAATTCATAGAAATAGTCTCCGATCTAGATATTTCATGGACACCAGGGAATGGAGAATATCTGTGAAAGCAGATCCCAAAGGGCACGCATGGGCCTGTTAAAAGTGATGGGATTTGAACTTCATCTTTTTAAACCCAAGATCTGGAACTGCATCATGATTCTTGTCCCTTAGATTATAAGGTGTATGTAGGTAATCTTGGAAACAACGGCAACAAGGCTGAATTAGAACAGGCTTTTGGCTATTAGGGACCATTCCAAAGCATGTGGGTTGCTCATAACTTGCCTAGCTTTCCTTTCTTTGAATTTGAGGATCCCCGAGATGCTTCTGTCACCATCTAAGAGCTGAATGGAAGAACACGAAGAGACTACAATGTAAGTGTGGAACTGTCAAATGGTGAAAAAAGAAGTCGTAATCCTGCCTCACCTCCCTTTTGGGATCGTAGCCGCCGTGATGATCATAGGAGAGGAGTGTACTCACCTCAACGAAGATCCCTAAGAAGGAGAAGCTTCTCTTGAAGCCAGTCCAGGTCACTTCCTAGAGATAGGAGAAAAGAAAGGTCTTTGTCTCCTGAGAGAAATCACAAGTTATCTCAATCCTTCTCTGGGTCTCATAGCTGATCTAGGTCAAATGAAAGGAATTAGAACACCAGTTTGCTAAAGAAGTGGTATACAGGAAATAACTTCATTCGACAGGAGTATGTACAGGAAATTCAAGTTTTGTTTGAGACTTCCTAAGCTTGGTGCATTTTAAAGATGTTTTGAGATTGAGTTTAGTTTTTCACTTTATTTAAAGTTAATAAGATTGGAAAACTCACTACTGAATGAAAAATGATCAACACAAAATTCAAGAAGGAAATTAAGAACTTCAGAATTCAATAAAAAATGAAAAGACAACATAAACTATGGAACATAACAAAGGCAAATCAAAGAGACAAGTTCATAGTGTCTGAGTCAAAAAATTAGACAGATCGCATACTAGTAACTTAGTGGCATACCTGGGAGGTCTATAACGACAAAATGAAATAATATCCAAAAAGAGTAGAAGGCAAGAAATATCAACCCCAGGGCTAAAATCATTAAAATAGTAGCAACAACAACAACAAACTACAAAGACTCCAGAGTTTGTTCTTTAAGAAAAGTCAACAAGATTGGCAAATACTTAACCAACATAATTAAAAGTTTGAAATATTATAACCATTTCAATAACATTAGAGATAAGGGGAGATACTCCAACTAACACTGAGGAAATTGAGAGAATCCTAAGGACATGCTTTAAAAGAATCTATGCTCTATCAAATTGGAAAATTTAAAACATATGGATTGATTTTTTTGATATATATGACCTACCAAAGTAAATCAAGATTAAATGAGAAATTTAAACAGACCATAATCCCTACTTAAATGCAAGCAGTAAATGAAAGTATTCCAAGAAAAACCCAGAGCCAAATGCATTCCGCACAGAAGATTAATGCCAATACTCCTCAAATCATTCCACAAAAATAGAAGCTGAAGGAGTATTTCCTAATTCTTTTTATGAAGCCACTATTTCCCTGATACTAAAGCCATACAAAAACCCAATGAAGAAGGCGAATTACAGACTAATTTCCTTTATGAACATGAAAGTAAGAATTCTCAATAAAATATTTGCAAAACAAACCCAGAACACATTAAAAAGATAATCCACTATGACAAAATTGCCTTCATCCCAGAGATTCAGGGATGTTTCAACATACTTGAAACAGTAAGCTCAGCCTATCACCCAAAAGCACTGAAAAACAGAACTACACAATCATCTTATATGCAGAAAAATCCTGTGACAAAATTCAAGACTTCTTCCTGGTGAAAGTCCTGGAAAGATTGGGGATACGAAGGACAGACCTCAACATAAGGGCAATTTCCAGCAAGTTCACAGCCAACATTAACCTAAATAGGGAGAAACTCAAAGAGTTTCCAGTAAAGACAGGAACATGGCAAGGATGCCTACTATTCATGAACCTATTCAGCATAGCATTTGACATCCAGCTAGAGCAATAAGATAACTAAAAGAGATCAAGGGGATACAACTAGGAAAGGAAGAAATCAAAGTATTTGTATTTACAGATGGTATTATTGTATGCAGAAGTGACCCTAACAATTCCACCAGGGAACTCCTATAGCTGATAAATGCTTTCAGCCAAATAGCAGGATACAAAATGAATGCACTAAAATAAGAAGCCTTCCTATGTGCAGACAACAGACTACAAAAAAAAATCTGAGAAACAGTACCATTCACTATATCCCCAAAAAATATGTTAGATAACTCTAACCAAGAAGCAAAATATGACACATGTGAGGAGCCACCTTCCAGTGCACTACTCAGAGTCTCCTGAGGACTGGAAACTGGGGTGGGGGGAGCCTGTCCCATCCAGAGTCTGCTGGCATCCTAGTACCACCTCAGACCACAAGGGGAGGTAAGCTTGGGCCTGTTTCTGGCCTGCCTTCTGGGGCCCTGCTTGGAGGCTCCTTAGGCCTAAGACCTGCAGACCCATCAGGATGCAAGTCCTAGTGGCCCAAGCTATCCAGAATCTGCCAGCACCCTAGACCCACCTCCACCCACTGGAAGAGGAAAGCCATCTGAGTATTGGACACACTTGTACCCACCAGAAGAGAAACTTGATCCCCTACCCACTAAGAGAGGGAAAAATCCCACTGGTACAGACTAGAAGAGGGGGTGGGTAGTCAACAGTATAAGAACACAGTCAACAACAGAAAGATCAATATGATGCCACCAGAGTCTAGGGTCTCCACACCAGCAAGATTAGACATCCCAAGACAGATGAAGTAGAAGGACAAGAAACCTAAAACCAACTTTATGAAAGTGAAAGAAACCCTCAAAGAGGTAGTGAGAAAATTACTTATAGAAATGGAAGAAAAAACAAACAAAAAAATTCAAGAAATGGAGGAAAAGACAAACCAAAACTTCAAGAAACTATTCAAACAATGCAAAGTTCAGACAAAAAAAAATGTCTGGGAGAATTTTGGAAATAAAAAAAAACCTACATAAATGATTAGGAACTGCAAATGCAAGCATAACCAACAAAATACAAGAGATGGAAGACAGAATTTCAGGCATTGAAGATACACTCGGAGAAATAGATTCATCAACCAAAGAAATTATTAAGTCCAACAAATCCCTGACACAAAATATCCAGTAAATATTGGACACCATGAAAAACAAAACCTAATAATAATAGGTATAGAAGAAGGTGAAGAAACCCAACTCAATGATGCAGAAAACATATTCAACAAAATCACAGATGAACACTTTCGCAACATAAAAAGAGACATGCCCGTGAAAGTACAAGAAGCTTACAGAACACCAAATAGAGTGGACCACAAACAAAAACAATTTCCCCTTGCCACATAATAATCAAAACACCAAAAATACATGATGTGAGATGTTATTTTGTAAATATGTTTCTCATACTGGTTAATGAATAAAGCACTATTGGCCAATAGGAAAGCAAGATAGGAGGGACTGGGAGACAAGGAGGATTCAAGGAAGTAGTTGGGAAGAGTCAAGATGGAAAGACTGGAGAGAGCAGAACGCCAGCCTGCTCTTAGGTAAAATGAGACCATGTGGAAATACTTATATTAATAGAAATGGGTCAATCATTAAGACAGAGATAGCTGATAAGAAACTAGTAACTGGCCAACATCATTGTATCAAATACAGTCTCTGCATGTTATTGGGGACTGGCATGGTGGTGGGACCGACCCGCGGGGAAAACATACTCGTTACATATGGCGCCGCAATGTGGCTAATAAGAACTTCCACTTAAAACTAAGAAAAGCTTAAGAAATGTTTTAGAAACAAAGGAACAAAGACAAGCAAGACCTCTTGGTTTTTCTGTGTTGGACTCCATTTTGCTAGAGACTCCTTTTTAGTGCAGCTCCTGACTCAGCATAAGTGGCAAAAAAACACATTGCTTTTAAAGGGCTCTGCTAACAATTCATTGGTGTGTACAAGAGCTGGCAATGGCAGTGAGCACAGCTCCCAGTGTTGGCGGTAAAATAGCTGCCACCATCTTGGATAGAATGTGGCTGATACAACTGTGGATTTCATTTTAGCAATGTTGTTGTCTACCAGATAAAAGACTCATGGCCAGAAAAAGATGAAGATTTACAGTAAAGACAGATTCAAATTAAGAAAAACCTCTAAAGGTTTACAGTGTATTTTAAAATATACATAGGCTTGGGAGAGAAAGAGAAACAGGATACAATGGTTTAAGAAAGAAAAAAGAAAGTAGAGTAACTGGGTGTGGTGGCACACGCCTTTAATCCCAGCACTGGGAAGACAGAGGCAAGCAGAACTCTGTGATTTCAAAGTAAACCTGGCATGCAGAGTGAACTCCAGGACAGATAAAAGATACACAGAGAAACCTTGTCTCAAAATATGTGAAAATAGAAGTAGAAGAAATAGAGCAATAAAAAAGCCACGCAAAGATGGAAAGCACAGAGAAACTTTGGATATTGTACGCTGTTCTGTTATCTTTAAATTGTTTGACTGCTGAGGAAATAATAACAGCTGATAAAAGAAATACTGCTGGATTAATTCAATTTATATATCTTTAAAATGCTTTGACTTCAAAATTTAAGTCTAAGGACAAGTTACTGGGGAAAAGGATTTCTATTTTTGTTTCCACAGAAAATGAAAAGCTGTGGATTTCTTCCAGACTAATGTGGTTTGATCAAGCAAGACCCCCTGAAACAGTGTTCCAGGTGATCCAACATTCAAAACAGCTGGGACAAGATTTATGGGTCTTCTTAGGCCCCCCATGACAGCGCCCCCTACAAGCAGGAAGCAGTTTGGAAAGGAAAATACCCAAATTCCCAAATATTGTTTATAAGTGTTTATTTTCACTTAAATAGGGATGGTTATGAATGGTTAATGACCACAACCAATCTTTTTAAAGATAAAAGGAGGAATATGGTATAGAAATGTATACTTTGTTTTGGAATGAATTTATTGATACAAATTTAAGGTCATTTCTTATTCATTACAGGAGGAACCCATCAAGATGAAGTCGCAGTTCTGATCATCTATGCCCCAAATACAAAGGTATCCATACTAGTAAAAGAAAGATTACTAAATCTCAAATCGCACATAAAAACCTCACACACTTTTGGTGGAAGATTTCAACACCCACTATCAACACTAGACAGGACCGCCAGACAGAAATTTAGCAAAAAAAAAAAAAAAAAAACAAAGGAACTAACAGAAATTATGACCCAATTGGGTTTAACAGATATCTATAGAATATTCCATCCAAATACGAAAGAACACACCTTGTCAGCACCACATGGAACCTTCTTTAAAATTGACCACATACTCAGTAACATAGCAAACCTTAATAGGTACAAAATAAAATGGAATAACCCTGTATCTTACCAAACCACCATGCTTTAAAGTTACAATTCAACAACACAAATTGCAGAAAGCCTATAAACTCATGGAAATTAAACAATGTCCAATTGCGCCATTCCTGTGTCAAGGAAAAAAAAAGAAAGAAAGAAATTAAAGACTTCCTAGAATCGAATGACAGTGAAGACACAACATACTCAAACTTATGGGACACTTTGAAAGCAGTGCTAAGAGGAAAATTCATTGCACTGAGTGCCGACATGAAGACTGGGGAATAATGACACAAAAGAATTAACAGCACAACTGAAAGCTCTACAATAAAAAGAAGCAAACTCACCCTGGAGGAGTAGACACCAGTAAATAATCAAATTGAGGGCTGAAATCAATAAAGTAGAAACAAAGAAAACAATACAAAGAATCAATGTCACAAAGAGTTGGTTCTTCCAGAAAATCAACAAGATAGACAAACCTTTAACCAAACTAACCAAAAGACAAAGAGAGAACATGCAAATTAACAAAATCAGAACTGAAAAGAGGGACATAACAATGGACACTGAGGAAATCCAGAGAATTTCAGGTCATACTTTGAAAACCTGTACTCCACAAAAGTCAAAAATTTAATGGAAATGAAAAACATTTTGGATAGATATCACTTACCAAAATTAAATCAAGAACAGATAAGCAATTTAAATAGATCAATAACCCCTAATGAAAGAGAAGCAGTCATCAAGAGAATCCCAACCAAAAAATTCTAGGGCCAGAGGGTATCAGTGCAGAATTCTACTAAAAATTCAAAGAAGAGCTAATACCAATACTCTTCACAGTATTCACAATATAGAAGCAGAAGGGCCATTGTCAAACTCGTTTTATGAGGCTATAATTACCTTGGTACCCAAGCATGACAAAGGCACAACAAAGAAAAAGAACAGTGATGCACAAATACTCAATAAAATACTGGCAAATCAATTCCAAGAACACATAAGAGAAATCATCCACCATGACTAAGTAGGCTTCATCCCAGAGAGGAAGGGAAGGTTCAACAAATGAAAATCCATCAATGTAATCTACCATATAAACAAACTGAAAAAGAGAAGCCACATGATCATTTCACTAGATGCTGAAAAAGCCTTTGACAAAATTTAACACTTCTTCGTGGTTAAGGAATTGGAGAGATTAAGGATAACAGGAACATATCTAAACACATAATAATAGCAATATACAGAAACCAACATCTAACATCAAACTAAATGGAGTGAAAATTAATGTGGTTCCTCTAAAGTCAGGAACAAGACAAAACTGTCCAGTCTCTCCATATCTCTTCAATATTGTACTTGAAGTTCTAGCAATAACAAAAAAAAAGGAGGTCAATGGGACACAAAATGAAAAAGAAGTAGTCAAATTTTCACTATTTGCAGATGATACGATAGTTTACATAAGTGACCCAAGGCCAGGGAACTCCTACAGCTGATAAACACAGTCAGCAAATTAGCAGGATACAAGAGTAACTCAAAAAGATCAGTAGCCCTACTATATACAGACAATAAAGGGGCTTATAAAAATATCAGAGAAACATCACCCTTTATAATAGCCACAAACAACATAAAATATCTTGGGGTAATGCTGACCAAACAAGTAAAAGACCTGTTTAGCAAGAACTATGAGTCTTTCAAGAAAGAAATTAAATAAGATACCAGAAAATGGAAATATCTCCCATGATCTTGGATAGGTAAGATCAACCTAGTAAAAATGGCAATCTTGCCAAAAGCAATCTACAGATTCAATGCAAACCCCAATACAATTCTTCACAGATTTTGGAAGAATAATACTCAACTTTATATGAAAAAACGAAAGACCCAGGATAGCCAAAACAACTCTATACCATAAAGGGTCTTCCAGAAGCATCACCATCCCCAACTTCAAGCTCCATTATAGAGCTATATTCCTGAAAACAGCTTGGTATTTGGCACAAAAAAATAGATAGGTGGACCAATGGAATCAAATTGAAAACCCTGATATTAACCCACACACCTAAGAACACCTGATTTTTTTACAAAGTAACTAAAATTATACAGTGGAAAAAAGAAAGCATCTTTAACAAATGGTGCTGGCATAACTGGATGCTGGTGTGTAGAAGACTGCAGATAGATCCATATTTATTGCTATGCACAAAACTTAAGTTCAAATGGATCAAAGACCTCAATATAAATCCAGCCACATTAAACCTCTTAGAAGAAAAAGTGAAAGGTACCCTTGAATGAATTGGTACAGAAGACCACTTCCTGAAATAAGACCAGTAGCACAGACACTGAGATCGACAATTAATAAATGGGACCTCCTCAAACTGAGGAGATTCTATGGGCAAAGGACACAGTTGACTAGACAAAATGGCAGCCCACAGAATGGGAAAAGATATTCACCAACCCCATATCTGACAGAGGGCTGGTCTCCAGACTATACAAAGACCTCAGGAAAGCTTGTCACCAAAACACCAAATAATCGAATTAAAAAGTGGGGTACAGAAATAGAGAATTCTCAATAGAGGAATCCAAAATGGCTGAAAGACACTTTAAAAAGCGTTCAACATCCTTAGCCATCAGTGAAATGCAAATCAAAACAACTCTGAGATTCCATCCTTTTCCTGTGAGAACGGCTAAAACCAAAATCACCAAAGAAAATTCATGCTGGAGAAAATGTGGAGAAAGGGGAACACTCATCCACTGCTGGTGGGAGTGCAAATAAGTATGGCAGTTCCTCAGAAAAATGGGAATCAGTCTACCACAAGATCCAGCAATTACACTCTTAGGCATTTACATACAACATTCATACAAGATACAGATTCATACAACAAGAACATCTATTTGACTATGTTCATAGCAGCATTATGTGTAATAGCCAGAACCTGGAAGCAACCTAAATGCCCCTCAACTGAAGAATGGAGGGAGAAAATGTGGTATTTACACAATGGAGTACTACTCAGTGAGGGGGAAAAAAAAAAAAACAATGGAATCTTGAAATTAGCAGGCAAATGGATATAACTGGAAAAAACCATCCTGAGTGTGGTAACCCAAACACAAAAAGACAAACATGGTATACTCACTCATGTATGGATTTTAGACATAAAGCAAAGGATTGCCAGCCTACATTCCACGCTACCAGAAAAGCTAGGAAACAAGGAGTGTACACACCTGCCCTCGTCAGCAAGGAAGACGCGACTCCGGGTAGATCTTCTTCATGCAGTTTTAATAAGGATCCTTTAAACATGTTGCTTCTGGCCCACAGGGAGGAGGGAGGGAGAGAGAGGGAGGGAGAGAGAGAGAGAGAGAGAGAGAGAGAGAGAGAGAGAGAGAGAGAGAGAGAGAGAGAGAGAGCGCTGCACAGGCTTAAATACCCTTAAGCTAACCAACCCCAGTGAGCCACATGGACCCTGCAGATAGGCTACTCTAATGCGGAAGCAGACAGGCTGAACAGACTTAACCAATTAAGGGCTTGTTTACCCAGAGAGTCTTTACCAGTGGGAAGGTGTAAGGCAGAAGCCAGCGACACTTTAAGGCGTGGCACTTCACTGCTCTCTACAAAGGAGGACCATAAGAGAGACATACATGATTCCCCTAGAAAGGAAAAAGAAACAAGATCTCCTGAACAAATTGGGGGGGAGGGAGTTAGGAGGAAGAGGAGAAGAGGAGAAGAGAACATGAGGGAGCAGGAAGATTGAGTCAGTGGAAGAATAGAGGAGAGGAAGAAAAGAAATACAATAATAGATGGAGCCATTATAGGTTTATAGAGAAATCTGGCACTAGGAAAATGCCATCTATAAGCATGACCCCATCTAATAATCTAAGCAATAGTAGAGAGGCAACCTTAAATACCCTTCTCCAATAATGAGATTGATGACTACCTTATATGCCATCCTAGATCCTTCTTCTAGTAGCTGATGGAAGCAGAATCAGACACCCACAACTAAACACTGAGCTGAACTCCTGGAATCCAGTTGCTGAGAGGGAGGAATGATGAGCAAAGGGGTCAAGACCAGGCTGAGGAAACCCACAGAAACAGCTGACCTGAACAAGGGGGAGCTCATGGACCCCTGTCTGATAGCTGGGAAACCATCATAGGCCCCCTGAACATGGGTGTTAGTTAGGAGGACTGGGTAGTCTATGGGACCTCTGATAGTGGATAAGTATTTATCCCTAGTATACGAATGGATTTTGGGAGCCTATTCCACATAGAGGGATACTCTCTCAGCCTAGACACATGGGGGGGGGGGCCTAGGCCCTGCTCCAAATTATATGACAAACTTTAAAGATCCTCCTCCTTGGAAGGCCTCACCCTCCCTGTGGACAGAAAGTGGATGAGATGGGGGTTGGGAGAGTAAACATGGGAGGACGGGAGGGTGAAGGAACTTGGACTGACATATAAAACAAGCTTGTTTCAAATTTAAATAAGAAGTATCATCATCATCAAATTTAAATTTAAAAATTATCATAAAAAGAAGGCAAAGACTTTTATAATGAAAACTTTAAGACATCATAGTAAGAAATTGAAGACAGCAGAAGATGGAAAGATCACCTGTACTCATAAATTGGCCAGATTAATGTTATAAAAGTGGTACACCAAAAGCAATCTACAGATTCAATGCAATCACCATCAAACTTCCAAGTAATTCACAGAAATTTAAAAAAAAAAATCTCAGCTGCATGTGGAAACACAAAAATTCCAGGATAACTGAAACAGTACTGAAAAAAAAAAACTGCCAGAAGTATCTCCATCCCCTCTTTCAAGGTGTACCTACAGTAATAAATTTTAAAAACAAACATGTGATATTGGCATAAAAAGAGACATATTGATCAATGGACTCCAATCAAAGACCCAAACATAAATCCATGATTTTTCATAAAGAATTCAAATATAAACACTGGAGAAAAGCTAGCATCTTCAACAAATAGTACTAATCAAACTAGATGGCTGCATGTAAAAGAATGCAAATAGATCCATACACATTTTCCATTCACAAAACTCAATTCCAAATAGATCAAAGACCTCAACATAAAACCAGATACACTGAACCTGATAGAATAGCAAGTGGGGAATAGCCTTGTACTCATTGACATAGAAAAGGAACCTCTCAATAGAACAGGAAAATATCTTTATAAATTATGTATCTAAATAGAGAGCTTGTATCTAAAAGATAGAATAAAACTAAAAACACTGAACCTCAAGCAAACAAATAACCAATTTTAAAAAATAAGGTACAGAACTAAGCAGAGAGTTCTTTAAAATACAAGTGGCTGAGAAATCCTTTAAAAAGTGCTTAACATCCTCAGCCCTTTGGGGAACTACAAATCAAAACTACTTTGAGATTTCATCTTACACAAGACTGAATCAACAAGGTCAATAAAACAAATGGCAGCACATGCTAGTGACAATGCATGGAAATAGAAATACTTATTCACTGCTGGTGGGATTGCAAATTTGTACAGCCACTATGGAAATCACTGTGGCAGTTCCTCAGGAAGCTGGCAATCAGTCTACCTCAAGGTGAAGGTACACCACTTCTGAAAATATACACAAACAACTCCACACAGTACTACAGACACAATTGCTCATCAATATTTGTTACTGCCCTATTCATAGTAACCAGAAATTGGAAACATCTTAGATACCCATGAATTGATGAACAGAAATGAAATGATAATGGAAATATGGTACAATTGAACAATGGGATATTATTTCAGCTTTAAGAAATATGTAAATCAGGTAAATGGATGGAGCTAGAAAGAGTCATTTTGAGATCAGCACTTTATTCAGCCCTCATCAGAGAAGCTTCCTCCTATGGTAGATGGGAACTAACACTGAGACCCACAACTGGACGATGTGAATGATTTTGCCATACTCTGTCCTAAATGGGATGACTTCATGAGAACCCCTCCCCTCAAGGCTCAAGAATCTATGCAGAAGAGAAGGCAGAAAGACTCTAAGAGCCAGAAATGATGGGTGACTCCACAGAAACAGTGTCTTTTAGACATAAGGCTGGTGCACAAATGAACTCATGGAGACTGGCAGCATACATAGGCAGTGCACAGAATTCAAGACAGATGGTGTCTCAGCACTGAGAGGGAGAAGTGGATACATGCTCCCACCCCTAACCTAAAGGCTATCTGTAATTCATACTTGCTGACAAAAGGAAAACCCATTTTCTTCAATGCAGTCTCATTGGGTATATTAACCACACTTCAAGATAAGTCCCAAGCCAAGAAGATGGCCAACATAAAAATTAAAATTTAAAAAAAATTGTGTTTTTGTAGACGTTTTGTTTTTGTTTTGTTTTGTTTGAACTTTTTTTTTTCTTGTTGGCCTTTAAATTATTTACTTTCATTAATTTGGGGGCTGTTTCTTGGAATTCTGTTCTGTTTCACTTTTGTTTTCTTGTTTTTTGAGAGAGAAATGAACATAAAGTTGGGTGGAGAGGAAGTTGGGATAAGGGGGAAAGCATGATCAAAATATATTGTATGGAAAAAAAAATTTTAAGAAAAAATGAAGACCAGAAGAAAATTATCCCATGTCTTACTAAGTCCAAAAATGTTCATAAGTGAACCCCTTCAAGTAAATCTCAAATTGTTCATGTGTGTTAAAAACATAATGAGGTTATCCATTCCTGATTGTATCATTCCAGTTACTGGCAACTCTGCCAAAGTTGAGTACATCATTTGAGTACATCATTCAGTAGATTATGTGGTTATAAAAGTGTGGCATTTTGTGGTATTTGATTAACTGAAAACTGTGTTTTTAATCTTGGCTAATGTGCTGTCAGGTGTCAGTCATCGTCTTATTTATGTATCTGGACCATACTGTATATTAAATTACTCTGAAAACCCATTAGGTCAAGAAAGGGGGTAAATAATCAGTTATGGAAAAAGACCTGAAGGAAGATGGGTCAGGTTGAGAAGATGATGATGATAGTAAGAATGACTGAAGATTCGAAGATAAAGGAAGGACAATCACATCAGGAAGGGAACCCCCTGATTGGGGGTCTTTGTAGTCATTGTGACTTGTCCATGATGTGACATGGGTCCAAACCCAGTGAGGACTTCCACATACTAGACACAGACCAGCAGCATGAAAAACAGATTCCATAAGTTACACATAAAAATTAAATTTTTAATACCTTAAGGAAGAAGATACAATAAAGCACAGGTAATATGAATGAGGAAAGATAAATATTTTAAGGGTGGTTTAAGTATAGGAAGGTAGAGTAGAAAAGAGGTAAGTAGGGGAAAGAATTAACACTATGGATATTTGAAAAGCATAAAACCCTATTATTTTATAAACCTCAGATGTGCACGCACAAGAGATTTTTTGTTTTGTTTTGTTTTACTTTTTTAGTTTATCCTTTGGGACTTTCACAACATGCCTACCCAATTACCTCCCCCACCCAAATAAAATTTAAGAGAAAAGAAGGAAAAAAAGAAGGGGAAATCTCATCATTGAAGCTTCAGTGTGACTCAGTGAGTCACAGAGTAAACCCCTTTATTCATATATTTTTCCATGCAGGAATTTATCAAAAAGAATCATTGGTCTGGTTCAAAGCCCCTATTCTTTGTGCACCATCAACACTGGTCCCTCACTGGGAATCTTCCTAGACATCTCAATGTTGCCCTGTGTTGTGAAGATCCTGCAGGGTACACAGTACTGACCCCTGCATCCCCACTGTATGCTCCAGCAGATGGGGTGGCTGTTAGGATGAACCAACACATAACCTGATTCTGAGCCTGGGTAGCTGCAGGGTTAGTCAACCCACCAGCTCTCCCTCATCTTCTCCACCAGGATTGGCTCTCCAGCAGTGCCCTAGCTAGTTCACCCTTTGCAGCAATGAGCAAGGGGCGGGGCCAGTTCTCTGACTTGGCTTTCATAACCTCAGGGTCTGTTCTCTTGCACTTACACCTTTAGGGCCAACTCTACTGTGTTGCCCAGGTGAGGTGTCAGGGCCACTTGCAATGCTGTAGCTGATGAGGGGCAGGGACAACTCTCCTGCTTTTACGACCTTAGGGCAAGCTCTCCCACCTGCCTCAAGTGTTTGGTAGGGATGATATCTCTTCCCAGCCCATTTCCTCCCCACACCCCTAGACAGATGAGTAGTGTGGACAGTTCTCCCATGCTCACAGCTTCAGGACTGGCTCACCCACACCTCCACCCACAGGGTTAGCTCTGTTGGCACACAAGAGTTTAAATGGAGTTACTTTACATGGGAATAATGCTTCTCCAACAAGCCATATGTTATCAATAAAAAGCCCACTGCCAGATGTGAGATATCATTCCCTAGGAATGTCCCAGAGACCCCAAAACAGTATAGACTGTTGCTATTTCCTATGCTTACCCACCAAAACTTGATAGTAATAATCTATTGCTGAAGACATCACATACTTTAATCATAGGGCATATATAAATCAAGCTAATACTGACCTAGAAGCTTCTTCCCTGCTGCCTAGCTTTAATAATATTGAAAAATTCCTCACAGGCTGCCAGTGGAGACAAGCTATCATAGTCTTGCCCAGCTGTGAACACTGAAAGCTACAATAAATGACTGACTTGGGCAAATACTCCCAATGGGTGCAATAGTATCATGAATGTTAATTACAGTGGTGACCAATCACTTTCTGATTGGATTTAAAAACTGCTTTGTGGCAGGAACACACAGGTCACAGGGGTGAACCTGTTACTACTATTTTACCAAATGAAATTAATATCAAACTTCCTTCTAAATACATGCATCTGGGCCCATAAATTGGTGCTACTAATCATCAATCCTTATCAGAAAACTATGTGTGTGCAGTGGGTGGTCATTAATGCAAATGCTGACAACTGGTCAAACTGAAGAGAACGAGTGTCTGTAAGGAGCTGTGGAGAGCTGATGGCTGCTAATGGATATGGAGTCAGTTTTCTTTAGAGGAGTGATCCCTGGTAGGTTGTCCATGCTCCTTTGGACAGCACTAATTGAATTCATTAGGTTATTTTTAAAAAGAACATGAAGTTAGGAGGGAGATGAGGTGATTCAATTGTATATGTACATAAAATTCTCAAATAGTAAATAAAAATATTGAATTAAAATAACATTTTATAATTTCTGATGGCAAATTTTGTATATCTCTCTATCCAACCATTTGGCTATTTCCATTTCCACCATAAGTCCGCTTGATGTATGGTGTTTTACAAGCTAGAAAAAGTAAACATCCCACACAATTCATAAGGTAAGCACCTCTATCAAACCTCCTCTTTTATTCTCACCACTCTTTTCTCTATTTTATTCACTCAAGATACTACATAGCTTTTGAATAATATTCTGGCATGTATTGTTTAGCTTGTGATAAATACCTGGATATGTTACTTTAGTATACATTTGTGTATTGCTAACATCTGATCTGTTTTCCCCACCAGCTTCTAAGCAAATGTCAGGTTAGATGATAACATGAACAAAGCTACTTGTAAGCAATGACAGAACAGAGTAAGTTTAATGAGTACTGCAAAATACCTGGTCAATTGTGTGAGGAGGAAAATAGCCAGCTTAACAATTGGGCACACACTGGTGCAAGGATAAAAAGAATCCAGCCCTTGACCTCAATGAGCTTAACATCGGGTTATGGGGACAATGTGTAAAATGATGAATGAATCCCTTCTGTCAGAAAGTAGAGATAGGTTTGCTCAAACAAAATTATCACTTTTACTGGCTCATTCAAATCATATTGAGAGAAGAGGATGCTTATTCCCCAATATATAGATTCCAGAGATATAGAAACACATAGAAAATGTGCCAAAAGAATTTTGTAATTCATCAATATTTGATATTTTGATTATTTATACATGCACAAAAAGTTGATAATATACGCCTACCCCCTTCCCTGCAGGGAAAGAACTCAGAAATAACAGGCAGGGCTCAAAAAGAAAGGTCAGAGCTCAATAAGGTCAGGAGAGTGACTGTTTGCTGATTAATTGAGTCCATATATGTTTTTGGAGTAATGGGAATCAGAGAGTATTAAACATGATGAAAAGAAGAGCAGAGGATGGAGCATAAACATGAAAAGAAGAAAGCAGAAATGTCCCTGCAGTGTTGGGGTAGAGTTGAAGGTACTGGGTTAAACTCATGGTTTTCAAAGGGTATCAAGAAAAGTCAACACAGGAAAGCAGAGAGATTTACAGTGATATGTGTTTGTGCACATGTGTACCCAGCATATACAGATTTGAAAGTATGTATATACTTGCAGAGATTCCCTTGTTCTATTCATGGATAACCCAGGGGAAGCATCATTTCAACAACACCAACACAGACATAGATGCAGATCTTGACTTTCTAAATGCTACTCTTTAACAGAAACAAAGGAGATCTTGAATAAATAGCTACTAAATTCAAGAGGGAGAGCAGCCTTTTAAAATACCAGATCAAGGAAGCTGCCACTGGCCAAATATGGGGACAATTTAAACTTCAAATAATAATTGTGATGATGACATTTTAGCTCATCAAATAACAAGTCTCAGAAGACATAGCAATAGCTGTGCATACATATACATATGTATCCTTGCCTACTGTAGTAACTAATGGAATAAGACAATCACTACTTGAAAGCTGCTATAGTTATCATTAACTCAGGTAGAAAACATCAATGGGTATTGAAACTGATAAATAAAAGTCTAGTATATTGTAGTAGTCTCCAAGTGCCTGACTATAAAATATTCATTACTCTAAAGAGAAGAAAAGTAAGTGTAGGGTGGAGAAACCTGGCAGACATCATCTAAGCTAAGTGTAAAAGTTAGTACCTTGGCAATGAGGCAGATAGAATAGCAACTGCCATCAAATACAAGGAAGAAAGAACACAGAAATTTTGGTCAAAAATCCTGAGTCTAATCAGGAAGAAACACCACAGGCGCTAACCTTATCTGTAATAGTTGCAAATGCCTATAGTCCTGGAATACCAAAGAAGTCTGAAGGGTTGGGTTTTACTTTTTTTTCCAGGTGGAAGATTTGATCAACAAGACCAGTTAGTTCAAGTACACCATAGATTGTGCAGTATTACTATAAAACTAATTGAAAGGAAATATCTGTAAAACGTGTGTGAGAGACATTTATATTACTTAATTTCCCTGCAATTTAAAGTTATTTCTTAATTAAAATGACCATAAGACATAAGACGCAATGATGAAAGCACTTGGCTAGAAGGGCAGTGTAAAGAAAGCGAGTTGAGGTTCAACAGAGTCTCAGCTCCACAGTAACAGTCTATAGATCTGCCTTCAGCATTACTGTATCCCAAAAGCCCAGCCTGACCCTTCACATAACTGAGATGTAGCAAATGAATTCATTGGTTAATCAAGCATGGAAAAAGGAAGGTGTCATCTAGAAAAGGCTTCATAAACAAAACAAATGAGAAGAGGGAGTGTTTGAAGCACAAGGGACAGAGTGCAAGGACTGAACAGGTGGGAAAACAGAAGCACATGAAATAGGACGGCTGGAGTCTAGACAACATTCAGAAATACAGGGGAGGGGCTGGCTTGAAGAGTAGTTTGTACAACCTAATAGATGACCTTCATTGTTGTCAGGAAGTGAGAATTGAAGTGTGAATTCATAAGGCTTTAAGAAAGCTTGCTTCCTAAGCAAAAGTCAGTTTGATCTTTTTTCCCCCTATACTTTCCCCCTATACTTTCCCTAATAGAGGTACCAGAGCTCAACAGTGGCTCCAAGGGGGGAAAATTACAAGCAAAAATTTGGCTCATCTGTGGCACTGCCCAGAGAGCTTACACAATTATGTTCCATGAAACTTATGTTAATTAATGTTGTATAATAGAATAACACTAAACACACCATATTGTTCTCCTAAATGGCCCCTCACATGGTTAATCTGTAAGAAAGAGAATATGCCATTTGCTTTCTCTAAAGCATCCAGATCTGATGGGATTTTCTAGGAAATTGTTTCTCAACCTTCAATGTTGTGACCCTTTATTACCCTTATGTGACCCTCATGTTGTTGTAATCCCTCAATCATAAAATTACTTTTGGTGCTACTTCATAACTGTAATTTTGTTACTGTTATGAATTGTAATGTAGATATCTGGCCCCTGGGAAATGGTTGGCCAACCCTCTAAGGAGTCACAACCCACAGGTTGAGAATCACTGGTCTAGTGGAACTGTAAGAGTACTACTCTTCAGGCTTCTGTTATTGAGCCCTTAGAAAGAGACCAGGACCAGGTATTTGTGAACAGGCAGATCAACTGTTCAAGACTTGAACAGAGATGAAGTGATGGAGCCCAGTTGATGACAGAGGGTCAGCGTCTGGCTCAACTCCTCTTTTTTGAGTTTGGTTAGGCTTTATCTTAACAGCTACAACACAGAGATGTTGTAGGTAAAGTTAAGTCCTTCCCAAGACTGTCATGAACTGACCTCTTCATGATGCTCATATTTGCTGAAGCTGGGCTGTTACACAGATCAGAAGAGTTTGAGGAAAATTGCAAGAAGAGAGTTAGTCATAGACAGCTAAGGGTCTATGGGAAATAGTCAATTTAAAGGAAAGAAAGAAAGGAGAGAAAATGAAATTAGGGGAGAGAACAGTTCAGAGGCCAGTTTGCTGGAGGCGGAAAGTACCGCCAATCTGCATTCCATCTAACTACAGTGATGCTGATGAGAACACCTTCTTTGTTGAACGTGCACATTCAAGGTCTGGTGCCTCTGCTGACAGAATTGCAAACACCCAGCCTAGAGGGCAATGAGTGATGGTTTCTGTGGAATTGAAATCCAGCAGGGTGTGAAGTATGTATAGTACCTCTTCAGCAACCTCATTGTACCAAGTCACCAAGTTGAAAGATACATAAGTGCCATGCAAGGTTTGCAGATATTCATGGGGCAAACACAGCCCTCTACTGCACAACTTGGCAGAGGGAAGATGGAACAAAGGAAAATTGAGAAAAAATGTGCTACACACATGCAATAAATATTTTTAAAAGAAACCCACAGTCATCGGATGTATCAATATGAGACAGTTTCCCTAGGAATTTCCAAAGACCTTGGGAAGCTCATGGGAAACTTTAACATGTGTGTGCTGACAATGGAGGGGGTGAGAGAGAAAAGAAGTAAAGGAAGACAAAGGAAAGCACCGCTAAGCATGGTGTGCTACTCAAGCAGATGTCCCTGGAGGAATCATAATTGGCGAATTTGGAGCAAGCAGGCTCTGTCTTGTAAAGTCCCACCAGTAGCAATATACGGTTAACATTTTACAATTTTGTGCTACCTTAGCATCAATCTGGGCTTAGTCACACTTGGTGATTTTTATTTCTTCACTTCCTTGTTCCTTAAAATGACCCTGGCAAATCTTTGAGATTTACATCAACTGTTGTGACCACCTCCCTGTCAGACGTATATGCAGCACTAATAATAAAAAAAAACTTCCTCCTTTAGATATTGGTATTAAAGCTGAAGATCAGAAAAGCAAAGCAGCCAGCCACTAGGGAGTTCTCACCTCTACCAATGCTCAGACCTAAGGGGCAATACACCAAACCTCAAACTGCTCCCAACTACACTGCTGCTCAGATTCACTGAGACTGCAATGAGTTCTTGTGTAGATGGAGCTGAGTGAAGATGGGCTTTACTCACACTTAAAGCCAGATGGAGTTTCAGGGTAGAACTCACTTACTCAAATTAATTTATGAGCTTCGCTTTCACACAAACCAATAAAAACTCACTACTGTGCCTAGAATAATTTTTGTTTCCACCTCAATTCATATGTTAAAACCCTAAACAAATGGGTGATGTTACAAAGTATGAGGGGGCAGAGATAAATACATGGCTGGGAGATTTCCTCAGTGCACAAGGACCTGAGTTCAAATCTTTCGCAGTACGGTGGGGGTTGGGCACAGGAGGGTTTCTGGGCTACCTGGCCACCAGCCTAGCTCCAAGTTCAGTGAGGCACCCTGTCTCAAAGGAATAAAGTGGTAACTCCTGCCATCATCCCCTGGCTTCTGTGTATGCACAGGGACATGGACACACACACACACACACACACACACACACACACACACACACACACACACACACAGAATGTTGTTAATTTGCCCCTTCCTTTTTGTAAGGCAGCAGCCCAAGTGTGAAACACAAAAGTGGCTCCAGGGTTCACAGTCCATCAACACCTTGATCCCGAACGCCCTTGCCCCTGGAACTGTGAGAAATAAATCTCTGTTGTTTCTAAGCTACCTAATTTGTGGTGTTGGATGATAGCAGCCCAAACAGATTACCACCGAATTCATTCGTCCAGCTAGACAATTTTCTAATCCTATGAACAAAAAAGAAGCAGTGTTGAGCAGAGCCCAGCTTTAGCCCACTCAGTCATTTAGATTTGCCTACAACACAAAGCAAGTATCTGCCCAGTGCAGAAACTAGAGGCTGCCCAAGCTTTGTGCCCACTCCCACCCATCCTGCTTTTGTGGAATGTTTGGCAGAAGCAGGGGCCTTGGGCAGCAGTTCAGGCTGCCCTTCCAGGAACATGTGACCTCCAACCCTGGACTGGCCCAAAGGGAGCAGAGGCAAAGCACCAACCAAAGACAGACAGCCCCCAGGTTACTGAGAGTGTGGGTCTGAAGAAGCCAGCAGCTGCAGCATTCCATGCTGAGGCTGCTGACTAGCTGTCACTCACTAGGATCAGCTCAGGGGTGTGGGAGGTGCTGTTGAGGGCATAACCTTTGCAATTCACCTTCTTTGCTTCACTCTGGAGAGATTTTGGACTTTTGTGGAACAGGGCACACAGAGACACTGCCACACTAAAAAGTATTACTTGCTGTCTTGGCCAAGAACAAACTTTGTAGTCCTTTTTTTCTGATATCTTTAATAATCCCTTTACCCACGAGCAACTTGGAGACGATATTAGGTTTTCTGTGTTTCCAGGGGTTGCTAGGCAACGTTCCTAGGCAGCTGGCGATATTTCCATAGTAAGCGAGTCATGTTCTACCACAAAGGCCATGCTTTGAAAAATAGATTTTTCATCTATCGTCTATAAACCCAGTGTTTTAATACTAGGGGGCTTTATCATAGCTAAAATAAGATTCAGCGTTTGATAATAGTAACTACAGAGTGCTTTAGCATGGGGTCCTGAGAGAATTCTGCTAGGCAACTCATAGACTGAGGAATGAGCCAGTTTTTGACCAGTGCTGTAAGTCAAACGTGGTCAACAAGATGGATCAAAGAAAATTCACCAAGCAGATTTGTTTAGCTAGGTGGAGGGATTTTTAAGGTGCTTTTATGGTTTTGATCATTTTTTTTTTGTATTGTTTTGTTTTGGGGAATTTGTTTTAGAGTTCTTTAAGAATATGTTTCTGGTTTTTAATTTTAAACTGGGAAGAGCATGTGCTTTTCCCTGTTCTTTATTTTTGCTGTTTGAAAGTGTGACAATTCCATGATACCATGGAATCTACTTGATTTTTTTAAACATAAAATATAGCACCATTCTGAATATTTTTGCCATGTTCTAATTTTGTTTTTCTTTAGTTGAATGCTAATGAATGTGTGTGGGGGCTGCTTTAAAATTTTTAAATGTTGACTTTTGTCTGGAGGTTTAAAATTAAAAAAAAAAAAACAGTAAAACGCTAAAGAAACCCTAGGGAACATCTCTGCTGTTACAGAAAATTAGCTTCAAACAATAAACATGTTAATCAATATCAAACACAATTATTTCTCATTCTGGCTCCATGCCATTTCTTTGGAGCAAACAGATATTGTCCCCCCGAGCTGAGCCCCTTCCCTTCTCAAAGGCCTGTGTTGCCAAGCTTCTTTTGAATGAGTCACAGCTCCTGGGTTCCAAGCTTTTTCAGAGATAGCTTGTGAACAGAATCATTTCCAGGGTTTCCTGAAGCATACATTCACCCACTCTGTGTTCACCTGAAAACCATATTCTGTGATTTAGCAATGCTTTGAAGCTTGCTCCTAAAAAAGCTAAAACAGCCACTTAGGTGTATTAATTTAAAAAAATATTTCATAAGCATACCCTTCTGGAATTCTCTTCCCTATTCCCTCTCCTCCCAATTTATGTAGCATCAGAGAAGGTAAACTGAGCCCTTCCAAAATAAAAATATTTATACCTGATCCTTTCCTGACTGAATTGTATATGACAAATAAAGAGAGGTACAAAGTAAGACCATCAGATATAAGATGAAATTATTTTTTCAAAGTATACACAATCTGTTCTTTCATCTTTCTCAAACTGGTTAGCATTTCACAGACCCAAAGAGATGTTTCTATCTATACTCCAACAATAAGACTTTACTGTTAGGGAAAATGTTTTAAATTAGACAGATATACAAATGCAAGTAACTTTAGTGTTTGTATTTTTGCTTAATTCTGTGTGTGGTTAAGTAACTGTCACAATTAGGAAATTTTTGTTTTTCTACTAAAACAGTTTCCCTTCAATTCATTCAGTTACCTTGAGCCCCTTCTATATACAAGGTACTCTGGTAGGCTTCAGAGAAGCAGAAACAGGTAGTGATGGCTTCAAGGAACCAATAGCCCAGGGAGGAAATGCAAAAGGCCAGGCACTATAGTGATGTGACCAGAGCTGGCCACCAGTAAATACAAAGGGAAGGCAGGAATCAGGGGAATCCACTCAAAGGATGTCTCCAAGGTGAGGCCTAAGAGACAATGGAGCTAGCAAAGACAAGAGGCAAGAGGAAAGACTTCAAACAGTGGAGCTACACAAAAATAACACAGCCACTCTGTGTATGTGGACAGTCTCATCCTTTTATCTAGTCTGGTCAGTGCCATGTACCTGTTGGTGCCAATGTTTCTTCCTTCTAGGACACCAGTTATAAGGGATGAAGACTATCTTAATTTTCTTACTTTAGCTTTCTTACCTTTTTAAAGGACTATATTCAACAGTTACACTCAAAGATAGAGAGGGCTAGGACTTTATCATAAGCCTCAGAAAAACAAACTCAGCTCGTAAGATTAATTTTGGTTTTAAACACACAGTCTACATCCTCTTGTCTCCAGAAGGGAGTTCATGTGACTCTATGTGCTACTAAGTACTAAATAAACCCTGAAGGTGTCCTTTGGAATTAGGGTAAGAAAGGAGGCATCATGGCTTTGGAAAGCATGGTTTACAGTGACAGTGAGTGCCAAGGCCATCCTTCCTAGTTCATGGAGTGCCCAGGAGTTCAAATGTCCAGCCAGCTCCATAGAAGCTCATCTGGGAAAAGAGCTGAGAACCAAGGGAAGCTTCCAATGAATATTAGCCATCACAGCTATTACTATATAAAATAGTATCTGTATCTAAGTTAGAATGTCTACTCTTACAATGTTCGATCTCAAATACAGATACTGCTTGTGTGTGTGAGAGAGAGAGAAAGAGAGAGAGTGTGTGTGTGTGCGTGTGTGTGTGTGTGTGTGTGTGTGTGTGTGTGTGTGTGTGTGTGTGTGTGTGTTAGACAGTCTGGTCAAATCACATTCTACTGGTGTCATACTGTAGAGAGCTGCGAAGTGCTGCATCTTAAAGATGGCACTGGCTTCCACCTTCCACCTTCCCAAGGGTGAGCGCTCTCTGGCATAAACAAGCCCTTATTTGGTTAAGTCTGTTCAGCCTGTCTGCTTCCAAGTTAGAGTAGTCTATCTGCAGGGTCCACGTAGCTCACTGGGGTTGGTTAGCGCAAGGGGATTTAAGCCTGTGCCGGGGTCCCCTGGGCTCTCGTGGGTCAGAAGAGCATGTTTCAAGGATCCTGATTAAAACTGCATGAAGAAGATCTTCCCCAGTCGTGTCTTCCTTGCTGGCAGGGGTAGCCCATACCAGAAATTTTTCAGATCAGAACTTCTTGCAGTCAGGGCAGTGCTGGCAAGTTCCCAAGGTAAGTTGTGACCAAATTTAAGGCCCTTAGTAAAGAGGCGATAAGGTCTCCAGTAAGGAGCAATAAAGTTCCGGGTTTGGACTGAGTCTAAGGCCCTCGGTAAAGAGGCAATAAGGTCTGCAGTAAGGAGCAATAAAGTCCCAGGTAAGTTGAGACTAAGTTAAAGACCGCGGAAATAAGAGGCAATAAAGTCTCAGGCATTGAGACAAACCAAAAGTAAAATTTTTAAAATGGGGACTTCTCAGTCTCATCCAATTTTTCTGGCTCTTCGGGAGCTACTTTTGTCATAGAAACTTAAAATAAAGAAAAGCACACTAGAAAGATTCCTGAGCAAATGCGATGCCATTGCACCTTGGTTTGCAGTTTCGGGAGACCTCACGCTAGCGTGCTGGGACAAGTTAGGCAGGGCTCTTGATTTTGCTTGGGAACAAGGGACACTAAAGTTGGGAGTCCAACTGGTTTGGAAGTTAGTGCGTAGCTGTATTGAAGACCAGAGGTACTGTAAAGAGGCAATGGAAAAAGGGAAAGCTGCACTAGAAATGTTACAAGAAGAAAGATCAGAAGAGGTTGAGAGCACAGGAGAGTCAGGTACGGATGAAACAGATTCTGAGAAAGAATTGCAAGCCCTCCTAGAAAAGGTTCAGAAACAATCCCTTAAGGAGCAGAGGGAGAAGGGAGAGGAGAAATGGCGATGTGGGGAGGGGAGGGACCCTCCTGGATCAATGCCTTTGGCGCCTTCTCCTGATCAGAGTGAGGAAGGGCGGGGCCGAGGTACAGGGCGTTCCTTTTGCCCTGAGTTCTGGAAAGCCTTACAAAATGACTTAAGTCTTGAACAAGTAAATCAGATTGCCATAAAAGCATGGAAGTCATTACCCAATAAGGGAGAGGTGAATGGTAACCACGCTAAGATACTACAAGGCCCCCATAAAACCATTTTCAGATTTTATGGCCTGTTTGGTAGAGGCTGCAGGGAGAGATTTTGGCATTACAGCAGCCATAGTTGCAGCTATCTCTTTTGTAGTTGTGGATTCAGTCACGGCTGCTGTGGCTATGAGCACATCAGTGCAGACAGCCTCTAAGCTAAATGAGTTGTCCAAGAATGTAGCTACCGCCTTGGATGCTCAATCCACAATTGGTGCTCAACTAAAAGGAGGTTTAATGATTGTAAATCTAAGAATTGATCTGGTGCAGGAGCAAATAGATACCTTGTGGCAGCTGGCCCAATTGGCATGTGAAATGAAATATCCAGGTTTGTATATTACCAGCGTTCAATATAAAAACTTTACACATGCTGCTAATTTGTCACGGCAGTTGTCTAGCCATCTTTTAGGAAATTGGTCTGCTGACTTTGATGACTTAATGGTACAGCTGCTAGTGGCCATCGTTGCAGTGAATTCGACACCTGTGGTTGCAGGACTGGCTGCTGGATTGTCATCATGGTTCCCGTTGCCATGGATCATCTGAAAGAGTGGGTTGGAATGGGAGCCATGGCTGTCCTCTTGTTGCTTATCTCCTTCGTGGGCTTGTGGTGCCTTTGCAAGATGAGGTTTGCTCAGAAGCAGCATGCAGCTATGGTTGTCCAGGCATTTACAGCCATTGAGGCAGGACAGTCTCCCCAAGCATGGCTCGTAGTCAGGAACAAGAATTGATCTTTCACGTTCAGGATGTATGGCTTAGCACTGCACTCCAAGTTAGCTCTGGAAGTGAGCAACTCCAAGAAGGGCAAGTCTGGTTGCATATGGGTTGGTGTCCGAGGCCCCACCTCCAGGAAAAAGATGCCAGACGGGTGTGGCACTTACTTGGCTGACTACCAGGATTCAGGTTCATTACAATGTCCACTGCTTTACTGGAGACCAGACCACTACCCTTGCCTGTTGCATTATTAAAACAAAAAGGGGAACTGTAGAGAGCTGCAAAGTGCCGTGCCTTAAAGATGGCGCTGGTTTCTGCCTTCCACCTCCCCAAGGGTGAGCACTCTCTGGTGTAAACAAGCCCTTATTTGGTTAAGTCTGTTCAGCCTGTCTGCTTCTGTGTTAGAGTAGCCTATCTTCAGGGTCCACGTAGCTCACTGGGGTTGGTTAGCGTAAGGGTATTTAAGCCTGTGCCAGGGTCCCCCGGGTTCTCACGGGTCAGAAGAACATGTTTCAAGGATCCTGATTAAAATTCCATGAAGAAGATCTTCCCCGAGTCACGTCTTCCTTGCTGGCAGGGGTAGACGCATACATCATACCTCCCCTGATCCCACACCATAACTAAATTTTTCCTTAAACTCTTTCTGCCCAGTGTTTTGCCACGGTGAAGAGAAAAGCAACTAACAAATACCAAAAGAAAAAAAATTTATTTATACTTTTTAGCACTTGTCATCAATGTCACAGAGTTCTGGAATTGGTACAGTTCTGTTTCAAACCAAACAACCTCATAGATGCATGTACATCTTACCTACAAATATGATTGACACACACTTCTGGAATGTTTGTTATTTCCAGAAACTCAGTGAGCTCACTGTTTGAGTCTAATTAATACATAATAACTGTTCACTTGTCTGTTGAATTACTGATCATTAAACAGAACATTAAAACAGAACATAAAATAGGATTATTCAGTAAGAAGACTATTTCATCAGCTTCCTTCCTGAGACTTCATTTTTCTCTTCTTGCTTAACTCTGGGTTTGTCATTTCTTATACTGATCCACTGGATTTCGAGGAAAGAATGAGCTTCCTCCTATCTGTCTTTGGCAGTGACATGAGGTGTGAGGTAGACTTCTAACATTTTTGGAAACTGAACAAAGACCCTTTCCTTGCAACTTTTCTGTTAGACAGATGCAATCACCAAATATCAATCAGCTGTACATCTTTGTTTTGACAAGATTTAATGTAGTTGACTCTTAACATTTAGGAGTCAGGGATAATATGTAAATGTAGCAATAATTGGTAATGGCTTAAATTCCAAATTTGTTTCAATGTGAATATGTATGTATGGTGTGTGTGGTATGTGTATGCATGTTTGAGTTCAGATTTGTGCACATGTGCATGTGAAGGTATATAAAGGCCATAGATTGACAATGGGTGCCTTCCTCAACCATCCCCTCTCCCCTTATTATTGAGACAGTGTCTCTAAATGAACCAGATTACCAATTTGGCTAATTTAGCTTGCTAGTTTACTTAGGAGAGTTCATCTCCACCTCCCAAGACCTGAGATTATAAGTGGGCCACCATGCTTACCCAGCATTTTTGTGGGTTATAGAGATCAAACTTTAATCCTCAGACTCCATTGCAAGTGTTTTGCCCAATGCATCTTCTCCCCAGGCCCCCAAAATTACTGTTCTAAGTAGACGTTAGAAACTGAAATCTCCTCATACCCCAAGCTAGATTGCTTTCTTCATAAATCTCCAATTCAGTTTAATGTCATTCATTCCTCCTTTGATAGATTACAATTTTCTTGTGGAGTACAGCATATACTATATAATGAGTGGTACAACAGATGTAGCATATTTAAGTGAAATCCACATATACAAGATAAATTTTCTATCTGCAGAGAGTTGAAAGATGAATCAAAGATCTGACTTCCTTTCTACCTCATGGCTTCACCCACCAGAGCCACCATCTCTAGATGAAGTCAGATAATCATCATGTGCATTCTGTAAACATATAAGACCAATCCTAAGCTTAATGCTGTGATCATTGGAAAGTTAATGGTCTCAGAAATGAAGTCAGATAACCACTGTGTGTGCATTCTGTAGACATATGAGGCCAATCCTAGTTTAGTACTGTGGTCATGGTAAAGTTAACCTTATTCAATTTACTCAACTCCAAATAATAGATGATAAAAGGGATTGTAAACATTAAGATATGAAACACCAATAGGTAAAAGTAATATGTGTAAGTTCCTAATGAGACAGTAATGTAATTTTTAATGTAAATATGTAACATGAAATCCATCACGCTAACCTTTCTATGTTGTACAGTACAGTGCTCTTAACATACTCACAATATTAACTCCATCACTATGATCTTATTTTCGAACATGTCTGTTACTCCCTAGGACAAGCCATATCCCCACTAAGCAGAAAGCAGTCACTGTCCTTTGCCTTCCTAGGCCCTGGAAACTGTAAATCAACCCAGTCTCCATGGAGAGACATGAAGACATTATTTTGTAAAAATGTAATAATATAATAGAGATTCAACTTCACTTAGTAAACATAAGTATTAGCATGTATCTGCATTATAATAATTAGTGTTAGTTGTCAGTTTGACAGAACTGAGAATCACCTTGGAGATAGTCCTCTAAGTATGCCAATGGAAGGTTATACTTAGTATATTAACTGAAGCAAAGGGCTTTGCCCACCATGGGTGGCACTTTTCCCTGGCTGGTGTTCTAAACCATAGAAAATGTAGAAAGCAAGCTAAGCTCTAGTATGCATCCCTTTATTGCTTTCTTCTGACTTGACATAATGTGACCAGCTACTTCAATCTTTGGTGACCTTAACTTCTCACCACAATGGACTGTATCTTGAAGTGTAAACTAAAATAAACCCTTTTTCATTTAAGTTGCTTATTGTGGAATATTAGTTGAAAATGTGTTGCATTCATTTATGCTGTGGAGTATTTGTTTAATGATGCAAAATGTGTTGCATTCATTTATGTGGCATTTGTTATGCTGTGATGCTGTGTTGCTTTGCCTGTGTAAAACACCTAGTTGGTCTAATAAAGAGCTAAGTCATCAATAGCTAGGTAGGAGAGAGGAAGAGGCCATACTTACAGGCATAGAGAATAAATAGAATAGAGAAAAAGAGAAGAACAGAAGGACACCAAGGCCCAGCCACACAGCCACAAAGTTACACAGTTACACAGCCAGCAATGAGGTAAGAAATAAAGATGCACATATGTAATAGAGAAAGGTAAATGCCCAGAGGCAAAAGGTAGATGGGATAATTTAAGACAAACTGGCTAGAAATAAGCCAAGTTAAGACCAGGCGTTCATAAATATTAATAAGTCTCTGTGTATTTATTTGGGAGCTGGATGTCCAGCCTGCAAAAATCAAAGAGAAAAAAAACAAGAAAACAACAACAATTGCTTATTTGAAGGCATTTACTACAACACAGGAAGAGGAAAGTATGTAGTATAAGAGTTTTAAAAATAGAGACCGAAACATTAAAAACAATTAAAAGTTTCTTAATTTCTAACATGGAATCAAAGGAACATGCAATGTGCTTGTTGTTTCTAGTTCTTTACTACTCAATACACATTTTTAATGAATTTCACACATATTTTTAAATTATTTATTTTGCTTTTGAGATTATAATATGGTGACTTCATTTCACCCTTACCTCTTCTCCCTCCAATCTCTTCCATATATACTTTCCAGCTCTCTTTCAAATTCATGGCCTCCTTTTTCATTAATTGTTATATATATCCTGATCAGTCTGTTTAATGTTATGTGGATACATGTTTTCAGCACTGACCATTTGGTATTGGGTAATCAATTGGTATGATCTTCTCTGAAGCAGACTATTTCTCCTACTTTCTGCACTCCTTAGTTGTCTGTAGTTCTCTGAGTAGGGTTGAGGCCTGGTGGCCTTGCCTCTGTTCACTTTGGCATGTCTATTGTCGCTGTCCTTGTTCAGCTCATGTTTAGGCAGTCATGTTGATGAGATTTTATGGGCAAGGCTTCTGACATTTCTAGGAGACACAGATTCAGAGCAAAATCCCTGACGCTCTTTCTGCCCCCTCTTATTAAAAGTTACCTGTGCCTAGGTGTTAGAGCTGTTTTGTAAGTGTTTTGTAAGTGGACTCTATAACTCTGTAGTTTGATGGGTTGTGGTTCTCTGTACTGGTTTCCCTCTGTTGCAAACAGAAATATTCTTGATGGGGGAATGAATACAACACTTACCTGGGGGTTTAAAGACAAATACTTAGAATGTAGTTAGGGATTATCTTCAGACCTGCAATCTTAATATGTGGAAAGTCAAGGCCAATAGTTAATGAATTTGAGACCCGCCGGTTGGGCCAAATAAATAAATAAATTTTAATTGTTTTAATAATTAAAATGAGGGACTAGAGTAGGGTAGCTCCATGTAGGGTAGGGTATATCATTTGCTTTGTGTGTGTGAAATGCTGAATTTGGCCTCTAGCATCAACGAAAAATAAAAATGACAATGGCATTAGTATTTAAATCATCAAGTTATTTGAAGCTAAGTACTATAATATCCATAAAATATGTATGGTCCTGTCCTATTATCCTATTAGAATTATGATTATTTCTAATAATTATTAACCAAGTTATAATGGAATCAGAGCTATTTGGGAGACAGACATCAATTACAGTGATGAATGATATGAAGAGAGCAGTATATTTTATAGACACACCAATAATAAGTTATTAAAATAATTACTTGAATATGATAAATTATAAGTTCTTTTTTGTATTTTATCTAAATAAGAAAAATTTGGTAGGAAAGAAAAAAGTAAAAATAAAGCTGAAAGCTGCAACTATGTTGTACTCCTGTGTGATGTCTAGTGGGATATTCTTAGACAAAGGAAGATAAAACTCTCTGAGGAGCCAAGAAAAGTGTGGCAGAACTGTATGAAATTAAGCTTCTGACCCAACACAGATCATAAGTAGTGATGTTTCTTATATTGTTTTGACTTTCTGCACAAGTTAACACTGTAAAAAACTGGATTTGGGGGGATATACTTTGTCTGTTCCATTTATGAATGCTGACCATGTTCATCACCCTGAAATAAGATCTAAGCACCAGCCCTAAGTACTATTTAAGTTACAGATGAGTTGAAGGCAAAACTAGAGTACACCCTGATAACCTCCCAATTCTCACATCCCATTTGTATCAAATACCATGCCTAAAAGTCAAGAAGCCACAAAGGAATACCTCGAAGGCCATAAAAGTAATCATAAGCAAATAAAAGCTTAAGAGGTCCCTGTATGCTACTCTTGTGGAAGATGTAGAGCTATGGTGCTGAGCAAACAGATTCAAATCTTCTGTGAGCTGAGATACTGAATCAGCAACACTAGAGAGCACCAACCGTGCTCTATTCTGTAACTATTAAATGAGCCTTTCAAGAACCCAACTTTTGTAAACATAATGAAAATAATAACAATAATACTCACAAGGCATTCTCCTTATGCCCATAATGAGTAAGTGTTCATTAAATCTCTATTATTATTATTAATATTGATAATTAAAAATATCCCTAATCACAACCACATACTCACTGGAGGAGACAGTCTTCTGACAAATTAATGGCTTGAAGTCACAATTATAAAATAATTTGATCTGTCAATTTTGACCTTTGTGCAATTGAACCATCAAGATAACAATATCTGGAAATGCCATCACTGCTTCCTACTAAGCTCAGGTGACTCTTTAATACTTCTCGATGAGCTGAGATGTTAATCGTTAATCTCAGGATTCTCACAGAATCTGTCCAGAAGGGATAATTGCAGCAAAGAACAAACAGACAACAGCCTACTATCCTAGCATGGGCATCCACCTAATAATTATCAAGGCAGCCAGTGGGGTTTAAGAAAGATAAGACCATCTGTGGTATATCTCTTTGTGGAAATTATCTCATTAGATACCAGTTTCCACTACTCTGGTGAAGCTCTCTTTTCTTTGCCTTTTCTGCTCTCATGCCAGGTCCTTTTCTGAGCTGGACTCAGTCTCATGAAACTGGAAAGCCAGAAAGGATTCCAGAGAATTCTTAACAGTCTTGTCATGTCACAGTTGAAGAAACTGAGGCATGAAGCAATTAAATAGGTTGTCCAATGCCAGCATTTAAATTTAGGTGGCTAGAATTCTAATCCAGGCTTTTTGTCTGTCATGCACCTTTCATTTGTTAAAGATGGAAGAAATCAAAGCACACAGAGATAATTTTAGTCTTGGTGAGATCAGGGCTCAGGTAGTTCTAGTTGTTAGCACCCAGAGTCACTGGTTCTCAGTGCTCTCAACCCTTGTTCTACGGCTACCATGAGCAAGTGACATAATGGCAAGCCATGCTGAAATGGTTATGGTTTCTTTGTTTACTCTCAGTCACCATAGGATGCCAGGTAATGTTAGCATACTAATTAATCCTGCCCATCTGGCTAATGCAGTCTTGATAATTTATAATCCAAAACCTTTGGGCAAGAAGATCTATTAACATGCTAATATACCTTCTTACTATTCTAGTAGCTTTTCAATTAGTAATTATCTACAGACTAAGCCAATGAGAGGCAATTTTTCCAAGTGATTAGCACCTTGGAAATCATGACCAGGCTAGTTTATGATTAATATTCTTTGGTTTTGGCAGTTAGCATTTCTCATTCTAGAAAATTAGCTCTGATGGGTTCAGTTGATTGCTTGGGGCCATGAAAACTCAAAACTATTTGATGGCCAATTACTATTTTGAGAAAATAGAATTATAACATATTGATATTAGTACTTGATGTGCTTAACAAAATAGTATATCAGAACACTTATTCCAGTTCTAAAAGGCATTCCAGTACAAATCTAGTATGGATATGAATATTGTGAAATATTGTTAAATTTTTAATGGATGTCTTAGAATTGACAATGACGTACTCACTCATAAGTAAATACCAGATGTAAAGTGATAGACACCCAGAGTAATCTACAACCCCAGAGCAGCTAAAACCCTCTTCCAGAAAAAATGGAAGCAGATGCAGAAATCCACAACTAACCATTGGGCCAAGCTCTTGGAGTACAATTGAAATGAGGGAGGAGCAATAATATCAACAAAGGAGTCAAGACTATGATGGGGAAACCTATTGGATCTGCCAATCTGAGCTAGTGAGAGATCACTGAATCAGGTCTGACAAATGGAGAATCTTCATAAGACTGAACTAGACTCAGTATCAGTGACAATGATGTGGCTGGGATAATATATGAGGCCACTGGCAGTGGGTCCAAGATCTAACTCTAATGCACAAGCTGACTTAGTGGAGCCCATTCTATATGGAGAGATACCTTGATAAGCCTAGACACAAGGGTGTGGGAGGTGGGAAGGTGCCTTGGCCCTGCCTCAACAAGATGATGGACAGACTTACAGACTTCCTAGGGGAGGCCTTACCCTCTCTGAGGAGCAGATGGGAGGTGAGGTGAGGTAGAAGTGGGGAGAAAGGAAGGAGAGGATGGAGGGAAGCTGGGATTTGAATGTATAATATAAATTAATAAAAATAATTGACAATGGCATTATGGTTTACAAATCTGATACTGGTATATTCAGAGGCTCAACAAAAAAATTAGAGAAGATATATGGGGCAAGCACATGCAATTATGATGAAACATCTAAAATATTTTATTTTTCTAATAGAGCAATTAGTTTACCTTGATGAAAAAAAATTTTACTACAAATTATTATTTCCAGAAAAGTATCTGTACACCAAAAGAATATGCACTACACAATTATATGTTCATCTGAACTTTCTTCCTTCCCTTTTTATTAATTTTAAGGTTATCATACAAAGTGGTGTGTTTCATTATACTTTTTCTACTCCACACCACTGTGCTCCCATCTTCCTCTGACAGGTTCCATTTCTCCCCCACAATAGTCCCCTGCCTTATCACATATATTCTATTACTCATCCTAAACTCCCTCTCTAACTACTGTCTATAATTTCCTTCCAAGTTCCATGACCTACACACAAACCACATATATAATTGTAAACCTAGATTCCACTCATAAGAAAAAAAAATACGTGATATATGTCTCTTTTAATCCAGCTTATTTCACTTAACAGAGTGGCTTCTCATTCTGTCCCTTTTCCTGCAAACGCTAAGATCTCAGGTCCCTTTACATTTACATTAAATTCCACTATGTTTATATTCCAAGTTTTATTTGGGTTTTTTACCTATTAATAGACATCTAGGCAAGGCTGGTGGCAAACACCTTTAATCCTAACACTTAGGAGATAGAGGCAGGTGGAACTCTGAGTTTGAGACTAGCCTGATCCACATAGTAAATTCCAGGACAACTGGGGCTACATACATACACTGTGTGTCAAAAATAATAAATAAATAAATAAATAAATAAATAAATAAATAAATAAACAAACAAACAAACAAAACAAAACAAAAAAACAGATATCTAAGCTGATTTCATTTCCTGGCCGTGGTAAATAATGCAGCAATAAGCATGGATAGGCAGGTTCCTCTCTTATGTCTCTTATGACTGAGCATCCTTGGGGCATGTACCCAAGAGTGATGTGGCCAGATCATGTAAGTGGTTTTATCTTCAGTTTATAAAAAATTTCCCAAATGGCTACACAAATTCCTACCAGCAGTGAATAAATATTATTTTTTGCCCACATCCTCACCATTTGTCATTTATTTCTTTGGTGTTTCTACGCTAACTGGAGCGAAATGGAATCTAAAATCAGTCTTAACTGGTATGTCCCTGGTGACTTACGATGTTGAACACTTTCTCAAGGATTTATTGGCTATTTGTGTTTATTCTTTTGAAAAATGTCTAGTCAGTTCATTAAGCATTTTATTGATTGAATGGTTTTAATTTGAGAAGTTTTGTTTTGTTTTGTTTTTAAAGAACTTACTTCAATTTTTATTGCAAAAAAAGTAAATCCACAATAGTCAAAATCATTATGTGGAGCTCATCATGTAAAGTAGACCCACATTGTGCAGTAGAATTCCCAGAAAGCAGTAGTGACCACAGATCAGAACTACAGGTTTTGAATGTTGTAAATCCATAGCCAAACTATATTGAGACATCTTGTTCCCCTGCGCATGTGACCTAACCTCTTTGTCACTATTAGGTAAAATCTTCGAAATATTCAAGCAGTCTCCTAGTTTCCATCCATCAAAAGGGCTAAGAAATCCATCAAATGGCATCTGATGGATACCAAGGCCACCAGTGTTGCTAAAAGCCCTACCTATCTGATGCACCCACCAATGGATTTGAAAAGTGTGTGGATTTGTTGTTCTGTTTTTATACAACTTCCTAAAATTGGAACATGGGATGGAATTTGGGGTAACCTGAACCCATGTTCCTGGGACTTGGTCAAAATAAATGGTATTTTATTCCCTTTGTCTTAGAGTTTCTATTGCTTCGATGAAACACCATGACCAAAAATGAAATTGGGGAGGAAAGGGTTTATTTGGCTTATACTTCCATATTGCCATTCACCATCAAAGGAAGTCAGAGCAGTAACTCAAACAGGCCAGGAACCTAGAGGCAGGGACTGATGCAGGCCACAGAGGGGTGCTGCACACTGGTTTGCTCAGCCTGCTTTCTTATAGAACCTAGGACCAGGAGTCCAGGGATGGCATCACTCTCAATGGGCTGAGCCCTCCACCATCAATCACTAATTAAGAAAATGCCTTACAATCTGATCTTATGGAGGCATTTTCTCAGTTGAGGTTCCTTCCTTTTGATAACTCTATGTGTCAAGCTGACAGATAGCCAGCACACCCTTTGAAGTGAGTTGTGTCTCTAGACTGACAAAATAATTAAGAATTTAAAATATCAAAGCATATACTTGCACTGGGAAAACTATTTACTATGAATTACTTTTTCCATATCCAAACTCAAAAATTTAAGGTCATATTCTTTCACTCAGGCCCCAAATGCAGAAATCTTTACCTTCCATCAACTTGTTTAATTAATTCATACACTGCCTCTTTAGGCTATGAACCACAACCATGCATTTCACTAATTCCCAAACTACTTAATGAATTAGCTTTCCAAAAATCTCTTCCCTTCATATCCAATGCCACAATCCCATCCATGCTGTCTATAGTTTGGTCCACTTTGGGATTACAGGTTGAGCTAAAGGAGTTGCCTGCCTAGGGGCCAATAGGTTTGCCCCACAAGGACCTCATAAAGGCTACGGAAATACAAGGTCAAAGCAAAACAAGCCTCCAGCTGCTCTAGAAGGTTCTGGGCTGGTCTGCAGGCGCCCGAGAAGCCCGCGATCCTGGCATGCTGGGTCCTCGCTCCACAGTGGCAGGCGCTCAGTCCCTGTAGGAGCTCTGCTGCGATCATCACCCGGAAGCCGAGGCTAGCCCACTGGGAAGTTTTGTTTTTACAGGGTTTTTTTTAATAACCTGGATATTAGATCCCTTGCCTAAGAGGTATGTAGCAAAGACATGTTTCCTAATCAGTACCATCTCTTTACTCTGCTGATTATTTCTTTTGCTGTTAATAAAAACTCTGCTCTCATGCAATCCTATTTCTCAGTTCCTGGGGTTACTTCCTGAGCCACTAGCATCATTTACGGAAAATCTCTGGTTATGCCTCTATGCCTCTATCATCAAGTGGCTTCCCTATGTTTCTCTGGAACACTTCCAAAATTTCAGAACTGCGATTCATGCCTTTGATCCATTTTGAATTGATTTTTTTGTGCAGGATGAAAGAGATAAATCTTAGTTTCATTCTTCTATGTGTAGAAATTCAGTTTTTCGAGCACCATTTGTTGAAGGGGCTGCCTTTTCCTCTGTGTATGTTTTTGACACATTTGTCAAAGCTTAGGTGGCTGTAGGTGTGTGGGCTTGGTTCTGGGTCCTCTACAACAATGGCAACATATTTATAATCATTATTGGGATCAAATGTTAATCTTTTGTTTATTAATATTTCTCTGGATAGATAATAGTTGATGTTAAAATAGAAGGGTTCAAAAAATTTGACCCATATTTCAATGCCTCCTACACTTTGATACAAATATCTGTTGGACTATGAAGAGATCTGAAATGGTACTGTGTGGCCCAGAAAGAGAGGACAAAGTTCTCACTGCCAAAATTCACAACTTTGGTACGTATTTGAACCACACCCCAGTTTATAGCAGCTTCAAAGCTAAAATACAGCAAATCTGCCATGAAAGCCTCTTCTAGAAATGGCTTCACAAACATGAACAGAACAATAGCATTATCAAAAGACATGTTAAAATGGAAGAGGGGAAATTCTCCAGGGCCCCACCCTTAGACAAAGAACTACAGGCAGCTATTGACTGCTGGGAGAAGAAGAAGTCTCCCCCAAGAATGAGCCTCCTTATTTGTTATACAGTATGGAGCCTTGAAACCATATACACCAAAACAGATGAAGAGAGTTGTATTTATACATATCTTGGCTGTGTGTGTGTGTGTGTGTGTGTGTGTGTGTGTGTGTGTGTGTGTGTTAACAAATACAGCTCCCCCAAAAGAGATTATATACTTGAGAGTTGGAGGACACAGCAGTACTCCCAGAGGAGTAGCTTGGAAGGGCAAGAGGGAGGAAATGGAAGTGAGGAGTGATATAATTTTATTTTGATATAATTTTATTTCAATATAAAAACAATAATCTGGTGTAGAGTGCTTCAGAGGCCACTGTTACATACCCTACTCAGCCACTCAGAGGCTTAATGTGTTCTTATTTCAGTCACCTTCACTTTCTCCCATGTTGTCACTCAATCAAGGAACAACAAGCCTCAACATATGTCTTCCCATAGCCATAAACCTAGGTGTCTTTGTATTCCCTTTTAATAGAACTCAGTGATTTGGGCAGAGTGGTCAAATTGATGGTAGAAGTGAATCTATCTGCCATAGAATAAAGCCAAGGGCAAAGTAAGCAAGTGCGTATTCAGTCAACCCACAAAACCCTAGAGGGATTATAATGAATCATTATAATCTTCATGTTTCTGTCTATCTTTTCTGGTAATGTTAAAGGTGTAATCCTGGAATAAAGGCAACCACTGAATAATGATTGAGGAATAAACATTCATTGAAACATCAGAACACCACAGTTGACATTTCCATTTACATTATAAATCCTCTTAATATCTCGCTCTTGGTAAGACAAGCATGAAGCTATATGGGTGCAATATAATGCTGTGGCTGTTTGTAAAACAGTCCATTTTTCATTTAATAGCAAATTTAACCAGCTTAGACACTTCCAAAAGCCTAAATGTCAATAAAAATGTAAAATATCACATTATATATTGATTCCCATACTTGATATAACTTACCCCCTTTTTTTTCTGGAAGAAAATGAATTCCAAGTATGTGTGGAAAGAGTGAGAAGTAGTTTGTTCTACATTAAAGCATTAGATTTAACAATAATGCAAGAGGTCTGTAATTGCCTCTATGAATCCAAAAATTTTGTTTCATCAAGGATGCAATCCAAAATCTTTATCACAGCAAAACGTTGCACCAATAAAATTAACACACACATACACACATAGGCCCACATACATCTTCTAGACACTGATGAAGATTCGGGTTGATAAAGCCAAAATATGAAATTATAATAATATCTCATTAAAAGTGTTGACTGAGTGGTTCATCTGAAAACAAAATGAAATACCACAACATGAGTGTCTGACCCCCCCAATAATATGTCATAAAAACAAATGATAGGAAAATGCAGTATGTGTATTTTTTCCTTTATATTAAAATAAATCTGCATTTCTGAAAAACTTGTTACTTTATATAAAACTTAATGTTTTTCATTCTTTTTAGCAGGGTAATGAGTTTTGGGGGGATTTTATAACATAACTCTTTATTTACTTTTTGGGAATTTCACATCATGCACCCCAATCCCACTCACATTCCAGTCCCTCCATATTCAACCCTCACCCCTGCAGTGTACCCCCAAATGAAAGTACCCCCCAAAATTAATTAAAACAAAAAAACTCATATTCCTCTTCCATCTGCCCCACCTCCCCAACACCTCTTCATTCATCCTAATGGCATTGAAACCAGCAGTGTGTCACACAATAAACCCTCTTGTCCTACCAGCCCCACTCACAAACGTTCATTGCAATGAGTTGTTGGTCTTGCTAAAGGCCTCTGGCCTCTGGCACACCATCATCACTGAACCCTCACTGAAACTCCTTGCAGATATTGCTCTGAGACTTGGAAATTCTGTGGCTATGGTTCTGTAAGGCCAGTCCCTTCATGCAGCAGGTTATAGATGAGGTAGGTGTTAGGGTGAGCCAACCCAAAGCCCTGGATGTGGTCTGGGTGGTAGCTGAGCTGATTAGTCTGCAATGCTGGAATCAACCCCCTTAGGTAATGGACAGAGCCAGCTCTCCTACTCCCATGCCATCAGAGCCAACTCTCCCATGCCTGTGATGAAGGGCGGGACCATCTCTCCCTAGTGTGGGAACCAACTCTCCCATGAGGAGCAGAGCCATATCTTCTACTACCTTGCCATCAGCCCAGTTCTCCCATGCCACGTAAGGATGGGGCCATCTCTCCCTAGTGTGGGAGCCAGCTCTCCCATGTGGGGCAGGCCCAGATCTCCTAATACAGTGAGAAGCAGGACCAGCTATCCCAGGGCCAGTGAAGGGCAGGGCCATCTCAGTGCAGCCCTCAGATTTCAATGTGTGTGCTTTGTCTGGCCCCTTATGGTAACATGGGCCATGGGCATCAACACAGACCCCAACTGCAGCAAGACCACAGAGCCAGACACGGCCCTTGGCAACAGTCAGAGCCATGGCCCAATGGCAGCACGGGACACTCAGATCAGTTTGGCTCCAGTGAAAGCATGACCCTCAGATACCAGTATGGTCTCAGGTGGCCGGCCAGATGCTGGGCATTGGCCTGGCCCTTGATGGTAACAAGAGCCACAGACCTTAACTTAGAACCTGGCTACTGCAGGACCACTGACCCAGACATGACCCTGATAGCAGCTCAGGCAGTGAGGTCACCATGGCCCAGATTGGCAGCACAGGCCACTCAGATCAGCATGACCCCAGCAGTAGCACATCTCTTAGACACTAACATGGCCTCAGATTGTGGCCTAGATCCGGGGCATACATATGGCTTTTGGTGGCAACATGAGCCATGGATGTCAACATAAACACTGGCTGCTCTAGAGACACAGAGAGTTGTATTATGTTTTCTTTTCTTTTCTTTTTTAAAAGGGTAACCAGAAGAAAGGAAGACTATATGGAAATAAAACTGCAAACAGGATTTAAAAATTGGAAAATTGTGGGACTAGAGAGATAGCTCAGTGTTTACGAGTGCTTGTCACTCTTTAATTCCAGCACCCAAATCTGGTGTCTAACAATCACCTGTAACTCCAGCTCCAAGAGATATGATGCCTTCTTCCTGCCCTAAGGGGGAAATTCAAGAAAATTTTATTTCAATGATTTGGGAGGTTTCTAATTTTTAGTGTAGAATAGTGTTTTAACAAGTTAAATAGTAGTAAAGATCCAAGATCTATTTGGGTGGATAATATTCCCATCTCTTGAACTTCCTGAATGGTCCCGTTGCTTCTCCTTGTAGGAATCTTTAAAATGAAGCAAATCTCTGAGATTAAGATGAAATCCCTCCACACTAAAGTCTAATTAATTACTTGGTAATAAAACTGCAGTACCATCAACCCTAGTAATAATGATTCTCCATACTCTCTGATTTCATGAAAATTTTGACATATAATCTGAAATATAAAAAAGAATCAAATGTCATTGTTAATGATATTCGATTATTTCGCCTGTGACCTGAGCTATTATAACTATCGCCTTATAATTGCAACTCGTCCATTGGGAAAGCCAGCTTCAAATGTTATCATAGCTGAAAGGTCACCCAGAAAATATGCAATTATAACAAAATTTTATGACACTTATGGAAATGAATTCATTTCCTTATACTTAGTTCAAGATAGTATTTATTCTTTAAAAAATAAGCCATAGAATTGCAAACTATGAATGAAATGTATCCTATTTGCATGAAGCCCTCTCATCTTTTTTTAAAAACTTCAAGAAAAGACTTCCAGACATAGTTTTCCTAAGTGTTGTTGTATTTTCATCACAGCAGCTGCATCCATGGCTCTCAGATTGATGGGGTCTATTGTGCATTTACAGGGGAAAAATCACATTATTCACTTCTTCAACTGCCTCTCCCAAGGTGAGGAGATTCTGTCTGGCCTCCTGATCACCCTTACCAGTAGTGAGGAGAAACAGCGAATCAGAAAGTACATCACTGTCCTTTGTCAGCCTAAACAAAAATAAAATATAAAGAAATAAGACAAGAAAATAAATTCTACCATTTAATCATGTTTATATTTTCATAATAATTAATTTAGCACTTCTTTGGGTATTTCTGTGTCCAGGCTTTCTACTTTAAATCCATCTTCTCAAGTTATCTGTTTCTTTCCATCATTTGATTTTCATATGCAAAAATACTCACTCACAATTATGGTCCACTGAGGAAAATGTAAAAAAAAATGAACTATTAGTGGATCCAGCCACAGCAGTAATTACTGTATAACTAAATCATGGGTACCTAAGGCAGAGAAAAGAACTCAAAGAGAGAAACAAACAAAAATAGCAGAGGCAGGGTGCGCTCTAGGGTCCATGAACAACTTTTGAGTCCTGAATCATAGGAACTTTTGAGTCCTGAATCTTCCTGAACAGGAAGAAGGACTCAGGCCATGGTGGTGAGGTTGTTAAAACAAACTGCTTGGCAAAGAAGGAAATGGAACAAACTAGAGACTGATCAAAGATCGAGGGAATGTAAATATTTTGGGGAGATGGGAAGACCCATTTTTGCTGAATATGGAATGCCAAAGCCAATCACAGCCTTCCACACTGTGTCTTCTTGAACTGATGGTTCCCACCCAAAAACTGAGGAGTTGCTTTGTACAAGGACAGACATTGTATTAGACTGAGAGAGGAAACTGATACCATATTTCCACAAGCATAACATGAATTCCCATTTTTTTACTCTTTAAAAAAGACTGGGAAATGCTTGGCATGGTGGCACATGCCTTTAAAAACCCAGCACATGGGAGGCTGAGGTGGGTAGATCTCTGGGAGTTTGAGATCAGCCTGATCTAAGAGTTCCAGGTGAAACCCTGTCTCAAAAAAATGAGAGAGAGAGAGAGAGACAGAGAGAGAGAGAGAGAGAGAGAGAGAGAGAGAGAGAGAGGGAGGATATATATAGATATAAATATAGAAATATAGATATATAATATCAACAGAAATAAATCCTAACCTAAGATGATACATGGGGAAGAGTGTGTGTGCATACTATCTTTATGTGCAGTAAGCACAGACTAAAGTCATTTACTATTTATAAATGTACTTGTGGGTATATCAAAGTATTAAATGGACTGGAGTGTTTCTTTGTTCTCCAACATTAACTTTCTTACTGATAGTGTTTTTGTAGTAAGAACAGTTGTTCAAATTTAGCAAACTAAGTTGGTAAGGCCACGGCCAAGGGAAGGACATAATTAATCAGCCAAATTGGTTGTCAACCATTATTTTCTTAAGCATCATTAGGTATTTTTCTCTTAAATGTTTTTTTTTGTTATTGTCATTGTCCTTTAATAATTTTTAAGGACTTCTCACTTGAACATAGCAATCTTTATCACTCTCACCCCTTCCTCTCCCCCCTCCAACTTCTCCCATGTTCCCCTCCTAAATTTGTGGTCGCTTTAATTATTATTGTTAAATGTGTACTTACATGTGTGCATGACTATATTATGTACATACATATGTATGTATGTATGTGGACAAATATGCAGTATGTATAACTTACTTAGTCCGTGTAGCTTTACTTATATGTACATGTATGAAGAGGTGACCCCACCTTCTGTTATTTTTCCCTGAGCCTTAAGTGTGGGACTTTCATTGGAGATGTATCAACTACCATTCAGCACCCCACAGTCATTACACATCTGTATTTTAATCAGTTGTGGATCTCTGTAATCATTTCCATCTGTTGCAAAAAGAGTCTTCTTTGACAAGCAACATTTACCTGACACATAAGTTAGGAATGTACTGTTTTCAGAAAGTGGCAGTATTAGGTCCTCCTCTTTATCTATGACCTCTCCAGCCATAGATAGTTAGCTAGGTTTATGGTACCAAAGATTAATTCCTACTATTGTACAAGTTTTAAATCCAATGATACAGATATTGATTGCCTCCAAGATAGAACTGCCACTATTTCATCACTGTGAATGTCTTAACAGTCCAATAATTAATGCAGTTCATGGGCTTTGCTGCTGACTAGTACTAACAATTACTCCTCTCCCTTAGCAACTTACATATTCTTCTGATGTTATGAAACCCATCAGTGTGATCTAGTGTTTTCTTATTATTATTCAACTTTAGACTATTATTAGTGAAAGTCATCACAGAATCAGAGGGAAATTAGCTCAAATTTCAGGAAAAAGCAATGAATTTGTTTTGGTTTGTTTTGGTTTGTTTTGATAGAAGGTGAACTTAAAAAATCCTCCCTGCTTTCTTCCCAAATACTAAAATCACAGTTTAGCAAAATTATATAGACATCATCTTGCTTCATTAGCATGTAACCAACTTTTGTTTCTCATCTATTACCACCATCCATTAATAAAATTCTTTGTAAAGATTGCTTTGTGGAGTGTGTGTGTGTGTGTGTGTGTGTGTGTGTGTGGGCGCACGTGCCAGATCTCAATGGAGTTAAGTTATTGACAGTTGTGAGCTTAGACGTGGGTGCTAGGAACTGAACTTGGATCCTCTGCATCAGTACCTATTCTTAACTGCTGAATCATCTCCCCAGCCCATATAAACAAAATTTTGAATGTATACTTATTTAAAGTATAAAAGTAGAATTGTGGTGCTAGGGTCAAACACAGGGCCATGTATAAGCTGGATAAGCTCTTTCACCACTGAGGTCTATCCCTATCCAGCACAGCACTACAAAACAGTTGTTGAATCAAGTCTCACCATAACCCATTGTCTGTAAAACATTCTTTCACATATATCACTGTAGGGAACTGAGAACACTGTGCATATCTCTGGTCAAACAAGGCTTTCTCCAGCTCTCTGTAATGCACACACACACACACACACACACACACACACACACACGCACGCACGCACGCACGCACGCACGCAAGCACACACACACACCTGGTCTTTCTAGAATTAACCCTGTTTTAAATGCAAAGATTTATTTTTTGAGCTTGTACAAGAGACTGAATGTATGTAACTACACAATGTACTTACACATTTCCTGTACCCATAAGGACCAGAAGAGAATGTCATATCCCCTGAAAGTGGAGTGACAACTAGATGTGAGCCACCATGTGGATGCTGGGAACCAAACCCAAGTCTTCTGCAAGAGCAGCCAGTGCTCTTAACCACTGAGTTCCAGGCCCTAGTTAATATTTTAACAAAGGTTTGTTTGTTTGTGTGTGTGTGTATGTATGTATCTATGTATTTCAATATCTTAGGATGAATTTCCAGTTTTATTGGTCAAGCCAATCAAAACAAGCAAAACGACTAGGCATAGTGGTACACATCTCTAACTCTTGCACTCAGGAAGAAGCAAGAAGATTTCAAGTTCTATGCTAGCTTGGGCTAAATAATTAGAACCTTGTCTCAAATACAGAAAACTTAGGTTGATCTGAACATGTAGACCTAGGTTGACTCTAGTACTAGTTCTGTGATGGCAAAGACTCTGCATATATTAAACTATGCTGGCACCACATCCTCATCTTTCTCCGAGCATCTCTCAGTGTCATCATGATCCATCAAAGAAAGTACAGTGACTACATAAATGAGGGAGGCCATTAAGGTGAACTATTCCAGAGAACAGCACCCTGAGGAAAGTAGTGCCCAAATTATGCACGGCTTTACACTTAGTTCCCTCCCCAGCCACAAAGGGAAGATGGATATTCTTTGGTCAGATGAACACTTTATGAGATTTTGTACTATATAAAGAGACATCTTCAGGGCCTTGTGTATGCACATTGTAAAACCTTGGGATATTTTATGTTACAGCATACATATTTAATGTGATAATAAAAAAGCTTATTTATTTCAAAGCCCCTTTTTATCCTTGCTTATATAACCAAACAGCTTGATGCTATTGGCTAAAATCTTAAAACTTTCATTATTCACATTGGCAGTGGGACTGTGCCCAACTTCCAGAGATGTATAAATCAGACTCAGGCAGAAATGACACACTCAGGATGAGTGATTTGACATCCATATGGAAGCACCGTGTTGGAGACTGAAAAATATATGTTGTTTTAAGGCCCAGTGGGTTTCTTTGGTTTCACTATCCCTATAGCAGAATCTTGTTCTTACATTTTTATTTCCAACAATGGCTAAATTACAAGCTCAAAACTATTCAGTAAGTGTAACACCACACCATAAAAGAACAAGGGATGGCTTTAATAAAAGGCAGATATCTCACTGAACTAGTAAGCTGAATTTATTTTTTAATGTTTAAAAATCAGATCAGCAAATGGAAATTCATTTAAATGACACCAAATGGTTTCTTACTACTCAACAAATGCAGGCTATTTAAATACTTTCGAGCTCATCAAGGCACTGACTGTTACTGACCACAGAGCTAGTATCAAGCAGAAAACTGCTGCTACCACTGATTTTCTATGGCTAATGACAGGAAGTTCTTGGGAAGCTGTAGCCATTGTTGAATTTTACTATGCTTACTTAAAGACGAGACGTAAGCAGTGGGTTGTTACCAAGCAATACATTCTTCCACAACCAACATATGATAAAAGACATGAATTTACACATCAGTTTTGCCTATATTTATTCTGCAGGCAGTCATAGTGATGGTGAGAAGGGTCACTGACTTCCAGTGGTTGGTAGACAGCATTAGTAGACAAAGTCTAACTGGAAAATACTGCCCACCAAAATCCTTAAAATAACTTGTTAACCACACTATGAATCTGCTAACCTCTTTACCTATATCCATACAGCATGATGGTATTTGAATAAATATGAGTAAACACTAATCAAATATACACAAATGATCCAAATTTTATAACTCAAAACCTCAGACAAGCACAAAGCTATAGTGCTTGTGATTGCCCCAAGCACTACAAAATAAAAATGATGATGAAAAAATAAAAATTTTAAAACCCTCTTAGAAAAATTTTTGCCATTTTAATTATAAATCGATAAATATAGTTATGGTTGATTTTACTTTAAAAAACATAATTTTGTTTTGGCTTATGTTTTTCACTTAATTCACTTTCAATACATTTTTATTTATTTGGTGTGTGTGTGTCTGTGTGTGTGTGTGTGTGTGTGTGTGTGTGTGTGTGTGTATGTGTGTGTGTGTGTGTTCATACATGCTATAGGATCAATATGAAGGGCAGAAGACCGTTTTAAAGAGGTGATTTTCTCTTTCCACCATATGGGCCCCAGGGAATCATACCCAGGCCATCAAAACTTGGCAGAAAAATGCCTTAAGCCACTGAGTCATCCCACCAACCCCATCCACTTCTTTTATGTGTGAAATATAAATAAATCGGATTTTTACTGGTGTTCTGTGAATAGTTTCTATTTGCATGTTACAATTCATCCACTGGGGTTCATCCAGGCAAGATGTTTGAAATGAAGCTGGCTTTTATCACTGACAGATGAGCATTAGTGTCACCAGAACTACACCGACATATAACTTAAATCAAAGTCTGCCACAAATCAGAGCAAAATTATGCTGTTTGCAGGAAATGAATGCAACCAGAGAGTATCATATTTAGTGAATTAAGTCAGACACAGAAAAACAAATATCATGTCTTCTCTCATTTGTGAACCCTGATTTTACACAAATAGCTAAAATCATGGATGTATACATAGCATGAAACTATAAGCAATACAGTCTAGGCTAACAAAGGGCATGGGAGAAAAAGGACTGGGGCAGGGGTTGTGGTGGGGAATGTGTTCAGAGTACACTATATAACATGTATCAAAATCTCTTAATTGGAGACAAGTACAGTGAAAGGCTGAGCACGTATCACAGTTGGTTGAATGTTTACCTAGCTTGTATAAGGCCCTGAAGTAGATCCCCAGCACCCTGCATTTCATAAACAAGGGATGGTGTCACGTGCCAGTATCACAATGTGGGAGATAGAGGCAGGAGTATCTGAAGAACACTGCATACATAGAAAATTCAAGGCAGGCCTGGGATGCATGAGACCGTCCTAAAAACAAAACTATAAGGTTTAAAAGCATGTACAGTGAATGTATGTCAATAAAAAAATAAATGTAAGTATTAACAGTGAAAAGAAACAAAACATTTCTCTCCTAATTATTCATTCATGATCACCTTGAGATGGTTGGTGCCTTTTGTAGTCTGACATGATATCACATTATATGATGATGGAAATGGCTGTTCTGTTTTTTAAAATGTCCCCTACTCCAGAGGCTGGGGGTATATGTCTCTGGCAGAGAGCTTGCCTACCTTCTATTTATGAGACCCTGAGTTCTGTCCCTGGCACTGGAAAGAAAAGCATCCTCTACACTAAGTTAAACCTTTTGTCTCCTGAGATTCTAAGCAGACATCCTTCTTATTTCTATCCTTCTAAAGAGCCTGTTGGAAATTACTTCAGGTGATTGTTTCCTCTATTTCCTGTCTGGTTATAATTGCACAGGAATTTCAGAAAACAAAGAAGAGGCGTTTGATTATGTTGTTTGAAGAAGAATAGAGGGGAAATACACAATCTCCCTACAGAGCAGTAAAACTTCATGGATGACCCAAAGGGCTCTTTCGTTTGCTACAAATATTTTCTTACAGCCAGGGAACAAACACCATGGCTGAGAAACACTGATATTTACCCTGAAAGTGCTGGCAGAAGGTGCTTTTATTTCGGGTGGTTTAAAATACATATTGATGAGATCCTAATATTGAAAGATAAGGACATGTGTTTCTAGTTAACCTTTTCATTCTCATAGCTTCTGTTTTAGCACAGCCAGATATGCACAAATAAGTATTAAATATCTCTGTGATGTGAGGATGAGCACTCAGTAAACTGAGGTACTTTGTCTTTGCAGGGTTTTTTTGTTTTGTTTTGTTTTGTTGGTTTGTGGGGGGTGGGTGGGTGTGGGTGTGTCTATTGCAACACTGAAGATTTTAGGAAAGGTTTGGGGATGTAGCTTAGTGGTGCACCACTTTCCAAGCATTCAAAGAGTCCTGCTTCAATCCCTAGCACCACATTTTCATGTATGTGCGTGCACATACACACACATGCACATACAAGCAGGTACACTCGCATGCATGAGCACGCACGCGCGCTCTCACACACACACACACACACACACACACACACAAACTCAGAAAACATTCCATTTTGTTGCATGTTCATTTAGGTACTCCTTTATCTATTCCATAAACAGTATAGTGTATTTTGGCAGGCAAAGAGAGAAAGAGACAGACAGACATAGAACATAGAAATCAAGGTTTATTATGGGAAAGAATATATAAATGAGTAGTTAGGAATGTGATTATAAAATCCACACATAAATTTTATGGAAATGCAGAGAAAGTCCTTAAGCATCAATAAAATGTTTATTTTTTTTTTTTAGTATCTTTAAAATTACTAAAATTTCCTTAAACAGAAAAGAGAATGGCGAAGAAAAAAAGCAGGGAAAGGAAGAGGAAGAACATTTTGTGCAGCCTAGGCTGGCCTCGAACTCATGATCCTCCTGCCTCTGCCTTCTTCAGCAAATACTTCTAGGTTGGGGGCTGGACTGAGGGGAAGGGTAATGAAAGAGGTATCTTGGTAGGGAGCACTATTTTGGAGTTAGGGACAAACCTGGTGCGAGGGAAACTCTTAGGAATGCACAAGGGTGACCCCAGCTAAGACTCCTAGCAATAGGGGAGAGAGTAACTCAACTGGCCTTTCCCTGTAATCAGATTAGTGACTATCCTAATTGTCATAAAAATACTCTATCCAGTAAATGATGGAAGCAGATGCAGAGATCCCAGCCAAGCACTGGGCAGAACTCCAGGAGTCCTCCTGAAGAAAGGGGGGAGGGATCACACAAGCTAGTCGGAGGGGAACATGTCAAAGTCATGACAGAGGAATCTACAGAGATCGTTGACCTGAGCTCATGGGAACTCATGGACTCTGGACCAACAGTTAGAGAGCCTACATGGGACTGACTTAGGCCCTCGCATGTGTGTGACAGTTGTGTAGCTTGGTTTGTTTGTATGGCTCCTAGCAGTGAGATCAGGACCTGTCCCTGGCCATTAGCTGGCTTTTGGGAACCTGTTCCCCATGGTGAATTACCTACCCCAAACTTTACACTGGGAAAGGAACTTGATCCTACTTCAATTTGATGTGCCATGCTTTGTTCAAGCCCATGGGAGGCCCGCTCCTTTCTGAATGGAGATGGAGGAGGAGAAGATGAGGAAGGGAGTAGATGGAAGTGGTGGCGGGGGAATGGGAGGAGAAGTGAAAGGAGAAACTGGCTGTTATGTAAAATAAATGAAAAAAATTAAGATCAGGAGGGCAGATCAGTCAATACTGAAATGCCACGAGTTTTAATTAAATACAGTGAATTTTTTAAGAACATTTTTGGAAGAAAGAAACAGCCTTTGGAAGCACAGTTACAAGGAAATACAGTATGGGATGTTTGGAATGTGAGCAAATGGGCATGGGAAGGAACAGTGTGTCTCCGTAAATGAACATTTGAAAGGAAAGTATTGCCCACATCTCTAGTAGATCATTGGTCAGAGAAAAAAAGATCTTTCTGAAAAGATACAAGACATACTAGGAGAATTAGAAATGAAGCTAACATTTTTCTGAAAGTCAGAAATGACCTAAAGTCTCTGGGATGAGACTTTTCTTCTAATTTGGGAAGGGAAATTCTAGATTGAACATTCTTTTAGGAGACAAAAATCAAATCCCATGTATCCTAAGAATGCTGAAGTTTTCTTTCCTGGTTCTTCTCACACATGACCAAAAAAAAAAAAAAGTGGAGAAAATAAAATCCCTGATTGGAGAAAAGAAGAGAAATAATTCCTAAGGCCTCTGCATTCCCAACCAATGTCAATCAAAGTATTCAAAGAGAACTATGTGTGTACTTAGCATGTGAGGACAGGTTTCTTACTGTTACTCCCTGATCAACAAAAGTGCAAACCCTGTTTTCACAGTTACTGACTGTATTTAGTACTCCCACTAAAAAGAGATGTTTGAAATATACAGAAAAATTCCACAATGATCCTTAGGTGCAAGGCTTGTACTGTAGATGTAGCTATTGAAACTATACTCCCCATAAAATCTCACCAACATGGCTGCTTAAACATAAGCTGAACAAGGAAAAGGCAATAGACATGCTAAGATGGATGGGAAAAAGCAGATGAGGCCTCAGTCCCACTCAAAGACTACAGGCAACTAAGGAGATGCTGATAGCGAGAGATATAGTCTTCCCTGGGGAAAAAGAACAAAAACTGGTTATTCAATACCAAATAGTCAGCCCTGAAAACATAGTGATAAGTAAAATTATATAGCAGTTGTACTTATGTACTTAGGAGTCAGTGTGTATATAAAAACATTAAAAAAAAAAAGGGGGCCATGATCTTAAAGACAGAGAGAGAGAGAGAGAGAGAGAGAGAGAGAGAGAGAGAGAGAGAGAGAGAGAGAGAGTAGAGAAGAGAGAGAGGAAAAGAAGGAAAAGGAGAGAGGAAGAGAGAGAGAGAGCAAAGAGGGGCCTATGGAATGGCTTGCAGGGAGGAAATGGAAAGAAAAAAATGATGTAACTATAATCTCATAAAATAAATGTTTTTATAAGTATGCCTTGCATTTTATTGCTGTTTTACTTTGGAATAAATAAAAACTAGTAGTGTTTTTAAAAAAAAAAAGAGTTCAGAGACCAGTTGATAGAATAATATTGAATTAAATTTGAAACAAGGAACTGAACAGACACGGCTGAAAATCCCATTTGTGAGCAGAAGTGCCTACAAAGGAGCTACCCAGATGGTGGCAGGAAGAATATAAACATAATGAGTTTAGGAACATAATGAGGACTGGGACAGTGTGCTCAGTCCACAAAGCTGTCGTGAGACTCAGGTGGACTAATTAGAAAAGACTGGACAGGAAGCAAAGTGAACACCCTGGGGGAAGGAAGGTAGAAAAGAGCAGGAAACACGGGAGGGAAGGCAGAAAAGAATTATTTTGTGTGAAACAATTTGCAGAGTATTGGTATTAGCTCTTCTTTGAATTTCTGATAGAATTCTGAGCTGAAACCATCTGGTCCTGGGCTTTTGCGGGGGAGCTTTTAATGGCTGCTTCTTTTTCCTTAGGCGTAATGGGCCTATTTAAATGGTTTATCTGGTCTTGATTTAATTTTGGTATGTGGAACCTATACAGAAAATTGTCCGTTTCTTTTAAGTTTTCCAACTTTGTGTAGTACAGCTTTTTTAAGTATGACCTGTTGATTCTCAGGATATCCTAAGTGTCTTTTGTTATGTCACCCTTTTCATTTCTGATTTTGATAATTTGGATATTCCCTCTCTGCTTTTTAGTTAGATTGGATAAGAGTTTGTCAGTCTTGTTGATTTTGTCAGAGAATCAACTCTTCTTTTGATTGTTTCTTTGTATTGTTCTGGTTTTTTGTTTGTTTGTTTGTTTGTTCATTTCTATGTCACTGATTTCAGTCCTGAGTTTGATTACTTCCTACCCTCTACTCGTCCCGGGTAAATTTGCCTCTTTTTGTTCTAGACCTTTCAGGTGTGCCCTTAAGTTGCTAGTGTGAGATTTCTCCAAATTCTTTATTTGGATACTTAGTGCTATGAACTTTCCTCTAGCATAATAGCTAGAACCTGAAAACAACCTAAATGCCCCACAACCAAAGAATAGATACAGAAAGTGATACATTTACACAATGGAGCACTACTGAACTGTTAAAAAAATATATGACTTCATGAAATTTATAGGCAAGTGGATGGAACTAGAAAAAATCATTCTGAATGAGGTAACCCAAACTCAGAAAGACAAACATAGTATGTTCTCACTAACAGGTGGTTATTAGAAGTAAAGTATAGAATACCCAACCTACAATCCACAGCCCTAGAGAGTCCAGATAACAAGGAGAGCCCAAAGAAGGATGCATGGGTTTCCCTGGGAAGAGGAAGTAGAAAAGATCTTCTAGGTAAATGGGGAGATTGGGGGATGGAATGTTAGAACTACAGGGAGCAGGTTGGGCAGGCTGAGTGCAAGAGGTGGGTTGGAAGCAATATGGAGGGAGAGAGTAACAAAAGAGATGTCTTGATAGGGGATATTTTGAGGTTAGAGAGAAACCTGGTACCAGGGAAAATTCCAGGAACACACAAAGGAGACCCCAACTATGACTTCTAGTAATGGTGGATAGAGTGTCTTAACTGACCACCTACTGTAAGCAGATTGGTGACTTCCATAAGAGTTATCATGGAACCTTCATTCAGTAACTGATGGGAGCAGAGGCAGAAATCCACAGATAAGCACTACTCTGAGTTCCTCCAAGAGTCTTACAGAAAAAAGGGGGGCAGAGAAATTATACTAGCCAGGGGGGAAAATATTTTTAAAAGAGAAAGCCTATATATTAGTACCCATCCAACACTAAATGGAAAACAAGCCTACAAAAGTGTGCTTTGGTATCCACCAACTCCACTACAATACAAAGACAAGATCATATATTAATGATTTTATTCTTTTGTATAAAGCCAAGTTTAACATGTATGAGTATTTTGTATTGAAACTTCCTTTTATTTTTACTTCCATGGATATATATATTTAAAAAAAAACACTTTTTCCCAGGCAATCTGTGATTTAAAATGCATGACAAGAAGAAATGAATGCCCTGGCAAAGAGCCTTCTATCTTTCTTTCACCATAAAATATAGTTATGATGAAAAAATAGATGATTAGCTATCCCTGCATACATGAGCAGAGTTCTTTGCCATCCACCCGTGAGAAGAAATGGACAAGATAGATTCCTCATTTCCTTAACTTGAAGGTGATTGAGACCCTGGAGTCTGCCACAAGAGATGCTTGTGGACATTTAGGATTTACACTCTTCTGGGAAGAGAGATTTCATACATTTTAACACCCAAATCAACCTTGAGTGCCCTTCTATACCTCTACAAGTAATAAAGATGTGATGATCAATTCTGCACCTTTTCACAATGGCATCTTCCATGGACTGTGAAAGTTTAATAGGAATCTATTTCTGAAAATTATGCTGTGTTGCTTTAGCTATTCTGACACCAAGGATTTGGGAAGGTGAATCATTCGTTCTGCTGCTTGAAGAGACATCTGTAGAGAAAAGGAATCCAAGTTCCTTTTCAAATCTAAAAGTTTCTTTCAAAAATGCATTTTGTTGAACACTCGACTGCTTGCCAGGTGACTATCAGATGATATCTTCTATTCTGAGAGGACAATTTCAAGCTAATACACTTGCAAGCAAGAAGCCTTTGTATAACATGTGTAATTTCTGTTACCAGTTTTATTTAATCAAGTGATATTGTGTTCATTTGCCCCCATATTGTGGTCAAAAACAACAAGTGTTGATTTGCTCAGCTATAGAAAGCCTATTAGCCAAGCAAAGAACAGATCTTTGAATTTATCTTCTTCTTTTAACAGAAAAACATAAATATGCCATGGATTACATCATAGCACATGACAAGAGCATGACACCATAAATATCCTGGGTGCTGGTTCTCATATATGGTATGCAGACACCAGAGTCACATGTAACCCTGAGTGAGCTTCTAGTTCTTATCTCACCCTCAGACCTAGGGAACCACAGCATGAGGGTGGGGGTCTCAAGAATGCTTGCAAAGAAGTCAAATCTGAGAAGTTCTACGGCTCCTTTCACAAGAAGAGCTGGACATATGTGATGAAATCAGAATCTCTAGGCAGATTGTTCATAAGCTCTAGGGTAACCCCAATGACAGCAAAATTAAAGAGGCAGTGATCTAAACATCCTGTTAAATGGTAAACATTATTCCCTTTGTAAAAACAATTCTTAGTCTTGTTTGATCAAATTATTTTTATTAATTCTTATTTAAATGAAAAATGATCTTATTTTACATATCAATTCCAGTTCCCTCTCCCTCCTGTCCCCCTATTCTCCCCTCCCCACTAATCCCCCATCCCTATTCAGGATGAGGTCTCTTATGGGGGAATCATCAAAGTCAGTAACATCATTTGGGACAGGACCTAGGCCCTCCCCATGTATCTAGACTGAGAGAGTATCCCTCCATAGGGAATGGGCTCCCAAAGACCACGCACTAGGGATAAATACTGGTTCCACTGCCAGAGGCCCCATAGACTGTACAGGGCCCCCAATTGACACCCACATTCAGGGACTCTGGTTCAGTCATATGTTGTTTCAACAGCTGTCAGACTGAGGTCCATGAGCTCTCACTTGCTCAGGTTAGCTGTTTCTGTGGGTTTCTCCAGTATGGTCTTGATCCTCCCTTTCTACAACTGGATTCCAGAAGTTTGGCTGAGTGCTTAGCTGTGAATCTCTGCTTCTTCTTCCATCAGCTACTGGATGAAGACTCTAGGATGGCATTTAAGGTAGTCATCATCCTCATTCTTGAGGAAGGGTATGTAAGCTAGCCTCTCCACTATTGCTTAGATTCCTAGTTGGTGTCATTCTTGTGGATCCCAAGATTTCCCCAGTGCCAGGTTTCTCGTTAAGCCCATAATGGCTCCCTCTATTAAGGTAACTCTTTCCTTGTTCTCCTTCTCTGTTCTTCCCCAAACTCAACCTTCTGATCCCTCATGTTCTCCTCCCCTTCTCCCTTCCTTTTCTCCTATCACCCTCTCCCCTCCCCCCGTGCCCCCAATTTACTCAAGAAATCTTGTCCCTTTCTCCTTCTTGGGGGAGGATGGGGTCCATGTATGTCTCTCTTAGGATCCTCCTTGCTTCCTAGCTTCTCTGGGATTGTGGGTTTTAGGCTGGTTATCCATTGCTCTATATCTAATATCCAATTATGAGTGAATATATACCATGTTTTCTTTCTGTGTCAGGGTTACCTCACTTAGGATGGGTTCTTCTAGTTCTATCCACTTGCCTGTGAATTTCAAGATTTCATTTTTCCCCATGGAATAGTACTCCATTGTGTAAATGTACCACATTTTCTTCATCCATTCTTCAGTTGAGGGGCATCTAGGTTATTTCCAGATTCTGGCTATTACAAATAATGATGCTATGAACAGATTTCCTTGTGGTGTGAATTTACATCTTTTGGGTATATACCCAAAAGTAGAATTGCTGGATCTTGAGGTAGACTGATTCCCATTTTCCTGAGAAAATGTCATACTGATTAAGTCAACAAGACAAACAGCAGCACACAGACTGGGAAAAGATCTTCACCAACCCCACATCTGACAGAAGACTAATCTCCAAAATAAGCAATGAACTCAAGAAGCTAGTCACCAAAATACCAAATAATCCAATTAAAAAGTGGGATACAGATCTAAATAGAGAAGTCTCAATACAGGAATATCAAATGGCTGAACATCCTTAGCCATCAGGAGAATGCAAATTAAAACAACTCTGAGATAACATCTTAAACCTGCCAGAATGACTAAAATCAAAGACACCAATGACAGTTTGTGCTGGAGAAGATGTGGAGAAAGGAGAACACTTCTCCATTGTTGGTGGGAGTACAAACTTGTACAGCCACTTTGGAAATCAGTATGATGGTTTCTAAAATTCTTTTTGTTTGGAGGTTGTTTGCTTTATCTGATTGGCTTGATGTGAGAGTTCACATTTGGATCATGTGGTTCATCTCTGAAAGACTTAGCACAACTCCGTGAATGATGCTTGGGTGAGAATAGATTTGCACACTCCACCCAGCAGACTATCTTGTTTGGTCCTTACAGAAAACCTCTGTAGAGTCCTTACCATCTTTTGTTTTTGAAATGGGAAGATTCAATGGATCTGAAGAGATCAGAGTTTTACTTTTGTTTTAAATGGGCTCACAGGGAGTAAATGACTTCCTCAGCACTACACAGGGTCCAATCCTGAGCTCACTGGAAATTGTCTTTTCCTTTGGCTTCTATGTGAGATGCAGTTTCCCTTTAGGCAAAATTTTCTCTTTTACTTAAATAACTGTCTCCTATCCCATCCCCCCACTACCATTTTTTAGTCACAGATCTTATGTTCAAAAGGCATCCTGAAGCCATAGCATCCTTACCAGCCTAAGTCCCCAACCAAGGCACCTTGCAATTATAAATGCTGAAGCTGCAGGCTCAGGGTATGACATACAGACAGCAACACCAGAAAGGGGGAGAAGGATGTAAAATGGGCAAGTCTCCTGGTTCATTGATCTTTACCACCAGTAATTCTCAAAATAAAAAGAATCACCAAGTAGAGATAATGGTGCACCTTTTTTCTTAGTGTATTTGCTATTAGATTTATCACAGCCTTTAGATAGCTCAATATTGACTGTCATAAAAAGAAAATATGGATCCATTAAGGTTGGTACCAAGTAGCATACAAATATATGCACATGCCAACTGTGCACCATCTACAAGAAAGTCCTGTAAATAATCCAACTCTGCTGTCCAAATCCAAAAAACTATCCCATGTTCAAGCCATATTTATAGATGGACCACTGTATAGTCAGTCCTGTTAGAACCTTTGACCATTATTTCTTTCATCTTGCCTTCTAAATGTTTGAAGAGTGTGTCTGCACTCCTCCATGTCTGAGTGTCTATGTGTAATATTTTGGTTTTGACCAAGAACCATGCTCAGGGTAACTCAGCAAGAATCAGCTCAGGCTAGATGGTCTGGCATGTTAAGGAAGTTGTTCATACAGTGTGTAATTTACTTTTGCCCTCAGAAATCTGCAATTCTAAAGGCTTTGTGAGTTTTATTGACTGCTCTGTCATAACTAAATCTAAACCTTGTTAAGCAAAATAAGAGATCAAGATAATGAAGCATAGCCCAACACTGGTGGCACATGCCTTTAATCCTAGCATTTGGAAGGCAGAGATAGATGGATCTCTGTGAGTTCGAGGTCAGCCTGGTCTACAGAGCAAGTTCCAGGACAGGCTCCAAAGCAGTATGGAGAAGCCCTGCCTCAAAAAAAACAAAAATAACTGAGATTGACAATTAATAAATGGGACTTCATCAAACTGAGAAGCTTCTGTAAGGCAAAGGACACAGTTGACAAGACCTAATGGCAGCCCACAGACTAGGAAGAGATCTTCACCAACCCCACATCTGACAGAGGACTAATGTCCAAAATATACAAGAAACTAGTCACCAAAACACCAAATAACCCTACTAAAAAGTGGGGTACAGAATTGAAGGAGGAATTCTCAATAGAGGGATCCAAAATGGCTGAAAGACACTTAAGAAAGTGCTCAACATCCTTAACCATCAGAGAAATACAAATCAAAACAACTTTGAGATACCATCATACTCCTGTCAGAACGGCTAAAATTAGAAACACCAATGACAACTTATGCTGGAGAGGATGTAGAGAAAGGGGAACACTCCTCCACTGCTGGTGGGAGTGAAAACTTGTACAGCCATTTTGGAGACCAGTATGGCATTTCCTCGGGAAAATGGGAATCAGTCTACCACAGGACCTGGCAATTCCACTCTTAGGCATATACCCAAATGATCCACATCCATGCAACAAAGACATATGTTCAACTATGTTCATAGCAGCATTATTTGTAATAGCAAGAACCTAGAAGCAACCTGCATGCCCCTTAACTAAAGAATGGATAAAGAAGATGTGGTACATTTACACAATGTAATATTACTCAGCTGAAAAAATACAACGTGATCTTGAAATTCAAAGGCAAATAGATAGAACTTGAAGAAACCATCCTGAGTGAGGTAACCCAGTCATAACAAAAAGATCATGGTATGTACTCACTCGTATATGGATCTTAGACATAGAGCAAAGGATCACCAGCCTATAATTCACACTACCAGAGAAACTAAGATACAAGGAGGAACCTAAGAGTTTTATAGAAGGTCCCTCACAGAAGGGGAGAGGAAGATCTCCTGAGCATATGGGAAGGGAGGGCAGTGAGTGGAGAGGAAGCTAGAAGAAAGAGAGGGGGAGAAGAGGAGAACATGAGGGACTAGGTAGAATAAGTCAGGGCGAATAGATGAGAGTAAAGAGAGAGAGAGAGAGAGAGAGAGAGAGAGAGAGAGAGAGAGAGAGAGAGAGAGATACTATAATAGAGGGAGCCATTATAGTTTTGAAGAGAAACTGACTCTAGAGAAATGTTCAGAAACCTACAAGGGTGACCCCAACTAATGATCTGAGAAGCAGTGAAAAAATCTACCTTAAATGTCCTTCCTTGATAATGAGATTGATAACTAACTTATGTGCCATCTTAGAGCCCTCATCTAGTAGCTGATGGAAACAGAAGCAGACACCCACAGCTAAACACTGAGCTGAACTCCTGGAATCCAGTTACAGAGAGAGAGGAGTGATAAGAAAATGGGGACAAGACCAGGCTATAGAAACTCACAGAGACAGCTGACCTGAATAGGGGGGAGCTCATGGACCCCTAGACTGATAGCTGGGAAACCAGCATTGGACTGACTCAGACCCCCTGAATGTGGGACTCAGTTATAAGTCCTGGACAGTCTAAGGGACCTCTGACAGTGGAACCAGGATGTATCCTTGGTGCGCAAAAGGACTTTGGGAGCACATCGCCATGGAGAGATATTCCCCTAACATAGAGGCAGGAGGGAGGCCTAGTCCGTATTCCAAATGACCTGAAAGATTTTGATGATCCCTCCTGGGAGGCATCACCCTCCCTGTGGAATGGGAGGGGATGGGATTGGAGGAATATCAGGGAGCATGGGAGGGAAGAAGGGAAGGAAGGAGGGAGGGAAAAGAAACTGGAATTGGTATGTAAAGTAAGAAAAATAATAATTATATATATATAAAAGAAAAAACAAACAAATAAATAAATAAATACAATGAAACATAATTGTGCAGAATCATTTGTGCACCATGACTCAGATGAAATCACATTGCTACCCATGAGAGAAGAGCTCATGAACTCATCAGAATGACACTGCAACTTGAACTTAACATGTTTTCCCTGATGGTTGGAAAATGAACAAATACAAGTAACTTGGTAAGCAAGTAGAAAAGAATAGAATGGCAAGAATGAAAATCAAGATTTGAAACCAAAACCATTGCTCTGTCAGTAGCATCAACGAAGCTCTGACTGGATGAGGTAATGTGGAAATTAAAGTGTAGAAGATGCTGCACTTTACAGATTCAGTAACCCACAGTTGAAATGTAATAGCTCCTGAGCTGTAGATCTTTCTTTGCCTCCATATCTTCAACTGTGAAGTTGGGGTAATTATGGCTTTTACCTCATAGGTTCTACTGGTACAAGGCTTGGAAAGATGCTGGTGCCTACCACATAGTATCATCATCTTCATCACCTATTTTATTTGTTTAAAAAAAGAGTGTTTCATTATGAAACACACAGGAAACAGACTAAAAGGAGTTCTTTTTATCTCTCTCTGACTTTAAACTTGAGACCCTGACCAGGGTATTCTCTCCAATAACCCAATGATCTAGTTTGCCCCTCTGTTGATGTCAGGGTATCCTCTCCAATAACCTGCTGATAGAGTTTGCCTCTCTGATGATGTGATCCTTGACTCAAAGAAACTTGTGAAGGGAAGGGTTTATTCAGCTTATGAGTTGCAACCTGTCAGTGAGGAAAGGAAGCCAAGACAGAAACTAAAATAGACACAACAGAGAACCAATGCATACTGGCTCATTTCCCCCGGCTCATTTCACCTGTGCTTCTTCTTACACAGCCCAGGTCCACCTGCTAAGGTGTAGCACCCACACACACACTGAGCTTGCCCTACTACATCAATTAAAACCCAAGACAATGGCAATGCCCCACAGACAGGCCCACATGTCAATCTGATGGAGGCAGTTCCTCAAATGAGGTTGTTCCCTCTTCCCAAGTATGTCAAACTGACAACCAAGATTGGCTGTCACACCCACATTCCTGCTCTCTTTACTATCCAACACCATCTTTAAATACCGTTAGCATTTTCCTTCCTTTCCGTATACTTTGTAAGATATTTGACTTCCAGGTCTCAATCCTTTTCATTATATGAGAACTCTGTGTGATATGTAAGAAAAATGAGCGGAATTTATTTATGTGGGACATAAAAATAATATTCATCTTTCAAATTCACAGAAAACAATTAAATCACTATATTTGGAGAGGTGAGCAGCAAGATAGGCTGCTTAACTCCACATTTCACTTTGGAGGGAAGATACCCAGTTCAAAGTAATGTTTGCTGTGGGCACAAGAACAGTCTATGCTAAGGATAACCGTTAACATGAAACACTGGAGCACACTAAACCAAGCACTTGCCAGTTCTCCCATGTTGTTCACTTGAGTGTTTACTTCTTCTATAATGTTAATCTGCTCAAAAAATATTGAAAAGTTAGGATTAGTACAAGCCTGATGGATGAGACTGACAAGAAGTCACGGTCTAATCATCATTCTTTAATATAACTGAAATCAATTATTTTTAAAGCCAGGATTCTGGTCACATATTTCAGAACCTGGCATCTCATAGTTTTATGCACCAGTTAAGCTTTTTACAAAATGCTCATATATCTGCTCAAAAGCAAACAAGGCTGGAATGTTTATTTAGGCAACTGCCTGAAGCCCTTTTTAGCTTCCAAATGATAATATGTATCTGAGACACAAGGCTGGGGGAAAAATTAGTATGGTAGTAAGATGTTTACTAAATTTGATTTTAAAACATTGTAGGTATCTGCTTCTGCTTCTATGAGCAGATACCCACAAGTAAACACCGAGCTGAACTCCTGGAATCCAGCTGCAGACAGGAAGGAGTGATGAGCAAAGGGGTCAAGACCAAGCTAGAGAAACCCACAGAAACTGCTGACCTGAACAGGGGAGAGCTCATGGACTCCAGTCTGATAGTTAGGAAATCAGCATAGAATCATCCAGACCCCCTGAATGTGGGTGTTAGTTGGGAGGACTAGGCAGTCTATGGGGCCTTTGGAAATGGATCAGTATTTATCCCTAGTACATAAATGGACTTTGGGAGCCCATTCCACATAGAGTAATACTCTCTCAGCCTAGACACACAGGGGAGGGCCTGGGCTCTGCTACAAATGATACAACAAACTTTGAAGACTCCCCATAGAAGGCCTCATCCTCCCTGGGGAGCAGAAAGGAGATAGGATGCGGGTTGGTGGGGGAAACAGGGGAGGACAGGAGGGTATGAGAATGGGGATTGACATCACATAGAGTAATACTCTCTCAGCCTAGACACACAGGGGAGGGCCTGGGCTCTGCTACAAATGATACAACAAACTTTGAAGACTCCCCATAGAAGGCCTCATCCTCCCTGGGGAGCAGAAAGGAGATAGGATGGGGGTTGGTGGGGGAAACAGGGGAGGACAGGAGGGTATGAGAATGGGGATTGACATGTAAAACAACATTGTTTCAAATTTAAATTAAAAATATTTAAAATAAAAAAATATTTTCATGGTTTCAATAGCAAACTGGTTATTGGTGATAAATTCACTATGTAAATGAATACCTCATTCCTCATGACAATTCAACATATGCTGTCTTATTAATAGTGGAAGCTATAGTTAGAGGGGCCTACAGGAATTCCTATTTGTTTTCATTTTAGGAGTGACAAAACCAAAACACCTTTGCTTAGTTATCCTGCATGATAAGCACTTCAGGTGCTGCTTCCCAGAACCAAATAAATTCCACCTATGGTATTGGAGAGGATTAATATGGTGGATTTCCCACATTTGCCAATGCAGAATTGAAGTGCTAGCCTGTCTCAGCTGAGGACTTATTAGAATAAAATAACCAGTGATATAGAAAAAAAATTCCCAGAAAGTGACTGATGAGATCATTTCCATGATGCTCGTGCTCAGCCCAGCCTCATTATCTCTTGTGTTGCAAATGCTGTTTGGGATAGAACCTGGTGGAGATCAAAGTGTCAAAACAAATGAGGGCATAGATCCAACCCTAGTCTAAGCTCAATGGAAAGTGGCAATGGCAGAAGTAAAACCTTTCTGACAGAGTCACTGTTCAGAAAGTCCTGCATTATACATGTAAAAAGCTCTACAACTCAATAAGGGGTATGTATTTTCATTCTTTCTGCAGTTTTCCTCAAATGAACTCTCCTTTTACTTTTTTCTTATGCTAGGTAAATGTAAACTATTAATGTAATTTCTGCCACATTTGAACAATTAAAGTGAGATTTAGTTTGAGGAATAATTCAATAAATATTCTTAAGTGGAGTCTAAGATTTGTGAGGAAAATCTAAGCATCCTTAATCTGTGTGCCCAGCAGAAAGTACACATGACCACAAAGCAATGGATGTAGTTGATAAAAGACTGAAGCAAGCCATGGGTGGATATTTTATCTGTATCTGTACCCAACAAGCTTCACAAAAGATTAATGGGAATCATTCAGATAACTAATCTAGTTAACAGAAGAAGACCCCTTCCAAATACCTATATATTTCAGAAACAATATCTAATATCTTTTATTACACTCAGCCCTCCATATCTGCCAGTTCTATATGGATTCAACTACCACAAATTGAAAATGCTTGGCAATCTTCAAATTCTGTATGTCCTGAACATATACAGACTTGTTCCACATCAGCTGCCTTAAACAGTACACTATAACCACTTATTATATAATGTTTATATTGTGCTGGGCATTATAAGTAATCCAGAAATTAAGGTATATAGAGAGATAAGCATGTCCTAAATGCAAATACCACAGCAAATAAGGGGCATGTTATAGATGCATATTGATATGAGATGGGTCCTGGAGCAATCCCATGGTTATCAAAGCATAATTATATTCCGTAATTGTTTGGGCTCCCCAGGTCCTGCCCTACACAAGTAGATAGCATGTTTCTTGAGATTCTACAAAAAACAAAATGGCTACTTCATCATGCCATAGTCATGAAAAAGCAGTTTAAAAAGCAATCAGGCCATTTGGGTAAAAGCAGGCCAGGAGAGCACAAATCTAACATTACCACACACACTTCAGTGCTTGCAGCCATTCAGTGCTTGAAGAGTATTTCAACTTTAGGACCAATCTGACTAACACATCATGACTCAGTGACCTCTAAGCAGTCAAGGAAAATTGTTTTGTTCCTTCTAGGTTGGAAGAACTAGAGAAACTCCTAAGGTGTTTCCCTTCTATGTCTGTTTCATTCAAAGGCAGTGTAGCTGCCTTCCATAGCTTTTACTTAGACTGAACACCAGCCATATTCAAAATAAGCAAGCTCACCAAAAACTTCTGATGTCTCCCAAAATATCAAAGTGCATTTATTTTGATGCATACTGACACTGTCTCAGCTATGTCACTGAGACATGCCACATGCCACTCTCCAGGTAAACACAGGATTATGTTAACTCAGGGTTTATTTGGGATTAAAATATATTGTTTCCAATGTTTTACGATGTTGAGCAAAATATTAATGGTGCTGCCGATGTCATTTCACATGGCAAGATGAATGTCATTCTGGACACTAAGAACAAACTCATGGAAATCAATTCATGTTTGTAAAATGGCTGAAATTCTGTCTAAATCTATTTCTTTCTTTGTTTGATTGATTAATTGATTTGGGACAGAGTCTCATGTAGCACAAATTTAACTCAAACTCACTATGTAGACAAGGCTGACATCAAACTTCTGATCCTCCTGCTTCCATCTCTTAAGTACTGAGATTACCAGCATTTACTACCATGTTTGGATAAACTATTTTTGAAGTAAATAAAACTACATATGGGTCAAAATGGTAAGAGAAATGTCTTGAAATAAGATATATTTGTTCTATTTTCATTAATTTTAAGTTAGTATACAAAGCAACAGTCTTCATTATGGAGATATATATTATTATTATTATTATTATTATTATTATTATTATTATTATTATCTGTTATTGTTTGCCCCTCACACTTTCCACTCTCCTTTTCCATCTCTCACCCACCTCTTGCTGGTTCTGTTCATCTCATCAAATAGCCCCATTTTGCTTTCACACCACAGGTGTTTTATTGCCCTTCCCCTATATTAACATATCATCCTTCCTTCTCACAGTCCCCATTCTAATTTCAACACACACACACACTAAATTGAGGTTCTGCATATGAGAGAAAGCGTGATATTTTGTTGAGTTTTTTTTTTAGTCATGATGTAATGATTTCTAGTTCCATCCATTTTCTTGTAACTGTCATTATTTTACTTTCCTCATGACTAAATAAAATTCATTGTACATATATACATACATATATATCATATTCTGAAGTTGTGTATGCTTTTCCTCTGTGCTATATGCATGTTTGTACACATATTTATAAATGGACTTGACTATGTATTTTTGTTACATATGCATGAATACATATGTACTTACAAATGTACTTGACTATGTATGCATGTGTGGTAGCCAGAGGTTGATTCTAGGAATCTTTCCATTTTGTTGTTTAAGATAGTGTCTCTCACTGAATCTGAAGGTCACTCTTTTGCTTAGATGGGTTTGCTAGATCCTCCATCTCTAGTCCCTAGCAAGCACTGAGCTTATATCTGTGCTTCATCACTCTTTGTTTTTGACATGATGCTGGGGATCTTAACTTGGATTCCCATACTTGAGCAATAAGACCAACTGAGTCATCTCCCTAGCCTCTAATGTTACATGTTTGATATATTATCCTTTGAAGTATAATTTTATCTCAATTGTCACTACATTAATTCAGACCTTAATTATTTTCTAACCATGACTGTTTGTGATAGTCCTTTAAATGGCCCTAATATCTTCAAGCTCCAGTTCTCCCAAACTAATTTCCAAGCTGAAATTACATACAATCTTCAAACAAAAACTTGACTACTATTTTATCCCTAAATAAGATATAGATGGATAGATAGATATAGATAGATAGATAGATAGATAGATAGATAGATAGATAGATTGATAGATAGATAGATAGATGATAGATGATAGATAGATGATAGATAGATAGATAGATAGATAGATAGATAGATAGATAGATTGATAGATAGATAGATAGATAGATGATAGATGATAGATAGATGATAGATAGATAGATAGATAGATAGATAGATAGATAGATAGATAGATAGATAGATATAGATATAGATATGAAACTAGAATACTAAAAGTACAAGTGACCCATAGCTGTAACAATAGTTATCTGAAGACATGCTAAGAGATGTAAATTAGAACAATCCAGAAAAAACTGAACATGTGCTTACTGAAAGATGAAAAGGGGGAATTCTTTAATTATCCAAAGCCAAGACTCCATCCACCTTATACTTCACTATGTCATCACAACCCTATAATATACTCATGTTTGTCTTTCCATGACACATAGCTTCACATGCCAAAAACATTGAGTAATTACTTGTTCACTTAAAACAGCTAAGATAATGTTATACATGACCATATGAAGGAAAAGCATAAGTATCTTTTAAATGATAAATTTTGTGTTTAAAATAAAGTTGTGTTTTCATTTGTTTTGAAAAGTACCATCCTATTTAATTAACTTGTATACTAAAATGAACTGAAGAAATAACTAATGGGGCATATTACTTCTCTAAAATTTATACCATAGACATGTGTCTGAATTAACTACCTGAAGTTAACTACCTTCCGGTGAAACCAGGAAGAAAAATCTACTGTTTCCAAGTTGCATGATGCCTCCGATGTGGACAATTATGCACTAAAACACCCAACATATTGGTATTACACAATCATGGCTCAAGGAAATATTAGCTCTGGTAACATAGATTTCAACCTTATGATTATTTCATGTCTGCCCAGAAAAAAGGCAATTCTCTTCTGGGCATTGACTTTTCAACCTCTGCCAAATTGTCAAGTTCTCTGAAAATGGAGCTTAATCTTTTGTGTCTTATTATTAACTCTAAAACTAGGTACTTCTGAATATGACCACAACAGTGTGAAACCGGGTGCTGCTGGGTACAACTGTGACAGTGCGAAACCGGGTGTGCTGGGTATGACTATGACAGTGTGAAACCGGGTGTGCTGGGTATGACTATGACAGTGTGAAACCTGGTGTTCTGGGTATGACTATGACAGTGTGAAACCTGGTGTTCTGGGTATGACTATGACAGTGTGAAACCGGGTATGCTGGGTATGACTATGAATGTGTGAAACCTGGTGTTCTGGGTATGACTATGAGAGTGTAAAACTGGGTATTGCTGGGTATGACTATGACAGTGTGAAACTGGGTATTGCTGGGTATGACTATGACAGTGTGAAACTGGTTATTGCTGGGTATGACTATGACAGTGTGAAGCCGGGTGCTGGCTGCTGGGTATGACTATGACAGTGTGAAACCGGGTGCTGGCTGCTGGGTATGACTATGAGAGTGTAAAACTGGGTATTGCTGGGTATGACTATGACAGTGTGAAACCGGGTGTGCTGGATATGACTATGACAGTGTGAAACCGGGTGTGCTGGGTATGACTATGACAGCGTAAAACTGGGTATTGCTGGGTATGACTATGAGAGTATGAAACTGGGTATTGCTGGGTATGACTATGACAGTGTGAAACTGGGTGTGCTGGATAAGACTATGACAGTGTGAAACCTGGTGTGCTGGGTATGACTATGAGAGTGTGAAACTAGGTGCTGCTGAGCATGATAACGGTATGATAGGAGTCCTTGAGAAGAACCTCACACTTTCACAAAAGTATGTAATCTAGTAGGGCTTACATAGCACTGATACTAGCAAGGGTGCCCACTTCTCTTTTGATGGGCTACAGAAGCCACACATGAGCGTCATAAAATAACAGCCCATGACCAAGCCCCATTGTTCTCTCAAGCAATGCAGCCTTCTGTCCGACAGTAGGATGTTTTGATACTATTATTCTTCGTCTGGCTGAGGTGAACTTTTTTTAAAGCTTACAGAAATAATGCAATAAAATGAGATTTTTATACTATATTTGAGAAATCAAAACTATGATAAAACAAGGATTCAAGTTAGACATAAAAATATATAATGTTGGTCTATCTGTAATTACTGAAGATGACTTATAAATCTGAAATGTAACCCTGCCAGAAGTCAAAGCACAGAAAATCCTTAATTCGATAGAGAAGCAGCAATTTCAAAAGAGGCTCTGGTTCCTCAGGTCTGAGGGTAAAGAAATTTCCACTGGGCCCTCATTAAGCTCAGCAGAGCCTGGAAGTTGTGCTGAACTCCGTTCTTTGCTCTCTGTTTCTAGTTAGTTAGTGAATGAGAGTTGGTTTTAATAATATAACAAGCAAATGTGAATCTACCACTAATTACCAGAGGCATGAACTTAGCATTAATCTCTACCAAGTCTGTGATCCCAACTCAACCAGTTCAGTTTCCTCCCGCCCAAATGCATAAACACCCTGAAATCGCATGCCCCCACCCATTACCTTGGTGCCCTTCATATGTATTTGAATAGCATTTAGACCCATTCCTAAATCATTATTTTTTAATATCAGTTGTTTTCAACCCTAAAGTGTCTAGATGTTGCTTTGTACATAATTTTAGGAGTTCTATTTTCAGTATTACATTGCTAAGAACCATATATATATTGTTGTTGCTATAAGTCATTGACTGTGCCTGTCTTATCGCTTCCATGTGTGGCTATAACTCAACCTACTTGTTTAGTCTCTCACTGGTGGATATCTGGGCTACTCAGTGTTAGTATAGAAAACAACACTGTAAATATTTAGTATATGTCTCCTGTTCAAATGTACAAATGTTTTAAATGTTTCTATATCACAGAGTGAAATTGCTGGACATTCAAACATAGATCATGTTTAACATGACCTTTAAAAATATGCTTCTGAAAGGATGGTTTTCATGTGATGCCCAAGGGACAGAGCACTGAGTATAATTCATGTAAGCATTCAGTACCTTCTGATAATGTTTATTTATCTTCTCAAGCTTTCAGTATAATTGACCCAGTTTAATTAGATTCAAATCTCCAGGACTTGCTGGAAGAGTACTCAGTTTGGGGGGAAGACCCTGAAGTTCCCTTAGCTGAATGTATTCATGCTACTTAGAGCTGAAAAGGTAAACAACTTGAAAAAAGGAAACTTGCTTCTCTTTACATATCCAATTTCAGCCATTAAGTAAAACCTTTAAAGTTTAAAAAAAAAAAAGCCTCTACCTCCTCCTTCCTAAAATCACACATTCAGTGTTCAGCGAGTTATAGGCAAAGGGCAAGTTCAGTGAACAAAGCTCATGCTCTCCAAACTGGTCTAGTCTTGGAGATGTTGTGTCTCTACTTGGAGTACACTACTGTAGAACAAGAGTTAAAGGTGGAGAAAATGTCAAAGAACACAAATATTATCCCTTTGTAAATGATCAGTAATCTTCCTAAATATGAAAGAGATTTCCCAGAGAATATAGTAAATATTAGGCAAGATGCCAATGACAATAAGCAAATTGCTCCATATTCATAGTGTATACAAAGTCTTCTTATTCCCAAAGGCAACTAGGTTCAACTTGAATAATAACAGAAATCCAAAGGAGATTTCAGTTTCTGAAACACTCAGCTGTTCCCTCTACATTTTACTAATGCTGTACTTGTAAAAATGTTGGGGAAAATACAAAATGATTAATTTAAAAAGTTACTGCATACTTCATTGTCTAAGGCATGTATTTGTCTGCAATGACTAGATAGCTCAAGTGTGAATAGGTAGACTTAGCTATCCTATGTACAATACAGTAAAATTATGTATTTCTTGATTAACAATATAATGAAAAGAACTATGACTTAGGTGTTCCCTTCCTGGGCTATCTTGATGCCACTGCTTGGTTGTTCTAATTCTGCCCACAATACTTCTGGAGACTTAAGTCTCTTCTCCACTTAGACTATCTGAATGTGTATTATAAAATGGCACTAGAAGCCTACTCTGAGCACTAAGGCATCTCTAGATAGTATGCTATGCCTCGTGTATTGACTTGCATTCATATAAGTATTGTAAGACAAGCTAAAGAACATAAACATTAAGGAACATATTGGAGTAAACAGCAGTTCATGAATTAGACAAAACAAGTCCATTCATGAATTGGACAGCACAGTCCATAAGATATAGAGCAACAATATTAATGAGCAGTTTTTCGCCAGCCTGGTCCCACAGCCGTGTAAGCTCCAAAATAACATACAGAGACGCTGTTAGTTATAAAACTGTTGGCCAATAGCTAGAGCTTTTTATTGGCTAGCTCTGTCTTAGCAATTAACTCGTTTCTATTAATTTAAATGTTTTGGTGTGGCCTTTCTGGAGAGAGAGAGAGAGAGAGTCTGGACCATTAATTTCTCTCACTGCCTACATCTTGACTCCTCTCTACTACATCTCCTTGTCTACTAGTTCCACCTATCTTGTTTTCCTACAAGATAGTTCATTATTCATTAACCGAAACATATTATAAAATGGCATCTCCCATCACAAAGAGGCATAGAAGAGAATACATTCCAAGCAACTGTTTCTGCCTAGCAATCACCCTCCTTTTCTGATGATCCTGGAAAATAATCATTTATACTGAGTTAGGCTTTGGTTTGCTTATGTATGAACCGAGTGAATTGAAAATAAAGCAAATTCCTAAAGTAACAATACATCATATTGGGGAAAGAGCCTAGATAGGAGCATAAATGGAGAGCAAGGATGATTATGGGCAACCTTAAGATCCTGGGCTTGAGCCTCTAGAAGAGGATGCGGAATGGCAGATATGATCAAAAATGTTATATTACAACCAAACTGGGAGTTAGCAGAAAAAACTCTTGTATTTACTGATGGACAATTTCAGGGGGAAACTTAGTTTATATTCTTTAACATAAGTTCATCAGAAAGCTCTATCCCTGAGTATGCATGATTGCATGTGCACAGCACACTCATGCACTGATGTAAATACTATTCGCCAGTTTTAGAAAAGTATTAATATATTTATGTAGTGTTTACTTTATTGTAAATTAATGATATGCTTCTAGTAGATATAATCAGTAATGGTGCAAGCTAGCCACATTTGCATGGGTAGTGCATGTGACTCAAGTAGTCAGTCACTTAAATGTCTGAAGTCCAGGTTAATCAGCTCAGATAAAAACACTGAAAGAAATGACAAGGAGCCAGGTGCTTTCTGGTATCATTGATGCTTTGCCGTTTCTAAAAACCTTGGGATTGCAAAGTGTCCACTAATCATTCACAATACTGTGAAACTTTTAGTCATGTTAAAAAGGAAGCTAAAAATAAGGTTATAACCCAAAGACTATTTTATACCACTAATAGCTACTGGCTCATAAGGTTAAATTTCGGTTTTTTATGAAACTTGACCTAAAATGTTTTTGACATGCATTAGCATACAAAAGTCCTTGAAATTAGCATCTATTGACTCAGGACTATTGCAAGTGTCAGCAATGAAACTAATGGCAACAAAAATGTAATGATTCTGAAGCTCTTATTTTTGATACTGATACAGTAACATTAGAAAAGGAAAAGAAAAACAAATTGCTACCTCTACATAGCAGAATGAGTCAGGTTTTCCTTTCTTCTTTAAATGATAGTAGCTTTTTAGTTGGTAACTGAAATATAAGCCAGGCTTTTGAAGCTTCTCAAGTCATAGCAAAAAATAGCATATGGTTTTACAGCCTAAATAGATAAGTATATGTAAATATCTAGTGAGTTTATGCTATTTCATTTTCACTCACATAGATTTGAACTTTTATATTTCATGTATTCATGGTGGATTTCAGAGGTCCTCCTGGGAAGGAGCTACCCTGAGGATACAAAACAACAACGCACACAGGCACTGACTGGGGATCCAGAGATGTGGCTAAGGGTATGAAGTCCAGACTTCACATGGATTATCCTCCATAGGTCATCCTTATGCACCACCTATTAATTCCATCTAAGCACATGCTTTGTTGGAGAATTTAAAATGTCAAGATGGAGTGGAGCAGGTGGAGTCCAAACTTTGTGCTGGAATGATAAATCATTTACCTTTTGTGACTGAAAAGTTGTAAAATGAATTTAAATATGGTTCGTAGTCTAATACTTGAGCACTTCTACTTAAAACTCTAAAAAACTCTATACTGTGCCCTCCAATGTTAAAGATATAGAGATCCTTACACACCGGGGGCCCTGATTGTTTGTCATCCATCTATTGGTGTTAGCTGAATAATAATAGTTGAGTGTGTACTGGAATAAACTGCATACAGTCATGTAATCCTCGTGTGACTATTTACACCTTAAATTGTCACACCATCCAAGTTCACATAAAAAGCTATTCACTTCTCAGAACTCAAATGTCCAGAACACAAGTATGGACCAGATACTAAGTTCTATGACAGAAGTTCTGTAAACTCTCCTCACATTTGTCAGCTCATAATGAAGAATCATATTCCAGTCATATTAGAGGTCACCTTGTCATTTATATTAAAATTTTAATTTGCTCTGGACCTAAGAGCCTTTAGACCTAAGCAATAGGTGAAATAATTCTTAGAGCAGTAAAATAATTTCATTGAAAAGACATCATTCTGTCTGACCTGTACTCATGAGGACTTGGAGAAGGGGTTCTGTCCCTGTAGTGATCATTAGAACTGTCTGCAGACCTTGATTTCCATCATTTAGGGTATGTGGTATCATAGCTCATCCCTGATGCTTTCCTGTGCTTGGCATAGCCAGGTGGATGTCCTTTAGCCAGTAAGACATAACTAAAAATTACATGTACCCCCTTATTAGAAGCTGTAGGAGACAATAAGGAGTCCACAAAGCATTTTCCCCAAGCTTGTTAAGGATAGAAAGAAGTTCAAGATGAACTAAGGGTTCTCAGGACGGCAATGAGTCACTGAGATGACTCACAGCAGGCATTTAGCATAAATAAATATTTACCAGAAATAACTGTTATGGTGGGAAAGTATTGACAGTTGGCAGTTGCTTTGTTGCTTCAACAAATTTATGTTTTTCTGACTTAATAGTCACATAAATTTCTAGAAGTCCACTCATAAAGTAGGTATAATACAGTGATTTTAAATCATTCACAATAATAAATAACAATAATAATAAAAAACAAAAAAAAGGTGATCTTAAACTCTAGTATGTACAGAGCACTATAGAATAGCATGGGCAGTTATCAGAAGGGTCCCAAGGAATAATTTAAATGATTAGTCTTGATTGTCACACTTGGAAATGTCCAAGACTAATTAATATGTATTCCCTAAGTAAACCTGACATGAAATAATTCAAATGACAAAACAGAGTACCTTAGAAACTGTTAAACAAATTTCCATGTATTTTTTTAATTTCTGCATGTTCACACAGTTTCCTTCTACAATATCTATGTGCCACTGTCCTGTAAATCTTTTTACCTTTGTGCAGTCTCCATAGTTCAGAAACTGTAATACATTATTGTTTATAATCAAAACCCAACTCTTTGACCTGGTGCTACCCATGTTTCCCAGCACAGTCCAGTGTATGCCTCTACCATTCCCAACTCACCCTGCCTGCCTTCCTCATCCTACACACCTACGTTTTTTTCAAATGAGCCGCACTAAATGGAGTTCCTAGATCCTTGCACTATTTATACTGTATTTGTGTAGCTTGTGGTTTGTTTCTTGGTTATAGATAGTGCCTATTTATTATTGTGGATGCATATTCATTATCCTGTCCCATTCAAATTAGACCACCAGCTTCCCAAGGTAAGCAATCTGGCCTGACTAGCCAACTATTCTGCATGTATTGTACAATGTTACAAATGTTCATTTGCTTTTACTCAGTATTAGCAAGGAATTAAAAGATATACCAAGGCCCAAAGTAGCAAACACAAAGATCTCCTAAATTACCTAAAAGCAAAATCTTGTTTATGGCTCTTTAAGAACAGAGCACCTCCTTTTTACAAGTCAGTTTCCTCTTTGAAATAAAACCAGGACCTAAATCCCAAGAGGGGATCTGTATGTATACAGAACAAAATTAAAGTACATGTGTGGATTTGCTCAGATGTGAAAGCCTAGGATTTCTGTGAGAAAATGGAACTCACTGAGCAAGAAGAGGGTGTACTTCTTAAGAACTAGGTAAAGCATCAGCTCAATGCACAATTATTAACTCTCGAACAGACCTGAAGTGTGAGTGGGTAGCCCCGCAGAGTCAACAGAGTTCACTCATAACCCTTCTGCAGGAACAAATCAGGGTCCAGATCTGTTCACAGTGAACTCGGGGTGACTGTTTTACTGCTAACTCAACCCAAGGGTAAAGTACTCCATGAGATCATTAGCTAAAATCCTCAAGCTGCCTGTTCCACACAGGAAGCTCTCTATAACTTGCATTTAGGAAAATATTGATTTTTGAATACTATTTATGCATGGCCAAAAAGATATTCTGAAGATTTATTTCTTATATGCCTGTAGCTGTTTAAATGTTAAGAAACCAATTTAGAATGTATTGTTACAATCAAATGTGTGCAGATAATAGACCCTCCTCTTTATCTAATTGAAATAAATTTACATAGAAATCTAAAAGAAAAATTATATCCTAAAGGGATTGTATAACGGAAAAGTAATTGTACTTCAAATTCTATAAGTACCAACATGTTTATTTCATGATGATGAATTTCTAATAGGTCCAGACTCTTTAACATTGAAGGTCTGTCTTTTTTTTTTTTTTTCATTTTAAAACTGTATAGTCTTGCATTTTGTAAATGTCAGGTTTACATATCGTTAGGTAAAGAAATACAAACAGTACCACAATGGTGCTCAACGTAGTTTTCCTAGACTCATTGTTTTCTGTTTGTATTATGATACACATGCCTACTGTGTGTTTAATGGTCCCCTAGAGATTGCTCTTCACAACCACACAAGCTATTTACTGGAAGGCCTAAGACTTTAACCACTCCCCTTCTCCACCCCAAAATAATTTACTACCCCCATTTTCAAAACCTTTTATATCACCAATAGCAAAAGTGAAATTTATTGTTTACCACCCAACTTCTGATATGACTAGTTTGAGTCTCCCCATTAACTAACACACACTACACCAAGATGCTTGATAAGAACTGACTTAGAGAAGAATTTATCTATAGGTATTAGAGGGTGTATGTAGAAGGCAGTTTGATATTATGTCCCTTTAGCATTATAACAAGGAAGGTTCACCCAAGATCTATTAGCTCCCTAGCTGTGGATTCTTGTCCAGACTTAAAATGCCACATGTGAATTTCCTCCTCTAGAGGACACCTTACATTCGATCAAAAAGTGGTTGGCTGTACCCATGACATCCATGCCACTACTGTACCCATGGGCATATCTTGCCAGGCTGATCATTATTGTGGCCCTTGGGGATCACAACTGAGTAAGAGTACTGGTGACTTTCTCCCCTGGAAGCCTGTACACTATCCAGTATTATAAAGGCTTGCTGGCAGTGTGAAAGTGCCCAGGTCAGTGCCAGTTTGATTTCTCCCTGTCCCCTGACCAAAATATGTGGTGTCTTCAGCCATAATGTTAATAGCAAGTTCTTGCGGGCAACCAAAAGCATGCAATCTCCTGTGCTGTTTAAGGGTCTCTGGGGGCCCCCTTGACTAACAACTTTTAGGGGAAGTATCCCACACTTGCAACTGGGTAAGGTGCAGAGAACAAGCGTTTGTAGAGTTCACAGACCTAAACGGGGCATCTATATCTCACACTTCCCCACAAGGCTCAGGGAACATCACAGAAAGAGAAGCAGAAAGACTGCAAAAACCAGAGCTCAAGAGGACTATTATGAAATAGTGTCTTCTGGGTATGACACTACAGCAACTGTGGTTATCTACACAAGACTTCCAAAAGATCAAGTCAGTCAAAATTCCAACATGAGGGGAGGGGCACAGAAGCCTCCCCTCATACCTGAAGAGTCATTGACAATTGATAGCTGCTAGGGAAGACTTTGTTTCCTTTATGAGTGTGGCGCCTGGTTGATCATACCAATGGGCATGTAGGTAGCACTAATTAAACTCAGTGGGTCATTTAAAAAAGAGCTGGGTAGTGAAGGTGCAACCCTGTAATCCTAGCACTTGGGAGGCAGAGGCAAGAGGATCTCTGAGTTCAAGGTCAGCCAGGTCTATGTAGTGAGCTCTAGGACAGATAAGGCTATATGGACAAACCCTGTCTCAAAAAAAAAAATTAAATTTAAATTTAAAAAAAGAAGAGGACATGTAGTTGGGAGGACATGGATGGGAAGAGTATATAATGAGTTAGAGGAGGATAATTGGGTATGTGTGATTAAATTACACTGAATACTTGTTGCATTCTTAAGAGAAAATATCTGACTTCATTAAGTGTTTACCACTCTAGAGGAAGTGGGACCTGGGAAACTGGAGCCAATAAATAAGGCAGACTGAAGTCTCATACAATAAATACTCAACTTTAATCAGAATATCAGACAACTTATACAATGTGGGTTAAAAAGAATCACACAAGTGAAGTATACAGTTACAGGGGCAATCCACACATGGAGGGCTGCAGCAAAAAACATGTCTTTCCATAGATGAATATAAACAAGTTACAATAGCCAGTTGTAATGAATAAACTGAAGTAAACTCACATCTATAACTAACCCCAGGAGGGGCATGGAAGCAAATCCTAACAATTCTGTGTTTTTGAAGAAATTGAGGCCATAAGACTTGTCTTCGTTTCTTTGAGTTTTCTCACAAGCATTCAGAAATCTCACAGGACTCCATTCTGGGGCCCTATTTCAAGAAATAAATAAATAAATGTGTTGACTATCAGAATATAATAAACTCTTAAATTGTAAATATGTAAAAAAGAATATGCATCAAGCATTATGTACATTAAGTTACAAATATTCTGAAATTTGACAGTAGTTATCAATAGGAAAATATTTATATTATTTCACAAAGTAACTACACAACTAGAAAACCTGCTTTAAGGAAACAATCAGAATTCTTGAAAGCTCTGCAGAAGATGTTTTACTACATTACACTTTTTTGTAGTAAGATATTTTGCATTACACTTTTAATCAGAGAAAAATCTAAATTACTAAAAGACACCTTATTCTGAAGCCAAATATGAGTGACCACAACCCAGGGACATAAATTCAGCTCACCCTAAATACTGTGTTCTAAAATAGAAATGTCTTTATGAAGTTTTTATAGTTTAGAAAAGAGAGGATCAAAATCAAGATATTTAAAAAATATATTGGTGAGGTCATCAGACAGGTGGGCCACAGTCAAGTGGGGAAATCCTGGATATGGGCCTCTGACAGTGTCTCATGATATGCTGAGCTCTCGGGTTGGTAAAAGCTAATGTTGGTAAAAGCTAGTGGTCTGTCAGTCCCTCTCAAACATTTTGCCTTATAATTGTGGACACAATGGTGGCTGTTGAATGCTGCTAAAGGCACTTAAGGTAGCTCCAGACAATTGACTCTGTATCTAAAATGTTTCAGCTTTCTAGAGTCACCAGGTTCTATCCCAGCCTTATAGACTCTTTCACATGGGGATGCCTTCTTTTCTGTAAACTTTAGCTCATAACAACATACAGCTATTTTTTTCTTTTTTATTTATTTTTCTTATTTTACTTATCAATCCCAGTTCCCTCATCTCCCTCCCTGCCTTCCTTCTTCTTCTTCTTCTCCCTCCCTCCATGCCCCCCAACCACCCTCCTGTCCCATCCCTCTCCCCCCAAACTCCACAGGGAGGGTGATGCAGCTATTTAAAACTTCAAAAACTGCTAATGACTAGGGGGAATGATACAATGTTACAAACATAAGCCAGTCACATGATACAAATCAGTTAAGTAACAAAATATGTTGGATTTACATTCACATTGTTAATTTCTGTACTAACTATTGCACTGTAACTTTGTGTTTTCTGTGTTAGAATCAATGTTGCTTGGTTGCTGTGTTTATTAATTTGCATTAACATTTCTACTCGCTTATTTGGAAACCTCTAAATGATTAGTTGGCAGGGGAGGGTAATCACTTTCCTTCCAGATGACTGTTGACTTGTCAGGGAGGTCATCATGTCAGTGTCACTGCTTCTACCCCACCATGATTAGGTCGAAATTTTAATGTATTTTAATAACCAAAGCCCTAATTTCCAACATCTTCTATGTTTTAAATATTCAAACATCTATTGCAGTTACATTGCAACAACAAAAATACATTATTTTCTTATTTGGCAAGAAATACAAGCTTTTTGCCACATCTATCAAGGTTGCTCAGAGAAGATAGCATTTAGAGACTAAGTAAAACATGACAGAGAATGATAAAAAAAAGAAAAATTATTCTAGCCATACTTGTGTTAGTACAAGAAAGCCAACTAAAAATTTAGGAACTCTGTCAAGAAAGCATTTCCTTAATGAAATCCTACATTCCATTTTAATCTCAACAAATACAATCAGGGCAGTTTCAGCAACCCTTGTACTGGACTCTGCACCAAACGCACCACCACTGTCAACCCCATCACCATGGCCACCATTACTTCCATCGCCAATGCCATCCTCATTGATAAACCAAGTCTCAAATTAAACTGAGACCTCTAGGAATCTCAGCATACAAGACTACAAAAAAAAAAAAACAGATTGGAAAATGACAGCAGAGAAAGAAAAATACTTAGAGTAATAAATTCCATTAATTTAGGTCCACTCACATATTTCCCCAAGTATGTTTTTATATGTTTTTGTTGGGGTTTTGTTTTCCACACTTTTTGTATTTTCTCGTATGCCATCCCTCACATTGCAGCAACCCTTTAAGAATAACTGGGGCAAAGACATCTTTTCAGAGCACCTTCCTTTTAAAGAAACCATCTTCATGGAAACTCTGAAGGCCAGAAGTTCCTGAAAAGATATTTTACAAACACTAAGAGACAACAGATACCAGCCCAGACTACTATACCAGTAAAGCTTTCAATCACTATATATATGGAGAAACCAAGATATTCCATGACAAAACCAGATTTAAACAATACTTATCAACTAATCTAGCCCTAAAGAAAGTTCAGGAAGGAAAGTTCCAACCCAAAAAAGTCAACTACACTGAGAAAAACCATAGGCAATAGATAAACCCACTTTACCAACAGCCAAAAGAAAAATTGGGGGGGGGGAGGAATCCACATATAATACCACCACCAACAACAAATCCAAAACAAATAAGAATTAACAATCATTAATATTCCTCAATATTAATAGTCTTAACTCACCTATAAAAGACACAGACTAACAAAATCGATAGAAAGACAAAATCCATCCTTCTGCTGCATACAAGAAACATACTTCAACTTCAAAGACAGACATTACTTCAGAATTAAGGGTTGGGAAAAGATCTTCCAATCAAATGGACCCAAGAAGCAAGCAAGTGAAACAACCCTATTATCTAACAAATTAGACATTAAAATCAATCAAAGGAGATGAAGAAGGTATGTCTTATTCATCACAGAAGAAACCCATCAAGATGAAGTCTCAATTCTGAACATCTATGCCCCAAATACAAAAGCACCCACATTTGTAAACTTAAATCATACATAAAACCTCATACACTTATAGTGGAAGATTTCAACATCCAGCTCTCAACATTAGACAGGTCCAATAGACAGAAACTTAACAAAGGAACTAACAGAAGTTATGACCCAATTGGGTTTAACACACATTTATAGAACATTCCATCCAAACACAAAAGAATATACCTTCTTCTGAGTGCCTTATGGTACCTTCTTTAAAATTAATCACATACTCAATAGGTACAAAAAAATTGGAATAACCCCCTGTATCTTATCAGACCACCGTGCTGTAAAGTTAGAATTCAACAACAACACAAATTGCAGAAACTTTACAAACTTACTTAAATTGAACAACGCACAATTTCACCTTTCCTGGATCAAGGAGGAAATAAAAAAGAAATTAAAGACTTTCTATAATTCAATGAGAATGAAGACAGAACATTATAAGAATGAATACTCAAATTTATGGGACACTTTGAAAGCAGTACTAAGAGGATAGTACATAGCACTAACTGCCCATATGAAGAAACTGGAAAACAGATGAACAAGATTGCACTCCTACCAGAAAAATGGAAATCAGTCTACCATAGGACATGGAAATCCCACTCTTAGGCATATACCCAAATGATCCACATTCATGCAACAAAGACATTTGTTCAGCTATGTTTGTAGCAGCATTATTTGTAATAGCAAGAACCTAGAAGCAAACTAGATGCCCCTCAACTGAAGAGTGGATAAAGAAGATGTGGTACATTTACACAATAGAATACTACTCAGTGGGAGAAGGGGAGGAAACAATGGAATCCTGAAGTTCACAGGTAAGGGGATGGAACTTGAAGAAACCATTCTGAGTGAGGTCACCCAGTCACAAAAAGAGGAACATGGTATGTAGTCCCTCATATATGGATTTTAAAAATAAAGCAAAGAATCAACAGCCTATAGTCCACCAGAAAAGCTAGGATACAAGGAGAAGCCTAAGAGATTCATATACAATCCCTCACAAAGTGGAAAGGAAAAAGATCTCCTGGGCATTTTGGGGGTGGGCAGTGAGTGGAGAGGGAGTTAGCAAAAGAAAAGGGGAGGACAGGATAACATGTGGGACCAGGTGATGGGAGATGTTTTTCTGTAAATATGTTTCTCATACTGGTTAATGAATAAAGCTCTGTTGGCCAATATGAAAGCAAGATAGAAGGGACTAGGAGAGAAGGAGGAAACAGGAAGTAGGAATGAGGAGTCAACATAGAGAGACTGGAAAGAGCAGAACACCGGCCCTCTCTCCAGTAAGATGAGACCACGTGGAAATACTTAGATTAATAGAAATGGGTTAATCATTAAGACAGAGCTAGTGGATAGGAAAATAGTAACTGGCCAACAGCACTGTATCAAATACAGAGTCTCTGCCTGTCATTTGGGGCTGGCATGGCAGTGGGACAAGGCTGGCAGGGAAAAACATACTTGTTACACATGGCACCACAAAATGGCTAAAAAGAACTTCCACTTAAAACTAAGAAACGCTTAAGAAATGTTTTAGAAACAAAAGAACAGAGACAAGTAAGACTTCTTGGTAACAGCATTTTCTCAGTTGGACTCCGTTTTGCTACAGACTCCTTTTTTGCGCAGCTCCTGACTCAGCATAAGCGGCAAAAAAAAAAAAAAAAAAAAAAAAAAAACGCATTGTTATTAAAGAGCTCTGCTCTTTAATAACAATTCATCAGTGTGTATGAGAGCTGGCAATGGCAGTGACCACATCTCCAAGCCAACAGCATGCTGTTGGATGCAGCATAGACCAAGGTGGTGAGCACAGCTCTCACTGCTGGCAATAAAACAGCCGCCACCATCTTGGATAGACCGCAGCTAAAACTGTGGCTTTCATTTTAGCAATGTTGTTGTTTACCAGCAAAAAGTTTCATGGACAGAAAAAGGCGAAGATTTACAGTAAAGACAGACTCAGATTAAGAAAAACCTTTCAAGGTTTGCAGTGTATTTTAAAATATATGTAGGCTTGGGAGAGAAAGAGAAACAGGATACAATGGTTTAAAAAAAGATAAAAAGAAATAGAATAACTGGGTGTGGTGACACACGCCTTTAATTCCAGCACTCAGGAGACAGAGGCAAGCAGATCACAGTGATTTCAAAGTAAACCTGGTATGCAGAGTGAACTCCAGGACAGATAAAAGTTACACAAAGAAACCCTGTCTCAAAATATGTAAAAATAGAAGTACAACATATAGAGTAATAAAAAAGCCACATAAAGATGGAAAGCACAGAGAAACTTTGGATATTGGACACTGTTCTGTTACCTTTAAATTGTTTGACTGCTGAGGAAATAACAACAACTGATAAAAGAAATGCTGCTGAATTAATTCAATTTATATATTTTAAAAATGCTTTGACTCCAAAATTTAAGCCTAAAAACAAGTTACTGGGAAAAAGAATTTCTATTTTTGTTTCCACAGAAAATGAAAAGCTGTGGATTCCTTCCAGACTAATGTGGTTTGACTCCCTGAAAGCAAGACTCCCTGAAACTGTGTCCCAGGTGATCGACCATTCAAAACAGTTGGGACAAGCCAGCCTTGCAGACTACAGCCAAAATTTCTGCATCTTCTTAGGATCCCCATGACAAACTACTTCAAGCAGGAAGTAGTTTGGAAAGAACAACACCCAAATTCCCAAATATTGTTTATAAATGTTTGTTTTCATTGAAATGGGGTTGGTTATAAATGGTTAATAACCACAACCAATCTCTTTAAAGGTAAAAAGGGGATTATGGTATAGATATGAATACTTTGTTTTGGAATGGATTTTCATTTATTGATACAAATTTAAGGTCAACTTTGTGATTTGTATATATCTCCACTTGTTCAGGTATTGTGTTTATATAGCTCATTTAGAAATGAATTGTGTAATTTAACACAGATTATAGATAATTACCTATGATAATAAAAACTTAGAGTTAAGTTAGTTAGCATTCTAGATATACAGAGATGTATTTGAGATGAATAGGCATTCTTCAAACCTTTACAAGACCTACAGAATATAGCATTTAAAATGGTTTAGGTTTTTTTCTTGACAGTGAGACATAACTGCTCCTGGCAACACCGCCTGCATTAGAAATGAAGATGGACCTTGAAGAAATGTGTTGTGGAGTTGCTTCTAATATGGCAAGATTAGCCATTTGGACAAGATACTGCTCTTGTCTGGACTGTTTGACTTTATGCTGTATAAACTGGACATGCAGGACCCACAGGAAAGTGATATGCTGATACAAGATAGACATTGCTACAGTGTTCCTGCTTCATGGAATAGACTGCCAAACAGTCTGCAGAACAGAAAAAAAAAAATGACTAACAAACTGCAAATACTGGTGGACAGTTTAAAGTTTCCTGCTTTGCTGATGAGTCTGCCAGACACACTATGGCCTATGGGCTGAAGATGGAACATTACAGAAGAACTTCAGGTAACTGACCAGACAGTGAGTTGTCTCAGTGATTTTTAGAGTTTATATATTATCCTTCTGTGGTCTTTGAAGGAGTTGAAGACAGACAGTTTTGGTTATAGTTTTCCTTAGTTAGGATTAAAGATAAGTTACATATAAGATTTTAGACTCACAAAGATAGGATAGATTATTGCAGTTTAATAAGGCCAAATAGATGTTTATTCAGGGAGAAATAACTCACAACACAGACAGATGAACACAGCAGTTGGAACCAGAGGCTCCTCCCTCCACGTACCGCCAGCTAGAGGGTGTTCTCCATCTCCCCCTCAGACCTAGCTCCATGGGTCACTTCCACCCCTGGCTCCACCCCCAAATGGGTGTGGTCAGTGCCACTGAAGCAAACAAAGTGAATATCCCACTACAATAGATGATAGAATATTTTCTTTAAATCTTACTAATTGTTAATGGACTAAATATTGCTGTGATTCTTATTTGATAAATGTTGTGTGATATATTTTGCTATGTTAAGGTTAAAACCCTTCTTTTTATTTTAGACAAAAAAGAGGAGATGATGGTGGAAAATGTTAATCCGTAAACATGTTTCTCATACTGGTTAATGAATAACTGTTGGCCAATAGTAAAGCAAGATAGGAGGGACTAGGAGACAAGGAGGAAAGAGGAAGTAGAAAGGAGGAGTCAACATGGAGAGACTGGAGAGAGCAAAACACTGGCCCCGTCTCTCCAGTAAGATGAAACCACGTGGAAGTACTCAGAGTAATAGAAATGGGTTAATAATTAAGACAGAGCTAGCCAACAAGAAACTAGTAACTGCCCAACAGCATTATATCAAATATAGAATCTCAATTTGTCATTTGGGGCTGGCGTGGCAGAGGGACAAGACCATCAGAGAAAAACATACTCATTACAACTAGGATGATTGAGTCTGGAGACATATAGACTAGACAGAGAGAAAGAGAGAGAGAGAGAGAGAGAGAGAGACAGACAGAGAGACAGAGACAGAGACAGATACAGAGACAGAGAGACAGAGAGAGACAGAGAGAGAGAGATCATAATAAAGGGAGTCATTATAGGTGTGAAGAGAAAACTGACTCTAGAGAAATGTCCAGAGACCTACAAGGATGACCCGAACTAACAATATGAGAAACAGTGGAGAGGCTACCTTAAATGCTTTTCCATGATAATGAGATTGATAACTAACTTATATGCCATCATAGAGCCCTCATCTAGTATGTGATGGAAACAGAAGCAGATACCCACAGCTAAACCAAACTCCTGGAGTCCACTTGCAGAGAGGGAGGAGTAATAAGAAGAGAGGTCAAGACCAGACTACAGAAACCCACAGAGACAGCTGACCTGAACAAGGGGGAGCTCATGGACCCCCCAGACTGATAGCTGGAAAACCAGCATTGAACCCTGAACATGGGTCTCAGTTATAAGGCCTGGCCAGTCTAAGAGACCTCTGACAGTGGATCCAGGAGTATCCCTGATGCACAAAAGGACTTTTGGATCACATTTCCCATGGAGGGATACTCCCTTAACCTAGAGGCAGGAGGAAGGGCCTAGACCCTACTCCAAATGAATTGACAGATTTTGTTGATCCCTCTTGGAAGGCATCACCCTCCCTGTTGAGTTGGGGGGAATGGGAAGGGAGGGTAAGTTGGGGGGCATGGGAGGGAGGGAGAGACAGAGAAAAAACTGGGATTGATATGTAAAATAAGAAAAGATAATAAATATTAAAAAATCTGAAAAATCGTCACATTAGAGAATTAACAGCACAACTGAAAGCTCTAGAACAAAAGAAACAAACTTACCCCAGAGGAGTAGATACCAGGAAATAATCAAATTGAAATCAATAAGGTAGAAAATAGGAAAATAATACAAAAATCAATGTAACAAAGAGTTGGTTCTTCAAAAATATCAACAAGATAGATAAACCTTTACCCAAACTAACCAAGAGGCATAAAAGGAACATGAAAGTTATCAAGATCAGAAATGAAAAGGGGAACATAACAGTGAACACTGAGGAAATGCAGAGAAACTTCAGGTCATGCTTTGAAAAGCTGTACTCCACAAAATACAAAAATGGACAATTTTCTGGCTAGATATCACTTACCAAGTTTAAATCAAAAAGAGATAAGCTATTTAAATAGACCTATAGCCCCTAATGAAATAGAAGCAGTCATCAAAAGTCTCCCAAAAAAAAAAAAAAAAAAAAAAAAAAAAAAAGCCTAGGGCCAGATAGTTTCAGTGCAGATTTCAACCAGAAATTTAAAGAACAACTATTACCAATACTCCTCAAAGTATTTCACACAACAGAAGCAGAAGAGTCATTGCCAAACTATTTTAATGAGGCTACAATTACCTTTGCACCCAAGCCACACAAAGACACAACTAAGAAAGAGAACTATAGACTAATATTCTTCATAAATATTGATGCGAAAATACTCAATAAAATACTGGCAAACTGATCCAAGAATACATCACAGAAATCATCTACCATGACCAAGTAGGCTTTATGCCAGAGAGGAAGGGATGGTTCAACATATGAAAATTCATCAATGTAATCCACCATATAAACAAACTGAAGAAAGAAAATCCACATGATCATTTCAATAGATGCTGAAAAAGCTTTTGAAAAATTTCAACACCCCTTCATGATTAAAGAATTGAAGAGATGAGGGATAACAGGAACATACCTGAACATAATAAAAAGCAATGTACAGTAAACCAACAGCTAACATCACTAGAGAGAAACTCAATGTGATTCTTTTAAAATCAGGAACGAGACAAGGCTGTACACTCTTTCCATATCTCTTCATTATTGTACTGAAGTTGTAGCTAGAGCAGTAAAAAACAAAACAAGATCAAGGGGATACAAATTGTAAAGGAAGAAATCAAACTCTCACTATATGCAGATGATATGATAGTTTACATAAGTGACCTGAAACTCCCAGAGAACTCCTACAGCTGATAAACACCTTTAGCAAAATGACAGGATACAAGATAAACTCAAAAAAAAAAAAAACAGTAGCCCTACTTTATTCAGAAGATAAAGGGCCTAAGAAAGAAATCAGATACACATCACCTTTTAGAATAGCCATGAACAAAGTAAGATATCTTGGGGTAACGCTAACCCAAACAAGTGAAAGACCTATATAATAAGAACTTTGAGTCATTAAAGAAATAAATTAAAGAAGATACCAGAAAATTAAAAGATCTCCCATTCTCCCATTCTCTTGGATAGATCAACATAGTCAAATAGCAGTCTTTCCAAAAGCAATCTACAGATTCAATGCTACCACTATCAAAATCCCAGCACAATTCTTCACACACCTTGAAAAAACAATACTCAACTTTATATGGGAAAACAAAGGCCCAGGATAGCTGAAACAACCCTCTTGAATAAAGGAACTTCTATAGGCATCACCAATCCTAATTTCAAGCTCCATTATGGAGGTATAGTTCTGAAAACAGCTTGGTATTGGCACAAAAATAGAAAGACCAATGGAATCGAACTGAAAAGCCTGTTATTAACCCACACACCTATGAACACCTGATTTTTGACAAAGAAATTAAAATTATACAATGGAAAAAAGAAAGTATCTTCAACAAATGGTGTTGGCATAATTGGATGCTGGTGTATAGAAGACTGCAGATAAATCCATATCTATCAACATACACAAAACTTAAGTTCAAATGGATCCAAGACCTCAACATAAGTCCAGCCATACAGACCTCTTAGAAGAGAAAGTAGGAGGTACCCTTGAACAAATTGGTACAGGAGACTGCTTCCTGAACATAACACCAGTAGCATAGCCACTGAGTTCAACAATTAATAAATGGGACCTCTTCAAATTTAGAAGCTTCTGTAAGACAAAGGATACAGATGACAGGACCAAACGGCAGCCCACAGAGTGGGAAAAGATATTGCCCAACCAGACATCTGACAGAGAGCTGATTTCAAAAATATACAAAGAACTCAAGACACTAGTCACCAAAACACCAAATAATCCAATTTGGGGTACAGAAATAGAGAATTCTCAGTTGAGGAATCTAAAATGGCTGAAAGACACTTAAGAAAATGTTCAACATCCTCAGACATCAGATAAATGCAAATCAAAACAATTTTGAAATACCATTTTACTGCTCTCACAATGGCTAAAATCAAAAACACCAAAGATAGTTTATGCTGGAGAGGATATGAAGAAAGGGATACACTTCTCCATTCTTTGAGGGAGTGCAAACTCATACAGCCACTTTGGAAATCAGTATGGCTTCCTCAGGAAAAAGGGAATTAGTCTACCTCAAGATCCAGTAATACCACTGTTAGGCATATACCCAAAAGATGCACATTTATACAATAAAAATATCTGTTCAACTATGTTCATAGCAGCATTATTTGTAATAGCCAGAACCTGGAAATAAACATAAATGCCCCTCAACTGAAGAATGAATGAAGAAATTGTAGTACAATTACACAATGGAGTACTACTCAGCAGAAAAAAAAACAATGAAAACTTGAAATTCACAGGCAAATAGATGGAACTAGAAAAAACTATCCTGAGTGAGGTAACCCAGTCACAAAAAATACCAAACATGGTATGTACTCACTCATAGATGATTTCTAGACATAGACCAAAGGATTACCATCCTACAATCCACACCACAAGAAAATCTAGGAAACAAAAAGGCCCCTAAGGGAGATATACATGGTACCCTGGAGAAGGGGAAAGGGACAGGACCTCCCAATCAAATTGGGACCATGTGGGGAGCAGAAAGGGAGATAAGGGAACAGAAGGAAAGAGGTGGGAGTGACAGAGGAGGAAGATTGAGTCGGGGAAAGAATAGAAGAGAGCAAAAAAAGAGATACCATAGAGGGAGCAATTATAGGTTTTAAAAGAAATCTGGCACTAGAGAAATGTCCAGATATCTGCAACCATGATCGCAACTAACAATCTAAGCAAAAATAGAGAAGCTACCTTAAATGCCCTTCCCTGATAATGAGATTGATGACTACCTTATATGCCATCCCAGAGCCTTCATCTAGTAGCTGATGGAAGTAGAAGCAGACACCCACAACTAAACACTGAGCCTAACTCCTGGAATCCATTTGCAGAGAGAGAATAGTGATGAGCAAAGAGGTCAAGACTAGGCTGAGGAAACCCATAGAAACTACTGACCAGTTTGATAACTGGTAAACTAGCATAGGAATGACACAGATTCCCTGAATGTGATGTTAGTTGGGAGGACTGGGCAGTCTATAGGGCCTCTGGTAGTGGATCAGTATTTATCCCTAGTATATGAATGGACTTTGGGAGCCCAATCCACATAGTTAGCTACTCCCTCAGCCTAGACACATGGGGGAGGGCCTGGGCTCTGCTCCAAATGATATGACAGACTTTGAAGACTCCCCATAGAAGGCCTCATCCTCCCTGGGGAGCAGAAAGGGGATGGGATGGGGTTGGGGGGAAAATTGGTGAGGATAGAAGGGTGCAAGAACTGGGATTGATATGTAAAACAAGCTTGCTTCAAATTTAAATTTAAAATTATATATATATATATACATATACATATATATGTATGTATATATATGTATATATATATATATATATATATATATATATATATATATATAATTTCAAAACCAGAAAAAAAGCCCAGGGCCAGATGGTTTTAGAGCCGAACTCTACCAGAACTTCCAAGAAGAGTGAAAACCAACACTTCTCAAATTATTCCACAAAATAGAGAAGGAACATTGCCAAATTCATTTTGTGATGCCATAGTCACCTTGCTACCCAAACCACACAAAGATTCAACAAAGAAAAAGAATTAAAGGCCAATTTCCCTCATGAACATAGATGCAAAAATACTCAACAAAATACTCGAAAACCAAATCCAAAAACACATAAGAAAGATTATCCACCATGATTAAGTGGGCTTCATCTCAGAGATGCAGGGATGGTTCAACATATGAAAAATCTGCCAATGTAATCCACCATATAAGAAAAACTGAAAGAAAAACTACATGATCATCTAATTAGATGCTGAAAAATCCTTTGACAAAACCCCTTTAAGATAAAAATCTTGGAGAGATTGAGGAAACAAGGACCATATCTAAATAAAATAAAAGCAGTCAATATACAGCAAGCCAACAGACAACATCAAATTAAATGGAGAGAAATTCAAAACAATTTTACTTAAATCAAGAATAAGACAAAGCTGTCTACACCATATCTACTCAATGTAGTTCTTGACATTTTATGTAGAACGGTAAGACAACTACAGGTGATCAAGGGTGTAGGGTGTATGTTTCCACCAGCCGGCCAACCCGCTAGTCTGTGCCCTCAGCCGCATCAGCCCCAAATAACACTCTGAGACTCTGTATTTGATACAATCCTGTTGGCCAGTTACCGTTATTGTTTATGGGCTAGCTCTGCCTTAATTATTAACCCATTTCTACTTATCTAAGTATTTCCACGTGGTCCTCTTATCAGGGAGCCGCGGCAGGCATCCTGCTTCTTCCCCAGGCTACATCTCGACTCCTCCTTCCCATTTCCTCTTTCCTCCTTGTCTCCTAGCCCCGCCTATCTTGCTATCTCATTGGCCACAGAGCTTTATTAACCAGTATGAGAAACATATACAGAATAACATCTCCCATCACAAGGGGATACAAATTGGAAAGAAAGAAGTCAAAGTACCAGTATTTTCAGATGACATGATAATATACATAGTCAATGCCAGAAATTATACCAGGTAATGCCTACATCAGATAAACACCTTCAGCAATGTAGATGAATACAAAATCAACTAAAAAAACCACTAACCCTCCTATATACAAATGATAAACAGGCTGATAAAGAAATCAGGGAATCAACACCCTTCACAATAGCCACAAACAATATAAAATATCTAGGGGTAACTCTAACCAAGAAAATGGAGAAGATATCAGAAAATGGAAAGATCTCCCATTCTCATGGACTGGTAGGATTAAGATAGTAAACATGGCCATCTTACCAAAAGCAATCTACAGAGTCAATGCAATCCCTATCAAAATTCCAACACAATTCTTCAAAGACCTTGAAAGAACAATATTCACCTTCATATGAAAAAAATAATGAAACCCAGGATAGCTGAAACAAGTCATGTACAATAAAATAACTTCTGGGGATATCACCAATCCCTGATTTCAAGTTCTGCTACAGATATATGATAATAAAAACCTCATTGTATTGGAATAAAAACAGACAGGTTTTTCAATAGATTCAAATTAAAGACCCAGATGTGAAACTTACGAACACTTGATTTTTGACAAAAAAAAAAAAAAAGACAAATAGAAAAATGGTGAACAAGTATTTCAAGTATTTCCATTCCATTTCCATTCTAGGTGGTCTGGTTACCACTTTTGATTGTCAGCCTCTCCCAGAATCCTCCAGCAGCAGAATGGAGGCTCAGGAAAGCCTGAGAATTACAATACACGTGAGACAGAACATTTAAAATTCATTTGTCCTCAAATTCAAAAATGTGAAGTGTGTCTGTCTAGGCCACATTCATTTTGTATAAACCTGGCTTATGGCACCATCACACCTGGACCAATGGTACAACAAGCATTAGTTCCTGGTTCAGCCTTTGTTAAGATCTTAGAAAGATGGCCAGAGCTTCTGCCATGCCAGAGAGCCAGGAGAACATTTACAATCAACTGCATCTTATCCTGAAACTCAGAGTCCAGACTCTCCACAATATAATATGCTATCCTAGCTTCATACTCTTCCTTGAACAGAAGTTTTAATTGAGACAATTACAGGATCTCTCTCTGCCCCAGGGAAACACAAATTTGATCTTATAACTCAGTCACAGGAATAGTAGGATTCAATTTGAAATTTTTGAGCAGAATCTTCAGCATCAGCAGCACCTCTATTTCATAAATTGAGGTATATCTCAACATACACAGACTGCCAGAAGCTCCAAGGAGAACATCAAAAGTAATTTGGAAAAGGGAATTGATGTTTGTGAGAAAAGTAACATCATTTAACACATTTGGCTTGCCTAAGGAAAGAACAACTTACAAGTACACTTACCATGAATGGTAAACACGACAAAGACTTCAAATACAGTGCTTGAGAAGAAGTCAGGAAAACTTAAATGTAGATTGGCAACAGGGAAGAAAAAAAAAAAAACAGCATCCATTCCATCATTGTCTTCCTTAGGATGAATCAAGATAGTTGGAGTTACTCAAGAACTCACAGGATAGCCTAGATATATGTCCTTTTGGATCTTTAAAGATTTGAAGAGGCTCAGTGTTCATATTTCAAAGAAAAAAGTGGATTAAAAACTTAATATCCAATCAAAGGCTTGCGATGTTTTCTGACCACTGTCAAGACCTGCATGGCTTCTTCCAATCTATAATTTCTCCTTACTATCTTTTTATTTCTTTTATTTTTGAGATTATATCATTTTCCCCTTCACTTTCCTTCTCCAAATTCTCCCATATACTCCTATTTGCTCTCTTTCAAATTAATGTCCTCCTTTTTCCTTAATTGTTACAAACATATACATATAGGAATAGATATTTCTAAATATAACTTGTCCAGTCTGTATGATGTTATTTGTATATATGTTTTCAGGGATAGCCATTTGGTACTAGACAATAAATTGGTCCTGGGGAAGATGATTTCTCCCACTCTCAGAATTCCTTAGTTGCCTCTATTTCTTTCCTGAATAGGACTCCATTTGCCCAAGAATTTAGGACAAATATTGACAAGCTGGACTTCACTAATGTAAGAAGCTTCTACAAAGCTAAAGAAATAATCAAATGGTAAAGAATAAGCCCATAGACAGGAGACAATCTTGGCTAGCTATACATCTGACATAGGATTAATATTCAGAATATATAACATCCTTGAGCTATTTCAAAGCCATTTTTCTTCCTTTAAGAACTCCTTGAACTTGTTCAGGTTCCAGACTCATTTTTCAAATGGATTGTTGAGAAGAGGTGTTCTGGTTTTTACTGTTTGGTTTTGGGGTTCTTTGTGTACTTTCCTAAACCTATATCATGTAGGGCACTGTTTATGTTTTCTTCTAGCAGTTTTAGGATCTCAGGTTTCATATTTGTCTTTGATCCATTTGGAGTTAGTTTTTGTGCAAGGTGATAGGTACAGGTTTAATTCCATTCCTTTTCATATTGATATACAATTTTCATAGCATCATTTGTTGAAGATGTTTTCTTTTCTTTCACTTATGTTTTTGGCATCTTTGTCAAATATTATAAAATTAAAGTTATGTATAAATATTTGTCTTTGGATCTTCACTTTTATTTCATTTGTCTATATGTCTCTTCTTGTGCTGGTTCCATACTGTTTTTATAATTATGGCTCTGTGAAATGTCTTTAGATTTGAGATGGTAATCCAGCATTACTCTTTTTGCTCAAGATTGTTTTGGATATCCAGGGTCTTTTGTGGTTCCATGTGAATTTTATGAAAGCTTTTTTTTCTGTTTCTATGAAGAATGAGATTGGGATTTTTATTGCAATTGTATTGAATCTATAAAATGCTATTTGTAAAATGGTTGCATTTACAATACTAGTACTAATCTATGATCGCTTCTTTTCATTCTCTAGTGTGTTTATCTACTTCTTAAAAGACAGCTTCTGTTGTAGTAGTCCTTTACTTCAATCACTAGGTTTATTCCTAGATATTTTGCTATCTCAGAGATTCTTGGGAATGGATATATGTCTATGATCTTTTCTCTGTATGTTTGTGGTTGGCACATAGAAAAGTTATTAATTTATGTAATTAGATTCTGTGTCCTACCATATTGCTAGTTTTTGTTTGTTTGTTAGTTAGTTTGTTTGTTTTCAGAAGCTTTCTGGTAGAATTTTTGGAATCTTTTGTGAGTAGTATCATGTCATCTGGAAATAAGGATGGTTTGACTTATTCCCTTGTAAGTGTCCCTTTAATTTCCTTCTTTTGCCTTGTTGCTCCAGCTAGTACTTGGCTTATTTAGCTCTTGAATTGATCTGGCTATGAAAACATGGATTAAAGAAATGACAGGCACATAAAGATAAGCTGGGATCAGGTGGACCATGAACTCTGATAGAGACTCACCAACAGCAGACCAGAAACTCAGCATGTTTTTTTTTTATATATGAGAAAGAGAATGCAATGAGTAAGCAATCTCAGAAAAAAATGAGCAATCTCAGGTTGCAGTCATCTAGGATGAGGAAGTTTCAATTGATGCTTCCTCACATGCTGATTTTAGCTTAAGAACGAACATTTGTCAATACCCATACTTGAACCAAGGTAAGATCTTACCATTCCCCTGGATCTGGCCTAGGGAAGGCATGGCCATTCCCATGGGTCTGAGACATTAGGATTCTTGACCTAGCTATACTCATGTCAATAAACACATTCACTCAACATTTCATCTACTCCCTATAGACATCCGTGGAGAGCATGAGCACTCACTTCTTACCCTACTCCAGAAAGCAGCTTTCCCCAGCTTTGAGGGCACCATGACTTGCAGTGACTGAATAAATCTGTTACTATTTCCAAGCCTCACAGTGTTTAGTCCAAGGGAATCCTATAAGATGGCAGTCCTGGGATGGATATTCTTTCCCTTAGGAAGGCATTGCTTCCTAAAGCATGCCTTTAGAGAAGCAAATTTTCAAAAGCATTCAAATATGACAGGGTTTGTCCATAAATCCATGTAACGCACACACTCCTAGACGCACTTACAATAGCTGAAGCACAACAGGGATATTCACAGCAAAACTGAATTCAACTCATTGATGTAAATCTCATCAAGTCCTAAAACCTCCACATGTGAAAACTGAGAGGTTTGGATTTCATACCAAAATTTCAATTTAGAATACTGGACTTCTTTATTTGATTTTCATTTCTATAGTCTGAACAGCTTTATCCAAATTACCCAATATTAAAGCAATATTTCAATATTAAGAGAGAAATGGTTCATCCTCATTGTGTGTGCCTCTACAAAAAAAATCCAAAGAAAAGATGATTCCAATCGAGGATTGTGTCAAAATCTGTGTTGTGACCCAGCAAGATGATCTGTTCTATGTCATATTGGAAATACATGCCCTTTTCCAATCACAAGTCCGTTAGTGCTCACTATGTTCAGACAATGTTCAAAGTGTTTTGCAGATAAAAATCTATTTAATTCTCACTTGTCTATTGGGAAGTTGTGATTTTTATTGCTGGTTTTAAAGAGAAGGGAACCAAGGCTAGGGAAGTATGAAAGGAGAAAATACTTCAAGATATAATGGACTCAGGGTTCTAGCTGGATCAGCACAGTTGACAGCTTTGCTCTTGATTCTACTGGAGAAGAGGCAGCACTATGAAGCTTCTTAAATGTATTGGAGAAGAAAATGAAAATTTCTAGGAGGAAGACATGTTGCAAAAGACAAACACTGATACCTAATGGCCCAATTGCTTAAGATTGGTCAGCCTCGAGTGAACATTGCCTTCAGTCTTTGCCTCTGTTACAAAGACAGCATAGTCTTAGAGTGTTGTCCCACATCAGAGTGGGCATGTGATAATGTAAGCCAAGAGATGGTGGGCATTTACTACAAAAAAAAAAAAACATGCAAAAACATGATGTCCCAAGGCCATCCCATAATGTCTATGCCACCATGTTGAAGAGCAGTAGTCTAGAAACCTACTCTGCTCTGATGATCTTAATATAATAAAGCATTTCTGGCAGACTTGGGTATTGTTCAGAAGTCATAAACACCTCATTCTACCCATTCCTGTACGCACTCCACCCTGTTTGTGCTTCAAACTTTGGGAAGCATAAGAAGAGTTTTTAGTGGCCCAAAAGAAAAGAGAGGAGTCAGATGGAGGAAAGTGGTCTCCACCCAATCTCCTGGGCTGTTTCTGACTCCTTAGGAAAGTGTTAGAGACTTCATGAGTCTCTGGAAAACACATAGCTGTGCTGGGATCCAACTAAGTGTGGTCCAGAAAAAAAAAAAGTCCTTCTGTGTAGTGGTCATCACTACACCCAAACCAGGAAGAACATGGATCTAGCCTTGTTGGCAAAGACACTGGCACCTTTTGACTGGCAAATGGGAGAAGCAGCTTTGTTGATATGAAGTATGGACAAAAGTACCATAAGTACCAGGGTACTATAAGCAGATGTCACAGGTTATTGGCAGGCCTTCATCCTTAAGGACAGTTCATCAAGCTCATGGTGCCTGATCACATTCAACATAAAGTTCGTGGAATGATAGTCTTGTCTACTTAAGTGCAGGTCTAGCCCAGCACTGTAATACCCTGTACTTGTATGGAAACAATAGCCCCTCTGTCTCCAGATGCTCGTTTCTATGGTATTCCAGGAAGACTTTCTTCATATTACTCTCTTGTTGCAAATTACTCTCTTCCCCTACATGTGATGTGTATGACTATGGGAAACTAAAACCATTAAAAAGTTATGGAAGAAGGCTGGTATACTCATCACTGACCCTGCTTTCCCAGGACTATCCTGATATTGCCATCAGAAGTCCTCTGACCAAAGATACCTCTCAGCATTAAGAAAACTAAAATTTTGATCTGCCATTCTTGTCAACCTCTGACTTTGGTGTGGGGTTGGCATAAAAATGTAAGAAAGTGTATTTTCTTTTTTTTAAATGATTTTCTCCAACACAGAGAAGAGCCGTTATCAGCTGCTATTTTTACACCACAGAGCGATTGAAATTTAGTTGCTTACTTCATATAGGCAGAACAGTTGCTATGGAAACAATGAGTGCCAAACTTGATTGTACAAACATTAAAAAAAAAATCAGCAAATGTTTCAGTGCTTGCTTCATACTGCTAGTATTTATACTTGCTACCAGGAGGCTGAGACCCTTTCATGGTGAAATCCCATTACAATACTTTGACATAATTTCTTAACTTTCAGAATAACATTATCAGCATATTTGTAAATGGACAAGTTATCTTATTTACAACTACTGTTTTTCATGCATACATTTGCCTTTGAGAGAATTTTTAAGGTGTCAGTTTAATTCTGGGAGCCTAAATTGTAAACTCCCTGTGGACAGCATGTTTGAGCAACTGCTAAATTTCTCATGTACAGGAAGTGCTTACCATCAAAAGCCACAGTTAAAACCACAGTTACAGGAATGGTCTGCACATTTTCACAGGCTGAATTAAAACTGCAGTGTTACTTAGCAGGGCGTTGGTGGTGGTGCATGCCTTTAATCCCAGCACTCAGGAGGCAGAGGCAGGTGGATCTCTGTGAGTTCAAGGCTAGCCTGGTCTAAATAAATAGTTCCACAACAGGCTTCAAAGCAATACAGAGAAACCCTGTCTTGAAAAAACAAAACAAAACAAAAAAAAAATGTAGTGTTACTTATGTATCCCTACCTTAACTAATAAAAGGTTTAAGAAAGGCTGTTACAATGCTGGATAAAACAAGTAAGACAGGTATGAGATGAAAAGAAAAGTATGGGGGAGAATGCTAAATTTGCACCAACCAGAAATAAAGTTAATTTTAAAAATGCATGCCAAGACATTGTCATTCCTTGTAAACTTCTGAATCTGAGAAACGTGTGCACTTCTGACCCATTGATCAGGAAATTCAAAGGGGAAAGTTGTGGTTTACTATAATTCTTTGTGTCTATGTGGTAAAAACAAACCAGTTACCTAGAAACCACAGTAAAAACACAATAAAACACTGACCTCTATAAGCAACTTGTGGAGGAAAGAGTCCATTCACCTTACAGGTTAGTCTGTCACTAGGAAAGCGAAGGCAAGAACTAAAATAGAAACCATGGAGGAATGATGCCACAGGCTTTCTTCTCCTGGCTTGCACAGCTACCTTTCTTATATAGTCTAGACCCAACTTTCCAAGGATGGCACCACCCTCAGTGGACTGGGCACTCACATCAATTAGTAATCAAGGAGATGTCCCACAGATGTGCAAACAGTGTGATGGCAGCAGCTCTTCAACTGAGACTCTCTCTTCCCAGGTGTGTCTAAGTTTGTGTCAAGTTTAAAAATCTAACCATAATGGTCACTGATGAAGAAATGAGTGATATCTGTCATACAGTCCTCACAAAAAGAACACCAAGGTGACAAATATTTAAGTCAATGAGAAACTGTCTCGCTTAAGACCATTGTGTGAGTGGGGACTAACTGATTATTTAAAAGGGTAGAATGTCATGTTAATCTAAGATAAGGAGTCTATAGCTCAGTAAATTATTATAAAAATTAGTAAGTAAAATCAAATTGATTATGTTACACCTCCACATATTTTTCATACATTTAATTTATGAATCAAAACTTCACACAAAGTTACCCATATTTAAAGAAACTGTAGAAACACTTTTTTTCTGTCAAATTAAAGAAGAAAATGCAGACATCCATACTTACTCCAAAGCATGCTGTTAATCTGAGTACACAATGATCCGCAACAATAAAACAGTTATCTGAAGGGGTCTTTGCAATTTATTAAAGGCTTTTAAGGCCAATACTTCTTTCAGTAATTTTAGGACATAATCATACAAAGAGGAAAACTAAAGTAGAATGACTTCCCACTTAAAGGTTGAGTCCAGATTCTAACTTAGTCTGAGTTCAAAATACATATTCACACATTTCCTCTGACTAATAAGTGAATTGCATGTGACATAATGTAGACACTCTTTAATAAGAATATGGTCCATTCATGAGATGTGATCTTTGTTGTGATATTATACCATAAGTGTTCAAGATGTTGTTATTGTGAACACAGGGACTCACCCCAAGAATCAACAGATGATATGAAATTAAAAAGAATCAGCCATGCAAAGTAATAGTCCATAACACTGAAAAAATCTTTGCCAGCTATGATTTGCACAAGAAGAGAGAATAATATCTAGAATTTACAAAAAAAAACTATGAAAATTGGATGAAAAAAAAAGACCCTGCCCAACTTTCACTGTTTTCAGGTTATATAATAGTTTACATAAGTGACCTGAAAAACTCTACCAAGGAACTACTACACTGGTAAACACCTTCAGCAAAGTGGCAGGATACAAGATGAACTCAAAACAATCAGTAGCGCTGCTATATACGGGGCTGAGAAAGAAATCAAAGAAACATCACACTTTACAACAGCCACAAACAACATAATATATCTTGGTGTAACATTAATCAAACAAGTGAAAGGCCTACAAAGCAGTTAAAATTATACAATGGAAAATAGAAAGCATCTTCAACAAATGGTGCTGCCACAACTGGATAATTGTGTGTAGACAACTACAGATAGATCCATATCTATCACCATGTACAAAACTGAAATCCAAATGGATCAAAGACCTCAACATAAATCCAGCCACACAAAACCTCTTAGAAGAGAAAGGGGGAGGTACCCTTGAATGAATTGGTACAGGAGACTGCTTCCTGAACATAACATCAGTAGCACAGACTCTGAGATCAACAATTAATAAATGGGACCTCCTCAAACTAAAGAGCTTCTATAAGGCAAGGACACAGTCAACAAGACAAAACAGCAGCCTACAGAATGGGAAGAGATCTTCACCAACCCCACATCTGACAGAGGGCTTATCTCCAAAATATACAAAGATTTCAAGAAACTAGTCAACAAAACACCAAAGAAGCCTATTAAAAATGGGGTATAGAACTAGAGAATTCTCAATGGAGGAATCTAAAATGGTTAAAAGACACTTAAGAAAGTGCTCAACATCCTTAACCATCAGAAAAATGCAAATCAAACAACTCTGAGATACCATCGTACTCCTGTCCGAATGGCTAAAATCAGAAACACCAATGACAGCTTATGGTGGAGAGGATGTGGAGAAAGGGAAACACTCTTCCACTGCTGGTAGGAGTGCAAACTCGTACAGCCACTTTGGAAATCAGTATGGCAGTTCCTCAGGAAAATGAGAATCAGTCTACCACAAGATCCAGCAATTCTACTATTAGGCATATACTTAAAATTCACAGGCAAATAGATGGAACTAGAAAAAGCCATCCTGAATATATATATACATATATGTATATATGTATATATATTTCTTTTAGACATAGAGCAAATGACCATAAGCCGACCAATCCACTCACCAGAGAAGCTAGGAAACAAGGAGTACCCTAAGAGAAAGAGAAGGGGAGTAGAGGAGAGGAGGATATGAGGGAGCAGGATGATTAAGTCAGGGAAAGACTAGAGGAGAACAAGAAAAGAGATACCATAATAGAGGGAGCCATTATAGATTTAAAGAGAAATCTGGCAGTAGGAAAATGTCCAGAGACCTACAAGGATGACCCCAACTAACAATCTGAGCAACAGTGGAAAGGCTATCTTATATGCCCTTCCCTAATAGTGAGATTGATAACTAACTCATATGCCATCATAGAGCCCTCATCTAGTAGCTGATGGAAACAGAAGCAGACACCCACAGCTAAACACTGAGCCAAACTCCTGAAATCCAGTTGAAGAGAGGAAGAGGTGATGAGCAAAGGAATCAAGAAACCTACAGAAACAGCTGACCTGAACAAGGGGGAGCTCATGGACCCCAGATTGATAGCTGGGAAACCAACATGAGACTGACCCAGAACCCCTGAATGTGGATCTCAGTTATGAGGCCTTGGCAGTCTATGAGACCTCTGACAATGGAACCAGGATGTATCCCTGTGCACAAATGGACTTCAGGAGCCCATTCTGCATGGAGAGAAACTCCCTTAGCCTACAGGGGAGGGCCTAGGCTCTACCCCAAATGACCTGACAGATTTTTATGATCCCTCATGGAAGACCTCAATCTCCCTGGGGAGTGGATGGGGGACTGGAGTGGGGGGTTTGGAAGGATGGGAAAGAAAGGGAACTGTGATCAATATGTAAAATAAGAAAAAAATATTAAGTTTAAAAAAGACCCTGCCCATCTACAAAAAGGCTCATGAAATAAGCAGAGAGGGCTTCACAAAAGAAGAAATGCAAATGGCCAGTAACTATTTTTCAAAGTGTTCAACAGCCCTAAATTTCAGGGAAATGAAAATTAAAACTACTGTGAGATACCACCTTACCTTAGTCAAAATGACTGTCATCAAGTCTAACAGCAAATGTTGAAGAGAGTTGAAGAGAGTAAGAGAGTTGAAAGGAGGCCTTATTCATTGCTGGTCAGACTGCATACTAATACAAGCAGTATAAAAGTTTTGTGAAGACTCCTAGAATTACCATATGGCTCAGCTACACCACCCATGGGCATATAGGCAGAAGATTCTGTATCCCACCACGGAGACACTTTCATATTCATGTTTCTTTCTGCTCTATTCATAGTAGCAGGATGAAAACAGTCGAAATGTCCATCAGCAGATGGATGAATAATGAACATACAATGCATATAGGCAATGGAATATTATTCAGCCATAAAGAGAAGTGGAATTTGCAGGACAGTGTGTGAATCTGAAAAAATACAGTACTGAGGTAACCCCCAACTCAAAATAGACAAAAATGCATGTGCATATCTTAGCCTATAGTGTATACACATGTACATATAAGCAGGGTAAAAGCCTAGAAAGGAGAACAAGAGACGATAACAGTCAGGGTGAGGAAGGAGGGGGATAGGGAAAAGAACACATAGGGCATGAACAAAGAAGAGACTGGAGGCAACAACGTCAAAAGCAGGAAGAATAGGCTAACTAAAATATGCAATGAGACTGAAAGACTGGGGAGCAACTGTCCCTAAAAAGAAAATAAGTCGATCTCTTACCCCTAGTCTTCATATTCTACCACTGAAATTCAGCTCCCTGGAGCTGGGAGGAACTCATTTACACTCCCATCAGCAGCATGCCAGGGCTCCTATTTCCTACATTCTTAGGATAGTTTGTTACTATTTGTTCTCTTTATGAAACTTGGAGTGAGCTGAAATGAACTCTCAGCACACTTTTAATTTGCGTTTGCCTGACGGATCAGCACCTTAAACATGTTTTCATATGGTTATTGGCCATTTCTATTCCATCTTTTTAGGATTGTCTGTTCATTTTCATTAGCCCACTGGTTGAGGAGATTGTTTGAATTTGGGGCACTTAGGTGTGCTCTTGATAGCCTTGGATTTTATTATCAGATATATAGAGAAAAGACCCTTATTGTATGCATTTGTCCTCCCACTTGAGTAATTGATTTCTTTGCTGTGCAGAAAATTTAATTGCACACAGTATTATTTTTCAATTTTTGGTATTATTTTCCAAGCTTTTTTAGTTCTTTTCAGTAAGTCTTTTGCAACTCCTCTATCTTGAAGCATCTCCTCTATGAGTTGATGTAAACCTATCCAACACAACCCACCTCACAGATTAGTTGTTCTCCAACTATACAGTATTTTTGGAGAGTCTAACAGCCCGTGGAGGGGGTGTCCTCCATCTTCTTAACCGTTTGCTTTATTAGTGTTCTTAGTAAGGACAAAATCACTGATTCTAGAGCATCTGAAATTCTTGTGGTTATAACTTAAATGTTCCTTCTGTAAGGATTCAGGCACTGTGCTGGCCCACCCCTGTCACCCGGCAGAATGCACTGAAGCAGTACTCTGGTCAGCACGGGGCTCCATGGTTGCATAGTCTGCATGCAGATGCAAAGGACTCCTTTAAAGTCCTTAAAGAAAGGCCCCACTCCCTTATGCTCTCTTTCTGCTCTCTTTCCCATCTCTTTTCCACTCTCTTTTCCTGCTGTTCCCCTGGGATAGACAGGACTTTTCCTGTCTTCCTCTTCTCTTCTGCTCTCTCTTTATCTCTGTGTGTCTTTACTGCTTTTCTCTTCCCCCCTCCATCCCCTTTCTAATACAACTTCTCACTTAAGCTCTGGCTGGCTGGCCTCTGTCTCTTTCAGTTTTTCCTGCCATGGAACCCACCCAAGGTTCCCCTGGCACATTATCATAACACCTTCGGTCTGAGAGAAGACAAAATTAAGTAGAAAAATGCATTTTTAACTTAACATCCCTGGTTGAAAATTTTTAGCATAACCCAGTAGGAATTCTTACAGGGTAATTCAATGTTTTTTGTGATTTTAAAAAAAAGTAGGCTTTTTTTTATAGCACAGTACATGTAAAGAACTGCTCTTATGTTTAATCTACTGGAAGACATAAATACTTTCAGTTCACTTAACCAGCATCTTTCTCAACTCTGCACAACTAAGAGTCATGAGAGAAAATATCTTTCATATACATCATAAACAAAAGGGAATATATTTAATTTTATAAAATATTAATTTTAATCTCATTGGATGGGGTTTCCAAAACTTGGCACAATATTTAACACAGAAACATGATTGAATAAGATAATATGGTTGGAAATGATTGAAAACTCCAAATAATTAGCAAAGATGCATGCTCATCACTAATTAGTGATGTGACAAATTTATGTGACAAGTTAAGAGACATTAAGCTTTGGCTAGTGGTGCAGAGACTACTAAATCATATAAAACCCTGTATGCTCAAGTCTAGATGATTGATGCCAGCAAATTATAGGTCTTTCCTGAGTAGTCTTCAAAGAGTGACATATTTTCAAAACAAGTAGGAGCCAGTCAGCTTTGAAGATGACAAAAACATATATGTGCTGCTAATTGCTGACATTTATATAAAGCTGACACCAGATATCACTTATCATAGCAATTACTAAAGCAATTTGCATATCCAGAGCCCATAATGAAATTTTGCTAAGTATCATTTTTTAAATTTATTATCAACCCTAAAGTTAATGTCTCTTTTGTTAACAGAAAATATAAGGCTCCTTGACATTTTTTTATTATGTGCCTAAAACATTATAATATTTGTACCCAGTCCATATTGACCATCCCAAGGAATGAAAAAGAAAAATATCTGCTTCTTAGCAACTAAAACCAAAGTGAGACACCACAGAAATATAGTCAATTTTTCATAGATAACCTAGTCTACTGTTTACTTATAATTTACGAATCCATACCAAATGAAGAGCTGCCCAATATTGACAATTAAGATCTTGTTAAAATTACCTGAAGGTTATTCATGTCTTTAAGTTACTTACAATAAATTATACACAATAAATAGTTTGTGGTCCTGCTGTCCTCATTGTCTATAAGTCAATACTGCTATCATAGTTTTGTTGGAAAACACACTGGCACTCCTCACAGAGAAATTGACAGAGCAGGAGTGTGGAGCCAATAAAATATTTAAAGTCCTTCCTAAGAAAACTCTATCCTGCAGGGAGGAGCAATGAGATACTAGAAGAGGTTTTGTTCTTCAATGATGTCACCTCTGGTAACTGATCATGAGCCAATAAATAAACCAACTTATGCTCATGGAAGCAACCAGAATTAAATACAAAGACCAAAGCAACAACAAAAGATGAGAAAGTTAGGGGCAGGGAGAGATTTGTTGGAAGAAGGTATTTGGTGAGGAGTGTAGGGAAGTTAAAGAAAATAATAGCAGGATGAAGGACAAAGGACAATAAACATATGAATTATAAAAAAATAAATAAGATTTCATGAAACACAGAGACGCTTCTGGATATATATCCAATGCACTTTGTGATGAGGGTGTGTCTTGTGTGGTGTGAATATATATTTCTCCGATTGGCTGATGAATAAATGCTGATTGGCCAGTAGCCAGGCAGGAAGTATAGGCAGAGCTACCAGATAAGGAGAATTCTGGGAAAAGGAATGGAGAGTGAGTTGTCAGAGAGAGATACCATGCAGCTCCTGAAGGAGTAACATGCCAGAGCATTATAGGTAAGCCACAGTGTCATGGCAATACATAGTTTAATAGAAATGGGTTGATGATTAAGAGAAAACTAGGCAATAAAAAGCCTGAGCCATTGAACAAACATTTTATAATTAATACAAGCCTCAGTGTGTTTATTTGGAACTAAATGGCTGCAGAAACAGGTGGAACAGAACCGTCCATCCAACATCATAGGTGATAATAAATCCAGGTGTGCTGACATACTGACTGTACTAGCACGCCCATGCTCATCACTGTGCTAGAACACTCGTGTGCATTGTAGTAGCAGCATGCCCATGTGTGCTCCTATACACTAGTACATCCACACGCACTGCTGTAATAGTACACCCATGTTCACTGTTGTACTAATATGACATTTGCACATCCGTGTTCAATACCATACTAGCACATCTGTGTGCACTTTTGTAGTACTGCATCCCTGTGTACTGATGTAAGAGTGCATCTGTGTTCAGTGCTATCCTCGTGCATCCACATGCATGGCAGCACTAACATACATGTGTCCTGCTGTGCTAGCACATCTGTGTACACATCTATAGTAGTACTTCCATGTGTGCCATTGTAAGAATATATGTATTGCAGTGCTGTACTCGTGTATTTGTGTGCAGTTTTTTATCAGTACACGTGTGCTGCTATAACAGTACACCCGTGTGAAAGCCGTGTAGGTGCATCCATGTGTACTGCTTTTCTAGGGCACCCATGTTCATTGGTGTACCAGTATATCTTTTCATGCCTCTTACTATCACGTGTGTGTGTGTGTGTGTGTGTGTGTGCGCGCGCACATGCTGTAGTGGTACTTCTGTGTGCACTATTGTACTATTACAGTTGTGTGCATTGTTACAGCAGTATGTCCAGATATTCTGCAGTATTGGAACATCCATGTGGCCTGTTGAACTAGTGCATCAGTGTAGGATGTAGTGCTAATACATCCATGTGCATTTCTCTATTAGAATAAGTGTGTGCATGGCTATAGTAATACGTCCATTTATACAGTGACGTTACCGCATTCGTGCCAGCTGCTTCAGTATTATACCTGTATATGCTGCAGTATAAGTATATCCGTATACCCTGGTACATCCGTGTGCTTTACTGTACTAAAACAACCATGTCCATTGCTATAGTAGTACCTCCTATACTAATACATTGGTATGTGCTGCTGCACTAGTACAACCATGTGCACTACTGTGATAGTGAGTGCATCCATGTGCAACATCCACGTGCATTCCTGTAGTATTACATCTGTATGGTCTGTGTGCATGGTAGTATCAGTCCATCTGCATGCATTTCTATAGTTGTACATTGATGTGAACTGCTGTCCTATCTTTGTCTTACATTCACCTAGTTCTTCCAAACCGTTTAAAGGTGTGTGCACCGCCTTATCCATACATATGTAAGCATCGCTATGCTATTACACCCTTATGCTTCTGCCTTGTGTACTGTTGTACTTTTTACACCTGTGTGTGCTGCTGCCCTAGTAAACCTGTGTGCCCCTTCTCAATGGTATGTCCTTGTGTTCTACTGTACTAGTATACCCATGTGGTGCTGTACCAGCACATACTTGGCCTGATTTCCATTTTTCTCTGAAGAGGAAAATACAGCTTATATGTCCTCTGTGTATATAGAAGATATGTAAGGCCCTGTTTACTGATGGGAAACATCTTCCAAAAATCATAGAAAACATAAAATCCACAACGATGAGAAAGATTGGTCATGTGCAAGGCACAGGGTAATAGAAGAGATTGATGCTTGGAGTCAGGAGAATTGAAAAGGCAGTGCTAAGATTTAAAGAGGAATCTGGGGGAAAATTAGAACAGCCTCTTGCAAATGGATCCATGGACTCTTGCTGCCCAGTGCAGAAACTCAAAACCATGAAATCTCAAAAATCCCATAGTATAAAGTGTATCGCCATCATAAAATTCAATTTTGCCAAAAATCTATTTTATCTGTCACTATCCCAACAACCTATAAAACATTTCAGTTGCAGACAGACATTTTTCTGAAAATTGAAAGTAACTTTACAACTCTGAGTTAGTTCTTGGAAGGGGCAGAAGTAAAATTCTCTCTCTCTCCTTTTTTTTTTTTTTTTAAGAAAACTCATCTGCCCAGTCCATACACCTGTGAGACACTACTACACTCAAGTGCATCACTGTGCTGTATCTGTGTCTGCAATGGTCTAAGGAGAAGATCTGCCTTGAAAAGGAAATTACTGACTGTTGTGCAGTTATACTGACAAAAGGGAGAGAAATGAAAAGGAAAATCAGAAGTTCTGGCTCTGAATTGCCACAAGGAAACTCAAATCATTGTTAATGTTCAGGTTTTTCACCCACTGATTAAAAACAAGAGTTCATGAAACTCAAGCCACATAAATAAGTGTGGTTATTTTCTATCTCTATGTCCTAGAATGTCCTGATACAACCTTGCCATTACTATCATGTGACCACTAAAACTATTGAAAAAGCAGAACTTTCATACTTTTCCCAAAAAGGAAGACTGGCAAATGAGCTCTTCAAATACAACAGAGGTTCTCAACCTGCAGACTAGTAAGTACTCATGAAACCCTGGGCTAACCAAAGTACTGCCTGAGTGCATTCTGCCAGGTGACAGGGGCAAGCCAAAGTAATGAAAGGTTTGAAACACATACTCAGTGAACACAAAATCTCATAGAAAACACTCTCAGAATGATTGTGGCCATTGAAAGGTGGGGTCTAGGATATCTCCTTATCTAGCTCATGTGATTTTGAAGATTTTACTAAAGACCTAAGACATTTTGGCAGGTGCTTGCTGTGGAAGAATCCTCTCATACACTGTAAAGATTTGTCACTCAAATTGGTTTAATAAAATACTGATTGGCCAGAAGCCAGCCAGGATAGATGGAAAGGAGAAGGGTGAAGCCAGAGGAGTCACCAGACAGATGAAAAGGGAGCAGGAGATGAACATTCCATGCTAATAAAGGTACCGCCACACAGCAGTGCATAAAAAAGGAGTATGCGTTGACTTAAAACCTAAGAGTTAGCTAAAAACAAGCCTGATCTATTAGCTGAGTACTTACAATTAATATCAACCTCTGAGTCAGTTAATTGGGACCAGGCAGTTGGAACAGAAAACTCCATTTACAAGCAGGCAACTTTTAAACAGTCTGTTCTGAAACTGCACGTATATGTATTTTTAAATTATTTATTTTATTGTTGTGTTCCAAAACTATAAATTAACTACAAATTAAGACACAGCTGTAGAATCCTTAAAAGGACTTCATTTATGCTATAACAAAATCTGTATTTCTTTTATGTCTCTCCAGAGTTGCCCACTTTGATCATTTCATACAAATGGAATGATACTATGAGTTATTTTGTGATTGGATTATTTCACCCAGCACATTTCAGGAGTGGGATAGACTACCAGTAATATCTCAAATTAATTTTATTTTAAAAATCTCTTTCAAATAAAAGAATAATAAATATAAACATATTTAAAAGAAGCTTTCCTCCAACAAATATAAAAGTGTTAAAATCAAAATCTTGTTAAAATTCAGAGGACAAATGACAAAAATAATACTAATCTCAGATAATATAATACAAAGGTACTAATATAGCAAATAAAATTTATTGGTAAAAGTAAAACCACAATAAAATATAGAACATATGAACTATTACTAATGCTGGAACTCGGACATAAGTTAATTATACATCTCTCTAAAGCTCTAACATATCAAGTAGGGGGTTAAAAGACACTTTGAGGGGACTGGGTAGATGGTTTAATCACCAAAGTGCTTGCCTTGAAACATAAGGGCCTGAGTTGGACCCCAGACCCCACATTTTTTTAAAACATTTATTGTATGCTGGACATAATTATACATGCCTTTTTTGTAAATGAAAACAAACATTTATAAACAATATTTGGGAATTTGGGCGTCGTTCTTTCCAAACTGATTCCTGCTGGTAGGGGGCGCTGTCGTGGGGGAATCCTAAGAAGACGCAAAAAATCCTGACTGTAGTAGTCTGCAAGGCTGCACTGTCCCATTGACGTTGCTTCAGGGGTTCTTGCTCGATCAAACCACATTAGTCTGGAAGGGATCCACAGCTTTTCAATTTCTGTAGCCGAGGCCTGGTGACAGCGACCCCACATTTTTTTTAAAAAACTGGGCACTTAAAGCCTGATTCAGGTGTGATTGGCTTGGTCTCACCTCAGCTTAGTATCCCAGACTTTGGTGACTCCCCAGGGGAGGCTTTATTCCCTCTAGGAGTAGATGAGGGGTGTGATGGAGGGATATGGAGAGGAGGAAGAAGGGGAGAGAAGGAGAAATGGGGTTGGAATGTAAACATAATAAAATAAATAAAACTGGGCGTTTAGTCTTGTTTGTAACCCCAGCACTGCAAAGGCAGGACAGCCAGCCCTCAGAGATCCAGACCAATAAGAACCTTGTCTTAGAAACAAGATAGGAATGCTGTTGGGGAAACCCATAGGTCTGAGCAGCTGGAGATGAATGAAGCTTGTAAAACTCCTCAGTGAGTCCAGGTTGAAATCAGACACAGCTGAGAACAGCATGGAGATGCTGCAGAAGCTAAGGTAGACGATAACTAGGAAAGAGTGTTGGGGACCATCACCATCCTCACTACCTCAGGTCTCTGAGATAGAAAATTACTGCCTCTTAAGAAGTAAGCAGAATGTTTAGCAGAGCATTCCTAGATACAGGTTTGTGGTTTTACAACCAGTTAAGATAGCTCAGGATATTCCTCCTGCTACAGTTTTGCAGCCAGTTAAAGATTAGTTCAGGGCACTCCTTCTACTGACCCTTTCATCCTGCCCAGTTGCAAACCCTGCTCACATCCTGCCAATGGTCCTATATAAGGCTCCCTGAGAAAATAAGTTTGGCAGCTTGATCAGAATACTGTCTTGCTGTCATTCTTTTTTTTAGCCCTTGTTCTTCAATTCCCCTATGTGTTTCCTGGTTCGTCGTTGACTGCCCCGCGGGTAGGAGCAAAAGAGAAAATGAAATCTAAGAAGAAGCAACAGGAAATGGGTGAAAAAAATGGTTTCCTCTAAGCTAAAGCAGCTTAAAAAACAGGAGAGGTGGTAGGGCTTCTGAAGATTATGTGGATCCCCCTAAGTCCAAGAAGGCCAAAAAGCAAGAGGAGGCACCTCAAAGTGACAATGCTTCTAAAAGCAAAACCTCCAAGAAGAAAATGGACTCTGAAGAATAGCAAGCTAGATCTCAAACCTAGACATGTTGTCCTGGATGATGCTGACCAGGTGTTGGATATGGGTTTTGCTGATCAAGTAGAAGAAACCTTATGAGTGGCATACAAGAAAGATTCTGAAGACAGACCCCAAACATTGCTTTTCTCTGCAGTGTGCCTTCATTGGGTATTTAATGTTGCTAAGAAATACACAAAATCTACATATGAACAGGTGGACCTGGTAGGTAAAAAGACCCAGGAAGCAGCCATAACTGTGGAATACCTGGCAATTGTCACTGGACTAAGAGGGCAGTGGTTATTGGGGATGTCACCCAAGTATACAGTGGTCATCAGGAGCACCTGTCATCTTCTGTGAAAACAAGAAGAAGCCTAGGACCTATCAGAATACATGCATAAAGCAGGATACCTGGTCATTACATGGCAACATTCTACGGAAGCTAAGGGAAATCACCGTGAAAAATTTCCAAAATGGCAATTTCGGAGTTTTGTTTGCAATCAATATTGCTACACTGCGTTAGAAATCTCTGAAGTTGACTTGGTTGTTCAAAACTATCCACCAAAGGCTATGAAGTCCTGCTTTTGTCATTGGGGCAGACAGGCAAAGCTGGAAGGAGAGGGATCTGCATCGGCTTTTATCAGCACAAGTAAAGAGAGCAGGCACTAAATTTAAACCAATAGGTGTTCCTTCTGCAACCGAAATAATAAAAAGCCTCCAGCAAAGAAGCCATCAAGCTTTTGGATTCTGTTCCTCCTACCATCCTGGCCTCATCAAGCAGTTGGCTAAGAAGCTGATTGAGAAAAAGGGAGCTGGAGAGGCCCTGGCAGCAGCAGCACTTCCTCATCAGTCGGCCAGGGCTCCTTGATTAACTCACAAGTTTTAGTAAAGCATTTGGTCAGGGAATAGAGGCAAGAAAGGAAACTGTTCACACTGCAGACCCCAATGCCCTTCCCCACTGTCAAAGCTCCCCAGCACGTCCTTTCATGTGGTCATTTGCTCAGTCCCTGTTCCTCGCTGAGAAGACAGGCTTCTGAATTGTTTCCTCTAACCATTGTCATGTGTCTTTTGAAAAGGGATAAGAATCCATTGCATCCTTTTCCAACGTACTGTCTGGATTTACACAGTAAAGCCAACCACAGAGCTGCCTATCCTTGTTTGTTCATCTTGCAAGTTTATCTTGCTGTGTGCATACACTGGGGCCTGAACCCAGAACCTCACATGTGCCGAGCATGCACGTGCCCTACAACTCCATCTCTAGCCCCCAAAAGTGTCTCTACTCATATCCTCCAAAGAAAGTCCCTAAGGGATGCTTCAGTCTCTGGAGGACCACATGACACAAGGCTTTCACCAACCCCCCCCCACCCGACCAATAGTGGCATTCCTTGGCCTCTTGGCCTCCTCACAGACAATTACTCAATGTCTATATGTGTCTGCTGAGATTTGGTACTGAGCAGTTCCTTTCAAAGGCCAGTTCAGACTTGGTTGACTTGAACAGTTTGTACCAGGCTCTGGATGCTAACGCAGTACATATTCCCTCTATAGTGTCTGCATACCCTCTCAGTTTCTCATTAGAAGGAGAACTGTGTTCTGATTAATTCTCCACAGACAGTATATAGAGGCACCTTTTCATATCTTTAAATTTCAGTCCCAAACATCTCAAATCTCTAGTATTTTGGGTTTTGGTTTTTTTTTTTTTTTTTTTTTTTTTTTTTTGGTAATGAGACTAGATGCATGGTATTTTTGTTTGGGCTTTACTTTTGGAAGATTGACTTACCAAAAAGTAATTAGTGGAAGAGGAGGCTCAGCTGGCATTGCTGAAGAAGGTATGAGGAAAGCCACAGGATGTACTTCATCTTCACAAGTGAAGTGGTGGGCGGAAGCATGCTTCCAATGGTGACCACTTCGTGAGTCGTGACTTTTTTTATTAATATTCTCTCATGCATTGCATCCCAACAGCAGTATCCCCTCTCTCCATCCCTCCCAGTCCCTCCTCCTACTTTCCCTCTCCCACAGACCAATTCCTCCTCCATCCCCCCCCCAAAAAAGCAGGCTTCCCAGGGATATCAATGGGACATGATATATCAATTTATAATAAGACAAAGTATAAACCCTATATCAAGGCTGGAAGGCTGGACAAGGCAACATAATAGGAGGAGAAGGGTCCCAAGTGAGGGCAAAAGAGTCAGAGACACCCCCACTCCCACTGTTAGAAATCTCACAAGAACCCCCTGCTACATAATCATAGGATGTATGCCGAGGACCTAGCTCAGACCCATATAGGTTTCATGACTGTTGCTTCAGTCTCTCTAAGTCCCCATAAGCCCTGCTTAGTTGATTCTGCTGGCTGTTTTTGTGGTGTCCTTAAACCCTCTGCTCCTCCAACCCTCCTTCCTCTCTTCTGTGGGGTTGCCCAAGCTCCACCTAATGTTTGTGAGTCTCTGCATCTGCTCCCATCAATTGCTGGATTACACTGCCCTGATAAGTCATGGCTTTTTTCAAGGGACTATATCTACTCATGGGCAATCTAGAGTTTTTAAGGGACAGAATGGGACAATTTTGTTTCTCAATGGCCTAGACCTTAAGCCACAGAATAAAATCTATTCCTGTTAGGCTGCTTATCCATTGAAAAGTTATCATGGTTAGAGAATTCTTCTAAGACAAACTGTTGTGTTAAGCCATTACTTTAAGGGAACTGAAGAACTCAGTAATAACTGCCCAACTTAGCAGGTGTTCTTTCTCAGGAAACTTCCTACCTAGCACAGATGCTCAGGTGGTGGGGTCCTCTTGCCTTCCTAATGCTTCTGTACAGAGATCTTAGGATAGGCTCAGAAGGAAAAACCAGAATCAAATACTCTGAGGTGTATTCTCTGATTTTAGCATGATCTTTACCTCCTAACTGATCTTACCAGAAGTTTTGCCATCAAAGGGCTATGATCACCAAATCAGCTCCTGGAGGCTGAGGCCATGTCCTTTTTTTCTATTTAGATTTAGTGTTTCCCTTGAACTCTAACCAGATGGTTCTTTACCTCTGTGCTCAGAATTCTTTTGATTTTTTTTTCTTTGTTGATGACTCTGTGGCTTAAAAGTTTTAGGTTTGCCCAATCACTGGGCATGCTTTAGTTAAACATTTTACTTTTAGATAGGAATCCATGTCATATCAAGCAGATGAAAGGACATGCTGGCTGTATTTCCAGGAGGAGAAGCTAAAACCTTCTTGGTTATGGGTTAGCCATAATGTACCATAATCAAAGAGTAAGGGGAGAAGATTAATAGGAATCTCATTTACACAATTTAAGTAAAATATAGTTCTTTGAACAAAGTAAGGTTTCTTCTGTATCCAAGAATTTAAACAATGTTTATACAAATAATTCAGCTATTACTTAGCTTAAATGGGCTTATTGGAAAATGTTACCATGTTTACTATTTTCTACAGAGAAAATATTTTTTGGTTTATCTAATAACTCCAGACTTTTGAATTACAATACATTTTTATGTCCAAGCTGTCTATGTGGCTGTTTCTCTGAAGTTGTACATAAATTGTTTTTACATTAAAATGAGTTACATAATAAAGATAATAATGCTTTACACTGACAAAATAGAAACAAAGACAAAAGGGTGGGCAGTTCCTAAAGAATTACACTTGTGGTTTTCCAGCCTGGGCACCTGTACATACATGTAGCCGCATTCACATGTGCACTTGCACACATTTACACACAGACACACACCTATGCTTACACACTCAGTACATACACAGAGGGAAAAAAGTCTTCAAACACAAAGAATTTCTGGACAAATAATAGAACTTCTATTCTTCATGTTAAAAATGCTTCAGAAAGTGAAATAATTATGAAAATGGTCACATTAGACTAACAATAAATATAATAAATTCCCACTAAAAAGCATAAACTGAGATGGCCACAATCTTTGCATACAAAACATAAAGCCAGATATAAAGCCATTGAAAAAAAAGGATGTCTCTATGAAAACAATAGAACTAAAAAGATATCCAAAGCCATTATCACTTTCTTTGGAAAATAAAGACAATTGGGCTAGAGAGATAGCTCTGACTTAAAAAGGCACTTGCTGCTCTTTCAACTGACCAAGCACCTACATGAAGTGGCTAACGGCAAACTGTAACTTCACCACCAGTGTGTCTGATGCCTTATTCTCACCACCAGAGAGAACACCTACAAGCACATAGTGTACAAGCAGTCAAGCAGGTGCACGCGCGCGCGTACACACACACACACACACACACACACACACACACACACACACAAATATATATACATATATATAATAAAAAGAAATTAGTTCACTATTTTCTTTAAAAAAAACTAAGGTCTGTATTGGAGTTGGTGGCACATGACTGTGATCACTCTACTCATAAGGCAGCGACAAAAGTAATAGTTTCAGGTCATCTTCAGCTCCATAAAAAGTCCAAGGTGCATCTAAACTCCTGACTCCAGACAAAACAAAATAAAAAAAAAAACAGCCAGAAACAAAAATAAAAGCATAAAACTACATCATAAAATATATTGTGAAATAATACACAATTTCAAATGTTTTTATTTCACAATAAAAACAAAATAACTTCAAGAAACTCAAATATAAATTTTAAAGAATTAAATGATAACCACTCTCTCCATATCTCTTTAATATTGTACTTGAAGTTCTAGCTAAATCAATAAGACAACAAAAAGAGATCAAGGGGATACAAATTGAAAAGAAGGAGTCAAGCTGTCACTATTTGCATATGATATGATAATTTATATAAGTGACCCAAAAAACTCTACCAGGGAACTCTTACAAGTGATAAACACCTTCAGCAAATTAGCAGGATACACGATTAAATAAAAAAATCAGTAGCCCTACTATATACAGATGATAAAGGAGCTGAAAAAGAAATCAGAGAAACATCACCCTTTACAATAGCCACAAACAACATAAAGTATCTTGGGATAACACTTACCAAACAAGTGAAAGACCTATATAGCAAGAACTTTGTATCTTTAAAGAAAGAAATTAAAGAAGATACCATAAAATGGAAAGCTGTCCCATGCTCTTGGATAAGTAGGATAAACATAGTAAAAATGGCAATCTTGCCAAAAGCAATCTATAGATTCAATGAAATCCCCATTAAAATCACAGCACAATTCTTCACTGACCTTGAAAGGATAATAATCAACTTTGTATGGAAAAACAAAAGACACAGGATAACCAAAACAACCCTGTACAATAAAGGAACTTCAGGTGGCATCACCATCCCCGACTTCGAACTCTACTATAGAGCTGAAAATAGTTTGGTATTGGCACAAAAATAGACAGATAGACCAATGGAATCGAATCAAAAATCCTGATATTAACCCACACACCTACAAACACCTGATTTTTGACAAAACAGCTAAGTACACAATGGAATGAGGAAAGCATCTTCAACAAATGGTGCAGGCACAACTGGATGATGGTGTGTAGAACACTGCAGATAGTCCCATGTCTATCACCATGCACAAAACTCAAGTCCACATGGATCAAAGACCTCAAGATAAACCCAGCCACACTGAACCTCGTAGGAGAGAAAGTGGGAGGTACCCTTGAACAAATTGGTACAGGAGACCGCTTCCTGAACATAATAACTTCAGTAGCACAGACACTGAGATCCACAATTAATAAATGGGACCTCCTCAAACTTAGAAGCTTCTGTAAGGCAAAGGACACAGTTGACAAGACCAAACAGCAGCCCACAGACTGGGAAAAGATTTTTACCAATCCTACATCTAACAGAGGGCTGATCTCCAAAATGTGCAAAGAACTCAAGAAACTAGTCAACAAAACACCAAACAACCCTATTAAAATTGGGGTACAGAACTGAAGAGAGAATTCTCAATAGAGGAAATGAAAAAGGCTGAAAGACACTTAAGAAAGTGCTCAACATCCTTAGCTCTCAGGGAAATGCAAATCAAAACAACTTTGAGATACCATCTTACTCCTGCCAGAATGACTAAAATTAGAAACACTGATGACAGCTTATGCTAAAGAGAATGTGGAGAAAGGGGAACACACATCCACTGCTGGTGGGAGTGCAAACTTGTATAGCCATTTTGGAGCAGTATGGCTATGGTGGTTCTTCAGGAAAATGGGAATCGCTCTACCACAGGACCCAGCAATTCCACTCTTAGGCATATACCCAAATGATCCACATTTATGCAACAAAGACATGTGTTTAACTATGTTCATAGCAGCATTTTTTGTAATAGCAAGAACCTGGAAGCAACCTAGATGTCCCTCAAGTGAAGAATGAATAAATAAGATGTGGTACATTTACACAATGGAATACTACTCAGCTGAAAAAAAAATGGAATCTTGAAATTCGAAGGCAAATGGATAGAACTTGATGAAACCATCCTGAGTGAGGCAACCCAGTCACAAAAAGAGGAATACTGTATGCACTCACTCATATATGGATTTTAAACATAGAGGAAAGGATCACCAGCCTATAATTCACATCTCCAGAGAAGCTAGGATAAAAGGAGGAACCTAAGAGATTAATACAAAGTCCCTCACTGAAGGGGAAAGGAACAAGATCTCCTAGCATATTGGGAGTGGGGGGGGGGCAATGAGTGGAGAGGGAGTTAGAAGAAAGACAAGGGAAGGAGAGGAGAGCATGTAGGACTAGGAAGATTGAGTTGGGGGACAAATAGACAAGAGCACACACACACACAGAGAGAGAGAGAGAGAGAGAGAGAGAGAGAGAGAGAGAGAGAGAGAGAGAGAGAGAGAGCATAACAGAAGGAGCCATAATAGGTTTAAAGAAAAAACTGCCTCTAGAGAAATGTCCAGAAGACCTACAAGAGTGACCCCAACTAACAATCTGAGCAACAATGGAAAGATTACCTTGAATGCCCTTCCCTGATAATGAGATTGATGACTCTGCCATCATAGAACCCTCACCTAGTAGCTGATGGAAACAGAAGCAGACACCCACAGCTAAACACTGAGCTGAACTCCTGGAATCCAGTTGCAGAGAGGGAGGAGTGATAAGAAAATGGGATCATGACAAGAAGAAGAGGAAGAAGAAGAAGGAGGAGGAGGAGGAGGAGGAGGAGGAGGAGAGGAGGAGAAGGAGAAGAGGAGGAGGAGGAGAAGAGGAAGAGGAAGAGGAGGAGGAGAAGAGGAGGAGAAGGAGAAGAGGAGGAGAAGGAGAAGAGGAGGAGGAGAAAGGGGAGGAGGAGAAGAGGAGGAGGAGAAGGAGAAGAGGAGGAGGAAAAGAAATAATATATATTGAAATGCAAAAAATGGTAAAGAAATAAATTCAAAACCAGGAAATAGTGTTGATACATAATTAAGTTTTCAACAAACATGTATTGGCTTATTCAAGAGAGAAAGACAAACAGCATGAGAATAAGAGTCAATAGTCAATACAGAAAATGTTGAGACTCTAAAGAAAATGTCATGAGCTCCTTTAAGATGTTTGTTGCTAAGTTAGTTTTGTGACAAGATAGCATTATAGAGTACAAAAGTCAAATGCTTAATAGCAATACAAGAAGCATTCCTATTATAATCATAAAAAATATGAAAATATTCTCACTATATAACAGTAATAAAAACACTGGTAAACAGAATTGGATAGTAAATAGAAATGTGATAAAATTACCGAAAACAAAGACATTAACTCATATTTATTTGTGAAAGATACAACTAGAGAAAGAAATTAGACTTCAGAGAATTAATGTGAGATCTCATTTGATGGTCAGATAAAACACAGTCTTTATGTGTAATAAAATGTAACAGCATTCCTACATATCACAGACAAGGAGCTGCAATGGATGACAAGAAAAAAAATGGCTCAAAACAGAAAAAAACACACTTTTAAATTTGTGTGAACTAAGATAAGAACAGCTATCACAGATGACACTTACTCAACTTCAAATGACACTTACTCAACTTCAAAGGAAACAAAGAATGGCCAGAGAAACAAAATTTGGGTGGTTTTGTTTCAGTGGTGACATTTCTTTTAAATCAGAAGTTATGAGCAATCCTACAAACCAATAGATGAAAACTCTTAAAAGTCAAATATTATGTGTACCTGGAAGACACTGTGGCTTGGGTGAGGACTCTAGGATACAGGGCCACAGTGAAAATAACTAGGCCATTTAGGATATGCCCTCAGCAGGAATTGATAAAGTTCCTCTCTGCCTTCCTGAACTGTTCTGTGACCTCTCCCTCTTGTGTATCTTGCACCACTGTGATGCCATCTACCATGAGGTTATATGACCCAGGAGCCCCCAGCAGAGCCAGAGCCATGCTGTTAGACTGCCAGCATTCAAAACTCTGAGTTAAATACGCCTTTCTTCTTTGCAATTTAACCAGTCTCTGGCATTCAGAAGAAGGGATGAGTTGTGCTAATTCATCTTAGTATGAATTGAGCTTGTAAATGCACATTACTAATAGTTACTCATTGTCCTATGTTCTGTGTTGAGTTATGGTCATGGATATAACCCTATTTGGTTAATCTAGCTGTGGGTAAACCAAAATAAAAGAAATTTATTAAACCTGATCTTCATCAGTAAATTAATCAGAATAACTGGAAAAAGTATCCAGATAAACATGTTCATTTGTTTCTACACATAAAAGCAATCAAGCACACTGGCAGGCGGATAACTGCCTTGATTCTTCAGTACACAGTGCTAGTATGGACTGGGTAAAAATAAAATCTGTAGTATAGGATCGTCATTGTACTCGATGACACCAAGAGAGCCCATGGAAAATTCTGAAGCCTCTTTTCTACTCACCAGGTGCTGTTTCCACAAGAATATGAAAACCAACCAGGATAGGTTGTGATTTATTTATTCAGCCCCACCAACCAGTACTGGCTTTGCCAATGTACATAGGGATACATCAAGCCTCTTCTGTGGTGACACTAGATATGTATAGAGTGAGATTTTGTGAAGCTAAAAAATTATCAGCTTTTATTAAGTGTTGAGATTTAAAGCCTCTCAGGTATTAGCAGTAGGATTTGTGTAGATATAAAGTAATAGAAAGTAGAATATTTCTTTATGTCATCAAAAAGTTTATATTATATATATATGTATATATATATGTATATATATATTTCAAGGTAGTCTGTTCAGTTTTATTCTCTTTTGCTTCTTTTCATTCTCTTAATTAGTAACCTTTTCATAACTTTCTTACCTTCAGCACTTAATAATTAAAGTGATGAAGAATGGGGAATGGGAGAGGGTCACACTTTAAGGCACAAATCTACAAGAGGTGATCTCTAAAAGCGTCTTTCTATGATATATTAAGTCACATTATTATAGGTGAGGATACTATTTTAGGTTCAAAAGCATATTGATTCTGTACCTATGTAACATGAAAGCATTCAGACTTAGGAGACAACACAGATCAGGGGGACCTGGGAAGAATACTGTGCAGAACAGCTAAACACTGAGCCGAACTCCTGGAATCCAGCTACAGAGAAGAAGTGGTGAGCAAAGGGGTCAAGACCAGACTGGAGAAACCCACAGAAACAGCTGACCTGAGCAAGGGGGAGATCATGCACCCTAGTCTAATAGCTGGGAAACCAGCATTAGACTGACCCAGACACCCTGAACCTGGGTCTCAGTTAGGAGTCCTGGGATAGATATGGTACCTCTGACAACAGAAACAGGATGTAACCCTAGCACAGGAACGGACTCCAGGAGCCCTTTCCCTATGGAGGGATACTCCCTTAGTCTAGAGACATGGGGGAGGGTCTGGGCCCAAATGATTTGACAGACTTTGATGATCCCTCATCATAGGAGGCCTCACTCTCCCTGGGGAATGGATAGGGAATGGGATAGGGGGGTCTGAGGAGGGAGGGAGAATGAGTGTGAGAGGGAACTGAGATGGGTATGTAAAATAAGAAAAAATATTAATATTAAAAATAAAAAAGAATATGTGCAGTAGTTGCTTATGGGGGAGGTCTCTTAGGTATGCTCAGAGTGTTAGGCAGAAGATGAATGTTTAAATGATCTCAAGAGAAACCTCAGCTAATCCCATAAGAACCTGTGAGTGAGTATGGTCCTAAAGTATCATCCAATATTGGAAGGAGACATCCTTTGTACCCTGACATGGACCAGGCTTTGGTAAAGAAAGTCACCACCAGGAAAGGAGAATGACCTACCTGAGCAAGAGCCTCAGCTAAGGGAGGTCCATAAGTCATCCAAAATCTGTAGCAATTAGGAAATAGATGTTGTGGCCCTAAGGAGAGAGGACTCTGGACAGCATATAGTGAACTAGCCTGTCTCCATCTTGGAATTGTATGCCATCTGATGGTAAAGACAAACTAGGTTCATTCTTGTTTATGATTAAATCTGTTTCTCAGGGACTGGGCTATGTCAAATCTTGACTACAGATGATTCTGTCCTGCCTGTTCCAGGAAATGGCAACCATGCCTTTGTTTCAAAAGGTTATTATGACTACCTGTTATGACTATCTTATGATAAACTTGCAATTGTGTCTTTGCTTCAAAAAGTTGTAATGACCATCTAGCAACCCTACCTTTGTTTCAAAATGCTGTTGTGACCTGGTTATTATGTTCTGCTTCTACAGCCCTGCCTTTTCGCCAACAAATCTCCTATTTGGAAATCCCCTACCCCCGAGGTATAAAAACCTCATGTACAATCCTGTCCTCTTGAAGCCTGTCTTAAGGGTAGACATTGTATATACATGAATTAAAAGACTTACTTTAATTAATTTGGTCATGATGATTTTGGTCAGTGGTCTTTCTCCTCTCATCTTTGAGATTAAAACATCTACTAATCTACCACTTTAGGGAACTAAAAACCAGCAATCTTTTCAGACCCAAAGCTTCCCCTCAAGAACCATGTCACAACTTATACAACTTACTGGGGGGGAGGGGAAATTACATAATAGCTTGCCTTTTTTACCTTAAAAAAAAGTTGTAACATTAGGAAAACTGCTTTTTCTGTCTTCATCTATAACATCAGAATTTCAACAAGAGAATCACCTATCTTCTTTCCTAATTTGACAAATCTAATTTTCACAAAGACAAGAGGAACAGATTTCACATGTAGTCACACTTCATAAAATGTTTGGCTTCATTCAGATTTTAGTGTTGGGATCCTATTATTTTCCAGTTAAATTAGGTCTCAAAACCCCAAAGTTTGCTGCAAATCCCTTCGATAGCATTAGTACAAGAACATTTTAATGAAGTCTAGGAGTGATATTCAAGTACCAGGAGGAGAAGAACGAAGCTGATTGATCACAGAATTCCAGAGCTGAGCTTAGGGTCCCAGGCTGCTGAATCAAGCCAGGGAATCAAAGGAACTTCTTTAAGTGTAACTAACTCCATCATCATCAGTTTTTCCAAAGCAATAAAATTGCTAATGAACCCATAATGAATCTCATTTTCCCTGTGAAACTTACTGTTCTGCTAGAAGCAAGCAGAATAACGACACTGCCTCCTTTATTGTCTTCCTCTGGCCTCCTTTGAAAAGGTCATTAGCCACATCTGGGGTCCCCATTGCTCTGAATAGCCAACTGACACACATAAAAAGGTCATCTGCCCTTCCAAACATAAGAAAGGCAGCCATCTTTATTTGGACACTTTAATGTAATTGCCCAAGGAAGGTGCAAAAGAAAACCAAAATGACTACATTGGATTTACTGTCTCACTCTATTAGAACTTGTGTAGCATCTGTGTCCCTTAGAGGGACAAAATGGAAAGAGCTAAAAATAGGGAAAATTGATCTTTTCCTGGCACTGAGCTTCATGGAGAAGAGCTTTTTGCAAAAGAGCAGCTTTATTTCATCCAGTTAAGTATTCTGCATCATCTGTGCAGCATAGCATTGTCTTGCTGTGATCCATTCCTAGTTCTGCCTTTCATCAGTAGCAACTTCAATAGTGATGATTTGTGCCAAAAAAGGGGGGGGAGCTTAAAAGGCTGTTTAGATGTAAAATGACTCCTCTCTTTGCTACAAGCAGGAAGCTAGCTTAAACTGACCTAACATTAAACCGTCTCTAAACATGAAAGCTAAATGTGAGCCACTGATTGCAGTAGACCTTATGCACTGTTTACACTTACGGACCCTTTTTTTGTTAGCTACAACAATTATGTTATGACACACTGGCGTGGCTCCTGCTCATGTGGTTTCATTGCTATGAGAATGGCTCCATATACTTGTACACAACCACACCTCACTATCAGAACTCCTCTGTAATCTGTAATGCTATGCTTGTTCATTTTTATAGTAGGAACGCTGTATATTCAGCCACAGGCATTCGCTTAGTGCATGCTTTTAATTCCACCACTTCAGAGGCAGAGGCAGGCAGATCTCTGTGAGTTTGGAGCCAGTATGATCTACAAAGTGAATTCCAGGATAGCCAGGACTGTTACACGGAAAAAAAGCTGTCTGGGGGGAGGGAGTGAGGGGAGGGAGTTGGGGGAGGGAGTGGGGGGGAGAGAAAGAAAGAAAGAAAAAGACAAGAGGGAGGGTGAGAGGAAGGGGAGGGGAAAGGGAGAGGAGGGGGAGGGGAGGAGAGGAGAGGAGATGAGGGAAGGGGAGGGGAGAGGAAGAGAGAAGAGGAGAGGGGAGGGGAAGGGAGGGGAGGAGAGGAGAGGGGAGGAGGGGAGGGGAGGGGAGGGGGAGGAGATGAGGGAAGGGGAGGGGAGAGGAAGAGAGAAGAGGAGAGGGGAGGGAAGGGAGGGGAGGGGAGGAGAGGAGAGGGGAGGAGGGGACGGGAGGGGAGGGGAGGGGAAGGGAGGGAGGGGAGGGGGAGGGAGGGGAGGGAGGGAGGAGAGGAGAGGAGGGGGAGGGAGGGGAAGGGAGGGGAGGGGAGGGGAGGGGAGGGGAGGAGAGGAGAGGAGAGGAGAGGAGAGGAGAGGAGAGGAGAGGAGAGGAGAGGAGAGGAGAGGAGAGGAAGGTCTTGATATTCCACAACACCTTGTTTCATAGGATGTATGGAAAAATGATTAACAACATTTTTTAAATTCTTATTTTTGTATGCAAACAGAAAATTAATGTTGTATATATCATGCTATAGGCAAGGTGTGCCTTCTTCATTCCATGACACCTTCCATCATTTGACTCTGGAGTAGATAAACTGTCACTCTGTCTACCCATGTGAAGATTATAAACAACATAAAACAAGGAGGAGGAGATGATGCTATGATAATAAATAGTGGGGACAGCTGGGCATGATGAAACACACCTGTAACCCCAGCTACAAGAAAGACTGAGGCAGGAAGACCACAAGCTCAAGGCCAGCCTAGGCAACTCAGGAAGCCATTGTCTCAAAAGAAAGTAAGAGGAAGGGCTCCTTATGTGGTGTGTAGCTCAATGCTTGCCTTGCCAGTGTAAGTTCCCACATGGACTCAGCTTCAGTGGGTGCAAGATACAGTAATGAGGGAAAGAGATTCCAGAAGGCAAGTGTCTTAGGAGAGAGCTGAGAAGGAATAATGAAGAGTCAATCCTTAGAGGAACTGGGGGAGAGGATGTTTCTGACAGAATAAATCACCATTCAGAAGGCTCAACACCAGGACATCGGCTGAAGCAGCCTGAGATTAGCTGAAGGAGACAGAGCCACAGGAAGAGAGCAGCCGGAAGGAAACAGAGCAGCATGGGAGGAGGCTTTATAGTATGTGGCTATTTCCAGCAGTTTCTACACTGTGCTCAGGAGCTGAAGAATTCTAAACTAGGAACATGATTTTCTGGCATAAAAAGTCATCAGTATCTTTTTTCATGCCATGTGTTCCCTTATATGTAGAATCTACCTGTGTGTGTGTGTGTGTGTGTGTGTGTGTGTGTGTGTGTGTGTGTGTGTGTGTGTGTGTGTGTGTGTGTTGTGCACGCATTGTGTTTACAGGTCACAAAATTAGAAAGGAGGTTGTCCTGGTGGAAGCTCCACCTCAGCCCCTGGCACTGATCTACCCAGGGGGTCTGGAATGTTCTGGTGGAAGCTCCACCTCAATCTCCCTCCCCCATCTCTCCCCAAACCCTGTCTCAACCTAGAAAGCCCACCAAACAGGGTGCCTCCCCAAGATATGCTCAAGACCACTTCCAAAGGGCATTTTTAAACTCCCCTCTCCCCAAGAAAAAGATACATGGTTTTTCCCTCTCTCTTCCCTGTCTCTTCTAGGGGACCAGGAAATCAGGAGCATTTTACTCATTAAACCTGGGCTTTTTCTATCAGTTTGATTTGGTCTGATTTGGATTGTTGCATTGGCAGAGAGGCTTATTGCAGTGCAGAAACTTCAGAAGTCACGAGAGAGTCAGAGAAATCTTAAGGGGATAGAGAGGCGATAATAGAATACCCATGATAAGGAAACAGAATGGCGCTCTAACCGGAAGTGAAGGGGATAGGCTAGGTGTGGGGAAGGGGATCGAGTGAGAACAAAACATGGCATGTGCATGAAGATGTCATGGAGAAACATGTTATTTTGTGTGCCAGGCTGAAGTGCTCATTTGTATTTTTACCTTGAGCACAGAGCTTAGCAAACTCTGGGCTGGTAAGCGAGAGCAGGAAGTGGAAGACACCATAAAAGAGGGAACCATTATAGGTTTAAAAAGAAAACTAAACCTAGGGGAATGTCCAGAGACCTACAAGACTGACAATCTGAGCAACCGTGGAAAGGCTATCATAAATGCCCTTCCCTGATAATGAGATTGACGACTAACTTACCCACCATCATAGAGCCCCCATCTAGTAGCTGATGGAAAGAGAAGCAAACACCCACAACTAAACACTGAGACTGAGCGGAACTGGAATCCAGATGCAGAGAGGGAGGACAAGACCAGGCTACAGAAACACATAGAGACAGCTGACCTGAACAAGGAGGAGCTAATGGGCCCCCAGACTGATAGATGGGAATCCAGAATGGTACTGACTCAGACCCCGTGAACATGGGTCTCAGCTAGAAGGCCTGGGCAGTCTAAGGGACCTCGGACAGTGGAACCAGGATGTATCTCTGGTGCACAAAAGGACTTGGCAGGCTCATCCCCCATGGAGAGATACTCCCTTAACATAGAGACAGGAGAGAAGGCTTAGTCCCTACTCCAAATGACTTGACAGGTTTAAATGACCCTTCCTGGAAGACATCACCCTACATGTGGTGTGGGAGGGGGTGGAAGGGGGGAGGAGAGGGGGGCATGAGAGGATGGGAGAGAGGGAAAGAGGGAGGGAGGGAGAGGGAACTGGGACCAATATGTAAAATAAAAATAAAAAATAAATTTTTAAAAAAAAGAAGTAGTACAACCATGCAGGGGGGGGAGGTTATAATACATAGCTGGAGTTTTCTGAATTAGACAGTTTTTCAATAGCTTAATAGTTCCAGAGATACTCAAGTTGATTAAGCATTGACTTAACACAATTCTCTTTTAAAACATAGTAATACATGTGTATGTTCTTTCTGAAGAGAGTTAGTGGGGGGCAAAGTTGAACTGCTTTAAATTATTAAGTTGCAATTATTTAATTTGCCTTTTCAGAATAGCTATTGAATCACCCAAAAAGGACATTGGATAGAAGACCAAACCAAAGCATGGTTTAATTTTTACCACATACCAGACTGTACATGTGCCCTCCTGAATTTACTCAGCCAAGGTTCTCTAGGACTACAAGTCACTACTGAGATGACCCTGGCATAGGGTCAGCTGTGGCTCAGAGGCAGAGCATTGCTCAACAGGCACAAGACCCTGGGCTTTTATCTCGAGCATGGTGGGAGGATCATCTCATAATGAGTTCATCAGCATTGCAGGCTCACTCTCCTGCACTGCTGCCAAGCTATGTTTCTGGAAGGACCACACAAGACAGAAAACATCCATACAGCAAACCCTTACCAACAAAATAGGAAAAGCTGACACTTTTCTTCTCCCCTTCTCTTCCTCATCTGAGACTATTTGGTGATTCTCCAGACTCTGGGCAAGTGTTTCCTAAAACTAAGCAGTCCTCTCTCTGTGTTTAAGGCCTCTTCACAACATATTAACATGTCCCAATGATTTTTTGTTGCAGTTTGTTTTACTACTTGTTTTGTTTTGTTTTGTTTGGTTTTGTTTGGTTTGGTTGTTATTGTTGTTTCTGGTGGTGGTGGTAGTGGTGGCAGGGCCAGAATGACCTGGAACCCATGGTCCTCCTTCCTCAGCCTCCCAAATACTGGGAAGACAGGTATTCACCACCACAACCAGCAATCCCCATTGTATTTTCCATTCCTCTTTACCTGACACTACACTTATCCCTCCAGTCCTGATCCTGTGGTTGCAAACAACTAGTAACACTTAAGATTGGGCCTCAGCCTCCATCTTTGTTAAGTTTCTATTGCTATGAGGAAAGGGTCCATTGTAAAGGGAACTCAAGGCAGGAACCTGGAGGCAGGAACTGAAGCAGAAGCCATTGAGGGTTGCTGCTCAGTAGCTCTGCATGGCTTACCCAGTCTGCTTTCTACAATCCAATCAATCATTAATCAAGAAAATCTTGTACAGACTTTCCTACAGGCAATTTGATGGAAATATTTTCTTGATTGCACTTCTTTTTTTCATATACCTCTAGTTTGTGTCAACTTGACAAAAGAATCAGCCAGGATAGGCACTGTTTTCTGAGGAGCCTAGACTAAGGACATAACCAAGTATTATTACACATTTCAGGTTACTGTGTTATTTCTCATAGATGCTGTGAGTAGCTGGTTCACCATTACAATAACCTGTCTCTCAAGTGCATTTAATGCATTGCTTCTCTCTGCTCATGCTTGCCTATCCCAACCCAATCATTACTGTCATTCTCTTCTTCTCTCATTTTTTCTTCCCTTCCCACCCCTGATAAAGCACTTTCAGTTGTGAAGTACATGTATGCAAATTTTAGGACATAAGCATGCATTTTAACATAACAAAACATAATCATTGCTACTACTCTAGAAGCTGCAGCATGCCCCGTTCTGATGATAGTTCCACTCCCAGCAATCTCCCAGGAGAGAGAAGTATTTTGTCAGTTAGCTTGTCAACGTAACAGATGGCTTGGAATTGTCCCTCCTGACCCTCTGCAGAAGCTCTATCACTTACACTTAACCCCAAAGTAAGACCAGAAACTTTACACAACTCAGAGCCAAAATATTCACAAAACAGTTAATCTCTTTAGTTCAAGAAATAGCAAAACTGTCAACCACTGAAAAAAACAAGAAGAAAATCAAACTTTCTTTTCCCAACACTAAGTACCTTAGATTTGAGTGTCTTCCTTGGGAACACACAATAATAAAGAGAAGAGTTACAACAACAGGTGACTGTCCAAATAGCAAACCGAAGATGGATAATCCTACTCAAATTGGCAATTAACTGACTACTCCTCCTAAGAAGCACTTACTTTTCTCTTTACCAGCAAAATAGTTATAGCACCATCAAGAAGCCAGAGCTCTTAGGTAGACTGACAGGTATTGATTTGCCTTCCTGCAGGCCACAAGTTTCAATGAATCAGAGTTATTGGAAACTGCTCTTTGAATACTCAATAGTTAAATAAACCGTGAGATTCCGACTGGCTTTTTATTTCTAAGTCTTGGTGGTTCAATCAAGATATGCAAAGTCCTCTCCATCTCACCTTTCCTGTGCTTGTCAAAAGAGATCAGTGTGTGTGTGTGTGTGTGTGTGTGTGTGTGTGTGTGTGTGTGTGTGTAAGTTTGAGTGTGTCCTTTTGTATATGTTTCTCTTATTGGTTGATGAATGAAACACTGTTGGGCCAATGGCCAATGAGGCAGTAAGATGGGCAGGACTAGGAGAGGAGGAAGAGAATTCTGGGAGGTAGGCAGGATCAGAGTTATGATGCTGCCAGAAGAGTAATACCATTTTTGGCATTACCAGGTAAGCCACAGCCTCATGGCAATACATAGTTGATAGAAATGGGTTAGTAATTAAGGCAGAGCAAGCCAATAAGAAACCCTAGCCATCGGCTAACAGTTTCATAGTTAATATAGCATTTGTGTGTTCATTTGAGGCTGACACGGCTGTGGAACCAGGCTGGTGGATTAACATATATATATATATATATATGTGTGTGTGTGTGTGTGTGTGTGTGTGTGTGTGTGTGTGTGTATGTGTGTAATGTATGTGTGTGTGAAAGTATGTATGAGTGTGTATGTATATGCATGTATGAGAGAGTATTGTGTGAGAGTGTATGTGAGTGAATAAGTATGTATATATGAGAGAGTATTGTGTGAGAGTGTTTGTATGTGCCTATGAGTAAGTGTGTATGTGTTTTATTGTATATGAGAGAATATACGTGAGTGTGTGACGCCACTGAAATACAAGGCAGTAGACTACCCAAACCATGTGAAAAGTGTGAACACTGATGAGTTTTTCACTTAATTGATGTATTATATGTCAGCCACTTGCTCTAAGCAATACCATAAGTTCCACTAACAGACTTTCTCACTGCCTTTTTGTTCTGTTGTGGAACTATGTTCTAGAAATCCAGGCTTATGTTTTAGGGTAATCAAGAACCAAATTGATGGGAGATGTTATCCTGTAAATATGTTTCTCATACTTGTTAATAAAGCACCATTGGGCCAATGAGATAGCAAGATAGGCGGGGCTAGGAGACTAGGAGAAGGAAAGAGGAAGTGGGAAGGAGGAGTCGAGATGTAGCCCGGGGAGGAAGCAGGTGGCTCCCTGCTCTCTTTTAAGCCCCTTTCAAATGTGACTTCTCTGGGTGTCTCATGAGTTCCTCCAGGCAGAGCAAAACTATCCAACACCATTGTTGGCAAACACTTTGGAAACAGTCACCTTGTGTCTTTATTTTATTTCTTTTATTTCTGATGGTCTGCGGTGAGGATCATCTCTTCTCTAGTGGCATTCCTACCATGCTGCAATTTTAAGTGACCAGTAGAATTTTTTGTTTCATTTTTGCTCTGTTGCCTCCATTTCCTGATGTCAGGGCTTTAAAATCTTATGATATTCCATGAAGAGATTAATAACTTTCCAGTAAAATGTTGTGTTTATAACAGTGTGCTTAGAGAGGCATTCAAAGTATGGCCAAATGTTCCACAGCATGTGTCTAGACTGGGATATGTCCTGACAGTACAGAGCCCTCTGCTGGTAATGTTTTTCAGCAAGCACATCTGTGGTGCCTACAGGACAAGGAGCCCTTTAGTGTAGTCATAACTATGTAGTCATAACTATTTCTGGAAGAGCAGATGTGAAGAATATTAACTTTCATTTCATAGCCTATGAAGGACATGTGGCATAGCAGACAGGAAATAACCTGGTATGCCAAGGTCTTCGGGAGGTTTTCTATATGGAGCACTGAGATGCTTGCAATTTTGTGTCATTCCTCCTCCTTCCCACTTCCTCTTTCCTTCTCCTAGTCTCCTAGCCCCGCCTATCTTGCTATCTCATTGGCCCAACGGTGCTTTATTAATGACACAAGTTATGTAAGTTTCATAACTTAAGGTAGCTTGCTACTAATTTTCATAAATGTCATATGACTATAGCAGAAAAATATAGATCATTAATCCCTCCAGGGTTCCATTATCCCACAGCTTTAAGTAAGTCCTGTTGTCAATCTTCCATTTTAGGAAATTGTGAAATAGACTCATGTTTACTGACATGAAAAGAGACTAATAATGAGACTATGTTAAAACAACATGACTCGTGTGTCTGTGTATGCATGCTCAATCATGTATGAGCACATGTATGTATATAGACAGATGCACACGCATACGTTGATAATTAATATACTACTATGTTAAAACAGCATAGTGCCATATACCTATATGTGTATTGGTAGACATTATAGGTAATATGTTTCTACTGTTATAAATAACATTTTATATGCATGTATCTGCAGGACAGGAAGTGAGGTCCCTCCTAGATACAAGGGACCTTATAATACCTAGTAAATAATGTATGGTCCCCACAGGCACCAATATGGGAACTTTGCCAATATGGGGACTATGGATGAAAACTCCTGAAAAGAAGCTGTTGTCTGCAGAGCTGGTTAGAATCTTCCCACTATGGAAAGGCTGGAATGTCACAAGCTAATTACCTGATCTTGGACTACTTCTAGCCCTCCAGGGCACCCATTCCTTGACCATCTGTGTATTGAAATTTACATCTTGTGGCCAATAGATAGACATCTTTTGGAATCTATTAACATAACAGACCACTAGTTTCCACCAACCCAAAAGCTAAGAGCATCATCCAAGAGCACAGGTCTACAGAAAAGCTTCCCCTACCTTATTATAACTACCTTTCAGATATACCCACCAATGTATTTTAAATTTGCCTTGACTAATGACTCACTCTCTCCGTGAAACTATAAAAACTTTTTGGAACTGCTTCTAACCTAAATCTGTGTTCCCAGGTCATGCTCACTCAAAGGGGTTCCAAAAGAAACTCTCTCTCTCTCTCTCTCTCTCTCCCTCTCTCTCTCTCTCTCTCTCTCTCTCTCTCTCTCTCTCTCTCTCTCTCTCTCTCTCTCTCTGTCTCTTTCTCTGTCTTCCCCACCCCTCAACAGGAATAATCAAAATGCTAATGATTTTCATGAGTGCGTAGTCAATCTTTAAGCTACTTCTAATTCAATTTTTGTATCATTTATCTGGTTTCTAATTTTTCTGAAATAACCACGAACTATATAGGTAATGAAAAAATGAAGAGGGAAAATTTTGTAGATAGCGTTGCCAAGGGAAACAGAAATAGATAAGGCCTAAATTCAAAATTAAAACTCCCCTGCCTTGCAAGTAAAAGAGGGGTACCTTCTGATGTAAATGTCAATGAGAGAAGCGGATCTCTAGTTGCCAATTACCAGAAGAAGTGCTCTGAGCTCTAAGGCTGTCCTCCCTGGAGCCACAGCTCCTCCTGTCTCTCCCAGACAGGCCCTGGGAGTAATGGTTCAGCCTCATTTACCTGGCAATTAATGATTAAGCCTGCCTGCTCTTCATTAGGAAGCCAGTGGAGTCAGGCTCACTATTGTCTGGGAAATGGGACTTGCAGAAGGCCTCTTGAACTGTTCCTAAGGGAAGCAAAACACAGACCCCACCCACCCCATCCCACCCCGAGTGCCCTAATGGGCGCAAGCAAGCTGGAAGCAGCCTAAGCGCTTGCCAAAGAAAGCTCAGCAATTTTCTTTTTAATTATTGAGATAAGAGAGTGAGTTTGGTTTCATTTAGCTGTTCAAATAAAAATCTACTTAAATATTTAATCAGAAAGCTTCCTGATCTACCATCCTGCCCTCCTGTAACAGCTATGGCTTTTCCACAGAGGTAAATTTTATAGTGGATTTGGTTTGGGAAACTTCTATTTTATGGGTTCGAAATTGATTTCCAGAACCTTCAGCAGAGGAAAGCACACACAGTTGTGTGTTTGCTCTGAGGTAAGTCCACACTGCCTGCAGAACAACTAAATCTCCTGCTGGTAAACACCTTGATGTTTGGCATGTGAATTGCTTCTCTTTTATTAGAGATGTGCCCTGGATAATCTCTTTCACAAACCATTAAGGGCCCAAACCCTCCCTGAAATGTCTGGCCCTTGCTTCCTGAGCCTCTTCCTGCTCTGTTTTCCTCTGTTCTTATTTGGGCAGATAAAATCCAACAGGAAAGCAGCAAATATTTGTGATGCGCTGTCCCCATGAAAATTTATCCTCCCAGTGGAGTCACAATCATTACACAGATCTTCCCACTCACTCACATCTATGACCAAGCTCATTTCCAAGCCAGGCCTCTTGACACACAGCAGCAACCCCAGCAAGCGGACCAGGAACTTAAGGGCAGCCTCAGCAACACAGACAGTTCAAGACCACCCTGGGTGACATGAGACCTTACCTTTATTAGTGTGACAACACCCCAATTACACTAAAAAAAACTCTCAAGGTTTTACTTTACTTAGAATGCCCACCCATTCCTTCATCCAATACAATCCTTCCACCTTGGGGTTCCAGCTCCACTGTCAATGCTGAAACACCACCTAAAAATATAAACTGAAGTCATTCCCTAATAATTGCTCCCACTTGCCTTGAGCCCACACCTGGCAGAGCTCTGACACTATAGTGCAATATTTTGTTTACCTGTTTTTTTTTTCTTCCTCTAAACAGAGGTTCCAAGGAAACAGACTATCTTGCATCATAGTACTCTCCGTCCCCACTGTTCACAAATAAAGGCTAAATGAATAGAACAACCCCTACAGGATCCAATTTGTACGTATACTTTCATGTGTACAATAAAGAGATTAACAGATTTAAAAGGACAGTGTGAGAGCATCCTCTGTTTATCACAATATGTGATAAATTGGAGTTGAACAAGTACTATTTTAATTAATACTCTGCAAAGTGGCGTTTATTAATATTTCTGTAGAGAATAGTGTGAAAGCAGCAATTTTCACTTCAGGGTTTTTTCCAGGCAAAATCAACTTTTCAAAAAGAAAGAAGGTTTTGTTGTTGCTGTTGCTGCTGCTGCTGCTGCTGCTGCTGTTGTTGTTGCTTTCCCCCTAGCATCTCAAACTCCTTTCACCAAATTCTGTTAACTGAAACGGTCAGCTGTCTAGTTCTTCCACATCTAGTCAAGCTCCCTCTTCCCAAACAAATATGACTTTTTCCCCTCAGTCTATGAGCTTGGCACAGTGTCTCCTCCGTCTGCATGTGCCGTAGACAGCCTGGCTTGATCAGCAGTGAGACACACACACACATTTTCACTTCATATAACCTTCCGTTTTTCTTTTTCTCCATCACAGTTTTCTTCTTTGGAAAGCTTATTCCTCAATAATCATCTGTTGAGGATTTCTCTGTCTAGTCTCAGTCTCACTAGACTGGTTTCTCTCTACTCAGTCTGGCCCCCACAGCCACTATGAAATAACCACTCTGAGACTTAATAGCTATTTATAATTGTTTGCCCGTTGGCTTAGGCTTCTTACTGGCTAGTTCTCTCTTAATTGTTAACCCATAACTTTTTTTTTTTTTTTTTTTTTTGCGTGCTTGCCAACCCTCAACTGTTTATTGCTTCCATGCTGAGTCATTTGATTTTCTTTTTTTATATATAATTTTTTTAATTTAAATTTGAAATAAGCTTGTTTTAATGTCAATTCAGTTCCCTCATCCTCCTGTCTTCCCCTGTCCCCCCCCCAGCCCCCTTCTCTTCCCCTTTCTGCTCCCCAAGGAGGGTGAGGCCTTCCATGGAGGATCTTCAAAGTCTGTCATATCATTTGGAGCAGGGCCTAGGCCCTCCCCTATGTGTCTAGGCTAAGAGAATATCCCTCTATGTGAAATGGGCTCCCAAAGTCCATTCCTATACAAGGGATAAATACTGATCCATTACCAGAGGCCCCATAGACTGACTGCCTAGTCCTCCTGACTAACACCCACATTCAGAGAGTCTGTTAACCTGTAACTATTAATTTGTGTATCTCCACATGGCCTTATCTTACTGGAGCCTCCCCAGGCATTCAACCTTCCAAGTAGCTACATGGCATCTCCTTGACTCTGCCTACTACCTTTCCCTATCCCTGTTTGGATTTCCTGCCTGAACAAATCCTGTCTGTCTATTGGCCAAAACAGCTTTATTCAATTAGAGAAACATATATTCACAGCATACAGAAGGACATTCCCCATCATAATCCATTGTGTTTAACTTCTAAATGCATCTCTCTGGTTTACAAATATACTACACACTAATTGCTTCTCCTAACCTTTGAAATTAATTTCTTGTTGATTAAGTTTAATTTTGTCTACTTCCTGCTAGCCACTAAGCAAGATGGAAAAATGCATTCCAAGTTCACAGTAGCACACACACACACACACACACACACACACACACACACACACACCAAGGAAGTTTCCAGGCAAGTAGCTAGATAAGGTCCAAGACTGTCACTTTTCTATCACAGTGTTTGTTCACCTTTAAAAACATTCTTTGGGAGCATATGAAAATTAGAAACAAAGCATTATACTCAAAATTCAGATTTTTTTTAAATTAGCCTTTGTTATGTGAGTACTGCAGAGGAAAAACAGATGTTAGGTAAGTCTGAACATTAATAAGTAGAAATGGCAAGTTTAATGTTCTTCTTTGGTAGGAAACTTGGTTTGGTTTTAGTGATTGGTTGCTAAAAAGTCCATGGCTAATTTCAACCCTCAGGTGCCTTGTACATCCAAAGCTAGGTTGAACTTAGCAAAATAATCATTCTTGTTGTGCATACTCTTAATCCCAAGACTGCGAGTTAACACTAATAACATCTTGATATAAATGATCTGCTACAGAAGTGGTACCCAAAATCAATTTTCCAGGGCCCTGATTAAAGATCAATGTGAACTGATTTGTGACTTTATCTATAACAGACAAAGGGCAAAGTCTTTGATGATCTCAAAACAGAAAAGATCACAGAATATGAGCATCTTGTATTTCCTAACCTAGATGAACAGCAGATGAGCTTTGACTCTTCAAACAATGGTGAATGCACCCTGGCTGTGCATCTGTGGTAACCAAATAGTCTATCATTCCAAGGTAAGATTATTATATAAAGATGTGTTCTTTTTCTCAGCTGTTTAGGGTTGTAAGTATAATAAAAATAGCTTGTGTTCTGAATTTAGAAACAGAACAAGCAGATGTGCCATAGTACAGAACATGATAGACAGCATAGCATTAATCTTGTTTCTGAACTTATTTCCCCTTGGAAAATTTCTTCACAAAGATTTACTGAGAGAGCCCAGTCCTCATTCGACTATAAAAAATTCAAAAGCCTGAGCTAGAGAAAGGCCATGTAACAAAGTTAGAACATTGGGTAGTAATATAGAGTAGAAATTTAAGAGATCAGAAAACTCATTTTAAAGATTTAAAACACTCTGATTTGTCATAAATTTGATATATGATTTATCAAATTAGCAAAACATTTACTTTTAATAATGCTTGATGTTAATATTGCAGCTACTGTGGTTATGAATAATTTAAATTTGAATTTACATGTTTAATCATCTGACTAAAATAAAAGAAGAAAACACAATGTTAGGCTGACTATTTTTCTGATTTCCATGTAAATTACCAGTGTTGGTAAATTTGTTTGTCATTTAACATAATCCAGAATTTATTTAATTACTGAATATTTCTTTCAAATTCTTGAATTAATCATACAACCTCTTCCCAAGGTAACACTGATTTGATACTTAGTTCCTTTGACATATTGGGGGAAAGATGTTAAAATCTAACAAAAGCTAGAATTACATTTAAACAAATGCAAGGCCTCAAATCTATATTATGTGAGACGCTTTGCTTGCTTTCTTGACATTTGTTAATATCATTAGGTGTCTAATCCATTTTTGTTTGTGTTTTGCTCAATGTACTTGAAATGTGTGTTTTAGACAAGTTCTCATTCACTTTAATGGTGATTCCTGTTCTCTAAAAGGAAGAAGCCAGAGAAAACAGGAGGTCATACCCAAACTGTCTTTAGAAGCATGGAACTAGAGTTCATAAAACAACAGGAGGCCAATTATCTTTATAAACCTGGCCTGTGTACAGAGGATAAAAGCAAAGTTCAGAGGACAAGCCAAAGGGTCATAGGTGAACTGTGTTCTCTCCAGGGCCCTATGTCAAGGGGAAAATCACATAAGTATCAATAATTCTAGCCAAAGATCATACATGTGGGCCACATCCTGTTGTCCTATTTTTCCTGTCTTTGCAAGAAGTTCTTCTAAAGAGTTCCCTTACTCAATCACTATCCGTTCAATGCATGCCTTTTGAACACTAAATATGTGCAAGGAAGTATGTTATGCACTGTAGACATGCACCTTGAACCCCTCATATAAATCAGCAGTCTATACATGGCTAGATACACACACACACACACACACACACACACACACACACACCTGTCTCAGAAGAAAGCACACTGGTTTATTAAAATGTCAATATTCAAGAAAACTACACATACAGACACACACTATTTAGAATCATGAAACAACATCAAAGCAACATTTTCCATACTCCATATTACATCTAATACCTACCTGATTGTCTTTGAACTATTTGACCTGCACTAGAGTAATCAAACATTTCACTGATATCTTTCAAAACCACAGTGGATTTATCAGATCCCTGACCTTTTTGTAGTTACACAAATATGTACACACACTCATTAATTATTCTCTCATCCAAAATAAGTTTCAACTTGTGCATAGAGGGCATCAAGAATCATGGTGGGCTAGGAGGTGGAGGTGCATACCTTTAATACCAGCACTTGGGAGGCAGAGGCAAGTGGATTTCTGTGAGTTCAAGACCAGCATGGTCTACAAGAGCTGGTTCCAAGGCAGGCTCCAAAGCTACACAGGGAATCTGTGTTGCGAAAAACAAAAATAAACAACAAACAACAACAAAAAGAATCATGGTGGGGAAGAGTGATGCAGGAGATAGAACTCAGTGTGATAGACAGTCGCCTTCATCATTCATTCACTGAGCACTGCATAAAAGATTCCAAATAGCCAAAAAAAAAAAAAGTTCTGAATAAAGGTATCGCAATACCTAATTTCAAGGTATGCTACAGAATCATAGCAACAAAACAGCATGTTATCAGGAATATGTATGTGTTTCTCAATAAAGGAATATGTATGTATGCATGCATGTATGTATGTATGTATGAAGCTTAATATATAAATGGAGCTTAAAGAGTAACAAAATAACATGTTATTGGATGTGTGTGTGTGTTTCTCAATAAAGAAACTAAAATACATGTAGAAAGGATAGCCTCTCAACAAATAGAGCTGTGAAAAGTGAACGTCCATTTGTAGAAGAAGAATAAAATTGGATCCCTACCTCTAACCCTGTACAAAAATAAATTCAAAATAGAACAAAGTCAGCAGTGTAAGTAAGACTTCAAAGTTTTAGAAGATAATATATTCATTCCCTGTGCCTATATGTACAGCTTGAAGTGTAGCATTTCCCTTATTATAAGGCATAGGAAATAATAGTGTGAATTGACAAATGGTATGAAATGTGGAAGTTTCCTCACTGCAAAGGAAACACTGAGCAGGATGAAGAGGTAGTCTATGGAATGAGAGAACAAGTCTGTCAGTTAGACATCTCATAGGAAGTTAACATGGGGAAAACATAAAGAACTCACCAAATTAAACAGAAAAAAGATCAAATCAACAAATGAGCAAATGAACTGAACAAAAGATGAGGTACATATTGCCAATGAATTCATGAAATAATGTCCACCACATTTAGCCATCAGGGAAGTACAAATTAAAATTACTTGAGAGTTCATTATTATGTACCCAAAGGAATCAAAGTCGCCTCATAGTAGAGATACCTACACACCCATGTTTTTCTCAGCACTGTCACATTAGCCAAGTTGTGGGAAGAGCCTTTGTGCTTATCAACAGGTAGATGGATAAAGGAAACTTGGTCTGCACACTACCTGAGTTTTGTTCAGCCACAAAAAAAAAAAAAAGAAATTATGCTGTTTACAGGAGAATGAATGAATCAGGGGATCATTTTGTTACATAATATAAGCTGGACTCAGAAAGACAAGTGTGTTTTCTCCCATATGAATAATCTGTATTTTAGAATAGGATATGAGAGGCTAGAAAAGTGGCTCAGATATTAAAGACAACTGCTTCACAATCATGAAGCCATGAGTTCAGATCCTAGCACCGCAAATCAAGTCAAGATTTCTCCACCTGTGCCTGTAACTCCAGCACTGAAGGAGGCAGAGATGGGAACACTGGCAGAGTTTACTGCCTTCCCACATAACCAAAACTAGATTCTCAGGTAGGAATGCCAAATAATAGAGAATGATACCTACTGCCTTCTTCTGGCATGTACACACAGGCATAGGGACCTACCCATGTATGTATACACACACACACACACACACACACACACACACACACACACACAAATAAATAAATAAATGAATATTTTAATTTCTCCTCAAAAATAGAAAAGAAACATAAAAGTGTAGAAGGTCTCTGTGGGGACTAGAAGGAAAGATGTGATCAAAGATAAGCAAACAATGGTGGATAATATGTGGTAAATATGACCAAGGTATATGTGCATTATATGTGCATATGAAAACACCCAATGAATTCTAATCATTTTTACAATTAACAGACACAAATAAAAGAAGCATTCTGTTTTCTTTCCCTATGCCAGGCTCTGCACTATGAATTGTGACCATAAAGGCATGATGCCAGAATAGTGACATAACCCTCTACTCTCAGCACTCGAGACACTGAGGCACGCTGATAGTGAATTTGAGGTCACTGTGAGCTAAAAAGCAAGACTCCATCTCATTTAAAAGGGGTCGAGGAGAAAGACATACAAACATGCATGCAAGAGTTGGTTGGTCTCCAGCAACCAGGAGATCGGGCAGACCAGCAAGCATCTAACGTGTGGTGAACTGTCTATTGAGAGCCATGGAAATGGAGCCTGCAAAAACAGAAACAAAGTAAATCCGACTTAAAGGTGGGAGAGAAGTCAAAGAGAGTTTCACAGACCTAATCCTCTCCTCTGACAAGTGGGGGGTCTTCTGGGTAATCAAGGGTAGCAAGGAAATTTGAAGCTGCGAGGCAGCACATCATGTTTCGCCACAAGCAGTTTGAAATGGCTGGAGGAAAACTGTCTCTGCAGCCAGGCTGGAAAGGCAAGTGCTGTCAGACCACAGCCGCTTTCTGCTCTTTTGTAAGGATAAGCTGAGTTTTAGGATGGGGCATCGCATAATCAGTTTGGATATGGAAGAGATATAAAATTGGGAGTGTTTGACTTCTGGGTTGGGTTTTTTAAATGGAATACGTTTTGTTCTGATAGAGGTTATGAGTCAGGAGAGAGGCTGAGAAACTGACTCTTCTGAGCATGCTCATGGAAGGAACCGGGAGCATCAGCAATGAGAGGCCAGAAAGAGAAAAAAGAGAAGCAAGGAAAAATCCAAAGAGGGTGTTCAGGAAGCTTCTGACAATGAACGAAGAGATGACATGAGATGAGAGGATGAATTTCAGTGTAAGCAGCAGATGGTCTGAGCAGGAGTGGGAGGGGCATGGGAGGGAAGACAGATTTAGAAGGAATGAACGGGAGATGGGGAAGCAGAAACAATCCATATCGCTGCAAAGTAGAAAGCTAGAGAGGTACTGAGGCCTTTGAGGATCTGTTGTTCTTTGTTTTGTGGTTGATGGGCGCATGGGTACCCACAGAGGCCAGAAGATATCATATACCCTGGAGCTGCCCTACAGGCAATGGGAAATCATCTAATATGGACTCTGGGAATAGACTCGAGTTCTCTGAAGGAGCTGTGCCTGCTCTTAACCCTTGTGCGGTACCTCCAGCCCCAAGCCTCTGTTTTTAAGATAAAGAGATTAAAGCAAAGACCCAGAGCAGACAAAAAGATTCAAAATATAGGAAACTTACAGGTCACCACGGAATTAGCATGTCATTAGCCATGTGAACAGACTGGAACTACAATACCAGTCAAGGAACTAATTTTGTACCGTGAGAGGGGGGAAAAAAAGGAAAAGAAATAAGGGTACAGAGAAAAGTATTCTGGAAAATCAGTAGGAATGCATATTGTTCACACCATCCAGGTTTGGTCAAGGAAATGTCTAGAGTAGGATGTATGATGGGACAATTTGGTGTAGAAGCAGGAAAGGAGGCTACTAAAGGCACAAGAGGAGGGCCACCTGTGAGCTTAGGGTCTATAAGGATTAATAACCCTGATTGTTTTTCTTCGAGACAGGGTTTCTCTGTGCTGCTTTGGAGCCTGTCCTAGAACTCACTCTGTAGACCAGGCTGCCTCAACTCACAGAGATCCACCTGCCTCTGCCTCCCAAGAGTGAGATTAAAGGCTTGCTCCACCAACGCCCAGCTAAGAACCCTGATTTTTCTGATGACATCAATCTGCCATATTCTGGACTCCCTTCTAGTTTCAGTGACCCAATGAAAGCAGAGACAGTTCTACTAGAATTATCCAGAATTTGACACAGCATCATAAATAGACCAGAGGGTTGAAAGTGTTGTCAAGAGAAGCTTAAATGACACAAGCAGAAGAGAGAAGAGAGGTACTCCAACTGAGGGTGCCAGTCAGGAAGGAAATGAGATGGTGAAGGAACTAGAAGTTTTCACGTGTTCAATGACCAGAGACAGAGGAGCTGGAGAGCTAAGATAACAGCTGACCAAGGTTCAGGGTAAATGAGCTCCATTGGACCAGGTCACCAAAATGTGATTGTGAGAGCAACTTCCAGAAGCAAAATGAAGGTACAGATGGTGGCATTTAATCTGGAACATTGCTTCCCAAGGCCTTATTATTTATTATATGCCAGGGCAACCACCTCATACCAACCTGTGTGGTAGAGATTATTAGTGTCATCACCATATTTTGTAGATAAAGAAACAGACATGGGAAGTTTAAGGAACTTCCCTAGAAGAAATAGAGACTCAGGTCTAAGCCATCTGTCACCAGAGCCCCCTCCTCCAACGCTATGTATTGTACTGCTACTTGCCCTAGAATGATAGCATTTATATCCAGGTGCCACAGGAGGCATATGCAGATCAATCTGTGAGCATACAGAAGATGAGTGGTCATCTGAAATGTAACTAAAGGGCTGATGAGGGATGTCCTTCTATATGCTGTGAATATATGTGTCTTATTGGTTAATGGATAAAGCTGTTTTAGCCAATGAACAGGCAGGCTCTACCCAGGCAGGAAATATAGGCAGGACTACCAGAGTAGGAGAATTCGGAGAAGAGGAACACAGGGGGGTGAGGGAGACACCAGGTAGCTGCTGAGGAAGCAAAAGATTTGGGCATCACTGGTAAGTCATGACCATGTGGAGATGCTCAGATTAATAGAAATGTGTTGGTAATTAAGAGAGCTAGCCAATACGAAGCCTAAGCCATCCACCAAACACTTTATAATTAATATAAGCCTCTGTGTATTTATTTGAGACTAAACAGCTGCAGAACTGGGTGTAACAGAAACTTTCTTCTACAAAGGGCCTCCTAAATATTAGGAGAATTCATCACAGAATTCACTGAGTCTCTAGGACTCATCAGTTTGTACTGCAAAGCAAGGGATCCTAGTTCAGCAGCTGCAAAGCCAGGACCTAACTTCTTCCATATCCCTTCTATGAAATTTGCACAAAAGAGTTTTATTATTAAAAAAAACTGAAACTATATTCTGGTATTCAGTCTGTTAGCTAGTAGAATCTTACATTAATTGGTTCTATAAAAATCCACATCCCAGCAGCCAAATATATTCATATGAGAAAAAAAACTGAACAATTCACAGCAGAATGAAATGGTTCTGCACACAAAGGAATAAATGATTGTAAAACAATAGTTTCATGGCCTATCTGGAAAAATTAAGAGGTTGCACCTGACACTTGTCAACCTGGCCATCCCAGAACTTCTTAGATTGTACTATCTTGGAACATCCTGAAGGCACAGGATGAAATCAGGCTTGTTTTAAATATGTGCCTACATGGAAAAGCTCCTTTCTCAGATATTCAACTACATCATGCCATGTTTGTCCAACCGTTTCTAATAACACTTAGTGATAATTATACCAAGAACTGCAATTTAACTGACAGTGGCAAGTACATTTCCCAGGACTGAGTTATTGGTGGAAGGAGGGTGTCAATATCATGTCATAACATTCTTTGTTCAATATTTGTGGCAGTAAACTTCAGAATGAACTACAGCCTGCCATAATTTTTCTGTGTTAATGGAGGGTGGAGTTGCCAGCATTT